>CM042691.1:94609687-96058020 GCA_023614405.1 Avena insularis
GAAGGATTCAAGAGGTAGCGGCTCTCGCTCAGTCGACACAACTGAATATGCCGGCATTGGCCAACCCACATGGAAGCGTTTCTTTCCAGCCGACTAAAGAAACGAAAAAGGTCCAGATAGATGAGCAGTTCCCAGAATGCACCATCACTATTGGTGCCGGCTTAGATGCCAAATAGGAAGGCGAGCTCACCATCTTCCTCTGTGAGAATCGGGACATCTTTGCATGGTCAACTCAAGACCTACAAGGTGTGCCGAGGGAGTTGGCTAAGCACTCTCTGCATGTAAGGCCAGGAGCAAGGCCGGTGAAGCAACCTCTCCGCCGCTTCGCCGAAGACAGGAGAAAAATAATAGGGGATGAGATAGCTCGGCTCCTTGCGGCCGGGTTCATCATGGAAGTGCTTTATCCGGATTGGCTATCAAACCCGGTGTTAGTAGAAAAGAAAAAGGATGATCCAAATGTATTCGTCGTATGGCGAATGTGTATTGATTACACGAACCTGAACAAGGCGTGTCCCAAAGATCCTTTTCCTTTACCTAGAATAGACCAAGTCATTGATTCGACCGCTGGTTGTGAGCAGTTATCATTTGTAGACGCGTATTCTGGTTTTCACCAGATACCGTTAAATCCGGCTGATCAAATAAAAACTGCGTTTATTACCCCGTATGGGGCTTATTGCTATCGCACCATGCCATTCGGCCTGCGTAACGCAGGGGCAACGTACCAGAGATGTATGCAAAAATGTCTACATGACCAGATAGGAAAAAATGTACAAGTATATGTAGATGATGTGGTTATCAAAACCAAAGAGAGAAAAACGCTATTGGATGATATTCGGCAGACATTCGAGAACTTGAGAAGGTTCCGAATGAAGCTTAACCCAAAAAAATGCACCTTCGGTGTACCAGCTAGAAAACTACTCGGTTTTCTCGTATCTAGCCGAGGTATAGAGGCCAACCCAACTAAGATAAGAGCGGTAGAAAGGATGGAATTGCCGAGATGTCTAAATGACGTACAGAAGTTCACGGGTTGCCTAGCCTCGATTAGCCGATTTGTATGTCGGCTGGGAGAGAAGGCGCTACCACTATATCAACTGATGAAAAAATCTGATAAGTTCATTTGGACACCACAAGCAGATAATGCATTTCATGAACTGAAGAAGATGTTGGTCACAGCACCAATCTTAGCCTCTCCATTGTCAAAAGAGCCTATGTTACTTTACATAGCCGCCAAAAACAGAGTGATAAGTGCGGTGATCGTTGTGGAACGAATTGAAGATGATAAATCAGTACAAAGGCTGGTATATTACCTAAGCTAGGTACTATCAGCCTCAAAACAAAATTACCCACATTATCAAAAGATGGCATATGGAGTATACATGTCGGCAAAGAAACTTAAACATTAGTTCGAAGAGCATCCAATCAAAGTGATATGTGAAGCGCCCATAGCCGACATATTGAGTAACAAAGATGCAAGCGGCCGAATAGCAAAATGGGCAATTGAATTGTCACGTTATGCTCCGCAATTCGATAGGCGAGATGCAATCAAATCTCAGGCTGTGGCCGACTTCTTTGTGGATTGGACCGAGGTACAATATGAGCCACCATTACCAGATCCGAATTATTGGACAATGCACTTCGACGGGTCCAAGCTGAGGAATGGCTTGGGGGCAGGGATAGTGTTAACCTCGCCAAAAAGAGATCAGCTGAAATATGTGCTGCAAATACATGTTGCCGCATCAAACAATGTAGCCGAGTACGAAGCACTCGTCCATGGATTGAAGGTGGCAAAAGAGATTGGGATACGCCGGATCTTATGCTACGAAGATTCAGATCTAGTAGTACAACAAGTATCAGGAAATTGGGATGCGCTAGATGCCAATATGGCCTTATATAGATTCCATGTGCAAAAATTCAGTGGATACTTCGATGGATGTGAATTTCATCATATACCTCGGGCAGAAAATGACGCTGCAGACACGCTGTCAAAACTCGGATCAACCAGGCAATCAATTCCCCCAGGTATCGCCCTAGAGCACCTGAGAAAACCATCAATAACACCATCACCAGAGTCCGAATCCATCTTTATTCCGGCGAAATCAAGAGAAGTTAGTATGCCGATGAAAGTTGACAAAGAATGTAACCCGGAGTTTCCGAACGTGAACCCGGCCGATGCACGGATGGATATGGAAAAATCCGAAGTGGTTATGTCAGCGGAAAATATGGAAATAGATAGTGATATTATCCCAGAGAAAATCATGCCAACATGGGCGCAACCCATATTTTCCTTCCTTAAGGATGCGACTTTGCCGAATAGCGAGGTACTGGCTAGACAGACAGTGAGAAGAGCTAAAGCTTATACAATCATAAACAATGAGTTGTATAAAAGGAGCGTCACAAGCGTGCTACAAAGATGTGTGGATTCGGCGGAAGGCCAAGAGATTCTCCTAGATATACATCAAGCAGAATGTGGGCATCACGCCTCGTCCAGAGCTTTAGTGGCCAAAGCATTCAGTCATGGATTTTATTGGCCAACAGCGTTGAAAGAGGCCAAAGAATTGGTGGAAAAATGTAATGGTTGCCAGAGATATGCCAGCAAGATACCTATTCCATCGTCTGAGTTAAAAACGATACCAATTACTTGGCCGTTTTCTTATGGTTCTTAGATATGGTGGGACCATTCAAGCCGGCCCGGGGCGGAACGACCCACATTTTAGTCATGGTCGACAAATTCACAAAGTGGATTGAAGTGAAACCAATAAAAAATGTGATGGACCAACAGCAGTAAAATTCCTCAAAGATATTATCTTGAGATATGGTTACCCACACAGTGTTATTACAGACAATGGCACAAACTTTTTGTAAGGCTCCCAATCTTTAATAAGGTAGAGATCCCTGTGTTTACAATGCTAGTCCCTGGATCAATAGCTAGCATCCACAGTTAAGATGTAATATCAAGAAACAAAGGTCATAATACAACTTTATAACTAGGAATAAAGTAATTTATTACATCTTACATAGCTCATTTGGCTATCTCATTACAATGCAGCAGAATATAACAATAGCATGGGGTCCTTCATCTTCAAAGTGCCACAGGCAGACATGTTGGTTGTAGACTTGTAATCCTAATCAATAAACTTCACTAACATCAAACAAACCTGCAACATAATAAGTTACAGCCACAAGGGTCAATACATTTGAATTGTATTGGCAAGTGATACTATGGTAGTATAGTGGAGTCTATCAACTGTATGCATTTGGCTAAGTGGAGCTTAGGATTGCTTTGCTCAAAATAGATTTTCCTTATCATTTTAAAACACTAAGTTTTTGCTTGACAAAATCACCCAAGGCATCTCCCAATAGAAATTGGTGATCCTTCAACCCTTGTTCAACCACAAGATTTTAACATAGAAATTGGGATGAGGAGATTCTTGATAGCTTCCATGTCTTGATGCTCAAATTGTCCTTTACCAGGGACATGGCTAAGTACTTAGATTTTTCACTCTGCAGAGGTTGTGCAATTTCCCCACAAGACTTGGTTTCACCAAGACAAGATCTTTCAGAAGCCTTCCCTTAGACCAGAATGGACGCGTTCCAACCTATCAATCCCCTACCACCAACTGTCCATTTGGCTAAGTTATTGCAACCTATATGATCCAGGGAGAGCCCATAATGCCAAGTGGCTGCACTTGAAGCTTCTCAACATTTGACATCTCAAATCTCTTTGTTCCTGGGTGGCCATCCACAAGTGAGATACACAAGGTAAACCATAGAAATGGGCCTTGTGAACCACTCAACACAAACCATTCCTTCCATTCCACCCAGGTGATTCATTCACTTAGTTGTTTTATTAAACAAAACACAAGTCCTTGATTTAGAAATATTCCATAGTATGAATATATATTCCACCCTTGTTTTCTACTAGCTAAGCTAAGCAAGATAGTAGTAGGAATCTTAACTTAGGAAATTCTACTAAGGTTTCATCTACTAGGATTTCCCATGGCATAGTATATACTTAGCAAAATTCCATGCAAGTCCTACTTATAAATATCACTAATGCATAGTGAAAATAATGGGACAAAAGTATGAAGCATCACTTGCCTTTTTGGTAGAGAATATAAGTTCACTCCTTGTCTTTGTAATGATCACACTCTTCAAATCACTACAATTCAATCAAGCAAGGGCACAATTTCAATCTACCATTCAAGCAACATCACATAAATTAATAGAATCAAAACAATGCATGCAAGCATGCCAAATTTGTTTTATTTACAAAAGTGGTTTATAATAGGTTATAAACATTCTAAAAAACTTATTGGTCATTTTATAAAGTGGCAAAACTATTTGCAAAAGATTTTACCTACAAACCATTTTTAAACCAAATCATTATTTTATGTGGTGGAGAAATGCTTTTAATAAGGTAACAATCTATAGGGTTCACAAAATATGTTTTCAAATCATAAAACCTTGTGTTTAGGGTCAGAGAGTTTAAATCAAAACATTTCCCAAAGGTTTTCTCCAAAAAGCATTTTTAACAAATAAACAATATTTTATTTGACTAGAAATGGTTTAAATCAAAGATTTATTCTTTTGCTTCACCAAATATATTTTTGAAACCACAAATTGATTTCTATGGTCAGTAGGTTCAAAACAAACCATTTTCCAAAGGTTTTATCTCAAAAATCATTTTAGAACAAATTTTATATTCGAAATATGCCTACACAAGTTTCTGCAAAAAAACCAATTTAACAGAAGCATTTTACTAAACAAAGTGCATGGTCAGAAAGTACTTGATTTGATGAATCCATTGATATAAAATTTGCAAAATTTGGACGTGTGGTTTGAAAGTTATGAATTTTTTCAAATTGGATCATCTAATAGAACAACTTCTGGTTTTTATAAACAGACCAGGCCACGTGGCGTGTTATTATTCGCCGGTACCGCTTCGTGCGGATCAGCCTCTTTGGACCGCAGGATTCCACTTAAATCGCATGGCTCAGATTGACGCATACCCCTTCGCCTAGATCTATTCTTAGCCGCAAGATTCAGATCCAATGGATGCTATGCGCTTGACCAAGAGTGGGCGGCGCTGGTGGCGACGACTGGCGGCGCGAGCTCTGCTCGTGGTGGTTCTGGCGAAGCAGGAAATAAGGGAGGGAGAGGAGATGCTCATAGGGTTCGCAGGGTGATGCTGAAGCTCAACGTTGTCTTCTCCGTCGAAGGGGCGCTCGGGGTGGGCGGCAATCGCTCGCCGGAGTTGCTCCTGGCGACGGGTGTGCTCAGGCGTCATCGGGGATGGGCCTACAGGTCACCCTAAGTCAAGCGGAGCATACAGTTAGACGCGGGCGAGTGTGGGGAGTAGAGGAGCATCATCGGGAGGTGCTGGGGCGGTCTGATCTTACCAGGGGGAGCTCACCGGAGAAACGGCAGAAGACGGTGGCGCTCGGTGTAGAGGTTGCCGATGTTACGGTGCTCGCGCAGGCAAGCCGTTTGGGCAGAGAGAAGCGTCAGGGAATGGGGAGCATGCTAGTGTGGTTGAGGAGGCGAGGGGCGGCTGGACGGCGCCGGAATTGGTTGCGAAGCTCGTTGGAGATGGCGGTGGTGCAGGAGAAATTGGAGACAGCCTGGGGGCTCCCGTGCAGTGGTTTCTGAGGGGAAAGGAAGGGGGAGGGATGTGATTAAACGGGCGAGGTCGGAGGCGAGTTTAATCCGGCCATTTACGCGTATTCAAGAGGATTAATCACGGCAGAACACCGTTGAGAGGGGGAAACGGCTCGCGCGGGTGGAAACGAAGAACAGGCGTGTGGGGTCTGTCTGTCAGCGAGGTGGAGGAAGTGGGAGTGGGGCCTGCTTATCTGTGACGCTGCGGGTAAAGACTCTGGTGCGAAGCGTTTTTCCGCGGGAGAGAAGGAGTGGGCTCGTGTTAGGCTTAGTGGGCTGGCCAGATGGGTTGGGTTTGTTTCATTTTTTTATACAGAATGCTTTTTCTTTTTCTATTTGAATTTTTGTTTTGATTTTCAAACAAATAATACAAACAACAAATCAAATCAAATCACCACCAAACTTTGTATTGATTTTAATTCTGTTTAACAACACAATCCAAAGTCCAAAACAAAATAATTTTTATTCTTTTTAGGATCCATTAATAATTAAATAAATAGACCTTAGTCATTAATTCAAATAGGATTTTATTTATTTAAAAACTCTATTTGAAATCTAAATAATACCAAAATCATTTCAGTAGGTTTTATTTGAAAATATAAAACACTTGGAAATCTTATTTAAAATAAATTAACAAGTTTTAGTGTTTATTTAAAATGGAAAAGCCTTTACTTTAATAAAATTGGATATTAATAAATCCTCATTATTTTATTTAAATAAACCTTTACTCTTTTTATCAAATAGTAATATTTTATTTCAAAAGCTTGGCCAAGATTTAATTTGGCTCTATAAAATAATCCTTATTTATATTTCTACCTTTGCTTTATAAAAACCATATCTTTTTATTTAAAGATCCAAAAATATTGTTTCCAACTATTATAATTTTATTTATTATTTGTTTACCTTTTTAATTCCTTTAGGATTATTTGCTCACCATTTGGTATGGATTTCTAGATGGTTGCTTTATTAGCTTTGGAAATTACTTTTCCTTATCTTATTAAATTCATAAGATTTTATTCATGGCTCCAAATTAAGCGAATCCAATTCATATGGTTTTATAATATTTCTAATAATCATTCTTGATCAATTTGAAATGTTTGTTTGACCAATTTTTATATGGATCAAATCCATAGTCTTAGAGATAACTTGAAAATGATTTTGTTCCATTAGGGTTTTGGTTTATTTCTCAAGTGTTTAAATTTCCAGATGCATTTATGAAGAATGAATTCCACTTGACTTGAAGTTAGTTGGTTTCAAACATTAACCAAAGTTTGTTCAAGATGGGATTTTAAGTTTTCATTTAGAAACAAAAGTTTCTTTTCACCCAAAATTTCAACAATTATTTATTTTGTTTATTTATTTTTCAAATTACAAGATTTGGAAAATCTTGGGATGTGACAGGCTTCCACCCTTAAAATAAATCTCGTCCCGAGATTTGGGGAGGCTAGGGGTTACAAGTTGGCTCAAAGAATCCAGGGTACTACCACCCTTAAAAATTTTCCCAACTAGATTATTTCTTGGCTTGCTTGGAATTTTGATGAAGCTTCTCTGGACAAACATCTGCATTGTGTCATTTGTTTCCAAACTTGAAACATGTGACAAGGCTGTGATCCTTCATAGGCTTGTTTATCTTGTGCTTCATCTTTTCTGGACAATTGCTTGCATAATGTCCTGGTTCCTTGCAATTGAAACACATCACTTGGCTGATATCTTTCTTTTCCTTTGGTATCATTGCCTCTTGTTTGTTTCATTGTTTCTTCTTCTTTTCTGGGCATTCATTGGCATAGTGTCCCATCTCATTGCAAGTGTAACATTGCTCTTGGGTAATATCCTTCTTTCTTGGGTTGGGGCATTTCTTCTGCTTCTTCTTGGGTCTCTCCAAAGCTAGGAGTTCTTCTAGTTCATGCTCTTCATACCTCACCACATAGGTTGGAAATCTTTCTCTCTTCTTCGGGCAGTTACTAGAAATATGACCTTCTTATCCACAAGAGTAGCAACATTTTGAGGTCACTTTAGATTTGGCCTTATGATGCTTAGTTTTGACTTTGCCTTCATCCTTCTTGGCAGAAGTTGTTCCTTCATGAGGGTTTACAAACTGTTGATGCATTCCAGCTTGTTTCCTTTGTTGAACTATGGAATAGATGGGGCATTGGATAGGAACATGATTATTTCTTTCATATAGGAAACAAGTAGCTTGAGATGTGGGGCATTGATTAGTTGGATGTTTCTCTTCACAATTGGGGCATTGATCTTTATGTTCCTTGGGAGTGTGATCCTTGTTTCCACAAACATTGCAAGCCTGGGTTCCTTCTAAAATATCATCCTTGACATCCTTGTTGTCACAAACTCCTTGGGAAAGGTTGTCTCCCATGTTGATCATTTGATTTGTCACCTTATGCAACAATTGGGTTTGGGTTTCCAAAAACCTTTGCATGGCTGGATCTACCTCACTGGTGTTGGCTAAAAATTGAGCTGTCACTTGGTTCAACTGGGTTTGAGTTACTATGAGTTCCCTCATGTTGGTCTCTTGGTTGTTGTTGTTGTCACCATTCTTGATGTTGGAGTTTCTTGGAGTAGTCATCTATTTGGGTTGGATTGGGATTAGAATAGGCAAAAGATTTCTAAGGGAATAGTTCTAATCACACACATCACAATTCACACAAGCAATTGCAAGCAATCTCAACAATCGTTCCACCCAAACAACAAGTTTCAAGCACACTTTTAGGCAACAAAATGTTTTTGCTACACCACATAAGTTGGTGAGCTTAATTTAAACTAAACATGGTGGTCCAACTATATGGTTAACTTGAGATCTTTCCATCCTTCTTAGTTGGTTCTTCAATGAGATCATAGTTTCCTTGGGAAAATTCTTGTGACTTGGTCACAAAACTTCAAAAGTGATGATGATTCCTTCTAAGTTGTATTTCCTTAGTCTTCAAGTCTTGAGTAATATTTCTTGTCTCACTTGTAGTCCTTAGTGATATCCAAGGTTGAAGTCCTTGTTGAGAGTAAGGTTGAAACCTCTTGAAGATGTTGAAGTCATTAGAGTTGATGAAGTCCTTTGCTCATGGTGAAGTCTTTGGCCATGGGGTAGGCTTTGTCCATCAAGTTTGAAATATAAGAGATGTAGAATCAAAACCAAAATGGTTGAGGAAAGAGTTTACAAGATTGTTTGTAAATAAGTTTTGGAACAAATACAACTCCTATTTTTTAAGGGGTTTGTCCAATCCTTGGTTTACAAATCCTACAGGCAACACAATGCTATGATACCATCTGTAAGGCTCCCAACCTTTAATAAGGTACAGATCTCTGTGTTTACAATGCTAGTCCCTGGATCAATAGCTAGCATCCACAGTTAAGATGTAATATCAAGAAATAAAGGTCATAATACAACTTTATAACCAGGAATAAAGTAATTTATTACATCTTACATAGCTCATTTGTCTATCTCATTACAATGCAGCAGAATATAACAATAGCATGGGGTCCTTCATCTTCAAAGTGCCACAGGCAGACATGTTGGTTGTAGACTTGTAATCCTAATCAATAAACTTCACCAACATCAAACAAACCTGCAACATAATAAGTTACAGCCACAAGGGTCAATACATTTGAATTGTATTGGCAAGTGATACTATGGTAGTATAGTGGAGTCTATCAACTATATGCATTTGGCTAAGTGGAGCTTAGGCTTGCTTTGCTCAAAATAGATTTTCCTTATCATTTTAAAACACTAATTTTTTGCTTGACAAAATCACCCAAGGCATCTCCAAATAGAAATTGGTGATCCTTCAACCCTTGTTCAACCACAAGATTTTAACTTAGAAATTGGGATGAGGAGATTCTTGATAGCTTACATGTCTTGATGCTCAAATTGTCCTTTACCAGGGACATGGCTAAGTACTTAGATTTTTCACTCTGCAGAGGTTGTGCACTTTCCCCACAAGACTTGGTTTCACCAAGACAAGATCTTTCAGAAGCCTTACCTTAGACCAGAATGGACGCGTTCCAACCTATCAATCCCCTACCACCAACTGTCCATTTGGCTAAGTTATTGCAACCTATATGATCCAGGCAGAGCCCATAATGCCAAGTGGCTGCACTTGAAGCTTCTCAACATTTGACATCTCAAATCTCTTTGTTCCTGGGTGGCCATCGACAAGTGAGATACACAAGGTAAACCATAGAAATGGGCCTTGTGAACCACTCAACACAAACCATTCCTTCCATTCCACCCAGGTGATTCATTCACTTAGTTGTTTTATTAAACAAAACACAAGTCCTTGATTTAGAAATATTCCATAGTATGAATATATATTCCACCCTTGTTTTCTACTAGCTAAGCTAAGCAAGATAGTAGTAGGAATCTTAACTTAGGAAATTCTACTAAGGTTTCATCTACTAGGATTTCCCATGGCATAGTATATACTTAGCAAAATTCCATGCAAGTCCTACTTAGAAATATCACTAATGCATAGTGAAAATAATGGGACAAAAGTATGAAGCATCACTTGCCTTTTTGGTAGAGAATATAAGTTCACTACTTGACGTTGCAATGATCACACTCTTCAAATCACTACAATTCAATCAAGCAAGGGCACAATTTCAATCTACCATTCAAGCAACATCACATAAATTAATAGAATCGAAACAATGCATGCAAGCATGCCAAACTTTGTTTTATTTACAAAAGTGGTTTATAATAGGTTATAAATATTCTAAAACACTTATTGGTCATTTTATAAAGTGGCAAAACTATTTGCAAAAGATTTTACCTACAAACCATTTTTAAACCAAATCATTATTTTATGTGGTGGAGAAATGCTTTTAATAAGGAAACAATCTATAGGGTTCACAAAATATGTTTTCAAATCATAAAACCTTGTGTTTTGGGTCAGAGAGTTTAAATCAAAACATTTCCCAAAGGTTTTATCCAAAAAGCATTTTTAACAAATAAACATAATTTATTTGACTAGAAATGGTTTAAATCAAAGATTTATGCTTTTGCTTCACCAAATATATTTTTGAAACCACAAATTGATTTCTATGGTCAGTAGGTTCAAAACAAACCATTTGCCAAAGGTTTTATCTCAAAAATCATTTTAGAACAAATTTTATATTCTAAATATGCCTACACAAGTTTCTGCAAAAACAACCAATTTAACAGAAGTATTTTACAAAACAAAGTGCATGGTCAGAAAGTACTTGTTTTACTGAATCCATTGATATAGAATTTGCAAAATTTGGACGTGTGGTTTGAAAGTTATGAATTTTTTCAAATTGGATCATCTAATAGAACAATTTCTGGTTTTTATAAACAGACCGGGCCACGTGGCGTGTTATTATTCGCCGGTAGCGCTTCGTGCGGATCAGCCTCTCTGGACCGCAGGATTCCACTTAAATCGCATGGCTCAGATTGACGCATACCCCTTCGCCTAGATCTGTACTTAGCCGCAAGATTCATATCCAACGGATGCTATGCGCTTGACCAAGAGTGGGCGGCGCTGGCGGCGGCGACTGGCGGCGCGGGATCTGCTTGCGGTGGTTCTGGCGAAGCAGGAAGGAAGGGAGGGACAGGAGATGCTCACAGGGTTCACAGGGCGATGCTGAAGCTCAACGTTGTCTTCTCCGTCGAAGGGGCGCTCGGGGTGGGCGGCAATCACTCGCCGGAGTTGCTCCTGGCGACGGGTGTGCTCAGGCGTCGTCGGGGATGGGGCTCCAGGTCACCCTAAGTCAAGCGGAGCATACGGTTAGACGCGGGCGAGCGTGGGGAGTAGAGGAGCATCATCGGGAGGTGCTGGGGCGTTCTGATCTTACCAGGGGGAGCTCGCCGGAGAAACGGCAGAAGACGGTGGCGCTCGGTGTTGAGGTTGCCGACGTTACGGTGCTCGCGCGGGCAAGCCGTGTGGGCAGAGAGAAGCGTCAGGGAATGGGGAGCATGCTAGTGTGGTTGAGGAGGCGAGGGGCGGCAGGACGGCGCCAGAATTGGTTGCGAAGATCGTCGGAGACGGCGGTGATGCAGGAGAAATTGGAGACAGCCTGGGGGCTCCCGTGCAGTGGTTTCTGAGGGGAAAGGAAGGGGAGAGGGAGGTGATTAAATGGGCGAGGTCATAGGTGAGTTTAGTCTGGCCATTTACGCGTATTCAAGAGGATTAATCGCGGCAGAACGCCGTTGAGAGGGAGAAACGGCTGGCGCGGGTGGAAACGAAGAACAGACGTGTGGGGTCTGTCTATCAGCGAGGTGGAGGAAGTGGGAGTGGGGCCTGCTTGTCTGTGATGCTGCGGGTAAAGACTCTGGTGCAAAGCGTTTTCCGCAGGAGAGAAGGAGTGGGCTCGTTTTGGGCTTAGTGGGTTGGCCAGATGGGTTGGGTCCGTTTCATTTTTTTATACAAAATGCTTTTTCTTTTTCTATTTGAATTTCTGTTTTGATTTTCAAACAAATAATACAAACAACAAATCAAATCAAATCACCACCAAACTTTGTATTGATTTTAATTCTGTTTAACAACACAATCCAAAGTCCAAAACAAAATAATTTTTATTCTTTTTAGGATCCATTAATAATTAAATAAATAGACCTTAGTCATTAATTCAAATAGGATTTTATTTTTTAAAAAACTCTATTTGAAATCTAAATAATACCAAAATCATTTCAGTAGGTTTTATTTGAAAATATAAAACACTTGGAAATCTTATTTAAAATAAATTAACAAGTTTTAGTGTTTATTTAAAATGGAAGAGCCTTTACTTTAATAAAATTGGATATTAATAAATCCTCATTATTTTATTTAAATAAACCTTTACTCTTTTTATCAAATAGTAATATTTTATTTCAAAAGCTTGGCCAAGATTTAATTTGGCTCTATAAAATAATCCTTATTTATATTTCTACCTTTGCTTTATAAAAACCATATCTTTTTATTTAAAGATCCAAAAATAGTGTTTCCAAAAAACCATACCTTTTTAATTCCTTTAGGATTATTTTCTCACCATTTGGTATAGATTTCTAGATGGTTACTTTATTAGCTTTGGAAATTACTTTTCCTTATCTTATTAAATTCATAAGATTTTATTCATGGCTCCAAATTAAGTGAATCCAATTCATATGGTTTTATAATATTTCTAATAATCATTCTTGATCAATTTGAAATGTTTGTTTGACCAATTTTTATATGTATCAAATCCATAGTATTAGAGATAACTTGAAAATGATTTTCTTCCATTAGGGTTTTAGGGTTTTGGTTTATTTCTCAAGTGTTTAAATTTCCAGATGCATTTATGAAGAATGCATTCCACTTGACTTGAAGTTAGTTGGTTTCAAACATTAACCAAAGTTTGTTCAAGATGGGATTTTAAGTTTTCATTTAGGAACAAAAGTTTCTTTTCACCTAAAATTTCAACAATTATTTATTTATTTTTCACATTACAAGATTTGGAAAATCTTGGGATGTGACACTTTGCTGAAGGGGCCTTTGCTAGATTCTATCAAGAAAAACACATAAGACTAGATGTCGCCTCGGTGGCTCACCCAGCATCTAATGGGCAAGTAGAAAGATCTAATGGACTAGTATTGTCCGGAATAAAACCCTGACTCGTCGAACCACTGCAAAGGTCGGCAGGGTGTTGGATCGAGGAACTACCAGCAATATTATGGAGCCTCAGAACTACCCCAAACAGGTCAACAGGGTATACCCCATTTTTTCTGGTATACGGAGCAGAAGCCGTGCTTCCAGCCGACATAATACATGACTCGCCAAGAGTTACCCAGTATACAACTGCTGAGGTAACTGAGGTAGCTCGACAAGATGATGTCGATCTGCTAGAAGAAGCCAGGGAGTTGGCACTATCAAGATCAGCTATTTATCAGCAAGAATTACGATGATATCACAGCAAGAAAGTCAATCCAAGAGTGTTTAAAGAAGGAGATTTGGTTCTTCGGCTAGTGCAACGCACAACCGACATGCACAAATTATCGCCCCCATGGGAGGGACCATTCATCGTGAGCAAAGCATTACACAATGATGCATATTACCTAATTGATGCTCAGTCATCAGAAAAGAACAAGGCAAACAAAGCCGGCGAAGTATCGAAAAGACCATGGAACATAGCTTTACTTCGTCCATTTTACTCGTAGGAGTCATCTATGATACGTTGTAATGTGACGCTTCAGGTCAAAGTATCGACTATGTATTAAATCTCGGCACTTTGAGCAGTGACTCGGGGACTGCCCTATGTTATTTCTCATTTTGGTTATGTATTAAACCCCGGCACCTTGAGCAGTGACTCAGGGACTGCCCTATGTTATTTCTCATTTTGGGTTATGTATTAAACCTCGGCACCTTGAGAAGTGACTCGGGGACTGCCCTATGTTATTTATCATTTTGGGTTATGTATTAAACCTCGGCACGTTGAGCAGTGACTCTGGGACTGCCCTATGTTATTTCTCATTTTGGGTTATGTATTAAACCTCGGCACCTTGAGCAGTGACTCGGGGACTGCCCTATGTTATTTATCATTTTGGGTTATGTATTAAACCTCGACACTTTGAGCAGTGACTCGGGGACTGCCCTATGTTATTTATCATTTTGGGTGATGTACTAAACCTTGACACTTTTAGTTATGCACTTTGAGCAGTGACACGGGGACTTCCCAACGTTATTTTTTATTCCTGAATTATGTGTTAAGTTTCAGGACCTCGAGCAGGGAACTCGGGGACTATGACATATTATCCCTTATCTCGAATTAGGCATTAAAACCTCAATTTCTAGAGCACTGACTAGGGAATTGCCCCATGATGGTCACCTGTTAAAAAAATGGGTATTAAACTTCGGCACCCCAAACGATAGGTCAAAAGCTACCTTGAACGATATTATTTCGCTTTCCCCAAATATGGGCTTCAAGATTTATAGCTCGGATAGAGATCAAGATAACAATGGTTGAGCCGTTGAATTTATAAAGGCCAGGCACTATTAAACGCCGAACTAAGGTGGGTCAAATGAAAACACGCAATCCGAACTTATGAGATTGAAGGCCACCAAAGCAAAGATTTAAACCAACAAGATCTGTTTAGACAGACTAATAACGATCACCATCATACGTGCCTCAGCGGCAAAAGGCAAAAGAGGTTCATACCACACAGAAAGTCGGACAATTGTTTCACAAACATCATACGCCCAGCATACCGGGGATAAGAAATAACTTAAAGTTTTTTGAACCTAAGGGGCAGCGACTTGGTCAGGCACTAGGCGCTCTGAGGTAGACAGTACCTCGGCCGAAGTTACTTCGCCCTCCACAGAACCAATAGCGACTTCGAGGGAAGCCCGGGGCTGTTGAGAAACGTTAGGTTGAGCTTGAGAGTGCCCAGTCCCTTTGGAAGATGATCGCGCATCGCCCTCCCCATCCGAGTTGGCGCTGGAATCATCAGAGTTGTCCGAGTCGCCGTCACCTTCGTCCTGATCGGCCAAACTATTATCAGAGGCATCTTCGACTTCGACGTCATCCGCTGGGTTGGGAAGAAAACTCGGACCTTCAATCTAGTTGTGCACATCAGCATACTCAACAAGCTGGAAGGCACGAGCTTGTCGGCGAGCGACGAATTCTGGATCCTCAACCCAACGGGAGCCAGTGCGCAAGTTTATCAAGGTATCGAGCGAAATATCCTCGTACCAAGACATAATGACTGTGAGCGCCATATCAGCACCAGCCCGTCCAGCGGATTCCCTCCAGAGATCTAATTGGTTCTAGGATGCCATTAATCTTTCCACCAATATCTTGATCTCATCAATATCAGGAGTTCCAGAAGTATTCGGCCATAGAACATGGTAGGCCCGAATGGCTGCCTGCACCATTCCCTACCCATAATCTTCATCGGACCAACAGTAGCGCCAACGGCAACCAAGAAGTCTTCCATCGAGTATTCCGGGCTCGCATCTGCGGGGACACCTCGCCGCACGCGAGCATTAATCACCGCTCTAGAGCTCACGGGCTTAGCTTCCGGAAAATGGTCTACGCAAAATAAAAGTATATCAGTAAAAAGTAAGAAAGATAAGAAGGTAACTCGGCCACGGTCAGAGACTTATGGTGAATATAGCTTAGCATTTTCTGAAGATCTTGAGCCCAATCAACCTTGGTCTTCTCAAAGCGAGTGATTTCCTCGCTCATCGTCTGTGTCTTAAGTTCGGCAGCCTCGAGGAGTTCTTTATCCTTCTGCAATTGCAGACTTAGCCGATTCTTCTCTTCGGAGAACTCCTGATCAACTTTCTCTAACTCAAATTTCTGAGAAAGCTTGAGGGACTCCACCTCTGCGGGCAAGCGAATTATCTCGTCATCTTTCTCTTTCAGCGGCGCCGAATGAGTAGCGGCTTGTTCTAAAAAATGCAGCATCATATCAGGCATGGGTATGCATTCTTGATGTGACGTTGCAAGAGTTTGTAACTCGGCTATACCAAAGCCAGAAGGTTATAAGAAACCTGGGATAAATCTCGAACGGGAATCAGTAAAGAGAAAGGATAACTAAACTTCCAGGGCCTTGACTTTCTTCTCAAGATGGATATTAAGATTGTTGATATTACATGTTTACCAGCAAGATGAGCTAACACCTCAAGGAGAAAATATTAAGAGCTTTAGAGACAATACAAAAGTTTGTTAAATTACCAGCTTTCTTCACCACGGGAACAACTTTCTCATACTTCTCTTGCAATTTCTTATGTGCGAAAAGCAGCCTTTGGAATTCAGCGGTCTGCCGATCATGAGCAACCTAAGCGAAAAAATAAATTGCAGTGAGATATTCGTAGCTAAGACAGATACGAATCAAGCAAAGCTTAACTCGGATCTAGGTGGCCGTATATTCGAAGCTAAGACAGATCCGAATCAAGCAAATCTTAACTCGGATCTAGGTGGCTGGATATTCGAAGCTAAAACAGATCCGAATCAAGCAAAGCTTAACTCGGATCTAGGTGGCTGGATATTCAAAGCTAAGACAGATCCAAATCAAGCAAAGATTAACTCGGATCTAGGTGGCCGCATATTCGAAGCTAAGACAAATCCGAATCAAGCAAAGCTTAACTCGGATCTAGGTGGCTGGATATTCGAAGCTAAAACAGATCCGAATCAAGCAAAGCTTAACTCGGATCTAGGTGGCTGGATATTCAAAGCTAAGACAGATCCAAATCAAGCAAAGCTTAACTCGGATCTAGGTGGCTGGATATTCGAACACTAAGACAGATCAGAATCAAGCAAAGCCTAACTCACATCTAGGTGACCTGATATTCGAACACTAAGACGGATCCGAATCAGGCAAAAACTAATAAAGCTTCCAAACGAATAACAAGTTATTCGTTTGCAAGCTTCGGGGACTAGAGTATATATAATATCATTCAAATAACTAATCAAATTTCAATAAAAACAATTACCTCATTCATCTTATCGCTGTCAAGCACGATCTTGGCAACCAGATGCAAGCGATTGCTGATGTCGGAGAGTTGAAATGGCTGACTGCTTGGATTGCCCTCGAGCTGATCAGCAGCGTTCCAATTATTGGCATACTCAACCAAGGAGACGAGGCTGTTCCCACTCTCATTACGAGTCAGGACTTTACCTCGGACGCGTTGTGTAACCACCGCCGCCGCGGGACTCTTGTGGAGAGTGAGCTGAGTATCAGCGGCCGGGGTGACAACGGTCTTAGCAGAGGAAACCCCCTTGCGGAGCGCATCATCAATCGTAGGTTGAGAAGAGCTGGCAAGTCCTTTCTGAGATGAGGGAGGTTTAGTGACGACGACCTTCTTAGCCTTAGAAGAGGCATCGGCGGGAGCTGTTACCTCGGCACTAGGGGTGGCGTCCTTGGAAACAGGAGGAACTATAGTTTCTAAGGGCGCCGAGATGGTGACATCCTCAGCTGGAGTTGGAGTTGTGGTTGAAACTGCGCGGGCCAAAGGAGTCTCGGGGGAAACTCCGGGGTTCACGATGGGGGCAGCGAGTTCGGTAGGAGGATCTATTGTCCGGGCTATGTTGGCATCAGGAACGGAAACACGGGTGCATCTTGCCGAGGTAATGTTTGACTCGGAGCAGGAGGAGAGTCCACGCGAGCGGGACTAGGAACTATGGTATCTTCAGGAGGTGGAGGAGAAGGCAGCCGAGTAGTATGACTCATCATGCTTGGACCACTGGGTTTAACAGAAAGAGGAGCGCTGCAAAAGCACAAAAAGTCAAATGAAAAGACGGAAAAAGAGAAAGAAGAAATACAAATGAAAATGAGCGTACCCAGTAACTCCGGGCATAGTTTTACGCTTCGGAAGGTGCTGGGATGACTTTTTAGTTCACTTCTTTGGAGCGGCTTCGGAGGCACCTGTTGGAGCGGCACGCTTTCGTGAGGTAGCAGGAGGTTGGGAGGCGAGAGGCTCGGCGTCGTGCACCTGACCGGCCTGATTAGCTGGGGAAGTAGAAGCCGGAAATGCATAATAGATAGGCATTGCGGCGACTACCTCAAGAATTTGGACGTCGTCCGAATCACCTTCCTCCCCGTGAGCCGAGGTCTTGCCACGGGCGCGAGCCGGAGCGAGGTCCGACTTGGGAACGAACTCCTCCGAGTCAGGCTCCCCGCTATCCGGGGTGTTCCGATCTGCGGTCCAAGGGAGGGCCAGAACCTCGGCAGCTTCAATCTTCTGCTCCGCAAATCTCTGCAAGAAAAGAGACAAAAATGAATTAGTAAAAGGAATCACAAACGCAATTGGGGGGCAAAACATAAATGTGTGAACTTACCTCGGGAGGGGGATTCCCACGGGTGAACGGCTTCAGTCCCCAGGTCCAATCCTCCGGCATCTCTGTCTTAAAGATAGCTCAGACACGCTTGAAAATAAGATAATTATCGAGCTTAACCGTTGAGACTCGGTTGGGATCAAGGGGACTACTCATATAGCAGAGCATGTGCGTGCGTTGCTGAAAAGGGCAGATCCGGCTGCTGACGAAGGTGGTCATCAGATCCTCGCCACGTAACCCGGCGCGGATCATCTCCTTCAGCCAAATTTCAAAGGCCTCGGCCAGAGCATGGCTCTTCCTGGGATTATAAGTCCAGTTCTTCTTGGAAGGGGGGCCGATGGAGATAGCAGGGAGCCGAATCTTGTCTTCCTTCCCAGAATTCTTGACATAGAAAAACGATTTATGCCATTTCTTGCATGACTCGAGACCAGCAACGCGAGGAAACTCAGATTTCCTCCGAGGTGTGATGGACACGGCTCCACACTGGGTAAGTAATTTCTCGTAAGGATGAAGGGATTTGTCTGGAACAACATTGGATCGGATCTGGAAGAACTTGGACCATACATGCACAGACGGCCAGAGGCCGAAGTATCCTTCCGAGGCCGAGATAAAAGCGGATAGAGAAGCAATGGCGTCAACCGGAAGATGATGCGGCTGCAGGCCGAAGTAATGGAGGAATTCCCTAGCAAAATCTCTAAGGGGAAGACCAAACCCGCGAGCGAAATGGGACATAAAAACGCCGTACTCACCTTTGTTAAGAACGGGAGAAGATTCGCTGTCGGGTAAGCGACAGGCTACCTCGGCAGGAATCCGGCGAGTTCTAATTAACCACTCAACCTCTCGGCGGGTAGTGGTGGAACCTTGCCAGGAGCCCCGCTCTGGACCAGACGCTGCATCGTCATCCTCGATGAGCGCGCCGCTAACGGAGCTTGACATAGGGTCGCCGGAGGAGTCCACGGAAGAGGAACTAGCGGTGGAGCAAAGCCTAGAGGTGCAAGGCCCCGTCGTGGTCCTAGGTGAAAACGGCGGCGGAGCGGAAAAGCAACCGCCGCGGGGAACCTAGAGAGCGGCAGACGCGTCTAGACAAAAATCTAGGCAATGAGACCATAGAGAAACTCACCGGTGACGGCGCCGGAGCAAGCGTACTGGGACGAGGTCGACGGAGCAGAGGAATTAGGGCCTCACCGTCGAAGATTCCGACGAGCGCGCGGCCGCAGAAGCACGAACAGGCGCAAGGGTGAAAGGAGGAAGAAGGGCAATAGTGAGCGAAGGAGGAAAGTAAATCCTCTAGCCCCGTGCCCCTCTTTATAACCGCGTGGCCTTGGCGGTAGTGGGATCGTGCGTGCGGGAACTAACCGTGTAGATCATGTATTCGGCGTAACCGCTCGCGGCTGAGTGGAGCCACACCGACGACCACACGACGCAGGAGACGATCAGGCCCCCTGACCGATATGGTGTGCGAGGCGTAGCAGCGCGACAGTAAGTAATTATCGTAGCTTGTCAAGGCACCGAGGGGAACAAAAAACTAGAGAAACAATGATAAGTGTTACACGTAGGACGAGGCATGCACGAAGCCGCGGATACCTCGCATAGGGAAAAATAACTCGAAAACAAGGAGAAACAAATATTGGGAAACTGATATGGCCCGGCCGAGGTTACGGGCAGGACCACACCAGCTTCGGGGACTAATGTTGGGGAGGTGACCCCAGATAGGGTCATGACGGGGAAAGACGAAAGGAGTTTCCCTTGTCATATTCCGAGTTAATGTCTATATCGGCCGAATCATGTAAAGGTCGGCCGAGGAAAGCACGAGCATGACACCTATGAGAAGGGATGAACGTTACCCGGCCTACGTATGTTTTAAGTCGGCCGGGTAAGTCCGAATAACCTAAATGCAGGTGAAGGCCAAGCCGAGTTAAGCGAGATAGGGCCGAATGACATGAAGCTTGCAGGAGAAGGAGGATCCTATAAGTCAAACCCTAGTCACAGGCTAGGAAGAATCTGAACGGAGCCAAGCGCAAAGGACAAGGCGCAGAGCAGCAGAAGGGCAGAAGGAGGTCACAGAGGTGACAGTCCTGGAGCCCGAGGCGTGCAGGTGGGGTTCTCTAAAACCTTTCCGTCATTAGAAGGGGGACACGGAAAGGAGGCCGCCGAGTTACTATAATGGGACAAGCATATTCTTCGAATATGCTTGCCACGTCAGCCCTAGAGGAGCCAAGGCACCCCTTTATAAGGAGAGGCTTGGATACTGAGAAGGGGATCGACACATTCTATACCGTTAGGCTGGCAAAAGTTCATCATCTCTTCCTGCATACAGCTCAAGGAGAACTTGTAGTCCAAGAAAGGAGAAATAAAGATCTGTATGTTAGTCATTTGTGTGTAGAATTAACTGCATCTTCCCTCCCCAGATCCCTCTAGCATCCATTGGCCCCATAATTTAGCCTACCCATGGCATTTGCCGTGCCACCACCACGACATAGTTTATCTGTAATTTTTTTGCATGTGCCCCTGGTATTTACCCAACTTTCGTTAGCTTTGAACTTTTCGATTTGAGCAACAGAAGATTTTTGAAAAAATTGGTCTTTACCTGCAGGTCTGTTTTGATAGATTTCTGCCATTATTTGCATTTGCCTCTTAATCATTTTATTTTTGAGTTCTCTTTGATCACTTGAGCTTTTAAAAGGATTTTCTACAGTATCTTATGTTTTAATGGATTATTTACTTGAGTTGGAACTAACCCCAAAGGTTTATTATCTTGCATACACTAATGTTGCTAATGAATATTGTGTGAAGTTTTGTATGAAGGAAATTTTCAAGTGTAGTGAAAGAATGATGTGATGGTATGAAGTATGGACCAAAGCTCATTCTTGGGGATGCCACCCGTGTCACCCCAAGAAATTTTCAAGAGGTACAAGCATCAAAGGTTGCGGATTCCCAAGGCATCCCCTTCTTCATCAATAAAAATCTCAGGTCTTCTTTCAAGACACTACATTTTTACTACTTTATGCGCTATTTTTTGTTCTTGGAGTGTCTTTTTTTTCTTTTGATTTGTTTGCTGCAATAAATTGGTTGGACCCCAACACACCTATTTTGGAGAAGTCACACCTAGTTCTTCATTGTCTAGAACACTCTATTTGGACTCTTATTGTTCAGTGAGTGTTCTCTTTTGCTAGCATTGCGTTTAGCTTTAGTTTTCTTATTCATTTTTCTTAGAACTTTTTAGTTCTTCTTTTTAGTTATTTGAGACATGCTCTCTGATATTTATTGATTATTATCTTTGTGAGTTGTTTCAAATAAGCTGATTGGTGTTGGAAAAGAGTAGAATGTTTCGTGCTTATGGTGGTACAAAAAGAAGCTTGTTTTGACTGTGGCTTAAACTTTATCATGTCATGTTATATATTGCTTTGACCATATGCTTAGTGATTATTGTTGTAGCATGACTTGTTTCAAACAATTGAGATTGTTTAATGTGCCATGAAAGAATCATGCATTGTTTTAGCATACAAAAGCATAATATTGTGGTATTCTCCTTTAATGATTTATTTGGGTTGACTTGGCACATGCTTACACCATATTAAGACTATGAACCAGTCACCTTAGCCTTTATTATCATTTAGTTTTGACTTGTGATATCACTTTATGCTTTTATTAATAATGTTTTGTCGCTTTGCATGATTATGGCCACCTGTACTCCCAGTCTTTTGCTACCCTCCACCTGTACTGAGTATGAGCTCTACTCGTGCATCCAACTCCCAAGAAACCAAGTTATTCCAAAGAGTCCACTATAAATTCCAATGCATGGTTTGTTACACCATTCCAAGTATATTCATGTTTTTATCTATCTTCCAAATTAAATTTTTGTTATGTGAAAATTACTGATTAAAGTCTCACGAACTTGATGGCACACTTTGTTTTCTTGCACTCAATAAACTTGAACCATTGTGCCCACCTATGTTGCTTATATGCTTGCAAATTATAAGTTGGGAGTTAGCGGAACCATGCTGTCATGGGGAACGCTTTCAACACTTGTACATATCTATTCAGTTGATATCATGTTATTTTGTTTATGGATGCCAGCGGTGTGAAATAAAATGGGATCTTGTAAGTCCATGGAGTTGGTATCTGTGTTAGATAAACGCCTGGGCGGCTATCCTAAGCCTGCCTAATCATGGTGGAAACTTGCAGCATAACCATAATGAGAATTCTATGAAGCATCTTCAGAAAAAATATAGAAAAAAAGAGAAGATAAAAAAACCATGCTCATGATAAATAAAAAGATTGCTGTGATGCTCATTGTCTGTTGCCTTGTCATTTTGATATGGGATAACTCTTGTGTCATGGAGAAAGGGGTATCCCGTTGGAAGTTCTCTATGATACACATGTACTTACAATGACAAGAACTTTCTTGTGACTAAAGTTAAGTAGCATGAGGAACAGTACTCGTACTCAAGGGGCATGAGATTTTCAACTTGTGATTTGTCAAGCATATAACTCATATTTGTCTCACTTTACCCTTAATCACTTCAGGATGCTTATGATAGGGGCAATGAGAGCTCAACGCTAGTAAGTACCATAATTTTTGGAAGCTCATTATGAACCAATTAAGAGCTCCCTGCTTCCCTCTGTTAAGGGCCTTTATTTTTTACTTTTTGTTGAGTCTCCATTTTCTATCTTTATGGACCAATTAAGAGAGCATAGTTGTGATTCTTAGTTTAATGTGCATTGTCCCAAATCCTGTTGATTGATTCATAATTATGCTATTGGTTGTTCTTAAATTATTTGTATCTAGTCACCCTTATGAACTTTGAAGGTGTCCTATGCATTTATGTTTTGATATTCCGTGGAGGACAAGCTGATTACCACTCTTGCTATGTTTTCTATATGTGAAACAAACAAATGTCTTTCAATGCATTGTTATTCATGTCCTTTTGTTTGTGTTACCTTTCATGTTACAACATAGTTGCTATGTATTATTGTTAGAAATATATCTTTCATGCTTATGTTAGAGTACTTTGATCCTATCTATCAATACCTTACAATATCTTGATAAATATTGTGATGGTGCATGTCACCCTAAAAAGTATTCTTTTTATCGCTTACCTACTCAAGGACGAGCAGGAGTTAAGCTTGGGGATGCTTGATACGTCATAAACATATCTATAATTTTTGATGCTACATGCTTGTTTTGTACTAACTATCTTATGTTTTGTCTACACTTTGAGGAATTTTCTACACATTTTGGCTATTTGATCGAACACTTGGTGATCACAGTACAAATCTACCAACTATCTACCGTTTTGATCAATCCTTTGCTCACCATTGTGACCTCACCGAGCTCACATGATGGGCACTTAACTCACCCAGTAATAGCCTGTGCATTTGAGCTTATCTCACTCGCTGTTTGACCCGTGCAAAGTGGTACCCGAGCTCACCCATGTCACCCCGACATGGAAACGATGCCACAGACCACACTGCCCTCTCCCACGATGTCTAGGAGGTAGCCCTGACCTCACCGCCTCTGCCTGTGCACACCCCGACCAAAGACAACTCGAGGAGACGCTAGTAAATCCATGCCTATTTAACACCGAAGCATGTCATTCGCCGCGTCAGAGCGCGGAGCAATCCTGCGCGCACACGCCACGCCTCGCCCTCACCTTGCGCCACTACGTTCGCCATGACTCCAGCAAGCTCCCAGACATGATCATTTGACCGCACGATCAGCGTGACCACTGTGCGCCATGACGAATTCTGCCGGTACAGTCATAGAGCACGGAGGTTCCCCAACGATTGAGACCGTGTCTTGCCTTGCCACTATGTGTATGACGTTCGCCCTGAAGCACCACGTCGACCTATGCCTGTGGCCATGCTTGTAGATCACTGTAACTGTGCCGCTACGAGCCCGAGCCATGCCACCGTGCCTCCTTCGCTGCAGTATAAATAGAGACCACCCCCGACCCTGAAACACACACCATTCTACTCCTCTCTCACCCAGGAACCTCACTGACCCAACCCTGGAGCAAGGCGAGCACCACCTGCTGAAATTTCACCAGAGTTCGCCGCTGTAGAGGAAGGAAGGAGCCAAAGCTAGGAGCCACCCTAGGAGCTGCCGCGACCACCGTTCGAACCGCCGCCGTCGACTCATTCGTTCGCCCCCATCACCGCATCTAGTTGGAGCCCTGGTGTAATATCCCAGGATTATCTCCTTGAAATAGCAGGACACATGTTTGTGCATTCCATTCATGCATTAGAAAATCTGGATAATTTTCGCGCAAAACTAATGAAGCTATAGGGGGATCGAGATCTCTCTTGCTCTGATGAAAACATCAGGACAAGTGCGATGGATTTCGACATGACTTCTATTGTACTCATGTGTTTGAGGGGAAGGAAATTCAAAATTTGAATATTTAATCGATAGATTTGAATACTAAAAGAATTTTAAATAGAATAAGAATTGGAAATTAAATTGTCATAAGAAATAAGAGGTGAACTCTTATTTCTAAAAAGATACACTAATTATAAGTATCAATTAACAAAACAAAATTGAATGAAATGATTTATAATAATAAATGGAATTCTTATTAATAGGTAAGATATAAATATTTAATTAGTTCCAAGAATAATGGAACACTTTGTTATAGAATACAATGTTTCATTGTTATTGCAATAAAATGATAAAAGTAAATTATTATAAAACAAATAAATACAAAAATGAATTACATAAGTAAATAACTAAAAGAATTCTTTATTACAAGCATATATAAATATTACATTATCTTTGCAAATGCATTATAAAAGAAAAAGAAAACTAGTACACTTTATTGAATAAAGTAGACAATACAATATTTCTTTATAAAAATAAGAATTAATAAATAAAAAAGAATTCCTTTATTACAATTATACAATGCTTATTATTTCACAAAAGAAAAAGTGAATTACAAAAGAATGAAGTAAAATTTAAAACTAAAGTCATCTTCATTTTCTTCATCTTCTAAGTCCACTCTTTATATTCCTGATTCTTGATCCCTGCAAAACAACACAAAAGATAACAAAGAAAAAAATAAAGAATAAAAGAAGGGTTAGTATATGATTTTTACTCTTAGATTTGGCATACAAATGATATGCTTTGACTCATCATTGAGTATTATTCAAAAAAGGAGCCAATGTAAAAATCTGTTCTTATCCAGAATGTTAGCCTCAGAACTGATGCATCATAGGCAAGGGCAAATTTCACCAAGTCAGGAGAGAGGCAAGTTTCACCATGGATAAAGAAGAGGATCCAGCCAAACAGTAAAGCTCACTTTTACTTGATCATATCCACTATAAAATATCTACACCATTGAAACTTGGACCTTAGGTCCCACTTGTAAGCATCTTGCACATCAACATGCAGATAACTGCTATCAACATAGCAGCAATCCCAGGAAGGAGACAAGAAAGCAATCCATGTATACAAAGGGGTGAACCAGCCGTAGAAGTCAAGCTACCATTCCACCTCCACACTTCAGAGAACATCCTCTGTCTTACTATCTATACCATCTTATCATCAACCCATTCATTTCTTCACATCACCACCAAATCACTTACACTATGGTTGCTTCAAGAAGCCATCCAATAGTTAGGATAAGGAGGAGTAGATCAAGCAAGCAGCCAAAAGGAGCTAGGAGATGAAGGTTACAAGAACAAGTTACAGTAGGTGATCTAAAGCAACACCAAAACTACCACAAGATCATCAGTAGCCCCATTACAAGCCTATCTGTCTACTCACCAACAGTAGGTAAGAATTATCAGAAGAAACCACTAGATCATGCAGCATCAGGTCATATATCTTGGATACAGATCTGGGAACATAACGGAAATAATACACATCAATCAGCTCCATCTACCCATCAACTAAGATTTTCATCTAGGAGGATTGGATCGAGTGGTACTCTTAGTATTGCAAAGTATTGCTTTGCAAAATCATCATAGAGACATAAAAAGGCCAAATCATAGCATCTATTTATTTTAACCAAATATTATGCCTCAGCCTTTGCATCATTGGCAGCCAAAGTTTCATCTTTGGTGAATAAAATCAAGCAGCAGATCATGTTGCTATACATTACTGCTATGCACACTCAACTGAGGCACAACAGCAGAAAATTCCAAGCAACAAAGATCACTAAAGAATTTACACTAGCAACATCAGCAAATACCATGCTTATATATCATCTATAATCACACAAGCTAATCCTTGCATCATCTTCCTAACCAGAATAGTTAGGAATCAATTAGACCTCTACTATCATGTTGACAGCATATGCTAATGGCAACATCATCCAAAATGTGACTGATACCAAAGTAAATCCAATCATCTTCCTAGTCACCAATCTAGGAATCATTTCATCTCTAAAATAATTTGACTTAGCTTATAATCAGCTAAGGATAATCACCATATTATGTGTGTGACACAATATAAAACCTCAGCCTTACCATCAGTGGCATCTAATTATGCTTTTCCAGATAGATAACCCAACAGCCAACTACGAGGGATAGCTACCATTGTGTACACTCCAAAGGGAGGCATCACAGTGGTAGATACATTGATAGAAACCACAAGGTTTGGCTAAATTAGAAAAGGAATCCAAACTAGGCACCATGCTTATTGATGTACATACATATCACCTAAATAAAATTTCATGAACCACTTGGTATATTGTACCAAAACCAGCAAGTGTTAATTTCTCCAACTAACTCCACTTTTTCATGCTTAAATAAATCCATTTTACCTATAAGGAACCAATGGAACCTGTATTTCTCAACACCTGTCAACAATCAGTGACACTCAATAGCATGTAGAGTAGATTCTCGATATAAAATCGTCTACTAGAGCTAGATGTTCATCTATAAATTTTATGCACTGTTCAAATCCCAACCTCACCATGGTATCAAGATTACAGTAGAGCCAAGGATACCAGGAGAAACTGGACATGGTAACAGATCAAGATAGGTCACTAGCAAAGGATCAGTAATATCATTGGGGGCCCAGGTTCAAAACTAATTGAACAAGAAATGTTCAACCTTAGTATCAGATAGGTCACCGCAAGCTGCAGACTAAAATCCAGAATAAGGAGCACCCTAATTGGACTCAATCAGAATAGAAGGGAAGGGAATAGAAGAAGGTGGAGGAAGAACATGCCCGGTGGTGCTCGCTAGAATTTGAAGAGGAAGCAGACCAGCGGGAAGGTCGTAGTGGCAAAGACCACGGCACAACGGCACAGGCGAGACCTGAGCCTGCGTCGAGCTGCAACCTGCGACATGCGCCAATCTACATCAACCCAAGAACATACCCCATCTTCACCAGTCTCAATCCACCACCAGGACAACATCAAACCATCATTGGCGCTTGGCGAAACTAGGATACCGAAACCCTAGATGCACAGAAATGGAAGGGGCAAGCTCGAGAGGGCCTTAAGGATAAATCCAATTGGAGAGCCTGGTCGGCCAGAGGGAGGAGAAGCTCCGGTGACCATCGGCGGTGACCACAACAACCTGCCTCGCTGGAATCGGGCGGGCTACAACGTCGGCATCGCCAGCAACCAGGAGGGGAAAGAAACGAAAATGTGAGATGTGAGAAGGAGTGGTGGAATGGCTGGGCCGGGGTGGGGTTTGACCCTGAGCCAGTTGGGCCAAGTTGGGTCTAGATGGGCCCGTTGGTGAACCTGGCCCGATTCCAAAGGTAAAATAAGAAAATAATATATTTATCAAAACACTAAATGACCAAACTACCCCTGAACATAATTTATACCCTAGAAAAATATAGAAATATCCTAAAAATACATATAATATATCAAAATGTTCACAAAAGTAATATCTACCTAAGAAAAATATAAAACTAATTGTTTAAGTTAAATAAAATACCATTAAATGTTAAAGTCACTAGAATTCTTAATAAATTATAACAATATAAGAAAAGGTCCTAAAAAATTAATAAAATCATTTTTGTGTATAAAAAATAAACCTACTATTTTATAAAACTACTAACTCAACTCTTATATAAATAAAATTTGAAGTAAATATTTAAATACATTTAATCTTTTATGGAATTTTATAAACATAAATAATACTTAAAATAAATAAAAATCATTTTTAAGATCTTGAATAAATATATTACACTAGAAAAATATTAAATATATTAATATTTTAAAATAATAAATCCTTATCTATTACTTATTTTGTAAATTCTTTTAAAAATCTTATTAAAAATCCTTTTAAATAAACATTGGGTATCACTCATATATATACAATATGATGAATAATTATTATATCTCAACCATTATTGACATTATTTCAAATTCTAACAAATTACTAATATCATCTAATTATGCTTCCATTAAATAAATACATATTATTTTCTTAATAAGAAAAACAAATTTAATCTAATCATTCACTTAAATATAAAGTGAATAATTCCACACCTTAGTTATACCTATCATAAATCTAAAACTTGGGAATAATTAAAATATATTACATCTTAAGTTTACTTAAACTTTTAAAGTTAATTTTAGTCTCAAAACTTATAAACATCATGTCTAATAAATCACTTATGTTTTTATAGTTAACTTTGGTCTATTTAACTTAAGAAATAAAGCATCTCAAGTCCAAACTAATAAATCAAACACGAAAAGACATTGATCATGTCCTATTAACAATGAAGATTGTTTAAACCTTAGAAAGGAAATCTTTTCTTCAAATGTTATTCTTTTTGCCACTTCAAACAATAATCTTATAATAAGTTCTTCAATTCTTCACAACTCAAACCCAAGTATGTTTATCAATAGTCACCAAATGACCATTAACCATAATCACATTATTTTATACTTTACTTGTATATGTTGAATTGTTAACCCTTGAGTTCCTTATAAAGGTCATTACTTATAAAGTAAAACTTAAAGATAAACCAACTCTTAAAAAAATCACCGAAAATTCACTTCACTCAAAGCATTGGGGATTCACTTTCGGATTTTTAAAAAATGCATATCATTACTTATGTATAACTGCATCTTGCTACTTTAAGCATTAGTCCTTACCGGACCAATGATGCAGTTTTCAGATATTGGATCTTATATCGTCTCGAAGACCGTGAGTGCATAATCTTGCAATCACAACAGGCAAGTTCACACTTGCTCATGTCCTTTGATTATTTTCTGTAAAGTGGTTTGCAAATCCAGTGTTGTCATCACCTGCATTTGAAAAAGGACAGAAAACACTATTTTCATAATAATGTGTCTATAGGTTATTTACCATGAGGTAATAACCTACTACAAGAGTTTCGGTGGTAAAGGAACATCTTATCTAGGACTTAACAACCAATGTCGCCAGTGATTCTTGCGTCGTATATCACGCGTTAACCATGAGATTTGGAATGAGACAAAGAAGTCAGCTGTATCTTTTCCCTCTCGCATGGAGCCGGATGTGCGGGTCGTGGCTATTATCACTCGTAGCATGCATATTATATGGTAATTCGTAGAGGATATGCAGCATGTGGGTGGGAGCCCTCAACGTCCCATGATAGTTCCGGCATCAAGGCAGTGCATCGCCAATTGCCGTAATTCAATAGGTGGGCTTGCGTATACTAAGGAGACATGCGGGGTCGCGGAGAAGGTAGTGATTGGCTTGGATCTTAGTCTAGGCCTCACACCAAGGAAGTGTGAATGAACCTGCAATTCGGATGTGCAACAAAGCTAAGATCTCTCATGGGTAAAGTGACGCACCTCTGTAGAGTGTAAGAACTGTAACTTGTTACTCCCTATTTTGGGAAGGAGCTGCGAACACGGAAGGAAAGGAACTGCATGAATGTTCTGGTAAACCCGTGAAGGCTGAAGGACATAGCTTTTCAGAATAAAAGCAACCTTTGAAGAAATATTTACGGAAACTTGCATTGCCTACAACCTATGGTCTATGACTGTAGATATAGTGCATCAGACACTCCTTTTCTAGTGAACTTGCTGAGTACGCTCGTACTCAAAGTATCTTCTTAACCCTTGCTAGGTTCTAAATCCAGTACAGACGATGTCTACATCAAGTTATGCTCCAGGAATCATCATCAAAAGCTAAAGCTCTTCAATGAAGTCAAGAAAGTCAACATATACAAAAACTCAAGTATAGACGAAGTTACTGATTAGATAGGAATATAATCTCTAGCCATAGAACCTATTTCTATAGCGTATTGCAATAGCAGCAGTGCCAGACCATTAGTTAAAATACTAGTCTTATTAATATGATAGTTTTCTAGTTGTTTATTTCTGATTCTTCTTTGTAAGAAGTTTCTTTCTCTCTTTTTAACCTAAAGTGTTCTTTGTATCTTGTGTAAAGAGTTGAGTTGTAACCTATAGTCATGTCTTGGACTTGCTGTGTTTCTGTTGTACCACTCTGAGGGATGTAAAACTAGTGAACGGTGTTTCATTAGTGTTATGTCAATGACTATAGTGTACTACATCATGTAGTGGTATGTTGGGTCACCGCACCTGGTAAGCCCCCCGACAACCCCCACCGTAGCGCTAGGGTTCAGACTCACGCGTGCCCTCTGACGGAGACGACGACGCTTAGCCATTGATCGCGCTCTAATGGTAAGGCCCTGATTAGCTGATACCGCTTCGTGTTTGTTTAGCCACTGACAGGTAGGACTAGCCCTGGAGCAGCCCGCTGCGCGCGCCATGCAGTTGGGCCAGCCCATTAGCGTTCCCGCGCACAGCCCATCAGTTTAAACTTAGTTTTCACTTTTATTTGAATTTTCCAATCTGTAGTGAACTTTAAAAATCAATTCAGAAAGATTCACTGCACCAAATTAAATGAATCCAATTTTTTTTGAAAGTAGATGAAAATCTCTAATCACTCCCGTTGGATTCAAACAGTTTGAAACTCTGGATCACCCTCAGTAGAAATATTAAACCAGTAGCTTTTGCAACTTCAAACATTTTTCAAGAATCAACCATAAGTGATTTTGAGTTGATTCCAACTCTCAAAAATCACATTTGACCAGACCTTTCTGAATACATAAAAATCTACATACTTACATACAGTAGTCCTGGACCAAAACCAAAAGAATGACTTTCTAGTCATTTTTAGCCACATAAATATTATTAAATATTAGGGTTAAGCTTTTTAAATAAGGCCAACTATTTTAAATCACATTCTCAAGTATTAGAATATGTGGTGATGATATGTGTCAATATGATCCCATATTTGGAATTGGAGAATATTAAATCTTAAGTAACTTTTTCAATGAGTAGAAATTACTTTTCTAAAAATAAGATAAATAAAATCTTATCACCTTTTCTTGTAAAGATAGAGATGATGCTAGATCATTTAGTGTGACCCTTGTGTGATAAATAGAAGTAGTTCAGTATTGTTTGGTGATTGTGTACCTCGTATTTATTTATAGACACTAGTATCTATCTGGGCTACGACGAGGAGGAATTCTATGAAGACAAGGACGAGAACATCGACCACATTACCAACCTAGGAAAGCTAAGCTAAACCATGCAAGTCCCACTTGCAAGCCTTTGTGATACCCCTTTTACTATACCAAATCCCAGTTTTACTTGCAAGCTTTACCTTTCGCAAAGTTGTTCCGTAGTTAATTAATTGAATGATTAGTGGAAGATTAGGACAGTGTTATCAAGATATTGGAGCTTGGTGAAGGTAGATAAACCATCTTAGTACCCCTCAAATAGTGACACCCCCACCTTGATAGATGCTAGTGCTAAACTAAACATGATCACCAGATGGGAACAACTGATTATGAAAACCTTGGAATGATGAGTCATTCTAATGAAATGTTTTGACATGTGTTATGGACACAATGACTTGAAGATGATGGTGAATGAAGTATGTGACTTGACTTTGATAAAAACTGATGGCTGGGTTCAGATGCGATACCATTCCAATGTTTACCATCCAACCACAATACCCGAATTTGGGTAGGGCTTGACTGGAAGTTTATGTGTCTTAATATGGGTTCCCTCACGGAACAAGGTGAGCTGAGGCTACCTTGTGAATGCGATTGTCCACCTATGCAGTACCCAAGACGACAGATGGTCGTGGTTGGGAGGCCAAACTCATTAGGGAGGTGCCTATACTAGGGTATGTAATTGAAAGGTTAGGAATGATTATCCGCATACCAAGTATGATGATTCATGATTGTTCCTAAAGGATGTATCGAATGTTGTAGTGAAAGTGTACCACCTCTATACAGTGTCAAACTATTCGAATCGCCGCGTTTGCGGTTATGGACAGTTGGATGGCCATACTATTCCGTTGTCAGATGTTTTCCAAAATGACCCGTGACTTGAATGATGACTTTTAGTTGACCCCACAAGTTGTGGAGATGAATCTAGGTTCCCACCTAAGTAACTTAGACAACTAAAGTTAGGTTTGTACTACTAGATACTGGTTGAAATAAAATTGGCTTGTGGCAAACAAACCTAGAGCTTAAGAATCCTATAGAATGGCTTTATTCCTTGAGTAGAAGTTTGCGAGTCCCTCAAAGTACTCATGGCTTTGTCCCTAGATATTCCCATGGCCAGACTATGAAGGAGACTACGAGGAGGATGGACAACAGGACGCTTACGATAACTAGGATCATCTCCCATCGTCAGCATTGCCTCTGACTATGAAGATGGAGCCCCGAACATGCTACTATTATTATTTCGCTGCTTTCATTGTAATCAGACTTGGTCATGAGATCAACTATTTGTAAGACCTTTATGGTTTGTAATGGATGATGAATTATGGTACTAATCTGTTATGTCTCGCAAAAATGGTAATTCTGGGATTGCGATGTACAGCATAACAGGCATCTGGGATTAAAAATTCGGTTGTTGACAAGTTGGTATTAGAGCCATCCTGACCATAGGAGACCCTAGTTAGCATGTACGTCATAAAAACTTAGTTTCCAAAACCAAGAAACTGAGTATCTTTGAAAACCTATTCTCACTCTTACCCTTGAAATTCTTTCCAAAAGAGAGTCATAAGTTCCTTCAAATTTTTGCAACCTTACCTAAAATTTGGCACACTTGATCACTTATCTAACTTACTCCTCTCTAATTGCTTATAGATGGACTACGCCTACAGCAAGTTCTACTAGTTGGGAAATGGAGGGAATCTCATCTTTGAGAACGACCTGAGCCGGCTTGTAGAATTTCTAGAGCGCCGGCATCCAGAGTTCTATGGAGCTCAACTCCATGTCACCCCGGAGGGGAGCTGCAGTGGATAATAGTTGCCGATCTTCGCGGAAAGACGGAGCCACCAACCTCGGAGAAGATCCATTTCACCATCAGAGAGAACAACTGGATAGATGGACTGGCCAGAGCTATGCAGGAAGCACTTGCCCGATTATGTGGGCAGAATATCAACAAGATCGTTGGTACCCGCTTTGCTCACTATGCCAGAAGTGACTCCAATGGACAACCCCTGGACCTGCCAGTCCACCCTGAATTGAGGCACCATGTAGACCATATTTCCTTCATGCTTAGTGAGAGTCAAAAGGAACTGGACAACGCTCGCGCCGAGGCCAACAAGAAGCAACTTGCTGCCGCTAGGAAGGACCATACCTTCGCCATCCTTGTGAAGGAGCGCAAGTCACTTCGCCATCTGCGTGACAAGAAGGATCGCATCATTGCCCGCCTTCGTCACAAGGTGTCAACCTTGGAGGAGATCGTCCATGATAGGGACATGCAGCTTGATGATGACTACTTGGAGGACATGGACCAGGAAGGGGAAGATATCCGTGGAGATCCCTACTCTTACCTCAGCAATGATGATGACTACTTGGAGGACATGGACCAGGAGTTCCACACTGATGATGAGGACCGCGACTTCATTGATGATGAAGAAGCCACTAGTTTTAATGAGTAGTAGCACTTGAGCACTGTCGTAGGTGTGAGTTGTATCTAGTCCCACTTTATCGTAGCTTGCCAGAATGGTTCTTAAAACCATATGCATCGTTCTTATGAGGTGTTTTTTGGAATGTGTTGCTTGTATGGTGTGACATTGAAATGAATGAGAATGAGTTGTTGGCTTTCAAACCATAGCCTTGCTCAAAAGTTTAAAAGATTTTGAAGCCAAACCCATAAACCTTAGAAAAATTTCCCTCTTGTCTCATGATCTATCTCAATCTTCAGATGCCTCGGTGAGGGAGCAGTTCATATCAAGACCCAATGGTCCAAATCTTGCAAATTCTAGTAGCCGAACGAGAAGCCGGTAGAACCGAGCGTCAAGCCAATCTAGCCACTCTTCAACAGATCGCTCAGTTGTCACATGACAACCAAGGCCTTGGAAATCAGGATCATCATGGATCCAAACTTAAGAACTTCTAGAATACCAATCCCCCTTTCTTTAGTAAGTCAGAAGAGCCCTTAGATGCCGATGACTGGCTGCAGACTATGGACAATAACTTGGAAGTTGCCGGAGTATAGGAGGCACAGAAAGTAATATTTGCCACCCACTATCTGGCTGGTTCTTCCAGAGCATGGTGGAATAGCACCCGTACCATGAATGGAGGACAGATGATGTCTTCGGATGAATTCAAAACCAAGTTAAGTCGAACCCATGTGCCACCAGGTTTGATTCTGCGAATGAGGGATGAATTCATGGAGCTGAAGCAGGAAAGGATGATTGTGGTAGAGTACCATGACAGATTTCTATCTCTGTCTAGGTATGCCCCTGATGAGACTGGTACTGAAGCCAAGATGTCGTGGGAATGGCCATGGCAGATGCTGCAATCGGCAGCGAGTAGTAGAACATGGGGCAAGGGCGGCTAGCCATCTGCGGTGCGAGATGAGTGCTGAGAAACAAGGGTTTACCCAGGTTCGGCCCCCCGGAGGTTAAAGACCTACTCCTGCTAGATTGTATTATGGTGAGAGTACAATGGGGCGAACTCGACGGCTAGGCGGCGAGTCGCTTGGGTGTATGATGGAACGTATCCTCTATGCGGCCCCCTGGGAGGTTTATATAGACTCACCTCGCTAGGGTTTACAAATCACAGCCGAATTAGTTAAGGATTCGGAGATTCTATGACCTAGTCCGACTGGGCCTAGCTACGCTTCTGGGCCTTTAGCTTCCAGTCGCCTGAGTCCACGCCAAGTCCTGATCCAGTCACCGTCCTGTAGGCCCACTCGCAGACGGCTTGGGCCGGTAGGAATTGTCCCGCTGGTATACCCCGGTAGGCATATCCCCATCACAAGAAGGAGAGATTTCTGAATGGTTTGCATGATTAGATGCAGACGGTGTTAATCAATATCTTGTTTGATGACCTTGAAGCTTTAGTTGATTCAGCAATCCAGATGGAAGGAAATATCAACCAAGCTAATGAAAACCATAAGCGTCGTATGATGCACCAACCTGGACCCCACCATACCCCAAAGTATCTCCGTAGTTCGTCTACTGGATTTGCACCAATGAACAGTAGGCCCCCTATGTCACGCCCGAACTTTCCCAACCGTAGCGGAGGAAACCCAAGGCCCGGAGGCAACAACCATAACAACCATGGAAACCTCAATAAATTCAACCATGCATTGCCAAGGCCCACCAACCCCAATAACAATACTTCCCCAAGGACTGGAAGTAATACCGTACCTGTTGCAGGGAAGGACAAGTGAACAATCCCCTACTATGAGTGTGGAGTGACGGGTCACTACTCGAATGAGTGCCCCCTGAAGACTGCTGCAGCATCCAATGTCACTGCACCTGCCCAGCAGCAGCGTCGTGTCCAACCTGGAAATAGATTCACCCCAGGAAACCCGAACAACCGTGCTGGCAGTCTGTTCCACATGAATGCTAAAGAACCCCAGTAAGCGCTAGATGTCGTGCTGGGTATGTTTTCTGTTAATTCCGTACTTGCAAGAGTGTTGTTTGACTCTGGAGCATCGCACTCATTTGTTACAGAAGAATTTACATGCACTAGTAAGATTCAACCAACAAATTTGAAGCATGTTATGATAGTTCAAATACCTGGGTCAACTACCAAAGCTAAAAAAATTGCAAGGCCTTACCCATTAAAATTCATTGAATTTATTTCTATGCCAATCTAATAGTACTTTGAACAAAAGGTTTGTAAGTAGTACTAGGAATAGATTGGATGTCGAAACATCAAGGACTCATAGATTGTGCCAAGAAAGCCATAACCATGACCAGTAGTACCGGAGTATCAGTTGAGCATGTGTCTAAGACCTTGCCCCGTCAATTCAAGTGCAACAATAGTTTATCCCAACCGTCCCTAGACCAAGTCAGAGTTTTCTGTGAATACCCGATGTGTTCCCAGATGAATTGCCCGGTATGCCCCAAGATCTGGATATCCAGTTTATCATTGAACTAATCCCTGGAACTGGACCCATAGCTCAGAGACCCTATAGTATGAACCCATCTGAGTTAGTGGAGCTAAAGAATCAACTGGATGACATGATTAGCAAACATCTGATTCAACCAAGTGCATCGCCATGGAGACCACCTGTTCTGTTTGTGGATAAGAAGGATGGTGCCACCCGTTTATCTGCGGATTATCGGAAGTTGAATGACGTCACCATTAAGAACAAGTACCCATTGCCAAAGATAGAAGACTTTTTTGACCAGTTGACCTGTGCCAGAGCATTCTCTAAGATTGATCTTAGAACCGGTTACCATCAACTAAAAATTCGTGCAACGGATATTCCAAAGACTACCTTCACTACCCTATATGGATTGTATGAGTACAAGGTCATGTCTTTTGGATTAACCAATGCTCCCACTTATTTCATGAATCTCATGAATAAGATTTTCATGAACTTCTTGGATAAGTTTGTCATTGTTTTCATCGATGACATTATAATCTACTCCAATTCGGAGGAGAAACATGGACAGCATTTAAGAATCATCCTTGGAACCTTGAGAGAGCATCAGTTATATGCCAAGTTCAGCAAATGTGAGTTTTTGTTAAAGGAAGTAGGATTCCTAGGACATATTTTATTAGCCGGAGGAGTTGCGGTCGACCCCGTCAAGATTAAGGATGTTGAGGAATGGAGAGCACCAACCACTCAAACTGAAGTTCGTGCATTGCTTGGATTAGCACGATATTACCACAAGTTTGTTGAAGGATTTTCAAGCATCGCTAGGCCGATGACTCAGTTACTCAAGAAAGATCAGAAGTTTGAATGGACCGACAAATGTGAAGCGAGTTTTCAAGAACTCAAGAAGAGATTGATTTTTGCCACAATTTTGATCATGACGGATATCACCAAGCCCTTTGATGTGTATTGTGATGCATCCAAGATTGGTCTCAGATGTGTGTTGATGCAAGAAAGAAAAGTGATATCATATCCGCCCGACAACTGAAGTAGCATGAGAAGAATTACCCCACCCATCACCTCGAGTTAGTCGTCGTTGTTTTAGCCTTGAAGACATGTCGTCATTATCTTATGGGTAACCGCTGTGAAATTTAGTCAGATCAAAGAGCTTGAAGTATATTTTTACTCACAAGGAGTTGAATATGAGGAAAATAAAATGGATAGAGTTAAATAAGGATTATGACCTTGACATTCACTACCACCTCGAAAAGACCAATGTGGTAGCGGATGCTCTTAGTAGACTGTCGTGTAGATTAAACACCATGATTATTAAGGAGCAACCCAGTTTTCATAAGCAGTTGGAATATTTTAGAATGGAGCTAGTTAGCGAAGGATTCTTAGCTTGTATCGAACTTCAACCCACTTTGATAGATCAGTTCAAGGAAGCCGAAAAAGGAAATGCCAATATTGACGGAATTAAGCGTCGCACCAGTACAGGGAAGGTACCCGGATTCACCGAAGATGAAGGAGTTTTGTGGTATAAAGGATGAATTTGTGTGCCTGCAGATTTAGAGTTGGAACAAGCTATTTTGCAAGAAGCCCATGATACTCTTTACTCCATCCACCCTGTAGGAACCAAGATGTATAAAGGTTTGAAGGAGCAATTTTGGTGGCATAAGATGAAGCGAGAAGTAGGAAGCTACATAGCCAAATGTGATATATGTCAGAGAGTCAAAGCGGAACATCAGAGACCGTCCGGACTTTTGCAACCTTTTCAGATCCCAGAATGGAAATGGGATTCAGTTGGAATGGATTTCATCACCAGTTTGCCTATATCTAGTAGGGGAAATGATTCTATTTGGGTCATAGTGGATAGACTTTCCAAGGTAGATCATTTCTTACCTGTCAAGACCACTTATCAGAGCTCGAAGCTAGCAGAGTTGTCCATTGCTAGGATAGTTAGTTTGTATGGAATCCCCAAGAACATTCTGTCGGATCGAGGAACCCAGTTTACCTCAAGATTTTGGAAGAAAGTCCAAGAAGGATTAGGAACCAAACTAAATTTTAGTACAGCCTATCAACCGTAGACTGATGGACAAATGGAGAGAGTAAACCAAATAATCGAAGATATGTTGAGAGCTTGTGTATTGGAATATGGATCTATATGGGAGGACTATCTGCCTTTCGTAGAATTCTCATACAACAACAGTAATCATGCCAGTTTGCAAATGGCCCCATTTGAGTTTATGTATGGAAGGAAGTGTCGTACCCCACTGAATTGGTCGCAAGTAGGAGAGAGTCAGATCTTCGGACCCGACATCCTACGAGAAGCTGAAGAGAAAGTTCACAAGATCCATGAGCACCTTAAGACCTCTTAGTCCATACAAAAGAGTTATGCCGACAAGTGACATCGAGATCTAGCCTTCAATATCGGTTTTTTTATCTCAAAGTATCACCCTTGAAGGGAATGCAGCGTTTCCAACTCAAAGGAAAGCTTGCACCCAGATACATTGGACCCTTCAAGATTCTAAGTCTCCGAGGAGAGGTATCTTATCAGATAGAACTACCAGAAGAGATGACAGCCGTGCATGATGTGTTTCATGTCTCGTTAATTCATAAGTGTTTAGAAGTTCCAGAAACAACGGAAGTTTTCAAGAACATCGATCACCGAGACATGGAGATCAACCCGGACTTGACCTATCATGAAGTACCCATACGTATTTTGGAAGAAGCTTTCCGGACCATCTAGACCAGAAGTATCAAGTTTCTCAAGATCCAATGGAGTAACCATACTGAAGAGGAAGCCACTTGGGAGCGCGAGGATTACATGAGGACGGAGTTTCCCAAACTCTTTAGTTCCTAGTTTTTCCTTTATCTCAGGACGAGATTCTGTTTAAGGGGGGAAGGTATGTACCACCCCAAAAATATTAATGACAATCATTCCCTAATTAATCAAGATTAAGGTTAACAAAATCTTTTATTAATATAATTCAAATCTTAATGCTTGTGTGTATGAATGCTTGCAATGCCATGTTTGATTGTTGTAAATGATGAGAACTGGTTTAAATACCAAAACCATATCATCTAGGTCACTATCAAACCAGATTAAAATATAAAGCCTAAGACCTAATGGTCATTTCTGTCCAAGTTAACCACTACCTCACTTTTAGCATCTCTAGCAACTAATCTCAAACAGAAACTTTCCCATTTCTTTTCTCACCTTGATAAACCTAGTGACACTAAACCCAGTGGAGCTTTCCAACCTTGCAGAAACATTTTCAAATCCATTTGAGAGCCAATTCAAATTTGAATCTATCTCATGTATCAAGATAGCCATTTTTGGAAAACCCCTCAAACCTTCACCACTTAGAAAACCATTGCATCCAGAGAATACCAAGATTAGTACCAAAACACCCACCAAAAATCACTGGAAAAGGTGTTGATTTAGTTCATGTGGCCATTTGATCGAACACTTGGTGATCAAAGTACAACTTTACCAACTATCTACTGTGTTGATGAATCCTTTGCTCACCATTGTGACCTCACCGAGCTCACACGATGTGCACTTAACTCACCTAGTACTAGCCTACGCATTTGAGCTCTTCTCACTCGCCGTTTGACCCGTGCAAAGTGGTACCCGAGCTCACCCATGTCACCCCGACATAGACACGATGTCACAGACCACGCTGCCCTCTCCCATGATGTCTAGGAGGTAGCCCTGACCTCACCACCTCTGCCTATGCACTCTCCAACCAAAGATATCTCGAGGAGATGCCAGTAAAGCCATGCCCATTTAAAACCGAAGCGTGCCATTCGCCGCGCCAGAGCGCCGAGCAATCCTGGGCGCACACACCGCGCTTCGCCCTCACCTTGCGCCACTACGTCCGCCATGACTCCAGCAAGCTCCCAGACATGATCGTTTGACCGCGTGATCGCCGTGAACACCGTATGCCGTGACGAGTGCCGCCGATACAGTCATAGAGCACAAAAGTTACCCAACGATTTAGACTACGCCTGGCTATGCCACTGTGCGTATGACGTTCGCGCCAAAGCACCGCGTCGACCTATGCCCGTGGCGATGCTTGTATCTCACTGTAACTGTGTCGCCTGCAAGCCCGAGCCATGCTGTCATGTCCCTTTGCCGCAATATAAATAGAAACCACCCGACCCCAAAACGCACACCATTCTACTCCTATCTCACCCAGGAACCTCACTGACCCAACCCTAGAGCAAGGCGAGCACCACCACGCCGAAATTTCACCAAAGTTCACCACTGCAGATGAAGGAAGGAGCCGAACCTAGGATCCACCCCAGGAGCTGCCGCGACCATCGTTCGAACCGCCTTCATCGACTCATTCGTTCGGCCCCATCGCCTCATCTAGCTAGAACCCTGGTAAGCCCCCGACGACCCCCGCCGTAGCGGCAGGGTTCAGACTCGCGCGTGTCCTCCAACGGAGATGACGATGCTCAGCCATTGATCATGCTCTAATCGTAAGTCCCAGATTAGCTGATACCGCTTCGCGTTTGTTTAGTCGCTAACAAGTAGGACCAGTCCCGGAGCAGCCCGCTGCGCGCACGCCATGTAGTTGGGCCAGCCCATTAGCGTTCCTGCGTACAACCCGTCAGTTTAAACTTAGTTTTATCTTTTATTTGAATTTTCTAATCTATAGTGAACTTTAAAAATCAATTCTATAGTGAACTTTAAAAATCAATTCAGAAAGATACACTGCACCAAATTGAATGAATCTAATTTTTCTTGAAAGTAGATGAAAATATCTAATCACTCCCGTTGGATTCAAACAATTTGAAATATGGATCACCCTTGGTAGAAGGAGCAAACCAGTAGCTTTTGCAACTTCAAACATTTTTTCTAAATTCAACCAGACCTTTCTGAATATGTAAAAATGTACATACTTACATACAGTAGTCCTGGACCAAAACCAAAAGAATGACTTCCTAGTCATTTTTAGCCACTTAAATATCATTAAATAATAGGGTTAAGCTTTATAAATAAGGCTAACCATTTTAAATCACATTCTCAAGTATTAGAATATGTGGTGATGACATGTGTCAATATGATCCCATATTTGGAATTGGAGAATATTAAATCTTAAGTAACTTTTCAATGAGTAGAAATTACTTTTCTAAAAATAAGATAAATAAATTATTATCACCTTTTCTTGTAATGATAGACATGATGCTAGATCATTTAGTGTGACCCTTGTGTGATAAATATAAGTAGTTAAGTATTGTTTAGTAATTATGTACCTCGTATTTATTAATAGACGCTAGTATCTATCCGGTCTACGACGAAGAGGAATTCTACGAAGACGAGGACGAGAACTTCGACCACCTTACCAACCAAGGCAAGCTAAGCTAAACCATGCAAGTCCAACTTGCAAGCCTTTGTGATACCCCTTTTTACTATACCAAATCCCAGTTTTACTTGCAAGCTTTACCTTTCGCAAAGTTGTTCCATAGTTAATTAATTGGATGATTAGTGGAAGATTAGGAAAGTGTCATTAAGAGCTTGGAGCTTGATGAAGGTAGATACACCATCTTAGTACCCCTCAAATAGTGACACCCCCACCTTAATAGATGCTAAAGCTAAACTAAACTTGATCACTAGATGGGAGCAAATGATTATGAAAACCTTGGAATGATGAGTCATTCCAATGAAATGTTTTGACATGTGTTATGGACACAATGACTTAAAAATGATGGTGAATGAAGTATGTGACTTGACTTTGATAAAAACCGATGGTTGGGTTCGGATGCGATACCATTCCAATGTTTACCGTACAACCACAATACCTGAATTTGGGTAGGGCTTGACTGTAACTTTATGTGTCTTAGTATGGGTTTTCTCGCGGAACAAGGTGAGCAGAGGCTACCTTGTGAATGTGACTGTCCACCTATCCAGTATCCAAGACGACAGATGGTCGTGGTTAGGAGTCCAAATCATAGGGGAGGTGCCTATACTAGGGTGTGTAATTGAAAGGTTAGGATTGATTACTCGCATACCAATATGATGATTTAGGATTGTTCCTGACGGATGTATCGAATGTTTTGGTGAAAGTATACCACCTCTGTAGAGTTTGAAACTATTTGAATAGCCGCGTCCGCGGTTATGGACAGTTGGATGGCCATACTGTTCCGTTGTCAGATGTTTTCCAAAATGACCCGTGACTTGAATGATGACTTTGACTTGGCCCCACAAGTTATGGAGTTGAAGCTAGGTTCCCACCTAAGTAACTTAGACAACTAAAGTTAGGTTTTTACTAATAGATACTAGTTGAAATAAAATTGGCTTGTGGCAAATAAACTTAGAGCTTAAGAATCCTATAGAATGGCCTTATTGCTTTAGTACAAGTTTGCGAGTACCTAAAAGTACTGATGGCTTTGTCCCTGGATATTCCCATGGCCAGACCATGAAGGATACTATGAGGAGGATGGACAGCAGGACGCTTACGATAACTAGGATCATCTCCCATCGTCAGCATTGCCTATGACTCTGAAGATGGAGCCCCGAACACGCTACTATTATTGTTCCGCTACTTTGATTGTAATCAGACTTGATCATGAGATAAACTATTTGTAAGACCTTTATGGTTTGTAATGGATGATGAACTATGGTACCAATCTGTTATGTGTCGCAAAATAGGCAATCATGGGATTGTGATGTATGGCATAACAGGCATCTAGGATTAAAAATCCGGGTGTTGATAGCGGGTCCCCCTGGCCGCGCCACCAGGTGGTGTGGGCCCGTCGGGCGTCCATCGACCTTGCCCCTTCGCCTATATATTCCCCTCAAGGCAAAAACCCTAGATACTTGATCAAAATTCCACGAAAACTTACGCAACGCCGCCGCCACCGAAAACGAGATTTGGGGGACAGAAGTCTTTGTTCCGTCACCCAGCTGGGACGAGGAATTGCCCCCAGAGCCATATCCATCAACTCCACCGCCATCTCCATCGTCGTTGCTAACTCCTATTGTGAGTAGGGAGTAGTTCTCCCTCGAGGCTAAAGGCTCTACCGGTATCTATGTGTTCATCTCTCTCCCTATGTGTGATCTTATTGTGATCATGATCTTTGTAATCTAGTTGAATAAGTAGATATACTCTGCTACTCAGGTGCTTTAATTAATCTCCGCTTATCTCCACTTTTGTCAAGTTGATAGTGTGCACACCGCGCGGTACTTAGGCTAAAGGTTAAAGAAATACTTATCATGAGTATAATTTGAGTTGGATGTCTCTATGAGATTGTGGTGTTTGTTGGAACCATCTAGCGCTCAAGGTGACAGTGTGGGGTTATCTAGATGGGAATGCGAACTTTGAGGTGTGCTGTTATTGCCCTACACAGTGCAACTGGAGAGTAGTTCAGGGTATCATAGTGAAGAGAAGATATTATATGTTTATTGAGAGTGTCCACTAGTGAAAGTATGATCCCTAGGCCTTGTTTCTAAGCATTGAAACACCATTTACAATCAGTCCTGCTACATGTTTACTTGCTGCCCCTTTTAATTCCGATTGCAATTACCACTTATAATCATACATATTACTTATATTTCACTATCTCTTCGCCGAACTAGTGCACCTATACACCTGGCAAGTGTATTTGGTGTGTTGGGGACACAAGAGACTTCTTGTATCTTGATTGCAGGTTTGCTTGAGAGGGATACCTTTGACCTCTTCCTCCCTGAGTTCGATAAACCTTGGGTGATCCACTTAAGAGAAACTTGTTGCTGTTCTACAAACCTCTGCACTTAGAGGCCCAACACGGTCTACAAGAATAGAAGCATGCGTAGACATCAAAGGGCCGGTCATGGCATTCTGCAAGGGTCTTGTGTTCGTCGGCTCCCTGAGGTTGAAAGGGGGTTCCATGTCGTCGCACCCTGCCAACACCCGAGCAATCCGGACCCTCATCATGGCATCTTCCATTGGATTATTGTGCATCATGTGGTTCACCGGTTATATGATAGTGCCCTTGACAACATCCTTCAACTTGCCGTTGGCAACTTTGTGGAGTAGTACGCAAGTAGCGTCCTGAGTCAAAACATATATGTTGGGCATCATGATCGAGGTGGCAGTCACCAAAGGTGCATAAAGGAGATGAAGCGGAGTAACTAATTCGTTACCTTGGTGAGGGCATTGAGCTCAGATAATGTCGAGACACGGCCGATGCCGGCGGCAGGCCTATAATCAACATTCTCCCGCAGTGCTGCATAAGCACCACTGCCGCCGGCTACGGATTGGTATTTTTGGCGGGAGCTGCAGGGGGCAGCTGTGCCACCAGCTCTTGCGGCTGCGTCGCAGCGAATGGAGGACGGTAGGGTCACCAAGTCCGGTGACGCATTAACGTTGATGCTCGAGTTGCCGCTGCTGAAGCTGGGCAGCTATATCGGCCCCTGTTGACCTGCCGCATTCACTGTAGCTAGCCCCTCGAACAACCCAGGGGGGATGATCGCGCGGAGCTTCTCTTCCACTAACATGTCCACTGTTTTCGTGTCCACTTTTTCCTCTAATGTCTTCACCTTGAACTTCAGCTCTTCAACCTCGTCTTTATCTTGAGCCACCGACTGGTTCTTCCTCTCCCTTCTCTTCTTTGTGTCCTCTTACGATTTCGCAAACTTCATGCTCATCTTGGCCGGGACACTGACGGCCTGATTTTGGCGGCAAATTCTTGTCCCTCTTCTTGTAAGCGTTCGTCGCCCTGTTGAAAACCGTGTCCCACGGCTCCACCGTTGAATCCTGGGATGACAATTCAACATTAGCGTTCAATTCCTTCTCCTACAGAGAGACAAGGAGAGTTGAACCCATGCATTTAGATTCTTGGCTTAATTATTTTAATTAGAAACTCTTGAGAGATCCGGGGTAAATTCCTTACAAGCTCGTCCTCAAAGTCCTTCACCTCCGGGTCGTCGGTGACGAACTCCCCTGTAATCGAGACCAGGTAGTAGCGGGCCCGGACAAAGTTCATTAGCTGCAGGTCCGTGATTTTATGCCATGGTTTCTCTTTACCCAGGCGTTCAAGATCGGCATCCTCCTTGTCCTAAATGGGTTGTTTCCCTCTGTATCCGCCGCTTCCAAGTCAATAGTTACCTATTTTCTGTTCTCACATATTCTTTCCCCACTTAGTCCATGCTTTAGAGTCAGCGGTATTTAACCCCGCCTTGAATATCTTGAACTCTTCTTCGTCAAGCATCGGATTTTTCCTACTTATAATCTCCTAGATTTCACCTTTGTCAATACTATTCTTTACCCAGGTTTTCTAGCTGCTCAAGGCATTTCTCATATTTGTTAGTGCTAGTTTGTTCACCGGGTTATTTCTCTTCAGGTTTTTGAACTTCTCTTGGAATGTGTATCGTTTGTGAAGCTTCTTAAGGAGGTTCTCGACCAAAGCCCGATTGGCAGCACTTCGGATGTACTTCGTGTTGATCAACATGCGAGTTGCATGCCATACCCGTTGCCACTCGACGCAGGCGCCATTGGTTAGCCACTTTCTGTGACCTTAGTGAACTCATCACAGACGTTGGCGAGAACTTGCGGCTTCCAATCCTTAATCTCCTTCCTCTTCTTCTGTATTGCGGCCGGGTTGCCGCTACCGCCATCCATGTGCTCACCGCCATCGGTGGTGGTGTCACCCTCCTCGCCGCCTTCACTAGTTCTGTCATAGTCATCGTTCCGCTCGTAATCTGGATCTCCCTCATTGCCCCCAACACCTCCGACGACGGTCGCCGATGGTGATGTCATTCTCATCTCCTCCTCGCCTCCTCATGCTCTTGGGACGCCCCCCCAGAACGACTTGTTGGCCTCTCAGGCTTGATCCTCGATGCCCATGTGCTTAGAAGGGCCGGCCTGGTCGTTGGTCGACATGTTTGCACTTTATTATTAAAAAAAGAGGCAAAAAGTTAGTACAAATATCGACCAAAAAATTCGGCATAAACTTTGCTGAATTTTGGACCTATGAGTTCCCATTTCTCAATCGAAATGGAAGTGAATCAACACTTCGGGATAAACGGGCAACTGAATTGAAATCCTTGCTAGAAAAAAAACAGACTCAACCCCAGTGACAACCCCATTGAACCCATCCATCATCCATTAACAAATACATGTTTATATAATAGATACAGCTCTAGTACAACACGACAACAATTTAAACAGATCCCTGCAAGCAGTAGCAACACAACACCAGTACGGCAAATGTATGTATAACAAATCCCTGCAAGCAGTAGCAACACAGCAAGCACCAACAATTTAAACAAATGCATATTTATGTCCAGGTGTTGTCCAGGTGCTGTCCAGCAAGCACCGGCAGGAATTCAAATAATACATAAACTTAGTGCGATTCAAATATCCATGAACTTGATACACTTGAGTACCTCTACTGTACAAATGATAAAAGTTCCAGCAGATAGTTGCAGATAGTTCTGCATTATTGCAAGATCATCTTACAATTAAAATATATTGTCAAGTGACGAAGCCCAACAAAAGCATCACATCAAATTTAATTCTCATGGAAAGTTTGACCTGTAGACTCACAACACAAGCTAGTAGTGTGTTAGTGGACTTCTCAGCATAAAACCTAGTAGTGTGTTAGTGGGTACATCACAACAGCATTTTCTACATCATCAAAAGTGATATTTAGCGCCAGCAATACAGAAACCAAATTCAGGCAGAATTTAGTCCAGTTCACATCAAATGGCTTACATGCAGACAGAGTGAAACCCTAGCCACAGAAATAGAAGGGGGTGTTACATGTACTGTCGACATCTCTATCTGCTAACCATACTACAAACTGAGTTACCGATCAACTTACATGCAACATTGAGCTAGTGCTGGCCATACCAGGTGTGACTATGATCACATATAACTATATGACAATGGCTGATCATGCACATTACAAATAGAACACCCATCCCTGAGCAACTCAGCGTAGTAAAACATAGTAAAAGACTAAGATCAGCGTATGCCCTGAGCAACTCAGTGGAAACTAAAACGTAGTAAAAGACCAAGACAAGAATCAATCTCACAGAACAGAATACAAACTTTGACAGAGAATTGTAAAACCCATCCCTGTATATCTGGCAGGAACTACACTCAGAAGATTTCTAGGATGATGAGCTAGATGCTCTGTGCTTAAGCGACTTTCTCTTTGTCAGCTGGAGAAATGCTAGAGTCTGGATAAGAAAACTTGTTTGTTAGTAGTATCATCCAGCAAGCAAATCTTGTTAACCATTTCTTGGTTATTGATCTTGCAGAGTGCAGACATAGGTGTGTTACAAACCTACTCCTTTCCAAAATGAGTAATAGATGTTTTTGTACTAGCCTGCATTACTTGGGACCATAGACCACACTAACAAAGGGTGATTCAAATATTATTATTTTTTGCACTCAGGTGATTCAATTTTATTTTTAGGGGATTTAGTTTTGTTGACTACCAACATTCTTACACAATATAATGCTTACAATTTCATTAATTCTTACTATCGAATACATCACTTGGGGTCGCCCCTAACTCATACTTTCAACAAACTGGATAGCTCCAAGATAACTCTGTGGCTGTTATGGGTCCCTTATTATTGATGGATTGGTGCCAAGTAGAGTGATATAAACGTTGCAGCCTTGTCCTTAATTATGAGGCAACAAAAAGGGAATTTTCACCAAAACGATCAAGAAATGTTGGCCTGTCAATAACAAAATCCTCCATGATGCCATGAACCAGATGCAGCAGCTAAGGGGAGACCAATGGCATCTGCTTAACACTGCTAACATTGCCTTGTTGCCAAAAAAGAAACCATAATCACAAAATCAGAAACCGTAATCAAATCAGAAACCCTAATCTACCTAGCGTTATCCAAATCAAATTGCACAAACCTAATCGCACAAACACACAAGCATCAAGCTTCAATCAGAAGCCTAAGCGCGAACTAGGGAAGGTGAACTGGGGGAGAACTGGGAGAATTGATGCTCACCTGGCGTGGACGGCGAGGTGGCGCGGGATGGGGAGGAGGTCGTCGACGGGCTGCCCTTCTCCTCCTCGGCTGGTGTGTGCTTCCCTTCTCCTCCTCAGTAGGACGGGCGCGGGACGACTTTCCTTCTCCTCCTAGGTTGCACGGCAGCAGGTGGCTCCTCTCCACGGGCTCCAGCGGCGGTAGGTGGCTCCTCGTCCACGGGCTCCGGTGGCGGCAGGTGCCTCCTCCTCCACGGGCTCCGGCGGAGGCAGGCGGCGGCGGGTTCGTCAGGGGCGAGAGGTAATTAGGGTTCGTCGGGGATGAGAGCTAATTAGGTTGGGGAAAGAAATGGGAAGGGGCAAAATGGTTATTTGGCTAAGTGTCATGGTTCTGTGGGGCATATCGCTGGAATGCGCCATACAATCTTGGCGCTTAGTCAAAAACGCCGCGAGGCTATAGTTGGACATCAAACATAGACTAACCTAGTGGTTATGATGCATATTGGTTGCACAAACCTGTGCCAGCCAGGTTTGAATCCTGGCTGTGTCAATTTTTTTCTTTTTTTCAAAATTATATGTTACAAATATATTTAAAACCAAGCACATACACATGTATATTTATTCAAAAAAAACCTCCCTGAATTATATGTATAAATTGTGTTTGTCACAAACACATGTGAATTTATATACCCACACAAATATCACGATATATGTTCAGTCTCTAACTAATATATATTTGTGAGCACACATATGAATTAATACACAAAAAGGTCACACGTCGTCATGTGATGTTTCGAACTAGCCTCTCTTCACAATCTTCTTGCCCTTTTTCTTCATGGTTGAATACTTTAGCTCGGGCGCTATGAGATTTATTGTCATGAACGGACAACCTTTAGTAGGTAGTGTGGTCTTCCTTCTTACTATAGTAGTAGGCATGTTGAAGTAATTGTCGAATTCCTCTTCGATCTTCTGATCGCCTTTCTTGTCGAATTCTTGCTCGTTGGTGGATCCTTTCATTCCAATGATGCTCCTCTTGCCCCTCCTCACTACAAGACGACTGGGCTTTGACAGGTCGGTAATAAAGAAGCATTGATCAACTTGGCTTGCGAGTATCCATGGCTCATTTTTTGCGGAGGCGTTCTTTGCTGACTTGGCATCGGGTATAACGCATGTGGTGAAATACCGGCCTTCTTTTTCGATGTTCTTGGCCCATCTAACATAGAAAATCGGTACCGTCTCTCCATAGTAGTCGAGATCACATATCTCGATCCTTCTTGTAAGACCCCACCTTTATAAAGGTAAAGGTCCCTGTGATTGCAATGCTAGTCCTGGATCAATTGCTAGCATCCATAGTTTAAGATGAAGTACACATAAACAAAGGGCATTATTACATCGTCATTCTAGAGATAACATAGTCTTTTACAACTCCATAACCATAGTCTAGTACAAGAGTTTAACTTAACAACATAAATAAAAGTCTTCATCTTCATGTGCCACAGGCAAGCATGTTGAGTGTAGACTCATAACCCTAATCCTCATCGGAGTAACCTGCAACATCACAAGTTACAGCCACAGTGGGTCAACACATTGGAATAGTATTGGCAAGTGATACCTTAGTAGAATAATAGTATCTAGCTTCTACATGAATTTTGCTAAGTGTAGCTTAGGCTTGCTTTGCTCAAAATAGGTTTTTCCTATCAGTTAAAAACACTAAGTTTTTGTTTGGCAAAAACTCCCAAGGAACCACGAATAGACATTGGTGAACCTTCACCCTTGTTCAACCACAAGTTTTAACTTAGAAATTGGGATGAGGAGATTCTTGATAGCTTCCATGTCTTGATGCTCAAATTGTCCTTTTCCGGGGACACGGCTAAGTACTTAGTTTCTTCCTTCTGCAGAGGTGGTGCACTTTCCCCACAAGACTTGATTTTCATCAAGACAGGACCTTTCAGAAGCCTTCCCTTAGACCAAAATGGACGCGCTCTAAACCTATCATCGCCTACCACCAAATGTCCAGTTGGCTAAGTTATTGCAACCTATATGATCCAGGTAGAGCCCATAATGCCATGTGGCTGCACTAGAAGCTTCTTAACATATGGCATCTCAAATCCCTTTGTTCTTGGGTGGCATTCCACAAGTGAGATACACAGGGTAGACCATTGGAAAATGGGCCCTGGTCACCACTCAACTCCACCAAGCAATTACCATTCCACCTAGGTGTTTCATTCACTTAGTTGTTTTATTAAACAAAAACATAAGTCAAAGACTTAGAAATATTTTTCCATAGATTGTATATGATCCACCCTTGGTTGCTACTAGCTAGGCTAAGCATGGAAATAGCAAGTATCTAACTTAGAGAAAATTCTAACAATTCTACCACAACTAGGATTTCCTAGGCATAGCATATAGATACTTAGCAAAATTATCATGCAAGCCCTATACACAATATTTCTAATGCATAGTCAAAATATTGGGACAAAGTATGAAGCACCACTTGCCTTGGCAGTTGGGGGAGTAACAACAATCCTCACAGTCACAATCACCACTAGCACCAAAATCTACACATAAAATGATAGCACCAAATTCACATTTCAAATAATCAAGAAAAAATATATGAATGCATGCAAATGCCATGTGATGATTTTTCTAAACCAAACAAGACAAGTAAAACAGTACTGAACAATAAACAAAACAATTATACACCAAATAAACTTAGTTTGGCCTTTAAAACATTTTCCAAATAATTTTTATACACAAAATATGCCTACAAATGTCTCTGCATAAAAATCCATTTTAACAGAAAACAAATACAAAACTAAGCTCATAGATGTGTAGGATTTATTTTTGTGATTCCATTGATATCTTATTTGTATTTTTTGAATAAACAGAGCTAAAGTTATTGAATTTACAAGTTTAAATAACTAATAGATCTAAATTCAGATTTTAAATCTAAAACCTAGCCACGCGGAAGCCTCTGATTGGTGTGTACCGGTTCGGCCGGATCACGCTCGCGGACCGCAGGATCTAACTAATGATGCATGGCCCAGATTTGTTCGTACCTCTTTAACTAAAATCTAATCGTGGCCCTAGGATCCAGATCAAATGGATCAGATCTGATCGACCAAAACTCAATGCTTGAATGGCGCGAGGCAGCATGGCGGCTGGCGGTGACACGCCCGAGGTCGATGGTGCAGGGTGCTAGTGCTTACCGAGATCGCGAGGACGTGGAGATGCTCAACGTGTAGGTGGACAGGGTCGGGGCGCACGGACACAGCAGCAAAACCTCGTCGGAGTTCGTCTGCGCGTCAGGTGCTCACTGTCGGAGTATAAGACGACAACCTAGGGTGGAAGGAATCAAACGGCAAGCACTAACAGATGTGTGAGACACTAGCGAACACAGTTGCATGAACCAGAGACAGAGGGGAACACGGGGCTCACCGGAATGGCTCATCGGAGTTGAGCTAAGCCTCGGGCGTTTGTAGGTGATGACGAGGGCGACGACCTGGGCGATTCAGGACAAATTGAAAACATGAGAAGATGCGCAAGGCGAGGGCGAAGCAGTTCGTGTGAACCAGAGGGCAAGGCGCGCTCTAGACTCACCGTGATAGCTCGCCGGAGTTCTTCGGTGCTGCGGCGGTGTAAGGCGAAATTTGTGGAGCCTAGCGGCGCTTCGGGCTGGTTGTGTTGGCGGAAATGGCCGCAAGGGGGAGGCGATTAAGTATCCAGAATGGGGCGAGGATTGCGCACGAAATTGTCGGCATTTACTCGAATTAAGACGCGGCAGTGAAGGAGGAGGAAGAAACGGCGAGGCCGGGTCGTGGGCGGGGTTTGGGGACGACGCTGATGGGGCAGGTGGGTCCGGGGTGTCAGCGAGGGAGGGGTGTGCGTGTGGGTGAGAAACAGAGGGAGAGGGGAACCCCGGGTGGGCTGGCTAATGGGCTGGTTCTAGTACTGGGCTAGTTTGGCAACGCTTTTAAAATGAATTTATAAAACATTCCTTTTCTTTTCCTTTTATTTTATTCTTTTCTATTTCTGTTTTGATTTTATGAAATCATTTTCAAATGCTTTTCAAATGAATTTGAATTCAAATTTTCTCTTGATTTTTGTAGAGTGAACCATGCACATATTTGAATATAAAACATTGCTATTCACTCAAATTACATTGGCCCATTGAATTTAAAATAAAACATGCCTTAATGATTTATATATAATAGGCATAATAATTATTTTGAATTCATATTTTTGTTTTATAATTCTTACCAAGCTTAGGAAAACAACATTCAAACCTATATTCAAACCTCTTTCTGGTTAAAACAAGGTATTCTCATATTAGAGAGTAGAAATAAAGTCATTGCCTTATCTACATAAACTGTTAGGCAACAACTTGTTTATGTTTTGAATTCTTGTTTGAAAAATGATCCAAAAGCCTATGAATGCATGGATGGTATGCAAGCTTTACAAATCATGATTTTTGGGATGTTACAAATCTAACCCCCTTAAGGTGAATCTCGCCCTCGAGATTCGGATTGGCTAGCAAATAGGTGAGGGTGGTCTTTCCGAAGATCATCTTCTCTTTCCCATGTTGTTTCTTCCTTGGAATGATGGTTCCACTGAAATTTGCAGAATTTGATAGTCTTTGTCCGAGTAACTCTTTCTGCAGTCTCAAGAATCTTGATAGGTTTTTCCTCATAAGTGAGATCACTTTCCAATTGTACCTCCTCCAAAGGTATAGTATACTTCAAAGAAGTCTCTTCCATCTCCGGATGGCATTTCTTTAGTTGACTCACATGGAACACATTGTGAACGGCAGACAATGATTCAGGCAGTTCAATCTCATATGCCACTTCTCCTTTACGGCTCATAATCTTGAATGGTCCAACATATCTTGGGGCCAATTTTCCTTTGACTCCAAATCTCTTTACTCCACGAAGTGGTGATACTCTAAGATATGCTCTCTCACCCACCTCATAGGTGACCTCTCTACGCTTTGGATCTGCGTAGCTCTTTTGTCGGGACTGTGCTATCTTCAATCTGTCCTTTACTAACTTGACTTTTTCTTCAGTTTCCTTGATTAGTTCTGGCCCGAACAAGTTTCTTTCTCCAACACCATTCCATAACAATGGTGTAGTACACTTTATCCCATAGAGAAATTCAAACTGTGCCATCTCAATACTGGCTTGATAGCTGTTGTTGTAAGAGAATTCTGCGTAAGGCAGACTTTCATCCCAACTAGCTCCATAATCTAGGGCACATGCCCTCAACATATCCTCTAAAATCTGGTTGGTCCTTTCTGTTTGTCCATCAGTCTGGGGATGAAAAGCAGTACTGAATTCCAATCTTGTTCCCAATGACTCATGCATTTGCCTCCAAAAAATGGGAAGTGAATTGAGTTCCCCTATCAGACACAATACTCTTGGGTACTCCATGCAGACACACAATCCTATTCATATAGATCTTGGCTAACTTAGCACTTGTATAAGTTGTCTTCACGGGTATGAAATGAGCCACTTTAGTTAGGCGATCCACTACGACCCAAATAGAATCATATCCCAATCTAGCCCTTGGAAGTCCAGTGATGAAATCCATGCCAATCTTGTCCCACTTTCACTCTGCTACATACATCACACAAAGCAATATGTTCGGCGATGTCCTTCTTGAGATTATTCCACCAAAATCTTTCGTTCACATCCATATACATTTTGGTGTTACCCGGATGAATGGAATATGGTGAGTTGTGTGCTTCTAGTAAAATCAGTTTTCGAAGCTCTGGATCTTGCGAAATGCAGATACGTTTTCCATACCATAAAGTACCATGTTCGTCTTCATGGAATCCTTTGGCTTTTCCCTTACCAATATTTTCCTTAATCTCTTCAATTTCCTTGTCCATCTTTTGGGCTTCCTTGATCTTGTCCAACAAGGTGGGTTGAACCTCCAATGACATGAGATGTCCCTCAGGCACTATCTCTAATCTGAGATCTTTGAATTAGGCACACAGATCATCTGGCAATTCTCCCTTAGTAAGGCCATTCACGTAAACCTTACGGCTTAACACATCCTCTACAACGTTTGCTTTACCGGTGTGGTATTGCAAACTCAGGTCATAGTCCTTGATGAGTTCCAACCATCTTCTTTGTCTCATGTTGATTTCTTTCTGGGTGAAGATATACTTCAAACTTTTGTGATCCGTGAACACTTCACATCGCTTCCCAAAATATAATGTCTCCATGTTTTGAGTGCATGGACAACAGAGGCTAACTCCAAATCATGAGTAGGGTAATTCACTTCATGAGTTTTGAGTTTTCTCGAGGCATAAGCCACAACTTCCCCTTCTTGCATTAAAAATACACCTAATCCTTCATGAGATGCATCACAATAAACTTGGAAATCCTTTTCTAAATCTGGCAGACATAAGACTGGTGCTGTCACTAGTCTCTTCTTCAACTCTTGGAAACTGAGTTCACATCCTTCAGTCCAATCAAATTTCTTGGCTTTCTTTAGTAACTCCGTCATTGGCTTAGCTACCTTTGAGAACAAACTTCATTTCTCTTGGAGTAGATCAAAATGTCATCAATTAAAATGACAACAAACTTGTCAAGGAACTCCATGAACACCTTGTTCATCATATTCATGAAGTAAGCTGGTGCATTGGTCAAACCAAATGGCATCACGGTGTACTCATATAATCCATACCTAGTGGTGAAAGCAGTCTTATGTATGTCTTGTTCCCATATCTTAAGCTGAAAAGAGCCTGACCGGAGATCAATCTTTGAGAACACCCGGGCTCCTTCTAACTGCTCAAACAAATCATTGATTCTGGGCAAAGGATATTTGTTCTTGATAGTCACCTCATTGAGTGAACGATAATCTATGCATAACCTTTGACTTCTATCTTTCTTTTCCACAAACAAAACTGGTGCTCCCCAAGATGAAGATCTTGGTTATATAAATCCTTTCTGCAACTGTTCTCCAAGTTGTTTCTTGAGTTCTTTCAACTCATCAACTGACATCTTGTAAGGTCTCTTTGCTATTGGTCCTGATCCTGGCAGCAAGTCAATCAGAAACTCCACTTCTCTATCTAGTGGCATTCCCAGCAATTCCTCTGGAAACACGTCTGGGTATTCTCTCACAATTAGCACACTGTCTATGCTAACCCCCTTAAGAGAATGTAGCTTACTCCCTTTTGGTTCAAAGTTAGACTTGAATCTAATCCTTTTATTATCCGGGGTTGTGAGTGTGATAATACGGTTGGCTCAATCTAGTACTCCCTCATACTTGGTCATCAAATCCATTCCCAAAATAACATCCAGTCCTTGGGAATCTAGGATTATCAGACTAACTGGAAACTTATGCTTTCCAAACTCTATTACTAGATCACGACATCCAAGGCTTACTATCATATCTCCACCGGGAGAACTTACCTTTATAGGACACCTAATATTTTTAGTTGGAAATCCATTTCTATCAACAAATGCTCTTGATATGAATGAATGCGATGCACCAATATCAAAAAGAACAAGTGCTGGAATAGAATTGAGTTTGAACTTACCAGCCACAGCATCATATTCCTCATATATCTCTTCCACATTGATGTGGTTCACTTGTCCCTTCTGGAAAGGGTTGGGCTTGGTGGTTCCTTCAACTTTCTTCTCTGGGCACTCATTTGCATAGTGCCCCATCTTCTTACACTTGAAACATTCAACCTGACTAATATCTCTCTTTGCAGGCTGACTTCCACTACCACTTCCACCTCCACTGTGGTGACTCTTGTGTCCACTCTTGTGGTTCTTGTACTTGTCATTATCATGACTGCGGTGATGCTTGTTGTCATGATGGCGGTTGTGGCCATGGTGGTTGTTGTACTTTCCATATTTGTTGGATCCATAACTCCCACTATCATCATGATGGGAACGCTTGTGAGACGATCCCGAGCCGTGCTTATCAAAGCTGTGCTTGCTTTTCCTGCTCTCAACCTGTTTCATCTTGTTCTCCAAGACGGTAGCCTTGTCACAAAGTGATTGGTAGGTTGGGACATAGGCAACAGACAGCTGTAGATTCAGTTCATCATTCAGTCCTTCAAGGAATTTCTCCTTCCTCTTGGCATCTGTATCAACCTCATCCAGTGCATAACGCGCCAGATTGTTGAACTCCTCAATGTATTCAGCCATGCTGCAGTGACGCTGCTTCAGATTGTGGAACTCCTTCTTCTTCAAATTCATCACCCCGGATGAGATGTGAGCTGTACGGAATCCATCCTCAAAGATAGCCCAAGTCACATCCTCAATGGGAGTGGTCATCTGAAAGTTATCCCATCAGGTTGCTGCTAGCCCTTCCAGCAAATGTGCTGCAAACCTGACCTTCTCTTCATCGGTGCAGCCGACAGTCACTAAGTCCTTGTTCACTGAATGTAACCAGTCATTGGGTACCATTGGATCAGTGGTTCCCGAGAACTTTGCAGGCCTCAGTCTCAGAAATCTGGTGAGCATGTCAAATCTTGGCAGATTATTCTGGTTGTTGTTGTTGTTATTTTTATTGTTGTTGTTATTCTGATTCTGGTTCTGCATGAAAGTGGTCATCATCTGCATCAGTTGTGCCTGTGCTGTCATCAACTGCTGCATCTCGGGAGTGACATTGTTGTTGTTGTTGTTTGGGTTGGGGTTGGGACGTCGAGGAGGCATCTGTGGTTTTAATAAGGAGAAGAATGATATACCCATAGATGCTTAACATGCACAATACATCACATAGACAATCACAATAACCAAGCATCAAAATAACAAAGAGTTTGAACAACATAAACAACAAGTTTTGGAAAAAGCAAACACACCATAGCAAGCCATCCACATGTTGGATGATCATTGCGACTCAATAATCAAAATACGGTAGATGAAAGATAAACGCGTAGTCTACACTACTCCTCCGCATCAATATCCACATCAACAAGGGTAAGACCTACATTCTCCATCGCGGTATTGTACTCATCAACACTACTAGTCAAGGCCTCAATCTTCGCCCTAAGAGCCCTCTTCTGTGAGCGAAGCCTCTCGATCACTCCCTACTGATGCTCAAGCTCGAAGTCCTTGCCCTCTAGTTCTTCCTTCATCTCCCGGATCTTCTTGTTCCTGTCTTGGACTCTTTTCTCCTGGCTCTTGAACTTCTTGTCCTGGCTTTCAAACTTGGCTACCATTTCCATGACTATCTCGTCTTGCTCCGCGAAGAGTTTGTCCTTCTCACGAATCTGAACCTGGATCTCGTCATTGCTAAGCATGATGTTGGTCCTATCAGTATCTAGGTGCCTAATAAGACCCTATAGGTCCTGAAGGTACAAACGAATCGGCTCCATTGTCTCTCTAGCAGCATCCTCGTACTCTATAGCCGCACCCTCCTTGTTGCGTCTCCCGAAGGGGAGAAAGTAAAGACCTCTAAGCTCGGTGGAGTGCCTCCCTACCATATGCCCAAGTAACTCCTACATGACTACATCTAAGCCTTTCTCCTTGTCGTAATGCATCAGCTTGAAAGTTATGGTCTCCGTGGTTGGCTCTATCTGGCGTCCCGACTGGGTGACTCTGAAGCCCCATAGGTCCTTCCTCTCAAACTTGGTGAATGGAAGTGTCATGATGCTAGGAAGTGGAAGGTTGAGCACACTAGTGAGCTCAATGAGACGAGTACCAAAACGAGTTCCCTTGAACTCCTCGGCCGTGTTGATAATAACATTAGGCATCTATTTTTATAAGATAGAGAAAAGTTAGAATCAACATCAATAGAAAAAATCACAAGACAAAATATCACTAGCACATATTTTTGCAACAAACACACAAGTCATGGCATACACAAATCCATTACAAACATCAAAGGTTCAACATAACTTAGACAAATTTTTGAAAGGAGAAACGATAAGTGTGGTGGTCCAACTAACGAAGTACGTTACAACTCTCACTCACTAGACAAAATAGCTATCAGGGCATCCTTAGTAGCCATCTGTCTATCCTGTTCACAAGACTCCCATATTAAGTCTATGATGTCTCCCCTTAGTTGTTGGTTGGTAGTCTCCAACTCTTGGGTATGCTTCTTTTATTCTCTAAGGTCATTTTGAGTGTTGAGCATTCTGCACTTGAGTCTATCACCAAGCTCCTTGATAGCATTCCAAGATGCATTTCTTGCAGAGTCAAAGAATGTTGTGTGCATTTCTAAGTTGGTGAACATGCATAATCCTGACTCCTTGTGGTTGTCTTCCTTGTTTTTGTACAAGTGAAGTTGCACCCACCAGTACTCTTCTCCTTCATCCATCACAGGGAATCCTTTGTACGCAGCTGCACCATGTATCCCCATGGTAACCATAAGGTTCTTGAGGGCCTTGGGAAATTCAGTCTCACACTCCAAAGTCATGGTCATGAGTGGTCCCTTCCTCACGGCTTAGTTGATGGATTTCATCTACAAATAATGAGAAAGAAGATTATAAAAGTTTACAAGAAGAAAAAGACAAGTGTGGAAATTTTTCAAAGTGTTGAAATTTTTTCCTTAGTGGTTTATAATCCAATCCTAGGGTCATAATCCTACAGCAATACAGTGCTCTGATACCATCTGTAAGACCCCACCTTTATAAAGGTAAATGTCCCTGTGATTGCAATGCTAGTCCCTGGATCAATTGCTAGCATCCACAGTTTAAGATAAAGTACACATAAAACAAAGGTCATTATTACACCATCATTGCAGAGATAACATAGTATTTTACAACTCCATAGCCACAGGCTAGTACAAGAGTTTAACTTAACAACATAAATAAAAGTCTTCATCTTCATGTGCCACATGCAAGCATGTTGAGTGTAGACTCATAACCCTAATCCTCATCAGAGTAACCTACAACATCACAAGTTACAGCCACAGTGGGTCAATACACTGGAATAGTATTGGCAAGTGATACCTTTGTAGAATAATAGTATCTAGCTTCTACATGAATTTGGCTAAGTGTAGCTTAGGCTTGCTTTGCTCAAAATAGGTTTTGCCTATCAGTTGAAAACACTAAGTTTTTGTTTGGCAAAAACTCCCAAGGAACCACCAATAGACATTGGTGAACCTTCACCCTTGTTCAACCACAAGTATTAACTTAGAAATTGGGATGAAGAGATTCTTGATAGCTTCCATGTCTTGATGCTCAAATTGTTCTTTTCCAGGGACACGGCTAAGTACTTAGTTTCTTCCGTCTGCAGAGGTGGTGCACTTTCCCCACAAGACTTGATTTTCAACAAGACAGGACCTTTCAGAAGCCTTCCCTTAGACCAAAATGGACGCGCTCCAAACCTATCATCCCCTACCACCAACTATCCATTTGTCTAAGTTATTGCAACCTATATGATCCAAGCAGAGCCCATAATGCCATTTGGCTGCACTAGAAGCTTCTTAACATATGGCATCTCAAATCCTTTTGTTCCTAGGTGGCATTCCACAAGTGAGATACACAGGGTAGACCATTGGAAAATGGGCCCTGGTCACCACTCAACCAAAATTCACCAAGCAATTACCATTCCACCCAGGTGTTTCATTCACTTAGTTTTTTTATTAAAAAAAACATAAGTCAAAGACTTAGAAATATTTTTCCATAACTTGTATATGATCCACCCTTGGTTTCTACTAGCTAGGCTAAGAATGGAAATAGCAAGTATCTAACTTAGAGAAAATTCTAACAATTCTACCACTACTAGGATTTCCCAAGCATAGCATATAGATACTTAGCAAAATTATCATGCAAGCCCTATACAAAATATTTCTATTGCATAGTCAAAATACTGGGACAAAGTATGAAGCACCACTTGCCTTGGTAGTTGGGGGATTAACAACAATCCTCACAGTCACAATCACCACTAGCACTAAAATCTACACATAAAATGATAGCACCAAATTCACATTTCAAATAATCAAGCAAAAATATATGAATGCATTCAGATGCCATGTGATGATTTTTCTAAAACAAACAAGACAACTAAACAATACTGAACAATAAACAAAACAATTATACACCAAACAAACTTAATTTGGCCTTTAAAACATTTTCCAAATAATATTTATACTCAAAATATGCCTACAAATGTTTCTGCATAAAATTCCATTTTAACAGAAACAAAATACAAAACTAAGCTCATAGATGTGTAGGATTTATTTTTTTGATTCCATTGATATCTTATTTGTATTTTTTGGATAAACAGAGCAAAAGTTATTGAATTTATAAGTTTAAATAACTAACAGATGTAAATTCAGATTTTAAATCTAAAACCTAGCCACGGCGACCTAAATTAGTGCGTGCAGTTCGGCCAGATCACGCTCGTGTACCGCAGGATCTAACTAACGATGCACGGCCCAGATCTGTTCGTACCGCTTCAACTAAAATCTAATCGTGGCCCTAGGATCCAGATCCAATGGATCAGATCTGATCGACCAAAACTCAGCGGCGCGAATGGCGCAGGCGGTGGAGACGGCTCTCGCGGTGACACGCCGGTGAGGTCAGAGGTGCAGGGGGTGTGCTAGTGCTTACCGAGATCGCGAGGACATGGAGATGCTCAACGTGTAGGTGGACAAGGTCGGGGCGCACGGACACAACAGCAAAACCTCGTCGGAGTTCGTCCGCGCGTCGGGTGCTCACTGTCCGAGTCGAAGACGATGACCTAGGGTGCAAGAAGTCATACGTCAAGCGTTAACAGATGTGTGAGACACTGGCGAACATAGTTGCGTGAACTAGAGACATAGGGGAACACGGGGCTCACCGAAATGGCTCGTCGGAGTTGAGCTAAGCCTCGGGAGTTTGCAGGTGTTGACGAGGGCGATGACCTGGGGCGATTCAGGACAAATTGAAAACATGAGAAGATGCGCAAGGCGATGGCGAAGCAGTTCGTGTGAACCAGAGGGCAAGGCGCGCTCGAGACTCGCCGTGATAGCTCGCTAGAGTTTTTCGGTGCTGCGGCAGTGTAGGGCGAAATTTGTGGAGCCTGGCGGCGCTTCGGACTGGTTGTGTTGGGGGAAATGGCCGCGAGGGGGAGGCGATTAAGTAGCCAGAGCAGGGCGAGGATTGCGCACGAAATCGTCGGCATTTACTCGAATTAAGACGCGGCAGTGAAGGAGGAGGAAGAAACGGCAAGGCCGGGTCGTGGGCGGGGTTTGGGGACGACGCTGACGGGGCAGGTGGGTCCGGGGTGTCAGCGAGGGAGGGGTGTGCGTGTGGGTGAGAAACAGAGGGAGAGGGGAACCCCGGGTGGGCTGGCTAATGGGCTTGTTCCAGTACTGGGCCAGTTTGGCAACGCTGGCCCTTTTCCTTTTCTATTATTCTTTTCTATTTCTGTTTTGATTTTCTGAAATCATTTTCAAATGCTTTTCAAATGAATTTTAATTCAAATTTTCTCTGGATTTTTGTAGAGTGAACCATGCACATATTTGAATATAAAACATTGCTGTTCACTCAAATTACATTGGCCCATTGAATTTAAAATAAAACATGCCTTAATAATATGCATAATAATTATTTTGAATTCATATTTTTGTTTTATAATTCTTACCAAGCTTTGGAAAACAACATTCAAACCTATATTCAAACCTCTTTCTGGTTAAAACAAGGTATTCTCATATTAGATAGTAGAAATAAAGTCATTGCCTTATCTACATAAAATGTTAGGCAACAATTTGTTTCTGTTTTGAATTCTTGTTTGAAAAATTATTATGCAAGCTTTACAAATCATGATTTTTGGGATGTTACACTTCTGTAGAATCTTTCCATGACAGTAGTCTCGTCATCATCGAAGGACATCATAGTTACTCCCGAGTTTTGATATTCGCTATTCATGTCCTTCTCGTCGGTGTAGAATCCATAACAATTGATGTCGTACGACTGATAGGTCTTTATGTTATGCGCTGGGCCCTGTGACAAGGAGAATATGAGTTGTTGATCTTTCGTAGAAGGCATATGCAGTGTTGGGGATATGCTATATGGGTATCATCATAGCATGTCTCTTATCCGGATAACCCGGGTGGCCCACAGTTGGTAGCAAGGCCCATGGCCTGCTGGGCGGCCCAGTAAGATGGATCCAGAAGGGAGGCCCATGCCGGATAAAGGAAGGCTACGTAGGAGTCACCGACGTACCCGGAGCCTTGGAGTGCAAGACACGCTAGACTAGTTGTATGCAGTGTAGGACTCTGTAACCTGTCCGGCTAGGACTTTCCGTGTAACCCTAGGACCTGGGGACTATATAAGCCGGACCGATGGGAGCCTTTAGGGCACGATAACTTAGACCAACTAACTCATACCTCGCAAAGCGAACCGATCCCTGTAACTCGGCGTATTTCCATTATAGTGATTTATAGCAGGAGTAGGATTTCGCCACCATCGTGGGATCTGAACCTAGGTAAGCTGTGTTACCTCGTACCCATCAACCGTCTGCCTTACCCCACGTCTCTAAACATGCACTGTGAGGACCCCTCCATGTCGTACTCATTGGCAATACCACGACAGTTGGCGCCCACCGTGGGGCAAGAGACGCTTCAGGCTCTATAGTGGGCGAGGTCCAAGATCTTCGCGGGAATCGGGAAAACCTGTAACACCACGGTTCTGAAAAGACCGTGGCTTCTATGTGACATGCCAATCCCTGGATCGGTTCATTGGCCCACAATAGAATAAGATGAATAACATAGCAAAATATCCGTGCATCATAAATAACGAAGATCGAGAGTACCATTATTACAATGAAAGCTTAGCTCAAGGCTAGCTCAAATTATTCAGGTAGCAACATAAATAAAGTAAATCCTCCATTCTTCAAATTGCCCACAAGTGAACAAGTGCCAAGTGGAGTACCGTGGCCTATATCGATTACTCAAAATCGAAATATCCTGCAACATGAAACGTAGCAGCCCCGAAGGGTCAATACATGGAATGTATGGCAATTAGAGCTAGTAAAGGAGACAATAGTGCTAACATCTACATGCATATTTGGCAAGTGGAGTGGTCCGCTTGCATTTGCAAATACCTTTGTCCTACTTTCATAAACAGTTTTTGGTTTTCTTTGAAAAGATCCCAATTAAGTTAACCCAACAATGTTAAAGCAATTATGAAATTAGAATGAGCGAGAAACATGTCATGGAATCAATATCAAGCAACTCAGTTGTCCATAACCGGGGATACGGCTAATCGATTAGATTACACACCCTGTAGGGGTTAGTACACTTTACCCATGTGACTTGGCCAGCCTAGCTCGTACCATCACTCTCATTTTGGGTGATGATAGGGAGAAGTCCAAGAAGGTACTGTTCGGGAAGTAGCTCCCCAATCCCGACGCGCACCGGTCCAACCTACCAAAATTCTACATCTCTGGATACGTGGGTTCGGGTTACCACAACCTACTAAGTCCAACCAACCGCCCATTTCATTATTGGCACATGGTTATACACGTAAGCTACAAAATAAAGAAGCCAATCAATTTCTCTCGATACCTGGGTGCCTTTCCGCAATGAAACCACCAAAATTATCAATCCCATCACACCCACGAGATTCATTGATTAGGTTGTTTTAGTTTTCACAAACCAATACTTTTAGAAACAAGTCTCAGTGATGTAACCCGGCCCTCGTACATCATAGCATGGCTAAGCACATCTACCAACGGTGGTTCATCTACAAGGAAGGCCCTACCACATAATAGGACATAGCATAGCGATAGTATCGTCCTACACATGCGTCTACAAAATACACGACAATGCATAGAAAATAGTAGGACAATATCATGAACAAAATAGCATCTACTTGCCTTGGTTGTAGCGGTCGGAAAAACAATCCACACACGAGCAAGCGTTGCACTCGTCACAATCTACACGACACAATTGCAATCATAAACAAACAATCCCCAAGCATATGCAACAAGGATGATGCATGAATGCATGCATGACGAGTGGATTGACGCTACAACAACACCACATAATACTATTCAGTAAAGCTACTGATTGCATGCATGGAAAAATAGTTTTAGCACAAGGGAAACTATTATGCAGAATATAATGCTCAGAACTAGAGCTAGAACCCAAATAATTCACTACCGGTAGTATACTGTTTGTAAAATCTTGGGAAAATTCTACTGTATAGGCATTGCTATTTAGGAACATCACCAATTGTAATTACTCAAAAAGGAATTATAAAACTCCCTGAATAATTAAAACACTGCAGAAAACCACTAGGCAGTTTCTGCAGAAGTTTTTACTGTACGCCTATCCTTTTAATTCACTTTGAGATTCCCCTCGTTCTACTAAATCCAGGGACATATTATACGCAATTTTTGGAGTTACAGATCTTTTTATACGAATTAAATACTCCAAAAAGGCCATTAACTCTTTTAATTAATCTAGACAAAATCTTGCTGCAAAAGTGTGAAACAATGGTACAGCAAGATTCTACACAACTTACTAAATCTACAAATATTTTATTCTCAATTTTTGGCCCAGCGGATTAATTTCTACGCAATTCACAAGTTTCTACAAGATTCTGCAATTTCTAAAACGATTTAAATCAAAATGGAATATTCCGGGAATATTCCCTGCTGACTCAGCGCTGACTCAGCGCGGGTTGACCGGCCGTTGACCAGTCAACCGCGTGGTCTCCGGTCGATCTGGGCCACAGATCTTAGATCCGACGGCCGAAAAGAGGCGGCGGCGGCGGCTCGGCGGGGCGGTGCCATGGCTCGGCGGGCAATGCCATGGAGAAACGGGTCCTGGAGAGGAGGCAGTCAACAAGCGGCGGCGGCAGCGGCAGCGGCGGCAGCGGCAGCGTTGGCGGATGGCAGCAGCGGCGACGTCGTGGGCGGCGGCACAAGGGCGGCAGTGGATCGAGGCGGAGGCGGCGGCGAAGTGGCGCGTGGGAGAGGCAGGTGGGGTCCGCGTTTATATGGGGCCCCCATGCGGAGTCCTAGACGGACTCGGCCCCACCTGTCGGTGGCAGCGGCGCTGGGGCGGCGGCGGATACTATCCGCCAGCGGCGGGCGCGGCAGGCCGGGCGGCCACAGGCCGCCGATTTTTTTTGATCCTTTCTTTTTCCCTTTTTCCATTTTAGTAAAACCTCCGTAACTCCTTCATACGAACTCCGAATCGGGCGATTCTTGTTCCTAAATTTTTGTAAAATCAAGGGGAACAACCTAGGGTCAAGGGATGAGTGAAACCACTAGGCTACAAGAGTGGAAAACTCAAGTCCTAGTAAAACCTTCCGCAGGAGCATTGTAGTAAAATAGAGTAGGGTTTAGAAAATAGCGTTTTGCCGAATCTTTTCAATTGATGGTTTTGTATGGAAGAGTATGATGCAATGGTATGAATGATATGCAGAACAAAATCTAAAATATGTGACAAGACTAACCCCCTTAAGATGAATCTCATCCCCGAGATTCGGCGCAGCTAGCAAATAGGTGTGGGTAGTCCTCTCGGATGTCATCCTCACGCTCCCAAGTGGCTTCCTCTTCGGTGTGGTGGCTCCACTACACTTTGCAAAACCTGATTGTCTTGGTACGGGTAATCCTCTCCGCTGTCTCCAGAATCTTGACCGTCTTCTCCTCATAGGTCAAGTCATTCTCAAGCTGAACCTCCTCTAGCGGTACAGTGTCTCTTAATGGTGTATCCACCATCTCCGGATGGCACCTCTTCAGTTGGGATACGTGGAACACATTGTGAACAGCGTACAGGCTACCTCTCCCTTGAGTGCTAAGACCCGATACGGTGCAATAAACCGAGGTGCCAGCTTACCCTTAATTCCAAATCTCTTGATTCCACGAGGTGGCGACACTCTGAGGTATGCTCTATCACCTATCTCATACACCACTTCCTTGCGCTTGGTGTCCGCGTAGCTCTTCTGCCTTGATTGTGCTACCTTCAGCCTATCCCTAATCAAGGCGACCTTCTCCTCAGCATCCTTGATCAAATCAGGCCCAAACAACTGATGTTCTCCTACTCCATCCCATAGCAATGGTGTCCGGCACCGTTTCCCATACAGTACATCAAACAGTGACGTCTTGATGCTGGTTTGATAGCTGTTGTTGTAGGAAAACTCAGCATATGGCAAATTCACATCCCAACTAGAATCATGAGCCAAAGCGCAAGCTCTCAGCATGTCCTCCAAAATCTGATTCACCCTTTCGGTCTGTCCATCAGTCTGTGGGTGAAACGCTATGCTAAACTCCAATCTAGTACCAAGTGACTCGTGCAGCTGGCGCCAGAAGTGTGAGGTAAATTGGGTGCCTCTATCTGATACAATACTCTCGGGAACCCCATGTAGGCACACAATCCTGTCCATGTAAATCTTGGCCAACTTTGCACTCGTATAGGTTGTCTTTACCGGTATAAAGTGGGCTACCTTGGTCAAATGATCGACCACTACCCAAATGGAGTCATATCCTGACCTGGTCCTAGGCAATCCTGTGATAAAATCCATCCCCACTCTATCCCACTTCCATTCCGGCACGGGCAACGGCTGTAGCAGTCCTGCTAGATTCTGGTGTTCCGCTTTCACTCGGCTACATACATCACATAGGGCAATATGCTCCGCGATGTCTCCCTTCATGTTGTTCCACCAGAATCTGTCCTTTAGGTCCATATACATCTTCGTATTGCCCGGATGTATAGAGTATGGCGAGTCATGAGCTTCCTGCAGAATCAACTTCCTTATCTCGGGATCGTTGGGTACGCACAAACGATCTCCATACCACAAGGTTCCTTTCTCATCCTCGCGGAATTCCCTCGCTCGATCCTCCTTCATCTTTTCCTTTACTTCATCTATCTCTTTGTCTCCCACTTGAGCCTTCCTAATTATGTCCTGTAGCATTGGTTGGACTTCCATTGCTGCCAAGTATCCTTCAGACACTACCTCCAGTCTAAGGTCCTTGAATTGCTTGCACAAATCCTCGGGCAATTCCCCAATTGTCAATCCATTGGCATAAACCTTCCGCTCGAGCATACGCTACTACATTGGCCTTTCTGGGTGGTATTGTAGATTCATATCATAGTCCTTGATAAGCTCCAACCATCTCCTTTGCCTCATGTTCAGTTCATACAAGTGAATATGTACTTCAGGCTCTTGTGGTCGGTGTATACATCACAGTGCTTTCCCATTAAGTAATGCCTCCACACCTTGAGCGCATGAACCACTGACGCTAACTCCAAGTCGTGTGTGGGGTAATTCTGCTCATGGTGCTTGAGTTGTCGCGAGGCATATGACACTACTCTCCCATCTTGCATCAGCACACTCCCAAGTCCCTGTCGAGAGGCATCACAGTACACCTGGAAGTCCTTCGAAGGTCCAGTAAGCCTGAGCAGTGCGGTCCCTAGTCGACGCTTCAGTTCCTGAAAGCTGGCTTCACATACGTCTGACCATTCAAACATCCTCTCCTTCTTCAGAAGTTCGGTCATCGGCTTAGCAATCTTGGAGAAGTTTTCAATGAACCTCCTGTAATATCCAGCAAGTCCCAAAAGCTTCAGATCTCTCCTGCATTCTTGGGCGCTTCCACTCATCACTGCAGTCACTTTGCTTGGATCAATGACCCCTTCTCCCGACACCACGTGTCCAAGAAATCAAGATGTTAAGCCGAATTCACACTTGCTGAATTTGGCATACAGTTTGTGTTCCCTCAGCTTCTCCATAATCAGTCGCAGATGTTTCTCATGCTCGGCATCATCCTTGGAATATATCAGTATGTCATCAATGAACACCACCACGAACTTGTCCAAGTATTCCATAAATACCTTGTTCATCATAGTCATGAAGTATGCCGGGGCATTCGTTAGTCCAAAAGACATAACTGTATACTCATATAAACCATACCTAGTAGTGAAAGCGGTTTTAGGTATGTCCTCCTCCCGGATCTTCAATTGGAAGTAGCCCGATCGCAGATCAATCTTGCTAAACACCTTTGCTCCTTCCAGTTGATCAAACAAGTCATTTATGTTAGGCAGGGGGTATTTGTTCTTGATAGTCACTTCATTCAGCGAGCGATAGTCCACCACTAATCTCTTGCTGCTGTCTTTCTTGTCCACAAACAGAACAGGTGCACCCCATGACGACGAACTAGGCTGAATGAATCCCTTGTCCAACTGCTCCTTCAGCTGCTTCTTCAATTCCTTCAGCTCATCCACATCCATCTTGTATGGTCTCTTTGCAATAGGTCCTGTTCCCGGCATCAGGTTGATGAGAAACTCCACTTCCCTGTCAGGTGGCATCCCTGGCAGCTCTTCCGGAAACACGTCGGGGTAATCCCTAATCACGGGCACAGTGTCCATGCTAACCCCCTTAAGAGAATTCAGTTTACATCTTCCCGGTCGCGCAACCGACTTGAATCTAATTCTCTTACCATCCGGGGTTTTGAGTGAAAAAGCTCGGTGTGCACAATCTATGTGTCCCCCATGCATAGACATCCAATCCATACCCAGTATAACATCCAACCCTTGTGATTCCAACACTACTAGATGTACAATGAAGTTTTGTGTTCCAATCCTCACGGTCAAGCCGCGGCATCCCGCGCAAGCTATCATATCTCCTCCAGGTGAACTCACTCTAATAGACCCTTTCATAGACTCAGTAGGTAACTTATACTTATCCACAAATACCCTTGATATGAATGAATGAGATGCACCAGCATCGAAAAGTATGAAAGCTGGGTGAGTGTTGATTGGGAACTTACCAATCACAAGGTTAGGCTCATCTGGAATCTCCTCCACATTCATGTGGTTCACTGTGGCCTTCTCGTTGTTGGTTGGCTTCAGTCCTTTCCTCTCCGGACAGTTGTTAGCATAGTGTCCCTTCTGTTTACACTTGAAGCATGTCACCTCACTCAGATCCTTCTTCACAAAGCTGCGATCGCGGTTGCGGTCATGTCCACCGTGTCCTCCAGAGTGGTGAGAGTGTCCTCCCTTGTGGCTGTGGTGGTTGCTCTTGTGGTTGTCACGGCGATGTCCATCGCCCCCATGGTGGTGGCGATCATGGCTCCCATGGTCACTCCCTCCATGCTTGGAGTATCCATCATATGAAGTGCGAGACTTGTGGTGTGAACCAGAGTGGTGATTGTTACTCTTCCTCTTGCGGTTCTCCACCTGCTTGTGCTTCCCTTCCAAGATCCTGGCCTTGTCCATAAGCTCCTGGAAAGTGGGGCAATAAACCACCAGTAGCTGCACTGAAAGCTCATCACTGAGGCCATCCAGGAATCTCTCCCTCCTTTTTGCATCAGTGTCAACATCCTCAGGTGCATAACGGGACAGATTGTTGAACTCCTCAATGTACTCAGCCACGGTGCGATTGGTTTGACGCAAGTTGCGGAACTCCTTCCTCTTCAGGCTCAGAACTCCTGAAGACACGTGGTTGGTCCTGAAACCTTCCTCAAACATTGCCCAAGTCACAGTGTCCAGCGGGTGGGTGATCTGAAAAGTGTCCCACCAAGAAGCGGCTGGTCCCTCCAGTAGGTGAGCGGCAAAACTCACCTTCTCCGCATCAGTGCATCCAATAGTTACCAGATCCTTGTTGACTGAACGTAACCAGTCGAGAGCAACCATTGGTTCCGTTGCAGTAGAGAACTTAGCTGGCCTTAGCCTTAGAAATCTGGTGAGAGCATCTCCCTGAGGCTGGTTGTTTCCATTGTTGTTGTTGTTGTTGTTGTTGTTGTTCTGAGCTTCCATGAACTGGGTCATAACTTGGGTCAGCTGTGCCTGAGCTGCTCCAACTCAGTGGGTTGACGGCGGGGAGGCATCTGCGGTTCAGCACAGGTAAGCTTAGAAAGAATCAACTACGATAATAGGATTCCACCCATGCATTATGATCAAACAACAACAATCAATAGTAGACAATCTCAAGCAAGCAACACATCAACAAACAAGTGATCCAGCAACACCCCAGGGGTTATCCTAGCAGTATATACCTAATGAAATAGTTTTACAAGAGTTGGCAATGGTTAACCAAACAGTAGATCAACTAACCAACAAAAACAGCAATCTGCCAGAACAGTCCAGCAGTGTTCACGATTTTTTCTACCTGACTTAGACTCGTCAGAAAATTTAGCTGATTTTTGCACATACAGTACAGAGAGTTTAGCACCAGCCCTATTTTTTTCAGATTTTTCCCAGTTACCAGAAAAATATGAAAAATCGTACAGTACTGCTGTATCAGCAGAAAACTGCAGCGAAAATAACACAGATGTTAACCAATCTTGCCATAACTCTTTCATAAAATTCGCACAAATAATTCCTGGGATATTGGAGTACACAAATAAGCAACTAAACACTCTTAAACTAACCGTGATTAAGTTTCACATCGATCGAGACTAATCCTAATGGTTTTGCCTAACAAGGACTAATTGGTGGACTTCTATCTACTTCTTGAAGAGGTTGCGGTAGGTCCTTGCACTCATGCGTTGGCGCTTCGGTCCACGGTTCAACCAAGGCGGCGGAGTGTACACTTCTCCTGAATCATCACTTGAGATCTCAAACTCCACCTATTCTGGATCCTCCTCTTCTTCTTCACTCTCACCGCAACCATGACTTCATCTCCTCCAACATCATCGTCTCCATCATCATCGTCTTCGTCCTCATCATCATCATCGTTCCCACTGTCATCATCATCCCCATTGTTGCCACCATCTCCATTGTCATCATCAGAGGGTGGATTCAGCTGTGCTTGGAGAGCGGCAATCTGGGCTGTCATAGCTTCAATAGTTTGATCCCTTTCCTGGACGGTCCCTTGCAACTGTTGTATGTTCTGGGTGTTCTCCTGCACAGTACCATGAAGATGAGCTATTGTTGCATCTCTGGCTATCAGGGCATTCTCCAGAACTCCCACAGCTTCATGTAGAGTGTCAATCTCCTGTCCTTGGACCACCATACCATTGCTAGCAAAGTCTGCAATCTCCTTTATCATCATCACTTTCTCAGATAGAGCTCCATTCTCCCTTTCCATGTCCTCTATGTGCCTCCGACGGGACGGCATGTTGTTCCTGTCGCCCGGGGTAACCACAATGTGCCCATCTTCATCATGCCTCCCATAGTCACGGTAGGGTGAATCTGCTGGCAGCAGGTGTCAGACATGATGGCACTGGCGAGACAGGGCTTCATGTATGGCCAAGTTAATTCCAAGTCCCTAGTTGCAGTATGTCTTGGTGTAGATCAGGTGCACAGGGTTTGGCAAGGCGGCATCCCTAAAGATGAAGGTGGTGATCTCCCATGCATCCTCACCATATCCATAGGTGTACAGCCTTCTTCCCTTGAACATGGGCAGTGGCAATCCCAATGACTGCGAGAGCTGTGCTAACTGTCTTGCAAAGGGCCTTGGTGACTCCATGGTGGCATACTCAGTCCTGACTTCTCCCATCTATCAATTAAAAGAGGAAAGGGTGAGAATAGCATATGGTAAGAATTTACGAGAGTGAAAGGCATAAGATGAAAGACAGAGTTAATATAAGCTTTAATAATTCTATGGTTCCCTAATCCAATCCTAGGTCACGATCCTACAGTCGACACACAGGCTCTGATACCATCTTGTAACACCATGGTTCTGAAAAGACCGTGGCTTCTATGTGACATGCCAATCCCTGGATCGGTTCATTGGCCCACAATAGAATAAGATGAATAACATAGCAAAATATCCGTGCATCATAAATAACGAAGATCCAGAGTACCATTATTACAATGAAAGCTTAGCTCAAGGCTACCTCAAATTATTCAGGTAGCAACATAAATAAAGTAAATCCTCCATTCTTCAAATTGCCCACAAGTGAACAAGTGCCGAGTGGAGTACCGTGGCCTATATCGATTACTCAGAATCGGAATATCCTGCAACATGAAACGTAGAAGTCCCGAAGGGTCAATACATGGAATGTATGGCAAGTAGAGCTAGTAAAGGAGACAATAGTGCTAACATCTACATGCATATTTGGCAAGTGGGGCTGTGTCTGGCTTGCATTTGCAAATACCTTTGTCCTACTTTCATAAACAGTTTTTGGTTTTCTTTGAAAAGATCCCAATTAAGTTAACCCAACAATGTTAAAGCAATTATGAAATTAGAATGAGCGAGAAACATGTCATGGAATCAATATCAAGCAACTCAGTTGTCCATAACCGGGGACACAGCTAATCGATTAGATTACACACCCTGCAGGGGTTAGTACACTTTACCCATGTGACTTGGCCAGCCCAGCTCGTACCATCACTCTCATTTTGGGTGATGATAGGGAGAAGTCCAAGAAGGGACTGTTCGGGAAGTAGCTCTCCAATCCCGACGCGCACCGGTCCAACCTACCAAAATTCTACATCTCTGGATACACGGGTTCGGGTTACCACAACCTACTAAGTCCAACCAACCGCCCATTTCATTTTTGGCACATGGTTGTACACGTAAGCTACAAAATAAAGAAGCCAATCAATTTCTCTCGATACCTGGGTGCCTTTCTGCAATGAAACCACCAAAATTATCAATCCCATCACACCCAGGAGATTCATTGATTAGGTTGTTTTAGTTTTCACAAACCAATACTTTTAGAAACAAGTCTCAGTGATGTAACCCGGCCCTCGTACATCATAGCATGGCTAAGCACATCTACCAACGGTGGTTCATCTACAAGGAAGGCCCTACCACATAATAGGACATAGCATAGCGATAGTATCATCCTACACATGCGTCTACAAAATACACGACAATGCATAGAAAATAGTAGGACAATATCATGAACAAAATAGCATCTACTTGCCTTGGTTGTAGCGGTCGGAAGAACAATCCACACACGAGCAAGCGTTGCACTCGTCACAATCTACACGACACAATTGCAATCATAAACAAACAATCCCCAAGCATATGCAACAAGGATGATGCATGAATGCATGCATGACAAGTGGATTGACGCTACAGCAACACCACATAATACTATTCAGTAAAGCTACTGATTGCATGCATGGAAAAATAGTTTTAGCGCAAGGGAAACTATTATGCAGAATGTAATGCTCAAAACTAGAGCTAGAAACCAAATAATTCACTACCGGTAGTATAATGTTTGTAAAATCTTGAGAAAATTCTACTGTATAGGCATTGCTATTTAGGAACAGCACCAATTGGAATTACTCAAAAAGGAATTATAAAACTCCCTGAATAATTAAAACACTGTAGAAAACCACTAGGCAGTTTCTACAGATGTTTTTACTATACGCCTATCCTTTTAATTCACTTTGAGATTCCTCTCGTTCTACTGAATCCAGGGACATATTATACGCAATTTTTGGAGTTACAGATCTTTTTCTACGAATTAAATACTCCAAAAAGGCCATTAACTCTTTTAATTAATCTGGACAAAATCTTGCTGCAAAAGTGTGAAATAATGGTACAGCAAGATTCTACACGACTTACTGAATCTACAAATATTTTATTCGCAATTTTTGGCCCAGCGGATTAATATCTACGCAATTTACAAGTTTCTACAAGATTCTGCAATTTCTAAAACGATTTAAAACAAAAGGGAATATTCCGAGAATATTCCCTGCTGACTCAGTGCTGACTCAGCGCGGGTTGACCGGCCGTTGACCAGGTAACCGCGCGGTCTCCGGTCGATCGTGGGCATAGATCTTAGATCCGAAGAGAGAAGAGCGACTTCGTGGCGCTCAGCGGCCGGCGGCGTCGTGGCGTGTGGCGGCGCGTGAGCAGCTGGCCTTGGCCAGCAGCGGCATTGGCGCCTTGGATCAGCGGAAAGCGGCCAGCCTTGTGGTCAGCGGGGCGGCGTGGTGCGGGCGCTTAGAGAAAGCGAGTGGGGTCGCGTTTATGTGGAGTTTCCCACACGGAGTCCTAGACGGACTCGGCCCCACCTGTCGGTGGCAGCGGCGTGAGCGGCGGCGTGGCGGCAGCGGCAGCGGCGGCGGCCTCAGGCGGCAATCAGGTGAGGCGGCAGCGCGCGGATCGAGGCGGGCGCGAGTGCGGCGGGGAGAGAGAGGTGGGGTCCGCGTTTATGTGGAGCCCACCTTGAGTCCTAGACGGACTCGGCCCTTTGTCGGTGGCGGGCTGAGGCGGCGGATACTATCCGGCCATGTGAGCAGCGGCAGTCGGCTGGCCGGCCGTAGCATGACCCAGTGGCGCCGATTTTTTTTGATCCTTTCTTTTTCCCTTTTTCCATTTTAGTAAAACCTCCGTAACTCCTTCATACGAACTTCGAATCGGGCGATTCTTGTTCCTAAATTTTTGTAAAATCAAGGGGAACAACCTAGGATCAAGGGATGAGTGAAACCACTAGGCTACAAGAGTGGAAAACTCAAGTCCTATTAAAACCTCCCGCAGGAGCATTGTAGTAAAATAGAGTAGGGTTTAGAAAATAGCGTTTTGCCGAATCTTTTCAATCGGTGGTTTTGCATGGAAGAGTATGATGCAATGGTATGAATGATATGCAGAACCAAATCTAAAATTTGGGATGTGGCAAAACCGTAGCCATCGGTCACGTTCTCTTCTCCAGCAATGTTCTGATCGTCCCACCCGATGAGTTCTGGATCCCGGCGTAGACGAACCCTACCCAATGCTTGATCGTCCTCATCAGAGACATCAACCTGTTCATCGGCGAAACCGACTCGAGCACTAGTTCCCTGGAAGTCGGAGGAGCACCAAGACCCACATGGATCGCCTACGGCCAGGATACATTCGCAGAAGGATCAATGTCGGATCTCTCTTCGGAGTTTGCCGACAAAGATCGGAAAAATTCAAGGCCCACCCAAACCGCCCCTGTGCAGGATATAATGGTGGAAGATCGCTGCAAGCCCGCCGGCTTTGCCCGTGCGTCTGGACAACAGAGATCCAAGTTCGGCGAAGTGGTGACCATCTTCGATCTAGCGCGTTGTGTGTAGAGAGAAGGTGAAAACCCCCACGATTACCTTGCCAGGTGGCTCCGTATACGGGCCAATCTAGCACATTACCCCAATGATGATGCCATGTATCACTTTGTGGAAGGAGTGGACAAAGGTACGCTTCTCCGACATACGTTAAGGAGGCAGCATGCTTCAGGACACCTCACATTCGAAAGCATGGTGAACACTGTCAACAACTACGCGGAGGCTGAGGAGGCAGCCTAGACAGCGCTCGCGCTCTTAGACGGCGCCCCTCCGCCTCAGCCACCGCCACTGCCGCCTCTGGTCATCATGCTGCAGCTGCACCACCACGTCCAGTCATCATCGCTGCTGTCGCACCACCATCGCCCGTCATCGAGGAAGCCCCAGCACCCTCCGACTCCGTGCTTGATGCACTCGATGCCGACATCAGCGCCGACTCGGACGAGATAGACTTCCGCCCGGAGGAGCTAGACTCTGCTATGCAGGAGATGGAGGAGGATTACAAATGTGACGAGCAGGCCAACAACACTGTCACGTCTTGAGAGGTGTTCGTCGCCATTGGGACCGCGATGGATGAAGATCAACCTAGAAAAGATCTGCCTAAAGCTCTGGACAAGGGGAAGGGACCATAGGTTGCTGCCGACAATGATCGTGCAAAGGCAATTCCCCCTCCGCCTAAACCATTGCAGAAGCCACAGGAACTTGGCACCGTTCCGAGTAACAACAACACCGCAAACCCGCCGCCTTCGGCATCTACGTTTGCTGCTGCCAAATCACTCCAGCTGATAGAGTGATGTACGACAACCTACTCATCGAGCCTATGACCGTGGCCCATATACGGAACGTATTCTAGCTTGATGAGAAGCGCCAGCAGCTGCTGGAGGAAGAGCAGGCCATCACGGAGCAAGGCGCTAAGCTGGATCGAGATCTGTCTAACGCGCAGAAGTCAATAGAGAAAGCTAGAGCCATCGAGGCCGAGTACAAGACTCTGCTGCAGCAGCAGAAGGCTTAGAAAGCTCCGGCTCGCGTCATCAAAGATCCTGGTGTACGGCGAAACCTAGGATGGGCCCCGTCGAAGCCTCCACAAGCAAAGCCATATATTGACAGCAAAGGCAGGCAGGTGATGCCCACCCTCTTCTCAACTTAGCCATCGTCAAGACCCTTCTGGAGCAGGATAGATCACCCGCAGCTATGGACCAGGTCTATGACCTTATGGCCAAGGCGGTGAAACAGTAGAAAGGCCACCTCTCAGAGGCTTGAGTCTGACCCAACATTTTGCCAGTCTAGCCAACCTAAGCCGCCAAGGTACCAATCTCCTCATCATGTCGGGTCCCAGACTGGTTCTCAGAACAAAGATGGAGGGATGCACGCAACAGGAAGGACGCTATCCCCATATCCTTTTACCATGGAGGCAAGGCTCATCATCGTCGTCCATCTCCACCGCCCCGGTCTCCCCGACATTGCAAAAACCCCAAGACTCACCGTCATACGGACATGCCTCCGCCAAGGAAGAGCGGCATCGTTATCCGCGACAACACAGAGCAGACCCATCATGATGGAGAGCGCAACCAAGGACACAAGAGCAGGTCGCGCCATGACCCTTCGTGTCCAACAAGCAATCGCGCCAAGCGTGAGGCGTTGCAGGAGGGTAACAGCAAGAAGGCTAACCCACCCCCACCTCTGTCTCCGTCGACCCCCTAACAACCACCATGGCGGAGGAGGCCCACGTTGTTCACGCAGCCCTTCCCCTGGCGGCAAGAAGAAAATAGCAAGCCTGGAGCCATACAACGCACGTTCATGCCTAGACAAGATTCACGAGGCCCGGGAAGGACAATACTTGGGACCACGTTGCTTCGGACCTGTAATACGGACCACAACTTACCCCATGGGTTTCCGGATTGACAAGACCATCAAACCCAATGATGGCACCGCCAAACCAGCCACGTGTTTGCAGGATTACGGCAACACGGTGGAGATCACCGGGGGTAACCCCAACGTTGATGTCAAGTACCTCCCGCTGATGCTGGCGGGCACGTCCCGACAATGGATTGATGACTTGCCAGAGAAGTCCATCTGCAACTGGTTGGACATGCAAGAAGCATTCACCAAGAACTTCGAGGGTACGTATAAGCGTCCATGTACTGTTGGCGATCTACAGCGGTGCGTGCAGGAGAAAGACGAGTCATCCTGCGCCTACCTCTCTCGCTGGGTGGACATGAAGAATTCCTGTGTAGGAGTGCACGCCCAGACTGCCATGGCCGCCTTTATCGATGGGTTGGAGAAAGGTACGTTGCTCTGAGATAAGTTGAAGCTCTTGTAGGACAATCACCGGCTAGATCTCAACCAGATGATCTAGCTGGCTAGTGAGTTCGCAGCTTCTGAACATGATGCTCGCGGCTCACTGCCGGCAACTGCCGTTCCAAGCGGAAAAGGCCGCCAGAAGAAAAGCAAACCTCTGACATGGTCACCATGACATTTGCAGGACGTGGTGATGGCGAACAACGTGGCCGAGGATGGGGGGCTGGTCATGGGCAGTAGCGAGCTAGTGAAACTACCTCGGCAGTGCTCTGCGTTCCCCAAACATACGAGGAGTACCGTGATATGCCATGCCTTGTGCACCTCGATGCCAACGGAAAAGCCACTTACACCAATCGCCATTGCAAGTTCTTCAATTATCTCAAGGAGGACCCGGACCCGGAGCCACTTACAAGCAAAGTCGGAAGAACAGTCCGCGAGGCAAGGGCAAGGGGAATAAGAAGGAAGAGGAGTCGAAGGATTCAAGTGACATGGATGAGGATGTTGACCCCAAGCATGCCGCCAAGAGCGATGGCAAGGGAAAGAACCCCTTCGAGAAGAAGGCGGCCGTTTTCCACACTTTCCTTGGCACCCCCACTGTCCGACAATAGAAAACCTCTATGGGGATACTGATGGCCACTCTACCCCCGGTTCCCTAGTTCCTGCGCTGGTCGGAGATTCCAATTACTTGGGATGGGAAGGGTCACCTATACCTCATCCCTACGGACAACCTGTACGCCATGGTCATCAACCCCCTGAGTGACGGCAACGAGTTAACCAAATGTATGGTGGATAGTGGAAGCAGCATCAACATCATGTACCTGGATATGCTGCACAAGATGAACTTGACGGAGGCCAACCTAAGGCGAACCAGCCCCATCTTCCACGGCGTAGTTCCTGGTCGGGAGGCTCGGTCCCTTGGGTGCATCACACATCAGGTCATTTTTGGCGATGTTAATAATTACTGCCAAGAACGCATGACCTTCGAGGTGGTCCCCTTCAAGAGCGTGTACCACATCATATTCGGATGCGACATCTTCCACGCCTTCATGGACAAGCCATGCTTCGTCTATAACAAGCTCAAGATAGCCGGACCAAACGGTGTCATCACCGTATCCGGAAGCTTTACCAAGGCAAGGGACTAGGAGACTGGAGAAGCATACTTTGCATAAGATGTCCTCTACAACAAAGAATTCAAGGAGATCCAGAGCAAGGTCGATGCCTCGGAGATGCCGGCATCGAAGAAGCAGATTTCTGACTCCGCCCCAGCATTCAAGGATGCCATCGAAACCAAGATGGTGGAACTTGTGATAGGAAATGCCTCCAAGACCACCGCCATTGGGACGAACCTGGATCACAAATAGGAAAGCGCGCTCATCGAGTTCCTCCGTGAGAATAGGGACATCTTTGCCTGGAAACCTGCCGACATGAACGGTGTACCTAGGGAACTTGCCGAGCATAGCTTGAATATTCATACAAAATGCAAACCGGTGAAACAACCTCTACGACGCTTCAGAGACAAGAAGAGACGCGCCATAGGAAAAGAGATAGCTAGGTTACTTAAGGCTAGTTTTATGCGAGAAGTCCTTCACACCCGATGGGTGGACAATCCTGTACTTGTCCCCCAAAAGGGAACCAAATAATTAAGAATGTGCGTTGATTACACCGGCTTGAACAAAGCGTGTCCCAAAGATCCGTTTTCTTTGCCTCGCATTGACCAAGTCATTGACTTAACGGCTGGCTCGGAGCTTTTGTGTTTTCTCGATGCATACTCAGGATACCACCAGATTAAGATGAGGAAGTCAGACCAATTGGCCACTTTGTTCACCAACCCTTACAACATGTTTTGCTATGTCACGATGCCCTTTGGGCTAAAAGACACAGGTGCCACGTACCAGCGGACAATGCAACGTTGCCTCCATGATCAAATTGGTCGGAATGTTCACGCCTATGTGGACGATATAGCGGTGATGTATAAAAAGTCAAACGCCTTAATCTCCGACTTAAAAGAAACCTTTGATAATCTCTAGAAATACAACATGATGCTTAACCCTAAGAAGTGCGTATTCGGGGTCCCAGCCAGCAAATTGTTGGGCTTCATCGTTTCCTAGCATGGAATCGAGGTCAACCCGGAGAAGATCAATGCCATCCAAAACATAAACCGTCCGACATGCCTGAAGGACATACAATCGCTAACAGGCTGCGTTGCAGCAGTTAATCGGTTCGTCAGCCGACTTGGAGAGAAGGCTCTGCCGCTGTACAAGTTGCTAAAAAAGGCGGACAAATTTAGATGGATGGACGAAGCAGACGCAGCATTGAAGCAGCTAAAGGAGATACTATCCTCGGCACTTATCCTTGCATCACCCGAGCCTATGGAGCATATGTTGATTTACATGGCGGCCACCAATCGGGTAATCAGCATCGTCGTCATGGTAGAGCGGAAAGAACCAGGGCATGAGTAAGAAGTTCAACGACCAATTTACTATGTAAGCGAGGTCTTGACGAAGTCCAAGCAACGTTACCCGCACTACCAGAAGATAGCTTATGGAGTGTTCCTTGCTTCTCGGAATCTAAGGGAATACTTCCAGGAGCACCCTATCACTGTTGTGAGCAAAGCTCCACTGTCCGACATCATCAACAACAGCGACGCTATAGGAAGGGTCGCAAAGTGGGCCATTGAGCTTGCCTCCTTCGAGATCACCTACAAGATACGTGACTCTATCAAGTCACAGGCCTTAGCGGATTTCATCGCAGATTGGACGGAGATGCAAGATGCTACCCCTATGCCGGAGCCAGAATACTAGGTGATGCACTTTGATGGATGAAAGCTACTCAATGGCTCGGGGGCTGGTGTACTATTACAGTCACCAACCGCGGAAAATCTACACTAAGTTCTGCAGATCCACTTCGAGGCTATGAACAACATGGCAGAGTATGAAGCACTCATTCACGGATTACGCAGTAGCCAAGGATATTGGCATCAAGCGCATAATTTGCTGTGGAGATTCCGACTTGGTAGCCCAGCGGGTGGCTGGCACCTGGAACACGCGGAACCCTATAATGGCGGCATATCGAGACGACCTAGACGAGATAGCCAAGAGATTCTTGGGATAAGAAGTCAAGTATGTTCCTAGGGAGCAAAACGAGGCGGCTGATCTACTGTCTAAGCTTGGATCAGGACTCAAACAAATTCCGCCTGGCATTTTTTTGGAACATCTACGGACACCATACGTGAAGGGAGCAGGCACCGAGAACCCAGATAGAGTTGACTCTTTCATTCACACAGTGACAAAGGTCCCTCCGTCTTGGACATAACCGTTCATGGAATATCTTGTACACGGAACTTTGCCCATCGACGAGGTCGAAAGTCGGCAAATAGTACGTCTAGCAAAGGGCTATACCATAGTCAATGGACATCTCTACAAAAGAAGCACCACTGGTGTATACCTTAAGTGTGTTTCCCAGAAAGAAGGTATTGAAATCCTTCGTGAGATCCATCTCGGAGATTGCGGGCATCACGCCGCTCCTCGATCGTTGGTCTCCAAAGCCTTCCGGCAAGGATTCTAATGGATGACCGCGAAGGCGGACACCGACAAGATGGTTGAAACATGCATGGATGCCAGTAGTATGCTTGTCAACCCCATGTTCCAGCTGAATAATTGCGAACAATACCAATAACTTGGATGTTTGCAGTCTGGGGGATAGTCATGGTTGGTCCATTACAGACGGCACCATGTGGGTTTACGCATCTACTGGTAGCAGTTGATAAATTCACCAAATGGATAGAAGCTAAACCCATTAGAAAGCTTGATGGGGCAACTGCCCTTAGGTTTGTCCGAGATCTAGTGGTGAGATTTGGTCTCCCACATAGCATTATCACCGACAATAGCAAAAACTTGTCACTCAGAGAAGTGGAAGCTTATTGTTGGGAGAAGGGTATCCGACTTGACCTAGCATCTATGGCTCACCCACAGTCCAATGGACAAGTTGAGCGAGCTAATGGATTAATTCTACAGGGAATCAAGCCACGTCTAGTGACACTGCTACATAGAGCAGCTGGAGCCTGGGTGGAGGAATTACCATCTATGCTTTGGAGTTTACGAACTACACCCAACAGATCCACCGGCTACACCCCTTACTTCATGGTATATGGAGCAGAAGCCATCCTACCTACAGACATCCTTCACGATTCACCAAGAGTTGCCGCCTACGACGAAGATGACGCTGAAGAATCCAGACACCTAGATGTATACCTTCTCGAGGAAGAGCACGTTTTGGCATGCCAAAGATCCGCCATCCACCAGCAGAAGCTACGAGCTATCATAGTCGCCGCGTTTGGCATCGCTCATTTAAAGAGGGGGATCTGGTGCTCCAACTTAAGCAGAAGAAGTCACACCAATTATCCCCGCCATGGGAAGGACCGTTCATCATAAGCAAGGCGCTTATCAATGGGTCTTACTACCTCGTTGACAATCGTGAACTTGAGGATAGACCCAGCGATGATCATAAGCGTAAGCGACGTGACCCGGATGATGACTACCCGGAGCTTGATCGGCCATGGAACATAGCACAGCTACGTCCTTTTTACACTTAACATATTTTTTATCTACTGTGTACCTCTTATATGATTAATGAAATAAAGCTCTCTGGTTCACTCATTTTTGGATTGTATATGTAACAGCCCAAGTGTTGCATGCATGTGCTAATCTCAATAAAATGTTTGCATGTGATCAAGTGTGTGAATCAAAATACAATCACAAAACCCTAAACCCTAGTCCTTCCCCCTCTTTTCGGAGCTACATTCAGATGGTGTTTGAATTTTGGAAAGTACCAAAACATTGGAACCCAAATGGACTAAAAAGGGCCCCTACAATATTTTCTATATTTTACAAAATCCCTGGTATTTTTGAAACATGCAAAACAGATTTCAAATAATAATTACAAAGAGAGAAACAAAATCAAAAAAGAAAAACAATTTCAGATAAAAAAATATGCAGCAGCCGTAGATGGGCCGTGGCCCATCTACCTTCTCTCTCTCTGCCGCACCGCGAGCAGCAGCCAGCAGCCCAGCTTGGCCCAGGAGCCGGCCCGGTAACCCTTCACTCTCTGTTTCATCGTCTTCCTCGAGGAGGGAAGCTCCTGCGTGTCATCGCCGCTGCCGCCGCCGTGTCACGATCCCCGCCGCCGCTCTTGGACGGGGATAAGACCCCCTGCGGTGCCCTAACTCTCCCTTATCCTCTCCCTCTCCCTCTGGAGCTCTCTCTCCCTCGTTCCCCTTCGAGGCTGAACCCTAGCCGCTCCTCGCTGACGAATAGCTTCCGTTGCCGTGCTCGCCTTGCCCAACCGAGGCCACCATGAGCTTCGCCTCACCGTCCTCTACCTCCACGCCAACGGAATCGAGGAGGGGTGGCCGTAACCACCGCAATCGACACCATCATCCCTGCCTTCGGCCGCCGCCTTTGTCGACGTTGCCGACGCTGTCCGGCCTCCCCTCGCCTCCTCGACACCACCATAGCGATCCTGGTGAGCTCATGGTTCAAAAGAACCTCTCTACTGCCCCTCTCCCTCTCTGTATCACCGTCACCGTGACTACCTGCTGCCGATGTCGCTGCTCCTCGCTATGCCGCCGTCTCTGATGAACCTTTCTTAGCGGCGCCGCCACTTTCTAGTCCATTGCGTTTCACCCGTTCGAACGCACCCCTCTGCGCTAGCCCACTCGTCCTCTAGCACCATCAACCACCTTTGGCCGACGTGTCTCCGGCGAGCTTGCGTGGCGCCCACGTGGCATAGAGGTGGCGCTTGCGTCAGCACTGCATAAGCTAGGCCAGCATGGCTAGCTGACCTGGTCCTGGGGCCTATTGTCAATGACTAGGCTAGATCTTCCTCGGTGAGAAAAGTATTAGGGTTAGGATAGGGTGATGTCAGCCTGATGTAATTAAGGTTTAAATATTTCAGAAAATGATATAAACTTGTAAATTCAATAACTAATTATCCATAAGTCAGAAAAATACAAAAAATATATAAAAATGTTTAGAAAAATGATATTTGTCTAATTACACCATAATCATACATTGTTAACCAACTTAAATGACAAGTTTAATTAGACAACCAATCAACCCCTCTCATATGTTTCCGGAGTTGCCCCGAGTTTTGGTTTGCACCCCTCGGAACCCGGTCTAAACTGTCAAGCATGCCTTTGGGTTTCATTGCAACACTATTCACCTTGTCATATCATCCATATTGATTGCGCATTGCATTATGCCATGTATTGAATGTTGGTTCCCCTTTTTTGGTATTTGGTTCTTTGCGAATAGGAACCGAACCCGAAGCTGAAGTCAACGACACCGAAGATACATACCTGTCTACTGACGGACAAGGCAAGCATAGCCTCTCATTCTGAACCTATGTTTTATAAAGTATATTACTTTCTCGCTATGATGCATACGATTCCAATATGGTCTTTTGTCAGTAGCTAGTGTTACCTATCTGCTGCAATGTTTCCCTGTTGTAGCCTTATACTCGTGATCCACTTCTCCTAGCATACCTAGGTTTGGCATGTGAGCGTTGTTATAGCTTCTGTGACCGACGGCATAGCCATGCATAGTAACAATGTCTAATCCTTCCGAATGATGAATCAGAGATGCCAATGAATCTAGAAAGGTAGGAGATGGTGACATCATCAAAGGAGTTAACTAAACATGCTAAGGCTTGAATGGGAGGCCATGTTGGGTGTGGTTTTTGTAGTCCCATACTCACCACCACTAGGAACTGAGTTCTTACCTTTGGAACCAAGATGAGCGTACAGCCACACGGGGCCTGGACAACCCCTCGACTGTCTAACTTGCCTAGTAGATTCCATGAGTCACATAGTTCGGGCTTTCCATTTGGCATACGCATTGAAAACGTTTTTGAAAGAGGAGGTGATGGAGGTGCATCATAACAGGTAGGGAAGCGTGGACTGGGTTGCTTGGGGTCGTTGGAGCCCCTGGTGAACCAACCTCGCCTCACATCTTTAAGTACCGGATTTGGGATTTGACCCATTACGGCGGAACCATACTTATTGCGTGACTCATGGTCTCAGCGAAAGCAAGGTAAAGGTCGTGGTCAACCACCCTCTACCGGCCTTCCAAGGAAGAGGGCTAATAATATTTGGCATTAAGAGTCGGTTGGTATGTGTGGGTAAAGTTGTACACCCCGTTAGGGTATTAATCTTTTCTAAAAGCCGTGTTCACGGTTATGAACGACTTGGCGACCGGACTTAAGATCATATATAACATTAACCACTATAAAACTTGTTGATCCACGTGTGCTTAAGCATGCTTCCTCTGGGTCGAGGGGTGATCCTAGATAGGAGGTTCTGATGAAGCTGGTGGCTATCAAGATGTGATGAAACAGATGAAGAAGTCGTTATCTTATCCCTTTTAAAATATTCTGAGTAGACGAGCCTCTTCTCTCTCTTGTGTACAAATAAATATTGCTTTCCGCAAAAGTAAATCCAAAGAAAGCCTTTCTAGCCAGGGCATGTAGATACTAGGTTATCTAAGACTTGCGGAGTACATTCTCGTACTCAGCTTTGCGCCAATGTTGTTTTTCTACAGATGATCTAGTTGCGACTGAAGGTGGCTTCTATGTGGACATCGATGAGTAGTTGGGGGTCCTAGGTAGCAGCCTAAGGACTATGGTATGGACGTCACTTCTGTTTATGGCCTCTTAGGCCTTTTGCTAAGTTGTTGTGTAGAACAACATAATTTGCTTTCGCTGTGTGATGTAATGTTGGGTCTATGACCTTTGGTTTGTAATAACTCTAATATCTTACTTTGTTAAGAGTTTAAACTTATGCTGTTGAATACCTGTGTTCTGTAATGTTACCGAATCATACTGTGATCCTTTGTGTTTGGAGTTGAACTTATCATAGATGGTGATCTGAGGTTAGTTTAACCCAAATATCGGGGGAGGTGCTGCAGTATAAAACCTTTATGTGCAAGCTTTGCATTTGCAGTTGTGAAAATTCCGCCTACGGGCGTTAGCTTAAGTTTTCTGGTCTACACGTTCTTTGTGGTTTTTATGTGGATTCTAGAGTAGTGACTTTCGGCACTTGTTGTCGGCGATTTTGTGCTTAGGTTTTTGACGGTGCCATTGGGCATCATCGCCTGAGCGCATGGTTCCGACTACAATTCTTCCGACTCATGAAAGGTCAAGCATAAGAACCAAAGTAATGGATAAGCCATCACTTGCTTAAAAAATATTTACATGCCGGAACTAGTAATTGAGTAGCAGGAAATTACAACTATTGTTTTCCGCCTTAAGTTAATGTAGTAGTTTTTCCGCATACACCAAAACATAGGAAACAAATATTACAAAGTGTTATTTATTTCTCTAGCGCAAGAGAATTTGATGCAGCATCGTCGGCAGCAGGAGAGCCATCCTCTTCGAAGTCGGTAGTCTTGAGGGACTTGTAGGAGCTTTGGTTGTCGCCGTCAATGATCTCCAGAGGCATGAAGACGTTGTGATCGACCAACTCGGTAACCCTAGTGTTGAAGCCCGCGAGCGATGCCCAGATAGCCTTGTGGTCAATCTTCTGGCGTTCATCGTCTACGTCGGGAAGACCTGAGGTTACCGTGGTGATGTCGGAGTTCTTGTAGTGGGCCTTGACCATTGCCAGCGACATCCTTGCGCCCGCCCGGGTACATGAAGCTTTCCAGCTTACGATATGCTCGGGGGCTTGGCGCAAGATCTCCAAGTACTTCATCACAGAGTCCACCGCCTAAATATTGATGTTGAGGGGCTTGGCAATCTCCTTGGCTTGCTTGACGGTGGTGCTGATGAAGTTGCCGGCGAGGACCATGCATTCCTTTGGCGGAGGAGGCGACTTGGTTAATCCAATAGGAGATGCATTTCCGACAAAGGAGCACATGATTTCAATAACACAAAAGTTCAGAGTACCTAGTTTACATAAGTACAAGACGGAGAATTGCCTACCAAAGATGCTCGCCTCCGCTTGCTGGAGTGTATCCATCATGGAGTCCTGTTCTTGTCAGAGGATATTGTATGCTTCAAGATTGCGCTGATATTGTTCATCGGCATCTTTCTTATTCTCCTTGAGCATCACAATCTCCTCCTTGAGTCAGTTTATCTCCGTATTGGCAGACTCCTACAAGGCTGCCATGTACTCTTCATGCATCTTTAGGGTATCAGTCCTCTCCTGCTTAAGGATCTTGTTTTCGCTATCCAGCAACTCAATGTGCTTGGATTGCTCAACAATGTCCTTGACCTTGGCAATGGTTTCTATAAGTCAGATAAAAAACATCACACAATTAGTAGTCGGAGAGTGATGGCACAAGAACAAGAAGATTGTGAAATTGAAAGGAAAAACAGACTCTTGCTCTTGGTGATTTGTTCCTTCAAGAAGGCAGTTTTACCCTTTTCAGCTTCCAACACCGCGCGTATCTTGTGAAACTTCTCGTTGGCGATGCCTCTCCGAGCATTCTCGTTCCATGGAAACAAGATCACAATCACTTAGTTTCTTAGAGCATCTAGCCAGGTAAATATCCACCTAGAGGCTTGGGGGCTACAGTGAGAGTGTTTAACTCGGCATAATGCTTAGTCTTTCGTTAAGAATCTAGTCAGAACTAATTAAGTTTTCACCTAGAAGCTTGGGGGCTACAGTATGAGTTTTCAGCTCAGCAATATGCTTAGTATTTCTTTAAGAATCTAGTCGAAACTAATTTTAGTTTCAACTAGAGGCTTGGGGGCTACAATATTGAATTTTAAAAACACTGCGTATGCTACTCTGAAAGTATATAGTCGGAATAATTCATTCAAACTACATACTTGGGGGCTACAGTGAGAAGTTTTCTATATTAGTCACTCTTAGAGCATTCAGATGCAAAAGCCTATGGTTTTCCGTCTAAATCTTTGGGGGCTACAGTGGGATACTACTTATGAAAATAAAAACTTACAAGTGCGATGATCTTGAGGTTGGTGGCGCTCTCGGCAAATATCTTGCTGAAGGAAAGGCTATTTCCTCACAGGATATCCGCTTGCTTTAGAAGCTCCTCAAGGCCGCAAGTTGGAGAAGTTGGAGCCGCACCAGGAGCCAGAGTTGAGCTACTCGGTGTAAGGGCCGGGTAGACTATCTCCGGACGCTCTATGGATATCCTAGGTGCATAGGTGCCGCCTTTGATAGACGTTCTGCCTACGACCATCGCCTTACCTCTATCGATGGCATCCTTAGCCAGAGAGCTTGTCGGAGCGGCGGCAGGCTGGGCGCTGGGAATGTTAGTGGCGATGGCGGGAGATGCTTGGTGCGACACATCTCGGTGCAACATATCTCTAATGTTTTTAGAAGACCCTGATGTTTTGGAGGTCTTCTTCAAACACATACTGGCCTTCTTCCTGAAACGTGCAAAAGTATAAGTACAGGAATAAGACAAGCAATGGACAATGTCGGAGGATAAGAAACTTACAAAACAGTGGGTGCTTTGGTAAAAGGGATACCTGTAATCTTTCTTTTCTCTGCCTCCAGGGCGGCAGTGGACTTCTTGGAGGCTCCACCCTCTGTGTTCTTCTTCTTGCTTCCGTCGGCAGCGTCAGAGGTGGAGCTCTTCTGCTTTCGCGCCAACGGAACATCGTCTTCGGACATGATGGTGACTTCCTTCATCTTGGGGTCGTAGATTTGGACAGCCATGCTATCCTCCTCTAGACTTTTGAGCTGTTAAGTGAATCCCAAAGTGTTAGAGGAGATGGTAGTGGATAGACGGAAGAACTGGAGTATATGTCATACATGGAAAATAAATACATACCTCTGGGCACGTGGCATCAACGAACATGTCGTAGGTGATGGTGAAGCCTCACTTCCTGTCCTTCACCTTGACGATGTCCTTGAGGCAGAGCTTGATGGAGTCACTCGATAAATTGTCCTCGGAGATGCGGAGGCTATCCTTCCTACTCTTGGTGTACTGATGCATCAGCCTCGAGCGGTGTTGCAGAGGCTAGATCCGCCTGACGCACCAGCACATTTCTAGGTCCAACCCGGCCAGACCTGTCTCTATTAACCACTCTATCCGCCTTATGGCGTGGGAAGCATCGTTTTCAGAGGGAAGAGAGGCCTGGGATGTCCATGTCAGGGCTTCAGCGGCGACCCCATCAATGAAGTCCGGGTACATTCCTTCTCGGCCGGCTAGAGGGATATCTAGGCCATAGAAGTACGTCCGCTGCCAGTTATGCAGGACTCATGGCCGACAATTTCCGGAACCGCCGGCCAGGATGGATCTTAAAGCTAATCGTTCCGCAATTCCTGAGCTCATCCTTTCTTGCTCCGGCTTCCCTCTTGACGGTAACCTAGGCCTAATCCCTAGGTAACCCTCACAAAGCTCCGCGTAGTTGCTAAGCGCGAGGATACTATTGGGGGAGAGGTTCTGAGGTTGAACCCGGTAATGTTTGAGGACAGCAAGGAAGAAGTCATAAATGGGGAGGGAGACACCGCGTACCAATTGATATTTGACTTACACCTTCTCTCCGGCTTGGGGAGAAGGAGTGACCTCGTCGGCCGGCGCCGCCCGCCAGATGAGCCCCTCCATCGCGGGGAGGTATCCTTCAATGAGCAGTTCCTTGATATCACCATTGGTGATATCGGAACCGCGCCAATATCCCTTGTGGGAATCGCTTTCTTCCTCTAGCGGCTCCATCCCCGCTGTGATATGGCCGTCGCCGGTGGATTCCACCACCGCGGACCGACGCAGCACCACACCCTCTGGGGGCACGTGGACGGAGCCCACCGGCTTAGCCACGGCCTCGTTCATTGCCGCCATGGACTGTGTGGAGCTACTACTCGCCATTGGAATAGAGGAGGGGTGACTGGGATATTGGAAGAGGTTAGGGTTTTTCACATGCGCACGGAGAGCTCGAGGGGGTGCTCGCAGGAGGAAGACGAAGGCACAGGGGAAGAATGAGGTGAAAAAGTAAAAATCCACCGCAATTGTAATTTATAACCCCCAGGGTCAAGATTCGTGCAAGCAATCGAATGGTTGTCGCGTGGACAACGTGTGCGCGGAAATTTCACCATGTTCCCAACCGCCAACGCCAACGGTTCGTATCCTTCACGCGTGAAAAATGGACATGATTGTGTTCTCTGCATGTGTGAGTTACGAGGCGTCACAGACCTATGTCTACGTCGCTCTAGCTGACATGGTCAGGTGAACCATCACATCGGAATATTCTGATATGGACAGATCTAGTCCAGCTACGAGAAGAGTACGATGGAAGATTCAACATTTCTTTGACTTACAAGTTGAAGACGGAGAACGTTGCAGGGTTCTTGGGAGGACTACAAGATATTGCTTGACGATTTTCCGACATCCATCTAGACAGAGCATTCAACTAAGAGGCAAGACGGCGCAAGATCTCGGAGTTCTTCGGGGGCTACTGTTGGGGATATGCTATTTGGGTATCCTGATAGCATGTCTCTTGTCCGGATAACCCGGGTGGCCCACAGTTGGTAGCAAGGCCCATGGCCTGCTGGGCGTCCTAGTTAGATGGATCTAGAAGGGAGGCCCATGCCTGATAAAGGAAGGCTACGGAGGAGTCACCGACATACCCGGAGCCTTGGAGTGCAAGACACGCTAGACTAGTTGTATGCAGTGTTGGACTCTATAACCTGTCCGGCTAGGACTTTCCCTATAACCCTAGGACCTGGCGACTATATAAGCCGGACCAATGGGAGCCTTTAGGGCACGATAACTTAGACTAATTAACTCATACCTCGCACAGCGAACTGATCCCTGTAACTCGGTGTATTGCCATTATAGTGATTTATAGCAGGAGTAGGATTCCGCCACCGTTGTGGGATCTGAACCTGGGTAAGCTATGTTACCTCGTACCCGTCAACCGTCCGTCTTACACCACATCTCTAAACACGCACTGTGAGGACCCCTCCATGGCGTACTCGTTGGCAATACGACGACATGCGGGGGATTGTCCAGTAGCCTTTTCTTGAACCAACCCGTGAAGCTAGAGTTGTGCTCTCTTCTTACGTCTCCTTTCTTCCTCGGGCGGGCCTGGTCCATGTACTCCTGCTCGATCAAACTTTTGTGCTTGATCAAACTCTTGTGTTGTAGCGTGACTCGGTGTGCCCTGCCAAAGTCAGCGCATTGATTAGAAATGCCGACATGTAGTGAGTGGTGGCCCTTGCGCTGACCATACCCTTCGAGCCTGCTGAGGTGCTTCTTGGTGGGTATTCCAACATCCTCATGTTAGATAGTTCTGGCAGAAAGAGATGCACTTGTAGATCAGAAATCCCTTGGCTATGCTTCCATCTGGACGGGACCTGTTGCAAACGAACCCATTGATGACACCGTTTAGGCTTTCAAACAGCATCATGTTGTGCAGGAATGTCGGCCGAAGATGGATGATGTCATCCATGACATGGACAAGAAGATGCACCATGATGTCGAAGAATGCGGGTGGGAAGTAAATCTCGAGCTCGCATAGTATCACCACAATCTCTTACTATAGCATGTCGAGCTGCTTCATGCTCATCGACTTCCTAGAGATGACGTCAAAAAAGTTGCACATGCCAAACAACGTCTCACGGACGTGCTCGTCCATTATGTCTCATATGGCAACTGGAAGTATCTGTGTCATCAACACATGACAGTCGTGGGACTTCATACCGCTGAACATCTTCTTCGCTATGTCGAGATATCTGCTTATCTTTGCCGAGTAACCGTGAGGAACTTTGACTCCTAAGAGGCACCTGAAATACTGCTCGATCTCCTCTTGACGCAGAGTAAAGCAGGCAGCGCGAAGCACAACCACCTCATTCTTCTTAACCCTTTTGCGATGACCTTGAGTCCCTTCCGTCTGATCATCATCATCACTATCAGGGTACTAAAGCTCCTTCTTGATGCCAAGAAATTTCAGGTTGTTTCTTACTTTTGGCCCATCCTTGGTCCTCTCCGGCATGTTGAGCAGAGTGCCTAGCAGACTCTTGGTAATGTTCTTCGTGATGTGCATTACATCGAGGCTATGGGGCGTGTGTAGGACCTTCCAGTACGGCAGGTCTCAGAAAACAGACCTCACTTTCCATACAACCATAAGAGGCTTTGTCCCCGGTCGCTTCTTTCCTAGCGCAGGGCACTCTTCCCAATTATTCAAAAGATCCTCGATTTCTTCGCTACTCCTCGTACGCGGGGATCTTTCAAGATCGTCATTACCATTGAACATGTCACCGCATTTTCTCCATAGGTGATCCATGCGAAGCCACTTTCGAGTCCCTTGGGACACGGTTTTCGAAGATCCGGGGTCCTTTGGTAGCTGGAGAAGCGGGGTCTTATCCATGCACTTCACACATGCATTGTGTCCATAGTTCACCTAGGCCAATACATATGCGTAACCAGGATAGTCCTACACCATCATGAGAAAAGAGGATCTTAGAGGGAAATATTCTTTAGTGTAGGCATCCCATGTACGGGATGGCGTCTCCCACAACGTGGCTAAGTACCGTTTCAACAGCCCGAGACAAAGATGCATATTGATACCTAGATGTTTTGGCCCCTGAATAAGAATGCTCATGTGTACGTACCTTTGCTTTGTGCAGAGCTACATAGGGATGTTGTATGGCCATACAAACACGGGCCAGGTGCTATGCGTGCTACTCTGTTTGCCAAAAGGATTGAGCCATCGTTGCTCATAACCAGCCTTACGTTCTTTGCATCGCCCCCGAACTCTTCGAACTCGATGTCCAATGCATTCCAATAGCTAGCGTCTGAACGGTGTGTTAGGATCTTGCCCTTCTCCGGATCATCTTCGGGTTTCTCCCTTTCCGTGTGCCATTGCATTAGCTTTGCTTCCTCAGGATCTACCAAATATCACTGTAGACGGGGAGTGATAGGAAAGTACCATACAAATTTTCGAGGAACTTTGTTGTTCCCTCACTTGTACCGTCCATGGCCGCACACCGGACATGTGGTTATCTCCACGTACTCATTACGATAAATTGCGCAATCATTGATGCATGCATTGTATTTAACGTGTTGTAGGTCAAGAGGGCGCACAATTTTCTTTGCCTCCTCTATACTTGTTGGCAATGTATTCCTCTTAGGAAGATGATCGCGCCAGAATTCCATGTTAGCATTGAAGCTCACGTCGGTCCATTTGTGTTCCGCCTTCATCTCTAGAGCCTTGAGCATTACACTGATGCATGTATCCTCGGGCCGACACCCAGGATACAATGGAGTCATCCCGTCTATCTCCATTTGCGCCATCTTGGCTTTCTCTTTGGCTGCAGCTTTGGCGTTGCTCGTCTATCGGGGGGATAACCCCCGGTAGGTTCACAAGGGTTAAAACACAGCCCATCTTGGCTTACGCCAAGTGAATAAAGAACCAGGCCGAGTAAGTACAGCCGGGTAAGAAGATCATATGCGGCCGACGTAGAAACTATGTCGACCCGTATAAGACAAAGATATTAATCTTGTAGGAACCAACGAGCCGAGTATCCTGAGGAGGGGCCGAGTCAGACAGGACGTGTGGCACCTTTTCGAGTGTGGTTCAGGAGGGACCATAGAAAATCATGGTCAAAAGAGAAGGACGACGCCGGGTGACATGAAAGGAGCCGGGTGATGCCCAAAGCAAGGGCTGACGTACAAAGTTACCGCGTGACGCCAAAAGGAATAGGAGGCGACGTACCTGAAGACCATTAGCTATCCAGCTTTATGGACTAGGCCACTGGACTTAGGGTAAGCCCATGACCCGGCCCGCATAGTAGGGACCAAGATCCAAACAGTAACCCTAGAACCCAAAGGGGTGTAACCTAGCTGGAAACGCCTATATAAGGAGGGGAGAAGCTGTAGAAGGGGAGGTTGGACCAAGTAGGGAACTAGTGCACAGAACTCTAGTTCATATAGCTCGAGGAGTACTTTTAAACCTCTAGCATCAATAAAATTCTTAAGTGTGGAGAGTTCATCTTGTTCTTCGTGCATGGCTAGACCGTGCACTCCCTCCCCGGTGAACAATAGCACCCATTTGGCCCCCAACTTAAGCCTACCCATGGAATCTGCCGTGACACCACCACGACATTTGGCGCCCACCATGGGGCAGAAGCAGGTGCTTGATGGATTCTTCATCCGGACGGGCAACATCATCGCCAAGACCGGCGAGCGCGTCTACTCCAGCCTCATCCAGAGGTTTGGAGGGCTCAACTTCGTCAGTGACAATGCGGGATGCTTCGGTACCAAGCTGTTCCCTAGGGGCGGTCACTTCATCAAGTTCGGTGAGCACCAGGTCTACGTCGCCATGTGCATGGAGCGCGCATATCCGGAGCGCGTCGTTCTGGCACCGGAGCCTCCTGCGGTTCCTGTCGAAGGAAAACTTCACCAGCTCATCTCTGTTGAGGTAATGATGATAGCCCCTAACCTAGCAGCTCCTCCAGTAGCTCCCGTAGTGAATGAGAATGCTGAGGGAGGAAATCAGGAGGAGACACCGAGGGCTTCAAGAACAGCAAAGGCACCGCTAGAAAAGCCGGAAAACTTATCTAGGAGTAAGAGGGCTAAAGAGCTGCAAGACGTGATAGACAAGTTGGCAGAGCCAGTAGCGCAAGCAACTGATCCGACACGCGTGCAAGACAAGTTGGAGGAATCCAGGATAAAGGTTCTAGAGAAAGCAAAGGAGGTAGCATAGTTACAGCAAGATGTGGATATCACAATCCGAGAGCTCAACTCGGCAAATCGAGTCAAGGGCGCAAAGACCTGGCTTGATGCAACCAGATTAAGAGGAAGAAACCCCAATGAGGAGCTGGCGGGTGCAACATCAAAAATAGCACCAGAGAACAGCAACGAAACAGCTATGCGACCGACATACAATACAGCAGCAGCTAACCTGCGAGCCGCAGAAGCAGCAATGGCAGAGCTACCCCATTTGACGGGTGAAGCGAAGAAAAGACAACAAGAGCAAGTCAATGAACTGGTAAGAGCAGCTAGCATGCTGAACGAATCCTACTACAGGGCGAATCCGGTATAGCAGGGAGGTCACAGCTAGTTCATTCGGTAACTCCTGTCTCGACATCATCAGCAGGTCATACGACATCCTTACCCGGAGCGGCGCCAAGACAGAGAAAAGAAAAGAGTGTGGATTCAGTTAGGAACAAGCAAATGATCACCTATGACCGGGCAATGGCTTAGGGAAACCCAGCACATGCACAGGGAACGAGAAGGAGTAATGCCCAGGGGAATGAGAACCAGGAAAATACAGGCTGAGAGAGGCAAGCGGGCAAAGGAATGACAATGGAGGGCAAAATTTTGCACCTCAACCTAGGCGTGGAGCTCACTTGGCAGGATAAGGAAATCCAGCACCGAATAATGCTCCAGCCCATCCCGAAAGAAGACAACAAAGTGCGGGAAAAGAAGTACAATAGCCTGCTGACCCGAACGCAAACAGATACAATGATGGTTACTCGGAGATGGTGAATGACGGGTATGAATTGCCGGATCACGCATATCAAGGGATGGGAGCCAAACTCGGAGGCAGGAACCTTCAGTTGGATGATGCAAGGCTGAAGCTTGACTGAATAAACATGGCGGAGTTGATCGAGTCACAAGGTCCACAGGGTCCACCATGCTTTGGCCCAAGGATCATGAAGGAGCCACCTTTACCAAATTTTCAGCTAGCTAGAGGAACAAAATCTTATGATGGAAGCACAAAGCCAAAAGACTGGCTCATAGATTATGGAACTGCCATGAAAATCGCGCAGGGAAATTTGAGATGGGCAGTACGATATGTACCACAAATGTTAGAAGGACCAGCACAGATGTGGCTGAATAACATGCCACTCGGAAGCATTAACACCTGGATCAATTTTCAGGATGCCTTTGTGAGCAATTTCTCAAGAACCTACAAGAGGCCGAATCACCCAAAGTAGCTGGCAATGTGCAAGCAAAGGCCGAATGAGACAGACAAAGAGTTCCTCACAAGATGGTGCACAATGCTCAACTCTTGCGAAGGGTAATCGAATCACAGGCAATCGCTTGGTTTGCCCAAGGATGCAGACACGGAAGTGTCTTGTGGCAAAGGTTACAGAGGGTTATGCCAGCAAGATTGGAAGAAACAAGAAGGATTGTTGACTCATATGCGTTAGGAGATCCAACTCGGCCGCTGCTCATGTCAGCAGAAAGGATGACTGAGACTCAGATCTATGATGCTGCCGGGTCGCAAAGGCGTCAGGAAAGAGCTGAATACAGAAGCAAAATAAGGGATGAAAGCCCAAACTATAGATATGGTTCGACTCAGGTTGCGGCTGTGAGTCAGGATCATCCAGATGCTGGAAGTAGCCAACGTCAAAGGACAAATGGAAAACAACAGTGGATACCAAAAAATGATGGCAAAAAGTCATATGAACAAAGGAAGCCGTATCAGGATAGACAGAAGTATACCTATGAGATGATGCTGGACAAGCCGTGTAAATTTCACACGCCTAGTCCAAGTAAGCCAGCAAGCCACACAACAATACAATGCACTTGGTTTCAGAAAGGAGATAGAGTGGATTCGCCGAGTAAGCAGCTATCACCACTTCCCCCTCCACCACTCACAGGAGGAAATGCTCAAGCTGTGGGTGCTGATAATAGGTATGAAAACAGGCAGTCGAGGTATCATAATCAAGAATGAAGGGAAATTGTGCACCAGGTGCACAATCCAAGAGGTGACGACGCTCATGTCGGCCACAGAACTAGAAATGAGTACAGAGAACATCACCAGAGTTATGCTGTCTTTGTCACAGAGCCGAATGACAAAAAGAGCCAGCAGAGATGAATGATTGAAGTGAATGCCACAATGCCAACAATTCCTAAGTACATGCACTGGTCTGAACAAGAGATAACCTGGAGCATAAAGGATCACCCCAAGATCATGCCAACCCTAGGAGGTTATGCTCTAGTATTGGATCCAACTTTCATGGGCCCTGATATTAACGTAAAATTTTCCAAGGTACTGATCGATGATGGCAGTAGCATCAACATCATGTACAAGGATACCATGCTCAAGTTAGGCATTACCATGAACATGCTGGAGCCGACTAAGAAAACTTTCCATGGCATCGTGTCGGGATTATCCTGTGAGACAATTGGCAAGATCTGGGTCGACGTCTTATTCGGCAACAGAAAGAATTGTCGCACTGAAGCCATAGAGTTCGAGGTAATCAACTTGGTCAGCTCATATCATGCCTTACTCGGCAGGCCGACTATGGCGAAGTTTATGGCTACTCCTCACATTGCTTACTTGAAGATGAAGCTGCCAGGTCCATGTGGGGTGATCACAGTCGAAGAATATTACAAAAGGTCCATTGCCTGTGCCTCAGCCGGATCTTCACTGGCCGAGTCACTGGTCATAGCACAGGAAAAGCATCAAATGTTGGAAGTGGAAGCATTGGCCAAAGCAGCACAAATGTCCATGCCGGCACTCACTAATCTGCATGGAAATGTGTCATTCCATGCCACCAAAGAGACCAAGAAAATACAAGTGGATGAGGCTTTCCCATAGCGCATAGTTACCATTGGGGCTGGGCTAACTAACAAATAGGAAAGCAAGATCACCAGCTTCCTCTGTGAGAATCGGGATATCTTTGCATTGTCAACACAGGATTTGCAAGGAGTTCCGAGGGAGCTGGCTGAGCACTCTCTTCATGTAAGGCCAGATGCCAAGCCGGTGAAGCAACCCCTCCACCGCTTCGCCGAAGATAGGAGGAAAGTGATAGCTGCCGAGATAGCCAGGCTCTTAGCCGCTGGATTCATCATGGAAGTATTGCACACGGATTGGTTATCAAATCCAGTCTTGGTCGAGAAGCAAAAAGATGACCCGAACATGGCAGTGGTATGGCGCTTGTGTATTGATTACACGAACCTCAATAAGGCGTGTCCAAAAGATCCGTTTACCCTGCCACGGATCAACCAAGTCATAGATTCTATTGTCGGGTGTGAGTTGTTGTCATTTGTGGATGCATATTCTGGATTCCACCAGATACCACTGAATCCGAATGATCAAATAAAGACAACTTTTATTACCCCATACAGGGATTATTGCTATCGTACCATGTCGTTCGGATTAAGTAATGCAGGTGCAACATATCAAAGATGCATGCAAAAATGCCAGAAAGATAAATTGGACAAAAATGTTCAAGTATACGTCGATGACGTGGTGATAAAAACCAAGCAAAGTTATACTCTAATTGAGGACTTGCGTCAAACATTCGCAAACTTAAGAAGATTCCGGATGAAGCTTAACCCGGAAAAATGCACATTTGGTGTCCTAGCTAGCAAGTTACTCGGATTTCTTGTATCCAGCCGAGGAATTGAGGCTAACCCGACAAAGATTAGGGCCATTGAAAGAGTGGAATTGCCAAAAACCCTCAACAAAGTCTAGAAGTTCACAGGATGCCTGGCCTCGTTGAGTAGATTTATCAGTCAGCTAGGTGAAAAAGCCCTACCACTATATCAACTGATGAAAAAATCAGACAAATTCACATGGACATAGCAAGCTGATAGCGCTTTCCATGAACTCCAGCAAATATTGGCAACAACAACAATATTAGCATCACCATTATCCAAGGAGCCAATGCTGCTCTATGTCGCCGCAATCAACAAGGTTGTAAGTGCAGTAATAGTAGTTGAACGTGAAGAAGAGGGCAAGTCAGTCCAAATGCCAGTTTATTACTTCAGCGAAGTGCTCTCCATATCAAAGCAAAACTACCCTCATTACCAGAAAATGACATATGGGGTATATATGGTAGCAAACAAGCTGAAGAATTATTTCCAAGAACACCCAATCCGGGTCATATGTGAGGCGCCTATCTCGGATATATTGGGCAGAAAAGATGCCAGTGGCCGAGTCGCAAAGTGGGCCATAGAGCTAGCACCATATACTCCATAGTATAATAGGCGAGATGCAATTAAATCTCAAGCCGTAGCAGATTTCTTCGCGGATTGGATGGAGATGCAATACGAACCACCTCTCCCAGATCCGAATTATTGGAAGATGCATTTTGAAGGATCCAAGACAAAAATGGGTTTAGGCGTCGGGATAGTGCTCACGTCGCCAAAGAGGGATCAACTAAGTATGTGTTACAGATCCATTTTGCTGCTTCCAATAATGTTGCCGAGTATGAAGCACTGGTCCACGACATCAAAGTAGCCAAAGAGATTGGCATCAAAAGGATCATGTGTTTTGGTGATTTAGCAAGTGTCTGGGCATTAGGACACGTTGGATGCAAACATGGAACTATATCGTTTCCATGTGCAACAAATTTCGGGATACTTTGATGGGTGTGAGTTCCATCACATACCAAGAGCAGAGATTGAGGCAGCGGATGTATTATCAAAGTTAGGCTCATCTCGGCAAGCAATACCACCAGGAATTGCATTGGAACACCTCAGGAAACCATCGATCAATCCCTCACCAGAGTCCGAGTCAATATTCATCCCGGTAACATAAGAGTCAGACGTTATGCCAATGGACATTGACTCAGGGGAAGGTTCGAGTCACTCGGGGACTGATCCGCCAACCTCAAGGGTTGCCGAATCACACTCGGGGACTCCTCGGGTCATGTCGGCAGAACATATGTCGGCTGAGCCAATGGAAATTGATGGGGAAATAGATCCGGCACCGCTAATACCAGCATGGGCGCAACCGATATTCAACTACTTAAAAGATGGAACTTTGCAAGATGATGAAATATTGGCAAGGCAAACAGAAAGAAGGGAAAAAGCATACACCGTAATCAACAAGGAGCTGTACAAGATAAGTGTGACGATTGTACTGCAGTGTTGCATAAGTTTAGAGAAAGGCCAAGAAATCTTGTTGGATATTCACCAAGAGGAATGTGGGCACCATGCATCATCAAGGGCATTGGTGGCCAAGGCATTCCGACATGGATTTTATTTGCCAAGTGCACTGGCAGAAGCACAAGAGCTAGTCGGAAAATGCAACAGTTGCCAGCGCTACGCGTCCAAGTCACACCTACACTGGTAGAAAACGTTCCATGCGTCCCGGTTGGTAAGGGGCTTTAGTCCCGGTTGCCCAACCGGGACGGGGCAATCGGGACTAAAGCCCCAACCTTTAGTCCCGGTTGCCCCACCAACCGGGACAAATGGGGGCACGTGGCGTGGGCGCGAGGGGTGAAGAGTCGGTTCGTAATACGAACCGACAATAACCTTCGCCATGCAGAGAATTCATTTTGGCACATTTTGTTGCCGCGGCAGCATTTTCGCCACTTTTTGTGCCGCTGCAGAGAATTCATTTAGGTTGATTTATTGTTTATTTAGTGTTTTGCACTCATCAATGAAGGAACCATTATATTACACAAGATCATCATGACAATATTACATTCGATACACGGATCGAGTTCATGCACTACATACAAAAGTTGCTCTTTGTACAATCCCTAATGTCTATATACAGCCGAATAGTATTCCCCTTTTGGGTCTAGGACTTCTGCATCCAAGAATCCCGCCAATTCCTCCTGAATTGCTCGTACGCGATCCTTTGGCAGAAGATCGTCCCGTAGACGTTCGATCTGATTTAAAAAAGGAGTCAGCCTATATGAATGAAACTAAACACAATTTGATTGTAATTAAAAACTATGGAAATTGTTTACGTACGTGGAGTTGCTCTAAATTTCTGCCCTTCTCATCGCACGTCTGCCGGTGAACTCGCAAACATAGTATCCACATAGATTGTTACACGTCCTCCGTGGGCACTTTACGAGAACATAGTTCAATCAAAATAATAATCAAGCATGATAATAACTGTATCAAAACTAGAATCAAAGAGATACGCGGATATAGCTAGTGGTGCTTACATCTAGTGCTTCAAATGTAAGCTCCTCTTTCCAAACACCCCTAGCCTTTTTGGTGAACCTTTTCCAAACGCTGCACGGCGAAGAAAACGAATAAAATAAGTTATTAAGTAATTGATATCATAAAATTCACGAACGTTGCCGATATAGTGTCGTAATGATTAGAATTACCGCTGGAGATGTATCTGCATGTCCTTCCACGTCTCAAGGGGTTTATGTTTCGAGTCCATGACTAGTACACGCCCTTTGTCAAGTTGAATGATTAACAGAATATAGTGGTAGTTGCGAATGCATAACTAATCAACTATATACTTAACATCGAGTAAGCGAAATAGAAAGTGTATACAAGACAATCACACTCACTCGAAGTTGTAAGGAAATAGTATTTCCCTTCTGGTTTCTTGAAACCTTAACGCGTGTACTATATTATCCTCCGTATCCTGGGGGTTTGTTTTGAGATTAGCTTTATGAACCCAATATGGGTCAATGAAGCCAATGTCATAGATTTGTCCTCTGCTGCATTCGAGAATCTTCATTCTGCATATTACAGTATGATTATATACATGCAATAAACAAGGTGAGATAGCTGGAGACTAAATTAATTACAGAATTAGTACTTACAGACAATAGGCACTGATGATCGATTTGTCCAAGGCGTCTTGATTGAATAATTGAAATAGTTCATCAAATTCAATGGATATCATGTCATCCATATCTTTCCTATGATGCTTTTTTGTAACCTTCAGCACTATCCAATTAGCCCCGGTCTTTGTGGCATGCAAGTACCAGTTATGCAATCTTCGCATTTTTGTTGGAAGATTATTTACCTCCTCAGGTTTGACGAGAGGTTTGCCGTACTGGTATTTGTATGCTACTTCACTCACGGGGAAGTACTCTAACTGGGATAAGTACTGGGCAATACTCATACCTTGAGCAGCGGCAGCCTCGCCGTATTGTGTGTGCAATTACCTCTGGATCATACTGCTCTTCGGCCCCATATTTGCTCGAACCCACATTGGTTTGGGAAATCACCTTGAGAGGGGCGCAAGACTGTTTTGCTTGTTCTCCGAGCTGGGCAACAGATTTCTCGCTTGTATCAGTACTACTGTTCGAGGCTTTTTGTGCCGCATGTGACTTGAGAATAGAACGCTCATAGTCTGATGACAGCTTTGGCTCGGGTTGATGAAGATACTTTAGCATTTTCAACACTTTGGGTTTTCTTCTTTCGTGCTAGGGAACTCTGGCTCTTTCGGCCGCCTCAGCTTAGTGAAAAACGCTGTCGTTTCCGCATCAACGATCGCCGCAGTCTCCTCTTCAGTACAGTCATAAGCTCTCTTGGGAGGAACCTTTGGTACTTTTGGAAGAGGCTCTTGTTTACGTTTAGGCGATCTCTTACCACGACGCAGAGTAGCGGTACGCTTACGCTTTTTATCCTGAGGCGCCGGCGATGGCTGCACCGGAGATTGGTGAGGCGACGGAGCCGGGTGAGGTGACAGAGCCGGGTGAGGCGACGAAGACGGCTGCCGCGGCGGCGACGACCTCGCTGAAGACGGGTGAGGCAGCGGCGAAGATGGCCTTGGCGTGTGATTTCGAAGCACATTACATTCCTTTGGCCATAGAATGGTGACGTTTTTTGCGTCTCCCAGTACAGTCACATCCCCTTCACCTGCAGGGTAGTCAAGATCCAAAACTTCAAAGGTGGGCATGATTTCATCCACCCCGACAACAGCGTAGCCCTCTGGAACCGGACGACAGTGGTAAGTTGGTGTGGGTCCAATTGGTAAGGCATAGCCGACCGCCACCTTCATTGATATGTTCACAACTTTGACATGTAGCTCGCAGTGTGTCATCTCTGTGATATCATCCTTTGGGTAGCCAACAGAGCCATCGCTTGCACCATCGTCATCGCCATTGTCATCATCCGGGATCTCGGTGGAAGCCACACTGCTTTTTCGATTATTCGATAGGTCGGTAGCATCGAATGCAGTGTGCTGCTGAGATGGGCCGGTAGTACTTTGCTCTTTAAGTGCGTTAATTTCATCTTGTTGTTGCTTTATTCGTTCTTCAATTAAATGCATTCGCTCTTTCTGACTATCTGCTTCAACTTCCGCCCTGTCCTTTCTCCTCTGACGGCTTCTATCAGGATATTTCTTCCTCTCTTCGGGAAACCCAGTCCTCCATGGTTGGGAGCCTCTTGTGCCTCGTGTTCGTCCATCATGTTCCTTATTTCCAAGAAGTGTGAGCTCATCATTCTCTCTATCGGGAATGAAGTCCCCATCTTTAACAACCTTTACTGCTTTTCTCATCCTCTCGATTGGCAAGGGGTCTTCTTTATGTCGTATGTTATATATACACCTCCCTTCCGAGTCCAACGTGCCCCTATGCCCGTAAAACCAATTCCTTGCACGTTCTACCCAATCACATCTCTGGGTGATCTTTTAGCACGCAGTTCATTCTCAAGTTTCTCCCACTTAGGAATGCCACCTGTAGCCACCTTGCCCCATAGTATGGTGATACTTCTTGTTAGCAGATTCAGCTTATTCGCTGCGTACATTTTCTTAGCTTTTTCGATGTCTTATATTCCACAAACTCAGCCCAGAATGGTTTTATCTTCTCAAACTGAATATTCTTGAAATCGGGAGTCTTCTCTTTCACGACATAGTCAAGGTGCAATCTTTTCTTCCAGTTGGTGAAACATTGGGCCATCTTCTTCAAAGCCCACACCCCGACCTTAGCCTCCATGGCTCTCCCATGTTCTAAGGCGTCCTCAACTGGATCCTCCGCATTTGGATCCAGCTCTATCTTCGGTAGTTTGAAATTAACCATGAGCCTCTTCGACAGTAAATCTTTGGCGTGGTTAGGGACAAATAAACATGTTCCCTCTTCATCCGCATTAACAGGCCTATTCCAATTTCTAACGGTGATCGGGATTAAGTCCCTAACGATTACTCCGCATTGTGCCACAAATTTGTTTGCGACAACTTCGGGAGCCGTCGGTTTGCCGTCTTCATCGACATCTTCGATCCTGAACCTCTCATGGTCTTGCAACTTTATGGTTGGGCCTCATTCGCTCTTTTTCGGAGATTTGTTCGATCCGAGGGCTAAAAGAAGAAAGATCGTTACTATTTCTATATAGATAGCAGATGATTAATTAATGAATTAATTATATTACATGCACCTCACCGAGCGATCGTCTTCTCGATTACACAAGGCATCGCTTCTCCCTCATGAAGGCAACACCTTCAACCTCAAACAAGTCGTCTATTCCGGTAAAAAGAGGATCACCCTCACCGGAGTTGTTCAGAAACATTGATACGTCCAAATTTTCCTCCCCACGGATCATACCTTGGATCAACTCTTCCTTTTCTTCGTCTCTGACGTGTGGGTCCATATTTTCTGCATAGGTGGAAAAACGAATAAGTAAAAGCGGCTAAGGGAGAAAGTTAGGTACGGTGTTGAGAGATATAAACCCTAATTAAGAGAAACCCGAATATATACATACACAATAATAAAAATGAAGAGAAACCCTAAACCCTAAACCTAGCTACAAAAAGGAAACTGTGTAGTAGATAGGTAACTCTAGCTAAAATCAATTAAAATCAATATTCCGGAGTTCCGAGGGGTGTAAAACCTAGTTCGGAGAAACCTCGGATGCATATGAGAGGGGAACATGAGTATAAGGCTACAAAAGGGAAACTATCCAGCAGATAGGTAACACTAGATACTAACAAAATACCATATTGGAATCGATTTAAGAGGGTTCTAATGCTCGGAAGGCACATCGTCGAACCCACATGCTCCTAAGGGGTATTAATGATTCCTTATCTAAGATAGGGCTTTTAAGTTGCTTAACAATGTGAATCGGTGCAGGGCTACCCACGGTGACCAGTGGGGCAATAAGACCAATAATACCAAACTAATTAATAAACCTAATAATACCTAACTAATAATAAACCTAATAATCCAAACACCGAAAAGAAAGGGAAACCCTAAAGCATCGATGCAATGATCAAGCAAGTATGATGATATGACAAGTTAAATTGTGTTGAAAAGTAACCCTAAAGCACGCTCGACAAATTAAACGGGGTTTCGAGGGCCGCAAACCCTAACTCAAGAAAACTCCGGAATCACCTGTGAGGGGTTACTATGTTCTTCTAATCAAACTTGTCATTTAAGTTTCTTAATAATGCATGATTATAGCTTAAATAGGGAGGTTTCATTTTTCTGAACATTTTGGTATATTATACATATTTTTCTGACTTATAAATAATAAGCTATTGATTTTACAATATTAAATCATTATCTGAAATTTATTTAATCAATTTTAAAACATTTATTACCTCAGGCCGACGTCACCATAGGCTGGGAAACATTTCTCACTCGATCTGGGGCTACTCACAGTCACTGATGTCTTGGCCCCATGGGTTATTATAATTATTTCCAAAAAAAAGGATATATTGCCTCATGCTGATGTCAGCATGACATCAGCAATTGCGATCCTCAGGTTGGGCTCGAATCCGTCGATTCGCTGCACGCGCGGGCTAGTGGGTAGGCTAGTTGGAAAGAGGAGATCGAGGCGGACCCAGTGGTGGCAGCGCCACCCGCTTGTGGTCATCGGAACAGTGGTCACGACGGCGGCGAGCGGAGAAGCTTGCTCGGACATGACGCCTTGGGCTACAAAGAAGCAAGCGTGCAACGGAGCTCGCCTTGAGCTTCAGATACTCACCAGGAGCTCAAAAAACTAGACGGAGGGGTTCGGGGCGGCCGGAATCAGCGGTGGAGGTGGTGGCCGGAGTCGGCGAGGCTTGGAGCGCCAGCGAGGAGCACGTGGAGGCGCGACATTGGCAGTTGAGTCCGAGTCCGGGCGGCAAGCGTGGAGGCCGGCAATGGGCGGTGGTTGGGCAGCCTGACAACGTCGAGCCCTTGTCCTCACGGCGGCGGCGATGATCTGTTGCGGTTGATGAGGAACGGGGAAGAAGGAGAAGGAGAAGGGGCGTCGTGTATAAAGGGGAAGGGCCTTTAGTCCCGGTTGGAGGCTGCAACCGGGACTAAAGGGTCAAACGTCCCGGTTGGAGCCACCAACCGGGACGTATACTCCAATTTTTCAGCAGATAAAAGGGCGCGCGCGCAGGGGGTCGTTAGTCCCGGTTGGTGGCTCCAACTGAGACATATTCCCCTGTTTTCAAATTTTTTCAAGTATTTTCTCTCTGTTCCCGCCTTATTTTTATTTGGGGTTTAAATTTGTAATGTTTTTTAAATGATAATTACTTTGGAATTTAGAAAAACTTTAAACATAAAAAGTGTTTCAATTTGAATAACTAATTCGAAACCATTTTCTGTTTTTAAAAATATTTAATGTAACCATTTAAACTATGAACCATTTAAAATTAATAATGAAATAACTTATATTTTTAAAATATTAATTTGGAATTTAGAAAAACTTTAAACATAAAAAGTGTCTGGATTTGAATAAATAATCCAAAACCATTTTCTATTTTTAAAAAATAATTAATGTAACCATTTAAAATTAAAAATGAATTAACTTATATTTTTTGAATATTAATTTGGAATTTAGAAAAACTTTAAACATAAAAAGTGTTTGGATTTGAATAAATAATTCAAAACCATTTTCTGTTTTAAAAAATAATTAATGTAACCATTTAAAATATGAACCATTTACAATTAAAAATGAATTAACTTATATTTTTTTAATATCAATTTGGAATTTAGAAAAACTTTAAACATAAAAAGTGTTTGGATTTGAATAAGTAATTCAAAACCATTTTCTGTTTTTAATGGGCGGAAAAAAAGGACGAAAAATAATGGGCGGAAAGAAAATTTGATTAGGATAGAACTGGAATTAAAGTACATAACGCAACTAACACAAAGTTACATAGAAGAATTGGAAATTAAGATACATGGCCAGATTAAGCCACAATCGGCCGAACTTGTTTTACAATGTTGGAATAATTCAGTCATGCTCCTGCCTACACATAATACTCGCCCTTTGTAGTGCGTCAGATTTACTGTAAAACGAGGTCGCTATCATCGTCGGGGTCGCCGTAGCTGAACCTTGAAGGCTGAGTACGAGTGGGCTGGACTTGAGGGTAGCGCAGGCGGGGGCTAGAGTCGGCAGCCGTGTCGTAGGCCATGACGCTTTGGAGAGTCCGTCCACGCCACCACAGCCGACGGCCGGCCTCGTTGAAGTTCGGAGGAGGTGGGCCATCCTCCTCGTGCCTGGCGAGTGCCCTCTCATGCCGATCCATGAAGAAGGCTTCCCAAGTCGAGAAATAGTCGGGATGCCATCTGGGATTCCTCCGCTGCTCCGGCGTGAGCTCGAAGTAGTAGTGGTTCGTGATGGCCATCCGACGCGCCACACCTATAGGGACAGGAGGAATCGGCACGCCTCCGGCACTCAGCATCCAGCCGACGGGACACAAGGCGGCGGGCGAGGTAGTTCGAGCGCCAGCGCCTCCGCCTCCCTGGGAGTTAGTGCTACGGTGGAAGTCATGGGAAAGAGTGATGAGGTTGCAGATATGAGTCTAGAGATGTGCAATGACAATGGAGGCCAACCCTACATATATATAGTGAGAAATGGCAGGAAGATAACTGGAGGAAAGAACTGGCGGGAAGAACCGGCGGGAAAAACTGGCGGGAAGAACTGGCGGGAAGAACTGGCGGGAAAAAATGGCGGGAGGATTTTCATTGTTCAGATTTTTTTGAACTGGCGGGCAGACATTTGTCCTTTTTACCCGGGATGGACGAAAAGGTTTGAGATGTCCCGGTTGGGAGATAGTCCATGTAAGGTGGTCTAGTATTTTAGGAAAATGGGACGGTAGCATTCTGAAACGGCATTTTGGTGGTTACTTCACAAAACGACCCGTTTTTTGCGCTCGGAAAATGGAAAAGGGCTTTTCCGTGTGACAAAAAGGAAAACATCCTCCTGCAACATTGTGCTCCATACCAATCTTCACACACATGCATAATATGGGCACAACGTCACAAACTATGCCGTGATTCAGCGCATAACATCGGTCATTTGGACCGAAAGCCATGAACCCTCGAACATGATAGGTCATTTTGTGAAGGTTTTTTCGAAACATGATCAATATACCAAGTCTGGTATTTTTCCTTTCAACTATTTAACATAATATGACACCACGCAAAGGATTTTCATTGTTCGGATTTTTTTTGAATTTATTATGCCCGTTTTGAATTATCTGAATTTCAAACTATGGTCGAACCGGTGTGCATGAAGAGCAGGCCAATCATTGATGGTTACGAATAACAACCCTCGTAGATCAAATGGCTCCTGTTTGTTCTCATCCCACGCACGTACACCTGGTTTGCCCCACAACTATAAGAGTTCTTCAACTAATGGCCTAAGGTACACATCAATGTCGTTGCCCGGATGCTTCGGGCCTTGGATGAGCACTGGCATCATAATGAACTTACGCTTCATGCACAACCAAGGAGGCAGGTTGTAGATACATAGAGTCACGGACCAGGTGCTGTGACTGCAGCTCTGCTCCCCAAAAGGATTCATGCCATCCGTACTTAGACCAAACCATAAGTTCCTTGCGTCACCTGAAAATTCCAGGAAGCCTCTCTCGATTTTTCTCCACTGTGACCCATCAACAGGGTGTCTCAACTTGCCATCTTTCTTACGGTCTTCTTTGTGCCATCGCAACAACCTGGCATGCTCTTTGTTTCTGAACATGCGTTTCAACCTTGGTATTATAGGAGCATACCACATAACCTTAGCAGGAACCCTCTTCCGGAGGGACTCTCCCTCAACATCACGAGGGTCATCTCGTCTGATCTTATACCGCAACGCATTGCATACCGGGCATTTATCTAAATTCGCATACTCCTACCGCAGTAGAGGATGTAGTCATTAATGCATGCATGTATCTTTTGCACATCTAATCCTAGAGGATAGAGAGTCTTCTTTGCTTCGTAGGTACTCTCGGGAAGTTCGTTATGTTTTGGAAACTTCGGCTTCATTATTTTCAGCATCTTTTCAAATGAGGAGTCAGTTAGACCACACTCTGCCTTCATCGCAACAATTTCAGTGTGGTACCGAGCTTTGTGCTGCCATCTTCACAATTTGGGTACAACAATTTCTTGTGATCTTCTAACATGCCGTCTAACTTCAACTTCTCATTTTCTGTTTCACAGTCTCGCTTTGCATCAGAAATGACCCTACCAAGTTCATCAGCCGGCTCATCTGATGCCCGTTCTTCACCTCCTTCCTCTCCATTGTCTTCCATTGCAGTATCATCAGATTCAGGAAACATATGATGATAGTTGTTATCATCATCTTCTTCTTCACCATCTTCCATCATAACCCCTCTTTCCCCGTGCTTGGTCTAGCAATTATAGTTGGGCATGAAACCTTTCATAATCAGGTGGCCGCGAATGATTTTCGAGGAAGAGTACTCCTTGTTGTTCCGACATTGAACACATGGACAACGTATAAAACCATTCTCTTTGTTTGCCGTAGCCACATCGATAAATTTATCTACGCCTTTCATATACCCGGCTACGCGCCGGTCACCGTACATCCATTCCCGACCGTTCATCTGCATCATATAAGTAAGTTTATCAAAAAACAGGACATCATAAATAGTGAAATGACCAATTCACATCGACACATGCATTGTATCAATGACAGAGAAAAGATAAGATTGCTAACCTCTATCGAGGGAAATAAAGAGGACAAAGCTCAAGTGCGTCTCGGACACCTTCTATATTTTTGTTCTATGAGAAATTGAACGGGATTATTCACTAAAACATTTCATCAGACACCTTGAATGCATTCATAGGGGAGAAAAAACTAGCACACCCCTCACACCTTCCACCAAGAGAAAAAATAGAGTGGAGGCAAAGGGGGCTGGGGCGTTGCATTTATAGAGGGCGGGAGCATACGTCCCGGTTGGAGCCACCAACCGGGACTAAAGGTGCGCCAAACCATTAGTCCCGGTTGGTGGCTCCAACCGGGACATATGCCCCGTTACCAACTGGGACGCATGCCTCCGGGCCCCGTGCCCACTCGAACCGGGACGCGTGCCAGCATTAGTCCCGGTTAGTGGCGCAACTGGGACTAATGCTCTGAGGGGGCGCGAACGGATGGCCTGTTTTCTACTAGTGCTACCAGCATCTGAATTGAGCACTATACCAATCACTTGGCCATTCGTGGTATGGTGCCTAGATATGGTAGGACCATTCAAACCAGCAAGGGGAGGCATGACTCATATACTTTTAATGATTGAAAAGTTCACCAAATGGATAGAAGTGAAACCCATCAAAAAGTTTGATGGAAAAACGGCTGTCACATTCCTAAGGGACATCATCTTGAGATACGGTTACCCGCACAGCGTAATCACATATAATGGCACAAACTTTGCCGAAGGATCTTTTGCTCGATTCTGTGGGAAAAACCGAATAAGACTTGACGTAGCGTCAATCGCTCATCCAGAATCAAAAGGACAAGTTGAATGAGCCAATGGCTTAGTTCTAGCCGGGATAAAACCCCGTTTGATGGAACCACTCCAGAGATCACCTGGCTGTTGGATAGAGGAACTATCCTCAGTGCTATGGAGTCTGAGGACAACTCCGAATCAATCAACAGGCTATATGCCATTTTTTCTCGTGTACGGGGCAGAAGCAGTTTTGCCTGCCGACATAGAGTATGACTCGCCAAGAGTAAGGCAATACTCGGAAGCTAAGGTAAAAGAGGCCTATGAAGATGGAGTCGACTTACTCGAAGAAGCAAGGGAATTGGCATTGTCTAGATTTTCTATATATCAGCAAAATCTCCGACTCTATCATAGCCAGAAAGTTCAACCTCATGTTTTTCGAGAAGGGGATATGGTGCTAAGACTAGTGCAGTGCACAGCTGGAATGCATAAGTTATCACCCCCATGGGAAGGTCCATTCATTGTAAGCAAAGCTTTGCACAATGATTCATATTATCTCATAGATGCTCGTGAAGCACAAAAGAACAAGGCGGACAGATCAGGTTATGAGACCAAAAGGCCATGGAATGTGGCACTGCTTCGCCCCTTCTACACTTAGGAGAAGCAATGCATGTATCACTCGAACTCTCATATGTCGGACATTTGTGCCGGCTATATGTGTATATAAAATGGTATGACTCGAAAAACTGACTCGGGGACTGCCCCTTATGTTTGTCCTTTAAAATTATTCTATGTTGGCTGGCATAACACCTAAAGCTTATCTCGAAACAAGTCATGTTTACTCGAAAACAATCAACTCTTCGACTATGATGTTGTCGTGGTATTGCCGATGAGTACGCCATGGAGGGGTCCTCACAGTGCGTGTTTAGAGACATGGGGTAAGGCGGACGGTTGACGGGTACGGGGTAACATAGCTTACCCAGGTTCAGATCCCACAACGGTGGCGGAATCCTACTCCTGCTATAAATCACTATAAGGGAAATACGCCGAGTTACAGAGACAGGTTCGCTGTGCGAGGTTGTATGTATCGATGCCCTAAAGGCTCCCATAGGCCCGACTTATATAGTAGCCAGGTCCTAGGGTTACAGGGAAAAGTCCTAGCCAGACAGGTTATAGAGTCCTACACCGTCTATTACTAGTGTTGTGTATCTTGCACTCCAAGGCTTCGGGTACGCTGGTGACTCCACCGTAGCCTTCCTTTATCCGGCATGGGCCTCCCTTCTGGATCCATCTAACTTGGCCGCCTTGCAGGCCATAGGCCATGCTAAGGACCATGGGCCACCCGGGTTATCCGGATAAGTGACATGCTATGAGGATACCCATATATCATATCCCCAACAGTAGCCCCCGGAGAACTCCGAGATCTTGCGCCGTATTGGCTCTTCGGATGGATGCTCCGTCTAGTTGGATGTTGGCAAATCATCAGGCAATATCTCGTAGTCCTCCCAAAGAACACTGCAAAGTTTTCTCCGTCTTCAACTTGTAAGCTGGAGAAATGCTGAATCTTCCATTGCACTCTTCCATAGTCGGATTGAATCCGTCTATGTCAGAATCTTCGATGTTACGGCTCATCTACCCATGTCAGCTAGGACGACGTAGGCTTAGGTCAGCGACGCCTCGTAACTCACACATGTAGAGAATCCAATCATATCCGATTTTCCTGCGCGAGCAATACGAACCATTGGCGGCGATAGTTGGAGACGTGGCGAAATTTCCGCGCACGTTCGTGAACACATCGTCTACGCAGCAATCGTCCGATCAATCTGCACGAATCTTGATGCCGAGGATGATAAATAGTAACCATGGGGAAATTTTCACTTTTTACCTCATTCTCCTCGCATCATATTCTACCTCCCGCCGTGTGTCTCCTAGAGCTCTCCGCGAGAACTCTCAAAAAAACCCTAGCTCCAATCTGCACCAGTCGCACCCAATCTTCCTGCATGGCTAGCAGCAGCGCTTCTCCATCAATGGCGGCATCGAGCGAAGCCGCGACAAAGCCGGCGAGCTCCGTCGTCGTGCCCCCATAGGGTTTGGTCATCCCCGCATCGGCGGTGATCGAGTCCACCGGCGGTGACCTAAATTTGGCGGCGCTAGAGCCACTGGAGGAGGGACCAGACTCGCATAAGGGCGACTGGCGTGGCTCGGACATCACCGACCGCGATATCCAAGCGATGGTCGCCGAAGGCTACCTCCCTGCGATGGAGGGACTTGCCTGGCGGGCGGCGCCGGCCGGCGAGGTGACACCCTCTCCCCATGCCGGAGAAAAGGTCTACCTAAAATCTCAACTGGTACGCGGCGTCTCCCTGCCCATCTCCAACTTCTTCCTCTCCGTCTTAAACCACTATAGGGTCCAGCCTCAGAACCTATCCCCCAATAGCATCTTAGTGCTTAGCAACTACGCATCACTTTGCAAGGGATACCTAGGAATAAGGCCTAGGTTAGACCTTTTTGTGTACTTCTTCACCGTCAAACGTGAAGCCGGACATAGCAAGGAAGAGATTAGGAACTGTGGCACCATAAGCTTCAAGATTCGACCTGGCCGGCGGTTCCCCGACATCATCGGCCAGGAGTCCTGCAAGAATTGGCAACAGACGTACTTTTACGGCCCAGACATCCCTATGGCTGGCCGACAAGTTACGTACCCGGACTTCATTGACGAAGCCGCCGTTGAAGCCTCATCATGGGGATCCCAGGCCTCCCTTCCCTCCGACCTCGAAGCTTCTCGCTCGATAAGGCGGATCGAATGGTTTGTAGAGACGGGTTTGACCAGCTTGGACCTAGCCATGTGCTGGTTCATCAGGCGAATCGAACCTCTGCAACACCTTGCGAAGCTCATGCACGAGTATACCAGCGACAGAAGGGATAGTCTCCGCATCTCCGTGGATAACTTCTCGAGCGACTCCGTCAAGCTCCGCCTTAAGGACATCGTCAAGGTGTAGGATAAGAAGCACAGCTTCACCATCACCTATGACATGTTCGTAGACGGCAAGTGCCCAAAGGTAGGTTTTTATTTTCCGTGTACGACATATTCTCCAGTTCTTCCGTCTTGCAAATGTCATCTTGTCTAACACGGTGATTTCTTACTTAACAGCTTAGCGATCTAGAGGAGGGCAACCTGGCTGCCCAAATCTATGATCCAAAGATGAAGGAAGTCACGGTCGTGTCCGACGACGAAGCTCCGTTGGTGCGGAAGCGGAAGAGCTCCACCTCTGACGCTGCCGACAGAGGCAACAAGAAGAAGACGGAGGGTGGAGCCTCCAAAAAGACTACCGCCGCCCTGGAGGCGGAAAAGAGAAGAACCACTGGGATCCCCTTTGCCAAAGCACCCCCCACTAGTGTAAGCTTCTCATTCTCCGACATTGTCTATTTATCTGTCTTGCTCCTGTACTTATGCACTTTGCACGTTTCAGGAAGAAAGCCACGACAAGCCTCGTGACGCCTCCCCTGCCATCGCCCCTGCTACTCCTGGCGTCAAGCCCTCGTCTTCCCCGACAAGCTCACAAGCTAAGGAGGCATCAGGCCCTTCCTCCATGGAAGTGGATTCTGGCGCCTCTACTGAACTCGCTATTGTCGGCGAGCAGGCAACGCAGGAGAGCACCACTCAACAAATGACTGAAGCTCCGGCTAAGGATGCCATCGGTGGCGGCAAGGCGGTGGTGGAAGCTGGTACTTCTGTCGTTGGCGGTACCCCCGCATCCCAGAAAACCATAGTCTATCCGGTACTTACACCGGGTAGCACTGCTTTGGTTCTTGGTGCGGTGCCGACATCTCCGATGTGCGGTCTAGAGGAGCTCCACCGGCAAGCAGAAATCTTGCAAGGAAATAGCGAATCCTTTGCCAAGCTGCTGGCCGAGAGTGCTACGAACCTCAAGATCATCGCACTTGTAAGTTTTCTTTGCCTTTTGCATTTCATATGAGTATCCCACTGTAGCCCCCGAGGATGTAGACGAAAAACCATAGGTTTTGCATCTATATGCTCTAAGAGTGACTAAGTTAGAAAAAACTCTCACTGTAGCCCCCAAGCATTTAGATGGAATGAATTATTCCGACTAGATGCTTTAAGAGTAGCATACGTAGTGTTTATAAATTTCAATACTGTAGCCCCCAAGCCTCTAGTTGAGAACTGAATTAGTTCCGACTAGATGCTTAAAGAAAAGCTAAGCAGATATCCGAGTAAAAAACTTTATACTGTAGCCCCCAAGCTTCTAGTTGTAACTGAATTAGTTCCAACTAGATGCTTAAAGAAAGCTAAGCATATTGTTAAGTCAAAAACTCTCGCTGTAGCCCCCGAGCGTCTAGGTGGAAAATTTCCGACTAGATGCTCCAAGCAGACTAAACAACGTTTAACTTTTATTCTTTTATCCACAGAACAAGAATGCTCGGAGGGGCATGGCCAATGACAAGTTTCAGAAGATGCGCGCAGATCTTGAAGCCGATAAGGGTAAAACTGCATTCTTGAAGGAACATATCACCAAGAGCAAGCGTCTGTTTTCTAATGCACATTCCAACTTGGTTTTGTGCCAATATTCTCTGAGTACTCACTGCGTACTTTTCTTTCTCTGACTTGCAGAAACCATCGCCAAGGCTAAGAGCATTGTCGAGCAATCTAAGCATATTCAAGATCTGGATAGCGAAAACAAGATTCTTAAGCAGGAGAGGAAGGACATGCTGAAAATGCATGAGGAGTCGATGAAGGCCTTGCAGGACTCCGCCACCGAGGAAATCAACCGCTTGAAGGAGGAGATCACGATCTTAAAAGATCAGAAGCGAGCTGCCGATGAGCAGAATCACCGCCATGGCGAGGCGTACAAACTCCTCCAACAAGAGAAACAATCCTTGGCGGACACCCTCTGGCAAGCTGAAGCCAGCATCTTCAGTAAGTTTTCTCCGCCTTGGATTCTGTAGTCTGGATACATTGAATTGTTGAACTCATGCGCTCCTTGTCGAAATTTGCAGCTCCTATGGGTTTAACCCGGTCGCCCCCTCCAGCCAAGGAATGCATGGTTCTTGCCGGCAACTTTATCAACACCGCCATCACCCAAGCCAAGGAGATTGCCAAGCCCCTCCAGATAAACATCAAGGCATCAGACTCCGTGGCGAAGTACTCGGAGATTCTGCGCCGATCCCCCGAGCGTATCACAAGCTGGAAAGCTTCATGTGCACGGGCTGGCGCAAGGATGGCGCTGTCAATGGTGAAGGAACACTATGAAGGTGCCGACATCGACACGGTGACCTCTGGTATCCCCGACGTCGACGATGACGGCAAAGAGATTGATCATGAAGCCATCTTGTCGTCACTCGCGGGTTATGACACCAGAGTTGCCGAGTTGGTGGACATCGATGTCTTCGTGCCCATGAACATCATCGACAACGGCAACCAAGATTCCTCCGAGTCCCACCACAGTGCCAACGTTGAGGGTGATTCTCCGGCTGGTGACGATGCTGCTTCCAAGTCTCCTGCGCCAAAGGAATGAAAAACAACTTTGTAATATTTGTTTCACCTTTGGTGTATACGAGGAATAAACTTGTTGATGTAACTTAAGGCGGAAAACAATGGTTATTTATTTCCTGCTGCTTAAGAACTAGTTTCCAGCATTTATATATATTTTTTAAGCAAGTGCTGGCTTATCCATTACTTTGGTTCTTATGCTTGACTTTTCGTGAGTCGGAAGACTCGTTGTCGGAACCATGCGCTTAGGTGATGATTCCCAATGGCACCGTCAATAACCTGAGCACAAAATCGCCGATAATAAGTGCCAAAAGTCACTACTCCAGAATCCACATAAGAACGACAAAGAACGTGTAGACCATAAAACTTAAGCTAACGCCCGTAGGTGGAATTTTCACAAGTGCAAACGCAAATCTTGTGCATAAAGGTTTTACATGATCTAAAAATGAACACTAAAGGAGGTAAAAGACTCAGAAATATGAGTGAACCAGAGAGCTTTATTTCATTGATCATATAAGAGGTACACAATTAGATAAAAAATGCTAAGTGTAAAAAGGACGTAGCTATGCTATGTTCCATGGCCGATCAAGCTCCGGGTAGTCATTATCCGGGTCACATCGCTTACGCTTATGATCCTTGTTGGGTCTATCCTTTAGTTCACGATTGTCAACCAGGTAGTAAGACCCATTGAGTAGCGCCTTGCTTATGATGAACGGTCCTTCCCATGGCGGGGATAATTTGTGTGACTTCTTCTGCTTAAGTCGGAGCACCAAATCCCCCTCTTTAAACGAGCGATGCCGAACGCGGCGACTATGGTAGCTGCATAGCTTTTGCTGGTAGATGGCGGATCTTTGGCATGCCAAAACGCGCTCCTCCTCGAGAAGGTCCACACCTAGGCGTCTGGATTCTTCAGCTTCATCTTCGTCGTAGGAGGCAACTCTTGGTGCATCGTGAAGAATGTCGGAAGGCAGGATGGCTTCTGCTCCACATATGATGAAATAAGGGGTGTAGCGGTGGATCTGTTGGGTGTAGTTCATAAACTCCACAGCACAGATGGCAAATCTTCCGCCCAGGCTCCAGCTGCTCTATGTAGCTGTGCCTCAAGACGTGGCTTGATTACCTGCAGAATTAATCCATTGGCTCGCTCAACCTGACCGTTGGATTGTGGGTGTGCCATAGAAGAAAGATCAAGTCGAATGCCTTTCTCCCAACAATATGCCTCCACTTAACCGAGTGACAAATTGCTGCCGTTGTCGGTGATAATGCTATGTGGGAGACCAAATCTCACCACTAGATCCCGGACAAACCTGAGGGCAGTTGCCCCATCAAGCTTTCTAATGGGTTTAGCTTCTATCCATTTAGTGAATTTATCAACTGCTACAAGCAGATGCGTAAACCCACAGGGTGCCATTTGTAACGGTCCCACCATGTCTAGCCCCTAGAATGCAAACGACCAAGTTATTGGTATTGTTCGCAGATCTTCAGCAGGAACATGTGGTTGTCGGGCATAATACTAGCATCCCATGCATGTCTCAACCAGCTTGTCAGCGTCCTCCTTGGCGGTCAGCCAGTAGAATCCTTGCCGGAAGGCTTTCGCGACCAACAATCGGGGAGCGGCGTGATGCCCGCAATCGCCGAGATGGATTTCACGTAGGATTTCCATACCTTCTAGCTGGGAAACACAGTTCAGGTATACACCAGTAGTGCTTCTTTAGTAGAGTTGCCCATTGATTATGGTATAACCCTTTGCTCGTCGTACTATTTGCCGTCTTTCGACTTCGTCGTCAGGCAAAGTTCCGTGTTCGAGATATTCCATGAACGGTTTTGTCCAAGCCGGAGGGACCTTAGCCACCATGTTGACGAAAGAGTCAGCTCTATCCGGGTTGTCGATGTCGGCCCCCTTAACAGAAGGTGTGCGCAGGTGCTCTAGGAAAACTCCTGGCGGAATTTGCTTGCGCCCTAATCCAAGCTTAGACAGTAGATCAGCCGCCTCGGTTTGTTCCCTAGGTACATACTTGACTTCGTAGCCCAAGAATCTCTTGGCTATCTCGTCCACTTCGTCTCGATATGCCGCCATCATAGGGTTCCGCCATTCTAGGTGCCAGCCACCTGCTGGGCAACCAAGTCGGAATCTCCACAACAAACTATGCGCTTGATGCCAATATCCTTGGCTACACGCAGTCCGTGAATGAGTGCTTCATACTCCACCATGTTGTTTGTAGCCTCGAAGTGGATCTGCAGAACGTAGTGTAGCTTGTCTCCTGTTGGTGACTGTAGCAATACACCAGCCCCCGAGCCGTTGAGCATCTTTGATCTGTCAAAGTGCATCACCCAGTACTCTGGTTCTGGCAACGGAGTAGCATCTGGCATCTCCGTCCAATCTGCAACAAAATCCGCCAAGGCTTGTGACTTGATAGCACCACGTCTCTTGTTGGTGATATCGAAGGCGGCGAGTTCAATGCCCCACTTTGCAACCCTTCCTGTAGCGTCGCTGTTATTGATAATGTCGGACAGTGGAGTCTTGCTCACCACTGTGATTGGGTGCTCCTTAAAGTAATGCCTTAGCTTCCGAGAAGCAAGGAATACTCCGTCAAGACCTCGCTCACATAGTAAACTGGTCGTTGAACTCCGTGCTCATAGCCTGGTTCCTTCTGCTCTACCAAGACGATGATGCTGATAACCAGGGGCTCTCTAGGCTCGGGTGCTGCAAGGATGGGCGCTGAGGAAAGAATCTCCTTGAGCTGCTTCAATGTTACATCTGCTTCGTCCGTCCACGTGAATTTGTCCGCCTTCTTCAGCAACTTGTACAGCGGCAGGGCCTTCTCTCCAAGTCGGCTGACGAACCGACTAACTACTGCAACACAACTTGTTAGTCGTTGAATGTCCTTTAGGCATGTGGATGGTTTATGTTTAAGATGGCCTTGATTTTCTCCGGGTTGGCCTCGATTCCACATTGGGAAAGGATGAAACCCAACAATTTTCCGGCTGGAACCCCGAAGACGCACTTCTTAGGGTTAAGCATCATGTTGTATTTCTGGAGATTATCAAAGGTTTCTTTTAAGTAGGAGATTAAGTCATTTGACTTTTTAGACATCACCGCGATATCGTCCACATAAGCGTGAACGTTCCGACCAATTTGTTCGTGGAGGCAACGTTGCATTGTCTGCTGGTACGTAGCACCTGCATTTTTCAGCCCAAAGGGCATCGTGACATAGCAAAACATGCCGTATGGGGTAGTGAACGAAGTGGCCAATTGGTCCGACTTCCTCATCTTGATCTGGTGGTATCCTGAGTATGCATCAAGAAAACACAAAAGCTCCGAGCCAGCCGTCGAGTCAATGACTTGGTCAATGCGAGGCAAAGCAAACGGATCTTCGGAACATGCTTTGTTCAAGCCGATGTAATCAATGCACATTCTTAATTCATTGGTTCCCTTTTTGGGGACAAGTACAGGATTGGCCACCCATTGGGTGTGAAGGACTTCACGGATAAATCTAGCCTTAAGTAACCTAGCTATCTCTTTGCCAATGGCGCGTCTCTTCTCATCTCCAAAGCGTCGTAGAGGTTGTTTCACTGGTTTGCATTTTGGATCAATGTTTAAGCTGTGCTCGGCAAGTTCCCTAGGTACACCTTTCATGTCGGCAGGTTGCCAGGCAAATATGTCCCTATTCTCACGGAGGAACTCGACGAGCGCGATTTCCTATTTGGGATCCAGGTTCGTCCCAATGGCGGTGACCTTGGAGGCATCGCCTACCACAAGTTCCACCGGCTTGGTTTCGATGGCAGCCTTGAACGCAGGAGCGGAGTCGGAGATCTGCTTCTTCGACGTGGGCATCTCTGAGTCATTGACCTTGCTCTGGATCTCTTTGAATTCTTCACTGTAGAGGACAGCTTCTGCAATGGCTGCTTCATTGATCCTGTAGTCCCTTGCCTTGGTAAAGCTTCCGGATACGGTGATGACACCGTTTGGTCCGGGTATCTTGAGTTTGTTGTAGACGAAGCATGGCTTGGCCAGGAACGTGTGGAATATGTCGCGGCCGAATATGACGTGGTACACGCTCTTGAAGGGGACCACCTCGAAGGTCATGCGCTCCTGGCGGTAATTGTTAACGTCGCCAAAGGCAACCTGAAGTGTAATGCAGCCAAGGGACCGAGCCTCCCGACCAGGAACTACGCCGTGGAAGATGGTGTTGGTCCGCCTTAGGTTTGCCTCCGTCAAGTTCATCTTTTGCATTGTATCCAGGTACATGATGTTGATGATGCTTCCACTATCCACCATACACTTGGTGAACTCCACGCCGTCATTCAAGGGGTTGATGACCATGGCGTACTGGTTCTCCATAGGTTTAAGGTTTGGGTGGTCCGTCCTGTCCCAAGTGATTGGAACTTCCGACCAGCACAGGTACTGAGGAACTGGGGGGAGAGTAGCCATCAGGATCCTCAGAGAGGTCTTCTATGGTCGGACGGTGGGGGTGCCAAGGAAAGCGTGGTAGACTGGAGGCTTCTTTGCGAAGGGGTTCTTGCCCTTGTCGTCGCTCTTGGCGGCATGCTTGGGGTCAACGTCTTCGTCCATATCACTTGAATCCTTGGACTCCTCCTCCTTCTTCTTCCCCTTGCCCTTGCCTCGCGGTCTGTTCTTCCGACTTCGCTTGTAGCCGTACTCCGGGTCTTCCTTGAGGTCGTTGACAAACTTGCAGTGTCTATTGGTATGGGTGGCCTTGCCGTTGGCGTCGAGGTGTACGAGGCACGACATGTCGCAGTACTCCTCGTAGGTTTGGGGAACACGGAGCGGAGCCGAGGTTGTTTCACTTCCTTGTTGCTGCCCGTGGCCAGCTCCCCTTCCTCGGCCACGTTGACCGCCATCACCTCGTCCTTCAAAATTCATAGCGACCATGTTGGTAGATTGCTTTTCTTCTGGAGCGGATTTTCGCTTTGTACTGCTGTTCCTCCGAGGTTGAGTTGGAACGGCTGTTGCCGGCAATGAGCCGCGAGCATCATCGTCGGCAGCTGCGAACTCACTAGCCAACTGAATCATCTGGTTCAAGTCAAGCTGGTGATTGTCCTGCAAGCGCTTCAGTTTATGTCGGAGCAACGTGCCTCTTTCCAATCCTTCAATGAAGGCGGCCATGGCAATCTGGGTGTGCACTCCTGCGCAGGAATTCAACATGTCCAGCCAGCGAGAGAGGTAGGCGCGAGATGTCTCGTCTTTCTCTTGCACGCACCGCTGTAGATCGCCCACAGTGTAGGGACGCTTGTATGTACCCTCAAAGTTCTTGCTGAACGCTTCTTGCATGTCCAACCAGTTGTAGATGGATTTCTCCGGCAAGTCGTCGATCCATTGACGGGTCATGCCTGCCAACATTAATGGGAGGTATTTGACGGCGACATTGGGGTTGCCTCCGGCAATCTCCACCGCGTTGTCGTAGTCCTACAACCATGTGGCTGGCTTGGCGGTGCCGTCATAGGGCTTGATGGTCTTGTCAATCCAGAAACCTTTGGGGTAAGTTGTAGACCGTATTGCAGGTCCAAAGCAATGTGGTCCTAGGTATGGTCCTTCCCGGGCCTCGTGGATCTTATCGATCCGCGAACGTGCATCGTACGGCTCCGGGTTCTTGTTGTTTTTGTCAACAGGGGATGGGCTGCGTGAACGACGCGGGCCTCCTCCGCCATGGTGACTGCTTGGTGGTGACGGAGGCGGAGGTGGCAGTGGGTTAGCCTTCTTGCTGTTACCCTCCTGTGACTCCTCACACCTGTCACAGTTGCTTGTCGGACGCGGAGGGTCATGGCGTAACCTACTCTTGTGTCCTTGGTTTTGAAAATATTTAGTTCCCAAATGGAGATTTTGTTAAATAAAATCAAAACCTGTTTTGAATTAATAATTAAAGGTCTATTTTATTTAAGTATTAAATAGATCCTAAAAAGAATAAAATTATTTTATTTTATTTTGGGACTTTGGTTTATATTATCAAACAGAACCAAAACTCAATACAAGTTTGGAGGTGTTTGAATTGTTTGAATGTTTGTTTTGTTGTTTGAATTGTGAATTGATTTTCAAAACAGAAATAGAATTGGAAAAAGAAAAAGGTTTCAGACAGAAAAAAATAGACCAAAACGACCCAGCCCAGCTAAAGCCCATCCCAGCCCAGCAAGCCCACCTATTTCCCCCTCTGCCGAAACGTTTTCTCACTCACCAGACGACCCGTACAGAGAATGACTGGTGGACCCTCCCCCTCACTCCCTTTCTCACTGACCAGCCGACCCCACCCTCTCCTGTTCATCGTCTCCACCACTGCGACCCGTTCTTTCCCGTCTCTGCCACTGATTTCGCGTCGTCAATTCGCCTTAATGCCGCGATTAAACCTCGCAGTGATCACGCGTGATAAATCCCCTCTTACTCCTCTTCCATTCCCCCCAAACACCACGCCTCGAGAGCCACCAGGCTGTCTCAAATTTCTCCTGCACCGCCGCCGTCTCCGGCGAGGTTCTCGGCCAATTCCGGCAGCACCGCATCGCCCCTTGCCTCCCCGACCAAGCTCACATCCTCCCCAAGCCCTGGCGCATCTCTCTGCATCCCCAGCTCGCTCGCGAGTGCCTCACAACCGAACGACCTCAACCGACAAGACCGGTCTGCAGACAACTCCGGTAAGCCACATCGCCTGAACCCGTGCGCGCCTTGACCAGAGCCTCACACCATTTTATTCGCCTGTGCCTTGTGATCATCCAGGTACTCGCCAACGAGTCGCGCAGGAACCATAGCTTCGCCCCCGTCGACGTCTGACCATACCGAGGCCCAGATCAACTCCGGTGAGCAATTAAAGACAAACCCGCGCGCCCCTCGACAAGCTGCCACAACGTTGAGCATCATCAGGCTTCGGCGATTCTGGTGAGCTACCCCTCTGCTCCTCTTGCCTCCTAAATCACCGGCGCATCAAGACGTCGAGCCCACGCCGCCGCCGCCGGCCGCGCCACCACTTTGTGGTCAAATAGATCAGAGCCATTCGTTTTAGATCGGACGCGTAGGAACAAGCGACTTAAACGAAAGGGTGAGAACTGATATGTGCCGCACGATCTCATTTTAATCCAGCCTCGCAACTCTTGATCCGCACGAACCGTTTTGGACGAATCAGAACAGCCCACGTGTCCAGTGCTTTATTTTAAAAACAGAAATGTGTCTATTAGAACTTCAATTTTGTAAATTCCATAACTTTAGTTCTACACGTCCAAATTTTGCAAACTTTATATCAATGGAATCAGCAAGACAAGGCCTAGCTAACCATGCCATTTTTTTTAGTAAAATGCTTCTGGAAAAATGTTTGCTTTTGCAGAAACTTTTGTATGCTTGTTAAGAATGTGAAAATTGTTCAAAAATGATTTTGGGGATAAAATCTTTGGCAATTGGTGTGATTTGAACCTACTGACCATAGCAAACACTTTGTGGTTTCAAAAATGTATTTGGTGAAACAAAATAATGATTCTTTGATTTAAAACCATTTGTAGTCAAATAGAAATGTGGTTTATTTATTAAAAATGGTTTTGGAAGAAAACTTTTGGGAAATGTTTTGTTTTAAACTCTCTGACCCTAAACACCAAGTTTTGTGGTTTGAAAACATATTTGGTGAACCCTATAGATTAATGCCTTAGTAAAAATATTTCCTACACCACATAAAATGATACCTTGTTTTGAAAATGGTTTATAAAGTGAAAACTTTTGCAAATGACTTTGCCACTTTCCAAAATTACCATTAGGTGCTTTCAAATGTTTATGACCCATTAGGAACCACTTTTCAAATAAAACAATCCTTGGCATGCTTGCATGCATTATCTGAGTTCTATGATTTTATGTGATGTTTTGCTTGATTGGTAGATTGAGTTTGTGACTTGCTTGATTGATTTGTAGTGACTTGAAGAGTGTGATTGTTTCAAGGACAAGGAGTGAACTTATACCCTCTACCAAAAAGGCAAGTGATGATTCATACTTTTTGTCCCATTACTTTCACTATGCATTAGTGATTTTCTCTAAGTAAAACTTGCATGGATTTTGCTAAGTATAAACCTTGCTATAGAAAAACCTAGTAGATGAAACCTTAGTAAAATTTTCCTAAGTTAAGATTCCTACTACTATCAAGCTTAGCTTAGCTAATAGAAAACATGGGTGGAAATATATTCACACTATGGAAAGTTTCTAAGTCTGAGGACTTATGTTTTCCTAATAAAACAACTAAGTTAATGAATCACCTGGGTGGAATGGTAATTGCTTGGTGGTTTTTGGTTGAGTGGTTCACAAGGCCCATGTCTATGGTTGACCTTGTGTATCTCACTTGTGGATGGCCACCCAGGAACAAAGAGATTTGAGATGTCAAATGTTGAGAAGCTTCAAGTGCAGCCACTTGGCATTATGGGCTCTGCCTGGATCATATAGGTTGCAAGAACTTAGCCATATGGACAGTTGGTGGTAGCTTTTGATAGGTTGGAACGCGTCCATTTTGGTTTAAGGGAAGGCTTCTGAAAGATCTTGTCTTAGTGAAACCAAGTCTTGTGGGGAAAGTGCACCACCTCTGCAGAGTGTAAAATCTAAGTACTTAGCCATGTCCCTGGTAAAGGACAATTCGAGCATCAAGACATGGAAGCAATCAAGAATCTCATCATTCAAATTTTCTAAGTTAAAATCTCGTGGTTTGAACAAGGGTTAAAGGATCTTCAATCTTTGATTGAGAAAATGTTTTGTCAAGCAAAAACTTAGTGTTTTCAAAATGATAAGGAAAATCTATTTTGAGCAATGCAAGCCTCAACTCCACTTAGCCAAATGCATGTAGATGATAGACTCCACTATACTACCATAGTATCACTTGCCAATACAATTCAAATGTATTGACCCTTGTGGCTGTAACTTGTTATGTTGCAGGTTTGATTGTTTTTAGTGAAGATTGATTGATTAGGATTACAAAGTCTACAACCAACATGTCTGCCTGTGGCACTTTGAAGATGAAGGACTCCATGCTTATAGATTTCTGCTGCAATGTAATGTAATAGCCAAATGAGCCATGTAAGATGTAATAAAACTATGTGATTCCTGGTTATAAAGTTATATTATGACCTTTGTTTCTTGATATTACATCTTAACTGTGGATGCTAGCTATTGATCCAGGGACTAGCATTGTAAACACAGGGGACTCTACCTTATATTGTTTAAAGGTTGGGACACTCCCTCTACAGATGGTATCGGAGCATTGTGTTGCCTGTAGGATTTGTAAACCCTAGGATTGGACAAAAACCCTTAGAAAAATAGGAGTTGTATTTGTTCCAAAACTTATTTACAAACAATCTTGTAAACTCTTTCCTCAACCATTTTTGGTTTTGACTCTACATCTCTTCTATTTCAACTTGATGGAAAAACCTATCCCATGACCAAAGACTTCACCATGTGCAAAGGACTCCATCAACTCTAATGACTTCAACATCTTCAACTCTAATGACTTCAACATCTTCAACTCTAATGACTTCAACATCTTCAGCATATTCACCAAGGACTTTCAACTTGGATACCACTAAGGACTACAAGTGAGACAAGGAAATCTTGCTCAAGATTTAGAGACTGAGGGAATGCAAAAGTTAGAAGGAGCCCACATCATTTGAAGTCTTGTGACCAAGAGTTTTTCTCAAGGAAGCCATGATCTCATACAAGAAGAATCAACCAAGAAGGATGGAAAGATCACAAATGAACCATATAGATGGACCACCATATCTTAGTTAAGTTAAACACACCAACTTATGTGGTGTAACAAAAATATTTTTGTTTGCCTAAAAATATGCTTGAAACTTGTTGTTTGAGTGGAATGTTTGTTTGTGATTGCTTGCACATTGCTTGAATGAATTGTGATGTGTGTGTGATTAGAATTATTTCCTTAGAAAATATTTTGCCTATTCTAATCCCAATCCAACCCAAACAGATGACTACTCCAAGAGACTCCAACATCAAGGTTGATGACACCAACAACAACCAAGAGGACAACATGAGAGAACTTATAGCAACCCAAAACCAGTTGAGCCAAGAGACAACTCAGCTTTTAGCCAACAACAATGGACTAGAACCAGCCATACAAAGGATTTTGAAACTTCAATCCCAAATGCTGCAAGGATTGGTTACTCAAATGATCAACATGGGAGAAAACTTTTCCCGAAGAGCTAATGACAACAAGGATGGCAAGGATGTTATTTTAGAAGGAATCAAGGCTTGCAATACTTGTGGAGACAAGGATCATGCATCCAAGGAGCATGAAGATCAATGCCCCAAGAAGAGAGAAAGATCTCCCACCTATGAAGAACATGAACTAGAAGAACTCCTAGCTTTGGAGAGACCCAAGAAGAAGAAGAAATGCCCCAACCCTAACAAGGAGGATATTACTCAAGTGCAATGTTACAATTGCAAAGAGATGGGACACTATGCCAATGAATGCCCAGAAAAGAAGAAGAACCAAAGAAACAAACAAGAGGCAATGATACCAAAGGAAAAGAAAGATATCAGCCAAGTGATGTGTTTCAAATGCAAGGAACTAGGCCACTATGTAAACAATTGTCCAGAAAAGATGAAGAACAAGTTAAACAAGCCTATGAAGGATCTCAACCTTGTCCCATGAGTCAAGTGTGGAAACAAAGGACACTATGCAGAAGGTTGCCCAGAGAAGTTTCCCCAGGATCCCAAGCAAGCCAAGATGTAAACTAATTGGAAAAATTTTAAGGGTGGTAGTACCCTAGATGCTTTTGAGCCAACTTATAACCCTAGCCTTCCCAAATCTCGGGACGAGATTTATTTTAAGGGTGGTAGCCTGTCACATCCCAAGATTTTCCAAATCTTGTAATGTGAAAAATAAATGAATAAAATAAAACTTTGTTGATTTTCAGGGTCAGAAGAAACTTTTTGAATCTAATTGGGAACTTTCAAAACCTATTTGGATCAAATAAAATCCTAAAGGGATTTAAAAAGTTAAATAAACAATAAAATTAAAATATTTAAAATTAGTATTTTGGATCTTTTAATAAAAAGATTTGGTTTTCAAAGAAAAAGATAGATTTATAAATAAGGATTATTTATAAAGCCAAATTAAACCTTGGCCAATATTTTGAAATAAAATGTTTTGTTTTGATAAAAATAGTAAAGGTTTATTTAAATAAAATAATAAGGATTTAATATCCGATTTTATTTAAGTAAAGGCTTTTCCCATTTTAATAAAACATTAAAACTTATTATATTAAATAAGTTTTCCAAATATTTTATATTCTCAAATAAAACCTACTAAAGTGTTTTGGTTTTATTTTTAGATTTCAAAATAATTTTTTTTTAATAAAACAAATCCTATTTGATTTAATAACTAAAGTCCATTTTATTTAATTGTTAATGGACCCTAAAATAAAAATGTTATTTAGTTTTAAACAAGTTTTCCAAGTATCTTATATTTTCAAATAAAACCTACTGATTTGGTTTTGAAAATATTTAGTTCCCAAATGGAGATTTTGTTAAATAAAATCAAAACCTGTTTTGAATTAATAATTAAAGGTCTATTTTATTTAAGTATTAAATAGATCCTAAAAAGAATAAAATTATTTTATTTTATTTTGGGACTTTGTTTATGTTATCAAACAGAACCAAAACTCAATACAAGTTTGGAGGTGTTTGAATTGTTTGAATGTTTGTTTTGTTGTTTGAATTGTGAATTGATTTTCAAAACAGAAATAGAATTGGAAAAAGAAAAAGGTTTCAGACAGAAAAAAATAGAGCAAAACGACCCAGCCCAGCTAAAGCCCATCCCAGCCCAGCAAGCCCACCTATTTCCCCCTCTGCCGAAACGTTTTCTCACTCACCAGACCGTCTGAGAGAATGGTGGTGGACCCTCCCCCTCACTCCCTTTCTCACTGACCAGCCGACCCCACCCTCTCCTGTTCATCGTCTCCACCACTGCGACCCGTTCTTTCCCGTCTCTGCCACTGATTTCGTGTCGTCAATTCGCCTCAATGCCGCGATTAAACCTCGCAGTGATCACGCGTGATAAATCCCCTCTTACTCCTCTTCCATTCCCCCCAAACACCACGCCTCGAGAGCCACCAGGTTGTCTCAAATTTCTCCTGCACCGCCGCCGTCTCCGACGAGGTTCTCGGCCAATTCCGGCAGCACCGCATCGCCCCTGCCTCCCCGACCAAGCTCACATCCTCCCCAAGCCCTGGCGCATCTCTCTGCATCCCCAGCTCGCTCGCGAGTGCCTCACAGCGCCGGCAATGACCTCAACTGACAGCACTGCCGTCTGCAGACAACTCCGGTAAGCCACATCGCCTGAACCCGTGCGCGCCTTGACCAGATCCTCACAGCATTTTATTCGCCTGTGCCTTGTGATCATCCAGGTACTCGCCAACGAGTCGTAGAACCATAACCGCCCCGTCGACGTCTGACCGTACCGAGGCCCAGATCAACTCCGGTGGGCAACTAAAGACGAACCCGCGCGCCCCTCGACGAGCTGCCACAACGTTGAGCATCATCAGGCTTCGGCGATTCTGGTGAGCTACCCCTCTGCTCCTCTTGCCTCCTAAATCACCAAGCATCATGCCATGCTTTTGATACGCCGCCGCCAACCACAAATTGCCGCCACTTTGTGGTGAAATAGATCAGAGCCATTCGTTTTAGATCGGACGCGTAGGAACAAGCGACTTAAATGAAAGGGTGAGAACTGATATGTGCCGCACGATCTCATTTTAATCCAACGCCTCGCAACGCTTGATCCGCACGAAACTTTTTCGACGAATCAGAACAGCCCACGTGTCCAGTGCTTTATTTTAAAAACAGAAATGTGTCTATTAGAGATTCTATTTTGTAAATTCCATAACTTTAGTTCTACACGTCCAAATTTTGCAAACTTTATATCAATGGAATCAGCAAGACAAGCCCTAGCCAACCATGCCATTTGTTTAGTAAAATGCTTCTGGAAAAATGGTTGCTTTTGCAGAAACTTTTGTATGCTTGTTGAGAATGTGAAAATTGTTCAAAAATGATTTTGGGGATAAAATCTTTGGCAATTGGTGTGATTTGAACCTACTGACCATAGGAAACACTTTGTGGTTTCAAAAATGTATTTGGTGAAACAAAATAATGATTCTTTGATTTAAAACCATTTCTAGTCAAATAGAAATGTGGTTTATTTATTAAAAATGGTTTTGGAAGAGAACTTTTGGGAAATGTTTTGTTTTAAACTATCTGACCCTAAACACCAAGTTTTGTGGTTTGAAAACATATTTGGTGAACCCTATAGATTAATGCCTTAGTAAAAATATTTCCTACACCACATAAAATGATACCTTGTTTTGAAAATGGTTTATAAAGTGAAAACTTTTGCAAATGACTTTGCCACTTTCCAAAATTACCATTAGGTGCTTTCAAATGTTTATGACCCATTAGGAACCACTTTTTCAAATAAAACAATCCTTGGCATGCTTGCATGCATTATCTGAGTTCTATGATTTTATGTGATGTTTTGCTTGATTGGTAGATTGAGTTTGTGCCTTGCTTGATTGATTTGTAGTGACTTGAAGAGTGTGATTGTTGCAAGGACAAGGAGTGAACTTATACCCTCTACCAAAAAGTCAAGTGATGCTTCATACTTTTTGTCCCATTACTTTCACTATGCATTAGTGATTTTCTCTAAGTAAAACTTGCATGGATTTTGCTAAGTATAAACCTTGCTATAGAAAAACCTAGTAGATGAAACCTTACTAAAATTTTCCTAAGTTAAGATTCCTACTACTATCAAGCTTAGCTTAGCTAATAGAAAACATGGGTGGAAATATATTCACACTATGGAAAGTTTCTAAGTCTGAGGACTTATGTTTTCCTAATAAAACAACTAAGTTAATGAATCACCTGGGTGGAATGGTAATTGCTTGGTGGTTTTTGGTTGAGTGGTTCACAAGGCCCATGTCTATGGTTGACCTTGTGTATCTCACTTGTGGATGGCCACCCACACTACTAGGAAAACGGCTATAGGTAATCAGCACATCCGTGGCTCACATGGTTGAAGTGCCCCACGGCTAAAACAGGCGTGGCTCACCTGTGGGCAGTGCCCTACTAATAACTAGAACAACCGTGGTGCACATGACTATAGTGCGCCACAGATGAGTGTGGGACAGGGCCCTGTTGGCTGCACGCCAAACATCTGTAGCGCACTAAAGTCATGTGCGCCACGGTTGTTAGTGTCATCTGTGGCGCACATGTGGGTGGTGCGCTACGCCTAAGCGCATGCCCCCCTCTGCTCTGAAACGGCCACAAACTTCTGTGGTGCACTCGGCCTAGTGCGCCACAGGGAGTAGGAGCATCCGTGGCGCACATGGCATAGTGCGCCACAGATGTTTGTACTCCCTGTGGCGCACTAGGGCCGTGTGCGCCACGGATGTGTCGATTTCTTTAGGACAGCACTTTATGTGCACATGTGTGACCACATCCACCAACCCACACTTCACTTTCCCCTTCTTCTTCCTCCTTAGATCTAGTCGGGATCTTCTCCTTCCCACCTCAATTTCTCCACACATTCACCATTTTTAGCATGTAAAACTTGCTTTGGATGTTACATAAGTAATAGAGGAGGTCTCCGGTCTCTCATCTATCCTTCTCCGGTCGACGCGCGCACCTCTCCTTTCCATCTTTCTCGCGATCGGTCTCTCATCTCGGTAAGTTGTCCATGTAAGGATGTGTTCATGTGTATATGGATGATGTGCTCATATGTATCTAGATGATCAATGATCATGATGTGTGTATGTGGAGAGGATCGATGGTCATATGTGTGTGTATATGGAGAGTATCGATGATGCTCATGCATGTGTGTATGGAGAGGATAATGATATGTTCATGTGTGTATGGATCGGTCTCTCTCTCTCTTGTGTTTGTATGTGAACAAGTTGCCATTTGTTTTGCCAAAATGTTGATTCATTTCCATTTTGGCAAGATTTTGGCATTTCACAAAGGTCCTAATTTTAGGATAGGTCATGCCGAAATTTTCTATCGACCATTGCATGCATGCATTCATTATGTGGTTCTAATAGACTTCAAAATTGTACCATGTACACCGTGCAGGCAAAAATGGTCCGCATAATGAGCGAAGGCATTGTGGCTAGATTTTTGAAATGTGCGACGGCCGACATGATACGAAATAACAAGACGGATATAAGATGTCCGTGCAGAAGATGCAAACTCAACTGGGTGATCGACCCAGATTCCGGGAATCTGCAGGCGCACCTGCTCCGCCATGGTTTCATGGATGGATACACTCGTTGGATAAGCGATGACGTAGATGATGGAGACGGTGAAGGTGGCCAACATGACGATGATCATCATCACGACGAACGGAGAGATGATGAAGAGTCTCCGGAGATGGTGAAGGTGCGGAAGGCACCGGGATGATGATGATCTAGATGCGGAGGAGCGTACGACGATGGAACAACGTCAGTTGGGTGCGGGACCCTTATGTGCAAGAGCTGCTTCTCAAGCAGAGTAATGCCAGGGCTGCTAGAGAGAAAGCTGCTGCAACTTGAGAAAGACGCGGTTACTCCATTGTATGAAGGATGCAGGCCCGATGATACCCGGTTGAATGTAACGCTCAAGGCTATGGAGATGAAGGCAAAGCACAAATTGAGCGACGCAAGCTTCGACGATATGATGGCATTCTGGCACGATCGTCTCCCGGAGGGGAACACATGTCCAACTAGTATCGAGGATGCCAAGAAAATCGTCTGTCCTCTCGATCTACCGCACGTTAGATATCACGTATGCATCAACGATTGCATCATTTATCGGGGCGAGGACGCAGAGAAAACCACATGTCCGGTGTGCGGCGTGAGTCGATACAAGAAAGGTAAGAAAGCACCTCGAAAAGTGGTATGGTACTTTCCTATCACTCCTCGTCTGCAGCGCTATTTCGCGGACCCTAAGGAAGCGAAGCTCATGCGATGGCATGCGGAAAGGAAGAAGCCAGGAGATGATGATGACCCCGAAAAGGATGAGCTGTTGACGCACCCTTCAGATGCTAGCCGCTGAAAGCATTGGACCTCGAATTCCCAGAATTCGGTGGAGATTCGAGGAACATCAGGCTTGGTGCGAGCACCGATGGACTCAATCCGTTCGGTAGCCAGAGCAACACGCACAGCACTTGGCCCGTGTTTGTATGGATGTATAACCTACCTCCATGGTTGTGCATGAAGAAGAAGTACATACAAATGAGTATGCTAATTCAAGGGCCGAAACAACCTGGTACCGACATCAATCTGTATCTCGGGCTGTTGAAAGAGGAGCTAGCCACGTTATGGGAATCTAGAGCCAATACTTACGACGCCGTCGCACAAGATTATTTCACTATTAGATCAACGTTGGTCACTACGGTGCAATACTATCCGGTTGCGGGTATATCTCGGCAGGTTATCCAAGGATTCTGCGCATGCGTTAGGTGCATGGATAACACAAGCTATCTCCAACTAGAGAAAGATCCAGGTCATCGAAAACCGTGTTCATGGCGACCGGAGGTGGCTCGGCAAGAATGATCCATGGAGAAAACGTGGAGACCTGTTCGATGGCAAATCGAGACCCGAGGAATCCCAGAGCGAGAGCAGCGAAGAAGTGGAAGAGTTGCTGAAAACCGGAAAGATTGTCCTAAGCCGGAAAGAAGCGAAAGAGGCAGCAACAAGACAAGCTGATGAAGGTATGGAAAATAAGGTCTGTTTTCGGGAGTTGCCATCTTGGAAGTTTCTCCAGACGCCTCATAGCCTCGACATCATGCATATCACGAAAAACGTGCGAGTCCGGTCGCCACCATAATCAACATGCCGAGGACGAAGATGGTCCGGAAGCAAGGCACGACCTGATATGCTTGGGTATCCGGAAGGAGCTTCACGGAGGACGACTACTCCCCGATGATCGTGAAGATGACGATGATCATGAGTCGGAGACGACACAAGGTCGTCGGAAGGGTAAAAAGTTCAAGAAGAACGAATATTACTGCCCTCCTTCTTGCTTCACTCTAACCCAGGATGAGATCAAATAGTTTTTCAAGTGCCTTCTAGGAGTCAAATTTCCTTACGGCTACGCGGGCAAGATAAGCAGATACCTAGACGAGGCGAAGTAGAGGTTCAGTGGCATGAAGTCTCACGACTGTGCTGTGCTAATGACGCATGTACTTCCGGTCGCACTAAGAGGGATAATGGACGAGCACGTCCGTGAAACGTTATTTGTCCTATGCAAGTTTTTCGACGTCATCTCTAGGAAGTCGATTGGCTTGAATCAGCTCGGAAGGCTACAGGAGGAGATCGTGGTGATACTATGTGATCTTGAGGTCTACTTCCCACTCGCATTCTTCGACATTATGGTGCATCTGCTGGTCCATGTCGTGGAGGACATCATACAACTCGGGCCGATGTTCCTCCGCAGCATGATGGCGTTCGAAAAGATGAACGGACACATCAAAGGATACGTTCGCAACAGGTCCCGTCCAGATGGAAGCATAGCCAAGGGCTTTCTGGCCGAAGAGTGCATCTCTTTATGCACGAATTATCTAGACATCGAGAACCCTGTCGGTCTTCCCGTCAACAGACACCTTGGCAAGCTCGACGGATCTGGTCACCGAGAGGGTCGCCGACATCGCATGCGCATTTCGATTTTCGACGCGCAGACTTTGATCGAGCAAACCTTGTCGCGCTACATCATTTAGAACTGGTCGATCCTTGGGTACAGAAGCACAAAAGGTTAATCGAGAAGAAGTACAGTGACCGGGGCATACAGAGGACGCAGGGAGAAATAATCAAAGAGCACAACTCAGATCTAAATGATTCACTGTTACTTCTTCTGCAGGAGGAGGAAATTGTTGCTAGTCATGGATCCCAGGGTTCCTCATCCCAGGGGTCGACGGCGGCCACCCGGTGGGATAACCCTTTTAACAGGGCGATGAACCGGGCCAAGAAAATAGAGCCGGTTACGAAGAAGTCGTCGTCGGCTGGCCGTCTGGCCGGCCTCGGGGGTAAGAATTGGGTGGATCATTTTGGTCCACCGCCGAGGACGCATGTGGCGCCGTCGGGAAGGAGCGAGGAGGAAAACCGAGAGGTTCAAGAACTTAAGGCACAAGTGGCGCGGATCCCGCAGATCGTCCAAGACAACCTGGCAATCACCCTCACGTCCTTCCTGCCTACCTTGGTGGAGTCAATAGCGAACTGGAGTGCGGGTGGTCGAGTAGGGCCGTGCCCGATTCCAAGCATGGTCAGCAGCCACTCAAACAACGCGGCGCCGACGAATCAGGCGAACTACGTGTTCGTGACTCCGCCCGCTAGCACCGCGGCGCCGCAAGTGTTGGTGACTCCCCCTGCCATCACCGCGGTGCCGGAGTACATGTTGGTGCCCCCCTGCCATCGTCACGGCGGCACCGGAGCTCCAAGCACCCGTCGGTAGGGAGAATACACCGGCGGCCAGCACCGCGCCATCAAGCAGCCCTTCCGTCTCTTGCACGCCTGACGCCGTATGTGGTGCGTCGACATTAGCCGATCTCGACGCCATCACGGTAAACAAATTGCTTTAATTACCGCCTTTCATTCCATCTATTACTCTTATGGCATCTCGCTCTGACGACGCCGTACATGTTTTCCGCAGACGGATGTTCCTTGAACTCTCTTATGCTACGTGAACAACAAGCTGAGGGATGTTGCCAAGGGTACCATCGTTCAACCCTTGCAGCGCACGTTCCACTCAAAGCCGATGCCAGATAGCGTGCACAGGGTTAAAATTAGTTGGGTGCTAAGGGGCTGCGATGACCTGGAACCTCCCATTCAACCCCCAGGAGCGGATGCAGAAGAGCCGTCTGTCCTCAGAAGTTGCTTCGGCTTATTCTTGCTATGGCCAAAGAGCATGATCCATTTGGGGACAGCGGGGGCCATCACGCCATAGACAACAACACCGCCTGTCGTGCCAGCGACAAGGGGTGGCAAGGCCCCCTTACCGCCCTCGCCGTCACCTCCACGCGGTGGGTCGGATGATCATGTTGATGATATGCACATGGCGCAGGATCCGGCCGAGGACGACGAAGACTGGAATGATCACTTCTTCAGCACTCAGTTTGGCAACGAAGAAGACCTAGCTGGTGGCCCCACAGAGAAAGCCACTATCACCAAGCGTCTGTTTGGTTCTCAGGAGACGCCTCCAGCTTGCGCCTTTACAGAGCCAGCTGATACAACCAAGCGGCCCTTTATTCTAAGCCCTGACACACTACATAGGGCGGCCAGTGCTCAGATTGCGGTGCCTGCCCGCTCTCCAAAAGGAAAAAAGGGCAGGAAAAGAAAATCTAGCAGCTCGAGCCAGCCAGTGGCGTCAACAACTGCGAATCCTATCAGGTTTCGGGACAGGCCACCAAGACCCGAGGGAATTATGTGGAGGATTCATGTGGCGGGTGAGCCCATGCTACCTAAGAATTTGTGGAAGCTCGCCCGATTCGCAGAGTGTGCATGACGTCTTGACGATAGAGAGACGCCTTCTATCGGAGAAAGATCCTCGCACCCGGTATTCGTGGTTAAGGTGCCACGGCTTGGGCTTCGTCGATAATGCTCCTGTGGATCTGTTCTTCCTGCGGTTCGACGACATCTTCAATATGTTCCACCTATACCCGCTGCACTATACCATGGTCCGTCTGTTTTCTCTCAGCCTGGCCATGCAGATCATTAGAGAGAACACACCGGGCATCGCTATAGTGGACCCCTACTACATGCGTGACGGCTGCTTGGGTTCCCCCGCCGAACGACGTATCGTGGCCTCGTACCTAAAAAGAATCCTCGTGGTGAACAAGACAAAGGAATACATTCTCGTGCCTTACTTTCCCGAGTAAGTCGTTATTCACTCGCCACCGTCGATTGGCTTTATTAGATCATCATCATTCTTTTTCCAACACATTCCATTTGAATTTTTGCACGAGATGAACACCGACGCTCATCTCCTTATCGCCAAGCATTCCCACGCCATGTATTTCACCGGGAGTCTAGAAAAGAAGAAAACGACAAGATCAAGGAAGTTCGGATGATGCTCTCCTTTGGCTTTGCCTCGACAGAAGGCACCACCTTCGTGCGTACGAAGGTCAAGTTCGGCAGGCACGTCTTCAACCACGTAACGGAGTTCCCCTGCGTGAAGCAGCCGGAAAACAGTAAGAAGGAAGCCTACTACGCACTCCATCACATGAGGGCGTTCCTACTTGACCAGCAAAATTCTATGCTGCCAGATCATCTCAAACAGTGGGCCGAAGCAAAGGCCAAGATCAATGATTCGGATATTAGACAAGAGATGTATCGCATCCAGCAGTTTGGGGTAATCATCTTTCGTGATGTCATGACTTCGGGGGGGATCTTCTACGGAGGAAATATCCCGAATAACCGTGACATAGAAGATCGCCTAGAGATGCAGGGTGACTATAGGAAGTTCATGACGAGACAGGGCGTCCTCCCGTTCCCTAAGCCGAGCCAGAAGGCTTGATGTTGGCCTAGTTGTAGTTACAAACTATAGATGACCTTTGTGTGTGTGTGTGGACGACAAGTGAACTTATTTTGCTTATTATTATTATATATCAATCAATGCTTGGTTTTTTTGCTTACTCTTTGGTCCTTTGCTCAATTTGGTCCTTCTTTTTTTCCTTACTCTTTTTTCAAGAATAATGCCGATGATTGAAATGTCGTGGCACACTATATATGTGAATGTGCTACGATGGATTGTACTTTGTGCTATGCACAAGTCCAGGTGTGTGCATCCTACTTGGCGTACGGTTCCATCGTAGCATATTCCTGTGTCCAACGACCTATGTATATATATGAGGCATGCTTTTTGAGTTACTTTGGTCTTTTTCAAGAATAATGCCGATGATTGAAATGTCGTGGCACACTATATATGTGAATGTGCTACGATGGGATTGTACGCCTTGTGCTATGCACAAGTCCAGGTGTTGTGCATCCTACTTGGCGACAGTTCCATCAGTAGCATATTCCTATGTCGAACGACCTATGTATATATATGAGGCATGCTTTCGAGTTACTTTGGTCTTTTCGAGAATAATGCCGATGATTGAAATGTCGTGGCACACTATATGTGATTGTCTTTGCGATGGGATTGTTCGCCTTGTGCTATGCACAGGTCCAGGTGTTGTGCATCCTACTTGGCGAACAGTTCCATCATAGCATATTCCTGTGTCGAACAACCTAGTTATATATGAGGCATGCTTTTTGAGTTTGGTCTTTTTGATTTAGGAGTACTTTCTATAAGTGTATCTTCATATGCGACTTTAATTATATATGTTTTTCAATAGTCGGTTAATTATTATTGTCAACTTATAGATGACGTAGTGCGTCGTGTACAAGGGACGGGTTCCTGAGTCTCGATGATTGGGAAGACTGCCGGAGACAGTGCACCGCTTCAGCGGCAATAGCTACAAAGGGTACAACACTATGGAGGCGGATGCTAGATACACGCGCTATCTAGCGGGAGTTAGGACAAGGAACCGGATGAAGACCTACACCTTCGTCAGCGGTGATCATGCTTATCTTCTTTGGTTATTTATCCCGTTTGTGTCTAGCTAGCTAGTTTAGATGTCTAAGCGAGCTTAGAGCTCTAACTTGTTCGATCGACACATGTATTCGCATGTCACCAACTACTACTTTGTAACATGATCGAAACAATGTAATTAACTTAGACTATGTATTCATGTATGAGACTTATCTATATGTATTTGTTTCAATCTTGTTTTTCATATTGAGTATTTATATATATAATTGTATATCTTGTATCTGTGTGTGTATATCTGCTGTAATATTGTATATAATCTGTATTGCATATAATCTGGCTCGGAAATTAAAAAAAAACAAAAAATACATCTGTGGCGCACATGGTCTACCTTCTGTGGCGCACTACACCTAAAGCGCACTATGGAAGTTTAGTGGCGCACTAGGTAGTGCGCCACAGAAGATCCTAGGGGTAGCGCACCATCCCAAACTTCTGTTGCACACTAGGAGGTGCGTTACGCCTATCTCTACACAACCGTGGCGCACTAGGCAATGCGCCACGGCTGAGAGATAGCCGTAGCGCAAGGCCCGTGGCGCACTGCTAGTGCGCCACGATGGGCATTTCGGGTGCTCCACTAACAGCCTGTTTCCTAGTAGTGCCAGGAACAAAGAGATTTGAGATGTCAAATGTTGAGAAGCTTCAAGTGCAGCCACTTGGCATTATGGGCTCTGCCTGGATCATATAGGTTGCAAGAACTTAGCCATATGGACAGTTGGTGGTAGCTTTTGATAGGTTGGAACGCGTCCATTTTGGTCTAAGGGAAGGCTTCTGAAAGATCTTGTCTTGGTGAAACCAAGTCTTGTGGGGAAAGTGCACCACCTCTGCAGAGTGTAAAATCTAAGTACTTAGCCATGTCCCTGGTAAAGGACAATTCGAGCATCAAGACATGGAAGCAATCAAGAATCATATCATTCAAATTTTCTAAGTTAAAATCTCGTGGTTTGAACAAGGGTTAAAGGATCTTCAATCTTTGATTGAGAAAATGTTTTGTCAAGCAAAAACTTAGTGTTTTCAAAATGATAAGGAAAATCTATTTTGAGCAATGCAAGCCTCAACTCCACTTAGACAAATCCATGTAGATGATAGACTCCACTATACTACCATAGTATCACTTGCCAATACAATTCAAATGTATTGACCCTTGTGGCTGTAACTTGTTATGTTGCAGGTTTGATTGTTTTTAGTGAAGATTGATTGATTAGGATTACAAAGTCTACAACCAACATGTCTGCCTGTGGCACTTTGAAGATGAAGGACTCCATGCTTATAGATTTCTGCTGCAATGTAATGTAATAGCCAAATGAGCTATGTAAGATGTAATAAAACTATGTTATTCCTGGTTATAAAGTTATATTATGACCTTTGTTTCTTGATATTACATCTTAACTGTGGATGCTAGCTATTGATCCAGGGACTAGCATTGTAAACACAGGGGACTCTACCTTATATTGTTTAAAGGTTGGGACACTCCCTCTACACAACAGCTTTAGAGCCGCCACCCGACCCGGCAGCCATAGATCCGCTCGGTTTACCCATCGGGACGAGCATCGTTGCTAGTGTTGTGGGCCGGATCTGAGGAGCGGTGCCTGGAGCATAGACCAAGGTTGTCTATTTGGTGGAGGTGGTCTTGTCGGATGAGGTGCGAGCCGGACCAGGAGCAGCATGCCGGGTATGGTTCTTTGAAAGAGGAGGAGAGTGAGCAGGTTTATTTGGAATAGGAGCCGACTAACTGGGAGCCAACTGACTGGCTCAGCAGTATTGCTGGCACCAAGATTTGAAAGTTGTTCATAAACACCAACTTGAGGGATGGTGCCAGAGGAACTGGTGGCGAAGGTCTTCTCGACGCCAGCGTTGCCGGCACCAAGATCAAGAAGTTCTTCCTGGGATGCGGCAGATGTGCTGGGCCGAGTCTCCTCCGTCGGGTGAGCCACCGGGTCTGACTGACACTGAGAAGCATGAGCTTCAGCAGTGGAAGCCTCGACTCGGATAGGGCTTTGCACCATAGAATCAGCTGGAGAAGGCGCAAGCCTTAGCGGCGAGGCAATGCTAGGATCAGCCTGATTGGCCGACAAAGGCGCAACGCTGAAAACAACAAGATGGTCATACATATTCGTGAAGCAGAAACATAATGTACTCCCATTAATGTGGAATAGGCGGAACTTAAACCAGTCAATTCAATTCAGCATTGTCAATTTATCCAGAACTTCACTTTTTTACTCGGTGAAACAAGAATCCGTTAAGCATAGGTAGGAAAAATGTAATGTAAGCAGACCGCAAAAGCTTACCTGGTGACAGTCGGAACGCGCGGTGGGAGACGAGTAACTAGGCGTCCAACTGCTTTGCGAGTCTCCGCCAGCGTGGTTGCAGCAGCAGCAGCCTTGCGCTTCTTTGCTGGCTGAGCACTGGAGGAGGCCCCCTGTCGCTTATTCGGTTTAGCGATAGGGATTTTGCTGACTCCGCCCACAGCAAGAGGGGGAGTGTTATGTACCTAGCTAGCTGCATGAGTAAATGACAGGGTTACTCTAATAAGTTAGAGGGCTAAAGTCACATGGAAAATACCTCCAAAATCTCACAATCATCATCATTATCATCATCATCGTCAGACCAATCTTGTAAGGGGTTTCGAGATTGACTCTTACCCGGAGTTGAAGCAGCAGCCTCGTGCAGAATAGGCATGAAGCACTCCAGGTTATACTCGACTTTGTTAGAGTCGGAGCGGTCCTCGTTGTAAGCGCTAGGAGGGACAGTACTGTCATCAACCTGGTGAACAAGATTCTGCGAAAGACAAACAGAATAAGCATCGAAAATTGGACAAAAAATAGCAAAACAAGCTAAAGCTGATTCAGCAGCAAAAGGTGACTCGAAAACTTACCTAGGGGACAGGCTTGACCCGACTAAATGGAGGGCATCTCCAAGCCCAATCATCCGCCAAGTTCAGCTTGAAGATCGAGCTTACTCGGCGGGCCACGTAATCGTGGGTATACTCCTTCGTGGAGTGCCGAGTGGGGTCATGCATGCCGCTCATAAAGCACATCTTGTGGCTCCTGGCTTGGATAGGTCTTACCCGGCGTGAGATGAAGGTGCACATGAGATCCATGTCGGCGAGATGAAAGTTCTCATTCGGCGACAACATCCTCTCCAAGATCACATTGGCCTCATTCACCACAACGTCTTGGTCGCGCGGGTCAAGTTGCCAGAACTTCTTGCTGGGGACCTCGTCCGAGAAAGGGGGAATCAGATGTAGTCGGCGGTCCCGCTATTATTGACATAGAAGAAATTCCTATGCCATTTCTTGCAAGAGTCAAGGCCAGTAACCCAAGGAAAAATGGAGTCTCTCCTGGGTGTGATTCTAGTGGCACCGCATCGAGTCGGCTTTTTCTCGGCTCGGGGAGCGCCAGGCTGAGAAACAACTTGCACCCTAAAACTAAAATATTTGGCCCACAGAAGAACTGTAGGGCAAATGCCAAAATAGGCCTCGCAAGCGGAAATGAAGCAGGAAAGGGAGCCAATCGCGTTGGCAGGCAAATGATTGGTCTGGAGATGGAAGGTGTAAAGAAAGGAAGAGAAGAAACTTCTCACTGGCAGAGCGAAACCTCGCTCAAAATGAGAGAGGAAAACCACCCTTTCATTGGCATCAGGTTTGGGGGAGATCTCACCGGCGGGAAGACGGCTGTCCACCTCGAGCGGGATGCGCCTAGTGCAGCGAAGCTATTCGAGCTCCTCGGAGGAGGCCTCCGAACCCTCCCAGCTGCCGCGCTTGCTGGCGGGAACCTCCTGTTCTTCAGCTCCTTCAGCGTCGTCGCGTGCGTCCATGATCTCCCTGGACTCAATCTTCTCCGTTGTTGGAAGATGCTTGGAAGAACAAGGACCCGTAGTGGAATGAGAAGAGGGAAAGGGTAATATCAAGGCAAGAACAGGAGGCAAGAAGAACCGCAGAGGAGGAAGTTGGATTTTGGAGGCGCAAGGAAGAAGAAGAGGCAATGGGGAAACTGAACAGGCGAGGGAAGTTATAATACCCTCACCCCTACTCAAGGGCAGTAAGAACCCCAATCGTGGGATCCCCCTGCACCGTGCGGCCAGCGTGTGGCCGTGTACCCGGCCTTGTGAGCCAATCAGCGGGCGCCACATGACAACAATACACTAAAAATCCCCTACCACGTCACAAAAGCAAGGACAAGGGGCGCAGACCGATGGGACTCCCATAGTGACAGAGAATACATGCGCAACCGTCACTGTGCGGTCATGGATTGGAACAAAATTTGAGGCAAGTTTCCATGACTACCAGCTGTCAGTGACTGAAGCGCGCCGAAAATGACTCTTAATTGGCCAAAATGACTCGGCACGAGGGAAAAACGAGCCATAAAATCAAAGAACACACTCGGAAGCTGTATGATAAACTCGGCAAGATGCAGGATTGAGCGAAATAGTGTGCCCTAAGCAATTAATAAAGATAAAAGAAGAAGTTACAATTACATGAAAGGAACTTGGAGACGCCTAACAGCTAGAACTGCTAGACCTCACCAGCTTCGGGGACTAATATAGGGGGGATAACCCCCGGTAGGGTCACAAGGGGTAAAACATAGCCTAGCTTGGCTTACGCCGAGTGAAGAAAGAACCAGGACGAGTAAGTACAGCTGGGTAAGAAGATCATATGCGGCCGACGTAGAAACTATGTCGGCTCGTATAAGACAAAGATGTTAATCTTGCAGGAACCAACGATCCAAGTCTCCCGAGGAGGGGCCGAGTCAGACATGACGTGTGGCACCTTTCCGAGTGAGGTTCAGGAGGGACCATAGTAAAGCGTGGTCAAAAGAGAAGGGCGACGCCGGGTGACACGAAAGGAGCCGGGTGACACCCAAAGAAAGGGCTGACGTACAAAGTTACTGCGTGACGCCAATAGGAATAGGAGGCGATGTACCTGAAGACCGTTAGTTGTCTAGCTTTATGGACTAGGCCACTTGGCTTAGGGTAAGCCCATGACCTGGCCCGCATAGTAGGGACCAAGATCCAAACAGTAACCCTAGAACCCAATGGGGTGTAACCTAGCTGGCAACGCCTATATAAGGAGGGGCGCAGCTATAGAAGGGGAGGTTGGTCCAAGTAGGGAACTAGTTCACAAAAATCTAGTTCATATAGCTCAAGGAGCACTTCTAAACCTCTAGCATCAATAAAATTCCTAAGTGTGGAGAGTTCATATTATTCTTAGTGCATGGCTAGACCGTGCACTCCCTCCCTGGTGACCACAAGCACCCATTCGGCCCCCAACTTAAGCCTACCCATGGCATCTTCCGTGACACCACCACAACATCGTCTCCTTGAGAAGCAGTTCCTGAACATGAGGGTCCCGCAACATCGAAGTTAGCCGTGTCTGGGTGTTCATGTATTCTCCTTGTTCATGATGGTCATGCCCGTTGATATCTCCTTCTTTGTCATGATGATCATGCCCACCGATATATTCTTCGTCATGATGACCATGACCGTCGGAAGACTCTTCGTCTTCTTGCCCGCCCATGTCTTCATGATGACCACCACCATTTGTTGCCAGCTCCTCATTGAAGTTGCGCATCAAATCGCGCCTGAGCAGGTGATCCTCCAATTGTCCAGAATCAGGGTCGATCCAGCGCTGGAGTTTGCATGTTTGACATGGACATCTTATCTGGTTCTTGTTGTTCCGAATCATGTATGCCTTCACGTCTTTCTTATACCTAGTAACTCGACCTTCGCTCTGACGACCATGGTTGCCTGCGCGGTATGCACATATAGAGAAAAAGAGAGAGTAGGTTAATTAGAAACCACACCTTATGCACACACAAAAACACATGCATGGTCGCCGAAAAATTTAGCATGACCTTTCCTAAAAGTAGGACATATTGGTGGTGCAAAAATTTGACGAAATGGAAATAAATCAACATTTCTGCAACATCCATGCACCACATAGGGGAAGACAAGCAACAACAAGAAACTTCTTCCCATGCAAACATTCATGCACCACACAAGCTTCATGCACAAACATCATCTTGGCGCCATGCATCGCATGTACACACCACTCGTGCAACAAGATTCAGACCTACAAAACATGCATATTCATGGACAATTACTCACCTAGTAGATTGAATACCGAGTCGAGACCGTGATGTGAGAGAGTGTGGACCAATAGATCTATGGAGAGATAGTGGTAGACAAATAGAGATGTGGAGGAGAAAAGTAAGTGCGTTTTATATCTACAAGTTGGAGAAAGGCTTTCCCTAACCAATCTACCAACTATAGTAGATTTAAATACAACAAAATCGAGAAAATCATGGGCACAATGGGGTGGGAGAGAGGAGGAAGACGAGCTGGGAGGAGGGGAAGAAGGATGTGAAATGGGTGGCGGTAGATAGAGGGTTGCAAAGCTGCCACCTTTTTGTGTAGATATGGACACAGGGTTATGTGGCGCATATGGCAAATATGCACCACAGAAGTTTGATATTTTGTGGCACATATCACCATATGTGCCACAAAAGCTTGGTCATAGGTGGCTAGAGTGTAGGGCCAACACCATGTTCTGTGGCGCATATGGTGATATGCGCCACAGAACTTCTGTGGCGCATATGGTGATATGCGCCACAGAACTTCTGTGGCGCCTATCACCATATGCGCTACCGAAGGTTGGTTAGAGCCCGGTCAAAGCCCGCCTGCTATGGTCCCACCTGATGCTTCTGTGGCGCATTTGAGCATATGCGCCACAGAAGACTTCTATGGCGTATATGCTAAAATGCTCCACTGAAGTTTCATAGACCAACGCCTAGTGTGGGTCCCACCTTACTTCTATGGCACATTGCCAAAGTGCAGGCGCCACAGAAGTTTGAAGGTTCTATGGCGCATTGCCACATATGCTCCACTAGATTTCTTTTGTGGTGCATGGTCATCCCCATGTGCCACAGAACGTCTGTCTATATATAGCTTTTTTCCTAGTAGTGCGTGGCTCATCTCGAATCCTCCAATCAGGGCCTCGAGCACCAGGGCAGAGTGACCTGGGCGAGGTATCTGCGCGGGTGATCCGAGCGGTCGAATGTGATGAATGAATCCGAGCCGCTAAGGTACTCAGGTATGGATGGCGGAGAGGTGACGGCTAGGTTGACTTGGCGGTTGATCTTCTTCTGCACCCTGTTGTTTGGGCGCCCCTTTTGTATCATTATACACCCTAGCGGTGGCGGGTATGCATCTGCTTTGTTATTCTGCGTCGGCGCAGTCGCAGGCTGCACGGGTGCTCCAGATGGTGGAGGTGGAGCGCCATGTGCGATTGCTCCTGGAGTGGGGGCAAATCCTGGGTTCACCGCTTGGCGATGCATCAGGGCAAAGCCCTTGTGGAGTTTCTTGAACTCCCTGCAGTCTTTGAGAATGTGACTATCCTTCCTCTTACCATCTTGCTTGTCGATGTAGAAGTGGATGGTGTAGGGACCCGACAGCTTTTCGAATGCGGATGGCCCATCATCACGGTTATGGCATTGCCATGTTTGCGTGGGTCCTCCACCGTCGCGGTAGTTCCTACTGCGATACCTGCTATTGCGGTTTCCATCGTCGTGGCGATCGGCGTAGCCAGATGCAACCATGTCGACTTCCTCGCAGTTATCGTAGACACGCGGTCTTCTCTTTTAGCAGCGATCATGCCTGCACCCGAAGTCATCTTCATCATACGAACATGCTTGGTTGATGCCATCTTCGCCATCGGCCCAGCGACTGGCGATGTCCATCAGGTGGTCAATGGTTTTGGGATTGATGGGCCCGAGCTCTTCCTTGAATTCACGGCGCCTGACGCCTTCGTTGAAGGCGTCGATTGCCTTCTCCTCTGAGATGTTTGCGGCTGAATATTTTATGATGATCCAGCGTAGTATGTACGAGCGGATAGACTCGTTCGACTGCTGGCAGCAGGCGCATAGGTCCTCGATTGAAGCTGGTCTCTTGCTGGTGCCTTTGAAGTTGTGGATGAAGATGTATTCCAGCACTTCCCAGCTGCGGATGGATCCGGAGGGGAGAATATTGAGCCAGGCCCTAGCTGCGCCTATCAGATGCAGCTGAAGGCACTGCATGGTTGTTTTTTGCTCCCTCCATGGAGCTTGATTGACGATAGGTGGTCGTCGAGCCAGACCTTCGGCTCTTGCGCGCTATCAAATTTCGGGTTATCCAAAGGGAGCTTGAAGTTCTTGGGCATCCGCGATTGTCGTACGGTCCTGCTAAAGCATCTGACGCCGCATATCTCTCCGTCCTCGTCTTCGGACTTGATGGAGCACACGCTCTTTGCACGAGACTTGTCGATCTTGCACTACGTGAGCTCGCTACGAGTGTCGTAGTTGCTTCTCCAGCACTGTGGGCTGCGGCGACGCCGTGGCAGGTCATGTTCTTCCTCCTTAGATGAGGGTGTGTGGCTTCAAGTGAATTTTACCGCAGCCTTTTTCTTTGGTTCCGCGGGTGACTCATCATGGAGCGCAACTCTGACGAGTCCAAGATCTGCAAGCGCAGATTGGTGGATTGTGTTCCTTGGGTCTCCCGCGGGTGGCGGGTTGGATGTGAGGTAGGTGGTAGCCACCATGACGCGCGGCCTACGGCATCTTGGGCATGATGTTGCCCTGTGATTCCATCATCATGAAGGACATGTCGAGTGCCTTGGTGGCCTCACATCATGCCGCATGATCCATGCGCTCTAGGCGAGAGCGATACATGTGACTGTCATGGCCTTTCGAGGTAGATCCGCCAGCGGAGAGCGTAGCTCGCCGTATGCTTGACTCGTCAGCCGCTCACCTGCGCTGATCATTCTCACTTTGCTACCTACTCTTCATATTGTGCTCCTCGATGAGGAGCCAGTGATAGCCCATCAGCATGTCACGAGGGGCGTCGGCAGGTAGAGGGTGAATGCCTCGCACAGCGTCGCGCACCCTCTCCCAATCCTCGTTGGAGAGGTGGATCTCGTTGCGAACATGGTTTATACCCTTAGTGCTTTGAGGTGCCCTATTCCCGTTGGGATCTGGCGGAGGTGCCCCGTTTCCTCCATTCTCAACCCGGGGGTTGGGAGGGGGAATCAGTGGTGGATCGGTTCCATCGTAGATGTTGCCATTGTGGATGGCCGCGCACATGTAGCGCGGGAGGAGGTCATTACTCCCACAGCTTTCAGATCTGGAACCGTAGGTCCCTTCCTCCATAGGAGGGTTGCAAAGGTCGGAGTTGTAGCTGCTGCTGTCATCCGAAACGCTCGTCAGCGATGACATGCGTAGGGAGCCGATTGGTGGCACCCATGAAGCGGTCTTGATCGATAGGGGTGGCACCCACTCTGGGAGACGCAGGGTATCGGACTTGCCCACCTGGAAGCAGAAGCTCCCGAATAGCATCTCGACTATGTCTCCTACGGAATCGAAATCCTTGCGAGTGGCCGGTGAGTGGGAGGTGAAGTTGAAAGCACCAAAGAAGAGGTGATTCTTCGTCGCCAAGGAATCATAGATCGCGGTGGATGGGACCATCTCGATCGCACGATCAGCGCCCCCAGTTCTCATAGACGGTGCCAATTGACGACGGTTCAACTCATCAATTCCCATTGTTATGGACTAGGTTTATGGAGAAGATGGGGATGCTGGATATCGCGAGATGGTTAACACACACGCAACAAGTGGACACGAGGTTTACCCTGGTTTAGGCCCCCGGAGGGAAAACCCTACTCCTGCTTGACTGTTCTTGATTACGGTGGAACCGAAAGTTATAGGGTGTGTCTATGAGTTGGAGAGATCCTCCTCGTCGTGCCCTCCTGGCCTTTATATAGATAGGGCAGGTCCTAGGAGTATGTTGAGTCAGTTACAAATTAGGGTTTCACCCTTGAATATTCTATCTACAGCTTGGACGTGTTCTCCAAGGAGTCAAACTTCTACTGGGATTGGGCCACCCGGAGTCTCCTTGGGAAGCAAGTTTTCATGTAGGCCTTCTCTGGGCTGGACCGGGTATACCTATGTGAGGCACCTGTAGTGTATATCTATTTCACATGCATTTCCTACGACCTATGGTCTTTGGCAGTAGTTAGTGCATCAAACACTCCTTTTTAGTGAACTTACTGAGTACGCTCGTACTCAACGTATCTTCTTAACCCTTGCTAGATTTTGAAGCCAATACATACAACGTCTACATTAACTTATGCTCAAGGAATCATCATTAGAAGCTCAAGTTCTTCAATGAAGCCAAGGAAGTCAATATATACAACAACTAAAGCGAAGATGAAGTTGCTGATTATATAGGATTATAATCTCTAGCCATAGAACCTATTACTGAAGAGCATTATAATAGCAGCAATGCAAGCCCAATAGTTTAAATACTAGTCTATTCGTATGATAGTTATGAGTTGATTATTTATGTTTCTTCTTTGTAAGAAGTTTCCTTCTCTCTCTTTAACCTAGAGTGTTCTCTATATATTTTTAAAAGAGTGGTACAATAGAAACACAGCAGTTCCAAGACATGACTATAGGTTACAACTTGACTCTTTACAAAAGATCCAGAGAACGCTCTAGGTTAAATAGAGAGAATGAAACTTCTTAAAAGAAGAACTAGAAATAATAAACTCATAAATATCATACTAATAAACTAGCATTTAAACTATTGGGCTTGCATTGCTGCTATTGCAATGCTCTTCAGTAATAGGTTCTATGGCTAGAGAATATAATCCTATCTAATCAGCAATTTCATCTTTGCTTTAGTTGTTGTATATTGACTTGACTTGACTTCAAGATTGAAGAACTGATGATGATTTGATGATTCCTTGAGCATGTTGACGTAGACGCTTCTTCAGATTGGCTTAAAGGGTTAAGAAGATACGTTGATTACAAGCATACTCATCAAGTTGAATAAAAATGAGTGTTTGATGCACTAACTACAGCCATAGAACATAGTTCGTAGGCAATGCAGGTTTTCATAAACATTTCTTCAAAAGTTGCTTTTATTCTGAAAATCTATGTTCGTCGGCCTTCAAAGGTTTACCAGAACTTTCATGAAGTTCCTTTCCTGCCGCGTTTGTAGCACTTTCTCGGAATAGGGAGTAACAAGTTACAGTTTTTATACTCTGCAGAGGTGCGTTACTTTTCCCATGAGAGATATTAGCTTTGTTGCACATGCGGGCCATGAACCCATTCATACTTCCTTGGTATGAGGCCCAGACTAAGATCCAAGCCAATCACTGCCCTTCTCCGTGACCCCATATGTCTGCACGATCCTTCGGGCCGAGCTACATCTCCGTTAAGCCCCCTTTCGGGCAACCTACAACCATGAGGAGTTCCAGAAGACTCTACGAGCCAGTGGTGCCCCTAGAAAGTTCCATATAGGTCCGACTATACCTCCGGCAGTCGCTCACAGATAATATAGACACCAAAATCGTGGGGCCTAAGGGTTCCCACCCATATGCTGGATCTCGCAAGGAATCACAGCGTCATGTTAAGGTCGTCTTGCCTACAAACGAAAGGAAGAAGATCCAGCTGACTTCTCCATCCCATTCCAAATCTCATGGTTAACGTGTAATATATGGCGCAAGAATCACTGGCGACATTGGTGGTTAAGTCCTATATAATATGTTCCTTTAGCACCAGAACTTAAAATTGTAGGTTATTACCTCTTGGTAAATAACCTATAATCAAATTATTATGAAAATAGTGTTTTCTGACCTTTTTGAAATGCAGGTGATGAAAACACTGGATTTGCAAAATAGTTGATAGAAAATAACCAAAGGACATGAGAAAGTGTGAACTTTCCTTTTATGATTGCAAGATTATGCACTCATGGTCTTCCGGTTAATAGTGATCCAATATATGAAATTAGCACCATTGGTCTGGCAAGGACTAATATTTAAAGAATCAAGATGCAGTTATGCATTTTGTAAAATCTTGAGGTAATTCTCCCGTATCGAGAATGAGTTAAATTTAAGTGGTGCTATTAAGATTTGGTTATTTTCGAGTTTACTTTAAAAATAATGATATCTTCCATTCATTTGGGAGTTTAGTATGCAAAGTATATACATGAAGTATAATAATATACTAATATTGAGATGAATTGATTTATTTCAATTAGGTTACAAAGAATAACATTCGAAGAAAAGTGTTCTTTGATAAGGTTTAAGTAAGCTTTACAGTTAATAGATTGTGATCAATGTCTTTTGTGTTTGCTCAATTAGTTGGGATTTTAGATGCTTTATGTCTTAATTAAAAAAGACTGAAGTTAACTATAAAAATATATAATTAATATTTTGACATGATGTTTATGATCTTTAAGACTAAAGTTAACCTTAAAAGCATAAATAAATTAAGGTATAATATTTTTTAGTTAATGACAAGTCTTAGGTTTAGGATTAATGTTGTGAGTTTATTCACTTTAGATTGAAGAGAAGGATTAGTTTATATTTGTTTTGCTAACGTGTAACTTATTAATGTTAGGGTTCGAAGTCATGTTGAGTAAGGTTAAGAGATAAAGATCATTTACTTTTAATAATAGAGAATGATGCATAAGGTTACCTTAAAGATTATGGTTTAAATTTGATTAAAGGTTTCAAAAGAATATTATAGAGTTAACTATTTTAGTTTTATTTTGAATCATAATTATGGATTTAAACTTAATAGTTGATTTAAAGGACTTAGTGTTTATAAAGAAACGTGATTAATTCTTACTTAAGAAAATAATTTTAAAAAATTAAGAAAATAGTTATTGTAACAAAATAGGTAATAGATAAGAATTTATTATTTTTAATTCATAAAAATCTTACTAAATATGTATTTAATATTTTTCTAGTATAATATATTTATTCAAGATCTTAAATATGATTTTTTTTAATTATTATTTTTATGTCTATAAAATTCTATAAAGGATTATATATCTTTGAATATTTCCTTTAAATTTTATTTGTAAAAAATTAAGTTAGTATATTTATAGAATAGTGATTTTATTTTTATATACAAAAATGATTTTTATTGATTTTTAGGACTTTTGCTTATTTTATGAAATTTTACTTAGGATTTAATGTTGTTAATATTTATTTGCATTTTATTTACTCAAACAAGTAATATTATATATTTCATAAATATATATTATTTTTGTGATCATTTTGGTATATCATATGTATTTTTAGGATTTTTATATATTTTTCTAGAGTATAATTATTTTTAATGGTATTTTGGTCTTTTATAGAATTATTTAGATTTTCCTTTAAATTCTAGGCCATGCCGTTTGGGCTGACCCAGCCCAATTCGGCCCAAATGGGATGGTCAAACCCATACCCCTGAGGGGTATTAGACCGTACCGGCCCAATACGCACTTGCTCACTCTCTCTCGCTCGTGTTCTCCTCTCTCTCATCCACTCCGGCCCCACGGCCTCACCGGCCGCCACCGTGGTTTGTGACGAGGTTGTCGAGGCTGCTACATCAACTGGTCCTGTCTGATTTGACTCTATGTATCTCTCCCGACCAGGCGGTCTCCAACCCGAACCCTAGGGTTTGGTGGTTACTGACGAGATGGTGCTCCCCTGCTCCTGGGTTGTTGTGTCATGTCCCTGGTGGCCCTGTGGTGCTATTAGGTCTGTTTTTTCTACTGTGGCCTCCTTGTCCATGGTAGGAGCGGGTTGAAGCGCCTTCGGGTGCTCCCCGTGCCACCGTGGACCTCATCGCCGACCACCCTGCTTCCTCTTCTATAACCTAGCAAGGACCTTGAGTAAGTCTTCTCCTCTACTCTCCTATGTACTCTCTGTGCACCTACAGAAGAACTAGGGTTCTTCCCCTTGATGTGTGTATCTTTAGATGATGTACTACTATATGCTCACTTTTGGTGATTAGTCCTATGGATTGATTATCTATTCTATTGTGGAATGATACGTCGTAAACGTATCTATAATTTTTGATGCTCCATGCTTGTTTTGTATTAACATTCTTATGTTTTGTCTACACTTTGAGGTATTTTTATACCTTTTCCAGAACTAATCTATTGACAAGATGCCGCAGTGCCAGTTGACTATTTTCTACTGTTCTAGGTTTCAGAAAAGCTAGTAAGAAATATTCTCAGAATTGGACAGGGCAAAAGCCAAAGTCAATATTTTACCACAAGGAACACGTAGTACGGAGGGCAGCCGAAGTGGGGCCTCGAGGCAGGCAAACCCTAGGGCGGCGCAGCCAGGGGGCACCAGCCCTAGGTGTGGGCACGTCAGGAGCCCACCGACCTTGCCCCTTCGACTATAAAATAACCCCGAGGCAGAAACCCTAAGTACCCGATCAAATCTCCAGAAGCAGTCGAGTCACGCCATCTCCATCCCTAGATCAGGGGTGCAAGCTCTTCGGCACCACGCCGGAGGGAGAGATCATCCCGGAAGCCTTCTTCATCACCATGCCAGCCTCCGGAGTGATGCGTGAGTAGTTCACCCTTGGACTATGGGTCCATACAGTAGCTAGATGGTTCTTTCTTATCCTTTGTGCTATCATTTTTAGATCTTGTGAGCTCCGTTCATGATCAAGATCATCTATTTGTAATCATACATGTTGTGTTTGCAGGGATCCGATGGATATTGAGATACTATGTCAGATTGATTATTGATTCTATCATGTCTATGTTATTTGTGATCTTGCATGCTCTCCATTGTTCGTCGATTCTTTGGCAAGTAGATGCTTGCAACTCCAAGAGGGAGTATTTATGCTAGATAGTAGGTTCATGCCTCTAGTAATTTGGGGAAGTGACAAAAATCTCTAAGGTTGTAGATGTGTTGTTGCTAATAAAGAGCAAACAACAATCCTTTGTCCATGGGGCAATTGTATTGTTTACTTTATCTGTTGCTTGCAACTTAATAATGGAAGGGGTTCGGATGATAACCTAAAGGTGGATTATTAGTCATAGATGCAGTTGGATTACGGTCTATGTATTATGCTGTAATGCCCAAACAAATCTCGTAGGAGTCAACATGTCTAGTATACACATTGTTATGCTTTCTCAATCTGTCAATTTCCCTACTGTAATTTGTTCACCCGACATGCTATCTATCTTAAGGAGAACACCTCTAGTGAATTGTGTACCCCGGTCCATTCCTTTATCATTGATATTCCATCTACCATTTACTGTTTACTTTCTTAAAGCAATTACTATCTTCCACACTGTATGTTCAAACCTTTGTTTTCAGCAAACCGCTCAACCTCACTGTAAGTTGGGGCAAAGTTCTGTGGTTATGTTGTGTAGGTTCCAAGTTGCTATCAAAACCTTGGAGTTGTTTCCTTACTCCTACTGGTTCGATAACCTTGGTTTCATAACTGAGGGAATCTTGCTGCTGTGCTCATCATACCTTCCTCTTTGGGTTCCCAACGAGCTCTACATATCTGAGCCACCAAGCACTTCATTTGGCACCGTTGCTGGGGAGATAAGGACAACTTCAATCTCTTCCTCCTTGTCAGTCACATTTCAGGGAGAAAGAAGATTCTTGCAAGGGGAGTATTTCACAACCAATCTCTTTACTTTGTTTTTGTTTTACTTAGTTTGTTTTTCTTTGTTTTGCTTGTTTCTTTTTATCAAAAATACCAAAAAAATAGTTTTGTTTGGTCTGATTTTTATTATAAAAAATACAAAAAATTTAGTTCCTATTGTAGTTGATATTTCTGTTGGTTTGTTATTGCCTTGCTTCATCATGCTTTCTGTCAGTGGTTGGTTAATTTGAAACTCGATCTTATTGGCAAGGTGGGTTCACGGAAGAACAAAAATATTATTATGAGGAATACCGCTTGTCACAAAAAGGGAAACCCTTATTGGAACAAATTAATAAATTGCATACCATTGCTATAACCGTGTGCTCTACTAATAATGTTACTTATTGCTTTGATAAATCTTCTTGCTGTAGGAGGTATAAACACCTCCCTTTTCAATGTGAGTATAATGATAATGTTACCATATCTTCTTATGTTAAGGGAAATTATGACTTTTATGACGTGGAACAAATTGAAGAATTTATTGCTTGGAAGGGTGCATTCGAACATGCTAATTTGTTTGAAAATACTGATGATGCACCTTATAAATACGAGGTTTATGACATACTTAAATTTTGCTTTGATAATTACAAGGAAGAAAATGGCTATACTCTTGAATATTTTAATAGATGCTTTCCACCAACGGAAGAGACTAATGCCTTGCAGGAGCCTATGGAAGAAGAAATTACTAAAACTGGAAGCTCATTAGATGAAAAAGAGGAGGAGAGTGATGAACAAAAGGAGGAAAAATGGATTAGCTACCCATGCCTACCTTCTAATGAGAGTAACTCTTTATCCCTTACATTATTTGATTGTATCCCATGGTTACCAAAGGAGGATGAATGTTATGTTCATATGAATTCTTTTGAAATATCTACTATGGGTAAAACTTGTGATAATAATTATGCTCATGTTATCTATGATAATCCTTTATTTGTGCCTAACTTCGAAGTGCATGGTACTAAAGAGTATTGCTTAGAAAATGTTTATGATAAAGCTCTAGATGATGGTCCTATATTGTTTGATAATATTAATTGTACTACTATTGAAAATGAGATTGGAGGAGTCTTGAATTTATCTTGTAACTCCATACCTCTTGAGAATGATCGGTCATCTTGTTAAAAAATTGTTAAAAGTCGGTTTGAAGGTTTTAATCCCACTATTTTTGAGCTTGATAAAAATTGTGTGTTTGTAGATCATGAAAAGCATGATTTATGTGTTAGTTACATTGTTGAGTTTATTCATGAGGCTACTGAAATTATTATGAGAGAGGAAAATATGGTTGTAAAAGTTTTCATGGTACTGAAACACCTCTCTATGTGTTGGAAGTTTTGAAGTTACTGTTGTTTTATCTCCCTATGCCTGTCACTTTGTTCTTTGTGAATTTATTTGCGTATAAGATTCCTATGCATAGGAAGTGGGTTAGACTTAAATGTGTTTTGAATTTGCTTCTTGATGCTCTCTTTTACTTCAATTCATATTTCTTTTGTGAGAATTTTCTCAAACTATCAAGCCTAACTAAAATGTGTTAAAGAGCACTGTTGGGAGATAACCCATTTTTTTTATTTCAGTAAGTTTTTATGTTGTTGAGTCTTGGAAGTTATTGCCTCTTTAATAACCTCTACTTATCCTTTTTTAGTTTTTATGCCAAGAATAGGCTCTAATGAGAGAGAAGTAAGATTTGGGAAAGTTGATGTCTTGAAATAGATTTATGTGCTTCACTATAATAATTCGTGAAAAATTCCACTATGTAGGATTGAGCTGTAATCTCTTGAGATTATGCCCCAGGTTATTATCTAACTTTCTTTAGTTCAACACTTTTCGATTTGAGAAACAGAAGGTCTTCGAAAAAATTGGTTTTTACCTGCTGGTCTGTTTTGATAGATTTTTGCCATTATTTGCATTTGCTTCTTAGCGGTTTACTTTTGAGTTCTCTTTGATCACTTGATATTTTAAAAGAATTTTCTAAAGTAGCTTGTGTTTTAATTTAATTTTTACTTGGTTGAAACTAAACCCAAAGGCTTATTATCTTGAATACACTAATGTTGCTAATGAGGATTGTGTGAAGTTTTGTATGAAGGAAATTTTTAAGTGTAGGGGAAGAATGATGTGATGAGATGAAGAATGGACAAAAGCTCAAGTTTGGGGATGCCACCCGTGTCACACAAAGAAATATTCAAGAGGTACAAGCGTCAAAGTTTGGGGATGCCCAAGGCATCCCCTTCTTCATCAATAAAAATCTCAGGTATCTTTCTAGACACTACATTTTTATTGTTCCATGCACTATTGTGTTGTTCTTGGAGCGTCTTTGTTTTTGTTTTTAGTTTTATTTTGTTTGGTTTTATTAATAAATTAGTTGGACCCTCGCATTCGTATTTTGTTTCAAATAAGTTGATTGGTGTTGGAAAATAGTAGGAAGCTTCATGCTTATAGTGGTACAAAAGGGAGCTTGTCTTGATTGTGGCTTAGACTTTATCATGTCATGCTATATGTTTATTTGACCATATGCTTAGTGATTATTCTTGTAGCATTACTAGTTCCAAACAATTGAGATAGCTTAATGTGCCTTGAAAGAATCATGCGTTGTTTTAGCATACAAAAGCATAATATTGTGGTATTGTCCTTTGATGCTTTATTTGGGTTGAGATGGCACATGCTTGCACCATGTTAAGATTATGAACCAGTCACCTTAGACTCCATGATCATTTAGTTTTTGACTTTTGATACCACTTTATGCTTTAATTAATAATGTTTTGTCGCTCTGCATGATAATGGCCATTATTGCTCTCTTAGTTGGTCGCTCGCAGTCTTTTGATAGCCTCCACTTGTACCGAGTATGAGCTCTACTCGTGCATCCAACTCCCAAGAAACCAAGTTATTCCAAAGATTCCACTATAAATTCCTATGCACAGTGTGTTACACCATTCCAAGTATATTCATGTTTTTATCTATCTTCCAAATTAAACTTGTTATGTGAAAATTAGTGATTAAAGCTCTCACAACCTTGATGGCACATTTTACTTTCTTGCACTTACTAAACTTGAACCATTGTGTCATCTATGTTGCTTATATGCTTGCAAGTTATAGGTTGGGAGTTAGAAGAACCATGCTGTCATGGGGAACACTTTCAACGCATGTACATATTATCCAATTGATATCATGATCTTTTGTATATCGATGTCGGCGGTGTGAAATAAAAGGGGATCTTGTAAGTCCATGGAGTATTATATATGTGTTAGAGAAACGCCTGGGCGGCTAGCCTAAGCCATCCCTAATCATGGTGGAAACTTTTAGCATAACCATAGTGAGCAATCTATGAAGCATCTTCAGAAAAAAATATAGAAAAAAAGGGAGAAAGAAAAAAGGAGAAAAAAGCACCATGCTCATGGTAAATAAAAAGATTATTGAGATGATCATTGTCTGTTGCATTGTTATTTTGATATGGGATAGCTCCTATGTCATGGGGAAAGGGGTACCCTGTTGGCGGTTCTGTATGATACACATATACTTACAATGATAAGAACTTGTTTATGACTAAAGTTGAGTAGAATGAGGAACGACCCACGTACTCAAGGGACATGAGATTTCCAACTTACGATTTGTCAAGCATATACTTCATATTTGTTTCACTTTAACCTTAATCACTTCAATATTATTATGATAGGTCCAATGAGAGTTGAAAGCTAATAAGTACCATAATTTTTGGAAGCTCTTTATGAAACTTTAAATCCCTGCTTCCCTCTGTGAAGGGCCTTTCTTTTTTAATTTTATGTTGAGTCTCCATCTTCTATCTTTATGCACCAACTAAGAGAGCATAGTTGTCATTCTTAGTTCAATGTGCATTGTCCCAAAACTTATTGATTGATTCATAATGTTGATATTTCTTGTTCTTAAATTATTTGTATATAGTCACCCATATGAACTTTGAAGGTGTCCTATGCATTTATGTTTTGCTATACCATGAAGGACAAGCTGAATACCACTTTTGCTATGTTTTCTATATGTGAAACAAAAAAATGTCTTTCAATGCATTGTTATTCATGATCTTTTGTTTGAATTACTTTTCATGTTACAATGTAGTCCTATGTCTTATTGTTAGAACTACATCTTACATGCTCATGTTTAGAGTACTTTGATCTCAGCTATCAAAGTTTTACAAATACATTGATCAAACTTGTGATAGCAAGACACCTCAAAAATTATTCTTTTTATCACTTAGCTACTCGAGGATGAGGAGGATTTAAACTTGGGGATGCTTGATACGTCATAAACGTATCTATAGTTTTTGATGCTCCATGCTTATTTTGTATCATCTTTCTTATGTTTTGTCTACACTTTGAGCTATTTTTATACATTTTCCAGAGCTAACCTATTGACAAGATGCCACAGTGCTAGTTGCATGTTTTCTGCTGTTTTTGGTTTCACAAAAGCTAGTAAGGAAATATTCTCAAAATTGGACGGGACAAAATCCAAAGTCAATATTTTACTAGAAGGAACATGGAGTCCGGAGGGCAGTCGAAGTGGGGCCTCGAGGCGAACACACCCTAGGGTTGTGCGCCCAGGGGGCACGCCTGCCCTAGGTGTGGGCCCCTCGGGGGCCCACCAACCTTGCCCCTTCTCCTATAAAAGCACCGCAATGCAGAAATCCTAAGTACCAGATCAAATCTCCACGAAATAGTCCTTAGCCGCCGCCATCTCTATCCCTAGATTGGGGGGATCCGAAGCTATTCCCGGCACCCTGCCGGAGGGGAGAGATCATCCTGGAGGCCTTTTTCATAACCATGCTAGATTCCGGAGTGATGCGTGAGTAGTTCACCCTTGTACTATGGGTCCATACAGTATATAGATGGTTGTTTCTCCTCCTTTGTGCTATCATGTTTAGATCTTGTGAGCTCCGTTCATGATCAAGATCATCTATTTGTAATCATACATGTTGTGTTTGCGGGGATCCGATGGATATTGAGATACTATGTCAGATTGATTATTGATTCTATCGTGTCTATGTTATTTGTGATCTTGCATGCTCTCTGTTGTTCGTAGATTCTTTGTCCAAGTATATTCTTGCAACTCCAAGAGGGAGTATTTATGATAGATAGTAGGTTCATGCCTCTAGTAATTTGGGGAAGTGACAAAAATCTCTAAGGTTGTAGATGTGCTGTTAGGGAGAAAACAACAATCCTTTGTCCATGGGGCAATTGCATTGTTTACTTTACACACATTGCTTAATGCAATTATCTATTGCTTGCAACTTAATACTAGAAGGGTTTCGGATGATAACCTGAAGGTGGATTATTAGTTATAGATGCAGTTGGATTATGGTCTACATATTATGTTGTAATGCCCAAACAAATCTCCTTGGAGTCAAGATGTCTAGTATATGCATTGTTATGCTTTTTCAATCTGTCAATTCCCTCCTGTAATTATTTTCACCCAACATGCTATCTATCTTAAGTAGAACAACTCTAGTGAACTGTGGACCCCAGTCCATTCCTTTATCAATGATATTCCATCTACTGTTTACTGTTTACTTTCTTCAAGCAATTACTATCTTCCACATTATACGTTTAATCCTTTGTCTTCAGCAAACCGGTGAGATTGATAACCTCACTGTAAGTTGGTGAAAAGTTATGTGGTTGTGTTGCGCAGGTTCCAAGTTGCTAGCAACACCTTTGAGTTGTTTCCTTACTCCTACTGGTTCGATAACCTTTGTTTCATAACTGAGGGAAACTTACTGTTGTGCTCATCATACCTTCCTCTTGGGCTTCCCAACGAGCTCTACATATCCGAGCCATCATGGCAATGATTACTGTCACTCTCATGCTAATTCTTGAAGTTCTTTTACTGCCAATGTTAGTCTGATGCCTTTCTGGCCATGTTGTGATTAGAAACATAGCCTCTGGCTATGGTGGATGTGTTTTAGGGTTGAGATTCATAGTTAACCCCCTGTGTAAATATCTTTGATGAATCATGATGAACTTGAGTGGAGATATATAGATATATATGATTTCTAAACAATGATGTTTGGGAAGATGATTAATAACTTCTGCTTTCTAAAGATTGTGGGACTGTGAACTCTATCTTTGGGTTTCCTACTTAGTCTAGGTCTTGTGACACCCTCTTTGAGTGGCACACAAGATCTGGCCTTCTTCTAGGTTCTTCCTAAATTGTGCTCTGGATTGGCTTATATTGTAAGCTTGAAGAACTTCTATTCAATACAGTGTTTTACTGGTTTAAAATACTGGCCTATGATACTGGCTTGAGGCACTTCTAGGTAAAAAAAGATGCTTATTACATGTTGTCTCCATTCCCATGTGTTCCATGTATTAGTTAAATAAATGATCCCTAATTATTATATTAGGAAGATGATTGAATAGATTCTTGAAAGAGTTTGATTATGAAACCTCTGTGTAGAATTTTCTTGGTTAGAATAAATCTTTGTGACACCTTGCTTGGAATGGTACACAAGTATTTATTCTTGTACTGGGCTATTTTGTATCTATGTTCTAGAGTGGTTTGGTGTTATTAAGAGTTGAAAAACTTTGCTGGATATATTAACCCATGATGCCTATTGATTTTATTTAGCCTGTGACGCTGGTCTGAGGCAAGACTATGTAAAAACATTTGTTTTTATCTGCTGCCTCCATTCTTCAATAATCCATGATGGATCAATACCAAGTATAATTACTATAGTGCTTGGGAGTTAATTTCATAGTTCCCTGGAATAACAATATAATAGATCCTTACTTATTGAGATGCATTCTTATAATGAAATGATTTCTGAGCTGCTACTATTTAGCAGATGTGCCTAGAATTATTCATTTAAGAATGCTTGTATATTTGGTTGGAAAAATAGGGATTATTATCCAAGATCAGTGATGCATAGGCTGAGATCTTGGTGTGGTTTGCAAAGATGGATTGTTAGCCTTGTTTATTTTCTTCAGTGATGGATACACATCACTTGGGTGTTTTGCTGAGAGGATTTCATATGAATCAACACATGATTTGATAAATTAGATAAGATTTATCATGTGATGGTTTTTTATGGACTCACCACACAGTTAATTTCTTGGTGATGTTGTTGTGCTGGTTGATCTTGCTAGCTTGATCTAAGTGACTTGCTGACTCCCTGGACCTTGTTCTGCATCTCCTGGTACTAGTCCTCTCCTCCTTGCTCCTGTGGGCTTGTTCTTTCCCTTGCTATCCTCCTGCACCACCGGCTCCCTATGTCACCATCCTATGGATGATTTGATGGTGGATTGGTTGTATGAGCTGGTGGATTTGTTGGGGATTTGGCAAGTTGTATATGTTCTTGGTTGTGTGCTTGAGACTATGTTGATGGAATGAAGTGCACAGCAGCTATGCTGCGGCAGTGTGATCCCCTTTTACTGATGGAGTTGCTGTTGCTGTATCGACAGAACATTGCATGCATTTTGGTGCTGAGCTGCTTTACTATTTGGCTCATTTGGATCAGATCAAGTGAATTTGTTTTCACTTCTAGCCTTTTAATATTTACTATCCTGGTGAAACTTACCCTTTTTATTGGGATATTGATCTGGAGTTCTTTGCTTAAAAGAATAGATATTATACATTGGCGAAATTTGCCCCTTTAACTTACTAAATACGGTAATAATTACACTGCACTTCACTGTTCTCCACTGAGAGTAAAACTAACCAACTACTAACCTATTTCTTTTTGAGTTTATTTTTCTATTTTTGCCGGAACAAGGATCTGGAAGCTCAAGATTTAATATAAAAGTAGATAGATAGTCTAGGTTTTATTGTAATCATTCATTTATTCTTTTGTAAAGAATCTTGTAATACTATTCGTATAATTTAATAAATTTTCATTTTTTATTATAATTTATTTCTTGTTATATTTTTATTTAGGTATATTTATATCCTTTTGTATTATTATTATGGAATAAAGAAAGGAAATAAGATTTCATTTCTTATTTAAATTATTTAGTATTTTTTGTCTTAATTTATTATTATTATTATTTAATATGATCAAATAATACGACTAAATCATTTTGGAAAACAATTTAATATTTTAAGTTATAATATTAAATATTTCCAATTCGATACATTTCAAATTTGAATTTCAATAATTTACCCAAAATTCCTTAATTCCTAAAGGTCATGTCCAAATGTATCACAATCACTATAAAGAGCTTTATACCTCTAGATAGTGAAAGAATCTCTAATATCTTTAGATTTTTAACATTTATTATTATATTAACTTATTATTTTATAATTCAATTTATATGTTTTAAATATTTGTTTTTGTATTGCTTTCCCCTCAAACTCCGAAGTTCAGTAGATGTCATGCCTAAATCTATGGCATTTGTCGTGATGTTTCCATCAGGACAAGAGAGATCTCGACCCCTCTATACTCTTTTAGTTTTGCGCGAAAATTCTCCGGATTTTCTTATGCATGATTGGAATGCACAAACATGTGTCCTATCTATTTCGAGGTGCTAATCCTAGGATGTTACAGAGTGGGAGTAGCGTACCTTAGAAGCTTCATCTTCAAACTTTCAAGAGAGCGCCTAAATATCCCGCCCATCCATCAAACACCCCACCAATTATCTTTTAAAAAACACCTCTCCGATTCATTCAAAGATCCAGGCCCAAACTTCACCTTTTTTTAGAATGCAAAATTCCTCTTCTATCCCTGCTCCGGAAACAAGAACCCGAGGAGCACTGCAATAATAGAGGAATATAGGTGGTTATTTTGCGTTCTCCCACGTGCATCACCCCATCGACGTGGTTCCCTACCCTTCTTCAATAAGTATTATTACCAACCCGCCCACTCCAGCCTTATACTGACTTTGTGGACCCTCTAAGCAAGTGACCCGCATGTCACTGACCCAGAATTACAGGAAGTAGACATTCCCATCATTTTTTGTTCAAAATTCGAACATTTTTCGCTAAACCGAGATAAACTCGTTTAACTCGGCGAAACTGGCTCGGAAAATTGAAAAATTTATGAAACTTGGGCATTATTCACCAAATAATTCATACTTTGTGATAAAAATTGGTGTTGTGAGACTTTGAACCATAAAATTGGTGCGGTGATAAAATTGGTATCTATTCCACGAATATAACCATAAAGTTCGAACGTTGTTGAAATTTCCTGAAACCCCTAAACCTTATAACCCTAAACACTAAACCCTTAAACACCGACCAAGCAGGTATCATGCACTTATAGATAAAATTTCAGATACTTTCATTAAATTGGGAAACGCCATTCATTGAAATATAAGCATGAAGCTTGATCATTATTGAAATTTCCTAAAACCCTAAACCCTAAACAACCTCTAAAACATAAATCCCAAGGTATCGTTTGATTTGCAGGATTCCCAAAACATAGGAATTGGAAAACCAAAGGATTGGAGTGGCATGACCTCTTGAATCCTATAAGAATAGAAAACTACACGAATTTGGATCAAGTACATGTTTGAATAACAAGAAAAGAAAAGGAATTCAAACATGAGGTTAGGATGAATGGAAATTTTCTTACAAAATAGAGAGCAAAGGAATCCTTTTGAAGGAATTACTAAGGATTGTAATCCTTTGAATCAAACGACCAACATAGGTTTATTTCCTAAGGTAAAAATCATTGACAAATCCTTTGAATCAAACAAGCCCCAAACCCCTAAATACTAATACTTTAAACTCTCATCCCCTCAACCCATAAGTAAACCCTAACCAAGCAGGTATCATGCACTTATAGATCCAAATTTGAGATACTTTTCATAAATTGCGGTAACGCCATTCTATTCCACGGATATAACCATAAACTTTGAACTTTATTGAAACATCTTGAAACCTAAACCCCTAAAGCCTAAAACCCTAAACACTACCCCTTATACCCTGACCAAGCAGGTATCATGCACTTATAGATCAAATTTGAGATACTTTTATTATCTAAATTAGGTAACATCATTCTATTTGACGAATATAAGCATAAAGCTTGAACATTATCAAAAAATCCCAAAAACCTAAACCCTAAACAACCCCTAAAATCTAAACCCTAAACTCCATGCGGGCTCACTAAGCATAGCTTGCATGCGGGCTGCTGATAGATGGGGTTCACTAGTCAGCAGAACTAATTAAACGAAACGGTATCTATGAATCTGGGCCTTACAGTCTAATTCTAATCTAACGACTGAGGGTCTTCGTCAATGACGAGCTACTCCGGCAAGGAACTAACCCTAACGCGACCAGTGGGGGCCTGGGTGGCTCACCGGGGCACAGGTGATTGTCAGCGATGGGGGCGGATGAGGTTGTTGACGACAGCGGTTCTTCTGGTACTGGCGGCTTCTCCTGGGGTGGCTGCAATCGACGACGCCCTTCTCCTCCAGCAGTGGTAGCCTCTGGCCAAATTGCGGCGAGAGAGAGCTCGCCTTGCTTCAGGAAGAACTGGGAAGGATCAGTGAGAGGTGGGGAGTGAGATGGTGTGGAGAAATCGAGTTGGGGAGGCCTCCTTTTGTAGGCGGGCGAGAGGGGCAGCACTGTAACACCCTCAGAATCGACCCTATGCAAGTTTCAGCGGTTCCCGCCAAACCCGCATAGAAACGATTCAAAGGTGCCCACCAGGCACTTTCGTGCGGGTGGAAAACAAAGTATTACCATTACACAATAGTCCACGATGGAACCCACAGAACAGATATAAACAACAATGACCCCATGAGTCAAGAATACAGATATACAGTACAAAGATCCAAATCACCTTGAAAACGATACAGTAAAGCTGATTCCATTATTTAGCCATTACATTATAGTAAAGCTGATTACTAGTCATTATAAAGTCAAATTTATAGCACTACTTTAGTTATAGTTGTCTATGATCGAGAACTGTGCTCCAAGTCGTCCATAACCGCGGACACGGCTTCTCGAAAAGATTTAACCCTGCAGGGGTGCACCAAAGTTTCCACACGCACCTACACCCTTGTTGTTAGATCAGGTAGGTACAAGATCACAAAACATACACCCAACGGTATGTCGACGGGGTTTCGGACACGACGTTTCCCAGACCCAAAGTAAGCACATGGGGGCCACCCCATTAAGCTACCCGTAACGAAGTCGGCCGGTCTCCGAGACGGACCCAGGGTTTGTGACAATGGCTGTAAACGACTGGGAAACCGAAAGTGTGACTGGGCTTGTCGATGCCGCGAAAACATTCCACATTGGTTCCAAAACAGTACAGGCGCTCCACGTGCAATCGTAAATAAAGCAGTAAAGCATGGCATAAGTACAGGATAGTAATAAAGCCCCAAACTACTTTGTGGCCCCCGGTACAATACGTTGAAATCAGGTACTAATCGATGGGGGTGCCCACACACCCCACCCGTGGTTAGCGCGCTCGATCTCGGAACAAGTGTCAGGAACTCGGGGTCCTACGGGACACCAGTGAGCGGCTAAAAACCAAATATTGTCTATTACCCACCGGTGCCTCTGCATTTACCTACTTCCAATTTTAGTTATTAAACGGTAATTAAATCCATGATCATCTCCAACATTAAACATGCGGCATTACTCCAACAACTGTGGTACTTGACGACCATAGCACTTGAGCGAAGCGACACGCAAGTCCAACTATCTACCAAACAATAGGTAATAGGATGTGTCTAGGGCAATATAAGGCTGCAAGGGATATCACGGGTACGAAAACTAGAGCATCGCGACACAGATAGCAACAGATCAACAAGAGGAAATAAAGACTAGAAAGGTGAAATAGGTAGAAAGGGGGAGAATGCTCGCCTGAAAACATTGCCGAAGTTTCATCCGAAGATCGGGTCGACACTCACATCAACTCATTGGCCTAATCCGTGAAGAAGCAAAGCACTAGCAGAAACACCGGATGCAATATTTAATACTACGGCAGAAGATCGGGCATGATGCATGTATGATGTATGACATGGCAAACATGCGATGCAATTAGGCAATATTAAACGAAACCGGGGTTCCGACAATTAATTAAGTGGTTTATGTTATTTAGATACCCCGCAATTTAAATGTTATCTTAACATGGCAAAATATATCACCGGTTTGATGCACAAATTTAAATGGGACCAATATTGGACTAGATTCGCCCGCATATGGTCTCCATATTTATTATGAGGTGAATCGGCATAATGCCCCCAAACCTCATTATATGTGTGCAAGCATGACAATTTAATATGCAACAAGTATAGTATATATATTACAAAAATATAGGGGTCTCGAGAAAAGGGGTCACACATATGGCTCGAAGATCTTGGTTTCGAGGGTCAGGTTCGAAGGTCTTGGCGCATCGGGGGGGGGGGGTTCGGTTCAGCGAGATCGATCTTCGGTGTCGGGTCTGGGGCTTCGAGATCCATGACGGAGATCTTGGGGTCGCCGGCTTCAGATCCGGGAACGGTCTTGGCGTCCGGGAGTACTTGGTTTGGCATCAGTGATCGAGGGCGACTTGTTCGGTGTCGAAGTTGATCTTGTCATACCCGAGCCGCAACAACACCACATCGAGGACTCGCGCACAACAGGGCAAAACGGCAATGCCGAAACACATCAGGACATGCCGAGACGAGCCGCAGGGGGATGAGTGCGGACGCGATCTTGTGTCCCTGCAGGACAAGTAGAGAAGCAAGGCGCATGCGTGCAAGGCGCGCTACTAGGCCAGGGACACAGAGACATCGACCACGGGGACTGCTAGCCGGGCTGGGGGGACGACGGGGCACATCGGCTTGTTGGTTGGTGGCTGGGGCATAGGACGGGGAGGCACACGACGGCGCTTGCGGAAGAGGAGGGCGGCGTCGGGCTTGTGCAGGACGAGACAGAGGCCGGCTCGCGGGAGGACGCCAGGGAGCTGCGGCGGAAAGCTTGCAGAGGTGAGGGTGAAGGGGAGATGGCGGCAGCGGCCAGGTTGAAGAGGGGTAGCGCCATAGAGGAGTGGTCGGTGAGGAAGACAGGGTGAGGGCGCCGGTAGGAGGAGCTCACGGGGTCGAGGACAAAGCGAGGGCGAGCGAGGGTCGACGATGGCTGACCAGCGGAGGCGCCGGTGGTGAGATGAGGGTCGCGGCGAGCCGCTGCAAAGGGGAGACGGTGAAGAAGGCTCGGCCTGGCCAGAGGGCGGCGGCGCGCGCTCGCGGGAAGGAGAAGCGGACGGCAGTGGGGCCTAGCGAGGAAGGAGGCGATGGGGGATGGGGATCGACCGCACGCGGGGCTCGGGGAAGGAACATGGTCCGCGGGTGGGCCCTTGTGCGTGGTGTGCATGTTGGGTTGGGTCAGGGGCATGTCCGGTGTGGTCAAGGTGGGTGGCATCGTGGGTGTTAGCTAGGTTGGTTTTGGGGTGTGGCGGCGGCTGGGTAGGATCTAGGTGGGGGTTGAAGCTAGGGTTAGGGTTTCGGGTTGATGTGGGGCTAGGATTAGCTAGGGTTTGGGGTAGGGTTTGGGGTTGTAGGTGGTCTGGCTAGCCGGCCTTTGGGCCTGGCGGGCTGGACTGCCTCCCCCTAAAAAAATATTTATATTATTTATTTTCTTTTCTTTTAAAATAAAACACTTGCAAAAAGATTTTAGCAAATAAAAGATCCGAACGGATCTAGGGTTTCGATTTGAACAAAGAGGGGAAATCTCTAGAAAACAAAATAGGCTTTTAGGAAATTGTTTTTAGGTTAAAAGATGCATGATGATGTTATGATGATGCACATAATAAAACTAATAGTGATTTTCTAGTAGTGGTTTTACCCGGGGTGCTACAATTCGACATCACTAACAATGGATCTCGCCCTCGAGATCCGCCTCATGGTACGAGGAAGAAGGCCGACAATCTGAATCTTCTCACTTCGTGTAGATCATCGCGACACCACTAACAAGGGTTGTTTCTCCGTATTGAAATTGGCGACACCACGAACAAGAGGTCGTTGCTCACGTTCGTCAGGAGCACTCCGGAGAAACAAAAGCGAAGGTAAAGGTCTCAAAAGGTAAGGCCACCTCTAACTTCGAGAGAAGGAGTAAGAATTGCATCGTTCCTCCATTCAATGTACAAAAGTGAATGATAAGGGTAGTGGTATGGTTGCGACTCCATCCCGCACTCAAATCATTACTTCGTACTCGAATAGAACAATCATGCAACCAACTCTCGGATTCAGACTGAAGAAATCGACAAGAGGTTCAGAATCAAAGGAGGGATGGAGATTCTCATCAGATCTGATATATATGACTTCGTCATATCGGAAAACACCGGAGGATAGAAATAAAAAAATTAGTGAATTTTCGGTCCACCGAAAGGTACAACAGATGAAAGATTTATCAGATAGCATGAATGCCGGATGTTGAAGCACCGTTACAAGAGGATGGAAGCGAAACCCTGAAGGTACGACAGAAACCCAACCGCGAGAAATCCTGGACTCAAAGCAAAGATAAGAGAGCAGATTGAAAACACGTCGAGATAAGAGGAGAATAGCATAGGGATAAGGAGTAAAAGAAGACCTAATCAGATCTATCCAACCACTTTTGCAAAATAGTTTTGACACTCTACAACGTCTGTTAGCTAGGTTATCCTACAGGCTGGACCAGTGGGGTATCGTAACTGCTGAGCTCTGATACCACTCTGTAACACCCTCAGAATTGACCCTATGCAAGTTTCAGCGGTTCCCGCCAAACCCGCATAGAAACGATTCATAGGTGCCCACCAGGCACGTTCGTGCGGGTGGAAAATGAAGTAATACCATTACACAATAGTCCATGATGGAACCCACAGAACAGATATAAACAACAACGACTCCATGAGTCAAGAATACAGATATACAGTACAAAGATCCAAATCACCTTGAAAACGATACAGCGTCCGAGTACGGACAAGATGCAAATTGAGCTAAGAGCCCTGAAGAATAACCAATGGCGTCCATATCCCTGAGCCAAGCGGAAGGGTAACCCTAACGACGTCAATCTCAAAACCTGCTTAAACAAAGGGTGCCGACAAAGGGCAAAGGAAAAAGCGGTCGATCGAGGCCACACTGCAGCGAGACTAGAATTCGGCGGTCCTCGCCTACATAGGTATGGTGGACTGAAGCGGCAGCGCAGCATGCACTAAACAACCTATAGAGACTTAATACAACTGGCGGCTATCAGATAGGGATAAGAAAGATCTATTCGGATCCAACCTAAAACTATAACCAAGCATACACATCCTTGTATTTCCCCCTCGAGACCAAACGAGGAAGTCAACCGAGGAACTCACACAGTTGGCAGTTTTATTCATTTCGTTATAGTTGCGGCAATTACTAGTCAGATATAGATGACATGAGTCATCCTGAGATAATAAGCAGTGGGCAGTTTTAGTTAACCATTCCGTTGTAGTTGTAGTACTTACTAGTCAGATACATATAGCATGAGGTATCCCAAAACCCAGCAGTTGTTGGTACTTTTATTTAGCCATTCCGTTGTAGTTGCAATACTTACTAGTCAGATACAATGGTAACAGGTGACAATCCAAAACCAGCAGTTGTTGGCACTTTTATTTAGCCATTCCATTATAGTAAAGTTGATTACTAGTCATTATAAATTCAAATTTATAGCACTACTTTAGTTATAGTTGTCTATGATCGAGAACTGTGCTCCAAGTCATCCATAACCGTGGACACGGCTTCTCGAAAAGATTTAACCCTGCAGGGGTGCACCAAAGTTTCCACACGCACCTACACCCTTGTTGTTAGATCAGGTAGGTACAAGATCACAAAACATACACCCAACGGTATGTCGACGGGGTTTCGGACACGACGTTTCCTAGACCCAAAGTAAGCACATGGGGGCCACCCCACTAAGCTACCCGTAATGAAGTCGGCCGGTCTCCGATACGGACCCAGGGTTTGTGACAATGGCTGTAAACGACTAGAAACCCGAAAGTGTGACTAGGCTTGTCGATACCGCGAAAACATTCCACATTGGTTCCAAAACAGTACAGGCGCTCCACGTGCAATCGTAAATAAAGCAGTAAAGCATGGCATAAGTACAGGATAGTAATAAAGCCCCAAACAACTTTGTGGCCCCCGGTACAATACTTTGAAATCAGGTACTAATCGATGGGGGTGCCCACACACCCCACCTGTGGGTAGCACGCTCGATCTCTAATGTGTCGAACTCGGGGTCCCTACGGACACCAAAGGAGCGGTTAAAAACCAAATATTGTCTATTACCCACCGGTGCCTCTGCATTTACCTACTTTCAATTTTAGTTATTAAACGGTAATTAAATCCATGATCATCTCCAACATTAAACATGCGGCATTACTCCAACAACTGTGGTACTTGACGACACGCAATAGCACTTGAGCAGGCGACTGGGACACGCAAGTCCAACTATCTACCAAACAATAGGTAATAGGATGTGTCCAGGGCAATATAAGGCTGCAAGGGATATCACGGGTACGAAAACTAGAGCATCGCGACACAGATAGCAACAGATCAACAAGAGGAAATAAAGACTAGAAAGGTGAAATAGGTAGAAAGGGGGAGAATGCTCGCCTGAAAACATTGCCGAAGTTTCATCCGAAGATCGGGTCGACACTCACATCAACTCATTGGCCTAATCCGTGAAGAAGCAAAGCACTAGCAGAAACACCGGATGCAATATTTAATACTACGGCAGAAGATCGGGCATGATGCATGTATGATGTATGACATGGCAAACATGCGATGCAATTAGGCAATATTAAACGAAACCGGGGTTCCGACAATTAATTAAGTGGTTTATGTTATTTAGATACCCCGCAATTTAAATGTTATCTTAACATGGCAAAATATATCACCGGTTTGATGCACAAATTTAAATGGGACCAATATTGGACTAGATTCTCCCGCATATGGTCTCCATATTTATTATGAGGTGAATCGGCATAATGCCCCCAAACCACATTATATGTGTGTAACTACCTCGGTGAATTACGCTCCTAGTTACAAGCCTGGACGAACGGAAATGGTTAAAATAGTACGGTGGGGCCCAAATGCCACTCACAGGTAGACCTTTCGGCCGTCCTAACCATTTCCAAACATCGGGACAAGAACGGGCGGCGTAATCGGCAGGCGAAGGGATCAACTACATACACAAATGAGTATGTATGCAAGCCACCATACAATAGTTCTCAGAGCTATTCCATCTAAAAGAAATAGAAATATTGCAACGCCATATGGCAAGATCCAAATATCCTAGATAGATATAATAGTTTAGGATATCTCCTCATACATCAAACATCAGAGTATCAAGCGGAAGCGGGAAACAAGATCCGAGTACGGATAAGAAGCAAATTGGCATAAGATGCCCCATAAAAAAGCACATCCCGCCCACAGATCTCGCGGATCCCCGTTCCCGGAATCTCTACACCGAATGATCGTTGCCCACATCGTCCGTCTCCTCCACCCAGTATCCATCTTGCGGGTTTACCTGTTCATCTGAATCAAACAATTTATCGTGTGAGACCCTAGGGGTACTCAGCAAGTCTTTATGCCTCTAAAGGGGACACAACCTGGGTGATGCAATTGCAGCAAAAGATAAACCCTAACAATTCTATAGATACTCGCTAACCATCCGCCTAACCAGAGATAGACGGATGTCCGTGAATTAATAACAACAGTTATAACGGTAATATTAACAGATCCATCCTCCTCCTCGCTTACCGACGAGGAAGCGGACGAACAACCCCCATCCGTTGGCAGTTTTATTATCCATTCCATGAGAGTGGCACTATTTACTAGTCAGGTACTTAGTCAAATTAAAAGCGGTACTTTAGTTATTCTTGTCTATGATCGAGAAACTATGCTCCAAGTCGTCCATAATCATGACACGGCTTTCAGAAAGTTTTACCTGCAGGGTGCACAAATAGCAACACACACTCGATCAACCTCGGAAAAACCAAATCAAAACCCAACGAGGCAGTCACGACAAAGCTATCACAGGATTCAGAAATATTTCTGGGGGCCACCCCATTAAGCTACCCGCGACGAAGTTGGCCGACTCCGAGACGGACTCAAGGTTTGTGTGGACGGCTGTAAACGACTGGGAACCCGAAAATGTGACTGGGCTTGTCGATACAGCGAAAACTTGTCACGGACCTAAACAGTACAGGTGCATCCTCGCACAATCTTAAATAAAGCAGTAAAGCATGGCATAAGTACAGAAAAGTAATAAAGCCCCAAACTAATTGTGGCCCCAAGAAATAAGAATGAATCAAGCTCTGGCTCAGGGGGGTTCATAAGCCTCCCGGATGTGGATAGCGCGAATATTCAGGGAACAGGAATCAAGTACTCGGGGTCCTACGGGACACAAGTGAGCATGAAAAACCAAATAGAAGAGATTGCTCACCGGTGCCACTTTCATTAGTTATCCCATTACTACTCAGGTTAAGTTGTTTAGGTACCTCGTTATCCATCAGACACTCACATACCCTACTCATGCTGTTCTACGACTCGCATGGCTCAAACAACTCCTGTAGTAATGGCTCATGGGATGGAGGAACAAGCTTCGGTGGGGTTTAAAAGTAAAGGCTATGCAGTACTTGGGATTCAATTTAATGCAATCGCGACTCAATGATGCAAGAATAAGATTGAGGCAATAGGTACTATATGTTTGCAAGCATGTGGTAGTGCTTGCCTGGCAGCTCAGTTGAAGCGAGAGAAGGATCTGGGTAGTGCTCCTGGGTCTCTTGATATATCCCCTGCTCAGCGTCTATTCGGAGAAGAATCAAACAAACAAGGGCCAACATAAATAAAGTGCACAAGCATATGAATAAAAATGCATCAAACAATCATGCCATGATGAATGATGCACAATTTGCATGGCAAGAATGTAGCATGGCATGGGTGAGGTGTGGAATACAAGAAATAAGCATTTTATTGAATTTTAATCATATTTTATACCTAAATAAGTTGCTGTATACTTTATATTTATATGATGCATGCTGCAAAACAGATAAAGGAATGCATAAACAGAAGGGTCTCGTCGAGCTAATCATTTTAGACATATTATTTGTTAAATTTGGAGTTATAAATCAAAAGTTATTAATTAATTAAGGTAAAAGGGCATTTTATTGTAATTTTAATCAAATTGGAATTTTAAAGTGTTCAAAATATATTTTGGATGACATATTTGAAATCCTCATATTTTTCTGATCTCAAAACATATATTATTTGTTTAATTTGGGTTTATATTTTAAAAGTTATTTGAAAACAGATTTGAAATTTGAGTTTTAATTAATTTGGAAAAGTTTGAATTAAAACAGAGATACAGAAATACTTTTGTCACTCAGCCCAGACCTAGCCACTGCCAGTGACAGGTGGGCCAACTGCTGACTGGATGACACAGCGTTCAGGAAAAGGTTTCCTCACCGCGAGCTAAGCCAGCCTCAGCGAATGACAGGTGGGGCTCCGAGGCTCTGCGGACCCACACGCCAGTGGGCGGTGGCGAGGCTGCCACGCGGCGCAGCGGGTTGACGGAACCGAAGGGCAGGGTGCTTTTTGTAAAATGGTAACAGACACTGACTAGCGGGCCTGGGCTGGACCGCGGGTTGAGCAGCAAAAGGCACACGGGGGAAGTGCAAAGTAGCCGCCGTTACTGTACTTCTTCTCTGAATTCTCTGTCGAGCGATCGATGCGCGACAGTGGCAGGACGCGACGCGGGGGAGACTCGATCCCGTGACCTGGGCATGCGCGCGGAGGGCGGAGCCACTGCGGTAGGCCTGGGTTGGTGTTAGAAGGGTGGATGGCGGCTGGTTAAGCCGTCTGCGAGGCGCAGCGGCGAGCAGACGACAGCGCCGCCGGCGCACGCAGCGTGCTCGCCGAAACAAACGGTGAGACCAGAGGGGGTTGGCGAGGGAGAGGATGTCAGAGGGGGTCAGAAGCTCACCGCGGGGCTCTCGGTGGTGGTGGATCGGGCAGACGTGCAGCAGATCGGCGGTGGAGCTGGAGGACAGCGAGCTAGGGTTTCGCTCGGGCGATGACGGTGTGTAGTTCGGCCTGGGGCTCCTCCTGCTCCACGTCGGCGGTATAGGGCGATGCAGAGGGCCGACTCGTTCTTCCTCGGCACCTGGACGCCGCGCCCGCCGCCTGGTACGGTGTCGTCGAGAGGAGGCCGACGGAAAGGTGGTAGGGGTAGACGGAGAGGAAGGGGGCGGCCTGGGGAGATCTGGCGGAACAGAGGCGTGGGAGGTGGTGGCAGATAGCAGAGGGAGGGGAAGGGTGCCGTGGGGAGTGGGGTAGAGAAAAGGTGGCTTCGACCACTTTTCCTCCCCCTCTTCACGTGCTCGGGTCGGGGCAGGGGCAGGGTAGGTGATGGGCAGGTAGGGCTCGGGCTGGTGCAGAGGGAAGGCTCGGGCTGGGGGGTCCTCGCGTCAGGGAGAGAAAAGAGAGGGAGCTAGGATAGGAGCTAGGCTCGGTTTAGGGTTTAAAGAGGAGAGGTAGATGGGGTAGATAGGTAGCTCGGCCAGGGGAGGTGGGGTGGCTTGGTGGGGCCTGCAAGGCAGAGAAAAGGGGAGGCGAGAGAGAGGGGCTTGGCTAGGGTTTTGGTTAAAGTTAGGGGGTGGCTCGGTTTAGGCTAGAGGGGGGTGGTATGGTAGATGGTGGAAGTGGGTTAGATGATTAGGGTTAGGGTTTAACTAGGCTAGAGAGAGGAGAGATGAAAGAGGGGGCTTAGGTTTAGATACTCTACAAGATCAAGCATGATGGGGAAAAGAGATGGAGAGGGGAGTGTTTGATGGACACATGGTGATGGACAAGGAGAGATAGGATAGGGTTTTTAAGGATATGACCTCACATGATCATGCATGTGTGAAGGAGATAAGGTGAGGTTGAGGGTCTTGATGCACATGGCAAGGAAGCATAGCAAGATAGAAAAGACTGAGAGAAGGAGAGAGAAGAGAAGATGATCCACTCAAAAACAAATAAAACCAAAGGAGGACCAAAGATGGTGATGGTTGCATGGCCCATACAAATGCATTAAATGCCATGTTTTAATCTTGTGAAAACAAAATAATTATTCATGGCATTTATACATATGCATTCCAGAAATGTGGAATAAGCCAAGCAAAAGAATTTAAAAGGATGCCCCATGTGGAGTAGATGGAGATGACCATATTTGAATAGAAATGGGACTTGCTAGTGTGTATGTGCCACTAGGTATTTAGTAAGCCCAAAAATATCCCAACATGATAATAACCCCAAAACAACCCATATGGAAGCTAGGAAAAGGTTCCACTCACAAGGCATGCAAAGATGGCCATGTGACTCTCATAAACCAATAATGTGGAAACAATATGGTGCATATATGAGAGCATGTGGAGATAGAATTGGATCCATTCCAACCCACATGAGCTAGAGGTAAAACCAAATAAGTTGCAATGCTCATATATGGTGGAATGGTGGAATGATGGGGTGATGACAAGAAAGGTGGTGGAGTTAAATAAAAGATATGCCCCCAACTCAACTTGGGCATTAAACAATATATCAATAACCAAAAACAATATCAAGAGGCAAATACAATTTACAATGCATATGAGAGAAGATCCAAAACAAAAAGGGTTTTATATGATGCTCAAATGCAAGGTGGCATGATGACATGAGCATGATATAATGATGATGCAACAATTATATGTAGGAAGTAGCATATATATAGACTAGGCTAGTAGCATTGCAATTGTTAGACAATTGGGATGCTACAACTCTCCCCCACTAAACGAGAATCTCGCCCCGAGATTCCTAGGAAAAAGAAAACAACACAAGGAGAGGCGGGTGTTCGAACGAAGGTGACCCTCACGTTCCCAAGTTGATGAACCATGGAATGGTGCGACCACTACACCTTGCAAAACTTGCTAGACTTGCTGCGAGTCTTGTGTTTTGCTCGAAAAACAACGGGTTAGAAGAGTTGAAGGATTGTCGTGAGACAAGAAGGATAGGATGAACATAGCTCCGGTTTTCTCAAGAAACATGATAAGAGAAACTGAACCACTTGTGAAAGAAAAAGAAAGATGATGTATCATGGATAAAGAAAGACGCACCGTTAAGATTAAAGATTTTACCGATACTAGAGAGGATGAATCTTTGTGTCGCCGGAAGACTAGGTTGGAGAGGTTTTAACCCACTATGACAATAGCATCGTATCTTCTCTCGGATTTGAGAAATGAAGTTCGGAAACAATATTGCCTTCACACAATAGCGTCCCTTGATATCAACAGAAAGATTTAGTTAGACATCGTCGGATTAGATTCTTCTTGCGCCGGTAAGACCCAAAAGATCACGCAAATGAGGTGCACGGATATAACTTCCAGAGACGGATGTGAAACTAGATTATGGTGGAATCCCGAGAAGCAAAGAATATGGAGGATCTGGAGTTTATTGTAGAGATACTTATTTCTTTCTTTAGCCTTGAGGCTAACGCAATAGATTTGCGGCTGATGGCATCAACCATAATTAGCTTTACCACAGAAAAAGAATTGATGAAACAAAGAGAGATAGTTTCCTTTCATCTTGTTTGGGGATGTCGAGCATCGGTAGAATGACAAGGACAGAAAAGAGTTTGCGTTTGCTTCCACCAGATAATTGATGATTTGCTCCATCTAGAATAGACAGACCACCAACAGGAGATTATTGATTACTTTCTTCGAGAGAGCACTCCGGAAAAACAAAGACGGAAGTAAAAGTATCGAGGGATAAAGGCCACTTCTAACTTCCGTGGAATGAGTGAAATCACATTAATTCACCTATTCAATGTACAAGATCGAATGATAAGAGTAGTGGTATGGTAGCTACTCCATCCCGCACTCAAAGCATTACTCCGCACATGAATAAGAAAACCATGCAACCCAACTACCGAAACAGACTGAAGGTATTGACAATAACTCATGGAACTTCGTTAGAAAACAAGGATAGATGCAAATGATTCGCCGGATTCATAGATAGATAAAGATGATGATGTTGTCGTCATGTCAAGTACCAAGCCACGTAAAGATATGAAGGAAGATTACGGAGAAGAACGCAAGATTCAACCACGTAAAAGATAGCACCAACTTGAACGGAATGAATACAAGATCTAGAAGGTCTCCATGGCCTCCGGTGGATTGAGCATAGACGATAGAGCGAGAGGGTTTCAAGAGATTACTTGACGAGACTGTGGTGAAAGAACTCCATGTTCTTCTTGAAATGATTGAGAGAGATTAGCAGTTTTGAGGAAAATCTTTAGCGGAAGGACGATGATAACTTGCCAACAAGGAAAGACTCCGGTTTTGATTGATGGAAGATGGAATTAACAATGGGCTTGCGGATTCCAAAGAATGAAGCGATGTATTTAGCAGAAGGACGTGGTCGAGATAGGTGACTTCAAGAAGTCAGAGTTCACACTTTGAGAACTTTGCACACGGCAGTGCTCACGAAGCTTGAGAGAAAGAGACACAGATGATCTTCCATGTCCTTCCATTGATATGGAATAGGCAAGCATATTATCAACATATACCACCATGGATTAACAGGATATTCCCAGAATACCAAGTTCAAAAGGCGAGAGAAACGAACAAATGCTCGAACACTTCCTGAGCTCAACGCTCTTAGAAAGATCAATATTAAGAGCACGGGTTCGTGTTGAAGAAGATGCACTGGAAGAATAGATTATCTGGTCCTTCGGAAGAAAAAAAAGAGATGTCACCTGGTTCACATCGTCGATTGGATCACCAGTTACAAAGATAAAGAGATCTTGGATAAAGAAGAGATGATAGATCATACCTTAAGCAAAGCTATCAGAGACGAAAGATGCAATTCCCTCGTCTCAAAGAGAATTTTGCAGATATGGAGTTCGAAAAGATGTGCAGCATGATGGACAGATGATAGACCGCCGTAGTGCCTTGAGAAACTCCGGATTGCCAAAGATGCTTGAATATGCATAGATATGATCACGGTGTAACTCAAAATCATAGGAGATAATCGTCACCATTTGGAGGATAGTGTGATTGCATTTTCCATATTCCACTCATGATAAGTGTCATATAGCTATGCCGAGAACCAAATTACAATCACCAGCATCGGATCGACACATGTTATGTAATTAGCCCAAGAGAATTGGAGATGAAAAGAAACTCTAGGATTAAGCGCCGGTGACAAAAGAATGAGTTAGCATGGACATGCTGATAAAAGGGAGATAGATAATGTTTCACACACGACTGGAAAGGAGTGTGGAAACACAGATGTATGAAAGAAAAAATTTCCGCATTTTTCGGCATTAAAATACCAATAGATGCGCAAAACCACTTATCAGGTAGAGATTAGCAACAGATGCTTACACAGAATGTGGAGTTGCTAGAAGGAAGGACACCCTTAAGAAGATGGCACCGGTTAACAAGGAGTCAGGTAGATCGCGCCGGTTTTCAAAAGCCTGTCAGTATGGAATGTACCAGCAGTTGATAACCAAAGGCAGATTGTGATAACAAATTGGATGCAACAGATAGACAAGGAATTACACACACACACACTTTCTATGGTACTACGGAAACCCAGAACACGTGAATCCTAGTTTGAATTTTAAGAAGAGGATTGAAAACGTTACACTTCCTTACCAGAAAAGGATGGGTGGGTGGGTAAGAAGAAAAGTGGAAGCAGTCCTACTCTCACGTTTTGTTTTTCCCTAGTATACATGGCTACCAAAAATATTTGCTAGACTGACAACGACCATTTGGCTGAGACCCCGAAGGGCGAGATGGCTCTGATACCAATTGTAACTACCTCGGTGAATTACGCTCCTAGTTACAAGCCTGGACGAACGGAAATGGTTAAAATAGTACGGTGGGGCCCAAATGCCACTCACAGGTAGACCTTTCGGCTGTCCTAACCATTTCCAAACATCGACAAGAACGTAATGGCAGGCGAAGGGATCAACTACATACACAAATGAGTATGTATGCAAGCCACCATACAATAGTTCTCAGAGCCATTCCATCTAAAAGAAATAGAAATATTGCAACGCCATACGGCAAGATCCAAATATCCCAGATAGATATAATAGTTTAGGATATCTCCTCATACATCAAACATCAGAGTATCAAGCGGAAGCGGGAAACAAGATCCGAGTACGGATAAGAAGCAAATCGGCATAAGATGCCCCATAAATAAGCACATCCCGCCCACAGATCTCGCGGATCCCCGTTCCCGGAATCTCTACACCGAATGATCGTTGCCCACATCGTCCGTCTCCTCCACCCAGTATCCATCTTGCCGGTTTACCTGTTCATCTGAATCAAACAATTTATCGTGTGAGACCCTAGGGGTACTCAGCAAGTCTTTATGCCTCTAAAGGGGACACAACCTGGGGTGACGCAATTGCAGCAAAAGATAAACCCTAACAATTCTATAGATACTCGCTAACCATCCGCCTAACCAGAGATAGACGGATGTCCGTGAATTAATAACAACAGTTATAACAGTAATATTAACAGATCCATCCTCCTCCTCGCTTACCGACGAGGAAGCGGACGAACAACCAACATCCGTTGGCAGTTTTATTATCCATTCCATGAGAGTGGCACTATTTACTAGTCAGGTACTTAGTCAAATTAAAAGCGGTACTTTAGTTATTCTTGTCTATGATTGAGAAACTGTGCTCCAAGTCGTCCATAACCGCGGACACGGCTTTCAGAAAGTTTTACCCTGCAGGGGTGCACAAATAGCAACACACACTCGATCAACCTCGGAAAAACCAAATCAAAACCCAACAAGGCAGTCACGACAAAGCGATCACAGGATTCAGAAATATTTCAGGGGGCCACCCCATTAAGCTACCAGCGAAGTTGGCCGACTCGAGACGGACTCAAGGTTTATTGTGTGGGCCGTAAACGACCGGGAACCCAAAAATGTGAGGCTTGTCGATACAATACAGCGGCGTGTCACGGACCTAAACAGTACAGGTGCATCCTCGCACAATCTTAAATAAAGCAGTAAAGCATGGCATAAGTACAGAAAAGTAATAAAGCCCCAAACTAATTGTGGCCCCAAGAAATAAGAATGAATCAAGCTCTGGCTCAGGGGGGTTCATAAGCCTCCCGGATGTGGATAGCGCGAATATTCAGGGAACAGGAATCAAGTACTCGGGGTCCTACGGGACACAAGTGAGCATGAAAAACCAAATAGCAGAGATTGCTCACTGGTGCCACTTTCATTAGTTATCCCATTACTACTCAGGTTAAGTTGTTTAGGTACCTCGTTATCCATCAGACACTCACATACCCTACTCATGCTGTTCTACGACTCGCATGGCTCAAACAACTCCTGTAGTAATGGCTCATGGGATGGAGGAACAAGCTTCGGTGGGGTTTAAAAGTAAAGGCTATGCAGTACTTGGGATTCAATTTAATGCAATCGCGACTCAATGATGCAAGAATAAGATTGATGCAATAGGTACTATATGTTTGCAAGCATGTGGTAGTGCTTGCCTGGCAGCTCAGTTGAAGCGAGAGAAGGATCTGGGTAGTGCTCCTGGGTCTCTTGATATATCCCTTGCTCAGCGTCTATTCGGAGAAGAACCAAACAAACAAGGGCCAACATAAATAAAGTGCACAAGCATATGAATAAAAATGCATCAAACAATCATGCCATGATGAATCATGCACAATTTGCATGGCAAGAATGTAGCATGGCATGGGTGAGGTGTGGAATACAAGAAATAAGCATTTTATTGAATTTTAATCATATTTTATACCTAAATAAGTTGCTGTATACTTTATATTTATATGATGCATGCTGCAAAACAGATAAAGGAATGCATAAACAGAAGGGTCTCGTCGAGCTAATCATTTTAGACATATTATTTGTTAAATTTGGAGTTATAAATCAAAAGTTATTAATTAATTAAGGTAAAAGGGCATTTTATTGTAATTTTAATCAAATTGGAATTTTAAAGTGTTCAAAATATATTTTGGATGACATATTTGAAATCCTCATATTTTTTTGATCTCAATACATATATTATTTGTTTAATTTGGGTTTATATTTTAAAAGTTATTTGAAAACAGATTTGAAATTTGAATTTTAATTAATTTGGAAAAGTTTGAATTAAAACAGAGATACAGAAATACTTTTGTCACTCAGCCCAGACCTAGCCACTGCCAGTGACAGGTGGGCCAACTGCTGACTGGACGACACAGCGTTCAGGAAAAGGTTTCCTCACCTTGAAGCCTCGGCCGAATGACAGTGGGGCTCAGGGCTCTGCGGACCCTGCCGATGCGGTGGCGAGCTGCCACGTGGCGCAGAGGGACTGGTTTGAACGAAGGGTAGGGTGCTTTGTAAACGGCAGTATGACACCGGGCGGGCCTGGCTGGACCGGGTTGAGCAGCAAAAGCAGGGGGAAGTGCAAGTAGCGCCGTTCGCATTTCTTCTCTGAATTCTCTGTCGAGCGTCGATCTGCGCAGCGATGGCGACGCGGGGGAGACTCGAGCCCGCGACCTAGGCCTGCGCGCGGAGGGTGGAGCCACTGCGGTAGGCCTGGGTTGGTGTTAGAAGGGTGGATGGCGGCTGGTTAAGCCGTCTGCGAGGCGCATTGAGCGAAGGCAGCAGCCGCCCCCTGTGTTTCATTAAATGAACGGTGAGACCAGAGGGGTTAAGAGGAGAGGATGTCAGAGGGGGTCAGAAGCTCACCGCGGGGCTCTCGATGGTGGTGGATCGGGCAGACGTGCAGCGGATCGGCGGTGGAGCTGGAGGACAGCGAGCTAGGGTTTCGCTCGGGCGATGACGGTGTCTTGATTCGGCTGGGCTCCTCCTGCTCCACGTGCGGTATAGGGCGTCTGAGAGGGGACTCGTTCTTCCTCGGCACTGGACGCCGCCCGCCCACGCTGGTACGGTGTCGTCGAGAGGAGGCCGACGGAAAGGTGGTAGGGGTAGACGGAGAGGAAGGGGGCGGCCTGGGGAGATCTGGCGGAACAGAGGCGTGGGAGGTGGTGGCAGATAGCAGAGGGAGGGGAAGGGTGCCGTGGGGAGTGGGGTAGAGAAAAGGTGGCTTCGACCACTTTTCCTCCCCCTCTTCACGTGCTCGGGTCGGGGCAGGGGCAGGGTAGGTGATGGGCAGGTAGGGCTCGGGCTGGTGCAGAGGGAAGGCTCGGGTGGGGGTCCTCAGCGTCAGGGAGAAAAGAGAGGGAGCTAGGATAGGAGCTAGGCTCGGTTTAGGGTTTAAAGAGGAGAGGTAGATGGGGTAGATAGGTAGCTCGGCCAGGGGAGGTGGGGTGGCTTGGTGGGGCCTGCAAGGCAGAGAGAAAAGGGGGAGGGGCAGAGAGAGAGGGGGCTTGGCTAGGGTTTTGGTTAAAGTTAGGGGGTGGCTCGGTTTAGGCTAGAGGGGGGTGGTATGGTAGATGGTGGAAGTGGGTTAGATGATTAGGGTTAGGGTTTAACTAGGCTAGAGAGAGGAGAGATGAAAGAGGGGGCTTAGGTTTAGATACTCTACAAGATCAAGCATGATGGGGAAAAGAGATGGAGAGGGGAGTGTTTGATGGACACATGGTGATGGACAAGGAGAGATAGGATAGGGTTTTTAAGGATATGACCTCACATGATCATGCATGTGTGAAGGAGATAAGGTGAGGTTGAGGGTCTTGATGCACATGGCAAGGAAGCATAGCAAGATAGAAAAGACTGAGAGAAGGAGAGAGAAGAGAAGATGATCCACTCAAAAACAAATAAAACCAAAGGAGGACCAAAGATGGTGATGGTTGCATGGCCCATACAAATGCATTAAATGCCATGTTTTAATCTTGTGAAAACAAAATAATTATTCATGGCATTTATACATATGCATTCCAGAAATGTGGAATAAGCCAAGCAAAAGAATTTAAAAGGATGCCCCATGTGGAGTAGATGGAGATGACCATATTTGAATAGAAATGGGACTTGCTAGTGTGTATGTGCCACTAGGTATTTAGTAAGCCCAAAAATATCCCAACATGATAATAACCCCAAAACAACCCATATGGAAGCTAGGAAAAGGTTCCACTCACAAGGCATGCAAAGATGGCCATGTGACTCTCATAAACCAATAATGTGGAAACAATATGGTGCATATATGAGAGCATGTGGAGATAGAATTGGATCCATTCCAACCCACATGAGCTAGAGGTAAAACCAAATAAGTTGCAATGCTCATATATGGTGGAATGGTGGAATGATGGGGTGATGACAAGAAAGGTGGTGGAGTTAAATAAAAGATATGCCCCCAACTCAACTTGGGCATTAAACAATATATCAATAACCAAAAACAATATCAAGAGGCAAATACAATTTACAATGCATATGAGAGAAGATCCAAAACAAAAAGGGTTTTATATGATGCTCAAATGCAAGGTGGCATGATGACATGAGCATGATATAATGATGATGCAACAATTATATGTAGGAAGTAGCATATATATAGACTAGGCTAGTAGCATTGCAATTGTTAGACAATTGGGATGCTACAACTCTCCCCCACTAAACGAGAATCTCGCCCCGAGATTCCTAGGAAAAAAAACAACACAAGGAGGCGGGTGTTCGAACGAAGGTGACCCTCACGTTCCCAAGTTGATGAACCATGGAATGGTGCGACCACTACACCTTGCAAAACTTGCTAGACTTGCTGCGAGTCTTGTGTTTTGCTCGAAAAACAACGGGTTAGAAGAGTTGAAGGATTGTCGTGAGACAAGAAGGATAGGATGAACATAGCTCCGGTTTTCTCAAGAAACATGATAAGAGAAACTGAACCACTTGTGAAAGAAAAAGAAAGATGATGTATCATGGATAAAGAAAGACGCACCGTTAAGATTAAAGATTTTACCGATACTAGAGAGGATGAATCTTTGTGTCGCCGGAAGACTAGGTTGGAGAGGTTTTAACCCACTATGACAATAGCATCGTATCTTCTCTCGGATTTGAGAAATGAAGTTCGGAAACAATATTGCCTTCACACAATAGCGTCCCTTGATATCAACAGAAAGATTTAGTTAGACATCGTCGGATTAGATTCTTCTTGCGCCGGTAAGACCCAAAAGATCACGCAAATGAGGTGCACGGATATAACTTCCAGAGACGGATGTGAAACTAGATTATGGTGGAATCCCGAGAAGCAAAGAATATGGAGGATCTGGAGTTTATTGTAGAGATACTTATTTCTTTCTTTAGCCTTGAGGCTAACGCAATAGATTTGTGATGGCATCAACCATAATTAGCTTTACCACAGAAAAAGAATTGATGAAACAAAGAGAGATAGTTTCCTTTCATCTTGTTTGGGGATGTCGAGCATCGGTAGAATGACAAGGACAGAAAAGAGTTTGCGTTTGCTTCCACCAGATAATTGATGATTTGCTCCATCTAGAATAGACAGACCACCAACAAGAGATTATTGATTACTTTCTTCGAGAGAGCACTCCGGAAAAACAAAGACGGAAGTAAAAGTATCGAGGGATAAAGGCCACTTCTAACTTCCGTGGAATGAGTGAAATCACATTAATTCACCTATTCAATGTACAAGATCGAATGATAAGAGTAGTGGTATGGTAGCTACTCCATCCCGCACTCAAAGCATTACTCCGCACATGAATAAGAAAACCATGCAACCCAACTACCGAAACAGACTGAAGGTATTGACAATAACTCATGGAACTTCGTTAGAAAACAAGGATAGATGCAAATGATTCGCCGGATTCATAGATAGATAAAGATGATGATGTTGTCGTCATGTCTGAAGTACCAAGCCACCAGAAAGATATGAAGGAAGATTACGGAGAAGAACTGCAAGATTCAACAGCCACAGAAAAGATAGCACCAACTTGAACGGAATGAATACAAGATCTAGAAGGTCTCCATGGCCTCCGGTGGATTGAGCATAGACGATAGAGCGAGAGGGTTTCAAGAGATTACTTGACGAGACTGAGGTGAAAGAACTCCATGTTCTTCTTGAAATGATTGAGAGAGATTAGCAGTTTTGAGGAAAATCTTTAGCGGAAGGACGATGATAACTTGCCAACAAGGAAAGACTCCGGTTTTGATTGATGGAAGATGGAATTAACAATGGGCTTGCGGATTCCAAAGAATGAAGCGATGTATTTAGCAGAAGGACGTGGTCGAGATAGGTGACTTCAAGAAGTCAGAGTTCACACTTTGAGAACTTTGCACACGGCGGCCAGAGCAGGGACGTCACGGGAGACGCGCGGGCCGGACCGCAGCGAGGCCGAGGCGGTCGAGGGCATGCGGTCGCGGACGGTGGCGCAGAGAGGAGGTTCAGGAAGAGGACGGCGAGGGCGCTCAGGAGGTGGCCGTCGAGGGAGGCGTCCCTGGCGGCGCCGGAGGCGGGCAACCTCGGTGTGCAGGGCGAAGAGGAAGCAGCGAAGGAGAGACGGCGAGGACGGAGAGGACCGAGGAGGCCCCGACGGCGCGGCGTGCTCGAGACAGACCGAGGACGGAGAGCTCGCTGGCCGGCGGCGGACGCGTAGACCAGGTTGCAGAGGCCGGCGACGGGAGAGGCGCGCGACGGAACGACGGAGGCGAGGCCGACGAGGGAAGCAGCACCAAGAAGAGGAAGAGGCCGGGGAGGAGGGGGTCGGGCGCGCAGGGTCGATCGGCGAGGTTCGCTGGCGGCCAGAAGCAGGGGCCGCGCGGCGGGGAGGGGTGCTCGGCCGCAGGCGAGGACGGGGGAGAGCGCTGGGCGGCGGGGTCAAGGCGGGGGCCACGGCCGGAGACGAGGGAGGCGGGTTTCCTGCGGTGGCGGCGGCCGGCGCTGAGAGAGAAGCGGGCGGGTTAGGAGGCGTGTCGAGGGGAGAGAGAGGCGAGTGCGGCACGCGGGGCGTGTCGGCAGGGGTGGGGCCGGGCGGAGATCCCGAGGAGGTCGGGTGGAGCGTGGGTTGGTCGGGGAGGCTCGATGCGGGGGAGGTGGGGATCGGGTCGGGGATGTGGGCAGGTGCGGGGCCGGGGTGGGTGCGTGCGTCTGCGTGATGTGTGGCGGTAGGGAGTAGTGGTTGGGCAGGATGGGCACCTGGCGGCGGCGGTTGGAGGGTGAGGGAGTGGGTGGGTCCGCTAGGTGGGGCCAGGAGGTGGCCCAGGTGCGGTGCTGTATGTGTGGGTTGCGTGCTGCCAAGGGGCAAGGGGTGCGGCGGCGGATGAGGGAAAGAAAGGGAGGGCAGGTGGGTAGAGAAGCTAGGGTTTGGGGTAGGTTTGGTAGATTAGGGTTTCACCGGTTGGGCCTTTGGGCCTGACCGGTTTGGGTCTAGGTAGTATTTTACTAGGCCGGGTAGTAGGTAGTCTGGTCCGGTTAGGCCTCTGCACGACCGATCGAGGCCCTCCCCAACAAAACTTTTTATTATTAATTTATTTTTAAAACATTTTGTAAATACTTTTTAGACAAATAAAACATCTGAACAGACCGAGGTTTTAGTTTAACATTAAAGGAGAGGGCTAATTCGAAAACAACATAGGCTTTTACAAAAATAGTTTTATGCAAAATATATGCATGATGTCATGATGATGCATAAAATACGATTTTCTAGTAGTGGATTTACCCGGGGTGCTACAGATGGTTAGACACGACCTTTACCTTGCTTTCGCCGAGACCATGAGTCGATTCCCAAAGTCGGTCCCTAATGATGTGAACAGGGTTCACGATTATGGATCCCGGGCATATATTGTTCCCTTCCACGCTTACCTACGTGTATGAATGCACCGCCTTCACCTTCATTCAAGAACAACGAATATGCGTATGTCGAATGGAACACCCGAACTATGTCACTCATGGAATCTACTAGGCAAGTTAGTTGGTCGAGGTGGTTTCCAGGCCCCCGTGTGGCTGTACGCTCATCTTGGTCCATAGGCAAGAACTCCGGTCCTAGTAGTGGAAAGTATGGGACTTCAAAAACCACAACCCACCGTGGCCTCCCATACAAGCCTTAGCATGTTTAAATTTCATCTCTGATCAAACCACGTCTTCCTATCAATCTAGGTTCATTCGCAACTCTGATTCATCAATCGGATGGACCAGTGGTAACAACTAAGCATGGCAAAGCACAACAGAGATAACAACTCTAGCAATGCTTCACAAGCCAAACCCTAGTTATGCTAGGAGCAGTGGATCAGGGAATATAGGCTACAAAGGGAACATGCATCAGATAGGATTACTCTATGTATCGATAAAATGCTTTGGAATCGTATGCACATGGTAAGAATTGAAATGCTTTAAATCATAGGATTATATCATGTGTGGGACTTCGCTTGCCTTTGCCAGTTGATATCCAGAAAGCACAGTTCTGGACACCTGGTACTTGACTTTGTTATAGTTGTCCAAGTATTGATCTTCAAGCTTCGACGGTGTTGATCTCGGTCTTCAATCTCGATCTCGATTTCGACATCGTATTCTACCAGAGAAGAACCAAATACCAGAAAGAAGGGGAAAAAATCAACACATGGCATCGATGCAATTCTCAAACAAGGATGATGATATGAAAAGTAAAATTGCATTGAAATAAACCCCTAAGGCATGCTTGACAATTTAATCAGGGTCCCGAGGGGTATAAACCCTAATTCGAGAAAACTCTGGAATCACATGTGAGGGGTTACCGGGTTGTTCTAATTAAACTTGCTATGAAAGTTGATCAACAATGCATGATTATAGCTTAATTAGGTATATCTCATTTTTCTGAACATTTTGATATATTATTTGTATTTTTTCTAATTTACAGATTATTAGTTATTGAATTTACAATCATTTTCAGAAAATATTAAACCTCTTATTACCTCAGCCTCACGTCAGCACACCCTAACCCTATCCTTTTCTCACCAGAGCAAAACCTAGCCACTATGGATGACATGAGGGACCTGGGCTGGAAACGCTGCAGACAGCAGCGACTGGCGGTGCTAGGGCGCGAGTGGGGATGCGCGGCTTGACCCGTTCGAACCAGGGCGACTAGGCGATACGAACTATAGTCACGTCGCCTGGATTTGGTCGTTAGAGCGTCGGCAACGATGATGGCCAGCGGCGGAGGTGGCAGATGCACAACGACAACAAGCTACAGAGCGAGAGGGAGGAAGGGGAAGGGTCCACAGGGACCACAAGCTCACCCTGCAGCGTAAAGACTGATGACCCACAAGTGTAGGGGATCGCAACAGTCTTCGCGGGTAGTATTACCAAGTTTATTGATTCTACACAAGGGGAGCCAAAGGATACTTGCAAGCCTTAATAACTGAGTTGTCAGTTCAGCTGCACCTGGAAATAGTTCTTGCTCACAGAAGTTTATCAATAGCAATAGTTTGTAGTAGCAACAGCAAAGCAACAGCAGCAGTAAGTGCAACAGTGAAACATGAGCAATAGTAACAGTAACGGTAATAGTATGATTCGAGTGCAGTAGGCATAGGGTTGGATGGACGGGCGTTGGATGGACGAGTCTAAACATGTAACTTCAAGATCTAGGGCATTGCAGATAAATAATAACAAGCATCCGAGTACTAAACAATCCTAGACATGTGCTCCAAATACAGTCATACGTGCTTGCAATGAGAACTTGCACAACATGTTCTGTCTAGCCAACCCATGGCAGCGGGGCCTCTAGGGAACTACTGGCAATTAAGGTGCTCCTTTTAATAGAGCACCAGAGCAAAGCATTAACACTCCGTGAACACATGTGATCCTCACACCACAATCATCCCCTCCGGTTGTCCCAATTATTGTCACTTTGGGGCCTTTGGATCCGGACAATGATATGTGTACACAACTTGCAGATAAGATCACAAACAATACTATCATAATGATTCAATAATAAGTTCAGATCTAAGATCATTGCACTTGGGCCCTAGTGACAAGCATTAAGCACAACAAGTTGTAACAAAGTCAAATAGCACTGATAGAGATACTAGGTACTATGCCCTAACAGATATTATTCGATTACATGATAGAACTCATCCAATCCCTACCATCCCCAAGCCTACAGCGGGGGATTACTCACTCATGGATGAGAGAAACATCGGTGGTTGATGGAGATGCGTTGGTGATGACGATGGCGATGATCCTCTCCAAATTACTCGTCTTAGGAGGGTGTCAGAACGGAGTTTCAGGATCCGAATCTTGGTTTCTGGTGGCGGCGGCGGAGCAAATATCTTTCTGGAAAACTATCGAACCCCCCTGAGTTTTTAGGTCAGAAGGCAACTTATAGGCGTGGAGGGAGGCCGAGGAGATGCCTGGGGTGGCCAAACCCCCTCCAGGCGCGAGGTCAGGTGGGCCCGCGCCTAGGGTAGGTTTGGGGCCCCCAGGCCTCCTCTCTGTATCCTCTTCTGGCTCCGTGGATCTTCTGGTGAAAAGTAGTTTTTGGCATATTTTCCGGGATTTTTCCTGATAGTTGATTTTCTACACAAAAACAAGACACAAAGGTAATTCTGCTAAAATAGCATCAGTCCATGTTAGTTCTATCCAAATCACATAAGTTTAGAGAAGAAACAATAGCAAAGTGTTTGAGAAAGTAGATATGTTTTGGACGTATCAACTCCCCCCAAGCTTAGCTTATTTCTTGTCCTCAAGCAATTCAGTTGAAAACTAAGTGTGATAAAAGATCTTTCACGAACACTTTGCTTCATATGATCTAAATATTCTCAGCACATGAGTAGTTGCTTAGACAATTCATAATAAGAAGTATGCAACTAAGTCTACTCAATAGTCATTGCAAGCTATGAAGAGAAACCAACTCAATAATAATAAGTAGCATGAAACATAAACATAAGCAACATTGCAATGCTCATAATAAGGTATGATAGAGTGGTATCTCGCTTGCCTTTGTTTGAAGAGCACAATATAAATGCCAAGGCACCTCTGAAGTTCATATGAAGACTAGAAGTAAAGATATCAGAGATACAAGCATCAAAGTCACGACATAATTAAACAAGTTTTGGAACAAACACAAGAATGACAACTATGCTCTCAAGGAGGTGCTCATAGAATAAGTGGTGACTCAACAAAATTGTGAAAATGTTTTTTTGAAGGTTTGAAAGGCTTCCCAATGCTGAACGGAAGGTACTCATTATCTTTGAGCTCTCATTGCCCCTATCATATGCATCTTCACGTGGTTATGGTGAAAGTGAGGTCCACTCTGAATCATATGCTTGACAGACCATAGACTGGAAATCCCAAGTCCCTTGAGTACGAGGGTCGCTCTGCATGCTACTCAACTTTGGTCACCTAAAAGTTCTTGTCATTGTAAATGCATGCATATCATCGAGAACCGCCAACGGGGTACCCCTTGCACATGGTACAGGAGCTTTCCCTTAACCAAAATGACAAGGCAAGCAGACAATGCGCATCTTAGCAATCTTTTTATTTACCATATGCATAGATTTTTATTGAAGACGCTTCATAGATGCTCATTACATTGATGTTGCAAGTTTCCACCTTGATTAGGCATGCCTTAGGCTAGCATCCCAGGCGTTTCTCTAACACAATGTATAAACTTCATGAACTAACAACTTCCCCTTTTATTTCACATCGTCGACATCCGTAAACAAAAGAGCAAGGTATCAACTGGAAAGAATTATCCAACGGGTGTTGAAAGCGTTCCCCATGACAGCACGGTTCTGCTGACTCCCAGTATATAATAAGCAAGCATATAACTTTCATGGACTAGTCACAATGGTTCAGGATTATTAAGCGCAAGGAATAAAGTGTGCCATCAAGTTCGTGAGAGCTTTACTAACTAACTTTCTCAAAACAGACAAACATTTTATTTTGGAAGAAAACACGGCATATGGAATATGCACTGAAATAGCAAATGATGCCAATAGGTAGGTATGGTGGACACAACTGACAATATTGGTTTTGGGGAGTTGGAAGCACAGGTAGAGCACATACTCAGTGCAAGTGAAGGCTAGCAATAGAGAGAGAGCGACAAACGAGAGAGCAATAACTTTCATAATCATGCTTGCAACAAAACAAGACTAATTATGGCATGAAAGTGATACAAGAACTCTGAGGCAAAATAAATCATCGAGGCTTACTGACTATTGATTAGTCATATGCATGCGTGAGCATGTGCCAAGTCGATTCACATGAACAGTCAGAGTAGGATACCACAATGTCAAACCAAAGTATGAACAAAACAATGCAAGCAAACATTCATATGACATGCTACAAACTATTAGCAAGATGGAGCTAATCATACACAAGCAAGAACATACACCTTACAGAAACAAGCTAAGCATGCTCACAATGATGAGTATATGTACAAAAATGAAAAAATAGAGTTTGTTACCAGCCTCTTACCACACCTCGAGTTGTTTTAATCTTCATTATTGCCCTTCACTTTTGTGACTTGAATATTAACATGAAACCAAAATCCACTGAGGACGGCTAACCCTGCAAAGAACTCATAAAACCAAAGAAGAACGACAAATATTTTTGGTGTTTTCGATTTTCAAACAAGCCAACAAAGCAAAAACAAACCAAACAAAGCAAAAAAAACCAAAAAAAAAACTAAGACGCTCCAAGAACAACACAACTGTGCATGAAACAATAAAAATGAAGTGTCTAGAAAGACCTGAGATTTTTATTGATGAAGAAGGGGATGCCTTGGACACCCCCAAGCCTTGACGCTTTTACATCTTGAACATTTCTTGGGGTGACACGGGGTGGCTCCCCCCAAGCTTGAGCTTTTGTTCATTCTTCATCTCATTACGTCATTCTTTCCTTACACCTGAAAATTTTCCTTCATACAAAACTTCACACAATCTTCATTAGCAACATGCATTTAAAAGATAAAAGACCTTTGGGGTTTAGTTTTAAAACAGCAAAACTTTCACTAAAGACACAAGCTACTGTAGAAATTCCCTCAAAAATTTCAATTTCCCAAAAAGAACCCGAAAAGGAATCAATAAGAAGCAAATGCAAATAATGGCAGAAATCTGTCAAAACAGACCATCAGGTAGAAACCGATGTTTTTGAAGACCTTCTGTTGCTCAAATAAAAAAGTGTTGAACTAACGAAAGTATATAACATAATGGGGGATTTATTCGTAAATTTTCAGCTCAATCCGACTTATAGAGACTCCTCACGAATTTTTATGGAGGAGGACATAAATCCGTTTCGGGACAGCAACTCCCCAAATCTTACTTCCCTCTCATTATTGGTCATTCTTGGCACAAAAAGCAAACAAAAAGGATATGGAGAGGTCATTACTGAAGTAATAATTCCAAGACTCAAGGAAACTCTTGGGTTATCTCCCAACTAGTACTTTTCTTTAACGCCTTTAAGTTAGGCACAACGAAGAGCAAAGATTGGAAAGGAGAAAAATAAAAGTGAGCAAGTATAACCAAAGTGAAAGCATTATTTTGTTCATTAAAATCCTTTTGTTAACAAGGTTGATCAAGTCTTGTTACCAAAACAATCTTATATGAAACAAAACTTTGCAATCCACAAGGTGATTATGTTACCTCATACTTGATAGCAATGGTCCCAATCATAATAGTTTCAAAATTTTCTTGTGGAATGGGACAATATATCTCTCCAACATTGATGCTCTAAATATTTTCAATTGAATTTAGGCAATAGCTTTTAGCAACCTTCTTGGGGAAATAAACAGTGTGCTCTTTGTCATTAATATTAAATGTTACTTTCCCATGATTGCAATTGATGACAGTACCTGTAGTATTAAGAAAAGGTCTCCCAAGAAAAATGGACATATTATCATCTTCAGGCATTTCAAGCACAACAAAATCAGTTAAAACCATGCAATTATGAGCAACTTGAATAGGAACATCCTCACATATACCAACAGGAATAGTAGTTGACTTATCAGCCATTTGCAAAGATATATCAGTTGGTATCAACTTTTCTAGCTGGAGCCTCTTGTAGAGAGAAAAAGGCATAACATAACTCCAGCTTCCAAATCACATAAAGAAGTTCTCACATAATTATTATTAATGGAGCAAGGAATAGTTGGTATATCTGGATTACCAAGTTTCTTTGGAACCTTACCATTGAAGGAGTAATTTGCAAGCAAAGTAGAAATCTCCTCATTAGGAATCTTCCTTTTATTAGAGACAATATCCTTCATATACTTTGAATAAGGAGACAACTTAATAGCATCAGTCAACAGAATTTGCAAGAATAAAGGTTTGATCCACTCACAAAACTTGTTGTAGTGTTCTTCCTCCTTTGACTTGTGTTTCTTACCTAGAAAAGGCATAGGTTTCTACACCAAAGTTTCTCTCTCTTTACCATGTTTATTAGAAATAAAATCTTCCTTTGTGTACCTAGTGTTCTTAGTGTGCTTCCCAGGTTCTTCCTCACCTTCCTCCTTATCAGGAGGCTAATTATTATTACCACTCTCGGTTTCAGCATCAGAGACAGATATACTATTAGGATCTACAGCAGGTTCGAGTGGTTCCTCAACTATTTAATGTTTCTTTTTCTTTCTCTTATGAGGACTACCACTATCTTCACCTTATTGGGAATCCTGCTCTATTCTATTAGGGTGTCCTTCAGGATATAAAGGATCTTGAGTAGCTGCACCACTCCTAGTTCTAATTCCATAAGCATGTTTATTTCCTGAAGCATTAACTAGCATATCCTTTTGTACCTTAACAAGTTGATCAAGTTGGGTTTGAACCATTTGAAAGTGTTTACAAAGCATTTTAATATCATTAGAAGTTCTTTCCACAATATGTTTCAACTCATGGATAGCTCTAGAGTTTTCCAATAAATGATTCTGAACTTGTTTATTAAAATGACCTTGTTTAACAATAAAAATGTCAAGTTCCTATAAACATTGATCAGGAGGCCTACCATAAGGAATATCACCTTCATCGAAGTGTTGGAGAGAGTGTACCTCAATAGTAGATGAGTGGGGAATTGGCTTACATAATTCTTCCATAGGAGGTAGATTCTTCACATCTTCAGCTCTAATTCCTTTATCCTTTAGACACTTCTTAGCTTCCTTCATCACTTCATAATTCAACACAATGACTCCCCTATTCTTTGTTGTTGGTGCTATAATTGGTTCAGGAACAACTGGTCCAGGAGTAATAGGCTCAGGTGTATTCATCTCAGTTGAAGTCTAATCATCATAATTCTTGCTTATCTTGGTCATTAATTCTTCAGCATCTGTAGGAGTCCTTTTACTGAAAACACAATCAGCAAAGCTATCTAGGTAGGTCCTAGAATCATCAGTTAGTCCATTATAATAAATATCAAGAAGCTCATTTTTAGGTAATGGACATCCAGGATGTGCATGAATCAAGGAACAAAATCTTTTCCATGACTCAGGCAATTTCTCTTCTTCTCCCTGTTTAAAATCAAAAAGTCTCTGCAAAGCAGCATGTCTAGCACTGGGAGGAAAATATTTATGGAAGAAAGAAGCAATCAAGCAATCAGGGCTATCAATGGAACCAGAAGGTAATCTATTAAACCAAGCCCTAGCTTCTCCTTTTAGTGAAAAAGGGAAGATCTTTGCAACAAAGTACTTGTGCATCATAAAATCATCAGAGAACAAAGCACTCATAGTAGAAATCTCATTCATATGAGCCACAACACTCTCATTTTCAGTCCCACAAAAAGGTACTTTCTCAACATATCTAAATAAGATAAATCAAGAGAGAAATCATAATCTTCATCTTTAATATCTATGGGAGAAGTGGCAAACTTAGGATCAGAGGACATCTTAGGCATAATAGTACGTCTAGCAAGGAGACTCTTCATAGCACTAGTACCATGTGTGTTTCGGCACTCTTCAACAAATTCATCAGTGAACTCAATGTAACCATCATTAATATCATAACTCTCACTAGCCTCAGGTGAGCTAACAGGTGTAACAGTGTCTTCACTAGGAGTTGTGGTATTTCCTAGACTAGCCATAGTAGCATCTACAAAAGGACCTAATGAACCACTCGCATCAAGCATAGTAGAAGTAACATCATGAGCATCATAAGCAGTTTCAGATTCAGCTGTAGTAGCAATGTGTGTAGCATGAGTATGTGGTGTTGGTGTGACAAGCTTACTTATAACAGATGGTGAATCAAGAGTAGCAGAGGTGTTTAGGACTGTACCTCTTCTTGTAGTGGATGGTAAAATAGGGGACTTTCCATCACGAGACTTCCCCATGATGAAAGGAGTAGCACTAACAATAATAGATCCAAGTGAACTTACAAATAAAACTATGCTCCCCGGCAACGGCGCCAGAAAATAGTCTTGATGAGCCACAAGTGTAGGGGATCACAACAGTCTTCGCGGGTAGTATTACCTAATTTATTGATTCGACACAAGGGGAGCCAAAGAATACTTGCAAGCCTTAACAACTGAGTTGTCTGTTCAGCTACACCTGGAAATAGTTCTTGCTCACAGAAGTTTATCAATAGCAGCAATTTGTAGTAGCAACAGCAAAGCAACAATAGCAGTAATAGCAATAGTGAAACAGGAGCAATAATCACAATAACGGTAACAGTAGGATTCGAGTGCGGTAGGCATAGGGATGGATGGACGGGCGTTGCATGGACGAGTCTAAACATGTAACTTCAAGATCTAGGGCATTGTAGAGAAATAATAACAAGCATCCAAGTACTAAACAATCCTAGGCATGTTCTCCAAATATAGTCATACGTGCTCGCAATGAGAACTTGCACAACATCTTTTGTCCAGCCAGCCCGTGGGAGCAGGGCCTCTAGGGAACTACTGGCAATTAAGGTGATCCTTTTAATAGAGCACCGGAGCAAAGCATTAACACTCCGTGAACACATGTGATCCTCACACCACAACCATCCCCTCCGGTTGTCCCAATTACTATCACTTTGGGGCCTTTGGATCCGGACAATGATATGTGTACACAACTTGCAGATAATATCACAAACAATACTATCATAATGATTCAATAATAAGTTCAGATCTGAGATCATGGCACTCGGGCCGTAGTGACAAGCATTAAGCACAACAAGTTTCAACAAAGTCAAATAGCACGGATAGAGATACTAGGCACTATGCCCTAACAGATCTTATTCGATTACATGATTGAACTCATCCAATCCCTACCATCCCCAAGCCAACAGCAGGGGATTACTCACTCATGGATGAGGGAAACATCGGTGGTTGATGGAGATGAGTTGGTGATGACGATGGCGATGATCCTCTCCAAATTCCCTGTCCCGGCAGGGTGCTATAACGGAGTTTCTGGATCCGAATCTTGGTTTCTCGTGGCGCCGGCGGAGCGGAACTCTTTCTGGAAAACTATCGAGCCCCCCTAAGTTTTTAGGTCAGAAGGCAACTTATAGGCGCGGAGGGAGGCCGAGGAGCTGCCTGGGATGGCCAAACCCCCTCCAGGCGCGAGGTCAGGTGGGCCCACGCCTGGGGTGGGTCTGGGCCCCCCAGTCCTCCTCTCTGTCTCCCCTTCTGGCTCCGGGATCTTTTGGTGAAAAATAGTTTTTGGCATATTTTCCAGGATTTTTCCTGATAATTGATTTTCTGCACAAAAACAAGACACCAAGGTAATTCTGCTGAAAACAGCGTCAGTCCGTGTTAGTTGTATCCAAATCACATAAGTTTAGAGAAGAAACAATAGCAAAGTGTTCGAGAAAGTAGATACGTTTTGGACGTATCAAGGACATGTCGGAGGGGAAGGAGGTGGCTGGAAACGACAGCACGACCACGACGGTGATCGGTCGGGGCTCGGGAAGAAGCGGTGCTGGGGGTCAATTGTGGATGCCCCGTGTCAATTCCTTTGACGCGGAATATCAGCACGACGAGGTGGAGCTCAGGGGACCTTCAGCTGGCCTTGGGGTGGCCGGAGACGGCGGGGCGATGCGGCAGTTTCACAGCTAGGGTTTGGTCACCTCATAGAGAAGGGTGAGAGAGAGAGGGGTCTGGGGAGAGAGGGGGAGTGGATGAGGATGAGAGAGAGTGGGTCACTGCAGCTCTTATCCATCTCCACGCGATGGCAGAAGGCGGGATGCAGGCGGCACGGATCGACGGCGCCGAAGGCGACACCGAGGAGCTTGCTATGGGAAGGAAGATGTCGAAGACGGAGGGAGCGAAGCAGTACGCATCTCTTGTTTTCCAGTACTTGGTTCATTCTTAGGTACGACAATAACTACATGTTATTTTGTAGCTCATGCAAATTCTGAGTCAACCAACATTTCTTGTTTTCCAGGATAAGCAACTGCTTCCATTTATATTTGTTGAAATGACATGGCTAGTTTATATATGCTGAAATTCTAAGAAACACTTTGTTTGATTGCTCATTTCATTGTAGGTAGACTTGTCTAATGCTTGTTTGTCCTGTTCTACAGGTTCACAAGGGACGCCATTATATTACATATCTGGTTCTAGTTCGTCCTAAGCAATGAAATTACTATCCTCTACTGTTTAGTTCATTTGTAGTTTGCATTCCTGTCGTCAGATTGTCAACAAGTATGCCATAGGGGGTCCTAGTGGAGTTGGAAAGATGGGGTGTGATACGTCGGATGTTCCAGGAGCGGAGAGCATAAGTTTAGCTAGGTTCAGATCCGACTGTGGTGATTGGATCCTACTCCTACTAGCAACCCAGTAATATGTCAGCGTAAGCCGGATGTTACCGCGGATTACAAGAGAGGTTCGCATGTGCGAGTTGTGATTGTGGTTGTCAGATTGGTTGTGCCCTAAAGGCTCCCATAGGGATGGTTTATATACACACCAGGACTTAGGGTTACAGGAGAGACCTATCCGGCTACATTACAGAGTCAGTAACTAGATACATCTTGGACTACAAGTAATACTACAGGCCTAAGTCGGTAATTCTTCTGGGCCTTGTCTTAGCCGGAACTGGCTCGTCCTTTATCTCTGACTGGGCCGCCCGTGAATCCAAGATCTAACTTGTTGGTGGGCCACCCTAGTCAGCAGGTCATCTGGGTATATCTAGAAAATATATCCCCAACGGTATCCCCAGGAAGTCTCCAAGATCTAAAGTAGGATAAATCATCTAGCTTGATGGTTTGTTCGTCTTGAGAATCTTGAAGGGTTCCCGAAAACTTCATTTAGTAGTGTAGGATTCCAAGTCATTTGAGTCGGATATGTTTTGTTCTTACTTTAGTCTTTTCATTGCTCAGTTTGAAACATGATACGGATTTTATAGCGACGTGCGGGCTGACAACTTTTCAGACCAGGTCCTGTCACTGACAGGAGTCCCATCGACATGACCATTGGTAGGTCCGATCCCTATGGAATAGAGCACTGTTTTAATGCTTGCACGAGAATCGAGGGGGTGGAGGAGTCGCGAGGAAGCTACCTCCCTCTCTCCTATATGTGTGGCATAAATCGCACGACCAACGCACGAATCTTGGTGTAGAGGAAAATTAAAGAGAGGAGAAAACCCTTCTCTCCCAGATTCATCTCTCCACCCCTTCATTCATTGCCTCCTCGTACTCCTTGAGCACTCCGCAGCCATTTGTTCCCATTTACACGCCGCGAGACAATCTCTTTCCCCACTAATTCTCAATCTTTCTCAGAGCCATGGCATCTGCATCTAGTTCCGGAGCGGTGGCGGGTACCTCGGCGGAGTAAAAGAAGAAGATGCGGGGCCTCTAGGTTCCCAGCATCATGGACGACACCGAACTCTAGGTCATGGAGGAAGAGGGCTTCATCGTCACCGGCGCATGGCGGAGCTCCTCAGGACACGCCGTTCCTGCCCCGTGCGACAGCGAGCGGGTGTTGTTCGGCACACACATCGCCTGTGGCCTCAGCCTGCCACCGTCGGACTTCTTCATCGAGGTCCTCAAATACTATGGTGTGCAGCTCCATAATATTTCTCCCAACTCCTTGCTAGAGCTTAGTACTCATGCAGCCTTGTGCGAGGGGTTTCTTGGCATTAGACCAAGTCTCACCCTTTTTCGTTACTACTACGGTACCCGGAAGAATTCCATTAGTGCCGAAGTACCTTACACCACTAGCACCCTTAGCTTAGTCCTTAGGAGAAACCAAGTCTATCGTAGGAATAATGCTAGTGAATCCGTCAAACGCTGGGCTTGAACCTTCTTTTATCATAAGGATATTCCGGCTCCTAGAAAGGCGAAAGGTCTTCCGGCCTTCGTCGACGGTGCCTCTCCCCACCAAAGGTCATCGGATGCGGAGGCGCCGGAACTATCGGATATCTTGATCCTCGCCAAGAGGCGGATTGAGTTTCTGATGAAGCAGATGGGGCTCCGTTGATCCGACTTGATCCACTACTGGCTGGAGCGCCGGATTCAGCCTCTGCAGCACCATGGAGATCGCCTCATGTACTAGATGACCGGTGATAAGAAGGACATCATGCGGGTCAGCCCGAACTAGATTCCAGCGAAGGATTACAAGACCCTCATGCAGTATTTGATCAAGGAGAGAGTGGAACGAAAAGTTTCGAATGTCTCCATGAATATGTTCACGTCCAACCGTCCTCTAACTCCGCTAAATATTTTGACTCTGCTTTCGCGTTTTGTTGTTCTTTTCTGTTGTTTCTCCGACTCTATTTTTATTGATATTTTTTTACTTGTCAGCTCGAGAAACTCCTCGAGTCTGAGCTAGCTCCACTAGAGGGCTATCTCTCAGACGATTCGGAGGCGACGGAGGATGATGAGGTGCAAGAAGTTTCCGCCTATGCCTCCAAGAAGCACAAGGCGAAGGAAGTAGTTATCACTGATGGTAGCCAAGTGCTGCCAGTAGTTAAAAGAGGTGTGATTCCATAGACCCCCCACTCTAAAAAGTTGTAAACATCCCAAAGGGTAGAATTACACCCGTACTTATTAGAGGAGGGTGCACGAGGGTAGCCCGTCGACGGGCCCAAAATAACGCACCCTAAATCACGTACACGACATTGCCACGTCAGCAGACACATGCAAGTGTTGTATTCGATTTAGACACTTAAATTTCAACGTTGCATCCATAGAATACTCGCATATTAACGTGCTTTGGGCCTCAAGGGGCTTTGGTGGGAAGTACATACATGGTTTAAATTTTTTGAATCCCAGTCATGCCCCAACTCGCTAAGAGGTATCAGTCGATCCAAGCCATTGATCTAATTCGTCTCCTTTTTTCATTCCTTTGGGGGTCTATTGAATCAGAAGTATAGTTAAAAAGTAAGCACCCTATCTTTTGTTTTTCAGTACCTTGTACCTTTCTTTCTTTCCAAAGCATGCCTAACATTAGGATTTTTGTGCTTCAAAGCTAAAGCAGTTTTGAAGAGTAAGACTAAGCCAGACAGCAAGCCAGGCAAGCCACTGTGTCAGCAGAAGCTTGTTATCTCCCCTGCCATGCCGCCACCGACTCCATCCAGTACTCCATCAGCACTAGAGGCTTCCACCTGTCCTGGTGCTTGTAACATCTCGAAAGCCCTGGTCACCGTTGGTGGCCAAGCAACTAACAAGGGTGAACCCGTGAAGGGTAATGATCCCAAGTTAATATCTACAGGAGTGTTAGATAAAGTGGCCGACTCTGCTTCCTCCTCCTAAAACGGAAGAAGAAGGAGGAGATCCTTAGGTTGGTTCAGTCCAGTCTTGAGAAGCAAACCCTTACCGCAGAGGTAGCAAGACAGGAGATGGAGGACGTCAAGCTAGTCAGCCTCCTGGACCAAATTTTGGTCCGAGACGCGAAGATAGAGTCTGGCGAACTCCCAGCGATAGATGTTCCCTCCCTCTCCCTTGCAGAGAAAGTGTTTCACAACACTAAACTCAGATTTGAGAAGTAGCACCTGGAACACATTGTAAGTTTCTGATTCTTATTTGCAGTTATTTTATTATCATATCCTCTAGCCCCCAAGCATAAAGCCGGATAAACATTGTGGAATCCGAGTTGATGCTTAAGGATGAAAAAAGAATGATGTAGTGTAGCCCCCAAGGCTCGTGCTATATTTTTACTTAGTTAAATTTGCAGCCCGAGTCTTAGTAGCCGTCTGACGGTATTCCATCTCTAAACTTATAGAAAATTGCATCTTCCAACCAGGAATTGATCAAGAACATATGCAATAAACGCAAGGAAATCAAAGCCTTGCGCCTTGAGAATTCAAAGTTAAAAGTTGAAAAAGATGAAGCAGAAGGTAAACTTTTCCGACTTTGTCTTTGTCATTTAGCTATTGTCATAGTCAAACTTATTTTGTCCGACTGATATTTTTCCTTTTACAGAACTTTTGTGTGATTCTATCAAGATGGTGGAGCAATCCGAGAAGTTCAAGGTCTTGGAATTGGAGAATGCTGAGCTCCGAGACAAGCTTGAGAAGCTTACTATTGAATCGGAGAAATCCGTAGCTGCTGTCCTGGAGTCAAGCAACCATGAGACAGTAAGGCTCGAGAAGCTGATAGACCTCCAAGACAAACAATTAGATGATCTTCAGAAGGACTTCGATAGCCAGAGAGATCTAGCCCAGGCCACAGAGAGTGAGTTGAACAGCCTCTGCGAGGAGCGTGCCCAGTGGAATCATTCTGTGCTAGGTAAGATTTCCGACATACTTTATTTGATTGATTTTTTGACTTTCTTTTTAGTCAAATTTTGACTTTTGCTTATTTCTTAGCCCCCCTGAAACTTCCGACTCTCCTACCTCCAAACCTCGCCTCGAGCGCATCAAGCTCGTCGGAGATATTTTGTTTGACTTCCCCCGGACTCTTGAAGAGGCTGGCGAGTCGATCAAACTTTATGACTTGCACAAGATGTCAGTGCAAGAGGTGAGGGAAAAGGCCAAGGAGATTCCGAAGATAATTGAAGACTGGAAGATCTCCTACACTCGGAGTGCTACACAAACTGCCCTTACCATGGTAATAAGCCACCGCAGCCAGATGGAAATATGGCATGTCACCAAGGGTATTGCCGAGGAGGACGATGAGGGTAACTTGCAGGACATCAAGGAAATCCAAGAAACCTGTGCAGGTTAAGCTTGCCGTGTGGCGGAGATGACCAATTACACGATGCCACTATTCAAATCTGTCGCTGTGCCTCCCTTGCCTCAAGAGCCAGAATACAGCCTCGCTGAAGCAGCTTCTGAGTCCGAGGTTCAGGGCGACAATGTTGTCGACTCCAGTGCTCCACGCGCTTCATCACCACCACCTGAGTCTGTAGCATAAATAATTTATATGCATTATTCTGAACTTGGGCATGTAATGATGGAAACACTAATTTTATTGTGTTGGTCTATAAGAACTAATGCTTTTACTATCGTAGCACTTTTGTTTGTATATATTTTTATGTGTATGCTTGAAAATTTCTGCAGCACTCTTTTTTGTGCTTATACTTGTTGATTTATCTGGCTTTCTGCCTCGTTCCTTTTATGATCCGGCCAACCTTTAGCACGAAACCTTTGCCGAGCAATGGAGCTCAATTGCTAAACCAGTTTAAACTCGGAAACAAAGCCGGCTTCCAGTACCAACAATTCATTACTCGGAAGATACTCGCGTCTAAGCAATCAGATAAAAAACAAAAGTATAAACAATAAATTGAAATTTTTACCCTAAGGTAACATTTAGTTAAATATTCAAAAATCATAACTAGAACGAAAATGAGCATAAAGTACTTTCAAGCATTCTAGGATTTCTGAAAAATGACACGCCCTTTTGGAAATAAGATGGAAAAAAACTTCTCAAAAATAACTTATAAGGAAACCAATACTTTATTTCACTTTTAACATGTACATGTATGATTAAAAGGAAATATAACTAATAATAGAAGGGACGTAGCTGTGCAATATTCCATGGACGGTCTATCTCATCCGGGTCTATACTGCTGCCAGCTCTCTTTATTTTCCAAGTATCTGGTCTTTCCTTGACTGGTCTCATATCATTTAAATAATACGACCCATTATGCAGAACTCTGCTAATCATAAAAGGTCCTTCCCAAATCAGGGAGAGTTTATTCTTTTTTTTTGCACAAGTCAGAGAACCAAATCACCTTTTCTGAAATATCGGTTTTGTACTCTCTGACTATGGTACTTGCGCAACTTCTGCTGATAGGCTTTAGATCACTGCTCAGCAATGATGCGTACTTCTTCGATTATATCGAAATCATCTTGTCGAGAAACTTATGCATCTTCTTTGATATACGCTTATACGCGTGGAGACTGATGAATTAGATCACTCGGAAGAACTGTTTCTGCACCATAGACCAAGAAGAAAGGAGTGTATACGGTTGATGTGTTAGGATTTGTAAGCTTCATATCATAGACAGTAATTCTTCCGCCCAAGCCCCTGTGGCACGACGAAGAGGTGCCTTGAGATGAGGCCGGAGTCCATGTAAAATAAGAACGTTAGTTCTTTTGACATGTCCATTAGCTTGGGGATGCGCGACTGATGCAATATCGAGTCGGATCCCTTGTTATTCACAGAATTCGGCAAGTTCTCCCATGGAAAAATTTCTTCCATTGTCAGTAATTATACTGTGCGGATATCCAAATCGGATGATCACGTGATCATCGAAGTTTCTAGCTGTGGCTCCATTGCAACTTCTTACGGGTTTGGCCTCTGTCTATTTTGTAAATTTATCCACCATCACTAGTAGTTGAGTAAATTCACATTTTCTCGTACGAAATGGCCCTACCATACCAAGCCCCCAGACCGCAAATGGCCATGTAATATGGATTGTTCGCAGCTGTTTAGCTGGAACATGTGCCTGATGGGCATACTTTTGGTGGCCGTTGCACGTTTTGACCAGTTTGTTGGCATCCGCCTTAGTTGTAAGCCAAAAGAATCCGTGTCGAAAAGATTTTACCACTAAGGATCTAGCTATAGCATGGTGACCACACTCTCCTTCGTGGATTTCTCGTAAGATTTCGACTCCTTCTTCCGAAGAAATACATCGCTAAAAAACACCAGAAACACTGCGCTTATAGAGCTCACCATTTTTATAGTGTAGGATTTTGCTCGTCGGACAATCTTCCGGCTCAAGACTTCGTCATCGGGTAATTTTCCATCTATCAGGAAATCCAGTTAGGGTTTTGTCCAGCTGGGAATTACAGCCAGAACTGCTATTAAAGGTGAGTCGGATTTCGTCAGATAGTCCTCGTCAACTCCGGTTATGGAGGAGACCCTTAGATGCTCTAAAAAAGATCCATCCGGTACTTGTTTCCGTGCAGAGCCTATCCTTGATAGAGCATCTGCTTCCTCATTTTCTTCTTGAGGGATGTGTTGTACTTCAAAACCTTCGAACAATTTAGATAATTCATCCACAACAACTTTGTATGTTGCCATGTGCTTGCTTGCATTGCAGATATTGGATACTTGTTGAGCAACTAAATCCCAGTCTCCGTAATACATGAGTCTTGTTATGCCAATGTTTTTGGCCATGCATATTCCATGCAACAATGCTTCATAATTGGAAATATTATCGGTTGCCATAAAGTGTATTGGTAACACATAGAATAGCTTATCTCCTTGGAGCGATTTGAGCACCACACGAGCCCCCGAGCCCCCTCGTGATTTTGATCTGTCAAAGTGAAGGGTGATACGTCCAATTTGCCTCACCATTCTATATCATAATTTGCCTCTATTCATTGATATGTTTCTTATTATGAGGTGTTACTTATGTCTTTTCCTCTATTTTTGCATGTTGGATGATTCTTGGAGGATGGACTGCCGGAGTCAGGATTCTAATGGAAAAAGAGGTGTTTTGATGCAATTTCACGAAGATCAGAAAAATACTAGAAAAATAATGGAAAATTATATTTTCCCAGAAGACAAAGGAAGCCAGAAGGGGAGGCGTAGTTGGGCCACAGGGGGCCCACACCAGCCAGGCGCGGCGCCCATGGGCCGCACCTAGGGTGGGTGTGGCCCACCTGGCTGGCCTCCAACTCCGCCCTCTCGCCTATATCTTCCTCTCGGAACCCTAATACCAGGGGAGCGACCACAAAAACATTCCGCCGCCTCTGCAGGACGGAAAACACCGAGAGAGAAAGAGCTCTCCGGCAAACAAATTTCTGCCGGGGAAATTCCTTCCCGAAGAGGGGAGAGCGTCGCCATCAACACCATCATCAAGCTAAACTTCATCAGGATCATCATCATCATCCACACCATCATCTCCACCAGCACCATCATCACCACTCCATCCCGCTGTAACAATCGTGTTGAATACTTGCAAAGATCTTAGGGGGAACTTTCCTGGTGTTGATTACTACTGTAGTTGATGCTTGTGAGTGGAACCATTGGATTATTGTTTATGTTCAGATTGTTATTCATCACCATATCATCTTGATCTTGATCAATATGATGTCTTGTGAGTAGTTCGTTTAGTTCTTGAGGACATGGGAGAAGTCATGTTGTTAGTAGTGGATATGTGTTGAGATATTATTCAATGGTTTAGTATTTAATTTGTGGTGCTATTCTTCTAGTGGTGTCATGTGAACGTCGACTACATGATACTTCACCATTTATGGGCCTACGGGAATGCATTGTGTATTTGTCTACTAATTGTGGGGTTGCCAGAGTGATAGAAACCTGAACCCCCGTTAGGACACCATTGCACAAGGGAGTGTAGGATCTCAGAGTTTAAGGTTGTGGTTAGGTTTATATCTTAATTGCTTTCCGGTAGTTGCGGATTCTTGCAACGGGTTTAATCACAAGTATTTATTAGTCCAAGTAAGGTCGGTACATTAGCACAGGTTCACCCACACAACACTTACAACACCAAAGAAGGGTACTCAGCTATTTGAAGCGAAAGCACTTGACAGAATTCCCATGTGTCCTCGAGAACATTTGGCTCTTATAAGTATTTCCACCGTCTTATCCTTTGCTAAGAAAGGATTGGGCCACATGCTGCAGTTGTTCGTTGTCTTTATTACTTGCACTTTGTTTCTTTGCTTAATCAGAAACCCCTAAGAATCCATTTTCTAAGTATTTACAGAGATTACCTGCTCCATACCACTAGTCAACACCTTCTGCTCCTCGTTGGGATTGACACTCCTATTTATCGAAAGTACTGCGATACACCCCCTATACTTGTGGGTCATCAAGACTATTTTCTTGCGCCGCTGCCGGGGAGTGAAGCGATATTGAAGAGTGGAACTGGTAAGGGAAACTACTACTATGAGTATTGTTTTTATTTCTGTTTCTTACTTTGTTTCCAATATGGATAACCAACTTGGTTTTCTGTTAGGGAAAACTACTACCACTATTAGGGTAGTAGACAAACCACCGCCTGTTGAGATAGATCCTTTTAAGACACCTACAAGTATTGTTGATCGTGTTATGAATAATTATTATTTAGTGGATGGAACTGTCCATCCTGGTGATCATTTGCATTTTATCCATGAATTATGCGGGTTGTTTAAGTGTGCAGGTATCACAACTCAACAGGTGAAGTAGAAGTTACTCTCTATATCCTTGAAAGGGAGAGCGGAAGAATGGTATAAGTTGCTGAAGAATGGGAAATCCATGGAATGGGAGGAAGTAGCATCTCTCTTTTATTCTAAATTCTATCCTCCCAGTGAAATCCATAAGGATAGAAATATGATATATTACTTTTGGCCTCGTGATGGAGAGACTACAGCTCAAGCTTGGGGAGATTGAAGTTACTAATGCTTAAATGTCCTATTCATGAACTCCCTAACAATATTATTATCAATAACTTTTATGTTAGGATTTCTCTTCATGATAAAGATTTACTAGATGCTTCTTGTGCTGGATCATTCACACGTATGAAGGAAGAAACTAAATGGGATCTCCTAGACTGTATTCAAGAAAACGCTGAAGCTTGGGAGAATGACAAAGGATAAAAGTCAGGTATAAATTATGATTATGAATGCATAAAACCTTTTATGGGAACTGATGACTTCTGTGATATTAGTAATGAGTTTGGTATTGACTCCCAAAGTATTGCCAATTTTTTAAAGCCTTTTCCTCTTACATAGAAATTCCTAAAAAGAAGTGGAATCAGTACCATGCACCTTATAAAGATGTTGTTAGTCATGTTCCTGTTAGAAGCACTAAAGTTTGTACTATTGATCATATTTTGCCTAAACCCTATGTTGAGAAAATACCTTTCCCAGCTAGGGTAAAGGAGTACTCTATGATAATTATTGTGAATAATAAAGGTACACAAAAAACTGTGGAACCTGATGAGCAAATGAATACTGAACCTGTGGTAGCTATTTTGAAAGATCTTGTCACTAGAAATATAGAGGATGAGCACATTGTCTTCTGTGAAGACGCTTCTAATATTATTTCTCATCCTAGTAAGTCTAGAAAAGCTAGTGTCCCTGTGCTTTCTATTAGAATTGGTGATCATTGCTATTACGGTTTATGTGATATTCGTGCTAGTTCTAGTGCTATTCCTTATGAGCTTTACAGGGAAATTATGCATGAAATTGGTCCTTGTGAGATTGAGAACATTGATGTGGTTATTCACCTTGATAATAAGGAGACCATTTTCCCTATTGGTATTGTAAGAGATGTGGAGGTTCTTTGTGGTAAGATTAAATATCCTGCTGATTTTCTAGTGCTTAATTCAACAACTAGCAAAACTTTCCATATCATTTTTGGCAGACCCTTCTTGAACACTTGTGGAGCTATTATAATTTTTAACTAAGTTTGATGGAGATTCTTATGAGTTTAACTTTTCCAAATTTGCTAAAGCTCCTTGTGAAAATAGCTTGCCTAATGAAGATTTCAGGGTGGAACAACTTGCTTCTATTGATCCGGTTTATGACCTTGGACCTCTTTTTGGTGATTGTAAGTATGCTCGTTCTGATGATAAAGTTGTTGACAGTGACTGTTATATTGTCAACTTTATTCAAGGTTCTAATGAAAGTTATTATGAGAGAGGGAAACATGGTTTTATTCATCTCAGTAATATTAAATTTCCCCGTTTTATGTTGAAAGCTTTGAAGTTGCATTTGTTTTCTCTTCCTATGTTAGTGGATTTTTGCTTCAACAATTTGTTTTCTCATGATACCCCCTTGCATAGGAAGTGGGTTACACTCAAATGTGTAGGTTATTTTCTTCTTGATGCTCTCTTTCACTCCAGATATATATCTCCTTTGTGAGCATCTTTGAAACTATCAAGCCTAACTTAAAGGCATTAAAGAAAAGTACTTCTTGGGAGATAACCAAATAGTTTTGTCGAGTCTTGGAAGTTATTACCTGTAGTGGCCTCGGATCAAGTAAGATCCTAAGTCCCTGTGATTAACATGCTAGTCCCTGGATCAATAGCTAGCACCCACAGTCGATGAAATATCATGTAAAACACAAGTCTTTATTACATGTATCGAATAATCCAGAGTTTACATTATTACAACAGAAGCGATATAAATACAACTTGGAGTCCCATCAATGTCACAGGCAGGTTGAGTGCAGACCCGCGATCCTAGCGCACCTTTCAACGATCTCCGAAATTCTGCACATGAAACGTGCAGCCAACAAGTTGGGTCAATACTTTGAATGTATTGGCAAATTACACCAAGGAGAGAAAATACTATCTCTACATGCAAGGCTGGTATAGGCTGTAGAGTTCATTTGCTCAAAGCTAGTTTTCTTAAGTAGAGAGAAGAAGAGAGGATTGTCCTACTTTGTAAACATTTGCTTCGATAAAATAAGGTCGAGTGGCACACGAGGATATTACGCACCAAGTGTCCAAACAACCAAACACTTGGATATTACGCACCAAGCGTCACTTGGATATTACACACCAAGTTCCCAAATTCCAACCCATTAGCGATATTACGCATGCCATGGGGTTTCAAAACTTTGTTTTTAGAAAAGAGAGAGGAAGATCCTTCAGAGGCTCCATCCTTCAGACGCTCATTGTTGTTCTGTTACCGTGAACACGGCTGATCGATTAGATTGCAATACTCTCGAGAGTTTGTGCACTTTACCCACAATCCACGATCAAGTCCTTTCACAGACAAGACCATGGCGAGGCTTTCCCTTAGTAGCCCCTCTATCTTTCGGATCCAACCGTGCCAAGAACCTCCAAATGTTGGACCTAGTTGAGGTTTCCCACTAAGTACTAGGCCAAGACAGAGCCCATAATGTATTGTGGTTGCACTGGAAGCTTCTGAATTCTGAAACATGACAGACTTCTTTGATTCCTGGGCGGCCGTCCTCCACCAAAATCACACTCGTTGACCCGACAACCATTCCGCCCAGAAGAAAACTTAGTTTTATTTCGAAGTGGATTTGAGGAGAAAAGTTTGCTCTAGAGAGCCTTTATACTTAGAAAAATTCTTTGTCTTTCGAACCCCCCAACGGTACTTTGTATATATAGCATAGCAAGCAATACTTAGCAAAAACAGGTAACCTATTAGGAGGGAAAATCCTAAGTATAGAGCTACTCATGGCATACTACAAAATCATCGCACTTGCAAAATAATACTAAGGAAAATTCTACTAGAACATCCTACTCATGCATACTACAGAATTTTGAAGATCACATGCATAGAATCAAAACTGGGACAAAATTATGAACAAGTGGAGTAACTTGCCTTATGTTGATAATATGGGTGTTATATTGTATTTCTCCGCAGCAATCGCACTCTCCGAACAATCTAATACGAGGACAAAGTAGTTCCAATCAAAACAATTGCAAACATAGCAAACACAACAAGGATGATCAAAAACATGCATGATGGTTTAATAAGTCATAATGGTTGTAATTAGTTCTCTGAACAATACTACAACATATGATGCATGCAGGAGATCATTTAATGCAATAGGATATCTATTATTAATACTTGATTGCCAATCTAGGGGTTTTAATAGTTCTGTTGAACTTCTGTACTAATTGCCGTATTAAATTTGTATCTAAAGTGTAATGGATAGAGGGCATTATTATGAACCAGTAGCAATTGGATTCAACTTAATCGGAGTTATAAATCTTTTCTTATGATTTAAATAGTGTTTAATGGAGTTTAAATCATTTAAACAATTTCTGTTGTCTAAAATTCAAACTAAATACAGATCTGTAATCTACATGATAATGTGATTCCAGAGACATATTATTCATATTTTTCTGAGTTATAAATTATTTACTATGAATTTAATACTCTAAAAGTCCATTAAAACTATTTAAATCACTACAGCAATTTTACACTGCAAAATTTGGATCTAACAGCATATTAATGTTTTATATGAAATTATGAATCCATAGACACTTTATTTGTATTTTTAGGATCTACAGATAATTTACTATGATTTATTATGTCTAAAAAGCTCATTAAACCATTTAATTTATTACAGTAAATATGTACTGTAAAAGTTATATCTAATCTTGTATTATTGTTCTACACAATTTTATGAATCCAACCATATATTATTTATAATTTTTGGACATGTATTCCATTTTATATGAATTTTACAAGATTGGACATAATTCTGGCTATTTTAAATATTAAAATCAAATAACTCGCGCTGACTGGGCTCTGACCTGTTGACCTGGCAGATGATGAAGCGATGACGCAAAGCGCTGTGACGCGTGTGTGCCACGCGGCGCGATCCTAGTGGATGATACCTCTTCGTGGCTGGATCTAATCTAGACCACCAGATGGGAATCCGATGGTCCTGGATCGAAGCTCCCTGGGACTCACCGGAGATGACGTCACCGGCGGCGGAGCGTCTCGGAGGTGATGGCTGGCGACGTCGCTGTGGTCCTTGGTGATGGGAAAAAGGTCGACGAGAAGCGCACGCCCTCTGTGGTACTCCTCCTACCCTCGGTGTAGATCGGTCCCCCTGGCGTGGTCGTAGAGCTCGGCTGGAGCGGCGCGACTTCGATGAGACTCCGACGAGCAATTTCGGCAGCTCGGGTGTTCCTGCGAGAGGGAAAAGTGGGTGAGAAGGTGCGGTACTGCACGGATATTAAATCCATAGGACAAAAGAGGGAAGGAGGCGACAGGGACGTCGACCTCAAGCTCGGCCTCGAGCTTCGGTAATGGCGATGGCGTCGGGGTTCAAAATCGCCGTAGGTGGCTAGGGTTTCGAGAATTTTTCAAAGGAGAAAAGAGACGGCGGGGTCAGGGGATTTAAATAGGCGGGTTGCGTGCGAGAGGGTCCGCGGGGTTCAACCATCCCGTCACGAATTTGGGGGAGATTGGTTCTGGGAGTTCTTCCCGTTCACGACACGAGGAGGAAGATGACGGGCGGGCCCTGCATGTCAGAGAGAGAGGCGGGGGAAACGGGCTGGCTAGCGCGACACTAACTGGCTGGCCGCTTCGCTCATTGTTGCTGGAGAAGGAGAGAGGAGGAGAGAGTTGGTGGGTTGGCTTGGCCCGAAGGGCGACGCCGTAAGCGTGGAAGGAGGGGAGCAAAGCGGTGGGCCGCTGGTTAGGTTTAGTTGTTCTCTTTTTTTTTGTATTTCTTTTTCATTTCTGGTAATTCTTTTGTAGTTTTAGTTTTATAGCTCTAAATTGAGCAAACTCAAAATCTGTATTTTTCTAAAATCAAACCGCACTCAAAAAACCTAATAAAGATTGTTTTTGATCTAAATAAGAATATCACTATGCCATTATGCATATAAGTCATTATGTGACCATTTTGGAAAATGCAAAATAGGTTTAGGTTTTAAACTAAATGGAAAGATTCCACTTTGATTTTAGGACATAGGGAAGGATATTTGTATCCACTCTATTACAAGAATATATTTTTCAATTAATATCTTAAAGCTTGATTTGAGGATAGGGTTATTAACTTTAGAAGGAGTTTTGAATTCTTGGTTTTCTTTGATATACCATGGTGTAAAGCAACACAATGTTTTTGTTTTATACAAAAGCCTCAAACCACTTGGATAGTCATGCTAATCTTTTCTCATTTTTCTGTGTGACTTAGGAAAGTTTGATCAATCCTAAAATTTTCTTTTCATTTAAAGATTTTTAACAAGATGAAACAATTCAAACACTTGCTAATAATTTTTTATTTATTTTAACATTCCAAAAATTAGGATAATTTTGGGATTTTACAAACTACCACCCTTAAAAGGAATCTCGTCCTCGAGATTCGAGAAGGCTGGAAAGAAATAGGTTCGGGTTACACTAGGGTACTACCACCCTTAAAAGATTGTATTTGTTAGGTTCTTCTGATGGGTCGGTGTGGATTGTTGATTTGTAAGATCCATTCACACTAACATAATTTGCCGTAGCTTGATGGACGGATTGGGCTTCTTTCCTTTGGCATTTCCTTTGCCACAACCATTCTTCCTTTTCCGAGGACAATCTAACGCGTAATGCACTGTTTCACCATACTTATAGCATGTCACCTGGCTAGAATCTTTCTTGGGCTTCTTCACGCTACTGCCTCTATTACTATTACCATCGTCATTTTTTTCCTTTCCAGCTACATTCACATGTTTTGGACAATTATCAACACTATGCCCAGATTGTGACACTGGAAGCATAGGACTTTGCTTAGATCCTTCCTCCCTTTTGGATGAAGATGTACTTCAAACTCTTATGATCTGTGAACACATCACAATGTTTGCCCATGAGGTAGTGTCTCCATACCTTGAGTGCATGAACCACAGACGCAAGTTCCAAATCATGTGTGGGGTAGTTGTGTTCGTGGTTCTTAAGTTGTCGGGAGGCATAGGATACCACTTTCCCATCCTGCATCAATACACTTCCAAGTCCTTGTCGAGAAGCATCACAATAGACTTGGAAACCCTTTTGGATATCAGGCAGACACAGAACCGGCGCCGTTACAAGGCGTTTCTTCAACTCTTGAAAACTTGCTTCACATGCCTCGGTCCATAGGAATTTCATTTCCTTCTTCAATAGTTCCGTCATGGGTTTTGCCATTTTGGAAAAGTTTTCAATGAACCTCCGGTAATATCCTGCGAGGCCCAAAAAAAACTCCTAATATCTCCCACATTCTTGGGTGACTCCCATTCCGTCACGGAAGCTACCTTACTAGGATCTACAGCAACTCCTATTGCCGACACAACATGACCAAGGAATCCCACTTCCTTTAACCAGAATTCGCATTTGCTGAATTTGGCATTCAACTTGTGTTCTCTTAGTTTCTCCATTATAAGGCGCAGATGTTTCTCATGTTCCTTCTCATCCTTAGAGTATATGAGTATATCATCTATGAATACCATGATAAACTTGTCCAAATATTCCATGAACACCTTGTTCATCATGTCATGAAGTATGCCGGGGCATTGGTTAGACCAAAGGACATCACGGTGTACTCATACAATCCATATCTTATGGTGAAAGCTGTTTTGGGTACATCCTGTTCTCGAATCTTTAGCTGAAAGTAGCCCGATCGCAGATCGATCTTTGAGAACACACTTGCTCCCTTTAACTAGTCAAACAAGTCATTAATGTTGGGCAGAGGATACTTATTCTTAATTGTCACTTTGTTCAACGAGCGGTAGTCCACAACCAACCTCTGGGTTTTATCCTTCTTTTCCACAAATAGGAAAGGTGCTCCCCAAGATGACGCGCTGGGTTGGACGAATACCTTGTCCAATTGTTCCCTAAGCTGTTTCTTGAGTTCTTTTAACTCGTCCACATCCATCTTGTATGGTCTCTTAGCTATCGGCCTCGTGCCAGGCATCAAGTCAATGAGGAACTCGATATCACGATCGGAAGGCATTCCGGGTAGCTCCTCTGGGAAGACATCTAGGTATTCCTTTACAATAGGTACCTCCTCCAAGCTAATCCCCTTAAGGGAGTTCACCATGGCTTCCTTAAGTGCAAAATTTGACTTGATACGAATTCTCTTCCCTTCCGGTGTTGTGAGCATGACAATTCTTTTGGCACAATCTATGACGATGCACCAGTATCAAAAAGAACAACTGCGGGAATAGAATTGAGCTTGATTCACCATGGCTTTGACAAACGGATTTGGCTTCTTCCTATTTCCATTGCCATGATTGTGTCCATTTCCATTCCCATTGCGGTTTTTATGCCCATTGTGTTTGTGGCCGCCATGGTGATGACTGTTATGGTTGTGGCCATTATTGTTATAAGGTGGTGGTAAGGAATTGCGCTGCTTCTGGTACGGAACGGAGTGTTTGTGAGGGTTAGATTTCCTCTTGCGGTTTTCTATGCTCTTCCTCTTTGATTCAACCACAATGGCTCTGTCCAGGAGTTCTTGAAAGTTGTCAAATTTCTGAGCCACAAGCTGAATGGATATCTCATCATTGAGCCCTCTTAAGAACTCCTCCTGTCTCTTGGCATCAGTGGAAACATCATCGGGTGCATAACGGGCTAGCTTATTGAAAAGCTCTCCATACTCGGTGATGAATCTGTGCAGTGCTGGTGTAGGTCGAAACTCGCGCCTCTTCAGAGTCATGACACCAGCAGCCACATGATGAGTGCGAAAAGCTAACTCAAACTGTTCCCAAGTGATAGCATCAATATCCAGGTGGGTGACTTGGTAGTTATCCCACCATTCTGCAGCAGGTCCTTCAAGCTGGTGTGCAGCATAACGCACCCTGTCGGCTCCGACAGCTTGCACGGTGTCTAGCTTCTTGTTGATCGTACGCAGCCAGTCATCAGCGATGATTGGTTCAGTGCTGCTAGTGAAGGTAGGTGGGTTCAGCCTCAAAAACCGAGTCAAGTGATCCTGTTGAGGAGGTGGCAGAGGTGGTGGTGGCGGCGGGTTGTTCTTGTTTTGCATGTTCTGAGTGAGAAGTTGGATCAGCTGGTTCTGAGTGGCCAAAAGTTGTGCTATTTCTGGAGGAATTTCGGTGTTCGCACGTCTTGGCGGCATCTATGGGGTTTGAGAGAAAAGTTAAGAAATATACAGAAAGACTAAGTAGTAAACTCCTACCCTTATGAAAACACACCAAGCACACAAGACACACAAGACACATTAATACAACTTAACACAGAAAACAACCAAGTTTAACTAAACCAGAATTGTCTTGGTATTTATTACAATCGCAAAAAACGTTCTACTATAGAATTAAAGGTGGTCCAACTATTACACATCCTCCACGCCTTCCTCTTCCTCGTCCTTGAACGAGTAGCCTTCCTGCTCTAGGGTTGTCTTATACAACTCCATCTCCTTCGTGGTGGCTTCAAGCTTCTCTTGGAGGTTCTTTATCTCATTTGCAGCTTCTTGGATTTTTGGTATACGAGACGAGATTGAAGTAGGACCACTTTAAATTTTTCCTAAGATATCACCCCTTGACGATCATCAATGGTGTGTTGCATCTCCCACCAGGTTGCAGCGTCGTCCTTTAGGAATTGGGTGGCATAATGAAGCATTCTGTTGACTTCAATGTTGGCATCCTTCATTCTTTCTTCAACCTGTAGCATCCACTTCTTTGCATCGGCGTGGCTCTTACTCTTGGTGGAGTTGAGTTCCTTGTCCTCCTTATTGATATGGTCCATCCGTCGAGTTGACCAAGGTTTAGAGTAGGAACGAATGGAGTATGGAAAGAAGAAGAATAACCCATACAAGAAACTTTATTTAGAAAATAGGTTTTCATTAGCTATGGTAATAAACCATACAAGATAGCAAACAATTTGTCGCATCTATATTTAGCGAAATCTTATTCGGGTTTGATTCCTAATAGGTCACTTGGAATCTTCGAGGCTTCGAGTCTCCAAAAGTTCTCGTGCTCTTGATAGTCTTCATGTTCTTCATAGTCTTCAATCTTATGAGTTCTTTAGTTAATAATATTGACTTAAGGCCTTTGAAGTCTTTAATCTCGTAGCTTCAGTCTTGGAACATCTTTCATGGAGGTCTTCAAGTCCCGACTTAATCGAAACATTGAGATGATCTTCTTTGAAAGGTAATCTTGAGAAAAGTTTCTTTTTTGAAGTGTGTAGTGGTCATTTTCTAATGTTGAAAAGAAGAGACTTAAATCTTAAAACCCCAAAGGTAGATGATGAGAAGTATGAGAGTTTTCTGAAATAACTTAGAAAATATTTGTCCTAAGGTTTTTCCATGTCTAGGGTCACGATCTACAGTCAACTTATGCTCTGATACCATCTGTAGTGGCCTCGGATCAAGTAAAATCCTAAGTCCCTGTGATTAACATGCTAGTCCCTGGATCAATAGCTAGAACTCACAGTCGATGAAATATCATGTAAAACACAAGTCTTTATTACATGAATCGAATAATCCAGAGTTTACATTATTACAACAGAAGCGATATAAATACAACTTAGAGTCCCATCAATGCCACAGGCAGGTTGAGTGAAGACCCACGATCCTAGCGCACCTTTCAACGATCTCCGAAATTCTGCACATGAAACGTGCAGCCAACAAGTTGGGTCAATACTTTGAATGTATTGGCAAATTACACAAAGGAGAGAAAAGACTATCTCTACATGCAAGGCTGGTATAGGCTGTAGAGTTCATTTTCTCAAAGCTAGTTTTCTTAAGTAGAGAGAATAAGAGAGGATTGTCCTACTTTGTAAACATTTGCTTAGATAAAATAAGGTCGAGTGGCACACGAGGATATTACGCACCAAGTGTCCAAACAACCAAACACTTGGATATTACGCACCAAGCGTCACTTGGATATTACACACCATGTTCCCAAATTCCCACCCATTAGCGATATTACGCAGGCCATGGGGTTTCAAAACTTTGTTTTTAGAAAAGAGAGAGGAAGATCCTTCAGAGGCTCCATCCTTCAGACGCTCATTGTTGTTCTGTTACCGTGAACACGGCTGATCGATCAGATTGCAATACCCTCGAGAGTTTGTGCACTTTACCCACAATCCACGATCAAGTCCTTTTACAGACAAGACCATGGCGAGGCTTTACCTTAGTAGCCCCTCTACCTTCCGGATCCAACCGTGCCAAGAACCTCCAAATGTTGGTACCCAGGTGAGGTTTCCCACTAAGTACTAGGCCAAGACAGAGCCCATAATGTATTGTGGTTGCACTGGAAGCTTCTGAATTCTGAAACATGGCAGACTTCTTTGATTCCTGGGCGGCCGTCCTCCACCAAAATCTCACTCGTTGACCCGACAACCATTCCGCCCAGAAGAAAACTTAGTTTTATATTGAAGTGGATTTGAGGAGAAAAGTTTGCTCTAGAGAGCCTTTATACTTAGAAAAATTCTTTGTCTTTTGAACCCCCCAACGGTACTTTGTATATATAGCATAGCAAGCAATACTTAGCAAAAACAGGGGTAACCTATTAGGAGGGAAAATCCTAAGTATAGAGCTACTCATGGCATACTACAAAATCATCGCACTTGCAAAATAATACTAAGGAAAATTCTACTAGAACATCCTACTCATGCATACTACAGAATTTTGAAGATCACATGCATAGAATCAAAACTGGGACAAAACTATGAACAAGTGGTGTAACTTGCCTTATGTTGATAATATGGGTGTTAGATTGTATTTCTCCACAGCAATCGCACTCTCCGAACAATCTAATACGAGGACAAAGTAGTTCCAATCAAAATAATTGCAAAGATAGCAAACTCAACAAGGATGATCAAAAACATGCATGATGGTTTAATAAGTCATAATGGTTGTAATTAGTTCTCTGAACAATACTACAACACATGATGCATGCAGGAGATCATTTAATGCAATAGGATATCTATTATTAATACTTGATTGCCAATCTAGGGGTTTTAATAGTTCTGTTGAACTTCTGTACTAATTGCCGTATTAAATTTGTATCTAAAGTGTACTGGATAGAGGGCATTATACGAACCAGTAGCAATTGGATTCAACTTAATCGGAGTTATAAATCTTTTCTTATGATTTAAATAGTGTTTAATGGAGTTTAAATCATTTAAACAATTTCTGTTGTCTAAAATTCAAACTAAATACAGATCTGTAATCTACATGATAATGTGATTCCAGAGACATATTATTCATATTTTTCTGAGTTATAAATTATTTACTATGAATTTAATACTCTAAAAGTCCATTAAAACTATTTAAATCACTACAGCAATTTTACACTGCACAATTTGGATCTAACAGCATATTAAGGTTTTATATGAAATTATGAATCCATAGACACTTTATTTGTATTTTTAGGATCTACAGATAATTTACTATGATTTATTATGTCTAAAAAGCTCATTAAACCATTTAATTTATTACAGTAAATATGTACTGTAAAAGTTATATCTAATCTTGTATTATTGTTCTACACAATTTTATGAATCCAACCATATATTATTTTTAATTTTTGGACATGTATTCAATTTTATATGAATTTTACAAGATTGGACATAATTCTGGCTATTTTAAATATTAAAATCAAATAACTCGCGCTGACTGGGCTCTGACCTGCTGACCTGGCAGATGACGAAGCGATGACGCAGCACGCTGACGAGGCGTGTGCCACGCGGCGCTATCCTAGTGGACGATACCTCTTCGTGGCTGGATCTAATCTAGACCACCAGATGGGAATCCGATGGTCCTGGATCGAAGCTCCCTGGGACTCACCGGAGATGACGTCACCGGCGGTGGAGCGTCTCGGAGGTGATGACTGGCGACGTTGTTGTGGTCCTTGGTGATGGGAAAAAGGTCGACGAGAAGCACACGCCCTCTGTGGTACTCCTCCTACCCTCGGTGTAGATCGGTTCCCCCTGGCGTGGTCGCAGAGCTCGGCTGGAGCGGTGCGACTTCGGTGAGACTCCGACGAGCAATTTCGGCAGCTCGGGTGTTCCTGCGAGAGGGAAAAGTGGGTGAGAAGGTGCGGTACTGCACGGGTATTAAATCCATAGGACAAAGGAGGGAAGGGGGCGACAGGGACGTCGACCTCAAGCTCGGCCTCGAGCTTCGGTAATGGCGATGGCGTCGGGGTTCAAAATCGTCGTAGGTGGCTAGGGTTTCGAGAATTTTTCAAAGGAGAAAAGAGACGGCGGGGTCAGGGGATTTAAATAGGCGGTTTGCGTGTGAGAGGGTCCGCGGGGTTCTGGGAATTTGGGGGAGATTGGTTCTGGGAGTTCTTCCCGTTCACGACACGAGGAGGAAGATGATGGGCGGGCCCTGCATGTCAGAGAGAGAGGCGGGGGAAACGGGCTGGCTGGTGCGGCACTAACTGGGTCGGCTCGCTGTTGCGTGCCGCTCGCGCACGAGAGAGAAGGAGAGGGAGGAGAGAGTTGGTGGGTTGGGCTTGGCCCGGTGCGGGGCGCGCACGCGGTAGGCAGGGAAGGAGGGGGAGCAGGCGGGCTGGGCCGCTGGTTAGGTTTAGTTGTTCTCTTTTTTTGTATTTCTTTTTCATTTCTGGTAATTCTTTTGTAGTTTTAGTTTTATAGCTCTAAATTGAGCAAACTCAAAATCTGTATTTTTCTAAAATCAAACCGCACTCAAAAAACCTAATAAAGATTGTTTTTGATCTAAATAAGAATATAACTATGCCATTATGCATATAAGTCATTATGTGACCATTTTGGAAAATGCAAAATAGGTTTAGGTTTTAAACTAAATGGAATGATTCCACTTTGATTTTAGGACACAGGGAAGGATATTTGTATCCACTCTATTACAATAATATATTTTTCAATTAATATCTTAAAGCTTGATTTGAGGATAGGGTTATTAACTTTAGAAGGAGTTTTGAATTCTTGGTTTTCTTTGATATACCATGGTGTAATGCAACACAATGTTTTTGTTTTATACAAAAGCCTCAAACAACTTGGATAGTCATGCTAATCTTTTCTCATTTTTCTGTGTGACTTAGGAAAGTTTGATCAATCCTAAAATTTTCTTTTCATTTAAAGATTTTTAACAAGATGAAACAATTCAAACACTTGCTAATAATTTTTTTTTATTTTAACATTCCAAAAATTAGGATAATTTTGGGATGTCACATTACCTAAGTAATAACCGCTCCGTATCCTTTTTGTTTTGGTTTTTGTGTCAAGTTCAACTACTTTTGAGAAGTGGAGGAGTTGTGAAAAGCGGCTGTCCTGGGACAGATTTCTGTGCTGCATTGGAAAAATTCATGAGGGAGTTCAGTACTTCGGATGGAGCTGTATTTTTCTATGCTTATTCTCCATGTTGTTACCCAACTTTCATTAGTTTTGCACTTTTTGATTTGAGCAAGTTTTCGAAAAAAAATCAATCTTTACCCACTGGTCTGTTTTGACAGATTTCTGTGGTCATTTGCATTTGCCTCTCATATTGATTCCCTTCCAGATTCTTTTGGGTTTTTGGAAAGGAGTTCCTACACTGGCTTTTGTTTTGATGGATTTTAGTTGAAGTGTGTACCTAAAGGTTTATTGTTTTTGCTTACACTAATGTTGCCATTGAGGTTTGTGTAATGCCTTGCATGAAAGAAATTTCCAGGAGAAGGAGGAAAGGAGCCTGCAGAGTTTGTCTTTGAATAGGTAAAAGTGGTGAAAACAGAAGGTTCGTGAAAACCTTATCTTTTTATATTTCTGACGTTTTTATTACATACGGAAGGCTACGAAACGAAAAAGAGGAGGAAACGGAGGCCGGGGTGGCCACACCCACCCCAGGCGCGGCCCCAGCTGGCCGCGCCTAGAGGGGGTGTGAGCCTCCCGAGCTCCGTCTCCGCCTTGTTTTCGCACCAGTACCTTCCTTATGCATTGCAACTTCGTAATATATAACCCCCGGGATCCCCCGAGGTTCGTGTATTGTGTTCTTTTTGTGTTTTCGTTTCGATATGTTCCTGTTAGGAAATCTTCTCAAGTTTGGAGCACCATGGCCTCCGCCAACGACAAAGGCAGGAAGCTCGAGGAGGAAGTAAAGATGGAGGAACAAACCGCGGCAGGGTCAAGGGCAAGGAAACCTAATTTTGTAGGAGCAATTAACACTGGACGTGCTTTTTCTCGTAACATGCAGGGGATTATAGCCTCCATTCTAGACTTCGGATCCCGCCCTGAGGTAGTGGAGGCCCTTCGAACCACTGACGAGTTTTGTGACAAGTACCATTCTTTGAGGATGAAGGTGGATATACTTCAAGAGGAGAATGACAGGCTTTGTAAGATACTGAAGGGTTTCCTTACCCTAATCAAGAGAACACCACTACCACTGAAGGAGTAATTCGTCATCAGGTTTGGCATCCCCTTGGCTTGTTCCAATATTGGGGGAGTGTCGCGGTATCATACCATTATCTTTTATATCTTACCTTTTTAGTGGATTCGTATCTTTGGTAGAGAAGTTATCTTATAGGTTGGTTTGCATTGTGAAAGTATCTCCCCTTTAGTTGATTATCTATGTATCCCTTGGTGTGAGTGCCTTTATGGAATATTAATGAGAAGTTTCATCTTTTACTTTTTGCACTTCTTATTTTAGTTTGCAATCACTATTATATGATTGATCTTGTTGATCAGTATTGGCATCACTTTGGGAGCATCAAGTAAATCTAAATTGGTTTTGGCAAACCGAGCACTGGTCAGTAGTAACACTTTTTGAGGTTTGAAAGGAGAAGAGAAAAGGCTAACATGTATCTTGTATCATTTATTTTCTTTCTTGATTGGCTCATAAGCATAGTATTATTTATTTAAGATCTTTTGTGTCTTGAAGGATGATTGCAATTTTTGGCTTGTTTCCTTCAACTCTTTTGCTTGCTACCCAGCCTTGCTAACCAAGAACCTTTTTTGAGAAGGCATACTTCTCTTGCATCCAATTCCTTTGAACCAAAACCTATTCCATTTGTGTCCACCATATCTACCTATTAGCATTATTGCTATTTCAAGCAAATTCTCAAGCTCCATCTATCTTTCAAATTAAAAAGTATTTTGTTATGTGAAAACTAATTAGTAAAGCTCTCACGAACTTGATGGAACACCTTATTTTCTTGCCCTAATAGACTTGAACCATTGTGTCATCGAAGTTGTATATGCTTGCATCTATACGTTGGGATTAGCAGAACCGTGTTATCACGGGGAACGCTTTCAACACTTATGGATACATATCCAGTTGGTATCATGCTCTTTTGTTTGCGGATGTTGTTGGTGTGAAATAAAAGGGGAGCTTGTAAGTCCATGGAGATATGTATGTGTGTTAGAGAAACGCCTAGGCCGCTAGCCTAATCCATGCCTAATCATGGTGGAAACTTGCAGCATAACCATAGTGAGCAATCTGTGAAGCATCCTCAATAAAAATCTATGCAAAGAGTAAATAAAAAGATCGCTGAGATGCTCACTGTCTTCTTGCCTTGTCATTTTTATTATGGGATAGCTCCTGTATCATGTGCAAGGGGTAGCCCGTTGGCGGTTCTTTATGATACACATGTACTTACAATCACAAGAACTTACCGGTAACTAAAGTTCAGTAGCATGAGGAGCAGCCTTCGTCCTCAAGGGACATGAGATTGCCAACTTATATTTCGTCAAGCATATACTCCATCCTTGTTCACTTTAACCTTAATCATCTCAATATGCCTATGATAGGGGCAATGATGGCTCAAAGCTAGTAAGTACCATGATATTTTGGAAGCTCTTTTTGACTTGAAATCCCTGCTTCCCTCTATGAAGGGACCTTTCTTCTATTTATAAGTTGAGTTAGTAATCCTACTTCCTCTCTATATCGAGAAAGCATTTGAGTTGTTGTGTTGCAAGCATTCATATGATGATTTATTCAATCATGTTCTTTATCTTCCATGTTGCACAAGACTCTTATCTATTGAGTATTACTTTGGAAGCCATCATTGTGAAAAACCTTTTTGAGCGAAGAGTGCTATGATTTTTGAAGAATTCTACAAAAGCTTTTTGTGAAACTGTTTGCCAGCTGTTCTCTGACCAAGAAAAAACTTTGTCAATTCCAATTATAATTTATCTTTATGCATCTCTATTGTGACTCATGTACTTGTTGCAAGCTAAGTTATATAATGGTGAGTTCCTTTCTTCTATGAGTTGTGTAATGGTAAGTGTGATGCTTCTTGTCCGTATTGTTTTATCGACACTTCAATCCATAAACCTGTGGACATGTTTACTGAGCTCAGTTTTTGCTTGGGGACAAGCGAAGGTCTAAGCTTGGGGGGAGTTGATACGTCCAATTTGCATCACCATTCTATATCATAATTTGACTCAATTCATTGATATGTGTCTTATTATGAGGTGTTACTTATGTCTTTTCCTCTTGTAACATCCCTAAAATCATGTTTTCAAAGATTGCATATCATCCATGCATGCATAATCATTTAGGGATCAATTTCAAAGTCATTTCAAAGAAAACAGAAGCATTGAGTGCTTATTATTTTATGTAGACAAGCATTGATCCAATGCTACTCTCTAGTGAGAGAATATTTGTTTCAAACCAAGATTTGTTTGTTCATAAGTTGGTTTGGTTGAGTTCCAAAGCTTGGACAAAAATTTCCAAAACAAAATATGGTTTTAAAACCATTTTCATATCTTTATCAAATCTTGTGCTAAGGCACTGTTTATTTTAAAATTTCAAAGGAACCAAGCAAGTCTAGTGAGACAGCATGGTTTTATACTAAAAAATATGCAGGTTTCACTTCATAAAAATCCATAAAGATTTGGAATTCAAACACATTCTAATTCATTTGAAAAGATTTCCTGAAAATCGAATTAGAAAAAGAAAAAGGTTAAGAAAACAGAACTGGGCCAGGCGCTACCCATTCAGCCCATCAACCAAAGCAGCCCACCCGGGGTTCCCCCTTCCTCTCTGTTTCTCACCGCAGCAACGCGCACCCACCCGCTGACAGCCCGACCCTACCTTGCCCCGTCAGCGTCGTCCCCAATCAACATGCGCCCGAGCCGCTCCGCCGTTACCTCCGCCTTGGCCTCTGCTTCAAACGAGCATGACCAGCATGTTCTGGCGCATCTCCTGATGCCTTTCTTTTGCCTTCTCGTGACCCAGGTCATCGCCTCCATCCACCTCTACAAGCAACAGAGCCGCCGCTCAACTCCGACGAGGAATACCGGTAACCTCCGAGCGCCCCTTGCTTCCTCTTTGACACTGCCGTGTTCACCAAAACCTTATGCATCCTATGACACCACTGGTTCGTGCTAGGGCGATCCACATCGTCGGCAACAGCTCCACCCGCAAACACCCGACGCCGCCAGCAACTCCGACGAGGTCCTTCCGCTGAACCCGTGCGCCCCTGTCTCTCCCTCGACCACCTTGAGCTTCACTGCAGTCCCGCGAACACGGTAAGCATATTCACTCCTCCCCGCGTGATCTAAATCGCTGGCAACCTCTCTGACAGAGCGCGCCACCGCCACTTGCCGCCGCTACGCCGCCCATCTTTGGTCGCATGCTTAGCAGCCGTAGGATCTAGATCCAGCGCTTAGGATTAGATATGTAGAGAAGCGGTATGTGTTGATCTGGATCGTGCGTGTTAAGTTAGATCTAACGGCCCGCGAGTGTGATCCGGTGCGAAACGGTATCAACCAATCAGGACATACACGTGGCTAGTTCTTTGTTTTAAAAATCTGAATTAGATCTATTAGTGATTCAAACTTGTAAAATTCATAACTTTTGATCCACATGTTCAAATTTTGTAAATTTTATACCATTGGAATCAGGAGAAAGAATCCTATCTGTTTATGTAATGTGTTTAATGTTTTGCCTCTGTAAAAATGGTTATTTTTGCGGAGACATATGTAGGCTTAATTTGAGTATGGAAATTATTTGAAAAATGTTTTAAAGATCAAATAAGGTTTAATTTGAGTATCTTGGTCTTGTTTATGTTTCAGTACTGCTTACTATTCTTGTTTGGTGTAGACAAAATCATCACATGACATTTGCATACATTCATATATTTTTGTTTGTATATTTTTTTATGTGATTTTGATGCCATTATTTTATGTGTAGATTTTGGTGCTAATAGTGATTGTGGTTGTGAAGATCGTTGCTACTCCCTAAACTACCAAGGCAAGTGGTGCTTCATGTTTTTATCCCTATGATTTCACCTATGCATTAGAAATATTTTGTTTAGGACTTGCATGAATATTTTTCTAAGTATCCATATGCTATGCTTGGGAAATCCTAGTAGTTGTAGGAATGTTAGAATTTCCTATAAGTTAAGATACTTGCTATTGCCATGCTTAGCCTAGCTAGTAGCAACCAAGGGTGGATTATATAAACATGATATGAGAAATATTTCTAAGTCTCTAGACTTATGTTTTGCTTAATAAAACAACTAAGTGAATGAAACACCTGGGTGGAATGGAATGATTTTTTTGTGTTGAGTGGTTACACAAGGCCCATTTATATGGTTTACCTTGTGTATCACACTTGTGGAAATCCACCCAGGAACAAAGGGATTTGAGATGCCAAATGTTAAGAAGCTTCTAGTGCAGCCACATGCCTGGATCATATTGGTTGCAATAACTTAGCCATTTGGACAGTTGGTGGTAGTGGGATGATAGGTTGGAACGTGTCCATTTGGTCTAAGGGAAGGCTTCTGAAAGGTCCTATCTTGGTGAAAATCAAGTCTTGTGGGGAAAGTGCACAACCTCTGCAGATGGAAGAATCTAAGTACTTAGCCATGTCCCTGGTATTGGACAACTTGAGCATCAAGGCATGGAAGCTATCAAGAATCTCCTCATCCCAATTTTCTAAGTTAAAACTTGTGGTTGAACAAGGGTGAAGGTTCACCAATTTCTATTGGTGTTTCCTTGGGAAAGTTTTGTCAAAGAAAAACTTAGTGTTTTCAACTGATAGGTAAAACCTATTTTGAGCAAAGCAAGCCTAAGCTACACTTAGCCAAATTCATATAGTATTTAGATGTTAATATTCTACTAAGGTATCTCTTGCCAATACTATTCCAATGTATTGACCCACTGTGGCTGTAACTTGTGATGTTGCAGGTTATTCTGATGATGATTAGGGGTTATGAGTCTACACTCAAGATGCTTGCCTGTGGCACATGAAGATGAAGACTTATTTATATTGTTATGGTTAAACTCTTGTATTAGGCCTATGGCCATGGAGTTGTAAAAGATTATGTTTGTCTCTAGAATGATATGTAATAATGACCTTTGCTTCTGTGTACTTCATCTTAAACTGTGGATGCTAGCATTGATCCAGGGACTAGCATTGCAATCACAGGGATCCTTACCTTTAAAAGGGAGGGATCTTACACCTCTGTTTTTGCATGTTGGATGATTCTTGGAGGATGGACTGCTGGAGTCAGGATTCTGATGGAAAAAGAGGTGTTTTGATGCAATTTAGCGAAGACCAGAAAAATCGCAGAAAAATCATGGAAAATATATTTTCCCAAAAGACGAAGGAAGCCAGAAGGGGAGTCGGAGTTGGGCCATAAGGGGCCCACACCCCCCTAGCATGGGCCCCCCTAGTGTGGGTGTGGCCCTCCTGGCTGGCCTCCGACTCCACCCTCTCGCCTATAACTTCCTCTCAGAACCCTAATACCGGGGGAGCGACCACAAAAAGATTCCGTCGCCTCTGCGGGGCGGAAAACACCGAGAGAGAAAGAGCTCTCCAGCAGACAAATTTCTGCAGGGGAAATTCTTTCCCGGAGAGGGGAGATCGTCGCCATCAACACCATAATCAAGCTAGACTTTATCGGGGCCATCATCATCATCCACACCATCATCTCCACTAGCACCATCATCACCACTCCATCCCGCTGTAACAATCATGTTGAATACTTGCATAGATCCTAGGGGAAACTCTCCCGGTGTTGATTACTACTGTAGTTGATGCTTGTGAGTGGAATCATTGGAATATTTTTTATGTTCAGATTGTTATTCATCACCATATCATATTTGATCTTGATCCATATGATGTCTTGTGAGTAGTTTGTTTAGTTCTTGAGGACATGGGAGAAGTCATGTTGTTAGTAGTAGATATGTGTTGAGATATTATTCAATGGTTTAGTATTTAAGTTGTGGTGCTATTCTTGTAGTGGTGTCATGTGAATGTCGACTACATGATACTTAACCATTTATGGGCCTAGGGGAATGCATTGTGTATTTGGCTACTAATTGTGGGGTTGCTCGAGTGACAGAAACATGAACCCCTGTTAGGATACCATTGCACAAGGGAGTGTAGGATCTCAGAGTTTAAGGTTGTCGTTAGGTTTATATCTGAATTGCTTTCCTGTAGTTGTGGATGCTTACAGGGGGTTTAATCACAAGTATGTATTAGTCCAAGTAAGGTCGGTACATTAGCACAGGTTCACCCACACAACACTTACAACACCAAAGAAGGGTACTCATCTATTTGAAGCGAAAGCACTTGACAGAATTCCCATGTGTCCTCGAGAACGTTTGGTTCTTATAAATATTTCCACCGGCTTGTCCTTTGCTAAGAAAGGATTGGGCCACTTGCTGCAGTTGTACGTTGTCTTTATTACTGAAGTAAATATGCCCTAGAGGCAATCATAGAGATGATTATATTTCTTATGTATCCATGAGTTATTGTAATGTTCGTTGAATATCCATGTCAGACAACTTGTATTGATTGGCAATTATGTGAATTGTTTGTGAAACTCTTTACTTGTATAGTTATTTAATAGTTGTACCTAGTCGGAGTTCATGTGAGGACACACGTGAATATTAGACTAGCACATCGATTGGTTGATGACTATGTTTCACAAGTCATAGACATGGAGATGTCAAACCAATGATGTGGACACATGTTATGAACATGGGGTTGGACTGACCCAACTTGAGACTGGCAATTAGACTTGTAGCTCTCTCTACACATCGTATACGTTTTGTCCTTTGACCTGAGATTGTCCCATGTACTTGAGATGTGGATCGGCCTACTTTGGGGCTATCAGACGCTACTCCGTAACTGGGTAGTTATAAAGGTAGCTTTCGGGATTATCCTGAAGCATGCTACAAGGCATGGTCAATCAAGATGGGATTTGCCCCTCTCTACTTGAGAGAGATATCTCTAGGCCCCTCGAGTGATCGGATCCAGAAATGCATGGTCGTGCTACATATGGTTAAGAGTTAACCTAGTAAAGGGATTCCGAATCACAGTATCGAGAAAGGGAGGTCAGATTGGAGCTAGACCAAATATCGTGAGGCAAAGGGAAACACATGTACTAAACCTTGTGATTGTTCGTTCGATATGATCTTTGTATATGTTTAGGAGTTGGCACATCTTGCTAGAGGCCTCTACCAACTATTGACAGAATAAGTGTATTTGTGTCATGTCTATACGTATATGAACTTATAGGATCACACACTTAAGGGGCTGGAAGCCTAATGAAGATTGGATCCGAATTAGACCAGGCTTACGCTACTAATGGGCTGCTAATGTAGAAGCCCACTAAGGACGCCTATATAAGAGAGGGTGGGGCGAGCTGACCAGGGTTAGAGCATTCCACCCAGCCGCCACTCCTCACGCCTATGTTGCACGGTGGACCTAGCAGTCTGGCATCTGACGCTTCCACCCCGCATGTGTGGATACCTCGGAGGTGCTGCATCTATGGAACTTGGACGAGCCGCGCAAGGGGATCTGCTCGTGGGAGAAGGACGAGGAGGAGACGTAGAACATCTACACTGCCTCGACGCGCTTCATCAAGTTCTGCAATCATGCATCTAATGGTAATCCTGTGATCTATGACAACAGTAATCCTGGTTTATGCGGTAGAAATTTTTGATTTGCACTAGTGTAGCCTACCCGTATCCCTACAGTGGTATGTTGTTCAGTTATAGGTTCGGGATGTTTGCATATGGTGATATGCAGATTGATATGAATGATGTCATCGTTTGTATTGCGGTGGTTCAGGATTGATCTATGATCTTGCTTTCCATGATCGTGATTCTGAGGTTGTCGAACGACTTACCCCTACTGGTCGGTTTCCACCATCGGGGTAGACAGTGACACATAAATCCTGTTGAATCACGCGAAGATCAATATGATTGATCGAATCGGAACCTAGATCTAAAATCGATGTACCGTGATCAAAGGAGTTTGATTGAAATGGAATAACAGTCGGTTTATGGTAAATTTTATTTGCCAATCAAAATCCTTAAAGAAAATTGTGTAGATTTGATCTCTCATTTTTCACAGTTAAGGTAACTAGGAGAGACCCCCTAGACCCCCCTTAATTGTGTAGATTTGATTTGCCCCTTCGAACCCCGCAGGGGGAGACCCCCTAGACCACCCTTAATCATAGCTCCTTTGTATCTCGTTAAGGTAACTAGGTGCTGCGATTTCACATGATCCGGTAGAATGCGATTCCACGCATAACTTGTTTTTGCAGGATGTGTGTGATCAGTATGGCCCATGTATGTATGTGATGCATGTATGAAATTTTTCATGACCTACGTGTCGTGAGTACGGCAACATGGCTGGAGCCATGTGTGTTGTCAATTATTGTAATGGCATGCGTGCCAACTTGTGATGATCCCAATACTATGTAATTTTGATTACTAGCTGTTAGTTGTAATATCTTGTATTAGTTCTTGGAGGACTCATCACTTGGAGGATGGCTCACATGGAACATGAAGATGAAGATCATCATGGTGGACAGGTTCTATGGCGATGGAGATCACCGTGAGAAAATGGGCCATATTATGTCACATCTATGTGAATGTTATTCTTATGCGTTTTACTCTATGCATGCTTAGATGATAGAAGTAGAATGATCCCTCACAAAGTTTAAGTTAAACCATGTCCTCCCAACCAAACCTTGCACCATCCTCTGCCCTGTACAATCATTGGTGGGCCTATGAAATTAGGGTGCCGCGGTTTTCCTTGGATGGATGGGTTTGTATCAGATACCTACACGCATAAGGGTTGGTGAGATTGACAAGGTCATCTAAACAGTTAAGGACCTTGGGGCATAAAGGTTGGGCGCCTAGTTTTGACATAGAGATGTCACCCAACAACACGAGTCATATGTGATATGATTTGCAAGTGTTGCTTACCGATTTACCTTGTCTTCTAGCAGTGATGCTAAAGCTCAGTTGTCGACTTGTTAAATGTGGATATTGAATCACTTAGTATCAATAGAGGGATATTGATTTAAGTGGGAGTATATGCTATTAAATTTTTTAATATGTTTTACTATTTCATGGTTACATCGCTTAGTATTTTGCATGTTTTCTGTTGTAGATCAATGATACCGAACACTGCATCACCTTTTTCTTTGCGTTCGATTCTTTGCGTTTGAAAAAGATAAACTTAATGGAACAAATTATTCGGACTGGGTCCATAACCTGATAATTATTCTCAGGTCTGATAAAAAGGAAACGGTTCTAGGTACCCCAATCCCCGATGAACCTGATGATAATGCATCTGCTGCCCTCGAGAATGCCTACAAGAGAGCATGTGATGATTCTCTTGAGGTTAGCTTTCTTATGCTTGCATGCATGGAACCTGAACTCCAAAATAAGTTTGAGGATCAAGAAGCGTACGATATGATCGTCGCGCTTAGGGACATGTTCTAGAATCAGGCCAGGACTGAGAGGTACAATGCCGCCAAGTCCTTTGTGGAATGCAAGCTGGCAGAGGGAGCAGGTGTAGGCCCCCATGTGATCAAAATGGTTTTTTATAGTCAGACTTTGGAAAAGCTTGGTTTTCCACTAGGCCAAGAGTTGGCTACTGATTTCATTTTGCCGTCTCTTCCATCTAGCTATGGGCAATTCATTTCGAACTACCATATGCATGGGGTGGAGAAGGACCTTAATGCGTTATGCAGGATGCTAAAAACAGCAGAAAGTGACATGAAGAAGTGTGTAGGGCATAGCCATGTGATGGATGTGCAGAACAAGCCTTGCTTCAAGAAAAAGGGTACTTCTTGGAATAAGAAGGGCAAGGCTAAGGATACGATCCCTAAGCCTGCACCCAAGCAAAAGGCTGGACCTGTAGAAGAAACTGAGTGCTTCTTTTATCATGAACAAGGCCACTCGAAGAGAAACTGCAGCAAGTACCAGGCTTCTTTGAATAAGAGTGGAAGTAAGAGTACTTCCCACTTAGGTACGCTCGTTGTAAATTTTGTGGACATTCTTCTCGCTGATTCCTATGTTAACTCTTGGGTATTTGATACCGGATCGGTTGCTCATATTTGCAATTCGATGCAGGGGCTAATAAGGACTAGAGAAGTGTAGAAAGGCGAAGTGGATTTTCGTGTCGGAAACAAAGCAAGGGTTTTTGCATTGTTCGTCGACATCATGCCACTTCACCTTCCACCAGGATTCCTTATGGAGTTGAATACTTGTTATTACATTCCAAGTATGGGTCGAAACATTTTATCACCTTCATGTTTGATGAGGGGTTGTTATTCATCCACGAGTGCAAACAATGGTTGTGTAATCTCTAAGAATTCTATGTTTATTGCTGATGCTCCCATTGTGAATGGGTTATTTATTTTAAATCTTGATGATGCATCTGTTTACAATGTTAGTGCTAAAAGGCTTCGGCCTAATGATTTGAGTCCTACCTATTTATGGCATTGTCGTTTGGGGCATATAAGTGAAAAGCGCATGAAAAAGCTCCATGGTGATGGTCTTCTAACTTCGTTTGATTTTGAATCATATGAGACATGTCAGGCTTGTTTACATGGAAATATGACCAAGTCGCCTTTTTCCGGTTTACCCAAAAGAGCGACAGACTTGTTGGAACTCATACATACTGATGTATGTGGACCAATGAGCACGACAGCCAGAGGAGGATATCACTACTTCATTACTTTCACTGATGATTATAGTAGATATGGTTATGTCTACTTGATGAAGCATAAGTCTGAAACTTTTGAAAAGTTCAAGGAGTTTCAGAGTGAGATAGAAAATCAATGTGGCAAGAAAATAAAGGCCTTGTGATCTGATCGTGGAGGTGAATATTTGAGTCACGAATTTAGCGATCATCTTTAGAGTTGCGGAATTGTTCCACAACTCACGCCGCCCGGAACGCCTCAAAGAAACGAGGTCTCCGAACGACACAATCAAACTCTGTTGGACATGGTTCGATCGATGATGAGCCAGTCGGATTTACCATTATCATTTTGGGGTTACGCTCTAGAAACGACAGCTTTCACACTTAATAGGGTAACCATATGAGATGTGGACTGGAAAGAATCCCAGTTTGTCTTTTCTAAAGATTTGGGGTTGTGATGCATTTGTCAAGCGACTTCGGTCGGACAAGCTAACACCCAGGCCAGATAAGTGCATTTTCATGGGATATCCGAGGGAAACCTTAGGGTATTACTTCTACAACCGAGAAGAGGGAAGAGTGTTTGTCGCTCGTAGCGGTGTTTTCCTAGAGAAAGAGTTTCTCACAAAGGGAACGAGTGGAAGGTCGGTGCGACTTGAAGTTCAAGATGAGCCAGTCGGGGATGCTTCTATGAGTGATGCTATTGTAGTAGAACAAGTTGAGGAAGCTGTGGCAATAGAAGCACCACAACCACGAAGGTCGACGAGGCTTCGCAAAGTGCGGGAATTATTATTGTTTGACAATGATGAGACTGCGACCTATGCAGAAGCGATGGTGGACCCAGACTCTGAGAAATGGATGATCGCCATGAGATCCGAGATAGAGTCCATGGGAGACAATCAAGTTTGGAACTTGGTTGGCCTGCCTGATGGTTTTAAAGCCATCGAGTGCAAATGGATCTATAAGAAGAAGATTGATATGGATGGAAATGTTCACATCCATAAAGCTTGACTTGTTGCAAAAGGTTTTCGACAAGTTCAAGGAGTTTACTACGACGAGACTTTATCGCCCGTAGCGATGCTTAAATCTATACGGATTATTCTAGCCCTTGCTGCACATTTCGACTATGAAATATGGCAGATGGATGTCAAGATGGCTTTCCTAAATGGAATCCTAACTAAGGACATGTATATGATGCAGCCCGAAGGTTTTGTCGATCCAAACAATGCTGGAAAGGTATGCAAACTTCTAAAGTCTATTTATGGGCTGAAGCAAGCATCTCGGAGTTGGAACATTCTATTTGATGAAGTTGTAAAGGAGTTTGGCTTCATCAAAAACGAACAAGAACCTTGTGTTTACAAGAAGGAAAGTGGGAGAGCGCTGGTATTTCTAATCTTATATGTAGATGACATATTTCTAATTGGAAATGGCATTCCTATGCTTGAGTCTATTAAGACCTCGTTGAAAAATAGTTTTTCGATGAAGGACTTAGGAGAAGCGGCATATATTCTGGCCATAAAGATCTATAGAGATAGATCAAGGAGGATAATTGGATTAAGCCAGAGTACATAAATTGACAAAGTGTTGAAACGGTTCAGCATGGAAGAGGCTAAGAAGGTGTTCTTTCCCATGTCTCACGGCATAAAACTCAGCAAGACTCAGTGTCCTTCGACTACTGATGAGCGTGAGCGCATGAGAAGGGTTCCATATTCTTCGGCTATTGGATCCATCATGTATGCAATGATATGTACTTGCTAAGATGTTTCCTATGCTCTAAGTGTTACGAGCAGATACCAGGCTGATCCAGGTGAAGGTCACTGGACAGCGGTCAAGAACATCCTTAAGTACTTTAAAAGGACTAAGGATGTGTTCCTAGTTTATGGAGATGCGGATGAACTCAGTGTAAGGGGTTACATAGATGCGAGTTACCTTAACGACTCAGATGACTCCAGATTGCAATCTGGTTATGTGTTTGTCATGAATGGTGGTGCTGTGAGTTGGGAAAGTTCCAAGCAAGATACGGTGGCCTCCTCTTCAACAGAAGCTGAATATATTGCCGCCTCGGAGGCTGCAAAGGAAGCTTCTTGGATTAGAAATTTCCTGATCGCTCTTGGTGTGGTTCAGGGCGCGTCCAATCCTATGGACGTTTATTGTGACAACAATGGTGCTATTGCACAAGCCAAGGAGCCTAGACAGCACCAGAAGAACAAACATATTCGCATGCGCTACCATTAGATTCGAGAGTTCATTGAGGATGATAGTGTCATGATATGCAAAACACATACAGACTCAAATGTTGTTGATCCCTTTACAAAGCCACTCCCGTAGCCTTCGCATGAGGCGCACGCAAGAGCAATAGGTATATACAATCTAGATTGACTCTAGTGCAAGTGGAAGACTGAAGGAAATATGCCCTAGAGGCAATCATAGAGATGATTATATTTCTTATGTATCCATGAGTTATTGTAATGTTTGTTGAATTTCCATATCTGGCAACTTGTATTGATTGGAAATTATGTGAATTGTTTGTGAAACTCTTTACTTGTATGGTTATTTAATAGTTGTCCCTAGTTGGAGTTCATGTGAAGACACACGTGAATATTAGACTAGCACATTGATTGGTTGATGACTATGTTTCGCAATTCATAGACATGGAGATATCAAACCAATGACGTGGACACATGTTATGAACATGGGGTTGGACGGACCCAACTTGAGACTGGCAGTAAGACTTGCAGCTGTCTCTACACATCGTGTACGTTTTGTCCTTAGACCTGAGATTGTCGCATGTAGATGTGGGTTAACCTACTTTGGGGCTACCAGACGCTACTCCGTAACTGGGTAGTTATAAAGGTAGCTTTCGGGTCTGTCCTGAAGCATGCTACAAGGCATGGTCAATCAAGATGGGATTTGCCCCTCTCTAGTTGAGATAGATATCTCTGGGACCCTCGAGTGATCGGATCTAGAAATGCATGGTCGTGCTACATATGGTTAAGAGTTAACCTAGTAAAGGGATTCCGAATCACAGTATCGAGAAAGGGAGGTCAGCTTGGAGCTAGACCAAATATCGTGAGGCAAAGGGAAAGACATGTACTAAACCTTGTGATGGTTCGCCCGATATGATCTTTGTATGCATTTAGGAGTTGGCACGTCTTACTAGAGGCCGCTACCAACTATTTACAAAATAAGTGTATTTGTGTCATGTCTATACGTATATAAACCTATAGGGCCACACACTTAAGGGGCTGGAAGCCTAATTAGGATTGGATCCGAATTAGACCAGGCTTAGGCTACTAATGGGATGCTAATGTAGAAGCCCACTAGGGACGCCTATATAATAGAGGATGGAGCGAGCTGACCAGGGTTAGAACATTCCACCCAGCCGCTACTCCTCACGCCTATGTTGCACACGCGGACCTAGCAGTCCGGCGTCTGACCCACCCCGCACGTGTGGATACCTCAGAGGTGCTGCATCTGTGGCACTTGCACGAGCCGCGCAAGGGGAGCTGCTCGTGGGACGAGGATGAGGAGGAGACATAGAACATCTACACTACCTCGATGCGCTTCATCAATTTCCGCAACCGCGCATCTAGTGGTAATCCCGTGATCTATGACAACAGTAATCCTGGTTTACGCGGTAGAAAATTTTGATTTGCGCTAGTGTAGCCTACGTATCCCTACAATTACTTGCACTTTGTTTCTTTGATTAATCATAAATACCCTAAAAATCCATTTGCTAAGTATTTACAGATATTTCCTGCTCCATACCACTAGCCAACACCTTCTTCTCCTCGTTCGGATCGACACTCCTATTTATCGAAAGTACTGCGATACACCCCCTATACTTGTGGGTCATCATAGGGTCCAAAATTCCGAGTCTGGGGGACTTGTATTTTCTACCTTCTCTATCCAATGAACATCAAAGTCGACAAGTATTTGGGATTTGATTGTTGTACGCGGCTTGTACTCAATGTCGAAAGCTGCAATCTCTATTCCCCATTTTGCGACACGTCCTATGACTATAATCTTATGCTCTTGAAAATAGTGGCGTAACTTTCTGGATGCAAAGAACATCCATAGGATAGCGTTTAATGGTGTGGATACTGTTATTTTGATTCTGTCAGGACATCACTCAGGCAGTAAGTTGGACGCTGCACCTTATGCTCATGGCCTTCTTCCTCGCGTTCCATTACTCCTACCACACTTATGACCTTGTTGGTTACTGCAATTTAGAGTAACATAGGATCCTGAGGTTCTGGCGCTGCGAGAACTGGTGGGTTTGAAAGTAGGTCTTTCAAACTTTGCAGGGCAGTATCGGCTTCTTAGGTCCAGATAAATTTGTCAGTTTTCTTCAAGAGTTTGTATAAAGGTGCAGCTCTTTCACCGAGACGGCTGATGAACCGACTCACTGCTGCGATACAACCAGTGATACGTTGCACATCCTTCAGGCGTGTCGGCCTCGTAATGTTGAGTATAGCCTTGATTTTTTCCCGGTTCACCTCTATGCCTCGCTCTGAGACGATGACTAACAATTTTCCGGCTGGAATTCCAAAGAAACATTTCTTCGGATTTAGCATCATGTTGAATTTTCGTAGACTAGCAAATGTTTCCTCCAAGTCAAAAGTTAAAGTTCTCTTATTTTTGGACAGAACTGCTATGTCATCTACGTATATATTTTTTTTGAGGGTAAAACAGTAGGGCAAAAAACCCCACTGCAATTTTTATATATTATAGAGAGTTACAAAAGAATATTTACAAACTCAATCCACCTCAAAGAAGAGGGATAACACTCTAATCAGCTATCTCCTGTCTAAATTGATTTCAATCCAAACTTTAAGGCCCTGATGATACTTCTTCTTAATTCTATAAAGGACCCATCTTAATTCCTGGGCTACAATAGCCTTCCAGTTCTCCATCGACGCATGCTGATTATTGAAAATTTCATTATTTCTGCAAATCCAAATGCCCCAAGTTCCAAGTATCAGAATTTCCATTGCAAAAGGGACATTAAGATCTTTTTTAATACTGGCTAAGACTTCAAAGATATTTTGATCAGCCATAGTGACCTGTGAAATTTCAGCCCAGCAGGCTCTTGCAAAGGGGCATTCCCAAAACAAATGTAGGCTGGTTTCTTCACTGTTGCAACCCTGGAAAACATAGTAATAAGATGCCAGAGAAAAAAATTTCCTTTTCATAAGGTTTCTTGTGTTGAGCCTATCAAGCAGTAAGAGCCAGAAGAAGAATTTGTGCTTTTGCTGACAAGAAGATTTCCATAACCAAGAGAAATGTGGCTGAACCGGTTGGCAACCAGCTAAGGAGCAGTAAGCCTTTTTGACCGAAAAATTACTGCCCCAAATGTAAGACAAACAATCAGATTCCCCTTGCCTGCCAGTATTGAGAATTTGTTCAAGACTTTGATATTCCTGATAAGCTTGTTGGGACAAAGGAAGGTAAAAAAGGTCCTGAGTATTTGCAGTATGTAGGAACTCACTGACAGAGATGTGAGGGTTTTTTGCATATGAGAGGAGATGAGGAAGCTTATGTTGAAGGCAGCTATCATTCCACATATCAGACCAGAATAGTGTGGATTTCCCATTTCCAACCAAGCACTTTGCAAGTCCTTTGAAAATGTCAATCAGTTTTAGATGAGCTTTCCACCAAAAGGATCCCTCAAGACTTCTTCCAAGGGGCAAGGGCGGCCAGCCATCTGCGGTGCCAGATGAGGGCAAAGACACAGGGTTTTACCCAAGTTCGGCCCCCCGGAGGGTAAAGACCTACTCCTGCTAGATTGCATTATCAAGGTGGTACAATGGGCGAGCTCGGCGGCTAGGCGGCGAGTCGCTTGGGTGTATGATGGAACGTATCTCTACACGCCCTGCAGGGAGGTTTATATAGGCTCACCTCCCCTAGGGTTTACATATCTCAACCGATTCGGTTTAACCTAATCCGACTGGGCCTATCTACTCGCCTGGGCCTTCAGCTCCCAGTCGCTCTGTTCCTCGCTGGGCTTCAATCCAGTCGCCGTCTTGCAGGCCCACTCGCCAAGTCTTGGGCCAGTCGGAAACGTCCTGCTGGGTATACCCCGGTAGGCACATCCCCATCAGTAGTCCCCGAGGCCGTCGTCGATTAGGCGTAGGTGGCTGCTGGCAGTCGGAGTATACGACTCCAGAGTAGACATCCAGTCGAATCGTCGGCGGGCTCCTGTATAAAGGAGGAAACCAGTCATCCAGGTCGCAGCCCTGACGAGTCGAGTCGGCGAAACACTGTCATAGTGAGTGGGTCGGCGAGTCGAGTGGCTGAAGTTGGACCGTCAAACGTGGTCAAACTAGCCGTTGGGGTAATCCAACGGTAACTTTTGGCGTAATCATCGCGCGGTAACGGTTCCCTGATTTGGCGGGCAACATCCTCTATATAAGAGGAATGGCGGGCGATCAGAGAACCATCTTCTCACCACCTTTTCGCCTCCGCCTCCCTCCATGACCAGCCAACCGGAAATCCTCCGACCCCCCTCAAACCTTTCCGCCATGGCCCTCTCCACCGAGCCTTGGGGTAGATCTAAGTGCATGAGGGCGCAACTGGCTTCCTTCGAGGAGGCTGGGATCTTGCGAGCCGGCTGCTGGCGCGTCCCTGCGGCCGGAGAGACGACCCCGAATCCGCGAGAGAGGGAATTCATCTGCTTCACCAGCCATCTTGAACGGGGGCTAGGGTTCCCCACGTCCCTATTCTTCCGGCGCTTCTGCGCCTACTACGGGATCCAGCCATCGGATCTGGGTCCCCACATCATCGAGCAGCTCGCCATCTTTGTGGCATTCTGCGAATGCTACTTGGGTTGCCGGCCCTACTTCCCTCTATGGCAAGATCTGTTCCACGGACGGATCAGCCGCGAGGAAGCGGGCGGCCCAATGCTTGCCGCGGGCGGCCTAACCTTCCAGCTGAAGTCGAAGGCTTCATTCTTTGACCTGATGTCGCCATGCAAGCGTATGCTGGAAGAAGTCGTGGTTCTATGTTGCCGAGGCGACCCCGGAGGGCGAGGCGGCGATCCCGCGGTACTCCACCAACCGGTCCGAGCCGCGCCGTCTCCAAGTCGGCAAGCTCCCCAACGACCAGCGGATGGTCGTTGACGAGATGCTCCAGACCATCCACAGCCTGAAGAAGAAGGGCCTCCAAACAATCAACCTATACAACTGCTGGCTCGGGCGGCGGCTTGTCCCTCTGGCTCGCCGTGACCATTATATGTACCCGTACATGGGCCGGGAAGACTCGACGAAGGCCTGCCTCACTGAGTGGAAGCTGGAGGACTACATCCCAGCACTGAAGAAGATCACCCAGGCAGTGTACCTGGACGCACAAGCCGGAGTCGCACCTTACACCGCAAAGCGTCCAGCCCCAACGGTAATCACCTCGCCTCATTCGCAGTCGCAGTTTTTTGCAGTCGCGGTAACTCTAATTTCATCTTACATTCTTTGCAGCTGTTCCAAGTGGTGGAAGGATGGCTCCCACCCTCGGACGACAAGAATTCGAGCTCGTCCGTCCAGGACATGGGCGAGTCGCCTCCCACCAAAGGCGATTCCGGGAGCGACGAGATCGATGACGACGACGAGTCTGAGGAGGAGATCGCCCCGCTGGTTCGCAAGACCCGCGGGCAGCGACAACGTGAGCTTGAGGCAAGTAAAAGCCTCGAGCATCACGATGACGAAGAACTTCCGGAGACCACCTCGCGCCGACAAGCGACTCCGTCGAAGAAGAAGAAGAAGAAGAAGAAGAAGAAGGAGAAGGAGACGAAGGCTTCTCCGAAGAGGAAGCCGAAGCCCACGAGGCCGGCCTCGCCGCCGTGCTCGGCGAGTAGTTCTGATGCCCCCAGCCCGGCCAAGGACGAGGCGCCGTCGACGACAGCCGTGCTGGACACGGCCACCGTTGAGGTGCCGCTGGCTTCAATGCCTCCGCCATTCGCCCCAGTCTCTGGGCTGGGGGTGCTCCGGCTGCAGCGGCTTCGCCTCGCAGGGAAGCCCCTGCCGAAGATATCCCAGAGGCTCCGGCTGCGGCCTCAACAACGAAGAAGCCGTCCATGTCTTGGGCGCGGGACGTTCTAGAAATGGGGCTCAGTCGCCAACTGGGCCCTGAACTGGAGAAACCAGCCGGCCTCCGCACGGGGCTGCGCTTTATTCCAGTCGCCAAGTGAGTACCCTCACCCTCCTTTGTCTTCCATAACCGCTTGAATTATCTTTGCTTACACGATTGATGTACAGGACCGGAGTGAAGAGGATGGGCCACCCGACCATGGCTAAGGTGCCACCTGTCGTCAATGAAGGGGATCCCTCCCGCAAGAGGAAGGCGGACGAAGTCACTGCCCCTGCGGATGGCGGCAAGAAGGCCAAGGGTGACGACGTTGTCACGATTTCTGACGACACGGCGGTCGCGCCGGCTGGACCCGTAACGGAAGCGGCCGCGTCCACGAAGGAGGGCGCTCCCTTGCCTGGAACGGTCGAGCCGACCTCCTTTGGGGCGGGTGCTTCCATCGCCACCTTCCCGCGCTTCATGGCCAAAGCGGCCGCGGCGAGTGGAACTTCGCCTTCGAGCTAGGATCCTGGGAACGCCGATGCTGAAGTCGTCCAACGTCGTGGTCATACGCCGGCTCTCCTCGCGTCCGTGGACGCGGTACAATTCCATGGCATGCTTGGCGCAGCCATCCAGGTATGTCCAGTCCCCGAGGATTAGGTCGGTGCTTTGCAGCGGCTTGATTCTTTTAGTGGCTTATTTATATTTTTCGCATCCAGTCCCCGAGTGCGCATTCGCTGAATTTTAGCGGGTGGGTACTTGAGGTTTTTTGATTGCTAGTCCCCGAGTGCACACTCGCTGAATTTCAGCGGGTGGGCACTTAGGAATTTCTTGATTGCCAGTCCCCGAGTGCGCACTCGCTGAATTTCAGCGGCAGGGCACTTAGGAATTTCTTGATTGCCAGTCCCCGAGTGCGCACTCGCTGAATTTCAGCGGGTGGGCACTTAGGAATTTTGCTTTGATTAATCTTTTTTGGTGATGTACAGGGTCTGCAGCTTGAATTGGCTGACCGATTGGCAGCGAAGCACCACGCGGAGAAGGAGCTGGCCATCGTCCGGGAGGCGAACAAGGGGCTTCAGGCGGTTGCCGCGAAGGAAGAAGAGGCTCGCCAGGGGCTTGTCCCCGCGGGTGAATTGGCGGCGGCGCAATCGGCTTTGGGTTCGGCTGAACAGCGGATCGCCAACCTCGAGCGCGAGCTGCAGGAGGCGAAGGAAGAAGCGAGCTCGGCTGATAGGCGAGCCAAGGCCGCCATTGCAGCCGCCGAAGAGGATCGCAAAGTGTCGGACGCCCTTGTTGCTGGGCTTCAGGACGACCATACTTCGCTTCAATGCTTCATCACGGATCTCGCCCGCCCGTTGATTGGTGAGTGCATCTACCTTTCTCAGTAGTTGTGCCTTTTGTGGTGTCCGTCGTATTGCTGATTGTCTTCTACTCGCTGGTCGCATCATCGATAGCACGGAAGAGGCAAGCTCGTTCGACGCGCGGTAGTGTGTAACCACGCTTGTCGACTCGGCAACATTGTCGGCGACGTGCATCCGTGCCTATCTCCAAGAGATATCACCCACGAAAGTGATTCCCAGCGACCTCGTTGAGGTGTGGAAGTATTTGGAGAAGGTGCCCGCGGTCGTTGAGTTCATGTAGCGGTCAGCGTTTCGGCGCGGAGCGGCGACGGCTCTTAGTCTTGGACTTTCCCACTTCCCCGAGGACTTCGACATCGACGATGTGACGAGCGGCTACCCGTCGTCTACTGGCGCGGTGGATCTTTCCGAGGTCCTCAAGTTGCAGGATCGCGCCGCAACGTACTCGGAGCGTGTCTTGGCAATGGGCGACCTCCTTCCGTACCAGGAGACGGTCGCCGTGCCAAACGACCCCGAGCCGCCGCATTGTGACTTCAAGGTCGAGCAGCCTTTCCGCGCGGCGATGGCGGGTGAGCTGACGACGTACCCGTCGAATCCGTACACACCGTTCATCCGCAATCGCCGGGGTGTTAACGAATCATCGTCGAAGCCTGCAGAATAGGGTAGTTTGCCCTGGGGCGTTAGGTAGCAGGTCTACCATAGGGGCATATTTTGTAATATGAGACAATGCAACATGCTGTCGAATGAGACATCGTGTCTATTTTGGTATTTGTCATGTGTTTGTGTTTGAGGTTTTGAACGAGTCCCCGAGCGCGTCCGCCCTTTTGTGGGGTTTACCTCGTGTGTGATATGTTTGTTGTTTTCGTGTTTTGTTACTGTGGTCGACTCGCCCGGACTCGGAGAGCCAGTCGCTAGGCGACTCCCTTGAGCGCTCTGTACTTCGCCGTTTTCCCTTGCGCGAACGAGGTCAGGTGGCCGAGTCCCCGAGCGTGGTACTTGGTTGTTCCAGGCGCGACTCGAGGGTGGGTGAGGACTTAGCGCGTTAGTTTGAGCGCGTCACTCCTGCCTGGCCCGTGGGGTCAGTCGCGTGGCGAGTCCTGGGCATGCTCTCTTACTTGGCGTTTTCCCGGGCCGCTCGCGATGAACTGGTCCTTAGTCCCCGAGCGTGGTACTTAGCCGTTCGAGTCGCTATACCAAGGATGCAGAGGACCATGGTCGCTGTAAGAAGCGAAGGCAGTTGTCTTGGCTCGCAGAACCAGTCGGGCTAGGCGACTCCAATGGGGCTCCGGGTAGGCGTTTTCCATGGACGATGCAAGACCTGTGGTGACTCAGTGCTCTTGCACTGCACTACTTAGCCGTGCCGATCGCTGTACCAAAGGTTGACTTCTGCGATTAGCGTAACGCTGTTATTACGAGTGCGAGTGGCACAAGACATGGAGAGTAGGCGCAATTTGCGGTAACCGTTTCTTTTTATTTCATAGCGACTGGAGAGTACATATGTGGGGTTCTAGGCGTAGAACTTCCATAGGAGGTTTACATTCCACGATCGCTTGACGTCGAGCTCGCCGTCCCCGCGGACGTTGATGAGGTAGTAGGCGTCGTTGCCGAGTACTCGCCCGATGGCGAATGGCCCTTCCCACGGAGGGGAGAGCTTGTGCATGCCCTTCTTGTCCTGGATGAGGCGTAACACCAGGTCGCCCTCTTGGAAGGTGCGAGTTTTCACTAGCCGGCTATGGTAGCGGCGGAGTCCCTGCTGGTAGATGGCGGTGCGTGACCGAGCGAGGTCACGTGCCTCGTCGAGTTGATTGACCCCGTCTTGGCGGGCAAGCTCGTTCACCGCCTCCGTGTAGTGGACGACCCGCGGCGAGTCGTGCTCGAGGTCGGTGGGCATGACTGCCTCGGCGCCGTAGACCATGAAGAAGGGGGTGAATCCTGTCGACCTGTTGACCGAGGTGCGGATCCCCCAGATGACAGAGGGCAACTCCTCGACCCAGCGCCCGTCGGTGCGCTCGAGTGGTACTTGGAGTCGCGGTTTCAGGCCGTGGAGGATGCTTTGGTTGGCTCGTTCCGCCTGGCCGTTGGATTCCGGGTGGGCGACTGACGCGAGGTCGAGCCGAATGTGGTGCTCTTCGCAGAATTCGGCCATGGCTCCTTTGGCGAAGTTGGTGCCATTGTCCGTGATGATGCTATTTGGGAACCCGTAGCGATATATAAGCTCGCGTAGGAATTTGGTGGCGGTCTTCCCGTCGCATTTCCGAACTGGCTTGGCTTCCACCCACTTTGTGAATTTGTCGACCGCGACCAGGAGGTGGGTGTAGCCGGAGGGAGCCTTCTTGAAGGGGCCTACCATGTCCATGCCCCACACAGCGAATGGCCAGGTGATGGGGATCGTTTTGAGCGCTGAGCTCGGCACATGCGTCTAGTTGGCGTACTTCTGGCACCCGGCGCACCGCTGGACAATGTCGACAGCATCGGCGTGTGCGGTGGGCCAGTAGAAGCCATGTCGCATAGCCTTGGCGACCAGAGAGCGGGCGCCGGCGTGGTGGCCGCAGTCGCCGGAGTGGATATCGTGAAGAATCTTGCATCCTTCGGCGGGTTGGACGCAGCGTTGGAACACACCGGTGACGCTGCGCTTGTGGAGCTCGCCGTCGATGATGGTGTAGGACTTGCATCGGCGGGCGATCATCCTAGACTCCATCTCGTCTGCCGGCAGGGTGCCGGCCTCGAGGTAGGCGATGTAGGGCTTGGTCAAGTCGTCTGGCTCGGTGACGAGTGCGACCAGGGCTGCCTCGGGTTGGAGCGGGACTCCAATGTCGATCTCCCTCGGGGGAGAGACTGACGGCTTGGTGATCGTGTCGAGGAAGACGCCGGCGGGTGGTGCGAGTCGAACCGACCCGATGCGAGAGAGTGCGTCGGCCTTCTCGTTCTTCCGCCTGTCGATCCACTCGACGGAGTAGCCTGTGAAGTGTCCGCCCAACTTGTCCAGCGCTTGGCAGTACGCCACCATGGTGGGGGAGACGGCGTCGCAGGTGCCAGCGACTTGCCCTGCGACGAGGTCGGAATCGCCGTAGCAGCATAGGCGGTTGACGTTCATCTCCTTGGAAGCTGGCATGCCATGGAGTAAGGCCTCGTACTCGGCCATGTTGTTGGTGCAGGGTGTGAAGTCGAGGCAGAGGATGTAGCGGAGCTTGTCGCCCTTCGGTGAAGTTAGCACGATCCCTGCGCCTGCGCCATCCGCGTTCTTGGAGCCGTCGAAGTGCAGGCTCCAGTAATGGAGGTATGGTAGCTTCTCTGGCTGCTGGGCCTCTTCCCAGTCGGCGATGAAGTCCGCTAGGGCCTGCAACTTGATCGCTTTTCGCGGCTCGTATTTGATATTGTGGACGCCGATCTCGACGGCCCACTTGGCGACCCGCCCGGTCGCCTCGTGGTTGCGGATGATGTCTTGGAGTGGTGCTGAGGAGACGACCGTGATCGGGTGTTCCTGGAAGTAGTGCGGGAGGCGCCGCTGAGCTCTGAACACCGCGTATACCAGCTTTTGGTACTGGGGGTACCGCTGGCGCGACTCGGTGAGGACCTCGCTGATGTAGTACACCGGTCGCTGTACTGGGCGCTCCTTTCCTTCCTCCGGTCGCTCGACGACCATTACGGCGCTGACGACGCACTCGGAAGCCGCGACGTAAACCATCATGTGTTCTTTGTCGGCGGGGGCGGCGAGTAGCGGTGCGGCAAGTAGCACCTTTTTGAGATCGCGGAGCGCGTCATCCGCCTCCTTGTCCCACTGGAAGGTGGGGTTCTTGCGCATCAGGCGGTATAGGGGCATCGCCTTTTACCCGTGCGGGGATGAAGCGGCGAGCCGCTACTCGCCCGGCCAGTTTCTGGACGTCGCGCAGGCACTCTGGTTTGCCGAGCCGGGCGATCGTGTCGATCTTCGTGGGGTTTGCCTTGATCCCACGCTTGGAGACGACGTACCCCAGTAGCTGTCCTGCTGGTACACCGAAGGTGCATTTGCCTGGGTTGACCTTTAACTTGTATTTTCGCAAGTTGGCGAATGTTTCCGCCAGGTCGGCGAGTAGGTCACCCTGGCGAGCGGACTTTACGACCACGTCGTCGATGTAGACGTGGATGTTGCGGCCAATTTGGCTCGCGAGGCATTCTTGCATGCACCGCTGGTAGGTTGCCCCGGCATTCTTGAGGCCGAAGGTCATGGCGGTGTAGCAGAAGGCTCTGAATGGCGTGATGAACGCCGTCTTTTCCTCGTCCTCGACGGCCATTTTGATCTGGTTGTACCCGGAGTAGGCGTCGAGGAAACAGAGCGACTCCGAGCCCGCGGTTGAATCGATTATCTGGTCGATCCGCGGGAGGACGAACTGCTCCTTTGGGCAGGCGCTGTTCAAGTTTGTGTAGTCGATACACATCCTCCAGGCCCCGTTCTTTTTCTCGACCAGGACTGGGTTTGCCAGCCACTTGGAGTATTTGATTGGCCGGATGAAGCCTGCAGCGAGTAGACGCTACACCTCCTCGGTGATTGCTCGGCGGCGCTCTTCATTGAAGGGCCGCAGCGACTGTTTTACGGGTCGCACTTTGGTGTCGGCGTTTAGCTTGTGCTCAGCGAGCTCCCTAGGGACACCGGGCATGTCAGAGGGCTTCCATGCGAAGATGTCCTGTTCTCACGAAGGAACTCGATGAGCTCGCCTTTCTATGCTGGGCTCATGCCCGTCCCGATCGTCACCGTCTGGCTGGAGTCGCCTGGGACCAGCTCGACGGTGCGGGTGTGCGTCGTCGCCTCGAAGGTTGACGTGTTTGCACCCTCCGAGTTGGGCTTCTTGAGGATGGTGGGGTCGTCGTTGTTGACCCCGCTCGCGTACTTGGCGAGTTCATCAGCGTGATTGGTCTCCGCCGCGATGACGGCATCAGCGAGTTCGGCTCCTTTGGCCTCGCACTCGGCGGCCATGTCGGGGTCGCCGTTGATGGTGATGATGACGCATGGTCCGGGGAGTTTCATCGCGTTGTACGTGTAGTGGGGCGCTGCCATGAACTTGGCGAACGCCTGGCGCCCTAGGACGCAGTGGTAGGGGCTGTCGAAGGGCACCAGCTCGAAGACGATCCGCTCGGTGCAGAAGTTTGCTGGTGTGCCGAAGGTGACTGGCAGCGTGACCTTGCCGATCGGGTACGCCTTCCGACCGGGGATGATACCGTGGAACGTGGTGTGAGTCGTCTCGATCATCGACTGCGGGAGCCGCAGCCGCCTGAAGGTGTCGAGGTACAGGATGTTGATGGAGCTGCCGCGGTCCATCAATGTTTTGTGGAGCCAGTAGTCGCCGACCTTAGGCTTGACCACCAGGGCGACTCGTCCTGGGTACTCGATGCGTGGCGAGTGGTCTTGGCGGCTCCAGGTGATGGGCTGCTCCGACCAGTTGAGGAACTGGGGAACGTCCACTTGGGCCACAGCATTGACGGCGACGGCGCGGGCGATGACCTTCTTCTCGCGCTTCGTGTTGAAGCCCATGAAGGTATGGAGCGAGCCGGCCACTTTGCCGAATTTTCCGCTGTTTGGCGGGTCGTTGTCGGGGTCCTCCCGTGCTCTCCGTGCCTTCTCGATCTCCCTGAGGGTGTGGCAGTCGGCGGTGGTGTGCGTTGCAGGCTTCCCTTCCCTGCTATGAAACGCACATGGTTGGTTAAGGAGGGCCGCGGGGTCGAACCTTGCCTTGGCCTTGTAGTTGCCGCCGTCGCGGCGTTGTCCTCCTCCGTCAGCTCTTGGGCTCGTTGGCGCGTGCGTGCGGCGTTAGCGACGAATCGCTTCGCCGTCTTCTGGCGCTGCTTGCCGGTGAGGCGAGTGTTGCTGTAGCGTAGGTCGGACCGTCGTCCGCTGTCGTTGCCGCTCGTGCGGCATTGACCTCCTGACTCGTCGTCAGTTTCCTAGTTTGGATCTTCCTCCGCGTACCGTTTGGCAATCTCGAGGAGGTCAGGGATGTTATCGAGTGTGCAAGAGTGTCGCTTGAGCTTTGCGACCAGGGGCTCGTAGCGGCACGAGGTCTTGAAGCAGTGGATCGCGGTGTCCGGGTGGATACCGACCGCGTTGTACCAGAGTTCTTGCCACCGTTGGACCTAGTTGCGGGTCGACTCGCGGGGTCCCTGGACGCATCGCTCCAGGTCCTCGATGGTGGTGGCCCGGGTGTAGGAGCACTCGAAATGCCTGACGAAGGCGTCGCGCATCTCTTCCCAGGAGTCGATGCTGTCCTGGGGAAGGGTGTTGATCCATTGCCTGCACGTCCCCTCCATCATCAGGGGGAGGTAACGGGCGGCGAGCAGGTCGGTGTGGCCCGCGATCCCCATTGCCATGAGGTATGTATCGAGCCAAACGGCGGGGTCGTACGAGGGGTCGTACTTTTCTATCTCCTTCGGCGCCTTGAAATTTGGCGGGTACTTCTCGCCTCGGATCATTGGTCCGAAGCACTTGGGGCCGAGTCGACTGAGCGACCCCATGGGCTCGCCGTCGCGGCGATTGCTTAGGGTGTGTCGCAGGTCGCCGGGCTGGCGTGCGCGCCATCTTTGGTTGTGGATGATGTGGGTGCGGGCGTCGATGGGTTGACCGTTGGCGGCGACGAAGTTTGTCGCTGGCCTGGGGTCATTGGTGGAGAGTGCCGCGTTCGCGGGTCGGTGTTGGAGCTGCAGTGGCTCTGGTGGCGGGCAGTTGAGTGTGTTTGCCGCCATTGGGCGACCGCTCGAGGCCGCCCTGCTTCCCGAGGAACGCGAGTATACTCGACCCTGCGAATCGGCTCCCGCTCTTTGCTGCTCGACGGCCTTGGCGAGCAGGGCCCTGGCGTATTGGATCTGTAGGGCGCCGTCGCCGGTGGCCGTGATGCTATCGGCTGCTGCTCGGCCTGCCACGAGGTTGTCCATCGGGGTGGAGAACAGTGGGAGGCCATTTGCGTCTCGCTCCCGTGAGGAGACTACTATCCGCGGCTGGTCCCTGGGGGGTGTGCGGTTGGGTGGAGGCGGGGCGCCCATCGCCGTCGACCCTGGCGGGGGTCGGGCGCTTCCTCCTGGTGGCGCGTTCTCGCAGATCGCGCGCTCGGCCACGCGGGCCGGGTCGTTTTCGTCGTCGAAGTTCAGGGCGCGCCCCTGAACGGTGGGGTTCAGGCGCGACCTGATCCGCTGTTGGTGGTAGCGCGATAGCTCCTGCGCCGTCACCTGCTCGAGGCGAAATTTTTCGCGCTCGGCTTGTTCCTTGCGCATCGCCTCCGCCAGTTTCAGGCGGAGTTCCTCGACCTCCGTTGCCGTGGTGTTAGGAGGGACTGGGGTGGAGAATGGATCCTCCAGTGGGTCGGTGCCGGTCGCCATGTAGGTCGCGGCGTGGCGACCCGGAGTCGAATTCGAAGATCTCGAGGATGGAGGGGTCCTCGAAGTCTCCCACGTTGGAGACCTAGGTGATGGAGCCCGCGGGTGAAGCCGTGGTGATGGACCCGGCGAGGGACGTCGGGGTCGCCGAGTCGGCGTCATCGTTGAGGGCCGCGACTTTCGCGGCCGCTGAGTTTTCGGCCATGTCGCTGTGGGCCGAGTTGTACTCGGAGGCGAGGCGATGGATCGTGCGGATCTGGCTCTCGGAGAGCCAATCGCGTGGCAGCGACTCGCGGATGCGAGCCGAATCGTCCGAGACGATGACGTCGGTGAGGCCGACGAAGAGGCTGATCGTGCCGATCGACAGGATCACGCTGTGCGTGACGGGTCGCGCCGCCGGGACGTAGCTGCTCGGCAGGATTTGGAGCATATCGCCGATCGCTATCATGCGGCTGGTGGCGACCGTCTCGTTGATGGGCAGATTGGATCTCGCCGCAGAACACCGGCCAGACCGGCCAGGCCCCACGGTGGGGGCCACTATCGTGGGAATTGTCACGGCAGATGCTGCAATCGGCAGCGAGTAGTAGAACGAGGGGCAAGGGCGGCCAGCCATCTGCGGTGCGAGATGAGGGCAAAGACACAGGGTTTTACCCAGGTTCGGCCCCCCGGAGGGTAAAGACCTACTCCTGCTAGATTGTATTATCAAGGTGGTACAATGGGCGAGCTCGGCGGCTAGGCGGCGAGTCGCTTGGGTGTACGATGGAACGTGTCTCTACACGCCCTGCAGGGAGGTTTATATAGGCTCACCTCCCCTAGGGTTTACATATCTCAACCGATTCGGTTAAAGCTTCGGTACTCGTTTAACCTAATCCGACTGGGCCTATCTACTCGCCTGGGCCTTCAGCTCCCGATCGCTCGGTTCCTCGCTGGCTTCAATCCGATCGCCTTGCGAGCCCACTCGCCAAGTCTTGGGCCAGTCGGAAACGTCCTGCTGGGTATACCCCGGTAGGCACATCCCCATCAACAGAGGAAGAAGCTGACCCAAAGATCATCTGAATCCAAGAAATCCATTTAACTCCAAAACCTTTGGCTTTAAGGATATTGATGATTGCAGAATGCTCAATTCTGTCAAAAGCCTTCTCAAAATCCAGCTTAAGAATTAAAATTTCCTCCTTTGACTTGTGGCATTGATCAAGAAATTCAAATGCCCAACCTAAACAGTCTTGGATAGATCTTTGCTTGAGGAAACCATATTGATTCTTGTGAACAAGTTTAAGTATGACTTTTTGCAGTCTGTTAGCCAGAATCTTGGCGATAATCTTAAGGACACTATTTAGCAAAGAAATAGGCCTAAAATCAGCAGGAGTCAAAGGAGCAGCAATTTTTGGAATGAGGGTGATAAAAGAAGAATTAATGCTTTCCAAAGAGGCTTTCCCTTCATAGAACTCCACAAGTAGATGCTTCACATCATCCTTAATAATAGACCAGCAAAGCTTCATGAATTCATTATTAAAACCATCAGGGCCAGGGGATTTATCATTAGGCAGATTTGTGATGACTTCATCAATCTCCTCATCAGAGAAAGGCTTTTCCAAAGCATCCCTTTCTTCCTGGCTTAAGCAATCACCAGCTAAGTCATTAAGATTGAAATGCATTTCAGGCTTATCAGAAGATCCCATTCTATTTTTAAAGGAATTCCAAAGGAGATTTGCTTTGCCATCATGATCATAGACCTCAAGATCAGAATCATCCTTGAGCATGGAAATGTAATTATGTCTAAAGCTTATGGTAGCTCTGGAGTGAAAGAACTTGGTGTTCTCATCCGCCAGCTTAACCCATTTAATTTTCCCCCTCTGTTTCCAATAAGTATTCTGGTCTTGTAAAAGAGAAATAATAAGATTTTTCAGGATATCCCTAAGATTCCACTCTTGAACAGTAAGAGTTCTCATTTCCTCCATGATATCAAGAAAGTCAATGCTGGCATTAACATTACAGATTTGTGCCTTTAGGCAAGGTAGCTGTTAGGCCCAAAGCTTCAGCCCTCTTCTCACATTTTTGAATTTAGCATTGATTTTGTTTGCAGAATCCATAAAACCCACAGGAATGTTCCAGCCATTTTGAACAATAGCTTTAAACTCCTTATGATGCAACCAATGATTTTCAAATCTGAACACCTGAGCTTTGGGAATCATTGTGCCAATGGAAATGACACAAGGAAGGTGATCAGAGGTAGGCTTTGCAAGAGGAGCAACAAAAGTTGAGGGAAAACTCTTAGTCCAGGCAGCAGAAGTAAAAAACCAATCCAATCTTTCCAAGAGGGGATCTTTCTGCATGTTACTCCAAGTGAACTTTCTACCCTTAAGTGGTAACTCTATAAGACCCAAATTATTAATGGCTTCATTAAAGAGAAGCATACCATTCACATCTCCACCCAATTTATTTCTATCTGAAGGCTGTCTACAGAAGTTAAAATCTCCTAGAATGAGCCAATCCACGTCATCAGGCATATCAATGCTGCCAAACCAATCTAAAAATTCAGACTTTTTTTCAGGTAAACATGGCCCATAAATGTTGGTGAGGATCCAGGATTCATTGGACAAGAGAGATGTCAAGGTGATGGAGATAGAAAACTCATTGAGAAAAGAAAGATGTCCAGAGAACAGGGAACCATTCCAAATGGTGATCAAACCTCCAGATGCACCTCTGGAGGGAAGAAATTCAAAATTGGTAAATTTGGAGGGGCAGAATTTTTTAATGTAGGAGCTATAAAAGTCCTCACGCTTAGTTTCTTGGAGACAGATAATGTCACAACCAGACTCCTCAATTTTGTTTCTGAGAGCAATCCATTTTTTTCAAAATTGATTCCCCTGATATTCCAATTCAAGATCTTCCAAGTTCTTTTGTTATTCATTAAGAAACTAGGAGCAAGTATAGATATGGGGTGATATAAATAGTGTAATCACCCAGGAGAGGAAACAGCAATTACAGAGACAAAAGTCAATCCAATTCAGGGTACCATAGAGATAATCCACAACAAGTACCATCCACATTGCAATATCACAATCACAGAACACATAACAGGGAGTCAACAAGACTCCAGCAAAAGACTTAGTTTGATACATTAAAACACTTAAGAAGAGGGCTTCTTCTTGGCTTGCTGTCCACAGGTACCAGCAGCCCCAGGCTTCTTCTTGCCACCAATGCCCAAGCTGGAAGAGGGTCCTCCTTTAATGCTGCGTTTTGTAGGAGCCTTAACGGCCACTTCATTGGCCTTCCCTTTCTTGAGCAACCTCTTCTCCAGGTCCCCATCTTTTACCTTGCAGAATGAAGAAGCAAGATTTTTAACCACTTTGGAATTCAGACAAGGAGGAGCAGCATTACAAACTAGGCAATCAACAATTAGACAATTTATGTGACTTTTAAAACCCCCATTTAGTTCAACAATTCTAGGGCTTCTTCTCACCTTAGATTCCACAAGAGGTTCCTTGCCCTTTCTCTTTCTAGCAGGGGTAGAGGGAGAGCATGAAGATTTATTGGATTCAATACCCAGGCAAGAAGGGGCCATCTGGGAAAAGCTCTCATTAGGAATGATGGAAGAGATTGAACTTTCCTCAGCAATAGGTTCTTTAATAATTTCCCATAAAGGAGAAGTAAGAAATCCCTTGACCCAATTAAACTTCTCAGGAGTAGCAAGCATGAGAGTAATGAAGTTAAACCAACTTACAGGAATATCACATTTAAGAGAGCCCATTGAAGAAGATTCCTTTTGAATATGAGGGGCAAAATAATTCTCCCAGAGCTCCAAGCCTTGTTGGGAAAATCCCTGCTTAGCCACATGCACATCAGGAATGGAGATAAAAGTTCTCACCATCCCAACCTGAAGGTGAGCCTCATTTGGAGAAAGAAGGTGCTGATCCTCCAACATCCAATCATCATTCTCAGGAGCCACAGTACTTGAGTCCATAGGACTTCCTGCCCCCTCCTCAGCATCAGAATTGGCCTCCTCTTCATCAGCCAGATAGTTCTGAAAAATGTTTTGCAGGCCTTCACCAATGCCAACCCCTTGTGGTGCAACTGCCACACCTTGCTCCTCCACAGCCTCAGGCTCATTAACAGATTCATCATCATCAGACTCCCAGTCTTGAACAATGATAGCACCTGTAACTCCACTGTTCACATCTTGAGGTGGCAGATGCTGATTGTCAATAGGTATATCTTCTCCAGGAGCAATGATAGGGCCTTGAACAGGAGCAGCAGCAGCCTCCCAGGGACCCCAACCTTCAGCATTACCACCATCAGGAGCAGGATCCTGCATAGGAGCCATCCACTGTCCCCAATCACCCCCAGGAGCAGGGGGAGGGGGGGAGGTGGAACCTGAGGCCCAAAGACTAGGCCATGTGCAGGAACAGGGTGTGGGTCCACATTGTCATCTGGCAGTGGGTCCTCCTCAGGTGGGCCCCCTCCAAGCAAGTGACTTTGAAGAACTTCAACAGAAAAAGTCCATGACTCTGTCTCCACCAAGTCACCGGTGGTAAACCTCACACTCTTGGGGATGTCAACCAAGTTAGTAACACGAATCTTAGCAATAATCCTACCCTTTTGGTCAGGGTCCCTCTCCCATAGAAGAACTTTTCCAATGTCCGCAAAGATAGCATTCAGATCCTCCGTATGCCAGTGGTCAAGGGGAGGCCCTACTAGCATCACCCAACACTCATTATTAAACTGAGTCCTACGCCAGTTATCACCCTCATTGTGCTTAACAAAAGAAACATGCACATCTTGAAACGGAATCGGGCTCACCGCAATGAGTCTATCACGGTCGCTAACATGATGAAACTGCACATACGCAGACCCAAAGGGACAATCCTGGATATCTCTAAAGTGCACTCCAACCTCATTGTTGAAGAAATCAACTAGGACACCATGAATATTCAAGAACGGGGATGCCCAAGGCATCCCTTCTTCATCCCTTCTTCATCAATATTCAATAGGTACAAGCGTCAAAGGTTGGGGATGCCCAAGGCATCCCTTCTTCATCAATAAAAATCTCAGGTCTTTCTAGACATTTCGTTTTTATTGTTTCATGCACAGTTGTGTTGTTCTTGGAGCGTCTTAGTTTTTGTTTTGTTTTGTTTTGTTGGTTTGTTTAGCTTGCTTGAATAAAGTAGTTTGGAATCCTTTTTCACTGTGTTGTCTCAAATAAGTTGATTGGTGTTGGAAAGGAGTAGGAAGTTCTTGCTTTAGTAGTACAAGAGGAGCTTGCTTTGAGTGTAACTAAGACTTTATCATGTCATGATAGATGTTGTTTTGACCTTATGCTTAGTGATTATTGTTGTAGCAAGACTTTTTCCAAACAATTAGGATTTCTTAATATTCCTTGAAAGAATCATTCATTGTTTTAGCATACAAAAGCATAGGATTTTGGTATTCTCCTTTGATGCTTTGTTTGGGTTGACTTGGCAAATGCTCACACCATGTTATGACTATGAACAAGTCACCTTAGCCTCTATGATCATTTAGTTTTTGACTTATAGTACCACTTTATGCTTTGATTAGTAATGTTTTGTCGCTCTGCATGATTATGGCCATTATTGCTCTCTTAGTTGGTCGCTCCCAGTATTTTGCTAGCCTCCACTTGTATGAGTAAGCTCTACTCATGTATCCAACTCCCAAGAAACCAATTTATTCCAAAGTGTCCACTATAAATTCCTATGCAGGGCGTGTTACACCATTTCAAGTATATTCTTGTGTCATCTACCTTCCAATTAAAAAGTCACTTTGTTATGTGAAAACTTAGTGATTAAAGCTCTCACAAACTTGATGTCACACTTTATTTTCTTGCCCCTAATAAACTTTAACCATTGTGTCATCTATGTTGTATATGCTTGCACTTGTACATTGGAATTAGCAGAACCATGCTTTCATGGGGAACGCTTTCAACATTGCACTTGTACATTGTACCCAGTTGATATCATGCTCTTTTGTTTGCGGATGTCATCGGTGCGAAATTAAATGGGAGCTTGTAAGTCCATGGAGTTATGTATATGTGTTAGATATACTCCTGGGCCGCTAGCCTAAGCCATGCCTAATCATGGTGGACACTTGCAGCATCACCATAGTGAGAAATCTATGAAGAATTCTTCTTATAAAAAAAGAGATAGAGATTGAGAAAAAGAAAAAATGAGAAAAGAGGAAAGAGAGAAAAAAAGCACCATTTTCCCATGGTAAATAAGAAGATTACTGAGATTCTTAGTGTTTGATTGCCTTGTCATTTTGATTATGGGATAGCTCCTGTATCATGTGCAAGGGGTACCCCGTTGGCGGTTCTCTATGATACACATGTACTTACTATGACAAGAACTTACCGGTGAATAAAGTTGAGTAGCATGAGGAGCGGGCCTCGTAATCAAGGGACATGAGATGCCAACTTATACTTTGTCAAGCATATACTCCATAGTTTGTTCACTTTAACCTTAATCACTTCAAGATGCTTATGATAGGGGCAATGAGAGTTGAAAGCTAACAAGTACCACAATTTTGGGAAGATCTTTATGAGACATGAATTCCCTGCTTCCTTTTATGAAGGGCCTTTCTTCCACTATTATATTGAGTCTCCGCCTTCTATCCTTAGTCACCAATTAAGAGAGCATAGTTGCCATTCTTAGTTCTATGTGCATTGTCCCAAAACTTATTGATTGATTCATATTGTTGATATTGCTTGTTCTTGAAATATTTGTATCTAATTACTCTTATGAACTTTGAAGGTGTCTTATGCATTTATTTGCTACTCATGAGGGACACGCTGAATGCCACTATGCTATGTTTTCTATATGTGAAACAAAAAACATCTTTCAATGCATTGTTATTCATGATCTTTGTTTGTGACCTTTCATGTTGCATGCATAGTTACTATGTCCTACTTTTAGAACTTCATCTTTCATTCTCATGTTTAGAGTACTTTGATCCCATCTTTCAATTCTTGCAAATGGTTTGATCTTGATTTTGATGGTGCATGTCACCTCAAAAATTATTCTTGTTATCACTTACCTACTCGAAGACGGGCAGGAGTTAAGCTTGGGGATGCTTGATACGTCATAAACGTATCTATAATTTTTGATGTTCCATTCTTGTTTACTACATACTTTTCTTTGCTTTGTATTCTCTTTGAGGTATTTTTATATGTTTTCTGGGACTAACATATTAACAAGATGCCATAGTGCCAGTTTCCTGTTTTCTATTGTTTCTGGTTCCAGAAAAGTCAGAAAATCAGTATTATCAGAATTGCACGGGACAAAAGCTAAAGTCAATATTTTACCATGGGGAACACGGAGCCAGAAGACGAGATGGAGAAGGTCCTCGAGGGGGGCACACCCCCTGGCCCGCGCCTGGGGGTGCAACTGCCTCGGGCACCCCCTCGGCCTCCCTCTTCGCCTACAAGAAGCCCCCGATACCTAAACCCTAAGTACCCGATCAATCTTCCACGAAACAGTCCGTAGCCACCGCCAACATCCTCCCTAGATCAGGGGGATCTGAAGCTCTTCCCGGCACCCTGCCGGAGGGGAGAGATCATCCCGAAGGCCTTCTTCATCACGATGCCAGCCTCTGTTCTGAAGCGTGAGTAGTTCCGCGTTGGACTATGGGTCCATGTAGTAGCTAGATGGTTGTTTCTCCTTATTTTTGCTACCATGTGTAGATCTTGTGAGCTCCGTTCATGATCAAGATCATCTATTTGTAATCATGCATTTTGTGTTTGCGGGGATCCTATGGATGTTGAGATTACTATGTCAGATTGGTTAATGATTATATCTTATTGATTCTATCATGTCTATGTTGTTTGTGATCTTGCATGCTCTCTGTTTCTAGTAGCTATCTTGGCCAAGTAGATGCTAGTGACTCCAAGAGGGAGTATTTATTCTCGATAGTGGGTTCATGCCTCTATTTAATCTGGGGAAGTGACATAAATATCTAAATTTGTAGATGTACTGTTACTACTAGGGAGAAAACAACGATCTTTTGTTCATGGAACAAGTGTATTGTTTACTTTACACACCTTGCTTAAAGCAGTTATCTGTTGCTTGCAACTTAATACTGGAGGGGGTTCGGATGATAACCTGAAGGTGGATCACTAGTCATAGATGCAGTTGGATGGCGGTATATGTATCTTGTTGTATTGCCCAATCAAATCTCATAGGATCATGAATGTCTAGTATTGCATTGTTATGCCTTGCTCTGTCCTATCAATTGCCCTGCTGTAATTTGTTTACCCAGCATGCCATGTTGTTTATCGTAAGGAGAACACCTCTAGTGAACTATGGACCCCAGTCCAATCTTTACCATTGATACATCTTCCATTGTTAGTGTTTACTTTCTGCAAACCACCATTACCTTCCACACCATACAGTTAATCCTTTGTTTTCAGCAAACTGGTGAGATTGACAACCTCACTGTTCGTTGTGGCAAAGTCTTGAGTTTATGTTGTGCAGGTTTCCAGTTGCTAGCAACACCTTTGAGTCGTTTCGCTCCTCCTACTGGTTTGATAGCCTTGGTTTCTTACTGAGGGAAAAACTTGCTGCTGTACTAATCATACCTTCCTCTTGGGGTTTCCCAACGAAGCTCCACAGTGATCTGAGACGCATCAATGGTCAATATATTTGAACCATTGACCAGTAGTAAACTCCAGTTCATAGCTCCGATCATATTAGTTAAATGAGTAGTTTGCCTTGTCTGATGTATTAACTTGTTATTACTTAGTTTCAGACTGCAATTATTGTTATTTTCGTTGTGGTATTGCTGAAGAGTACGCCATGGAGGGGTCCTCACAATGTGTGTTTAGAGAAGTGGGGGAAGACGGTAAGTTGGCGGGTATGATGTAACATATCTTACCCAGGTTCAGGTTCCACGATGGTGGCGGAACCCTAATTCTGCTATAAATCACTATAAGGGCAATACGTCGAGTTATAGGGATTGGTTCGCTGTGCAAGGTGTGTGAATTGATGTGTTGAGTTGTTTCCCTAAAGGTGCCCATAGGTACGGCTTTTAAAGACGCTAGGCCCTAGAGTTTACAGGGAAAAGTCCTAGACGGACAGGTTATACAGTCCTACACTAGCACCACCTATTCTACATGTCTTGCACTCCAAGGCTCCGAGTATGTCGGTGACGCCATCATAGCCTTCATTTATCTGCCATGGGCCTCCCTTGTGGATCCATCTAACTAGGCCGCCCAACAGGCCATGGGCCTTGCTACCAACTGTGGGCCACCCGGGTTATCCGGATTAGAGAACGGAGTCGGAGGATGCGGGAGCTTCCTCGATGGCAGAGGACGATGCTGAGGAAGAGGGACCGTTGGCTAGTAGTGGCGGTAGCCCAGGTACGGCGATAGGCGCTTCCTGGGCGACCACCTCATTATGCCGGAGAAGTGTGACGCGTTCCAGCCATTCGACGAAGTGGTAGACAACGTCATGATCTAGGCAGCCCTCCATATCGGCTTGTATTAGGAGCCATCTGGCAAGGTAATCTCAGGGGCTTTCACTCTCTCTTTGAATGTAGAGTGCCAGATCGAAGATGGTTATGACACCGACGAAGTGCGATCACTGATTTCCAGACACACGGGCTAACCCAGCGGATCTGTAGTGATCTTCCACCATTATATCCTGCACATGGGCGGTTTGGGTGGGCCTTGAATTTTTATGATCTAATCTGGCAAAATCCAAAGAGAGATCCGACTTCGATCCTTCCGCAAACATGTCCTTCCCATAGACAGTCCGTGCGAGTCTTGACGACCCTCCGACTTCCAGGGAACTAGCGCCCAATTGGTTTCGCTGATGAAGAGGTGGATGTCCCCGATTGGAACAATCGAGCATAGGGTGGGGTTAGTCTTTGCCCGGATCTAGAACTCGTTGATATTGATGATTTGAACATTGCCGGAGAAGAGAACACGACCAATGGCTACGGTTTTTCCGATTCCCGCGAAGAGCTTGGACCTCGCCTATTGTAGAGCTTGAAGCATCTCTTGCCCCACTATGGGCGCCAACTGTTGTGGTATTGCCGAAGAGTATGCCATGGAGGGTCCTCACAATGTGTGTTTAGAGACGTGGGGGAAAACGGTAAGTTGGCGGGTATGAGGTAACATAGCTTACCCAGGTTGAGGTTCCACGATGGTGGCGGAACCCTAATCCTGCTATAAATCACTATAAGGGCAATACGTTGAGTTATAGAGATTGGTTCGCTGTGCAAGGTGTGTGAATCGATGTGTTGAGTTGTTTTCCTAAAGGTTCCCATAGGTACGGAATTTAGAGACGCTAGGCCCTAGAGTTTACAGGGAAAAGTCCTAGACGGACAGGTTTATACAGTCCTACACTAGAACCACCTATTCTACATGTCTTGCACTCCAAGGCTCCGAGTATGTCGGTGATGCCATCATAGCCTTCCTTTATCCGCCATGGGCCTCCCTTGTGGATCCATCTAACTAGGCCGCCCAGCAGGCCATGGGCCTTGCTACCAACTGTGGGCCACCCGGGTTATCCAGATTAGAGAACGGAGTCGGAGGGTGCGGGAGCTTCCTCGATGGCGGAGGACGATGCTGAGGAAGAGGGACCATTGGCTGGTGGCGGCGGTAGCCTGGGTACGACGACAGGCGCTTCCTGGGCGACCCCCTCGTTATGCCGGAGAAGTGTGACGCGATCCAGCCATTCGACGAAGTGGTAGACAACGTCATTATCTAGGAAGCCCTCCATATCGGCTTGTATTCGGAGCCATCTGGTAAGGTAATCTCAGGGGCTTTCACTCTCTCTTTGAATGTAGAGTGCCAGATCGAAGATGGTTACGACGCCGACAAAGTGTGATCACTGATTTTCAGACACACAGGCTAACCCAGCGGATCTACAGTGATCTTCCACCATTATATCCTGCACATGGGAGGTTTGGGTGGGCCTTGAATTTTTATGATCTAATCTGGCAAAATCCAAAGAGAGATCCGACTTCGATCCTTCCGCGAACGTGTCCTTCCCATAGGTGGTCCGTGTGAGTCTTGACGACCCTCCGACTTCCAGGGAACTAGCGCCCCAATTGGTTTCGCCGATGAAGAGGTGGATGTCCCCGATTGGAACAATCGAGCAGAGGGTGGGGTTAGTCTTTGCCGGGATCCAGAACTCATTGATATTTATGATTTGAACATTGCCGGAGAAGAGAACACGACTAATGGCAACGGTTTTGCCGATTCCCGCAAAGAGCTTGGACCTCGCCTGTTGTAGAGCTTGAAGCATCTCTTGCCCCACGATGGGCGCCAACTGTCGTGGTATTTCCGACGAGTAAGCCATGGAGGGGTCCTCCTAGTGTGTGTTTAGAGACGTGGGGGAATGCGGTAAGTTAGCGGGTACGAGTTAACACAGGTTACCTAGGTTCAGGTTCCACGACGGTGGCGGAACCCTGATCCTGCTATAAATCACTACAAGGGCAATACGCCGAGTTATAGAGATTGGTTCATTGTGCGAGGTGTGTGAATCGACGTGTTGAGTTGTCGCCCTAAGGGCGGCCATATGTCTGGATTATAAAGACGCTAGTTCCTAGAGTTACAAGGAAAAGTCCTACCCGGACAGGTTATAGACTCCTACACTACCACCAACTAGTCTACGTGTCTTACACTCCAAGGATCCAAGTATGTCGGTGAGTCCATCGTAGACTTCCTTTATCCGGCATGGGCCTCCCTTCTGGATCCATCGAACTAGGCCGCCCATCAGGCCATGGGACTTTCTACCAACTATGGGCCACCCGGGTTATCCAGATTAGAGACATGCTATGGTGATACCCATTTAGCATATCCCCAACAGTAGCCCCCGGAGAACTCCGAGATCTTGCGCTGTAACATCCCAAAAATATTAATCAAGGTTAACAAATTCCAATCACCCAAATTTAGGGTTAACAAAAACTTTTGTTAATTAAAACCCATATGAATGCATGTGTGTATGTGATGAATGTATGAATGCATGAATGGACTGGTTTGATTGTTATGAATGTCAAGGAATGGTTTAAAGATGAAAACAACATCATCTAAATCATTTCCAAGCAAAATCAAATCAAAGGAAATTCAAAAACAAACCAAATAAGCAAATGGTCATTTTTGCCAAGATTTCAAACAGAAACAAATCCACTTCTTTCCACCCCTTGCTAGACCAATTGAAAGTGAACCCAAGCCACCATGCAAACCCACAGAAACATTTAGCAACTATATCCAAATGACATTTTAAATTTGAATCTAGTTCATATGGGAAGATCACCATTTCTCAAACCCAACCAAACCAGTGCACCTTGACAAATCCAAGCAACCAGAGACTACCTAGTATGTGACCAGTACACCCACCAAGTTTCATCCAAAAATTCAAATTTGAATTTTTGCAGCCATTTTTTCAAAAACTTGGAGACAGCAAATCAAATTGGCCAAACTTCATTGTTTTGAGCTGTAATTTGGCTAAGCATTGTTCATCATTGATCATCCTTGTCTCCCCCAGTGCCAACCAATGCCTTGAACACCCCTAGGCCCTACCCAGTGCACCATGGCATGGTATCTAGAGCAAGCTCCGCGCCTAGCCACTATGTGTAGCAAGCATGCCACCGTCCACCGCCACCCCCTGTCTAGCCCTCGAGCCCTACTAGACACTGGACCACCCAGAACGCACGCGTCCATTTCTCTGCGACCATGTCCAGAGCATGCCAGAGCGTCGTGCTCCACAGGCTCGCACAGACTGCGCCCTGCCTTTGCCGCCCGCATACGTGATCACCACTGCCCCAGGAACCTCCCAGACAACCACGTTCGCTGCTGCGCGACCCGTAGCTGTTGTGCACCATTAAAAATGCCGTCGGTGCTGCTCAGAGTGTCAAAGCGTTCCGACCGAATTGCACTGCCCCACGCCTCACCATCAAGCCATTGAGCTTCGCCAGGAGGCAGCGCACGGTCCCCTACCTTCGGCCATGCTGTTACCTCAGTATGAAGCCGACCCGGACGATCAGCTCGCAACCTTCGATTCCCTCGTCGCAGTATAAATAGAGGCCTCCACCATTCGATTTCTTCACACCATTGTACTCCCCACCCCTCACTTATAGTTCCCACTTCTTACCGGAGCAAGGCGAGTGCAGCATCACCGGAATTTCGCCGGAGCCTGCCGCTGCTGGAGGAGAAGCGCGCTGTCGATTGGAGCCACCCCAAGAGGAGCCACCAGTACCAGGAGGATCGCCGTCATCGACTTCGTCGTTCTCCCCCATTGCCGACCATTGACGGAGCCCCGGTGAGCCGCCACTGACCCCCACTGGCCGCGCTAGGGTTCGTGCTCGTCGTGTTCTGTTCAGACGTGGACGATGACCCTTAGCCTTTGATCTTACATCTAATCCTACGGTCGTAGATAGCCCGTATCCCTTTGCACCCCCTATCTCACTGACTGGTGGGGATAACCACTTAAACCGCCCGCATGCGCTATGTGCAGTGGGCCGGCCCAGTTAGCCCTCCCGCGCGACCTAGTAGTTTAAATTTAGATTTTTCATTTTGGTTTCAAACCTAGTTCTATCTGTTGATTCAAAATTCAATCCAGAGAGTTTCACTGAACCAAATTTGCATGAAACCAATTTTGCTAGAAAGGTATAGAAATTCTTAATCCAAGCCCATTGGATTCAAATCATTGAAATTATAGATCACCTATAGTAAAAATAACAAGGCAGACACTTTTCTGGATTCAAACATTTTTCAAAATTCAACCATAAATTCTTTTGAGTTGATTCCAACTCTCAAAAATCACATTTGATAAGACCTTTATGAATATATAAAAATATCTAGGTTTACTTGCAGTAATAATGGACAATTAATAAAAGGATGCCCATAGGTATTTCTAGTCACTTTAATTAATTAAAATAAAAAGGGCAAACCTTATTAAATTGTGACACCACTTTAAATCACATTTCCAAGTACTGAAATATGTGGTGATGACATGTGTCAACATGATCCCATGTTTTAGTTGGAGAATATTAAATCTTAAGTAGTTTTTCAATGAGTAGAAATTACTTTTCTCAACTAAAATAAATAAAACTAGTGCCTTAATCTTTGTGATGATTGTGATGAAGCTAGATCATCTAGTGAAAACCCTGGTGTGATAAATAGAATTGGTTTAGTAATATTTGGTGATTGTGTGCCTCGTATTTATTTATAGACGCTAGTACCGACCAAGGATACGAAGAGGAAGGAGACTACTACGAGGAAGAAGCAGAGGAGAACTTCAACCACTGCTCTACACAAAGCAAGCTTACACTTGCAAATTGGCAAGCCTAACACTACAAGTGGATTATGAAAAATAGATGCTTTAGGCATATGTGATTATACCCCTTTGATTATACCAAATCCCAGTTTTGCTTACAAGCACGATTATTTTATTTATTTATCAAAGCTTTTTAGTTATGTTTACTTAGTGACTTGTGAAGTTTTGGAAAGATTTTAAAGGTAGCATAAAGAGCATAAAACTTGGCGTAAGTTAGATAGATCTTGATGTCATCCTGAGGCATGAGATTGAACTTAGATAATTCACACTTGATTATCACCCCTCACTAGTGTTAAAGGCCAACTTTAGTTGCTAGTGCTAAGCATAATACTTGATCACTCTAGATGGGAATACTTGGTGAAAATGATTATGAAAACCTTAGAATGATAAATCATTCTAATGAAATGTTTTGACATGTGTTAGTGAACACAAGGTGATTATGATGATGAAAATGTTGAGGCATGAGCTTTAGCCCTTTTATAAAATGGATGGTTGTCTGGATGCGATACTATTCCAATTTTACCGTACAACCACAATACCCGAATTTGGGTAGGGCTTCACTGGAAGTTTATATACCTTATTATGGGTTCCCTTGCGGCTGAGGTTTGAGCTAAGGCTACCTCGTGAAGATTGACCACCTGTGTCGTTCCCAAGATGACAGATGGTCATGGTTGGGAGGCCAAACTCATAAGAGAGGTGTCTATACTATGGTGTATAATTGAAAGGTTAGGATTGATTATCCGCATACTGACTATGGTGAATTCATGATTGTTCTTGATGGATGTATCGAATATTTTGGTGAAAGTGTACCACCTCTACAGAGTGTCAAACTATTCGAATAGCCTGGTCCGCGGTTATGGACAGTTGGAGTGTCCATACTGTTCCATCGTCAGATGTTTTCAAAATGACTTGTGAAATGAATCATGAGTTTGACTTGACCACAACAGGGTTGTGAAAGTGAAAGCTAAGTTCCCACTTATGTGTGGAAAGATATTAAACTAGCTTTCTTTGCTTCTAAACTCAGATAGATATAAACCTGGATTTTTGCAAAACAACCTAGAGCTTAGTATTCCTACTCAAACCTCTTTACCTATTAGTGATAGTTTGTGAGTACTTAAAGAGTACTCATGGCTTTGTCCCTGGCTATTCCCGTGGCCAGACTATAAAGAGGACTATCAGGATGATGGACTGCAAGAAGGTTACGACAACTAGGATCATCCCCCATCGTCAGCATTGCCTGTGACCATGAAGATGTTGGAGATATGCCCTAGAGGTAATAATAAATATAGTTATTATTATATATCTTTGTGTTTATGATAAATGTTTACATTCATGCTATAATAGTATTAACAAGGAAACCATTAATACTTGTGTGATTTGTAAACTTAATTTGAAGTCCCTAGTATAGCCTCTATACTTCACTAGCTTGTTGGTTGATTGATGATGTGGTTTCTTTGTCATGAACATTGAGATGTTATCAACAACAAGATCATATCGTTAGGAGAATGATATGGTGGACATACTCCTATGAACAGACAGTAGCATAAAGATCAAGTCATTTCAATAGTTCAATTGCTATATGCTTTCTGATACATAGTAACCTAATTCCTTTGACCATGAGATCATGCATATCACCTTTACTGGATGGATGCTTTGATGTCATCAAACACCACACCGTAACAGGGTGGCTATAAAGGTGGTATTGAGTGTTCGGAAAGTATTGGTTGAAACACATGGATCAAGAGTGGGATTTGTCCATCCACATGACGGATAGATATTCTCTGGGCCCTCTCGGTGAAATGTCATCCAATTAGCTTGCAAGCATGTGACTTGGTCACAAGGGATCACATATCATGGGAACGAGAAAAGAGTACTTATCAGTAACGAGGATGAACTAGGTATGCAGAGATACCGACGATCATAACCTCGGATAAGTAACATATCGTGAGACAAAGGGAAATTGGTATCGTATGTAAGTGGTTCATTCGATCGCAAAGTAATCGTAGAAATATGTGGGAGCCATATTAATTTCCAGATTCCTCTATTGGTTATTGTTCAGAGAAGTGTCTCGATCATGTCCGCATAATTCACGAACCGTAGGGAGACACACTTAAGGATTCGACGTTGTTTGAGTAGTTATGGTATTATGAGAAAGAGACCGAATGTTGTTCGGAGTCTCGGATGGGATCGGGATATCACGAGGTGATCCGGAATGGTCCGGAGAATAAGATTCATATAAGGAAAGTCCCGTTTGAGTTGGGGAATGGTTCCGTGTTTTCATCGAACATTCTAGAAGGTCCCGAATGTCCCGGCACTCGGGGAAGGGGTACATGAATGTGTCATTGCATATTGGAATGATTGCATCATGTACTAAGTATTCTTGTTGTCCCAAATAAAGGATTTATTTAAATCCTAAATTGAAAAGTCAAACGGCCAGTTTGAAAGTCAAACGCAAGTTTTGGGAAGTGGAAGAGAGGAGGAAGTGGAGACCGACTTGGGGAGGAGTCCCCTTGGCGGGCGCCTCCCAAGGCCGACTTGGGAGGGACTCCTCCCTTGGCCGCCCCTCCCACCTATAAAGGCAAGGGCAGGGCCTCGCCTCCTAGACACACAAGTTTCCTATCCTCTAATCTAAACCCTAGATCTAGACCCCGGTTTAGAGCTATTCGGTTTAGAGCCTTCTAATTGGTTTAGAGCCTTCTAATTGGTGTGTCTAATTACTAGACCACTAATAGCCTCTCTCATAAGCTCCACCATACTGCACTGCTTAAGGCGAAGCCTCATGGGATTTCCCTCTACCTCCGGTACCACGCCAGTCTTCGGAATCTCGAGGAGAGTGCTACAACCTCCGCTGCCTTGGAACAAGGAGAGGAAGGTCTTCGTCGAAAATTTAACGGTGACCGATCATGGGAGCGCCATGGAACGCTGCACCGGAAGGATCGCCTCACGCGATCTTGAGATCGGAAAGAGTACTACATCACCCACGAGAATCTGCTCGTTAAACACTTTGGAATCTTCGAGGGTGAGTTATTCCATCGACTCGTTACAATCTAGTAGATAGATCTTGGCTTGTTTGTTTGTATGCGATAGAAATTTTTGTTTTCCATGCTACGAACCCCTACAAAGGGTATCGAGCCGTGTCTATATGTAGATCTGTTGCACGAGTAGAACACAATGGTCATTTTTGGCGTTGATGCTTTTATTGTAGATTGCTTTTCGTGTACTTTGCATCTTGCGGTATGTTGGGATGAAGCGGCCAGGGCTAAACTTACATGACATCGGTCATGAGACTTGCTCCACGCTTGACATGCAACCTGCTTTGCATAAGTGGCTTTATGGTGCTGTTTCTCCTAGCATAGTAAAGATCCAATTTACAACGGGTGATCAACAATGCTAGTATCAATGTTGTGGTTCTTGTTCGTAAGTTAGAACGACACTTATTGAAAGCCCCAAACCACGTAAAATATGCAAAGAAAGTAGAGGCGTCTAACTTTGTTTTGCAGGGTGTGCAAAGGATGTGATATGGCCATGATTGTGATTATATTTGATGTATGCAATGTTCCTTATTGTAAGTTGGCAACCGGCAGGAGCCATATGGTTGTCTTTAATTTCAGTTAAGACCTGCGTGTCTATTCAAAATAGTTTTAATAGTTGAAGCTGGTGGACGACAACCATGAAGAAGCGTCATCGACCTTGATGCTATGCCGGTGATGATGGAGATCATATTCGTGCTTGAAGATGGAGATCGGAAGCACAAAGAAGAAAGGCCATATCATATCACATATTATGAATTGCATGTGATGTTAATCCTTTATGCATCTTGTATTGCTTAGTAGACGATGGTAGCATTATAAGATGATCCCTCCTACACATAAATTTCAAGTTCTAAAGTGTTCACCCTTAGTATGCACTGCTACAAAGCTTGCTCAAGCACCACGTGATGATCGGGTGTCTTTGATTCCGCGGGTGAATACAACGTAAGCAAGCCAGATTTGCTTATGCGGTAGCTAAGGTTTGATCTTGACGAGCCTAGCATGTACAGACATGGCCTCAGGAACACGGATCGCCGAAAGGTAAAGCATGAGTCATATAGTAGATATGATGAACATGATGATTGTTCGCCATTAAAACTATATCAACTCTCGTGATGATCGGTGTTGATGTAGTGGACTTGGTTCGTGTGATCACTAAAACAATGTGAGGGATGTTGTTTTGAGTGGGAGTTCACCTAGTTTAATTTCATTAATTAATTTGAACTCAATTTATCATAAACTTAGTCTAAACTATTGCAAATATGTTGTAGATCAATGGCAGCCCCTACCATCAATTTTAATGCGTTCCTAGAGAAAGAAAAGTTGAAAAACAATGGAAGCAACTTCGCAGATTGTTCCGCAATTTGAGGATTGTCCTCACAGCTGGTAATTTGACCTATGTGCTGGATGCACCGCTGGGTGACCCACCTGCAGCTGATGCTACCGACGAAGTAAAGAATGTTTACCTCGCTCGGAAGAATCAGTACTCCATAGTTCAGTGTGCTATCTTGTATGGTTTAGAATCGGAGCTTCGTAAAAGGTTTGAAGAGTCGATCCATATGATATTGTCGAGGATCTCAAATTAATCTTTGAGACTCATGCGCAATTGATAGTTATGAAGCTTCAAAAGTTCTTTAACGCAAGATGGAAGAGGGTAGCTCGTCGGTGAGCATGTGCTTAAGATGTCCAGGCACGCAAATAAACTTCAAAGTTTGGGTATAGTGATTCCTAATACTTTGGGAGTTTACCGATCCTCCAATCACTACCACCAAGTTACAAGAACTTTGTGATGAACTACAACATGCGTAACATGAACAAAGAGTTGCCGTAACTATTTGCTATGTTAAAATCTGCGAAGTGGAGATCAAGAAAGAGCACCAAGTGTTGATGGTCAATAAGACCACCAAATTCAAGAAAGGCAAGTCTAAGCGAAGGACACTTCAAGGAGGGTGGTAAGAAAGCTGCCACGACGAAGAGGACCAAGGCTGGACCCAAGCCTGATGTTGAGTGCTTTACCGCAAAGGAGAAGGTCACCGAAGCGGAATTGCCCAAAGTACTTCATGGATTTGAAGAACGGCAACATCAAGAAGAAAGGTATATCTGATATACATGTTATTGATGTGTATCTCACTAGTACTCGTAGTAGTGCCGGTATTTGATATCGTTCGGTTGCTCATATTTGTAACTCGAAACAGGAGCTGCAGAATAAACGGAAGCTAGTGAAGAACGAGGTGACGATGCGCGTAGGAAACGGATCAAAGGTTGATGTGATCGCGGTCGGCACGCTACCTCTTCATCTACCATCGGGATTAGTTTTATACTTAAATAATTGTTATTTGGTGCCTGCGTTAAGCATGAACATTATATCAGGATCTTGTTTATTGCAAGACGGTTACTTGTTTAAATCCGAGAATAATGGTTGTTCGATTTATATGAGTAATATGTTTTATGCACATGCACCTTTGATAGATGGTCTATTCATATTGAATCTCGATAGTAGAAATACACATATTAATAACATTGAAGCTAAACGATTGAAATCAAGCGATAACTCGACCTATATGTGGCATCGCTGCCTTGGTCACATTGGAGTGAAGCGTATGAAGAAACTCCATTCGATGGACTTCTTGAATCACTTGATTTTGAATCACTTGAAAGATGCGAAGCATGTCCGATGGGTAAAATGACTAAGACTCCATTTTCAGTATGATGGAGCGAGCCATGACTTATTGGAAATCATACATACCGATGTGTGTGGTCCAATGAGTGTAGCATCGTGCGGTGGTTATCGTTATGTTCTTACCTTCACGGATGATTTGAGTAGATATGGGTATATCTATTTCATGAAACATAAGTCCGAAACTTTCGAGAAGTTTAAGGAGTTTCAAAGTGAGGTAGAGAATCAACGTAACAAGAAGATTAAATTTCTACGTTCTGATCGTGGAGGTGAATATCTAAGTTACGAGTTTGGCGAGCATTTGAAGAAATGTGGAATACTTTCAGCTTGACACCGGGAACACCACAACAGAATGGTGTGTCTCGAACGTCGAATCGAACTCTCTTAGATATGGTTCGCTTTATGATGTCTCTACAGATTTACCACTATCATTTTGGGGTTATGCATTAGAAACAGCCGCATTCACTTTAAATAGGGCACCGCCTAAATCCGTTGAAACGACACCGTATGAATTATGGTTTGGGAAGAAACTTAAATTGTCGTTCCTTAAAGTTTGGGGATGCGCCTATGTAAAGAAGTTACAGCCGGACAAGCTTGAACCCAAAGCGGAAAAATGCGTCTTCATAGGATACCCGAAGGAAACTATTGGGTATACCTTCTATCATAGATCCGAAGGCAAAATCTTCGTTGCCAAGAATGGATCCTTTCTAGAGAAGGAATTTCTCTCGAAAGAAGTGACTAGAAGGAAAGTAGAACTCGACGAGGTTGTCGAACCTTCTCTCGAATTAAGTAGCGCAGACCGAAGAAGTTCCTGTGGTGCCTGCACCAATAAGAGAGGAAGCTAATGATAGTGATCATGAAACTTCGGTTGAAGTTGCTACAGAGCCTCGGAGATCAACGAGAAATCGTACCACTCCAGATTGGTATGATTCCGTTATGAATGTCATGTTGGTGGACAACACCGATGACCCCGAGACATATGAGGAAGCGATGATGAGACCAGATTCCAATAAATGGCAAGAAGCCATGAAATCCGAGATTGGATCCATGTACGAAAACCAAGTATGGACTTTGGTGGACTTACCAGATGGCCGTAAGGCTGTCGAGAACAAATGGATTTTCAAGAAGAAAACAGATGCTGATGGTAATATTACTGTCTATAAAGCTCGACTTGTCGCAAAAGGGTTTCGACAAATTCAAGGAGTTGACTACGATGAGACTTTCACCGTAGCGGCTAAAGTCTGTGAGGATTATGTTAGCAATCGCTGCATATTATGATTATGAGATATGGCAGATGGATGTCAAAACAGCATTCCTCAATGGAGACATTGATGAAGAGTTGTATATGATGCAACCCAAAGGTTTTGTCGATCCTAAAGATGCTAACAAGGTATGCAAGCTTCAACGGTCCATCTATGGATTGAAGCAAGCATCCCGAAGTTGGAATCAACGTTTTGATAAGGTAATCAAAAGTTTTGGTTTTATACAAACTTATGGAGAAGCTTGTATTTACAAGAAAGTGAGTGGGAGCTCTGTAGCATTCTTAATACTGTATGTGGATGACATATTGTTGATTGGGAATGATGTAGACCTTCTTAATAGTGTCAAAGAGTATTTGAATAATAGTTTTTCAATGAAGGATCTTGCGAAGCAGCTTACATATTAGGCATAAAGATTTATAGAGATAGATCGAAACGCCAAATATCATTGTCACAAAGTACATATTTGGACAAAGTTCTAAAGAGGTTTGGAATGGAAGATAGCAAGAAAGGGTTCTTGCCCATGTTGTCCAATACGACCTTGAGTAAAACTCAAAAGTCCGACATCGGCAGAAGATAGAGAAAGGATGAGTAAGACTCCCTATGCCTCAGCCATAGGATCTCTAATGTATGCCATGCTATGTACTAGACCCGACATTGCATATGCTGTTAGTTTAACTAGCAGATATCAAAGTGATCCAGGAGTGGATCATTGGACAATGATCAAAACATCCTTAAGTACTTGAGAAGAACTAAGGATATGGTTCTTTCTTATGGAGGTGATGAACAGCTCGTTGTTAATGGTTACACCGATGCTAGTTGGAACACCGATCCGGATGATTCTAAATCACAACTGGATAATGATTTATTTTGAATGGTGCAGCAGTTAGCTGGAGGAGTGCAAAGCAAAGCGTGGCGAGATCTTCAACTGAATCGAATACATGGTGCTTGAGGCTTCACAAGAAGCGATATGGATGAAAGAGTTCATTACAGCTGGGTGTGGTTCCAAGTGCTGGACCCAATGTCTATCTATGTGATAACATGGGCGCCATAGCCAATGCGCAAGAACCAAGGTCACACAAGAAGTGAAGCATATCAAGCTGCTTTTCACGCTATTCGAGAACATATCCAGATGGGGATATAAAGATTTGCAAAGTACACACAGATCTGAATGTGGCGGATCCGTTGACTAAACCTCTCCCGAGGGCAAAACATGACCAACACCAAACTGCCATGGGTGTTCGGTATATTACCATGTAATCTAGATTAGATGACTCTAGTGCAAGTGGGAGACTGTTGGAGATATGCCCTAGAGGTAATAATAAATATAGTTATTATTATATATCTTTGTGTTTATGAGAAATGTTTACATTCATGCTATAATAGTATTAACAAGGAAACCATTAATACTTGTGTGATTTGTAAACTTAATTTGAAGTCCCTAGTATAGCCTCTATACTTCACTAGCTTGTTGGTTGATTGATGATGTGGTTTCTTTGTCATGAACATTGAGATGTTATCAACAACAAGATCATATCGTTAGGAGAATGATATGGTGGACATACTCCTATAGACAAGCGTAGCATAAAGATCAAGTCATTTCAATAGTTCAATTGCTATATGCTTTCTGATACATAGTAACCTAATTCCTTTGACCATGAGATCATGCATATCACCTTTACTGGATGGATGCTTTGATGTCATCAAACACCACACCGTAACAGGGTGGCTATAAAGGTGGTATTGAGTGTTCGGAAAGTATTGGTTGAAACACATGGATCAAGAGTGGGATTTGTCCATCCACATGACGGATAGATATTCTCTGGGCCCTCTCGGTGAAATGTCATCCAATTAGCTTGCAAGCATGTGACTTGGTCACAAGGGATCACATATCATGGGAACGAGAAAAGAGTACTTATCAGTAACGAGGATGAACTAGGTATGCGTAGATACGACGATCATAACCTCGGATAAGTAACATATCGTGAGACAAAGGGAAATTGGTATCGTATGTAAGTGGTTCATTCGACGCAAAGTAATCGTAGAAATATGTGGGAGCCATATGAATTTCCAGATTCCTCTATTGGTTATTGTTCGGAGAAGTGTCTCGATCATGTCCGCATAATTCACGAACCGTAGGGAGACACACTTAAGGATTCGACGTTGTTTGAGTAGTTATGGTATTATGAGAAAGAGACCGAATGTTGTTCGGAGTCTCGGATGGGATCGGGATATCACGAGGTGATCCGGAATGGTCCGGAGAATAAGATTCATATAAGGAAAGTCCCGTTTCGGAGTTGGGGAATGGTTCCGGTGTTTTCATCGGGAACATTCTAGAAGGTCCCGGAATGTCCGGCACTCCGGGGGAAGGGTACATGAATGTGTCATTGCATATTGGAATGATTGCATCATGTACTAAGTATTCTTGCTGTCCCAAATAAAGGATTTATTTAAATCCTAAATTGAAAAGTCAAACGGCCAGTTTGAAAGTCAAACGGCAAGTTTTGGGAAGTGGGAAGAGAGGAGGAAGTGGAGACCGACTTGGGGGAGGAGTCCCCTTGGCCGGCGCGCCTCCCAAGGCCGACTTGGGGAGGGACTCCTCCCCTTGGCCGCCGGCCCTCCCACCTATAAAGGCAAGGGCAGGGCCTCCCCTCCTAGACACACAAGTTTCCTATCCTCTAATCTAAACCCTAGATCTAGACCCCGGTTTAGAGCTATTCGGTTTAGAGCCTTCTAATTGGTTTAGAGCCTTCTAATTGGTGTGTCTAATTACTAGACCACTAATAGCCTCTCTCATAAGCTCCACCATACTCGCACCGGCTTAAGGCGAAGCCCTGCGGGATTTCCCCTCTACCTCCGGTACCACGCCGTTGTGCTGCCGGAATCTCGAGGAGAGTGCTACAACCTCCGCTGCCTGCTGGAACAAGGGAGAGGAAGGTATTCGAAGAGTATTGACCGATCATGGAGCGCTAGGGAACGCTGCGGAAGGATCGCTCACGCGATCTTGAGATCGGAAAGAGTACGACTACATCACCCACGAGAATCTGCTCTCGTTAAACACTTTGGAATCTTCGAGGGTGAGTTATTCCATCGACTCGTTGCTACAATCTAGTAGATAGATCTTGGCTTGTTTGTTTGTATGCGATAGAAATTTTTTGTTTTCCATGCTACGAACCCCTACAGAAGATGGCGCCTCCCCCACGCTACCATTATTATTACGTTATTCCGCTGCTTTGATTGTACTAAGACTGGATCATGAGATCCTTTATTTGTTGTAAGACCTTATGTATGGTTTGTAGTGGATGATGTACTATGATATCCAATCTGTTATGTCTCATAAAAATGGTAATACTGGGATTGCGATGTATGGCATAATAGGCACCTGGGATTAAAAATACAGGTGTTGATATGCACTGTCTTGCTTGTTTAGATTGAATGCTCCGTCTAGGTGATGTCGGAAAATCGTCAATAAATATCTTGTAGTCCTCCAAAGAACCCTACAATATTCGTCGTCTTCGATACGTAAGTCGGAGAATCACTAACTCTTCCATCATACTCTTCTCGTAGCCGGACAGGATCCATCCATGCAGGAATCTTCCGATGGGACTGTTCATCTGCATATGATAGTGAGATGGCGTAGACCATAGGCTACCGATGCCTCGTAACAGACACATGCAGTAAACATAATCATCAAGATTTTTCTGTGCGAGAAATACGAAACGTCAAGAGGCGGTGGTAGGAACGTGGCAAAATCTCTGTGCATGTTCTCACATGCATTGTCCACGTATCAACCGTTTGAGCATATTGCACGAATCTCGATGTCGAGGCTATATATTTTAACTGGGAAGGTTAATTTATTTTTCACCTCATTTTCTCCCACATCATCTTCTTCCTCCAGCCCAAACCTACCTCGAGCACATCACGCGCATGAAGAGAGAAAACCCAAACCTTTCCCCATCTCCCGGTCCACCTCCTCCACTCCAATGGCGAGCAGCAGCAGCAACCCATCGATGGCTGCGTCTGGCGAGGCTTCAGCCAAGCCGTCCAGCATGGTCCATGTCCCTTCGGAGGGCGTGGTGGTACCGCGCTCCGCGGTGGTCGAATCCACCGGCGGCGACCATATTCCAGCGGCGCTAGAGCCGTTGACGGAGGAGGCTGACTCCCACAAGGGGGAGTGGCGTTGCTCAGGCATCTCTGATAGTGACATCAAGCAGATGATAACTTAGGGGTACCTCCCTGCGATAGAGGGTCTGGCCTGGCGTGCTGCGCCGGACGGTGAGGTCGTACTTTATCCCCAACCCGAAGAAATGGTATACATCAAACCTCAATTCATACATGGCGTTTCCTTGCCGTTGTCCGACTTCTGCATCCAAGTCCTCGTGCACTTCCAGGTTCAACCTCAGAACCTGTCCCCCAATAGCATCCTTGCACTTTGCAAATACGCAGCTCTTTGCGAGGGATACCTAGGGATTACGCCTAGGTTAGATCTGTTCATATATTTCTTCATCGTTAAGAGGGAATCCAGAGTGAGCAAAGAGGATCTCAGGAACTGTGGGACCATTAGCTTGAAGATCCGGCCTGGCCGGTGGTTCCCCGACATTGTAGGACATGTGTCCTGCAAGAACTGGCAACATTCATACTTCTACGGTCCAGATATCCCTCTAGCCAACCGAGAAGCATCGTACCCGGACTTCGCTGACGAGGCCGCCGTTGAAGCCCCTACATGGAGATCACAAGCCCTTATCCACTCCGACGATGAAGCCTCCCGTTCCGTAAGGTGGATTGACTGGTTGGTCGAGACGGGTCTGATCGGCTTGGACCTAGCCATGTGCTGGTTCATCAGCCTGATCCAGCCTCTGTAGCACCTCGAGAAGCTAATGTGCCAGTACACCAAGGATAGAAAAGATAGCCTCCGGATTTCCGAGGATAACTTTTTGAGTGACTCCATCAAGCTCCGCCTGAAATACATTGTCAAGGTGAATGATCGCAAGTGTGGCTTCGCCATCACCCATGACATGTTTGAGGATGACAAGTGCCCGAAGGTAACATTCATTTATTGCTTTGACATATACTCCAGTTCTTCCGACCTGAACATGTACTTCCATCTAACACATTTGTTTCACTTAACATCTGGGGGAGTTGGAGGAGACCTGCATGGCTGCCCAAGTCTATGACCTCAAGATGAAGGAAGTCATTGTCATGTCCGACGACGAAGTCCCACTGGCGCGGAAGCGGAAGATCTCCACCTATGACGCTACCGACAAAGACAAGAATAAGAGGATGGAGGGTGGAGCCTCCAAGAAGTCCACCGCCTCCCTAGAGGTAGAGAAAATAAGATTATTCAGCATCCCTTTGACCAAGGTGCCAAATGTTGTGTAAGTCTCATTTCCTCTGACATTGTCGTTCGCTTCTCTTATTCTTGTACTTATACATTGTACATTTCAGGAAAAAGTCTGGTTTGAGTTTGAAGAAGACCTCCAAGACAACAGGACTTCTAAAAACATTAGAGATATTGTAGCGGACCTGAACCCGGCTTGGTTCGAAATCCCTGTGATTCCAGTGCTAGTCCCTGGATCGAATAGTTAGTACCCACAATTTAAGATGTAATATCAACATACAAAGGTCATATTACATCACATGATCCAGAATATAAATACTTTATTACAATCTCATAGCCATAGGCTATATTATTACAAAGCAGCGGAAAAAAAAGTAAAGCATGGAGTCCTTCATCTTCATGTGCCACAGTCAAACATGTTGGGTGCAGACTCGTAACCCCTACTCATCGAACAGCACTATCATCATATAATCCGACAACATGATAAGTTACAGCCACAAGGATCAATACATTTGAATTGTATTAGCAAGTGTCACTACTGTGTGGAAATAAGTTGGAGCCTATCAATACATGCATATTTGGCTAAGTAGAGTTTAGTCTCATTTGTAAAAAGCAATATGGTTATATCCTATCTTTGCAAAAATAGTTTTGATCGTTCAACAACTTTCTGAACTCCTTGGCAAACTCCAAGTGCTTTTAATATCTTATTGACACCATCAAGTTTTACTTTGAGAAATTGGAATGTCGAGATCTTCCATAGCTTCAGGCCTTAGTTGCTCAAAGTTGTTCGTAACCGGGGACACAATCTCTTCTTGACGCCACAAGTGGCCGCTGGATAGGTACACACAAAATGGACTACCGACAGATCGAGAATGTGACAAAGTCTTTCCATAGAAGTCCTTCCAATACATAATGCTAGCACGTCTATCAGGCACCAATGTAAGGACATAATTCCAATTCATAAATCTAGTTAACCTGAAGAGGTATCAATGCAAGGGTCTTCTAGTATGTAATTGACTAAGCCAGAGCCCAGTTAGCATGTGGTTGTACACAGAAGCCACTGCACGAGAAACATGTTCAATTTGTATGTCCCTGGGTGGTATTGTTCTAGTGCAAAGACGAAAACGATAGCCATAGATATGGTTCTCTTTGTTGCCACCTTATTCACATCTAAGTATCCACATTCCACCCAGCTGATTCATTGAGTACTTGTTTTATTATATAAAACATATATTTTTCCAAAAATTCATATAATCATAACATTATATTCCACCCAAAACTATAAAAAAACTAAGAATACTACAACTTATGATGTTTTCACTAAGTAACGTCTAAGGACATCCTATATAGGACATAGCATATCATAGTACAATATTTTCCTACACATGCATTTCTACCAAAAACTACTACATGTATAGAAAATAATGGGATGTCATGCTAGTGTTACTTGCCTTAATAGTTGGTGGTGTTGGTACACTCTTCGCGGTTACACACTTGGCAATTAACACAATCTATCAAGCAAAACAACCAAGACAAAACAATCACAAGATCAACACTAATGACAACACAAAAATCATGCAAAGTATGCAAGCATGCAAGATGGAAATTCTTATTGTACAAGTTATTATAACAAGGTTCTGAACATTATTAATTTATTTTTGAACATTTTTTATTTTCAAGATTACAAATGCAACCATTTGTGCAATTGTAGCAATTAGCAATATTTTCTAACACTTGAAAAGGCCATTCTCACTAAATAATTTCTATGGTATTATTTATATTAGAATAAAATTATACTTTGGTCTTACTAGACAGAGGGTTCAATATACAATCATTTTCAAAAGGATTCACTTAAAAATAATTTACACACCAATTTTTATACTCAAAATACTCCACAAATGGTTCTGTATAAAACGTGATTTTAACTTACTCAAAAATACCACATTATGGATCCACTGTGTTTTACTCGTTTTTTTGAATCCATAGACATATTATTTGCTAAATTAGGATATACCAAAATAAATATATGATTTTTACAAGTTTCTATGTTCTTATGTCTAAAATCCGGAAATAGGAATATATATGACACTTGGCAGATTCTGGTTGGAGGATACTCCTTCGTTTAAGTGATCTATGATGACCTTTAGATAAAGATCTCATGGTCCAGGATAAATCACCGGAAAAGCTCGCCGAAAAGTTCGTCGGATTGGTCGACACGGGCTTGGTGTTGCTATTCCCGTCGCTAGGAATGTACCCGGAGTAGAAGAAGATGTGGACGACATAGAGGACATCGAGGTGGTGCTACTGGACGTGATTAAGAGGTTGTTCGTCCTCCACGGTGACGATAATCCATGGATAGAGCAACGTGTGACGTCGGGCGGCGCGGACAACTATAACAAGAAGATGCACACTCATGTCTTGGAGGTAGGCAACTTCGAGAAGACTCTGCTGGTAGAAGGAATCGACGAGATTATTATCAAGGATGACGCAATCTAGCGATGAACTCCAATTTTAGGCTGATCTTGGCATGATTGGTATGGGCTCTACAGAACTCCTCTCGAGAAAGTCTAAGAATGAAAATGATGGAGGAGACGGAGGGGAATACGGTGCTCTCTTTGGTTTTTGCTAAGTTGGTCCGTGGAGGAAGATCGGCAATTCAATGCCGATGATTGGCATTCGGTGCACCCGGTCAACATTGTTTGATTTGTCAGAAAAGTGGGAAATAAGTTTCTCAATGGATTCTCCATTGAATTTCCAACAACTTTCATGTTTAACTCGACAAGAAATGGTCAATAGAATTGATGGGGAAAAGAGAGGGAGATCTACAGCCATGAACTGGTTGTGCTTTTGTAGGTGTAGGTGAAGAGGAGGAAGACGAGCGAGGCTGGGTTAATCGTCCTAGATGGGCCACAAAATTCATCCCAATATGGAAATAAAGGGATGAAAAAATGAGTTGGCTAGCTGAGATTGGGCTGCTGGTGCTCTATTTTATTTTCTTATTTACAATATTTTTTCCTTTTTATTTTATGTTTTTTATCAATTGATTTAACTTTCAAATAGATTCAAATTTGTATCAAACCTTTTCATCAAATTTTATATAAAATATAAGTTGATAGTTTACTCCAATTAGAGTATTTGGAATATTATTTTAATGAAGTATAATTTATTTTTAGAAATTGAGCATGGTAGGTACGCCTAATTTTATTATTTTCTATTCCTTTTTCTCATAAAAACCATATCTTTGACTTAGGACTCGAAAAAGTTTCAAACCAATCTCTTTAGCTTTATAATTTTATTCTTTATCATAACCACTCACTTAAAAATACTTTTATTTTGTTTTTAGTCATTGCCTTAACTTGAGTTTATTTTTCTTCCTATATTTATAAATTTCAAATCATTTTATCTGGAGCTTCAAATAGAGTTAAATTAATTTCTATGGTTTTATAATTTTTCCCTTTATCTTTTTAGCTCACTTGGGAATTCTTTTGTATATCTTAAATATGGAATATATCCAAAGTCTCATGTTGTTAAGTGGTCATTTCAACTTTGATAAAATGTTATTTCTCTTTGTTTTAAAATGCAATCTTGCATGCTTCAAGATTTTGGGGTTTTAAAAACATGCATACAGCTTCACAAACAAAATTGTTTTATTTAACTATTGTTTAGAAGGAGTTATAATAAATAGTCAAAAAAATTGTTCCCTCTGAATTTCTTTTAAATTTTCACATTTGAAAATTTGCAAAATTTTGGGATGTGACAAACTACCACCTTTAAAAGGAATCTCGTCTCGAGATTCGAGAAGGCTAGAAAGAACAGGTTGGGTTTTAGAATAACTTGGGTGCTACCATCCTTCAAAGGAAAATTTGTAGGGTTTCATTGATGGTTCACTTGATTATGGGTTCAATAATTGACATCCAAACATGGGATCCTTCTATGACTGAACTGAGTTAGCTAAATCTTACCATGCACATCATCTAATTCTTCAAGGGTTCCATACATGTTGATATGGTTCACATGTCTTTTCTGGGTCACATTGGAATTGCTCCCATTGGTGTCTCCAACGCTTTTATTCTTCTTCTCAGGATAGTCTGATGCATAGTGTGCAAGTTTCTTACAATTGTAGCACTGGAACTGGCTAATTTCCTTCTTCATGGAATTTCCATGTTGGTTCTGACCAAGGTTATCTCCATTGTTAGTACCATTCCATTATTATTACCACTTCCATTGTTTTTGTGGAGATTCTTGTGATGATGATGAGTGTGTCCATTTCTTTCATGCTGATCTTATCTAGAATCTCCATTGCTCTTTTTGAATGAATGCATATTTTTTGATGATCCTGAGTGATACTTGTCAAAGTTATGCTTCCTCTTCCTGTTCTCAACTTGCTTTATCTTTCTCTCTAAAATTGTAGCTTTGTAACATAGTGATTGATAAGTTGGAACATAAGCAACTGATAACTGCATGGACATTTCATCATTTAGTCCATCTAGGAACTTTTCCTTCCTCTTATCATTAGTGTCAATATGATCTGGAGCATAACGTGACAGATTGTTGAATTCCTCAATGTATTCAGCAACGCTGCGGTGACGCTGCTTATGGTTGTGAAACTCCTTCTTCTTTAAACTCATCACGCCTAAAGAGATATGGTTAGTGCAAAAACCCTCTCCAAATATTTCCCAAGTTACTTCTTCAATGGGGTAAGTGACTTGAAAGTTGTCCCACCATAAAGCTATTGGGCCTTCAAGAAAGTGTGCTGCAAATCTCACTTTCTTGGCATCAGAGCATCCAACAGTCAATAAATATCTATTCACTGAACGTAACCAGTCATCGGCTACTATTGGATCGGAAGTACTAGAGAACTTTGCAGGTCTCAACCTTAGAAATATAGTGAGAATATCCAGAGCTGGTGGATTGTTGTTGTTCTGGTTGTTATTGTTGTTGTTGTTTAGATCCTGATTCTGATTGTTGATGGCTTCCATGAATTGAGTCATCATCTGCATTAGCTGAGTCTGTGCAGTCATAATCTGTTGTATCTCATTTCCATTGTTTTCACGGTTGTTGGCACATCTCGGAGGCATGTGATGGTTTAATAGGGATAAGTAATGATAGATATATCTAAAGAAGTTCTATTACACACACAAAAAAACACAAACAAGTTCAATCAACAAATCAACAAGCAACCATTCACTTAACAACTTCTGAGTATAACTCATAAGTTGAAGAAAACAACAACTTTCTTGAAACAAGCAACCTAGTATACTCATACCACATAGGACGGTATGATCCATATACTAACACGATATCAATGTCTTAAATAGTTGGTAGGAAATCTAACATCTCTTGGGTCTCACTATAATAACATTAGTGGGAGCTCTCTTTTGAGTTGGGCAATCATCGGTGAAGTGTCCTATCTTCCGGTAGCGATGGCAAAACACTTTTGTCATGTCTCGGGTCCTTTTCCTTGAATTGTTGTTGTGGTTGTCTTGAAGTTCATTCTCTAGACATTCATTGATATTTGGTCCTTCCTTATTGCATTTTGAGCAGGTGATATGGCTAAGGTTTTCTTCTATCTTCCTAAGAGCTTGATACATTCCATCCTTGGCTTGTTCTTTCACTTGTTTCACTATGAAGTCGAGATGGCACTTGGAAGTAATGTGGTAGGTTCCTTCACATAGGAAACAAGTGACTTGAGATATGGGGCAATCTTCAACTGGATGGTTGTCATCACAAAAGGGACATTGATCTTGATGTTCCTTAGCGGTGTGGCTTACTTTTCCACATATTCTGCAAGCTCGAGGACTTTTCTCAACTTGTATCTTGAACTTCTTGTTGACACAATCCATCTTTAAAGTCCTTAGAGTAAGCAAAAGGCTGGTTTTCTACATGTTTGAAGGAGAAGACATTCAGTAAAGAATGATCAAGGTATACGTGAAAATCTACTAAGTATAAAATTATAAGTTCATTCCTAACCAGAGTCATTGTCCAAATCCTAGGGTTACGAACCTACAGGCAACACAGTGCTATGATACCATCTGTAGCGGACCCGAACCCAGCTTGGTTCGAAATCCTTGTTATTATAGCACTAGTCCCTAGATCGAATAGCTAGCACCCACGGTTTAAGATGTAATATCAAGATACAAATGTCATATTACATCGCATGATCCAGAATATAAATACTTTATTACAATTTCATAGCCATAGGCTATCTTATTAAAAGCAGAGGAATAAAAGTAAAGCATGGATTCCTTCATCTTCATGCGTCATAGGCAAACATGTTGGGTGCAGACTCGTAACCCCTACTCATTGAACATCACTATCATCAAGTAATCCTGCAACATGATAACTTACAGCCACAAGGGTCAATACATTTGAATTGTATTGGCAAGTGTCACTACTATGTGGAAATAAGTTGGTGTCTATCAATACATGCATATTTGGCTAAGTAGAGTTTAGGCTCATTTATAGAAAGCAATATGGTTTTATCCTATCTTTTCAAAAAATAGTTTTGATCTTTCAACAACTTTCTAAACTCCTTGGCAAACTCCAAGTGCTTATAATCCCTTGTTAACACCATCAAGTTTTACTTTGAGAAATTGGAATGTCGAGATCTTCCATAGCTTCAGGCCTTAGTTGCTCAAAGTTGTCCATAACCAGGGACACAACTAAGTACTTAGAATTTGATCTTCTCCAGAAGTTGTACACTTTACCCACATAACACAATATCGTCTTGATGCCACCAGTGTCCGCCAGATAAGTACACACCAAATGGAGTACCGGCAGATCGAGAATGTGACAAAGTCTTTCCATAGAAGTCGTCGCAATACATAATGCTAGCACGTCTATCAGGCACCAATATAAGGACATACTTCCAATACATAAATCTAGTTAACCTGAAGAGGTATCAATGCAAGGGTCTTCCACTATGTAATTGACTAAGCCAGAGCCCATTTAGCATGTGGCTGTACACGAAAGCAACTGTATGAGAAACATGTTCAATCTCTAAATCCCTTGATGGTATTCTTCTAGTGCACACACCAAAAAGATATCCATAGATATGGTTCCCTTCATTGCCACCTTATTCAAAACTGAGAATCCACATTCCACCCAGGTGATTCATTGAGTACTTGTTTTATTATATAAAACATATTCCAACATTTAATATAATCATAACATGATATTCCACCCCGAAACTATAGCAAAACTAAGCATACTACAACTTACGATGTTTTCACTAAGTAAAGTCTAAGGATATCCTATATAGCACATAGCATAGCATAGTACAATATTTTCCTACACATGCATTTCTACCAAAACTACTACATGTATAGAAAATAATGAGACGTCATGATAGTGTTGGTACACTTTCGCAGTTACACACTTGGCAATCAACACAATCTATCAAGCAAAACAACCAAGACAAAACAATCACAAGATCAACACTAATGACAACACAAAAATCATGCAAAGTATGCAAGCATGCAAGATGGAAATTCTTATTATGCAAATTGTTATGACAATGTTCTAAACATTATTAAGTGGTTTCTAAACATTTTATATTTTCAAGATAAAAAAATGCAACCATTTGTGCAATTGTAGCAATTAGCAATATTTTCTAACACTTGGAAGGACATTCTCACTAAATAATTTCTATGGTATTATTTATACTAGAATAAAATTATATTTTGGTCTTACTGGACAGAGGGTTCAATATACAAAAGGATTCATTTAAAAATAATTTACACAACAATTTTTATACTCAAAATACTCCACAAAGAGTTCTGTATAAAACGTGATTTTAACCGAATAAAAAATACCAAATTATGGCTCCAATGTGTTCTACTCGTTTTTGTGAATCCATAGACATATTATTTTCTAAATTTAGATATACAGAACTAAAGATATGATTTTTACAAGTTTCTATGTTCATATGTCTAAAAATCCGAAAATAGGAATAGATATGTCACTTGGCAAAATCTGGTTGGAGGATACCTCTTCGTTTAATTGATCTATCATGACCTTTAGCTCACCGGAAAGTTTGCCGGATTGGCGGGCACAGGCTTGATGTTGTCGTTCCCGTCCCTAGGAAGGTATCCAGAGTAGAAGAAGATGTGGACGACGTAGAGAACGTCGATGCGGTGCTAGTGAATATGATTGAGAGGTTGTTCGTCCTCAATGGTGACGACAATCCACGGCTAGAGCAACGCGTGACGCCGGGCGCCGCGGCCAACTACAATAAGAAGATGCACAATCATGTCCTAGAGGTAGGCAACTTCAAGGAGACTCTGCTGGTAGAAGGAATCAACGAGATTCTTACCAAGGATGACGCAATCTAGCGATGAACTCTAATTTTAGGTTGATCTTGGCATGGTTGGTATGGAATCTACAGACCTCCACTCGAAAAAGTCAAAGAATAAAAATGATGGAGGAGATGGAGGGGAATACGGTGCTCTCTTCGGTTTTTGCTATGGTGGTTCGTGTAGGGAGATTGGGAATTCAATGTCGACGATTGGCGTTCGGTGCACCCGGTCGGCATTGTTTGATTTAATTCGAGAAAGTGGCAAATAAGTTCCTAAATGGATTCTCCATTGAATTTCCAACAATTTTTGTGTTTAACTCAACAAGAAACAGTCAATAGAATTGATGGAGGAAGAGAGGGATATCTACAGCCATGAACTGATTGTGCTTTTGTAGGAATAGGTGAAGAGGAGGAAGACGAGCGAGGCTGGCTCGATCGGCCTAGATGGGCCAAAAAATTCATCCCAAGATGGAAATAATGGGATGAAAAAAGCAGTTGGCTAGCCGGGCTTGGGCTGCTGCTACTCTCTGTTTTTTTCTTATTTAGAATCTTTTTTCCTTTTTCTTTTCTGTTTTTTATCAATTGATTTAACTTTCAAATTGATTCAAATTTGTATCAAACCTTTTCATAAAATTTTATATGAAATATAAGTTGATAGTTTACTCCAATTAGAGTATATGAAATATTATTTTATTAAAGTATAATTTATTTTAAAAAATTGAGCATGGTACGTATGTCTAGTTTTATTATTTTCTATTTCTTCTTATAAAAACTATATCTTTTGACTTAGGACTCCAAAAACGTTCAAACCAATTTCTTTAACTTTAAAATTTTGTTATTTATCATAACCACTCATTTAAAAATACTTTTATTTTGTTTTTAGTCATTTCCTTAACTTGACTATATTTTTGTTCCTATATTTTATAAATTTCATATCATTTTATCTAGAGCTTCAAATAGAGTCAAACTAATTTCTATGTTTTTATAATTTTTCCCTTTATCTTTTTAGCTCACTTATTAATTCTTTTGTATATTTTAAATATGGAATATATCTAAAGTCTCATGTTGTTAAGTGGTCATTTCAACTTTGGGAAGAAAGTTATTTCTCTTTGTTTTAAAATGTAACCGTGCATGCTTCAAGATTTTGGGTTTTGAAAACATGCATACAACTTCACAAACAATTTTTTTTATTTAACTATTGTTTTGAAGGAGTTATATTAAATAGTCAAAAAGTTATTGTTCCCTCTGAATTTCTTTTAATTTTTCACATTTCAAAATTTGCAAAATTTTGGGATGTGACAGACTACCACCCTTAAAAGGAATCTCGTCCTTAGATTCGAGAAGGATAGAAAGAACATGTTGGGTTTTAGAATAACTTGGGTGCTACCACCCTTAAAAGGAAATTTTGTAGGGTTTCATTGATGCTTCACTTGACTATGGGTTCAATAATTGACATCAAAATATGGGATCGTTATATCACTGAACTGAGTTAGCTAAATCTTAGCATCCACATCATCTAATTCTTCAAGGGTTCCATACATGTTGATGTTTTTCACATTTCCTTTCTGGGTCACATTGGAATTGCTCCCATTGGTGTCTCCAACATTCTTATTCTTCTTCTCAAGATAGTCTGATGCATAGTGTCCAAGTTGCTTACAATTGTAGTACTACAACTGGCTAATGTCTTTCTTCATGGAATTGCCAAGTTGGTTTTGACCAAGGTTATCTCCATTGTTAGTACCATTCCCATTACTGTTTCCACTTCCATTGTTTTTGTGGTGATTCTTGTGATGATGATGATTGTGTCCATTTCCTTCATGTTGATGTGATTCTTGAATGAATGCATCTTTTGTGATGATCCTGAGTGATACTTATCAAAGTTATGCTTCCTCTTCCTGTTCTCAACTTGCTTCATCTTGCTCTCTAAAATTGTAGCTTTGTCACATAGTGATTAATAAGTTGCAACATAAGCAACTAATAACTACATGGACATTTCATCATTTAGTCCATCTAGGAAATTTTCCTTCCTCTTAGCATCAGTGTCAGTATCATCTAGAGCATAATGTGACAGATTGTTGAATTCCTCAATGTATTCAGCAACACTGCGGTGACGCTTTTTAAGGTTGTGAAACTCCTTCTTTAAACTCATCATGCCTGAAGAGATATGGTTAGTGTGAAAACCCTCTTCAAATATTTCCCAAGTCACTTCTTCAATGGGGTAAGTGACTTGAAAGTTGTCCCACCATATAGCTATTGGGCATTCGAGCAAGTGTGCTGCAAATCTCACTTTCTCGGCATCAGAGCATCCAACAGTCACTCAATCTCTATTCACTGAACGTAACTAGTCATCGGCTACTATTGGATCAGAAGTACTAGAGAACTTTGCAGGTCTCAACCTTAGAAATATAGTGAGCATATCCAGAGCTGGTGGATTGTTATTGTTCAGGTTGTTATTTTTGTTGTTGTTGTTGTTTAGATCCTGATTCTGATTGTTGATGGTTGCCATGAATCGTGTCATCATCTTCATTAGTTGAGTTTGTGCAGTCATAATCTGTCGTATCTCATTTCCATTGTTGTCACGGTTGTTGGCACGTCTCGGAGGCATCTGTTGGTTTAATAGGGATAAGTAATGATAGATAGATCTAATGAAGTTCTATCACACACACAACAGAACACAAACAAGTTCAATCAACCAATCAACAAGCAACCATTCACTTAACAACTTCTGACTATAACTCATAAGTTGAACAAAACAACAAGTTTCTTGAAACAAGCAACCTAGTATAGTCATACCACATAGGGTATGATCCACATACTAACACGATATCGATGTCTGAAACAGTTGGTAGGCAATATAATGTATCCTGGGTCTCACTAAAATAACATAAGTGGGAGCTCTCTTTTGAGTTGGGCAATCATCGGTGATGTGTCTTGTCTTCCACCAGCGATGGCAAAACACTTTTGTCATGTCTCGGGTCCTTTTCCTTGAAGTGTTGGTGTGTTTGTATTGAAGTTCCTTCTCTAGACATTCATTGATGTTGTGTCCTTCTGTAACATCCCAAAACTATTGATCATCAAATTCTAATGACTAACATTAGGGTTAACAAAAACTTTGATTAGATAAAAACCAAATGAATGCATGTGTGTATGTGATGATTTGATGAATGCATGAATGGACTTGTGTGATTAACCTAAATAGCAAGGAATGGTTTAAGGATGAAAATAACATCATCTAAAACATTTCCAAGTAGAAACAAATAAAGAGAAAATCAAAAACAAATCAAATAAGGCAAATGGTCATTTTTGCCAATCTTGCTCACTAGGTCACTTTGAGTGTTTCTAGTCCAAGATTTCAAACAAAACCTTTTCCAATTATTTTCACCCCTTGCAAAACCAAGTAAAAGTGAATCAAAGCGCACCTTTCAAACTTACAGAAACATTTGGCAACCACCTTCAAATGACATTTCAAAATTTAATCTTTAACATATGTAAAGATCACACCTTTTCAAAACCCAACCAAACCAGTGCCCCTTGACCAATCCAACTAACCCAGTACTCCCAAGTATGTGCCTAGCAAACCCACCAAGTTTGAATCCAAAATTCAAATTTGAATTTCTTTCGGCCATTTCATCAAACACCTTGTGATCAGGAAACAACAAAACATTAAACACTAGTTGAAGAAGTAAATTTGGCCAATCTTGTTCCCTCTCTGGTTGCAACAAGCTATTAGTAGATCATATAGCCTCTTTAACAATCCTTAGCACCACTGTGAGCAAGCCTAGCCATCAATGGTGACCATGCCAAGAGAAAACTTGCAACCCCCATGTCTCCAGCGAGCTAGAGGAATCAATAGTCTCGCCAACCTTGTCTTGAGCACTGACCACCGTCCATCGCCACCCTCTGTTCCAGCCCCGAGCATTGCCAGCCCCTAGACCACATGGCAAGCTCATGCCAAGCTTCTCTGCGTGCCAGCCGAGAGCGCGCCAGTGCGCCGCACGCGACACGAGCCCACAGACCGCGTGCCGCCCTTGCCGCTTGCATATGTGATCTCCAGCACCCAAGCACCTCGCCAGACAACCCCGTTCGCCGCCGCACGGACCATGCATGCTGTGCGCCATTAAACTTGCTGTCGGACCCGCCTAGAGCGCCGCGACGTTCCGACCGTTCAACACCGTCCCACACCACGTGATCAAGTCGTTGAGCTTTGCCAGGAGGCAACGCACCACCCCCTACCTTTGCCCATAACATTAGCATGCTGTGCCGACGACACCGATGAGCTCCACCCGCGCCATTCGGTCCCCTCGTCGCACTATAAAAGGAGGCCACCCCCGTTCGATTTGAGCACACCATCTCACTCCCCACCTCTCACTGATCACACACACTCACCCCCGGAGCAAGGCGAGCACCAGGTGGCTGGAATTTCACTGGAGTTCGCCGCTACAGAGGAGGAGAGGCGCCATCGATTGGATCCGCCCCAGGAGGAGCCACCGGTACCAGGAGGATCGCCGTCATCGACTTCATTGTTCGCCCGCATCGCCGACCATCGTCGGAGCCCCGGTGAGGCCACACTGACCCCCACTGGCCACGCTAGGGTTCTGTTTCGGCAGCGCAGCCCGACGTGGAGGATGAACCATAGCCGTTGGATTAGAGTTAGATCGTGCGGCCCTAATCGCCCCGTACCGCTTTGCCACTCGCTGTCTCACTGACGAGTGGGGTCGCTCACTTAACCAGCCCGCGCGCGCACTGTGTGTAGTGGGCCAGCCCAGTTAAACATCCCACGCGACCCAACAATTCAAACTTTGGTTTATTCATTTTATTTCAAACTCAGTTCTTTACCTAGATTCAAAAATCAACCCAGCTCGATTCACTAAAGCAAATTGCATGAAACCAATTTTATTAGAAAGGTACTAGAGTGCTTAATCCAAGCCCGTTGGATTAAAACCATTTAGATTTGTAGATCACCCATGGTAAAAATAACAAGGCAGAAGCTTTGCTACATTCAAAAAAAATTCAAAATTCAACCATAAAAGCTTTTGAGTTGATTCCAACTCTCAAAAATCACATTTAACCCTACCTTTCAGAATATATAGAAGTATATAGGGTTATTGGCAGAAATAATGATCAAGTAATAAAGGAATGCCTCATAGGCCATTCTAGTTACTTTAATTAATTAAAATAAAAGGTTAAACCTTATTAAATTGTGACACCACTTTAAATCACATTATCATGTACTGAAATGTGTAGTGATGACATGTGTCAACATGATCCCATGTTTGAGTTGGATAATATTAAATCTTGAGTAGTTTTTCAATGAGTAGAAATTACTTTTCTAAAATAAAATAAATAAGACAGGTGCTTTAATCTGTGTGATAATAGTTATGATGCTAGATCATCTAGTGTGAACCTTTTTGTGATAAATAGAAGTAATTAAGTATTGTTTGGTGATTGTGTACCTTGTATTTATTTATAGACGCTAGTATCGAACAAGGATACGAGGAGGAAGGAGGATACTACGAGGAAGAAGTCGAGGAGAACTTCAACCACTGCTCTGCACAAGGCAAGATAACACTTGCAAGTTACCTTACATATTCAATCTATTAACTGAGCAAGCTAATACTTGCAAGCTTATACCCATGTGATGATACCCAATCCTAGTTTTACTTGCAAAGCTTAATACTCTATTTCTTTATCAAAGATTTTTTTGAGTTTACTTGTTGACTTGTAGATATTAGAAAGATATTTGAAGATAGCATAAAGAGCATAAAACTTGGCCTAAGTTAGATAAATCTTGATGTCACCATGAGGCATGATAGTGAACTTATATCAAATACACTTGTTTACCACCCATCATTAGTATTTACCCCCACTTGTAGATGCTAGTGCTAAGCATAAAACTTGATCAACTTTAGATGGGAATACTTGGTGAAAATGGTTATGAAAACCTTAGCATGATGAGTCATTCTAATGAAATGTTTTGACATGTGTTTCCGAACACCAAATAATTTTGATGTTGAAAATGTTAAGGCATGAGCCTTAGCCCTTTACAAAACTGATGGTTGTCTAGATGCGATATCATTCCAATTTTACCGTACAACCACAATACCCGAAATTTGGGTAGGGCTTGAGTGGAAATTTATATACCTTAGTATGGGTTCCCTTGCGGCCAAGGTTTGAGCTGAGGCTACCTTGTGAAGATTGTCCACCTGTGCAGTACCCAAGATGATAGTTGGTCATGGTTTGGAGGCCAAACTCACAGGAGAGGTGCCTATTCTAGGGCGTGCAATGGAAAGGTTAGGATTAATTATCCGCATACTGAGTATGGTGAATTCAGGATTTGTTCCTGACGGATGTATCGAATGTTGTGGTGAAAGTGTAAAATCTCTACAGAGTGTCAAACTATTCGAATAGCCGCGTCCGTGGTTATGGACAGTTGGAGTGGCCATACTGTTCCGTCGTCAGATGTTTTCAAAATGACTTATGACTTTGACATGACCACAACAGAGTTGTGACATGAAATTCAAGTTCCCACTTAGGTGTTATAAAACTTTTGACTAGTTTTTCTTTGCTTCTGAACTTAGTAGAGGTAAATCTGGCTTTTTGCAAAACAACCCTAGAGCTCAGTATATCCTATTCAAAACCACTTCACTTGTTAGTATTAGTTTGCGAGTACTTAAAGAATACTCATGGCTTTGTCCCTGGCTAATCCCGTGGCCAGACTATGAAGAGGAGTATCAGGAGGATGGAAAGCAGGAAGGTTACGACAACTAGGATCATCTCCCATCGTCAGCATTGCCTGTGACAATGAAGATGGAGCTTCGCCTATGCTATCGGTATCTTTACGTTATTCCACTACTTGAATTGTATTAAGAACTGGATCATGAGATCCTTATTTGTGTAAGACCTTATGTATGGTTTGTAATGGATGATGTACTGTGATATCAAATCTGTTATGTATCGCAAAAATGGTAATCCTCGGATTGCGGTGTATGGCATAACACGCATCTGGGATTAAAAATCCGGGAGTTGACAAGTAGGTATCTGTAACATCCCATCATTTAGGAACCAATGAAGGGTAGATTTAGGAAACTTTGATATTGCATGCATTCATTTGTAAAAATGTGGGTAAATTTTTCGCCAAATAAAAACCTAAAGTGATCAAAGTTTCTTGTATGCTTTGAGATTAGGTATAGTCTTGGAGGATGATTGTTATAGACTTTGATATGATCTTTGTGGATGAGTGTGTTTTGGGAAATGAAATTTGAATTTAAATGTGAGTGTTAGATTTATAATGTAGAAGGATTTAGAATTAGGTTTGAGTGATTTGATTTAATGAAGAGTTAACAATTAATAACTCAAAATTTAAATAAAATAAATTAATCAATAAAATGAATATTTATTCCATAATTTTATTCAATAAATAAGTTACAAAATGTAACTTATAGAAATGATCAAGAATCTTTACAATAGTAATGAAATAAAAGAAGAATCTTTATATATTGAGTAATAGTACAATCTTTAGTACAAATGACTAAAATAAAAATTACAAAAGAATAAAAGAAATATTACATGTGACTATTCTATAAAAAAAAGAAAACCTAGACTAAAGACTTGAATCTTCAAGTCTGGTACCTGCAAAACAAACACAAACTAAAAGAAAGAATGTTAAGGATTAAAAATGTTTTACTCTCAGTATTTACAGTGAGTTGCACTGTTAAAATTTTCATCATTGAGTAATTTAAGGGGCAAGTTTCACCAGACAAGTAGGTGTAACCAGATAAAAGTAACTTTCATATCCACAAGGTGTGCAGCAGACACACAAGTAGCACACACACCAAACTGCATGGTGTGTGATGTTAGCACATCATCAACATCTCCAACAAATAAAACTTATCAGCACAGCCGTGGGCAAGCCAACCCCACACCATTTCCTTGTTCTTTCACACCAAGCACAACAGCCAAACCAAACCAAACCAGATCACATCAACCAAAACCTTGATCATATCACCAAGATGGTGACATAAGGAGGGGGGAAATCAAGTGGATAGCAAGATTAAGATCAAGCCACCAGGACCAGGAGGTGGAGAGCTAGATCAAGTACAAGTCTAGGAGCTGGAAGTATCAAGAGGAGCATCAGATCAAGCTAGCCACACAACCAGCAAGATCAAGCCACAAGATCAACAACTTGCAACCCCAAACAGCACCCAAGTGTGGTGAGTATCATAAAACATCCACATATTCTGTTCATCTTATTCAAACAGAAAAGCATGTGTTGTTTTACAAGTTAAACCTCTCAGTGATCACCCAAGTGGGGTGAACCTATCATAGATGAAATTTGAAATATAAAGGCCAGTAGTAAACTCTACCAAATCCACCAGAATCTCAGACCAGCATCATAGATCTTGGTAATCACAAACAACTCATATGTTCCAATATGATCTCAAATAGATTATAAAATTTGGGCACATATCCTAATGGAGTAGCACCTCAGATTTCATAAACTATATGCACCAACAATAAGCGATAAGCAAACCAATAATTTTAGCCAACTAGGATCCAAGGTCTAGTGAACAACCTTGATACTTAAGCATATCTATGAGGAACAGCAAGATAGGAATCTAGTTCCTAAGCCTCAGACCAACATCATAGGCATTGATCCTTAAAGAAAGAAGCTTACAAGTTATGTTTAACAGATATCCAATCTTAAGCACTGACCATAGTAAAACCTAGTAGTAGAATCACCACTTGTGTGCCATTCTAGGATGGTGTCACAAGAACAAATTCTAAAACCAAGCCAAACAATTACTTAGCTTTCATAAATAAAACAGTAAGACAATAACTATCATTTTCCTAGAAATAATAACCAGGAATCAGGATCAGGTTTATATGTGCAAAGTGTTACTTTAAGAAACTAAGTAACCTCAATCTGCACATGAATCCACAAGACAACCTTTACTGGTGCAGTAAATCACAACTAACAGTGCTACTATCAGTACTGGAGTACTATCAGTAGAGAAACACACTAAGCATTAACCTAACCAACCAGGTTTCAAAGATATACCATCATCTTAACCAATCTTTATCACCCATTAGAGGCAACACTACTGAACCACTAGCATCAAATCAAGAATATCATCAGATAATCAAAACATGACAGAAATCACTGAAGTGCAGTGAGCACAATCTTCACTAGGCATCACTACCAGATCAAATCATCATCTTACAAGCACACAGAGGGATGAATCCTAGAACCAGGGAAGAACCCTAGAAAAAATATGAACCCTAATGAGGGATGGCCACTAGTTACACACATATGAACTCAGAGGAGGTAGAGTCACGGGTGATAACCAAGAACCGACGCACCTATGGTCCTCGTTGTAGAATAGAAGAGGAAGTAGAGGTGGTCGACGAGCACGGCGACACGGGGAGCACACCAAGGGGGCGCTGCGACCCACACCACGCCAAGGCGGCGACCACATCAAGGCTGATGGCAAAGAGCACCACCACAGCACACGGCAGCAGCGGCGGCGACAGCACCAGCATCACCCCAAACCCTATGGTTCGGGATGGAGCTAGTCTGGCCACAGGGGAGCTCCAGATCCAAATTGAATTGGACAGGAAGGTAGAGCATGGTCGACAACCTCACCCTGCACCACAGCAGCGTCTAGGGAGGACCACGACAGCGAGCAGCGCACGGCGGCGGCGCCATCGACCACGGGGTCGAAGAGGAGAAGAAGAGAGATGAGATCGAGAGAGTGAGAGAGAGAGAGAGTGTGGGCTGGGTTGGGCCAGGACCCCTTCGGGGTATCATTTTGGTTCTTCCCTGTTGGTCCACAAGGGCTTAATAAACCAACACAAGCAGCCCATTTACCTAAAGGCAGCTTTTAATAAATAAGAAAAGACCAAAATGCCCCTGAACTTAAATAAATTCTAGAAAATAAAATAAAAATCCAAAAATTATAAATAAAATATTTTTGGATTCACAATAATCCAAACTATCCAAATAAATTAAGAAATACAAATTTTAGACATTTAAATTTTATTAAGAATTTTATAATATATATATTCCTTATGGAATTTTACAAAATTATTGAAAGATGATAAAAATAAATAAAAATCACTTTCATTATATATTAATATTGTAGTATTCTAGAAAAACACTAAACAAATATTTAATATCAATTTTTGGTATTTAAATGATAATTCTTGAAGGAATTATTAAATAAATAAAATTCTCTATGGTGTCGATGACAACATGTCCAACTAGGTATCCTAGTTAGTAGCAACCGACGGAGCCGAGCAGCATGAACTCTATAGAATAAGTTGCTGAGCTCAACTCCTAGTTGGAATTTCTACTTTTAAATTCCACTGAAACACTTTATATTTTGGTTTGTAAGTTGAATCATTTTGAAGTCTTGAACTTTTGGTATTGTAATAATAATAATGTGTGAATGTTTGTATTATGTACTTGCAATGTTCCTGTTGTACCACTCTGAGGGATGTGATATTTACAGAACGGTGTTCTGTGGATGTCACGTCAACGACTACAGTGTACTACACATGTAGTGGTATGCTGGGTCACCGCAGTTGGTATAACAGCAAATTGCTTTGACCTTAGGTTGGAAACCTAGTAAAGGGTATTACCTGTAGGAGAGTGTACCAACGATAAAGAATTCTCTAAAAGAAATATAATGGGTATTCAAATGAGAATATTCCGTTATATGTTTTAGTGCGATAATTATTTGTTATGATGCAATATATTATTGGTTACTAATAAAAATATTTTTCTGATATACAGAGCTATGGCACCAAAGTTTCCAAAACAGACTTTGGCAAGGACAGATGAGACTCTTGATGATTATCAAGGATCATTCACAGACCAACTTCGTCAACTTTTAAAGATTTTTAGTTGTCCAACTAGAATTCCAGTGAACACTATAATCTATTATGATGGCCGGATGTTATCCAAGTATCGTGTGAGTATCCAACTTCCAGAGGAGCTTGGATTGTATCACGATTTACCTATAGGAGAACGTAGGAGTCACTAAGAAGCATATCATGTTGTTGTTGTGGAGGCGATAGCTAATATCCGGGAGCATAAAGGCAAGGAGTTAGAAGGTAGCACATCTTCTGTGATACCTCATGATTCTATAGACTCGGAGCCTGTAACGGATCATCTTACTTTAGTTAAGAAGCATCCTAAGTTAGCTTCCAAGTTTATGGATAGATACTGAACACTCGTTGCGTCTTTTTATAAGACACATCAAGTGATTATTGAAGATAAAAATGACATGTTAGAGGATCTAACTGATCCGGAAAGGAGGAAGCAGTTAGCATTCCAGTTCGAGAAAGAAGCAAGTAGTAGTGCAAAACCTATCTTTAAGGATATACCTATAGATCCTAAATATTTTACACCATATCCTTATTCACCAAGGCCTGAACCTATATATGATCCTACTGTGGATATGAGGTATGCAGTACCACAGGATTCAGAGGATGGTTCTGAATCAAAACTTCCTATTGAGAATTCTGATGGTTGGAAGATGGGATCATATGAAGGATCTCATGAACACCAGATGTCCATAGATGGTTCTGACAGAAATGTTGGACAATCTAGCTGGATGGGTGCAAGAATTAACCCTAGTAACAGTAGTAGAAATGCCATGTTCATAGAAAATCAGGATGAAGAAGAAGATCCTCAGGAGAGAGTGTTTGAATCATCAACATCTTCTCAGAGCCCAGGGAATATACATTATCCGGTGTTTAACTATCTTGCCCAAAGGAGCACCTGGGGATCAGCAGGATCTGCGTATCCTATTGACAACTCAAGGAATGAATCCCAGGAGATGCAAGTGGGAGATAATGTTGAATATGTTTCTGAAGACTTTTCAGCTGAGCTGGAGGGAGTCAATGCGCTCAGGTTGGGTAATGACTCAAGTCCTGACACTTCAGATACTAAGTATGTTCCTTCTGGAAGGCCATTTGTTCCACTAACTGTGCGACGAACGTCACGTCATCACGGTTGGGCATCAGGCATGTATGATGAGCGTAGTTACTACTAGAAGTAGGCAACTATTTAGAGGTATCAAGTATCGTGTATTGTAATCCAAGAAATAAGATAGTTAGATAAATAAGGTAGTGTTGTGATTATACCTATATGGTATATGTTGTTATGACTTTGTATTATTATGATATTGTAATGTATAATATGTAAAATGCATAGTTGGATTTTATTTGAATCTTCGTTGTGTGACTAGTTATGTGTGTAAATTCGAACTCAGAACACATGTGCATGATGTAATTATGATTATTCACTTTATGTGCAGGACTAGAGGGTCATGGATACGGGTGTAGAAACCGAAGCTGAATAGAAGCGGATGGAACCTGAGGCCAAAGAGAAGGTCGATGTAGATGCAGCAAATCAGGGAGCATTACCACCACCACCAATGAGGCCGTTAATGGAGCAGCACTTTATGCGATGTATGCAAATGATGCAAGAGACCCAGAACAAGTTCATGGAGGAGTTGCTGGGACGAGCAAATCAGAGGGCACCTGAAGGTAGAGAAGTGAGTCTTTCTGACTTCTAGAATGCAAGGCCGTTACCTTTTGCATCAGCTCCTGAACCCATGGATGTAGAAGATTGGCTAGAAAATACAGAACGAAAGCTGAAGACTGTGTGTTGCAATGATGAGGAAAAATTGAGGTATGCAACTCATCTTCGGACTGGACCTGCAACATCATGGTGGGAAAATCAGTTAGCCATGCAACAGCCAGGAAGGGAGTACACCTGTGAAGAGTTCAAGCAGAGATTCCGTGAATATCATGTTCCGGAGAGTGTTATGGAATTGAAACGGAGAGAATTTGAGGAGCTTCAGCAGGGATATACTAGTGTCATGAAGTATATCCGGGAGTTTAGTCAACTATCTCGTTATGATGAGGATGATGTTAACACAAAAGAGAAGCGGAAGAAGCGTTTCCTGCGTGGGTTAAATCCATTTGTGAGGATGCAGTTAAGGTTGGATAATAAGCAAACTTATCAGCAGTTGCTGGATGCAGCTATCACTTTCGAAGATGACTACAAGAATGTCCAAGAGCATAGAAGGAAGCGATCCAAGAAGGAAAGCAAGAGGATTCATGCAAGTAAACCTAAACCCAATCTGGAGTTCAAACCCCGGAAGAAGGCCTATGGTAACAATAACATTAACAAGGACAGTGGTCGAAATCAATCCAATCCTAGAAGCAATGTTATTTGTAACAACTGTGGAATTCCAGGGCATTTCCAGAGGGAATGCAAAAAACCTGTAGTCATATGTTACAGTTGTGGTCAGAAGGGGCATATCAAGCCCGATTGTCCGAGCAAACCACCAGGAGGTTGGCCTACCAAGGGAGGGGGACAAGCCAATGGAGGTAATGGACAGCCCAATCGAGGAGGAAATAATGTCAAGAACAACAATGGCAAGAGGAACAGACCCACCGGGAAGCTGAATTGCGCAACCGTAGAGGAGGTGGATAATTCGGAGCATGCAGTGATAGGTACGCTCAATATCCTTACTAATCCCGGCAAAGTTCTATTTGATACTGGTGCAACTACTTCATTCATTTCTAAAGAATTCTGCGATAAATTTGGGATTAGAAGGGCAACGTTAGAAAACCCTATGACCGTAGTTACGGCAGGGGAAAATCTGATTATACGCCACATTAAACAAGATCAGGTTATCTCGATCTGTGGTTGTACATACTTTGCAGACCTTTATGTGATTCCTTTGAAGGGAATTGCAGTAGTGCTAGGGATGGACTGGTTGATGGAACAAGGGGCTCAGATAAATTGTGAGGAGAAAACTGTCTCAATCAAAACTCCAAGTGGATCAAGGATAGTTTACCAAGCAGATAAGCACAATCATATCATGGTGGATCTGCAGTTGAACTCAATGAAAGAGGTCAAATTGGAAGATATTCCTGTAGTAAATGAATTTCAAGATGTTTTTCCATCAGAGCTACCTGGAATGCCACCGGATCGGGAGATAGAGTTCACTATTGATCTAATTCCCGGTACATCACCAATAGCTCAAGCACCATATAACATGGGACCAAAAGAATTAAAAGAACTCAAAGAGAAAATTGATGAGTTAGCCATAAAAGGGTTTATTCAGGAAAGTGTATCTCCATGGGGAACACCAGTAATCTTTGTGGATAAAAGGGATGGTGGAAGAAGGATGTGTGGAGACTACGGAAATCTGAACAATGTTACCATAAAGAATAAGTATCCTTTACCAAGGATTCAAGATTTGTTTGATCAAGTGAAAGGAGACGGAGTATTTTCAAAGATCGACCTAAGATCTGGATACCATCAAATAAAAATCAAGCCTGAGGATGTTCCAAAGATAGCATTTGTCTCAAGATATGGACACCATGAGTATCTGGTAGTACCATTTGGTTTGACCAATGCACCAGCAATATTCATGAATCTGATGAACAAAATCTTCATGCCATATTTGGATAAGTTCGTCATAGTCTTCATTGATGATATTCTGATATATTCCAAGGATAAGGAAGAGCATGCTGATCATTTGAGAATAGCATTGCAGACTTTAAGGGAAGATAAACTTTATGCTAAGTTCAGTAAATGTGAATCTTGGCTATATGAGGTAGAATTCCTTGGCCATGTGATCAGTAAAGATGGAATTGATGTAAATCCATCTAAAGTTCAGTTAGTACTAGAGTGGTCTGCACCAACCAATGTGAAACAAATTCTAGGTTTATTGGGGATGGCTGGTTATTATCGGAGATTCATTGAAGGTTTCTCCAAAATAGCTGGACCAATGACCAAATTGTTAAGAAAGAATACACCATTCAATTGGGATTAGAAGTGTGAAGCTAGCTTTCAGGAGTTGAATACCAGGTTAACCACAACTCCAATATTAGCCGTTCTAGAAATAGGGAAAGACTTTATAGTATACTGTGATGCATCTAAAGAAGGGTTAGGTTGTCTGTTAATGCAAGATTGGAAAGTGATTGCTTATGGTTCAAGACAACTGAAACCACATGAAGTCAACTATCCAACTCATGATTTATCGTTAGCATCAGTAGTCTTTGCGCTGAAAGGAGGAGGCATTTTCTTTATGGAGCCAGATGTGAGTTATACACCGACTATAAAAGTCTTAAATATTTCTTCACCCAAAAGGAGTTGAATATGAGACAAAAGAGTTGGTTGGAACTAATCAAATATTATGATTTAGCAATCAACTATACTCCAAGAAAAGCAAATGTTGTAGCAGATGCTTTAAGTCGAAATAGTGCAGATATTCAGCCTAGCAATCCGGAGCTACCAAAAGAGTTACAAATGGACTTGGAAAGATTAGAGCTTCAATTCATTAGAACAGAGGTTCTTGGAGGATTAGCTACTATGCAGGTAGTTGTAGAGAATGACAGTGATCTTAAGCACGAAATTTTTAGACATCAAGCAGAAGATCCTTTCATTGCCGAGGAAATTCGGAGGATATCTCAAGGACAAAAATCAGCTTTTCACCATGGAGATTATGAGTCTTTGTGGTTCCAAGATTGTAGCATCCCAATTGTCTAACAATTGCAATGCTACTAGCCTAGTCTATATAATGGCTACTTCATATATATAATTGTTGCATCATAATTATATCATGCTCATGTCATCATGCCACCTTGCATTTGAGCATCATATAAAACCCTTTTTGATTTGGTTCTTATCTAATATGCATTATTAATTGTATTTGCCTCTTGATATTGTATTTGGTTCTTGATATATTGCTTAGTGCCCAAGTTGAGTTGGGGGCATATCTCTTGTTTAATTCCACCACCTTTCTTTCACCACCTTATAATTCCACCATCCCACTAATTATGAGCTTGGCACTTATTGGTTTTATCTCTAGCTCATGTGGGTTGGGATGGATCCAATTCTTTTACCACATGCCCTCATCTTAGTATCATGTGGTTTTCACATTATTGATACATGAGAGCCACATGGCCACCTTTGCATGCCTTGTGAGTGGGACCCTTTCTTCTAGCTTCCATATGGTTTATCATGGAATCATGCTCATGTTGGAATAAGTTTGGGACTATTGGTCATCTAGTGGCATATACACACTAGCAAGTCCCATCCACAATCCAATGTGATCATTCCCATATACTCCACTTGGAAATCTTTCAAATTCCCTTGCTTGGGCCTTACTCCAATTTTGGGTTGCATAATAATAATGCCATGAAATAATATTGTTTTCACAAGAAATATCATGGCATTAAATATTTTGCATGGGCCATGCAAGTACCCTTTTAGCTTGTCATTTGGTTTTTCTTTGGTTTTGGTGGATCCTCTCTCTCTCTACCCCTCCTTAAGCTTGGTCTTGTTTGATCATGCTTAAACCCATCACCATACCCATCCATTCCATCACCACCTCTCCCTCTTTTGGTACAGCTTGGTTTGATCTTGTCTTGCTTGAGCTTGCCAAAAAGCAACCATCTACCCATATCCCACCCTAGCTTAAACCTAATCTACACCTAATCTAGACCAAACCCTAAGCTATCACCTTCCCCCTCTTTCTCTCCTCTCTCTCTCGGCCCCACCTGGCCCACCCTTCCCCTGGCCATCTACTCCAACCCTAAGGCAAACCCTAGCCCGAGCCACACCCTCCTACCCGAGCCGATCTACCCCCAGGCCTCCTCTCTCTCTAGCTCTCTCTCTCCCTGCCAAGAGGACCCCCCCCACACCGAGCCTCTCCCTGCCTCCTTGCTTCGCCGTACCCCACCTGCCAGTCCCCCAGCTACCTCCCCCTGCTCCTGCCGAGCCCCAGCCCGAGCACGTGCTCGAGGAGAGAAAGGTGGCACCGAGCCACCTTTTTCCTCCATCTACCCCTCCCCCACGGCGTCTCCCTCTCCCTATCCACCCCACCTCTCTGCCTCGCCTCTCTGGCCTCCCCCAGATCCACCCCGAACGCCTGCCTCTTCCCCCGTTTCCTCCACCGACGCCACCAACGACCGACGCCGGTCACCGTCGGCCTCCTCCGCGTCCCGCTGTTCCTGTCGAGCCGCGCATCCGTGGAGTGGCCTGGGAGATCAAGAAGGGTCCCCTGCGTCGCCTGGAACACGCCGTCGTCGAAGAGGAGCACCGGAGCCACCCGAACCAGCGCGAGCCCGACGCCACCGACGGGAAACCCTAGCTTTCGGATTGTCTGCGTCCTCGTCGATCGTTCAGACCACGCCAACACCCTCCCGGTGAGCCCCTGTGCCTCCCTGACACCTCCGTCTCCCCCGCCATCGCCTGTGTTCGCCGGTCGTTTCTCCGAGCAGCCTCGGTGCGTCGTCGTTCGCTACCGTCTGCTCGCCCCGCGCCGCGTAAAAACCCCACCTAGGCCTCGCCCGCTTCCCTGACACCTAGCCCAAGCCACCATAGCGGCCGCCCAGCGCACCAGCGTCCGGGTTGAGTCTCACGCCGCATCAAGGCCAAAGCATCGACCTATCGACAGAGAGGCAGAGAAGAGGAACAGTACGGCGTGGCCTTTTTGCGAATACCCCCCTCCGCCTTTTTGTCTCGCAACCCGCGGTCCAGCCCAGGCCCACCCGTCGGCGTCTGTTACCGCTTTGCAGAAAACCCCCTAGCCTTTTTCAACCTCAACCCAGCGCTCGACCACGGCCCCCCACTGTCGGCCCTGGCGCTCGCTCTGCGCCGTGGACCCGTGGCCGCTAGCCCCACCTGTCGGCCTCTGTGTCTGGCAGCAGCTGCGGTGTAAAAGTTCTTCACATGTAGCGTGTGTCCCAGTCAGGAATGACCTGTCAGCGACAGTGGCTGAGTGTGCCTGGGTATAAAAAGTAATTCTGCAAATCTGTTTTAATTCAAATCTTTTTCTAATTATTTCAAATTCAATTTAAATTCTGTTTTAAAATAACTTTTAAAATATAAATCCAACTGAAACAAATAATATATGTTTTCAAATCAGAAAAATGTGAGGATTTCAAATATGCAATCCAAAATATATTTTGAACACTTAAATTTCCAAGTTTAATTAAATTACAATAAATGCCCCTTTTCTTAATTAATTAATAACTTTTGTTTTATAACTCCAAATTTAATAAATGATATGTCTAAAATGATTAGCTCGACGAGACCTTTCTGTTTATGCATTCCATGGTTTGATTTGAAGCATGCATCATATAAATATATTGTGGACAGCAACTTAATTGTGAATAAAATGAGCCCAAAACTCAATAAAATGATCCATTCTTGTATGCCACACCTCACCCATGCCATGCTACTTTAATGCCATGCAAATTGTGCATCATTCATCATGGAATGATTGTTTGCTTGTCGCATTTATTCATATGCTTGTGCACTTTATTTATGTTGGCCCTTGTTTGTTTGGTTCTTCTTCGAATAGACGCTGAGCAGGGGATTTATCAAGAGAACCAGGAGCACTACCCAGATCCATTCCTTGCTTCAACTGAGCTGCCAGGCAAGCACTACCACATGCTTGCATACATACAGTACCTATTGCCTCTATCTTATTCTTGCATCATTGAGTCGCGATTGCATTAAATTGAATCCCAAGTATTGCATAGCCTTTATTTTTATACCCCACCGAAGCTTGTTCCTCCATCCCATGAGCCATTACTACAGGAGTTGTTTGAGCCATCCGAGTCGTAGAACAGCATGAGTAGGGTATGTGAGTGTCTGATGGATAACGAGGTACATAAACAACTTAACCTGAGTAGTAATGGGATAACTAATGAAAGTGGCATCGGTGAGCCATATTCGCTATTTGGTTTTTCAGGCTCACTTGTGTCCCGTAAGACCCCGAGTACTTGATTCCTGTTCCAAGAATATTCGCGCTATCCACATCCGGGAGGCTTATGGACCCCCCTGAGCCAGAGCTTGATTCATTCTTATTTCTTGGGGCCACAACTAGTTTGAGGTTTTATTTACTATCCTGTACCTATGCCATGCTTTACTGCTTTATTTACGATTGTGTGAGGAGCACGCTGTACTGTTTAGGAAGCGGAGTGTTTTCATGTCGGTAGGTCCGGTTTGGGATCTCTGCGTCGTTTACAACCATTGGCGCAAACCTTGAGTCCGTCTCGAGTCATTAACTCCGTTCGGGTAGCTTAATGGGGTGGCCCCAAATATTTCTGAATCCTGTGATTGCTTTGTCGTGATCGCCTCGTTGGGTTTTGATTTGGTTTTCCGAGGCATATCGAGTGTGTGTTGCTATTTGTGCACCCTAGGTAAAACTTTCTGAAAGCCGTGTCCGCGGTTATGGACGACTTGGAGCACAGTTTCTCGATCATAGACAAGCATAACTAAAGTACCGCTATTAATTTGACTAGACTAGGAACCTGACTAGTAAATAGTGCAATACTCATGGAATGGATAATAAAACTGCCAACGGATGGGGGTTGTTCGTCCGCTTCCTCGCCGGTAAGCGAGGAGGAGGATGGATCTGTGGATATTACCGTTATAACTGTTATAACTGTTGTTATTAATTCACGGACATCCGTCTATCTCTGGTTAGGCGGATGGTTAGCGAGTATCTATAGAACTGTTAGGGTTTATCTTTTGCTGCAATTGCGTCACCCCAGGTTGTGTCCCCTTTAGAGGCATAAAGACTTGCTGAGTACCCCTAGGGTCTCACACGATAAATTATTGGTTCAGATGAACAGGTACACTCGCAAGATGGATACTGGGTGGAAGAGACAGACGACGTGGGCAACGATCATTCGGTGTAGAGATTCCGGGAACGGGGATCCGTGAGATCTGTGGGCGGGATGTGCTTATTTATGGGGCATCTTATGCTGATTTGTTTCTTATCCGTACTCGGATTTTGTCTTCCGCTTCCGCTTGATACTCTGTTGATTGATGTATGAGGAGATATCCTAAACTATTATATCTATCTAGGATATTTGGATCTTGCCGTATGGCGTTGCTATATTTCCTTTCTTTTCAGATGGGATGACTCTGATGTACTATTGTATGGTGGCTTGCATACATACTCACTTGTGTATGTAGTTGATCCTTACTTTTGCCGATTCGCCGCCGTTCTTGTCGATGTGAGGAAATGGTTGGGACGGCGAAAGGTCTACGTGAGTGGCATTTGGGCCCCGTACTATTTCAACCATTTCCTCATCCAGCTTGTAACTAGGGCGTAATTCACCGAGGTAGTTACAATTGGTATCGAGCCATCCCGACCTTCGTGGTCTCAGCCAAATGGTCGTTATGCATCTAGCAAATATTTTTGGTAGTTATGTATACTAGGGAAAAACAAAACGTGAGAGTAGGACTGCTTCCACTTTTCTTCTTACCCAACCACCCACCCTTTTCTGGTAAGGAAGTGTAATGTTTTCAATCCTCTTCTTAAAGTTCAAACTAGGATTCACGTGTTCTGGGTTTCCGTAGTACCATAGAAAGTGTGTGTGTGTGTGTGTAATTCCTTGTCTATCTGTTGCATCCTTTTGTTATCACAATCTGCCTTTGGTTATCAACTGTTGGTACGTTCCATATCGATGTGCTTTTGAAAACCGGCGATCTATCTGACTCCTTGTTGACCGGTGCCATCTTCTTAAAGGGTGTTCTTCTGTGCAGGCATCTGATGCTAATCCCTATCTGCTAAGTGATTTTGCGCATCTATCGGTATTTTAATGCCGAAAAATGCGGAAATTTTTTCTTTGATCCATCTGTGTTTCCACACTCCTTTTCAGTCGTGTGTGAAACATTATCTATCTCTCTTTTATCAGCATGTCCATGCTAACTCATTCTTTTGTCACCGGCGCTTAATCCTGGAGTTTTCACTTCATCTTCTTTTCTCTTGGGCTAATTACATAACATGTGTGTCGATCCGATCTTTGGTGATTGTAATTTGGTTCTCAGCAAAGCTATATCCCACTCATGATAAGTGTCGATTGGAATATGGAAAATGCTATCAACTCTATCCTCCAGATGGATACGGTTATCTCCTGTGATTTGGAGTACACCGTGATCATATCTATGCAAATTCAAGCATCCTTGGAAATCCGGAGTTTCTCAAGGCACCACGGCGGTCTATCATCTGTTTATCATGCTTCACATCTTTTTGAACTCCATATCTGCACATCTTTTTCGTCTCTGATAGCTCATACCATAAGCAAAGCTATATCATCGTTTCTTGTCCAAGATCTCCTTATCTTTGTAACCGGTGATCCGATCGACAATGTGAATCAGGCGGCATCTCTTTTTCTTCCGAAGGACCAGATAATCTATTCTTCCAGTGCATCTTCTTCAATTCTGGAATCAGCAAGTCCATTGTTAATTCCATCTTCCATCTTCAATCAAATCCGGAGTTGTTCCTTGTTGGCAAGTTATCATCGTCGTTCAGCCGAAGTTTACCTCAAGACTGCTAAATCTCTCTCAATCTTTTCAGGAAGGACATGGAGTTCTTTCACCTCAGTCTCGTCAAGTGATCTCGTGAAACCCTCTCGCTCTACCATATATGCTCAATCCACCGGAGGCCATGCGACTTTTCGGATCTTTCGTAATCCTTCATTCAAGTTGGTGTTATCTTTTCGGTAGTTGTTGAATCTTGCAGCTTGTCTCCATGATCTTCCTTCATATCTTTCCGGTGGCTTGTTACATCAGGTATGACGACAACATCATCACCCTTATCTATCTTGGATCCGGAATCGCTTGCATCTAACCTCGTTTCTAACGGAGATCCATGAGCTCTTCTTGTCAATACCTTGATCTTTGGTAGTTGGGTTGCATGGTTTTCCTTATTCATGTGCGGAGTAATGCTTTGAGTGCGGGATGGAGTAGCTACCATACCACTACTCTTATCATTTGCTCTTGTACATTGAATTGGGGAATTTATGTGATTTCACTCATTCCACGGAAGTTAGAAGTGGCCTTTATCCCTTGGTACTTTACTTCCGTCCTTGTCTTTCCGGAGTGCTCTCTCGAAGAAAGTAATCAATAATCTCTCGATGATGATCTATCTTTTCTACACGGAGCAAAATCTTCAATTATCTGGTGGAAACAAACACAAACTCTTTGCGGTCCTCGTCTTTCTACCGGTGCTCGACATCCCCAAACAAGATGAAAGGAAACCCTATCTCTCGGTTTCATAAATTCTTTTTCTATGGTAAAGCCAGTTATGGTTGATGCCATCACCAAAATCTATTACGTTAGCCTCAAGGCTAAAGAAAGCAATAAGTATCTCTACAATAAATTCCAGATCCTCTATGTTCTTTGCTTCTTAGCATTCCACCATGATCCTGGCGTCACATCCTCTCGAGTTATATCCGCGCACCTCAATTGCGTGATCCTTCGGAGTATTACCGGCGCAACAAGAATCTAATCCGACGATGTCTAGCTAAATCTTTCTGTTGTTATCAAGGGACTCTATTGTTTGAAGGCAATATTGTTTCCGAACTTCTTTTCTCAAATCCGAGAGAGGATACGATGCTATTGTCATAGTGGTTCAAAACCTCTCCAATCTAGCTCTTTTCTTCCGGCGAGACAAAGATTCATCCTCTCTAGTATCGGTAAATCTTTAATCTTATCGGTGTGCCTTTCTTTATCCATGCTGCATCATCTTCCCCTTCTTTTCACAAGTGGTTCTATTCTTTTATCTTGTTTCTTGAGAAAACCGGAGCTATGTCTATCCTATCCTTCTTGTCTCACGTTAATCCTTCAACTCTTCTACCCGTCGTTTCTCTAGCAAAACGCAAGACTCGCAACAAGTCTAGCAAGTTTTGCAAGGTGTAGTGGTCGCACCATTCCTTTCTTCATCACCTTGGGAACGTGAGGGTCACCTTCGTTCGGACACCGCCTATCCTTGTGTTGTTTTCTTTTTCCTAGGAATCTCGGGGCGAGATTCTTGTTTAGTGGGGGAGAGTTGTAGCATCCCAATTGTCTAACAATTGCAATGCTACTAGCCTAGTCTATATAATGGCTACTTCATATATATAATTGTTGCATCATAATTATATCATGCTCATGTCATCATGCCACCTTGCATTTGAGCATCATATAAAACCCTTTTTGATTTGGTTCTTATCTAATATGCATTATTAATTGTATTTGCCTCTTGATATTGTATTTGGTTCTTGATATATTGCTTAGTGCCCAAGTTGAGTTGGGGGCATATCTCTTGTTTAATTCCACCACCTTTCTTTCACCACCTTATAATTCCACCATCCCACTAATTATGAGCTTGGCACTTATTGGTTTTATCTCTAGCTCATGTGGGTTGGGATGGATCCAATTCTTTTACCACATGCCCTCATCTTAGTATCATGTGGTTTTCACATTATTGATACATGAGAGCCACATGGCCACCTTTGCATGCCTTGTGAGTGGGACCCTTTCTTCTAGCTTCCATATGGTTTATCATGGAATCATGCTCATGTTGGAATAAGTTTGGGACTATTGGTCATCTAGTGGCATATACACACTAGCAAGTCCCATCCACAATCCAATGTGATCATTCCCATATACTCCACTTGGAAATCTTTCAAATTCCCTTGCTTGGGCCTTACTCCAATTTTGGGTTGCATAATAATAATGCCATGAAATAATATTGTTTTCACAAGAAATATCATGGCATTAAATATTTTGCATGGGCCATGCAAGTACCCTTTTAGCTTGTCATTTGGTTTTTCTTTGGTTTTGGTGGATCCTCTCTCTCTCTACCCCTCCTTAAGCTTGGTCTTGTTTGATCATGCTTAAACCCATCACCATACCCATCCATTCCATCACCACCTCTCCCTCTTTTGGTACAGCTTGGTTTGATCTTGTCTTGCTTGAGCTTGCCAAAAAGCAACCATCTACCCATATCCCACCCTAGCTTAAACCTAATCTACACCTAATCTAGACCAAACCCTAAGCTATCACCTTCCCCCTCTTTCTCTCCTCTCTCTCTCGGCCCCACCTGGCCCACCCTTCCCCTGGCCATCTACTCCAACCCTAAGGCAAACCCTAGCCCGAGCCACACCCTCCTACCCGAGCCTATCTACCCCCCCGAGCCTCCTCTCTCTCTAGCTCTCTCTCTCCCTGCCAAGAGGACCCCCCCCCACACCGAGCCTCTCCCTGCCTCCTTGCTTCGCCGTACCCCACCTGCCAGTCCCCCAGCTACCTCCCCCTGCTCCTGCCGAGCCCCAGCCCGAGCACGTGCTCGAGGAGAGAAAGGTGGCATCGAGCCACCTTTTTCCTCCATCTACCCCTCCCCCACGGCGTCTCCCTCTCCCTATCCACCCCACCTCTCTGCCTCGCCTCTCTGGCCTCCCCCAGATCCACCCCGAACGCCTACCTCTTCCCTCATTTCCTCCATCGACGCCACCAACGACCGACGCCGGTCACCGTCGGCCTCCTCCGTGTCCCGCTGTTCCTGTCGAGCCGCGCATCCGTGGAGTGGCCTGGGAGATCAAGAAGGGTCCCCTGCGTCGCCTGGAACACGCCGTCGTCGAAGAGGAGCACCGGAGCCACCCGAACCAGCGCGAGCCCGACGCCACCGACGGGAAACCCTAGCTTTCGGTTTGTCTGCGTCCTCGTCGATCGCCCGCCCCTCCGCTCGTTCAGACCACGCCAACACCCTCCCGGTGAGCCCCTGTGCCTCCCTGACACCTCCGTCTCCCCCGCCATCGCCTGTGTTCGCCGGTCGCCCGAGCAGCCTCGGTGCGTCGTCGTTACTGCTACCGCTCGCTTCGCCACGTAACCCCACCTAGGCCTCGCCCGCTTCCCTGACACCTAGCCCAAGCCACCGCAACGGCTGCCGCCCCCGCGCGCGCCTGCAACGTCCCGGGTTCGAGTCCCGCGCCCAAGGCCATCGTAGCATCGACTGTCGGCAGAGAGAGAAGAAGAGGATGCGGCGTGGCCTTTTTGCGAATACCCCCTCCGCCTTTTGTCTCTGCAACCCCGGTCCAGCCCAGGCCCACCTGTCATGCTCATATTGCTGCAGAAAACCCTAGCCTTTTTCAACCTCAAGCGCTCCAGCGCCCCACTGTCGGCCCTGGCGCTCTCTGCGCGTGGACCCCGTAGCCCAGCCCCTGTCGGCCTACGTGTGCAGCAGCAAGGTGTAAAAAGTTCTTCTCAGCGTGTGTCGAATGACCCGTGACCCCACAACAGTAAAAGTGTGCTGGGTATAAAAATGACGCAAATCTGTTTTAATTCAAATCTTTTTCTAATTATTTCAAATTCAATTTAAATTCTGTTTTAAAATAACTTTTAAAATATAAATCCAACTGAAACAAATAATATATGTTTTCAAATCAGAAAAATGTGAGGATTTCAAATATGCAATCCAAAATATATTTTGAACACTTAAATTTCCAAGTTTAATTAAATTACAATAAATGCCCCTTTTCTTAATTAATTAATAACTTTTGTTTTATAACTCCAAATTTAATAAATGATATGTCTAAAATGATTAGCTCGACGAGACCTTTCTGTTTATGCATTCCATGGTTTGATTTGAAGCATGCATCATATAAATATATTGTGGACAGCAACTTAATTGTGAATAAAATGAGCCCAAAACTCAATAAAATGATCCATTCTTGTATGCCACACCTCACCCATGCCATGCTACTTTAATGCCATGCAAATTGTGCATCATTCATCATGGAATGATTGTTTGCTTGTCGCATTTATTCATATGCTTGTGCACTTTATTTATGTTGGCCCTTGTTTGTTTGGTTCTTCTTCGAATAGACGCTGAGCAGGGGATTTATCAAGAGAACCAGGAGCACTACCCAGATCCATTCCTTGCTTCAACTGAGCTGCCAGGCAAGCACTCCCACATGCTTGCATACATACAAGACCTATTGCCTCTATCTTATTCTTGCATCATTGAGTCGCGATTGCATTAAATTGAATCCCAAGTATTGCATAGCCTTTATTTTTATACCCCACCGAAGCTTGTTCCTCCATCCCATGAGCCATTACTACAGGAGTTGTTTGAGCCATCCGAGTCGTAGAACAGCATGAGTAGGGTATGTGAGTGTCTGATGGATAACGAGGTACATAAACAACTTAACCTGAGTAGTAATGGGATAACTAATGAAAGTGGCATCGGTGAGCCATATTCGCTATTTGGTTTTTCAGGCTCACTTGTGTCCCGTAAGACCCCGAGTACTTGATTCTGTTCCAAGAATATTCGCTATCCACATCCGGGAGGCTTATGGACCCCCCAGAGCAGAGCTTGATTCATTCTTATTTCTTGGGGCCACAACTAGTTTGAGGTTTTATTTACTATCCTGTACCTATGCCATGCTTTCTTTGCTTTATTTACGATTGTGTGAGGAGCACGCTGTCTTGTTTAGGAAGCGGAGTGTTTTGTGATATCGACAGTCCAGTTTGGGATCTGCGTCGTTCTGCCATTGGCGCAAAACCTTGAGTCCGTCTCGAGTCAGCTAACTCCGTTCTTGGTAGCTTAATGGGGTGGCCCCTGAAATATTTCTGAATCGTGATTGCTTTGTCGTGATCGCCTCGTTGGGTTTTGATTTGGTTTTTCGAGGCATATCGAGTGTGTGTTGCTATTTGTGCACCCCTGCGGTAAAACTTTCTGAAAGCCGTGTCTCGGTTATGGGGACTTGGAGCACAGTTTCTCGATCATAGACAAGCATAACTAAAAACCGCTATTAATTTGACTAGACTAGGAACCGACTAGTAAATAGTGCAATACTCATGGAATGGATAATAAAACTGCCAGCGGATGGGGTTGTTCGTCCGCTTCTCATGGCGAGGACGAGGAAGGATCTGTGGATATTACCGTAAGTACAGTTATAACTGTTGTTATAAAATCACGGACATCCGTCATCTCTGGTTAGGCGGATGGTTAGCAGTATCTATAGAACTGTTAGGGTTTATCTTTTGCTGCAATTCGTCACCCAGGTTGTGTCCCCTTTAGAGGCATAAAGACTTCTTGAGTACCCTAGGGTCTCACACGATAAATTATTGGTTCGGATGAACATGTACACTGCAAGATGGATACCGGGTGGAAGAGACAGACGGCGTGGGCGATCATTCGTGTAGAGATTCCGGGAGCGGGATCCGTGAGATCGTGGGCGGGATGTGCTTATTTATGGGGCATCTTATGCTGATTTGTTTCTTATCCATTACTGGATTTTGTCTTCCGCTTCCGCTTGATACTCTGTTGATTGATGTATGAGGAGATATCCTAAACTATTATATCTATCTAGGATATTTGGATCTTGCCGTATGGCGTTGCTATATTTCCTTTCTTTTCAGATGGGATGACTCTGATGTACTATTGTATGGTGGCTTGCATACATACTCACTTGTGTATGTAGTTGATCCCTTCGCCTGCCGATTACGCCGCCCGTTCTTGTCCCGATGTGAGGAAATGGTTGGGACGGCCGAAAGGTCTACCTGTGAGTGGCATTTGGGCCCCACCGTACTATTTCAACCATTTCCGCTCATCCAGGCTTGTAACTAGGAGCGTAATTCACCGAGGTAGTTACAATTGGTATCAGAGCCATCCCGACCTTCAGGGTCTCAGCCAAATGGTCGTTGTCTGTCTAGCAAATATTTTTGGTAGTTATGTATACTAGGGAAAAACAAAACGTGAGAGTAGGACTGCTTCCACTTTTCTTCTTACCCAACCACCCACCCTTTTCTGGTAAGGAAGTGTAATGTTTTCAATCCTCTTCTTAAAGTTCAAACTAGGATTCACGTGTTCTGGGTTTCCGTAGTACCATAGAAAGTGTGTGTGTGTGTGTGTGTAATTCCTTGTCTATCTGTTGCATCCTTTTGTTATCACAATCTGCCTTTGGTTATCAACTGTTGGTACGTTCCATATCGACAGGCTTTTGAAAACCGGCGCGATCTATCTGACTCCTTGTTGACCGGTGCCATCTTCTTAAAGGGTGTTCTTCTGTGCAGGCATCTGATGCTAATCCCTATCTGCTAAGTGATTTTGCGCATCTCTCGGTATTTTAATGCCGAAAAATGCGGAAATTTTTTCTTTGATCCATCTGTGTTTCCACACTCCTTTTCAGTCGTGTGAAACATTATCTATCTCTTTTATCAGCATGTCCATGCTAACTCATTCTTTGTCACCGGCGCTTAATCCAGTTTTCACTTCATCTTCTTTTCTCTTGGGCTAATTACATAACATGTGTCGATCCGATCTTTGGTGATTGTAATTTGGTTCTCAACAAAGCTATATCCCACTCATGATAAGTGTCGATTGGAATATGGAAAATGCTATCAACTCTATCCTCCGGATGGATACGGTTATCTCCTGTGATTTGGAGTACACGTGATCATATCTATGCAAATTCAAGCATCCTTGGAAATCCGAGTTTCTCAAGGCACCACGGGATCATCATCATTTATCATGCTTCACATCTTTTTGAACTCCATATCTGCACATCTTTTTCGTCTCTGATAGCTCATACCATAAGCAAAGCTATATCATCGTTTCTTGTCCAAGATCTCCTTATCTTTGTAACCGGTGATCCGATCGACAATGTGAATCAGGCGGCATCTCTTTTTCTTCCGAAGGACCAGATAATCTATTCTTCCAGTGCATCTTCTTCAATTCTGGAATCAGCAAGTCCATTGTTAATTCCATCTTCCATCTTCAATCAAATCCGGAGTTGTTCCTTGTTGGCAAGTTATCATCGTCGTTCAGCCGAAGTTTACCTCAAGACTGCTAAATCTCTCTCAATCTTTTCAGGAAGGACATGGAGTTCTTTCACCTCAGTCTCGTCAAGTGATCTCGTGAAACCCTCTCGCTCTACCATATATGCTCAATCCACCGGAGGCCATGCAGACTTTTCAGATCTTTCGTAATCCTTCTGTTCAAGTTGGTGTTATCTTTTCGGTAGTTGTTGAATCTTGCAGTTGTCTCCATGATCTTCCTTCATATCTTTCCGGTGGCTTGTTACATCAGGTATGACGACAACATCATCACCCTTATCTATCTTGGATCCGGGAATCGTTTGCATCTAACCTCGTTTTCTAACGGAGATCCATGAGCTCTTCTTGTCAATACCTTCAGTCTGTTTCGGTAGTTGGGTTGCATGGTTTTTCCTTATTCATGTGCGGAGTAATGCTTTGAGTGCGGGATGGAGTAGCTACCATACCACTACTCTTATCATTTGCTCTTGTACATTGAATTGGGGAATTTATGTGATTTCACTCATTCCACGGAAGTTAGAAGTGGCCTTTATCCCTTGGTACTTTACTTCCGTCCTTGTCTTTCCGGAGTGCTCTCTCGAAGAAAGTAATCAATAATCTCTCGATGATGATCTATCTTTTCTACACGGAGCAAAATCTTCAATTATCTGGTGGAAACAAACACAAACTCTTTGCGGTCCTCGTCTTTCTACCGGTGCTCGACATCCCCAAACAAGATGAAAGGAAACCCTATCTCTCGGTTTCATAAATTCTTTTTCTATGGTAAAGCCAGTTATGGTTGATGCCATCAGCCGCAAATCTATTGCGTTAGCCTCAAGGCTAAAGAAAGCAATAAGTATCTCTACAATAAATTCCAGATCCTCTATGTTCTTTGCTTCTTAGCATTCCACCATGATCTGGCGTCACATCCGTCTCACGAGTTATATCCGCGCACCTCAATTGCGTGATCCTTCGGAGTATTACCGGCGCAACAAGAATCTAATCCGACGATGTCTAGCTAAATCTTTCTGTTGTTATCAAGGGACTCTATTGTTTGAAGGCAATATTGTTTCCGAACTTCTTTTCTCAAATCCGAGAGAGGATACGATGCTATTGTCATAGTGGTTCAAAACCTCTCCAATCTAGCTCTTTTCTTCCGGCGAGACAAAGATTCATCCTCTCTAGTATCGGTAAATCTTTAATCTTATCGGTGTGCCTTTCTTTATCCATGCTGCATCATCTTCCCCTTCTTTTCACAAGTGGTTCTATTCTTTTATCTTGTTTCTTGAGAAAACCGAGCTATGTCTATCCTATCCTTCTTGTCTCACGTTAATCCTTCAACTCTTCTACCCGTCGTTTCTCTAGCAAAACGCAAGACTCGCAACAAGTCTAGCAAGTTTTGCAAGGTGTAGTGGTCGCACCATTCCTTTCTTCATCACCTTGGGAACGTGAGGGTCACCTTCGTTCGGACACCGCCTATCCTTGTGTTGTTTTCTTTTTCCTAGGAATCTCGGGGCGAGATTCTTGTTTAGTGGGGGAGAGTTGTAGCATCCCAATTGTCTAACAATTGCAATGCTACTAGCCTAGTCTATATAATGGCTACTTCATATATATAATTGTTGCATCATAATTATATCATGCTCATGTCATCATGCCACCTTGCATTTGAGCATCATATAAAACCCTTTTTGATTTGGTTCTTATCTAATATGCATTATTAATTGTATTTGCCTCTTGATATTGTATTTGGTTCTTGATATATTGCTTAGTGCCCAAGTTGAGTTGGGGGCATATCTCTTGTTTAATTCCACCACCTTTCTTTCACCACCTTATAATTCCACCATCCCACTAATTATGAGCTTGGCACTTATTGGTTTTATCTCTAGCTCATGTGGGTTGGGATGGATCCAATTCTTTTACCACATGCCCTCATCTTAGTATCATGTGGTTTTCACATTATTGATACATGAGAGCCACATGGCCACCTTTGCATGCCTTGTGAGTGGGACCCTTTCTTCTAGCTTCCATATGGTTTATCATGGAATCATGCTCATGTTGGAATAAGTTTGGGACTATTGGTCATCTAGTGGCATATACACACTAGCAAGTCCCATCCACAATCCAATGTGATCATTCCCATATACTCCACTTGGAAATCTTTCAAATTCCCTTGCTTGGGCCTTACTCCAATTTTGGGTTGCATAATAATAATGCCATGAAATAATATTGTTTTCACAAGAAATATCATGGCATTAAATATTTTGCATGGGCCATGCAAGTACCCTTTTAGCTTGTCATTTGGTTTTTCTTTGGTTTTGGTGGATCCTCTCTCTCTCTACCCCTCCTTAAGCTTGGTCTTGTTTGATCATGCTTAAACCCATCACCATACCCATCCATTCCATCACCACCTCTCCCTCTTTTGGTACAGCTTGGTTTGATCTTGTCTTGCTTGAGCTTGCCAAAAAGCAACCATCTACCCATATCCCACCCTAGCTTAAACCTAATCTACACCTAATCTAGACCAAACCCTAAGCTATCACCTTCCCCCGCTTTCTCCTCTCTCTCTCGGCCCCACCTGGCCCACCCTCCCCCAGGCCATCAACACCAACCCTAAGGCAAACCCTAGCCCGAGCCACACCCTCCTACCCGAGCCTATCTACCCCCCCGAGCCTCCTCTCTCTAGCTCTCTCTCTCCCTGCCAAGAGGACCCCCCACACCGAGCCTCTCCCTGCCTCCTTGCCCGCCACCCCCAGGCCCCAGCTACCTCCCCCTGCTCCTGCCGAGCCCCAGCCCGAGCACGTGCTCGAGGAGAGAAAGGTGGCATCGAGCCACCTTTTTCCTCCATCTACCCCTCCCCCACGGCGTCTCCCTCTCCCTATCCACCCCACCTCTCTGCCTCGCCTCTCTGGCCTCCCCCAGATCCACCCCGAACGCCTGCCTCTTCCCTCGTTTCCTCCACCGACGCCACCAACGACCGACGCCGGTCACCGTCGGCCTCCTCCGTGTCCCGCTGTTCCTGTCGAGCCGCGCATCCGTGGAGTGGCCTGGGAGATCAAGAAGGGTCCCCTGCGTCGCCTGGAACACGCCATCGTCGAAGAGGAGCACCGGAGCCACCCGAACCAGCGCGAGCCCGACGCCACCGACGGGAAACCCTAGCTTTCGGTTTGTCTGCGTCCTCGTCGATCGCCCGCCCCTCCGCTCGTTCAGACCACGCCAACACCCTCCCGGTGAGCCCCTGTGCCTCCCTGACACCTCCGTCTCCCCCGCCATCGCCTGTGTTCGCCGGTCGTTTCTCCGAGCAGCCTCGGTGCGTCGTCGTTTTCGCTGCTGCCGCCGCGCCAGTAAAACCCCACCTAGGCCTCGCCCGCTTCTCGACACTAGCCCAGCCTGCCATAGCACGCCGCCGCCTGCAGAACGCCCGGGTTCGAGTCCACCGCACCATCAAGGCCAGCAGTAGCATCGACCTGTCGACAGAGAGGCAGAGAAGAGGAACAGTACGGCGTGGCCTTTTTGCGAATACCCCCCTCCGCCTTTTTGTCTCGCAACCCGCGGTCCAGCCCAGGCCCACCCGTCGGCGTCTGTTACCGCTTTGCAGAAAACCCCCTAGCCTTTTTCAACCTCAAGCCGCGCTCCAGCCGCGGCCCCACCTGTCGGCCCTGGCTCGCTCTGCGCGTGGACCCTGTGGGTCATAGCCCCAGTCGGCCTCTCTGTCAAAGCAGCGGCGGTGTAAAAGTTCTTCTTCTTGTGGCAGTGTCGATCCTGTTGACCCACATGTCAGTGAAAGTGTGCCTGGGTATAAAAAGTAATTCTGCAAATCTGTTTTAATTCAAATCTTTTTCTAATTATTTCAAATTCAATTTAAATTCTGTTTTAAAATAACTTTTAAAATATAAATCCAACTGAAACAAATAATATATGTTTTCAAATCAGAAAAATGTGAGGATTTCAAATATGCAATCCAAAATATATTTTGAACACTTAAATTTCCAAGTTTAATTAAATTACAATAAATGCCCCTTTTCTTAATTAATTAATAACTTTTGTTTTATAACTCCAAATTTAATAAATGATATGTCTAAAATGATTAGCTCGACGAGACCTTTCTGTTTATGCATTCCATGGTTTGATTTGAAGCATGCATCATATAAATATATTGTGGACAGCAACTTAATTGTGAATAAAATGAGCCCAAAACTCAATAAAATGATCCATTCTTGTATGCCACACCTCACCCATGCCATGCTACTTTAATGCCATGCAAATTGTGCATCATTCATCATGGCATGATTGTTTGCTTGTCGCATTTATTCATATGCTTGTGCACTTTATTTATGTTGGCCCTTGTTTGTTTGGTTCTTCTTGAATAGACGCGAAAGGGGGATTTATCAAGAGAACCAGGAGCACTACCTGCATCCATTCCTTGCTTCAATCGAGCTGTGCAAGCACTCCCACATGCTTGCATACATACAGACCTATTGCCTCTATCTTATTCTTGCATCATTGAGTCGCGATTGCATTAAATTGAATCCCAAGTATTGCATAGCCTTTATTTTTATACCCCACCGAAGCTTGTTCCTCCATCCCATGAGCCATTACTACAGGAGTTGTTTGAGCCATGCGAGTCGTAGAACAGCATGAGTAGGGTATGTGAGTGTCTGATGGATAACGAGGTACCTAAACAACTTAACCTGAGTAGTAATGGGATAACTAATGAAAGTGGCATCGGTGAGCCATATTCGCTATTTGGTTTTTCAGGCTCACTTGTGTCCGAAGACCCCGAGTACTTGATTCCTGTTCCAAGAATATTCGCGCACTTATCCACATCCGGGAGGCTTATGGACCCCCGAGCGAGCTTGATTCATTCTTATTTCTTGGGGCCACAACTAGTTTGAGGTTTTATTTACTATCCTGTACCTATGCCATGCTTTACGCTTATTTACGATTGTGTGAGGAGCACGTCAGTTTAGGAAGCGGAGTGTTTTCGCGGTATCGAAATTCCAGCTTTTGGGATCTGCTGTCATTATGACCATTGGCGCAAACCTTGAGTTCGCTCTGAGTCACTAACTCCGTTGCGGGTAGCTTAATGGGGTGGCCCCTGAAATATTTCTCAATCCTGTGATTGCTTTGTCGTGATCGCCTCGTTGGGTTTTGATTTGGTTTTTCCGAGGCATATCGAGTGTGTGTTGCTATTTGTGCACCTCAGGTAAAACTTTCAAAGCCGTGTCCGCGTTATGGACGACTTGGAGCACAGCTCGATCATAGACAAGCATAACTAAAGTACCGCTATTAATTTGACTAGACTAGGAACCTGACTAGTAAATAGTGCAATACTCATGGAATGGATAATAAAACTGCCAACGGATGGGGTTGTTAAATCGCCTCGCCGTAAGCGAGGAGGAGGATGGATTTGTGGATATTACCGTTATAACTTATAATGTTGTTATTAATTCACGGACATCCGCTCATCTCTGGTTAGGCGGATGGTTAGCGGTATCTATAGAACTGTTAGGGTTTATCTTTTGCTGCAATTGCGTCACCCCAGGTTGTGTCCCCTTTAGAGGCATAAAGACTTGCTGAGTACCCCTAGGGTCTCACACGATAAATTATTGGTTCAGATGAACAGGTACACTCGCAAGATGGATACTGGGTGGAAGAGACAGACGACGTGGGCAACGATCATTCGGTGTAGAGATTCCGGGAACGGGGATCCGTGAGATCTGTGGGCGGGATGTGCTTATTTATGGGGCATCTTATGCTGATTTGTTTCTTATCCGTACTCGGATTTTGTCTTCCGCTTCTGCTTGATACTCTGTTGATTGATGTATGAGGAGATATCCTAAACTATTATATCTATCTAGGATATTTGGATCTTGCCGTATGGCGTTGCTATATTTCCTTTCTTTTTAGATGGGATGACTCTGATGTACTATTGTATGGTGGCTTGCATACATACTCACTTGTGTATGTAGTTGATCCCTTCGCCTGCCGATTACGCCGCCCGTTCTTGTCCCGATGTGAGGAAATGGTTGGGACGGCCGAAAGGTCTACCTGTGAGTGGCATTTGGGCCCCACCGTACTATTTCAACCATTTCCGCTCATCCAGGCTTGTAACTAGGAGCGTAATTCACCGAGGTAGTTACAAAGATCGTCTTTGTGTTCCAGATGTGACTGAGATTCGAGATGTCATCCTCAGAGAAGCGAATGAAACACCATATTCTATACATCCAGGATGTACTAAGATGTACATGGATCTGAAAGAAATATTCTGGTGGAATAACATGAAAAGGTACATTGCTAAATATGCATCTAGTTGCCATACTTGTCAAAGTGTGAAGGCTGAACATCAAAGTCCAGTAGGACCATTGCAACCTTTAGAAATTCCTGAATGGAAATGGGAGGAAATTGGTATGGACTTCATCACAGGATTGCCCATGACGCCTAAACGGAAGGATATGATATGGGTAATTGTGGATAGACTCACTAAAAGTGCACATTTTATTCCGGTAAATCAGAAGGATAATGCCGAGAAGTTAGTAGAAGTTTACATCAAAGAAATAGTAAGTAAGCACGGGGTTCCCAAAAAGATTGTTACTGATAGGGGATCAGTGTTTACTTCAGCAGTTTGGAAGCAATTACATGAAGCACTTGGTTCAAAGTTATATTTCAGCACAGCTTATCATCCAGAGACAGGGGGTCAAACAGAAAGAACAAATCAAATACTAGAATACATGTTAAGGTCTTGTGCATTAGATTTTGGAGGTAGATGGGAAGATCATCTACCATTGGCAGAATTTTCCTACAATAATAGCTATCAGAGTAGTCTGAAGGCATCTCCATATCAGGTTTTGTATGGAAGGAAGTGTAGATCACCAATATGTTGGTATGATCTTGGAAGCAACAAAGAATTTGTGCCAGACTATATCCAGGAAAAACAAGATATCATTGATAAGATCAAGGATAGACCGAAAATAGCTCAGAGTAGGAAGAAAAGTTATGCTGATCAAAGTCAAAGATCATGGCATCTAGAAGTGGGAGTCATGGTATATTTGAAAGTAAGTCCAATGAAAGGGGTTAAAAGGTTCGGAGTTAAAGGAAAATTGAGTCCAAGATATATCGGGCCATTCAAGATACTGAGTCTGAACAGAACTATAGCTTATGCTTTAGAGTTACCATCAAGATTGTCTCAAGTGCATAATGTTTTCCATGTGTCACAACTTCGTAAATGTTTGAAAGTTCCGGATGATATAATCACACATTAAGAAATAAATCTACAAGCAGACTTGACCTATGTTGAAAAGCCCTGTAAAATTTTGGAAGAAAACTGGAAAAGGTTGAGGACTAGGGCAATCAAGTATTGCAAGGTACAATGGGAACATCACCCTGAAAGGGAAGCCACTTGGGAGAAAGAAGAGGATTTAAGAAAATCCTATCCAGAACTATTCAGGTAAATCTCAACAAACTTCGAGACAAAGTTTAATTAAAGGGGGGAAGTCTGTAACATCCCAGCATTTAGGAACCAACGAAGGGTAGATTTAGGAATCTGTGATATTGCATGCATTCATCTGTAAAAATGTGGGTAAATTTTTCGCCAAATAAAAACCTAAAGTGAACAAAGTTTCTTTCATGCTTTGATATTAGGTATAGTCTTGGAGGATGATTGTTATAGACTTTGATATGATATTTGTGGATGAGTGTGTTTTGGGAAATGAAATTTGAATTTAAACTTGAGTGTTGGATTTATAATGTAGAAGGATTCAGAATTAGGTTTGAGTGATTTGATTTAATGAAGAGTTAACAATTAATAACTCAAACTTTAAATAAAAGAAATTAATCAATAAAATTAATAATTATTCCATAATTTTATTCAATAAATAAGTTACAAAATGTAACTTATAGAAATGATCAAGAATATTTACAATAGTAATGAAATAAAAGAAGAATCTTTATATATTGAGTAATAGTACAATCTTTATTAAAATGAATAAAATAAAAATTATAAAAGAATAAAAGAAATATTACATGTGACTATTCTATAAATAAAAACAAAACATAGACTAAAGTCTTGAATCTTCAAGTCTGGTACCTGCAAAACAAACACAAACTAAAAGAAAGAAAGTTAAGGATTAAAAATGTTTTACTCTCAATATTGACAGTGAGTTGCACTATTCAAATTTTCATCATTGATTAATTTAAGGGGAAAGTTTCACCAGACAAGTAAGTGTAACCAAATAAAAGTAACTTTCATATCGAGAGCATATCCACAAGGTGTGCAGCAAACACACAAGCATCACACACAACAAACTGCATGGTTTGTGCTGTCAACACATCATCAACAACTCCAACAAACAAAACTTATCAGCACAGCCATGGGCAAGCCAACCCCACACCATTTCCTTGTTCTTTCACACCAAGCATAACAGCCAAACCAAACCAAACCAAACCAAACCAGATCACATCAACCAAAACCTTGATCATCTCACCAAGATGGTGACATAAGGAGGGGGAAGATCAGATGGATAGCAATATTAAGATCAAGCCACCAGGACCAGGAGGTGGAGAGCTAGATCAAGGACAAGTCTAGGAGCTAGAAGTATCAGGAGGAGCATCAGATCAAGCTAGCCACACAACCAGCAATATGAAGCCACAAGATCAACAAATTGCAACCCCAAACAACACCCAAGTGTGGTTAGTATCATAAAACATCCACATATTCTGTTCATCTTATTCAAACATAAAATCATGTGTTGTTTTACAAGTTAAACCTCTTAGTGATCACCCAAGTGGGGTGAACCTATCATAGAGGAAATTTGAAATATAAAGGCCAGTAGTAAACTCTACCAAATCCACCAGAATCTTAAACCAGCATCATAGATCCTGGTAATCATAAACAACTCATATATTCCAATATGTTCTCAAATAGCTTATAAAATTTCGGCACATCTCCTAATGGAGTAGCACCTCAGATTTCATAAACTATATGCACCAACAATAAGCTATAAGAAAACTAATCATTTTAGCCAACTAGGATCCAAGGTCTAGTGAAAAACCTTGATACTTAAGCATATCTATGAGGAACAACAAGATAGGAATCTAGTTCCTAAGCCTCAGACCAACATCATAGGCATTGATCCTTAAAGAAAGAAGCTTACAAGTTATCTTTAACAGATATCCAATCTTAAGCACTGACCATAGTAAAACCCAGTAGTAGAATCACCACTTGTGTGCCATTCTAGGATGGTGTCACAAGAACAAATTCTAAAAGCAAGCCAAAAAATTACTTAGCTTTCATAAATAAAATAGTAAGGCAATAACTATCATTTTCCTGGAAACAATAACCAGGAATCAGGATCAGGTTTATATGTGCAAAGTGTTACTGTAAGAAACTAAGTAACCTCAATCTGCACATGAATCCACAAGCCAACATTTATTGGTGCAGTGAATCACCACTGACAGTGCTACTATCAGTACTGGAGTACTAATAGTAGAGAAACACACTAAGCATCAACCTAACCAACCAGGTTTCACAGATATACCATCAACTTAACCAAGCTTTATCACCCATTAGAAGCAACACTACTGAACCACTAGCATCAGATCAAGAATATCATCAGATAATCAAAACATGACAGAAAGCACTGAAGTGCAGTGAGCACAATCTTCACTAGGCAGCACTACCAGATCAAATCATCATCTTACAAGCACACAGAGGGATGAATCCTAGAACCAGGGAACAACCCTAGAACAAATATGAACCCTAATGAGGGATGGCCACTAGTTACACACATATGAACTCAGAGGAGGTATAGGCACGGGTGATAACCAAGAACCAACTCACCTGTTGTCACATCCCAAATTTTTCCAAATTTTGAAATGTGAAAAATAAATAAACAAAATAAATTTTTGTTGAAATTTAGGGTGAGAAGAAACTTTTTGATTCCAGTTGGAAACATCAAAACCTATTTTGGTCAAATAAAATCCTAAAGAGATTTAAAAAGATGAACAATTAATAAAGAAAGTTTTAATAGTTGGAATCACTATTTTTGGATCTTTTAATAAAAAGTTATGGTTTTCAAAAGCAAAGGTAGAAATATAAATAAGGATTATTTTATAGAGCCAAATTAAAACTTGGCCAGGCTTTTGAAATAAAATATTTCTATTTGATAAAAAGAGTAAAGGTTTATTTAAATAAAATAATAAGGATTTATTAACATCCAATTTTATTTAAGTAAAGGCTTTTTCCCTTTTAAAATAAACACTAAAACTTGTTAAAATATTTTAAATAAGATTTCCAAAGTGTTTTGTTTTTCAAAAGAAACCTACTGAAATGGTTTGGTATTATTTTAGATTTCAAATAGAGTTTTAAAATAAATTAAACCCTATTTGAAATAAAGACTAAGGTCTTTTTATTTTAATTAATAATAGATCCTAAAAGAATAAAAATTAATTTACTTTGGACTTTGGATTATGTTGTTAAACATAACTAAAATCAATACAAAGTTTGGTGGTGGTTTGATTTGAATTGGAGTTTGAATTATTTGTTTGAAAATCAAAACAGAAATTCAAATTGGAAAAAGAAAAAGCTTTCAGTATAAAAAGAATGAAATGGCAGCCCAGCAACCCAGCCCAGCAGGCCCAGCAACTAACCCAGCGAGCCCACCCCACTCTCACCCCGTAGTGAAACGTTTTCCACTTAGAAAATTACCCACTAAGTCATAGACAAGTGGATAATAAGGCCGTTTTCAGGTGCGCCACTAAAGGCCGTTTTCCTAGTAGTGCCCCACTCTTTCTCTCCCTCACTCACAGACAACTAGGCCCCACGCCACCTCATCGTCGTTCTCACCCGCGACCAAGTCCCCCACGCCGTTTCTGCCGGTGATGAATGCCATTGAATTGGCTTAACCCTGCGAGTTAATCTCCCAGGTGATCACGCGTACATAAGTGCCCCTCTCCCCTCTCTCATTCCCCCCAAGCAGCATCCCCTTCACTCTCGTTGACACACGTGTGATCCCCGGCGCTGTGCGCATCTAACGACCACCTTACTTCGTCTCAGCGCGCCCTGTAGCATCGCCTCCTACGACATCAGAGCGTGCCTAACGCCAACGGCGACTCCGGCGAGGAATTGCCAGCAGCTCCGAGCGCCCCTTCGTCCACTTCAACCACCTTGAGCTTCAGCACGTCACGGCGAGTTCGGTAATGGTCTCCTCCCTCTCCTACGCTTCCTAGCTTCACCGAAACCCTCCTGCCCGAGCGCACCGCCGCCGCCCACCGTCGCAGCGCCGCCAGAGCTTGGACATAGCGCTCTGAGCCGTTAGATTGTGATCCAGTGGACGCGATAGACTGACTTAAAACGAACCGGTACGCTCAATCTGTGTCGTGCGATTTAAGTGAAATCCTACGGTCCAGAGAGGCTGATCCCCACGAAGCGGTACCGTCTAGTTAGATTGCGCCATGTGGCCAGTCTGTTTGAATAAAAACCAGAAAATGTTCTAATAGAATTGCAAATTTGTAAAATTCATAACTTTAATTCTACACGTCCAAATTTTGCAAATTTTATATCAATGGAATCAGCAAGACAAATCCTACCCAACCATGAATTTTGTTTAATGTTTTGATTCTAGCAAATTGGATGAATTTGCAAAAACTTGTGTAGGCTTATCATGAATATAAAAATTGTTCTGGATATATTTTTGAGATGAAATCTTTGCAAAATGGTTTGTTTGGAACCTACTGACCATAGGAACCAACTTATGGATTTAGAAATGTATTTTGGAAGATAAGGAATAAATAATTGAATTAGCTCATTTCTAGTCAAATAAAAATATTGTTTATGGTTTAGAAATGATTTTTTAGTGAAACCTTTGGGGAAATGATTTGATTCAAACCTACTGAACCTAAAACACCAAGTTTTGAGATTAAGAACATATTTGATGAACCATATAAATTTATTACTTTGCTAAAAGATATTTCAACAACATAAAATATCACCTTAGCATTATATTTGGTTTATGAGATGAAACCTTTTACAAATGGTTTTACCACTTTAGTAAATGACCACTTTGAACTTTATAATGTTTAGAGCCTAGTAGAAACCACTTTTGCAAATAAAACTATCTTTTGCATGCTTGCATGCATGACCTTGTTTCTATTATTTTATGTGTGGTAAATTAGTTGGAATGCTAGTTGAATTTGTGTTTGCTTCATTGAATTGTAGTGGAATTAGAAGAGTGTGATTTTTGCAAGATCAAGAAGTGAACCAACATTCTCTACTAAAAAGGCAAGTGACACTATCATCCATGTCCTACTATTTTCATTACACTTAGTGGATTTTGTAACATGCATGGAAAGGACTACTATATTTTATGCTATGCTAAATCTTAATAGGATACCCTTATATATTCCTTAGTGAAAACATTGTAGTTGTAGTATGCTTAGCCCTGCTATATATTTGGGATGATATACATGATATGATTATATGAAGAGTTGAAAAGATATATGTTTTATATAATAAAACAAGTACTCAATGAACCACCTGGGTGGACAAGGATACTCATGTTTTGGACAAGGTGGCAACAAAGGGAACCATGTTTATATGGTTATCTTTTTGTATGTGCACTAGAAGAAAACCACCCAGGGACTTAGAGATTGAACATGTTTCTCGTACAGTGGCTTCCGTGTACAGCCACATGCTAAATGGGCTCTGGCTTAGTCAACTAAATAGTGGAAGACCCATGCATTGGCATCTTCAGGTTAACTAGAATTGTGTAAGGGAAATTTAACCCTACATTGGTGCCTGGTTGACAAGCTAGCATTGTGTATTGGGAGGACTCCTATGGAAAGACTTTGTCACATTCTCGATCTGCCAGTACTCCATTTTGGTGAGTACTTATCTAGCGGCCACTGGTGGCATCAAGACGAGATTGTGTCATGTGGGTAAAGTGTACAACTTCTGTAGAAGATCAATTTCTAAGTACTTAGCCGTGTCCCCGGTTATGGACAATACTGAGCAACTAAGGCCTGAAGCTATGGAAGATCTCGACATTCCAATTTCTCAAAGTAAAACTTGATGGTGACAACAAGGGATTAGAAGCACTTGGAGTTTTCCAAGGAATTCAGAAAGATTTGACAAATATCAAAACTATTTTGAAAAGATAGGACAAAACTATATTGCTTTCTGCAAATGAGCCTAAACCCCACTTAGCCAAATATGCATGTAATGATAGAATCCACTTACTTCTACATAGTAGTGAAACTTGCCAATACAATTCAAATATATTGACCCTTGTAGCTGCAACTTATTATGTTGCAGGTTTGTTTGATGTTAGTGAAGTATGTTGAATAGGATTACAAGTCTACAACCAACATGATTGCCTGTGGCACTTTGAAGATGAAGGACTCCATGCTTGATAGATATTCTGCTCCAATGTAATGTGATAGCCAAATGAGCTGTGTAAGATGTAATGAATTATTTTATTTCTGGTTATAAAGTTGTATTATGACCTTTGTTTCTTGATATTACATCTTAACTGTGGATGCTAGCTATTGATCCTGGGACTAGCATTGTAAACACAGGGATATCTACCTTATTAAAGGTTGGGAACCTTACACCTGTGGTCCTCGCTGTAGAATAGAAGAGGAAGCAGAGGTGGTGAGACGAGCACGGCGGCACGGGGAGCACCCCAAGGGGGCGCTGCGACCCACACCACGTCGAGGCAGCGACCATAGCCACGCCTGATGGCGAAGAGCACCACCATAACACATAGCAGCAGCGGCGACAGCACCAGCATCACCCCAAACCCTAGGGTTCGAGATGGATCTAGTCTGGCCACAGGGGAGCTCCAGATCCAAATCAAATTGGACAGGAAGGTAGACTGTGGTCGACAACCTCGCCCTGCACCATGGCAGCGGTCAGGGAGGACCACGACGGTGAGCAGCACACGGTGGCGGCGCCATCGACCACGGGGTCGAAGAGGAGAAGAAGAGAGATGAGATCGAGAGAGTGACAGAGAGTGTGTGGGCTGGGTTAGGACAGGACCCCTTCGGGGTGTTGTTTTGGTTCTGCCCTATTGGGCCACAAGGGCCCAATAAACCAACACAGGCAGCCCATTTACCTAAAGGTAGTTTTTAATAAATGAGAAAAGACCAAAATGCCCCTAAACTTAAATAAATTCTAGAAAATAAAATAAAAATCCAAAAATTATAAATAAAATATTATTGGATTCACCATAATCCAAACTATCCAAATAAATTAAGAAATAAATTTTTTACACATATAACTTTTATGAAGAATTTTGTAATATATATTCCTTATGGAATTTTACAAAATTATTGAAAGATGATAAAAATCACTTTCATTATATATTAATATTGTAGTATTTTAGAAAAATACTAAACAAATATTTAATATCAATTTTTGGTATTTAAATGATAATTCTTAAAGGAATTATTAAATAAATAAAAGGAAATATAATAAAAGGATACGATATTCAATAAATATTAAAAAAATAATATTTATAAATCCTTTATTATTAAAAAGGAATTTTTATAATTTAAATAATGGGGGATAATACATATAAAGATAAATAATGCATTACATTACTTTGTATAATCATTTTGCTTCTTTAAATATTGTCCTTACCGGGCAATAATGACGTTTTTGTAGACATAGAAGCTCAAGGTCCAGTGTAAGCATCAGACTTCACTACCTTGCAATCACAAGGAAAGTTCATCACTTGCTCATATCCTTTGAAGAGTCTTTATCAAAGTATTTGCAAATTGTGTGTTATCATATATACTCCAAAGAAAGAAAATATTATTTTCACAAATAAAGAAATCTTAGATATCATCCTAAGTGATGATATAATGGAGCAATAGAACTTAGGGTTATATTTGCAACAATGATGATCAATTAGTGACTTAATAACCCATGACATCAGTGATTCTAGCGCCATATATCACGCGTTAGCCATGAGATTTGGAATGGGACAGAGAAGTCAGCTGTATCTTCTTCCTCTCGCATGTAGCCGGATGTGCAGGTCATGGCTCTTATCCTCGTAGCGTGCATATTAATTGGTAATTCGTAGAGGATATGTAGCATATGGGTGGGAACCGTCAACATCCCACGATAGTTCTGGCATCTAACGGTCTATACAAACCATTACCATAATTCAATATGTTGGCATGGTGTACGCCAAGGAGGCATGCGAGGTCGCGAAGGGGGCAGTGATTGGCTTGGACCAACTACTAGGCCCCACATCATGTAATTGTGGATGGGAAAGTACGCCCGGTTGTGCAACAAGGAGTTGATCTCTCATGGGTAAAGTAACGCACCTCTGCAGAGTGTAAGAATTGTAACTTGTTACTCCCTGTTCCGGGAAGGAGCTGCGAATGCGGCAGGAAAGGAACTCCATGAAAGTTCTGGTCAACCTATGAAGGCTGATGGTCATAGATTTTTATAATAAAATCAATCTTTGACGAAAGATTTGCAAAAACTGCATAGTGACAAGGATTTATAATCCAAGGTGGTAGTTAGAGCATCAAACTTCCCACCTTGCATATAATGAACTTGTTGGGTAACGCTGTTACTCATCCTTTCCTTTGATCCCTTGCTTAGACTCTGAGGATCCCGAAGACGTGCCAATTTATGCAGCCGAATGCCAAGAAGATGTGTTCTATGAGGAACCTGATCTGTCCAAAGGAATTGAAGGAGTGGATTACGAAATCCGCAATGGTGTCGATGATAATGAGTCCAACTAAGTAACCCTAGTTAATAGTAACCAATGGAGCCGAGCAGCATGAACTCTATAGAATAAGCAGTTGAGCTCAACTCCTAGACGGAGTTGCTGCTTTTAAATTCCGCTAAACACTTTATATTTTGGTTTGTAAGTTGGATCTTTTGGAAGTCTTGAACTTCCGGTATTGTAATAATAATAATGTGTGTACATTTGTAATATGGACCCGCGATGTTTCTGTTGTACCACTCTGAGGGATGTGATATTTACGGAACGGTGTTCTGTAGATGTCATGTCAACGACTATAGTGTACTACACATGCAGTGGTATGCTGGGTCACCGCAGTTGGTATTAGAGCAAATTGCTTTGACCTTAGGTTGGAAACCTAGTAAAGGGTATTACCTATAAGAGAATTAGCAACGATAAAGAATTCTCTAACAGTAATATAATGGGTATTCAAATGAGAATATTTCGTTATATATTTGAGTGCGATAATTCTTTGTTATGATGCAATATATCATTGGATACTAATCAAAATTATTTTTCTGATATATAGAGATATGGCACCAAAGTTTCCAAACAGACTTTGGTAAGGAAAGAGGAGACTCTTGATGATTATCAAGGATCATTTACAAACCAACTTCGTCAACTTTTAAAGCTCTTTAGTTGTCCAACTAGAATTCCAGTGAACACTATCACTTACCTTGATGGCCGAATGTTTTCCATGTATCCTGTGAGTATCCAACTTCCAGAGAAGCTTGGATTATATCATGATCTACCCATAGGAGAAGGCAGGAGTCATTTAGCAGCCTATCATGTTGCTGTTGTGGAGGCAATAGCTAATATCCGGGAGCCGAAAACCAAGGAGCTAGAAGGTAGCACATTCTCTGTGATACCTCATGATTCTATAGACTCGGGGCCTATACCGGATCATCTTAATTTGGTTAAGAAGCATCCTAAGTTAGCTTCCAAGTTTATGGATAGATACCGGACACTGCTATGCCTTTTATAAGACTCATCAAGTGATTGTTGAAGATAAAAATGACATGTTAGAGGATCTAACTGATCCGGAAAGGAGGAAGCAGTTAGCATTCCAATTAGAGAAAGAAACAAGTAATAGTGCAACAGCTATCTTTAAGTATATACCTATAGATCCGGAATCTTTTATACCATATCCTTATTCACCAAGACCTGAACCTACACCTGATCCTACTATGGATATGCGGTATGCAGTACCACAGGGCTCAGAGAATGGTTCTGACTCAGAACTTCCTATTGATAATTGGGATGGATGGAGGATGGGATCATATAATGGATCTCATGAACACCAGATGTCCACAGATGGTTCTGACAGAAATGCTGGACAATCTAGTTGGATGGGTACAAGGATGAACCCTAATAATAGTAGTAGAAATACCATGTCAATAGATAACCAGGATGAAGAAGAAGATCCTGAGGAGAGAGTGTTCGAATCATCAACATCTTCTCAAAACCCAGGGAATATACATTATCCAGTGTTCAACTATCTTGCCCACGAGAACACCTGGGGAGAAGCAGGATCTTTGTATCCTGTTGACAACTCAAGAAATGAAGCTCAGGAGATGCAGGCTGGAGATAATGTTGAATATGTTTCTGAAGACTTTTCAGCTGAGCTAGAGGGAGTCAATGCGCTCAGGTTGAGTAATGACTCAAGTCCTGACCCTTCAGATACAGAGTATGTTCCTTCTGGAAGGCCATATGTTCCACAAACTGTGCGACGAACAACACGTCATCATGGTTGGACATCAGGCATGTATGATGAACATAGTTACTATTAGAAGGAGACAACTAGTCAGTAGTATAAAGTACTGTGTATTGTACCCAAGTAATAAGGTAGTTTTGTAAACATACCAATATGGTATATGTTGTAATGACTTTGTATCATTATGCTATTATGTAAATATGTGAAATGCATATTTGTATTTTCTTTGAATCTTAATTGTGTGACTAGTTCTGTGCGTAAAGTCGAGATCAGAACACATGTGCATGATGTAATTATGAGTATTCTCTTTATGTTTCAGGAGTAGAGGGTCATGGATACGGGTGTAGAAATGGAAACTGAGCAGCAGCGGATGGAGCGAGAGGCCATGGAAAAGGCCGATGCAGATGTAGCAAACCAAGAAGCATTACCACCACCACCAATGAGGCCGTTAATAGAGCAGAACTTTATGCAATGCATGCAAATGATGCAAGAGACCCAGAATAAGTTCATGGAAGAGCTGCAGGGGCGAGCAAATCAGAGGGCAGGAGTGAGTCTATCTGATTTCCATAATGCAAGACCGTTACCTTTTGCATCATCTCCTGAACCAATGGATGCAGAAGACTGGCTAGCAGATACAGAAAGGAAGTTGAAAACTGTGGGTTGCAATGATGAGGAAAAATTGAGGTATGCAACTCATCTGCTGATTGGACTTGCAGCATCATGGTGGGAAAATCAGTTAGCCATACAATAGCCATGAAGGTAGTTTACCTGGGAGGAGTTCAAGCAGAGATTCCGTGAATATCATGTTCCGGAAAGTGTCATGGAGTTGAAACAGAGAGAATTTGAGGAGCTTCAGCAAGGATATACTAGTGTCATGAAGTACATTCCGTAGTTTTGCCAACTGTCTCGTTATGCTGAGGAGGATGTTAATACTGAAGAGAAGACGAAGAAGCGTTTCTTGCATGGATTAAATCCATTTGTGAAGATGCAGCTAAGGTTAGCCAATAAGCAAACTTATCAGTAGTTTTTGGATGCAGCCATTACTTTTGAGGATGACTACAAGAATGTCCAAGAGGATCGGAGGAAGAGAGCCAAGAAGGAAACCAAGAGAATTCAGGCAAGCAAACCTAAACCTAACCTAGAGTTCAAACCTCGGAATAGGAATTATGGAAACAATACCAATAACAATAACAATAACAAGGGCAGTGGTGGAAATCAATCCAATCCGAGAAGGAATGTCATCTGTAACAATTGTGGAATTCAAGGGCATTTCCAGAGAGAATGCAAAAAGCCTGTAGTGACCTGTTACCATTGTGGTCAGAAGGGGCATATCAAGCCAGATTGTCCGAGCAAACCACCAGGAGGATGGCCTACCAAGGGAGGAGGGCAAGCCAGTGGAGGTAATGGACAACCCAATAAAGGAGGAAATAATGGCAAGAACAACAATGGCAAGAGAAACCGACCTACCGGAAAACTGAACTGTGCAACCCTCGAGGAGGTGGATAATTCGGAGCATGCAGTGATAGGTACGCTCAATATCCTTACCAATCCCGTCAAAGTTCTATTTGATTCTGGTGCAACTACTTCATTCATTTCTGAAGAATTTTGTGATAAGTTCGGGATTAGAAGGGCAACGTTAGAAAGTCCTATGCCCGTAGTTATGGCAGGAGGGAATGTGATTGTACACCACATAAAACAAGATCAAGTTATCTCGATCTATGGTTGTACATATTTCGCAGACCTTTATGTGATTCCTTTGAAGGGAATTGCAGTAGTGCTAGGAATGGATTGGATGATGGAACACGGAGCTCAGATAAATTGTGAGGAGAAAACTGTCTCAATCAAAACCTCAAGTGGAGCAAGTATAGTTTACCAAGAAGATAAACACAGTCATATCATGCTGGATCTGCAGTTGAATTAAATGAAAGAAGTTAAATTGGAAGAGATTCCTATAGTTAATGAATTCCAAGATGTTTTTCCAACAGAGTTACTGGGAATGCCACCAGACCGGGAGATAGAGTTCACCATTGACCTAATACCTGGTACAGCACCAATAGCTCAAGCACCATATAAAATGGGACCCAAAGAGTTGAAAGAACTCAAAGAGCAAATTGATGAGTTAGCGAGAAAATGATTTATACAGGAAAGTGTATCTCCATGGGGAACACCCGTAATCTTTGTGGATAAGAGAGATGGTGGAAGACGGATGTGTGGTGATTATAGAAATCTGAACAACGTGACTATCAAGAATAAGTATCTTTTACCAAGAATTCAAGATTTGTTTGACCAAGTGAAAGGAGCTGGAGTATTTTCAAAGATCGATTTAAGATCTGTATACCATCAAATAAAAATCAAGCCGGAAGATGTTCCAAAAACAGCATTTGTCTCAAGATATGGACACCATGAGTATCTGGTAGTACCATTTGGTTTGACCAATGCACCGTCAATATTCATGAATCTGATGAACAAGATTTTCATGCCATATTTGGACAAGTTTGTCATCGTTTTTATTGATGATATTCTGATATATTCCAAGGATAAGGAAGAGCATGCTGACCATTTGAGAATAGCATTGTGGACTTTAAGAGAACATAAGCTTGATGCCAAGTTCAGTAAGTGTGAGTTCTGGCTTGATGAGGTAGAATTCCTCGGTCATGTGATCAGTAAGGATGGAATTGCTGTGAATCCATATAAAGTTCAGTCGGTACTAGAGTGGACTGCATCGATCAATGTGAAGAAAATTCGAGGTTTCTTAGGAATGGCTGGTTATTATCGGAGATTCATTGAAGGTTTCTCCAAAATAGCCAGACCAATGACCAAATTATTAAGGAAGAATACACCATTCAAGTGGGATGAGAAATGTGAAGCAAGTTTCCAAGAGTTGAAGACCAGATTAACCATAGCTCCAATCTTAGCAGTTCCTGAAACAGGGAAGGACTTCACCATATACTGTGATGCGTCTAAAGAAGGTTTGGTTGTGTGTTAATGCAAGATCGGAAAGTGATTACTTATGGTCCAAGACAATTGAAACCACATGAAGTCAACTATCCAACTCATGATTTAGAGTTAGCAGCAGTTGTTTTTCGCTGAAAGGATGGAGGCATTTTCTTTATGGAGCCAGATGTGAGTTATACACTAACCATAAAAGTCTCAAATATTTCTTCACTCAAAAGGAATTGAATATGAGGCAGAAGCGTTGGTTGGAATTAATCAAGGATTATGATTTAACAATCAATTACACCCCAGGGAAAGCAAATGTTGTAGAAGATGCTTTAAGAATAAAGAGTGCAGAGATTTAGCCTAGCAATAGGGAGTACCAAAAGAGTTACAAATGGACTTGGAAAGATTAGAACTTCAATTCATCAGAACGGAGGTTCTTGGAGGATTAGCTACTATGCAGGTAGTTGCAGAGCAGGACAGTGATCTTAAGAAAGAAATTTTTAGACATCAAGAAGAAGATTCTTTTACTACTGAGGAAATTAGGAGGATATCTCAAGGGAAAAAAACAGTTTTTCGCCTTGGGGATTATGGGTCTTTATGGTTCCAAGACCATCTATGTGTTCCAGATGTGACTAAGATCAGAAATGTCATACTCAAAGAAGCACATGATACCCCATACTCTATACATCCAGGGAGTACTAAGATGTATATGGATTTGAAAGAACTATTTTGGTGGAATAACATGAAAAGAGATATTGCTAAATATGTATCTGAATGCCATACTTGTCAAAGGGTGAAAGCTAAACACCAAAGTCCAGCAGGACCATTACAACCCTTAGAAATTCCTGAATGGAAATGCGAGGAAATAGGTATGGACTTCATTACAGGATTACCTATGACACCAAAAAGGAAGGATATGATATGGGTAATTGTGGACAGACTCACTAAGAGTGCACATTTTATTCCGGTGAATCAAAAGGATGATGCCGAGAAGTTAGTTGAAGTATATGTCAAAGATATAGTAAGTAAGCATGGAGTACCCAAAAAGATCGTAACTGATAGGGGATCAGTGTTTACTTCAGCATTTTGGAAGCACTTGGTTCAAAGTTAGATTTCAGCATGTCATATCATCTTGAGACAGGAGGTCAAATTGAAAGAACAAATCAAATACTAGAAGACATGTTGAGAGCTTGTGCACTAGATTTTGGAGGAACATGGGAAGATCACCTACCATTGGTAGAATTTTCTTATAACAATAGCTATCAGAGTAGTCTGAAGGCAGCTCCATATGAGATTCTGTATGGAAGGAAGTGTAGATCACCAATATGTGGGTATGAACCTAGAAGCAGCAAAGAATTTGCACCAGATTATATCAAGGAGAGACAAGACATCATTGATAAGATCAGGGATAGACTGAAAATAGCCTAGAGCAGGCAGAAAAGTTATGCGGATCAAAGTCGAAGATCATGGCATCCAGAAGTGGGAGATATGGTCTATCTGAAAGTAAGTCCAATGAAAGGAGTAAAAAGATTCGAAGTTAAAGGGAAATTGAGTCCAAGATATATCGGACCATTCAAGCTACTGAGTCAAAACAGAACTATAGATTATGCTTTAGAGTTACCATCAAGATTGGCTCAAGTGCATAATGTTTTCCATGTGTCACAACTTCGCAAATGTTTGAAAGTTCCAGATAATGCAATAACACATCAAGAGATAGGACTACAAGCAGACCTGACTTATATTGAAAAGCCCTGTAAGATTCTGGAAGAAAACTGGAAAAGATTGAGGAACAGAGCAATCAAATATTGCAAGGTATAGTGGGAACATCACCCTGAGAGGGAAGCCACATGGGAGAAGGAGGAGGATTTAAGAAAAGCTTATCCAGAACTATTCAGGTATATCTCCACAAAATCCGGGATGAAGTTTAATTTAAGGGGTAAGTCTGTAACATCCCAGCATTTAGGACCTAACAAAGGGTAGATTTAGGAATATGAATTGTTTGATGCATTCATCTATGAAAATGTGGGTAAAATTTTTGCCAAATAAAAAACCTAAGTGATCAATGTTTCTTTCATACTTAGAGATTAGGTTTAGTCTTAAAGGATGATTGTTATAAACTTTGAGATGATCTTAAGGAGCTATGTGTTTTCAAATGAATTTGAAGTATAAGACTTGAGTGTTTGAATTATAAATTCAAATGAATTAGATATAAGTTTTGAATCTTAATTCAATTAAGAGATAATATTACAACTTGAATTTTATCTAAAGAAAAACAATAATGAATATAAGGTTTATTTCTTATCAGCAATATATATAATCAAGTTATAAAATTATAACTTATCTGAATCATTCACACTAACTACAAAAGTAAATATACAAAGAATAGGAATATTCTTTATTAATGATAATATAATCTTTATTACACTTGAATAAAATAAAGATTTCATGTATAATAAAAGAAAAATTACAAAAGAATAAGAAAATTACATTGGAATATTTACTAACTATCCTATATCTAAATCTAAACTAAATCTTCATCTTTATCTTTGTACCTGCAAAACAAAGACTAAATAAAAAGAAGAAGATTAGTGTTATTATTATTTCTCTCAGATATGTCAGTGAAATGGACTTGAAAAATTCATCATTGAGAAATTTTATAAAAGGGGCAAGTTTCACCAATATGAAAGATTCCATCTTTCATAAATTCAAAGCCAGAAGTCAAATGACAGCCAAGAGGGGCCAATTCACCAGCCAGGTGAAAGTAATCTGGTAATTGTAAGTTCAAAAATTCTAAACATATCCACAAGTGCATAGCAGGCACACAAGATGGACAGACACCAGCATGCCTATCCTGTGCTGTCGACCTCACAAGCATAGCCCAATCTCACAAAACCATAGCACAGCCGTGGGGGGCATTAGTGCATCACCCCACTGCACAGCACACAAGAACAACCAGTGTAGAAAGTAGCTAAGCCAAGCACCACAGCCAGCAACCACACCAACCAAACATCACCAGGATGGTGACATAAGGAGGGAGATGAATCAGGTGGACAACAAGATCAAGCCCAGGAGCTAGGAGGAGGAGCAAGCTAGCTCAAGAGCAAGCAAAGTAGTCCAGCAAAACCAGATCAAGATCATCATCACCAACTTACTACACCATCATCATATTTTGTGGTGAGTTTCATAAAACCTTTACATGATCTAATCATCTTATTCAGAGATAAACATGTGTTTTTTTATAAAACAAAACCTCAGAAAGCACCCTAGAGGGGTGAATCCATCATAGGGATTTCTGAAACTCTAAAGGCAAAGCACTAAGTACCAAGGTTCAACTAGAGCTCAGAGCAACATCCTTGCTCTGGTTGTCCAACAATATTTTACCAATCAATCATGCATATACCTATGATCTATTTCTAGGCACATCCCTAAAGGAAGGGTAGCACCTTAGGAACAAATCTATAGGATCCATAACCTGATCAAGCTCACTATCATTTTTCCAAGCTTTGATTCAATCAAGAATAACTGGTACTACTACCAGAACTATTTAGATGAACCAATTAGAAAAGATTTGAATCCCTAAGCCTCAGCCCAACATCATTGGTCTTAGGGAATTCAAATAAAAGCATCAATATTTATCATTCAAAGCCAAGATTGTCTTAAGCATAAATTCACCAAATCCATGGTTTAGAATCAAACTTGTGTGCCATACATGATGGTGTCACAATAATAATCCAATATGAATCAGGAAAGATAGTAAATCATCATAGATTCAGACAATCAACTAAACAATCATTTTCCTATAAAACAGGAATCATAACTAGGATATTCCTATAATACATTTCACTGTTTGAGATTATAATTATCTCAAACCACATGTTAATTCCCAAGCTAACAGCACTAAGACAGTAGCTGTATCTTATCATAGTTATGACCATGAATCAAATAAACAGTGGAAAGCTATCAGATCATTAGCTTAACCAAACATGCTTTACAAACAACTACATCATCTGAATCTGATGCAATCCCAAGCATCAAATCATCTAGTAAGTCACCAGAAACATCATAGATCATTCTTAGCAAACAAGCCTGAGGCCAATAAGCAATTAGCATGTGTACAGACCATCCAAACATGAATCCAATCATCCAGTACATTATCAATCCCATAATAGGAACCCTAAAATGGATAATCATCCTAAAACGGAATCAGACCATAAACAGAGAGGACACTGCCAGTTTCTAGCATCAAATCAACAAGCACAGAAAGCACCAAGGGAGAAGAATCAAACTCACCGTAGGTCCTCGCTGAAGAAATTGAAGAGGAAGCAGATTGGTCGAAACTCACAAAAGACAGGAGCACCTGTGGCCAGAACCTGCACCGGCCAAGGCAAGGGCCACCACAAAGATACAAATCCACACCACCATAGATGGGACCAACGACGGCAAAGACTTTTTCCTAACCCTAGGGTTTGGGAACGGGGTGAACCTGGCCACAGAGAAGCCCCGAGCTCAAATCCAATTGGATAGAACGAATGAGCATTGTTGATGACCCCCCTAATGCACCACGGCGGCGGCCAAAACGGCCGACAGCGGAGGGAATCGACGGTGGCGGCATCACCGGCTAGGAGGTCGGGGTTAGAGGAGGAAGGATAAGCTCGAGGGAGATAGAGAGAGGCAGTGAGGAGTGGGCCGAGCTAGACTAGACCCTTCGGGGTGGCTCTTTTGTCTAGAATTAATGGGCCACTGGGGCCCAATAAGAATAATCAGCCCAGAAACAATTCCAGGCCTGTTTTAATAAACAGGAAAAGACCAAAATACCCCTAGATTTAAATAAATTGTAGAAAATAAAATATAAGTCCAAAAATTATAAATTAAATACTTTTTGATTCACAATAATCCACTCTATCCAAATAAAATAAAATATAAAATTTTAGACATTTAAATTTTATTAGGAATTTTGTAAATTATATATTCCTTATGGAATTTTACAAAATTATTGAAGGATAATAAAATTAAGTAAAATGCACTTTCATTATGTATTAATATTGTAGTATTTTAGAAAAATACTAAAAAAATATTTAATCACCATTTTTAATGTATAATTAATAATTCCTAAAAGAATTATTAAATTAATAAAAGTCAAATAAAAGGGAAATAAAATAAAATAACTCAATATATGTTATAAATATTACAAAGTAATATTTATAAATCCATTATTACTAAAGGGAACTTTTTGAGGTAAATGCATTACATTACTTGCATAATCCTCTTTGCTTCTTTAAATATTGTCCTTACCGGGCAATAATGATGTTTTTGAAGAACTAGAAGCTCAAGGTCCAGTGCAAGCATCAGACTTCACTACCTTGCCATCACAAGGCAAGTTCATCACTTGATCATGTCCTTTGAAGAGTCTTTATCAAAGTATACGCAATAAAAGAAAGAATATATTATTTTCATAAATAAAGAAATCATAGATATCATCCTAAGTGGTGATATAATGGAGCAATAGAACTTAGGGTTCTATTTGCAACAATGATGATCAAGTAGGGACTTAATAACCCCTGACATCAGTGATTCTAGCGCCGTATATTACGCGTTAGCCATGACATCTAGGATGGGACAGAGAAGTCAGTTGTATCTTCTTCCTCTTGCATGAAGCCGGATGTGCAGGTCGTGGATGTTATCCTCGTAGCGTGCATATTAATTGGTAATTCGTAGAAGATATGCAGCATATGGGTGGGAATCCTCATCGTCCCATGATAGTTCTGGCATCTAACGGTTTGTACAAACCATTGCCGTAATTCATTATGTGGGCATGGTGTACACCAAGGAGGCATGCGGGGTCGCGAAGAGGGCAGTGATTGGCTTGGACCAACTACTGGGCCCCACATCATGGAATTGTGGATGGGAAAGTACGCCCGGTTGTGCAACAAGGAGTTGATCTCTCATGGGTAAAGTAACGCACCTCTGCAAAGTGTAAGAACTGTAACTTGTTACTCCCTATTCTGGGAAGGAGCTACGAACGCAGCAGGAAAGGAACTCCATGAAAGTTCTGGTCAACCTGTGAAGGCTGATTGTCATAGTTATTCGGAACAAAATCAATCTTTGAAGAAAGATTTGCAAAAACTGCATAGTGCCAAGGATTTATAATCCGAGGTGGTAGTTAGAGCATCAAACTTCCCACCTTGCATATAATGAACTTGTTGGGTAACGCTGTTACTCATTCTTTCCTTTGATCCCTTGCTTAGACTCTGAGGATCCCGAAGACGTGCCAATGTATGCAGCCGAATGCCAAGAAGATGTGTTCTATGAGGAACCTGATCTGTCCGGAGGAATTGAAGGAGTGGATTACGAAATCCGCTATGGTGTCGATGATAATGAGTCCAACTAAGTAACCCTCGTTGCAGGGACTGGTAAGAACTAGGAGTGTAGCAAGAGGCAACTTCATTTACCTTCCGGATTCACTATGGAACTGGATAATTGTTATTATGTTCTAGTGCTCAGTGAAACATTATTTCTGCTTCATGTTTGATGAGGCAGGGCTATGATTCGAATATTAAGAATAATGGTTGTTCTTTATATTTGAATGATATGTTTCATGGCTTTACACCCGTCCAGGACGGGTTATTTATTTTGAATCTTGATGGTGAGTCATTTTATAACATAAATGTTAAAAGGTTGAAACCAAATGAGCTGAATATGACTTACTTTTGGCACTGTCAGCTTGGTCATATAAGTTGGAAACAAATGAAGAAGCTCCATGATGATGGACTCCTAACTTTGTTCGACTTGGAGTCGTTCGAGACATGTGAATGTTGCCTACTCGGCAAAATGAACAAGACACCTTTTTCAAAGAGTTGTGAAAGGGCATCCGACTTGTTGGGACTGGTACATAGTGATGTATGTGGACCAATGAGCATGACAGCCAGGGGTGGTTATGAGTACTTCATTACCTTCACTGATCATTTGAGTCGGTGTGGATATATCTACTTGATGAAACATAAGTCGGAAGCTTTTGAAAAGTTCAAAGAATTCCAGAATGAAGTATAGAATCAACTCGGCAAGAAGATAAAGTTTCTTCGGTCATACCGAGGAGGCGAGTACATGAGCGATTAGTTTGATGACCATCTGAAAAGTTGTGGAATAGTTCCTCAACTTATTCCGCCGGGAACGCCGTAGAGGAACCATGTCTCGGAAATGCAGAATCGGACCTTGTTGGACATGGTACGATAAATGATGCGTCGAACATATCTGCCTTTATCATTTTTGGGGTCATTGTCTAGAAATAGCGGCGTTCACACTAAATAGAGAACCATCAAAGTCGGTAGAGAAGACATCGCATGATATGTGGACAGGGAAAAAGCCGAGTTTGTCTTTTCTTATGATTTGGGGTTGTGAAGCATTTGTCAAGCAACTTCAGTCGAACAAGCTTACGGCCAAGTCGGATAAGTGTATTTTCGTGGGGTATCCAAGGGAAACCTTGGGTTACTACTTCTACAACCGAGAAGAGGGCAAAGTGTTTATCGCTCGAAACGGTGTCTTCCTTGAGAAAGAGTTTCTTAGTCAGGGAGTAAGTGGGAGCACGGTGCAACTTGAAGAAATTAGAGAGGAACTATCTAGTAGTGAGTCGGAAAAAACCTTGGAGGTTTAGCCGGTCGTTGTAGCTGAGCCAGCAGTGGCACCTGTACTACGAAGATCGGCAAGATTACGAAGCGTTCGTGATGTGTTACTGTTAGATGTGATGAGCCGACAACTTATTTGGAAGCGATGGTGGGATATGATTCAGAGTCATGGCTTGGAGCCATGAAATCCGAGTTAAATTCCATGGATGAAAATCAAGTTTTGAATTTGGTTGATCTGCCAGACGATGCAAGACCCGTCGAGTGCAAATGGGTTTTTAAGAAGAAGACTGATATGGATGGGAATGTTTCCGTCCATAAAGCATGTCTTGTCTCGAAGGGGTTATGACAAGTTCAAGGAGTTGATTAAAATGATACTTTCTCGCTCGTAGCGACACTTAAGTCGATCCGGATCATGTTATTTATAGCAGCCTATTTAGACTATGAGATATGGCAGATGGATGTCAAAACAGCTTTCCTTAATGGAAGTTTAACCGAGGACGTGTATATGATACATCACGGGGGTTTTGTCGATCCGGCTAATGCTTACAAAGTTTGAAAACTTCAGAAATCCATTTATGGGTGGAAGCAAGCATCTCAGAGTTGGAATATTCGCTTTGATGAGGTAGTCAAATCGTCTGGCTTCATCAAGAGTGATCATGATTCTTGTTTATACAAGAAGTTTAGTGGGAGCAAAGTAAACTTTCTAATCTTATATGTGGATGACATATTACTGATTGGAAATGATGTCTAGATGTTGCAAGAAACCAAGGAATCATTAGAAAGGAGTTTCTCAATGGAAGACTTGGGTGAGGCAACATATATTCTCAGAATCTGGATCTATAGAGATAGATCAAGGAGGCTCATTGGATTGAGCCAGAGTACTTATTTATACAAAGTGTTGAAGATGTTCTACATGGAATCGTCTAAGAAGGGGTTCTTATCGATGTCCCATGGTGTAAAACTTAGCAAGACTCAGTGTCCTTCGGCGAATGATGAGCAAAGTCGGATGAGTGCGATGCCGTATGCTTCTGCAATCGGATCCATCATGTATGCCATGATTTGTCCTAGGCTGGGTGTTCCATATGCTCTAAGTGTTGTGAGCAGATACCAGGCTGATCCTAGAGAAATCCACTGGACAGTGGCTAAAAATATCCTAAAGTACTTGAGAAGGACTAAGGATATGATTTTGGTTTATGGAGGTGAAGATGAACTCAATGTAAAGGGTTACATGGATGCTAGTTATCTTACCGACTCTGATGATTCTCGTTCACAATCCGGATATGTGTTTGTGATAAACGGAGGGGCTGTGAGCTGGAAGAGTTCCAAGCAAGAGACTGTGTCTGCATCTACAATAGAGGTTGAGTATATTGCTGCCTCGGAGGCAGCAAAGGAAGCTGTTTGGAGGAGGAATTTCCTCATGGATCTTGGTGTGATTTAGGGGTCGTCCAATCCGTTACATGTGTATTGTGACAACAATGGTGCTATTGCACAAACCAAGGAACCTAGACAACACGAGATGAACAAGCACATACTCATGCGGTACCACCTGATTCGCCAGTTCGTGGATCAGGGTGATATCAAGTTATGCAAGGTACACAAAGATGCAAATATTGCGGATCCGTTGAGAAAGCCATTACCACAGCCGAAGCATGAGGCGCACCTAGGAGCTATGGGCATTAGATGCCTAGACATGTGATGTCGAAAGATTGACTCTAGTGCAAGTGGGAGACTGTTGGGAATATGCCCTAGAGGCAATCATGTATGATGATATTTCCCATTGTATTCATAAAGATATTAAGTTGTCCTTGTATAAACATCTGATGTATATCATTGAATATGTGATTCAGTTGTGGAACTATACAGTCATGTTGTTTGTACTAAATATCCTTGGTCATCAAGGTTGTGCTGGACACACAACTTAGACCAATGTGAAAGTCGGCTGATGACTCGGTTTCGCTTGTCATGGGCATGGAGATGCTATTCGTCTAAAGAGTTTAGCGAGTCGGATTGACCCATATTGAGGTACAACGAACAAGTTGTCATTTGTATATCTCAATCAATGTAATCCTTAGACCTAAGGTTATTGCATAGTCCGAGTTGAGGATCACCGACTTAGTTCTGTCAAACGCTGATCCGTAACTGGGAAGTTATAAAGGCAGAGTCGGGTCGACTGAGAATCAAGCTGCGTGGTGTGAATAACCAAGATGGGATTTTTCCCCTCCAGTTGGAGAGATATTCTCTGGGCCCTCTTGGATGATATGATTCGAAAAGCATGGCCATGCACAAGACAAGTGGAACCGAGTCATCAGCCGACTTTCACATTGGTCTAAGTTGTGTGTCCAACACAACCTCGATGACCAAGGATATTTAGTACAAACAACATGAATGTATAGTTCCACAACTGAATCACATATTTAGTGATACACATCACATGTTTATACAAGAACAACTTAATATATTTATGAATACAATGGGAAATATCATCATACATGAATTCCTCTAGGGCATATTCCCAACAAATGGTCCATCCCATGGTGGGGATAATTTGTGTGACTTTTTCTGCTTAAGTATGAGCATCAGATCCCCGTATTTAAATGAGAGATGACGAACGCGACGACTATGGTAGCTGTGTAGCTTCTGCTGGTAGATGGCGGATCTCTATCATGCCAGCATGCATTCCTCCTCGAGAAAGTTCACATATAAGAGTATGGATTCTTCAGCGTCATCTTCGTCGTATGTGCCAACTCTTGGTGAATTATGGAGGATGTCGAAAGGTAGGACTACTTCTTCTCCATATACCATGAAGAAAGGGGTGTAGACGGTGGATTTGTTTGGAGAAGTTCGTAAACTCCACAAAATAGATGGAAATTCCTTCGGCCAGGTTCTAGCTGCTCCATGCAACGGTGCTTATAAACGTGGCTTTATTCCCTGCAAAATTATATATTGGCCTAATCAACTTGACCATTAGATTGTGGATGAGCCGTAGATGCTAGGTCAAGGAGGATGCCTTTCTCATAATAGTAATCCTCCACTTCTCCGAGTGACAAGTTTCTACCGTTGTCGGTGATGATGCTATATGGGAGACCAAATCTCACCACTAGATTCCGGACAAACTTAAGGGCAGTTGTCCCATCAAGCTTTCAAATGGGGTTAGCTTCTATCCATTTTGTAAATTTGTCAACTGCTACTAGCAGATGTGTAAACCCACAAGGTACTATTTGCAAAGGTCCAAGCATGTAAAGCCCCTAGACTGCGAATGGCCAAGTTATTGGTATGGTTCACAATTATTGAGTTGGTACACTACAAGAAATCTTCTCACTTGTGACTTTTTCTTAACGACCATGCATTTTTTGGTCATATATCTATGACCATTTTAAACCACTTGGTTGTAGGAAAATTTAGGAGGGTCCAAACCATGAAAAATAACAACCAATTTAGTCAAGAAGGTCATGATGTCCTAACACGAAAAGGTCATAGATAGATAGAACTGGTTTGGCGCCTTCTATTTGGTAGACAATGACCAATGACCAATTCAAATGGTCGTTATGTTTAAATTATGAGATAAAAAATTAAAGGATTAACAACTCAGCAATATCATCTTTCATGTCATGTCCATGTGTTGGTTTTTGCTTACTTGTCATGCATACGTGGCATCTGGAACCTGGCTTCACGAGCACGAATATATGGAAAAAAATAGCCCCCATGGGGGATCAAACACAAGACCTCCCCATTCACCTCGGTCCTAACCACTATGCCACACGACTATTCATGCCGCATAGGGAGCTCAACCATCCTCATGTTGCATAAAGAAAATTCTAACACACCAATATAAGGAAAAATGGGGCAGGCCAAAACTCGAACACGCAACCTCCCCTACTCCCAATGGGACTTTACCACTGCACCATAGAACCTGTTTATGCATATAGAGAGCTCGGCTCCTTTAATCATCATCTCCCTACATAAATCAAATTAAATGGCAAAAAATACATCATAGGCGCTCGAACCAGCGACCTCCTATTCTAAAGGAGGACCCCTAACCACCATGCTATGGTATACTTTATGTTAAAATAACATGCAGTGTTTATTTAGACAGGAAAAAATCAGGTTGGGCCTTGCCAGAAAAAAGCCAGAACTTTTTTCCTTATGATTATTTCCCAAAGCTGGGCCACCGGCCCATAGACTATTAGAAGGTCAGTTTTGGGTGGGAATTTGTGGCCTTATTATAAGTTTTGAGCCTACAAAATTAGATAGGATTTAATTTTTCTTAAAAACTCTACAAATATAAATTAAACTATAATTTTGCATATGAACTTAGATTAAGATGATATAAATATCATTTTGGTTCATCTCAAAGATATATATATATATATAACCTTCATGTTGAAGAGTTTCTCATTTTATATAATACCAGTGTATAGTCTATATTTTTTGTTCTTGTGCTCTCAAAATACAATTAAACGGTGACATGAACGTTCTTTGTTAAGGGTTCAAACTTTCTAAACTTTCAGTGGATATATGATAAAACAACAAATTGTAAAGCTAAAAATAATTTTTGCAAAAAATCACGAGCATTAGATCATATACCTGTAGTTCAAATCAGATCCACTTCATACTAAATAGGCAGGAATTTGTCTTTTTTATGAGGCATGGACGAAAAGGTTTGAGATACCCCGGTTCAGACATTGGCCATGTAATATGATCTAGTATTTTTCAAAAATATGATGGTAGCATTTTGAAACTATCATTTGGTGGTCGCTTCACAAAATGCCTCGTTTTTTGCATTCAGAAAATAGAAATGCATTTTATGTGCGACGAAAAGGAAAACTTCCTCCTGCAACATTGTTCACATCCCAAGATGCACATGCATGCACAATATGGGCATGTTATCACAAAATATGCCACGATCCTGGCCATAACATTGGTCGTTTATCCTAAAAGCCATGAAACCTTGAACATGATAGGTCATTTTTGTGAAGGTTTTTTCGAGATATTCACAATAAACCAAGTTTGGTATTTTTTTCTTGCAAATATGTCAAATAATATGATACCACGCGAAGGATTTACCTTGTTTCGACCATTTTTTAATTTTTCATGCCCGTTTCAAAATATGGTCAAAACATCAGGCATGAAGGTTCTTAGATAGGGGATGCTCCTCACAAAACTCTCGATGGATCTCTGAAGAAACTTGATATTGTGCGTCTAAAAATTATTTTTTCAAAAAATCATGAGCATTAGATCATGTACTAGTAGTTCAAACCGGACCCACTTCCTACCGATTCGGCAAACATTTGTCTTTTTTGCCAGGCGTGAACGAAATGGTTTGAGATATACTACTCGGGACATTGTCCATGTAAGGTGCTCTAGTATTTTTGAAAAAATATGGTTTTGGCATTTTGAAACTTTCATTTTGTGGTCGCTTCACAAAACGTCCCGTTTTTTGCATTCAAAAATGGAAAATGCATTTTCTGTGCGACAAAAAGGAAAACTTCCTCGTACAACATTGTTCTCCATCCCAAGATGCACATGCGTGCATAATATGGGAATGTTATCACAAATTATGTCGTGATTCTGGCCATAACATTGGTCGTTCGGCCTAAAAGCCATGAAATCACGAACAAGATAGGTCATTTTTGTGAAGGTTTTTTCGAGATATTCATAATAAACCAAATTTGGTATTTTTCCTTGCAAATATGTCACATAATATGATACCACGCGAAGGATTTACCTTGTTTCGGCATTTTTCAACATTTAATGCCTGTTTCAAACTATGGTCAAAACATCGGGAATGAAGGTTCTTAGATAGGTTATGCTCCTCGCAAAACTATCAATGGATCTCTGAAGAAATATCATATTGTGAGTCTAAGAATGATTTTTTCAAAAAATCATGAGCATCAGATCATGTACCAGTAGTTCAAACCGGACCCACTTCCTATCGATTTGGCAAACATTTGTCTTTTTTGCTAGGGATGAAAAAAATGGTTTGAGATATCCTACTTAGGACATTGTCCATTTAAGGTGGTATAGTATTTTTAAAAAATATGGTTTTGTCATTTTCAAACTTTCATTTGGTGGTTGCTTCACAAAATGCCCTGTTTTTTGCATTCGAAAAATGGAAAACATTCTGTGCGATGACAAGGAAAACTTCCTCCTACAACATTGTTCTCCATCCCAATATGCACATGCGTGCATAATATGGGAATGTTATCACAAATTATGTCGTGATTCTGGCCATAACATTGGTCGTTCGGCCTAAAAGCCATGAAATCTCGAACAAGATAGGTTTTTTCAAGATATTCATAATAAACCAAATTTGGTATTTTTCCTTGCAAATATGTCACATAATATGATACCACGCAAAGGATTTACCTTGTTTCAGCCATTTTTCAAGATTTAATGCCCGTTTCAAACTATGGTCAAAACATCAGGCATGAAGGTTCTTAGATAGGGTATGCTCCTCGCAAAAATATCAATGGATCTCTGAAGAAACATCATATTGTGAGTTTAAAAATGATTTTCTCAAAAAATCACGAGTATCAGATCATGTACTAGTAGTTCAAACCGGACCCACTTCCTATCGATTCGGCAAACATTTGTCTTTTTCGCCAGGGATGAAGAAAATGGTTTGAGATATCCTACTCAGGATATTGTCCATTTAAGGTGGTATAGTATTTTTGAAAAATATGGTTTTGGCATTTTGAAACTTTCATTTGGTGGTTGCTTCACAAAATGCCCCATTTTTTGCATTCAGAAAATGGAAAACGCATTTTCTGTGCGACGAAAAGGAAAACTTCCTCCTGCAACATTGTTCGCCATCCCAAGATGCACATGCGAGCACAATATGGGCATGTTATCACAAACTATGCCATGATTCTGGCCAAAACATTGGTCGTTTGGCCTGAAAGCCATGAAACCTCGAACATGATAAGTCATTTTTGTGAAGGTTTTTTTGAGATATTCACAATAAACCAAGTTTGGTATTTTTCCTTGCAAATACGCATAATATGATACCACGCGAAGGACTAACCTTATTTCGACCATTTTTGAACTTTTATGCCCGTTTGAAACTATGGTCAAAACATCGGGGATGAAGGTTCTTAGATAGGGGATGATCCTCGCAAAAATATCAATGGATCTCTGAAGAAACATCATATTGTGAGTCTAAAAATGATTTTTTCAAAAAATCATGAGCATCAGATCATGTACCAGTAGTTCAAACCGGACCCACTTCCTACCGATTTGGCAAACATTTTTCTTTTTCGCCAGGGGTGAACGGAATGGTTTGAGATATCCTACTCGGTACATTGTCCATGTAAGGTGGTCTAGTATTTTCGAAAAATATGGTTTTGGCATTTTGAAACTTTCATTTGGTGGTTGCTTCACAAAACGCCCCATTTTTTGCATTCGGAAAATGGAAAACGCATTTTTTGTGTGACGAAAAGGAAAACTTCCTCCTGCAACATGGTTCTCCATCCCAAGATGCGCATGAATGCACAATATGGGCATGTTATCACAAACTATGCCGCCATTCTGGCTATAACATTGGTCATTTGGCCTAAAATCCATGAAACCTCTTACATGATAGGTCATTTCTGTAAAGGTTTTTTCGAGATGCAACCAATATACCAAGTTTGGTATTTTTACTTGCAAATATGTCATATAATATGACACCACGCGAATATTTACCTCGTTTGGACATTTTTGAATTTATTATGACCATTTCAAACTATTATTTTTGTTTGACCAATCAGAAGAGAAAACCAATCTAACTGCGAATCACCCACCGAATCAGATATCAGCCATTGATAGGGCCTCCATCCAATGATCCAAATTCGCAGCACCAGTTTCTGCCGCCTCGCACACTTGGACGTGAATGGACCGAAATGCCCTAGTTCCTAGTATTGCACCACAGAACTTATAAGGGGCAATTTGGTAAAATCCCCCCACACCCACCACCCATCTTCCCTAACTCATCCCTAATCCTCACACGTGCCCGACCGTGCCACCACTTCTTCCTCCTTCACAAACCCTAATCCCACCAGCTTCTCCCTCTCTCTACTTTGCCTACACCACCTCTATGCACCATCGCGCCGCCCACCACCTCCCTCCGCCCCAGTATCCCGCCATCTTCTAGAGAGCTCACCACCTCGCCCTCATCACCCGTATCCCTCATTGCTAGATCTGGCCACGCGGTCGCTGGGCCGACCGGAGCAACAACAACGCCAACATCAAGCTCGATGCCGCCACTCTCCTCGACCTTCTTCTCCTACCAAGATGACGCGCCGTGGCCGCGTCGCGGGACCACTACTACCGCCAAGCGACCGCTATGATCGTCGCCAGCAGGAGGACACCACCCTGGCGAGGGCATTGCGGCGCTATGGATCTTCCACTATGCCGTCGCACCACCGACTCCTCACCCGGTCTCCGCCCGCCGCTGCCCAGGAGCTTGTGCCTATCATCGACCAGCACAGATCGATGCAAAGAGACCGAAGCTCGAGCGCCGGAGAACCTATGGTGGGTGCTCTCCTAGGAGGTGTTTTACTCCGCCTACTGTCTATATCGTTCTCGTTCTAGGTTTTTTGATTGATTTACTAATGCTGTTTCGTTGCCCCTGCTTTGCCTCCCCTGTCACTGTTAATCGGGGGCACAGGCCACCGGAGATCTCGACCCTATCGAGGGGGCTAGGTGGATGGCGGCTACGGTGGGCGGCCGCGTGCATGCATCCGTGGCCAAGTTGGTGGGGAGGGGCCCATGGCCCAAGTCTCATGGACCAGGGCTCCTTCCTACAATACTGCCCAACTGCTGATTTGATGGTTCGTGAGTCCTCGATCATCCCCTGCTCTCCTGGCTATGGTTACTACATCGACTTCCTCTTCTTCTCCTCAACTGATCGAGTGCTGGTGAGTAACTTCAGTCTCTCTCTGTCTTGTCTGCTATGTGGTTCCCTGGATTGTGCTTGTCAGATTACTGTTAGCTTTGGTGGTTCCCTGCAATGTGGTGGTCACGTTTGTTCTTGGAAGAACAACATGTTTTGTTGAATGCAAACCTCAAAAATTATACATAGTAGGAGATCTTATATTTGATTATAATATAATACATATATGGGAGGGGCATGTATTGAACTCTATAGAGCAGGAGATCTTATTTAGTTTGTTTCTCTGATTGTATACATGTTCCAATACATATATGAGATCTTATGTAGTTTATTTAGCAGGATTTAGGATATTTTATGTTTGGTGTGATTTCATATATGACATGTTCCAACTGAACTTATTAGTAAAAATGTTTTGCATGTTGCTGGGTGAAGTTTGGACTACATTTAGTACTTTTATATCTTCATGATCTGTCGATCCATTTGGATTGTCTCTTGATAGGCTTGATATTATGCGGATTTGCTGGTCTCTATGAATCCTGGTATCTGTGAATAAACATTCTAGAGAATGCTTATTTGTGTTATATTTACATTTTTTGGGACTTTGTGTGTGTGTGCTTAGTCATCGTGTTTTAATGGTTATGGTGATGCCTAGATGTTGCTGTCATGTGGGTTGTAATGATACAGACCTGCAGGATAGGGAAGCTACTAACACTGTTGTGTTCCATATGGTGGTTGCAGCAAGATGTCTGCTTGACCGATATGGTGACGGTGAAGCCTGGCGATGTCTGCGCCCTATTATGTTCCATGTGGTGGTTGCAGGATCTCGCCGCGGTGTAGTATTTGCCACCGGGAGGCGTGGAGGACGATTTCTGGTGTATTCCAGTAGACAATTTTGTAGACTTGCATCGCGTATGATTTCTAGAAGAAGGTTCTAATACTACTTGCTAAATGTAAATGGTTGCATCCGAAGTCAATTTTTTTCGTCAAATGCTCTGTTTTAATACCCTTTTTTTCATGATTCTGTTGCATCTGGTTTGGTGTTAATTCTTAGTGACAAGAAATGTGGTATTCTTGTAGAAAAACCTAGGAGTGCAATCTGAAAATCTATGTACTGATGGATACATTTCTTGTTCTTCCATTTTTGTGCGAGTAATCTTCCTTGTTAAAGTTCATAAGAGTGGGCATTCATCTTGGCCAACAATGACTGTTAAATAATTTTAGCATAGAACTATCGTATATTTTTGTTGTTCTTCTTCTTGAAATAGAACTACAAAATTACTTTACTCTAGTTCTGGTCAGTAATGCAAGGCAATTTACTGAATTTGCAGGTCATGGTTAATTTACTTGAATCAACAGGGATGGCATGTCATCCAACACTTTATGGATTTCATGGATGAGAACATGCACATGTTGAGTTCCAAATTAAATATTTGCAATCTGGAGCATATGGATGTAAAAGTAGTGTTGGCTTTTCATATTTCTAGCATTATTTCTTGTGTGCAGTGAGTTTTACAACACTGATGACCGCCTTGTTTGTTTTTAGACTTCACCGTATATTTCATTGATCGATTTCTTGTGTAGAAAGGACATTTTGGTTGTTGAACTATAGGAATGAATATGCAAACTTGTTTTCTAGTTTAGACATATACTGTAATGTATTGATGAGAATGTTGTACTTTACCATCAGCCTTTTTGAAAAGCATTTCATTGAAAAGCTTCCATTGTATCTCTGGACTATTTGTTGGCTTACACGTTACACATTTTTATGTTTCTTTACCAAGGTTCATTATCACGACTAATTGAGGCTTCTCCTTATACTATCAACACTAGTTGATCATTACACCCTGTCTGAGTTTAAGTAGGAACTCAACTGTTTGTATCAAATGTTTACACATTCCAGTTTCAATACAAGGCTAATATTTTACTTAATTTCATGCCAAGTCCGTATGCTAGACTAACTTGTTATCTTGTTGTTACTAGATAATCAGGGTGGTGTTCCTTTGAAGAAGCCTGTAGCAGCAAATAGCGACTCTCCTACAAGGAGAGGATCCACTGAAGAACGGAACAGGAGGCCAGAGACGCCCCTCTCCACTGAGCGATGCTTTGCTTTCTTTGCTTTGAGTGTTTCTTGCTGGGGCTTACGCTTAACTTTTGCCTCCTTACTATGTTGGTTGTTAACCCAACTGATAGGGTCTTGTAATAATAATTTGCTTCTTGTACTAGTTATAATCACGTTAATTTAATAATAACCAGCGACTTGCCTACTGGTTGTAATCACGTTAATGTTGTGAGCTTGGATAATTTTCATGCTTAAACATTTATTATTCTCAAATTGTGTAAACTGTCCAAACCTAATCGTGGGCTAGTGGTAAAATGTCTGTCAAGTGCGGCCTATAACATTTTGGGCTCTAAAAAGGCCAAGGCCAATATAGTAATGTCAGAAAAATTTAAGAAAATGAGAACAAATTCGTTGAAATTGGACCGTATAAAGGGCAAGCCCATACAAGAATTGAACCATAAAGGGCCAAGGCTAAAACAAAAATGGACGGTGGACTGAAAGTAGCCAAGCAATAATACCATATAAAAGACCATAATTGTTGGGTTTGGCCCATATAAAACACCTAACTGGACCGGGTTAAATCTGACTGACGACCTTTTCAATTGGTCATAGATTTGCCACGTAGGATCGGCCACGTAGGATCTGGTGTGGACAGGGCAAATAGTCTGTGACCAATACAATTAGTCATAGAATCTGTGGCCAACTCTATTGGTCATAGACGTCTATGACCAATTCAGAAAAAAGGTCGTGGTGTTTAACTAGTGATGCTCAGATTTTGACCTTCTCTATTTGGTCACAAAAAGGTCACAAATTAAAAACTATGACCTTCCAGTGACCAATATGGAGGGTCATGTATCAACAGATTTCTTGTAGTGGTACATGTGGTTGCCGGGCATAATACTGACACCCGATGCATGTCTCAACTAGCTTGTCGACGTCCACCTTTGTGGTCAACCAATAGAATCCTTACTAGAAGGCTTTGGATACCAAATATTGGGGAGCGACATGATGCCCGCAATCTTCGAGATGAATATCACGAAGGATATCGATACCTTGCTGCTGGGAAACACACTTTAGGTATACACCTGTGGTGCTTCTTTTGTAGAGATGCCCATTGATTATGGTATAGCCCTTTGCTCTACATACTATTTGCCGACTTTCGACCTTGTTGATGGGCAAAGTTCTGTGTATGAGATAATCCATGAACGATTTTGTCCAAGCCGGGGGGACTATTGTTACTACATTAATAAATGATTCAACTCTATCTGAATTCTTGGGATCCGCTCCCTTCATGGATGGGGCCCGTAGATGCTCCAAAAAAATGACTAGCGTAATTGGTTTGTGAATTGATCCAAGCTTTGTCAGCAGATCAGCCGCCTCATTTTCCTCCCTCTTGACGTACTTGACTTTGTAGCCTTCGAGGCACTTGGCTATCTCGTCTACTTCGTCTCGATATGCCATCATCATAGGGTTCCGCGTGTTTTAGGTGCCAACCACCTGCTGGGCAACCAAGTCGGAATTTCCATAGCAAACTATGCGCTTGATGACAATATCCTTGGCTACACGAAGTCCATGAATGAGTGCTTCATATTCCACCATGTTGTTCATAGCCTCAATGTGAATTTGCAATACATAGTGTAGTTTTTCTCCTGTTGGTAACTGTAGTATTACACCAGCCCCCGAGCCATTGAGTAGCTTTGATCCGTCAAAGTGCATTACCCAATATTTTGGTTCTGGTATAGGAGTATCATCTAGCATCTCCGTCCAATCTGCAATGAAATCCGCCAAGGCTTGTGACTTGATAGCGTCACGTCTTTTGTAGGTGATCTCGAAGGTGGCAAGCTCAATGCCCCACTTCGCCACCCTTCCTGTAGCGTCGCTATTGCTGATGATGTCGGACAATGGAGCCTTGCTCACAACTATGATTGGGTGCTCCTTGAAGTAGTGCCTTAGCTTTCAAAAATCAAGGAAAACTCTATAAGCTAATTTTTGGTAGTGCGGGTAACGCTGCTTGTACTCTATCAATACCTCTCTTACATAGTAAACTGGTTGTTGTACTCTATACTCATGCGTTGGTTCCTTCCGCTCCACCATGACGACGATGCTAATAACCCGGTTGGTGGCCGCAATGTAAATCAACATAGGCTCCATTGACTCAGGTTCTTCAAGTATAGGCATAGGAGAAAGTATCCTTTTTAGCTCCTTGAGTGCAGCATCTGCTTCATCTGTCCATACGAATTTGTCTGCCTTCTTTAGCAACTTGTATAGCATCAGAGCCTTCTCTCCAAGCTGGCTGACGAACCAGCTTACTGCTACGATGTGGCCTCTGAGCGGTTGAATGTCCTTTAGGCATGTCAGACGATTGATGTTGAGGATGGCCTTGATTTTCTATGGGTTGACCTCGATTCCACGCTGGGGAATGATGAAGCCCAATAGTTTGCCGGCTGGAATCCCAATGACGCAATTCTTGGGGTTAAGCATCATGTTGTACTTTTGGAGGTTATCAAAGGTTTCCTTTAAGTCGGAGATTAAGCCATTTGACTTTTTTAGAAATCATCACGATATCATCCATATAAGCATGAAAGTTTCGACCAATTTGGTCATGCATGCAACATTGCATAGTCCACTGGTACGTAGCACATGCGTTTTGCAGCCCAAAGGGCATCGTGACATAGAAGAACGTGCCATAAGGTGTGGTGAACAAAGTGGCCAATTGGTCCTACTTCCTCATCTTGATCGGGTGGTATCCTGAGTATGCATCTAGAAAACACAGAAGTTCCGAGCCAGCCATTGAGTCAATAACTTGGTCAATGCGAGGCAAAGCAAATGGATCCTTCGGACATGCTTTGTTTAAGCCGGTGTAATAAACGCACATTCTTAATTCTTTTGTTCCCTTTTTGGGCACAAGTTCAGGATTGTCCACCCATTGGGTGTGAAGGACTTTTCGGATAAAACTAGCCTTAAGTAACCTATCTATTTCTTTGCCAATGACATGTCTCTTCTCATCCCTAAAGCGTCATGGAGGTTGTTTCACATGTTTGCATTTTGGATCAATGTTTAAGCTGGGCTGGGCAAGTTTCCTAGGTACAACTTTCATGTCGACAGGTTGCCAAGAAAAGATGTCCTTATTGTCATGGAGGAAATCGATGAGCGCGCTTTCCTATTTGGGATCTAGGTTCGTCCCAATGGCGGTGACCTTGGAGGCATTGCCTACCACAAGGTCCACCGCCTTGGTATCGATGGCGGCCTTGAAGGCGGGATTGGAGTCAAAAAAAATTCTTTGATGCCAGCATCTCCTAGGTGTCGACCTTGCTCTGGATCTCTTTGAATTCTTCACTGTAGAGGACAGCTTCTGCAAAGTCTGCTCTACAATCTCGCAGTCCCTTTCCTTTGAAAAGCTTCCGGATACGATGATGACACTGTTTGGTCCTGGTATCTTGAGTTTGTTGTAAATGAAGCATGACTTGGCCATGAAGGAGTGGAAGATGTCACGTCCGAATATGACATGGTACACGCTCTTGAAGGGGCCACTTCAAAGGTCATGCGCTCTTGGCGGTAATTGTTGACATCGCCAAAAGTGACCGGAAGGGTAATGCACCCAAGGGATCGAGCCTCCTGGCCAGGGACTACAACATGAAACACGGTGCTGGTACGCCTTAGGTTGGTCTCTGTCAAGTTCATCTTGTGCAGTGTATCTAGGTATATGATGTTGATGCTGCTTCCACTATCCACCATGCATTTGGTGAACTCACAACCATCAATCAGGGGGTTGATGACCATGGCATACTAGTTCTCTGTTGGAACAAGGTCGGGATGATCATTCCTGTCCCATGTGATTGGAACTTCCGACCAGCGCAGGAACTAGGGGCAGGGTGACCATATGTATCCTTAGAGAGGTCTTTTGTGCCCGTAAAGTTGGGGTGCCAAGGAAAGTGTGGTAGACAGGGGCCTTCTTCTAGAAGGGGTTCTTGCCTTTGCCATCACCCTTGTCGGCGTGCTTGAGGTCTACATCCTCATCCATGTCACTTGAATCCTTGGACTCCCCTTCCTTCTTCTTCCCTTTTCCCTTTCCTTGCGGTCAGTTCTTTCGGCTTCGCTTGTAGCCGGACTACGAGTCCTCCTTGAGATCGCTGACAAACTTGCAATGATGGTTGGTGTGAGTGGCTTTTCCATTGGCATCAAGTTATACGAGGCACAACATATCGTGGTATTCCTCCTATGTCTGGGGAACACGGAGCGCTGCCGGGGTAGTGTCAGTACCATGATGCTGCCCACAACCAGCCCCCTGGTCTCGGCCACTCTGTCAGCCATCACCTTTGCCTGCAAACGTCATGGCGACCATGTCGGAAGATGGCTTTTCTTCTGGCAGATTCTTTTGCTTAGTGTTGTTGTTCCTCTTGGCTAGGGTTGGATTGGAAATTCCTAGTAAGGACCGCAAAGGTCGTCATCGGCAGCCATGAAATCACTGGCCAAGGAGATAATCTGATTGAGATCCAACTTGTGATTGTCCTGCAGGCGCTTCAACTTATGCCGAAGCAAGGTGCCCTTTTCCAAACCATCAATGTAGGAGGCCATAGCGTTCTGATCATGCGCTCCTGTGCATGATTTTTTCATATCCATCCAGCAGGAGAGGTAGGCCCGAGATGTCTCATCCTTTTCCTAGACGCACTTCTATAGATCGCCGACAATGTAGGGATGTTTGTACGTACCCTCAAAATTCTTGGTGAACGCTTCATGCATGTTCAACCAATTGCATATGGACTTCTTTGGCAAGTCTTCAATCCATTGGCAGGCCGTGCCTGTCAACATCAGTGGGATGTACTTGACAGCGATGTTGGGGTTTCCCCCGGTGATCTCGACCACCTCGTTGTAATCCTACAACCATGTAGCTGGCCTGGCAATGGCGTCATAGGGCTTGATAATCTTGTCAATCCGGAAACCCTTGTGGTAAGTTGTGGACTATATCACAGGGCCAAAGCAACATGGTCCCACGTATTGTCCCTCCCAGGTCTCCTAAATCTTGTCAAGACATGAACGTGCCTCGTATGGTTCCGGGCTTGCTTTTCTCTTGTCGCCACCACGAGAAGGGTTGCATGAACGATGCGGTCCTCCTTCACCATTGTGGCTGCTAGGGGGTGACAAAGGCAAAGGTGGCGGCGGGTTTGCCTTCTTGATATTTCCCTCCTTCAACTCCTCACGCCTATCGCGGTTTCTTGTTGGATGTGGAGTGTCATGGCGTGACCTGCTCCTGTTCTCGTGGTTGCCACTGCGCTCTCCGTCATGACAAGGCTACTCCACATTGTCATGAATGGCGATGCCACTGCACTCTAGGCGGAGGCATCCTCGTACATTGGTGAGATTTTGGGTCTTCGTGATGCCGGGAAGATTGGGGCGATGGCGGCAAGCAAAGAGGATGAACCTTGCCTCCGTGGTCGGAGGATACGGGGATAGCATCATCCCTGTTGCATGCGTCCCTCCATCTTCATTCTGATGATCCCGTTTGAGACCCGACATCGTGAGGAGATCTTGCCCTCTACTATTTGGTAGTGCTAGACTGGCAATATGGTGGGTCAGACTCAAGCTTCCGAGAGGTGTCCTTTTTCCTGTTGTTTGATAGCCTTGGCGACGAGGTCATAGAACTATTCCACAGCTACGGGTGATCTATCCTGCTCTTGTAGAGTTTTGGCGGTGGGCAAATTGAGGACAGGCATGATCATGACTTGCTTTCCATCCTTGCCAATGTATGTCTTAGCTTGTGTCGGCTTCAAAGGAGCCCAACCCAAGTTGTGCCTTATGCCGGGGTCATTGACGATGTGAGCTGGAGCATTCTTGGCCCTCTGATGCTTGAGCAGAGTCTTGTATTTGGCCTCCATGGCTCTAGCTGCCTTGATCGATTTCTACGCCTTGGCCAGATCTAGATCTAACTTTGTTCCTTGCTCCGTGATGGCCTATGCTTCCTCCAGTAGTTGCTGGCACTTCTCATCGAGCTGGAAAACATTCCGGATATGGGCCACAGTCATAGGCTCTACGAGCAGATTTTTGTACATCACTCTATCAGCTAGAGTGATTTGGGAAGCCGTAGATATAGATGGTGGTGGCGGCCGATTTGCAGGGTTGGCATTGCTTGGACCGGGTGGTGGTTCCTGCGGCTGTTGCACTGGGATATCCGGAGGGGGTATGGCCTTCGCCTGACCATTGTTAGCATCATCATCCGGTCCCTTCCTTTTGTCTCGCGGCTTTGGCAGAGCTGCTCCAGTTTGATCTTCTTCCATCACACTCCTGATGGCGAAGAACACCTGACATGATGTGACGGCCTTGTCGATCCACTCGTCGCGATTGATCTCCTCCTCCATCTCCTTCATGGTAGAGTTGAGTTCTTCCGGGTTGACGTCCATCTCCTCCGAGTCGATGCTCATGTCAGCATAAAATGCATCCAGAACGGATTCGGAGGGTGCGGGAGCTTCATCGATGGCGAAGGACGATGCTGAGGAAGCAGGACCATTGGCTGGTGGTGGTGGTGGTAGCCCGGGTACGGCGATAGGCGCTGCCTAGGCTACCCCCTTGGTAGAGGGAAAACTGTTAACAGTGTTGATCATCTTCTCAAAAGTAAGGATGCCCACGACATGTTGCCACCTGAGCGTATGCCGGAGAAGTGTGACGCAATCCAGCCCTTTGGTGAAGTGGTAGACATCGTCATTATCTGGGTAGCCCTCCAGATCGGGTCGTATTCGGAGCCATCTGGCAAGGTAATCTCAGGGGCTTTCACCCTCTCCCTGAATGCAGCGTTCCAGATTGAAGATGTTTACCACACCGACGAAATGAGATCACTACTTTCCAGACACACGGGTAACCTGTCGGATCTGCAGCGATCTTCCACCATTATATCCTGCACAGGGACGGTTTGGGTGGGCCTTGAATTTTTCTGATCTAAGCCGACAAACTCCAAAGAGAGACCCGACTTCGATCCTTCTGCGAACGTGTCCTTCCCGTAGGCGGTCCGTGTGGGTCTTTACGATCCTCCGACTTCCAGGGCACTAGCGCCCAAGTCGGTTTCGCTGATGAAGAGGTGGATGTCCCTGATTGGAACAATCGAGTAGCAGGTGGGGTCATCTTCGCCGAGATCCAGAACTCATCCGTAGGGACGATCAGAACATTGCCGAAGAAGAGAACATGACTGATGGTTACGGTTTCACAGATTCCCGCGAAGAGCTTGGACCTCACCCTTTGTAGAGCTTGAAGCGCCTCTAGCCACACGATGGGCTTCAACTTTCATGGTATTGCCGATGAGTATTCCATGGAGGGGTCCTCGCAGTGCGTGTTTAGAGACGTGGGGTAAGGTGGTAAGTTGGCGGGTACGAGGTAACACAGCTTACCCAGTGTCGTTGTTATGGAAATGATAGTTTATGAGCACGCAAGATAGAGGTGTGGGAGCGAGCGACGACATCTGTAGGTGGGGTTGGGCACATGAATACATCGGGGACGCAAGAAGTACCCAGGTTCGGGCCCCTCGTGGTGAGTTACCAACCCTACTCCTGCCGATCAGACTATCTGGATGAACACTGAGAGCTACAAGTGCTCGTCGAGCTGTATCGGTGGTCTAGATAGAAGAATGAGAGGCCAAACCTTTCTACGATGCCCCTGCCGCCCCTTATATAGGCAGTGGAGGCCTCTCCGGCCGACACGGGCAATGGCTCCTGTTCCCGCCCGACACCGGTACAGGCCGTCTTCTCTGGTGTCCGTGCCGCTTCCTCTGTCCTTCTGTCTGGCCGCTGTATCACAGAGCTACGGGGTACTGTTCCCTACCACATCCGTCTGTCCTGACTGTTCGGCTAGGTTGACCTAGCCGGCTTGCCATCTCCTCTGTCTTTCTCTTCCCGGCTGGTACGATCCTACCAGCTACCTTGTCCGGCCGGTAATATCCATCCGGCTAGGTGCCCTTCCTACATCTTCTTATCCGGCTGATTGGTTTGCTGGCTTCCTCTGCGTATGGCCTTCTTCCTAACCTGCTGAGTTTTTACATCCGGCTGGGATCAGCCGGCTGGCAGTTACATTGCCCCTGATTCTTGTCCGGTTAGCCTACCCGGCGGTGATCCCCCCGACACTAGCCCCCGAGCACGCGTAGATTCCACCCTTAGGAAAAATTTCGCGGGCTCCAAAGCTAGTTTGAATTTTTCTCTGGCTGAGTTATGGCGGTTGGGTTACTCGGCTACTTCATCACGGACGTCAGCCACGCGCGTGATGATGACTTTACTGCGACGTGCAGCGATGCGTCGTGTCAAGCATCGCCTCGGGAATCGTCGCCGACACCTCGCTTGCTACGCCCTGGATCTTTTGTGCCCTTTGCGCCTTTGCAAATGATTCGGGGCCATTGGGGGTATGTGGTGCCGCCACGTGGCCAGCCGGCGGTTACCCTACCCGGCCCTTAAATACCGTGCACGCCACACCGTCGCCCCCACTTCGCCATTTGCCCCTTCTTGCTGCCAAAACCGCTACGTCGACCCTCTGCACCTTGCTGCTCTTCTGCGCCCATGCCGCCGACGAGCCCGCACCGCCTCCGTCTTGCCGGTGTTGCCCCTTTATTGCTTGCCGGAGCGACGGGCCACCGCCTTTCCTCCGCCGCTCCCTCTTCTCCTCCTCTTCCTCCCTTTTCTCCTCCGCCGCTCGCCGCTGTCGAAGGAATGGCGGAAAGAAGCGGTGTCTGGTGCGGCTCCTCCGTCACAGAGGAACAGAGTGAGAAGTACCGGCGCGCTCGCCTGCTGCCTACCGCCGGCGTGGTCGGGGTGCGCCTTGCACCAACCGGTGAGATCTTGCCGAACCCACAAGCCGGCGAGCGCGTGTCTTCCTTGCTCTTCTTGCGCATGGCCTGGTCTTCCCGGCCAGCGCCTTCTTCCGCTCCTTCCTCGCCCACGTCGACCTCCCCCTCCACCATCTCGGCCCGAACGCGATCGGCATGTTGGCGCACTTCGTAGCCTTCTGCGAGTGCTGCCTTGGGATCCAACCGGATCTCGGGCTCCTATACCGCCTCTTCCCCATTCGCCCTTGGTGTAGTTCGCCAAAGGGCCGCTCGTGCCTTGCGGCGACGCCTTCATTTACTCCCGCGTGTAGACCAGCTACCCAAAGTTCCGGCTGCATGACACGATCAAGCTTTGGCAGCAAACGTACTTCTACGTACGTAACATGTCCGTAGATGAATGGTGCAACTTGCCGGCCTTCCAGGACGTCGAGTCCTCCCGGGTGAACTGGGAGCAGAAGCACTACGGATCCAAGACCGAGGCAGAGGAGCTACGGCGCCGGATGAGGGCGTTGGTCATAGCCGACCCGACTGGCGGCGATGTGATGTTCAGCTGGGCCTCCCGGCTGATGATGCCCCTGCAGCAGCAAGCACACAAGATGTGCTATTATTCCGGCCGCCTGGAACCTACCCGACTCTCCCGCCGTGATCCCCTATTCTCCAACCTATATGAGTGGTTCTGGATGATCACGAAGGAGAAGATCAAGGCTGACTGTTCCTTTGGCCTTCCTCCCTACCACCGCAAGAACCGTGCTCCTCGGGTAAATTGACTTATCGTTTTTTCTTGCCTTTCGCTCATCTGGAACCGCTTCTTGATTCGGCTCGTCTCTCTGTTCTTTCTTCATAGACCTTCCCATGCATCATCCAGGTGGAGGGCGAGGAGCCCCTCTATGTCTTCACCGCCGACCTCACCGAGCCACGCCCATGCCGATCCAGCGAGGGCTCGGACGGTGAGGAGGGGTTCTTCCCCAGCCGGACCGATGAGGCGGTGGAGGACCCGCACGGCCCTGCGCCGGAAGAGAGCGATGACACCGCACCGCCCGAGCCGGCCAGGAACCAAGCCAGCGAGAGGAGCTCGAGCCAGGCTACTGCTCCCACGGATCCGGCTGCCAAGCGCTGTCGGGTGGCCGTCCCTCCATGCCCCGGGCGGGTCGGAGGTGCCCAGAAGAGGACCGACGCATCGGTGGTGCAGGGTTAAGTTCTTCTTCTCCTTTGTCTCGTTCTTCTTTCCTTCTTGCGAGTCTGTTCTTTCTCTTTTCCTTGCTCTTGCCTTAACTTTGTTTTTGCCTTTGCAGTTCCATCCTTTCCTTCACCGCGAGCCTGGCTCGCAACGTCTCCAACTCGCCGCCTCGCGATCCCCCCGTCCATCCTATCACCCCGTCGACAACTTCCCTCCCGCCTCTGCCTGAAGTGACTCTGCCGCCGAAGATGGAGACCATGGTCCTGCCAGCTCCCGTTGCACCCTTAGGTGAGTCAGGGCGGCCGGACACGGCCTCCGTCCTTGGCGGAGCTTCTTCAGCCGGCGCGGGGGGCTCTCGTGCCGGCCAGGATTTGGTGGTGGTGGAGGAGGTTGAGTCTGACGAGGAGGAAATGACGCAGTGGCTGGCCGCAGCTCGCGACGCGTCGGCTGCTCTAGCCGGCCTCCTCGTGCTGCTACCCCTAGAAGTGGGCCTTGCTCTCCAAGGCTTGGAGGGCAGCCTAGAGACTGGGATGGCGTAGTGTCGGCAACTTTGCGACGTGGGCCAACGCCAACCAGGCCACATCGGCAGAGCTGGCTATGGCATGAGGGACTGCGCGGAGTAAGTATTCTATCTTGCCCTTCCTTTTCTCTCTTTTGTTTATTCGGCTGCCTTCTCACTTCTCTTTTGTTCTCTTGGACTTGTGTTGTAGTCGTCCTTGTGTGCGTGCAACGCGAAATTGATCGGCTGACGTGCTCTAACGCGCGCCTCAGCCGGGACAACTCTGTTCTTCACGTGCAGAACAAGGAGTGGCACTCCATGGTTGACCAGCTAGAGGCCACGACGAAGGAGCGCGAGGAATCCCTCACCAGCCGAGCCACCACCTTCAATCTCCTAGACAAGGAGGTCACCCGGCTGAAGGAGCATGCTACCTTCCTGGAGGACGAGCTGATGAAGATCGGCCACGTCACCAAAGGTGAGTCTGGCTGCTTTTTCCCTTTAGATTCGTCCGACTGGTTCTTGCCGGACTCGCCTTTTGACTCCCCCTTCTATTAAAAAAGTTTCTATCCACAAGTAGATGTCCTGGCCTACGATCAGGTGCAGCAGGTCACGCCGAGCGAGAAGGCCTGCACCCGGGATCTAGTGGCGTAGCTCGGGGAGGACGCCGCTAACCTGCGCAAGGCCGGCGCTGACATCCATGCCCTTGTATGGCCGGGTGAGGTCCTGCCGGAGACCATGGGCGCCCTTGCCATCAAGCTCGGCGACGCGCCAAATGCCATCGAATGGCTTCGCGAGCTCTGCTCGTGTCGGCTCCGAGATGGTCTGGCGCTGATGTTGAGCTGGTACAAGGACACGCGCATGGAGAAGCTGACGGAGGGCTTCTGAGTCGGCGCGGATCTCCCTATCGTGCGTCGGGCCAACCCAGGACTTCGCTCTGCCGCCATCACGATCGCCATCTACGCCGACATCAACGAGGTGTTAATGGAGACGGAGGCGAGCACTGGGCCAGAAGGAGAGGTGGAGGTGTCCTCCTAGTCAGTCGGGGCCGGCTCGGGTCCTCCTCACGGCAAGGGCCCGGCAGCATGAAGAAGAAAAGATCCCTGGGATGCCGGGCGTAACTGTATATAACTTTAGTCTTGTGTACTCATGGTTTGGAACCTTTGGATATGCAGGGGCTTCATCCCGGCTGTTTAATAATTATCAAGTGACTTTTGCCTTCGTGCATATGTCTTTTGCTGGGTCTATCGGACTGATTTATCCCAACCGGTCCTTCCCAGTCGGTTTCATCTTGCTTTTACTTGAATAGATGACCACCCCCGACTTACTTAGGCATGGGCCTTTTCTCCTGCTCCTTTTCTTTCTGCGATCTTGTGGTTCTTACTTGGTAGGATCTTGCCGTATTGCTCTGACGGCTAGCACACCTTCTTGCCCGGAACTATGTTCTTCTAGTGGGGGCGCGCCAGCGCACCCACTGGTTGTAGCCCCTAGATTCAGAATAGCTGGAGTTGCCAGATGTTCCGAATCTTCAAAAATTCTTTCTCTTCACCTTATCCTTTGGAATTGGACTTGCTTAGCCAAACAGGAGAAACTGCATCCCGGCCTGGCTAATATATTCGGCCATACTTTGGCTCCTTTTTTCTCTATTACTTTCCTTAACTTATCAGTCTTTCTCTCTTTCTTTCTTTCCACTTTCTCTCTTTCTTTCTTTCCTATTTCAATATTCCTTTATTTCATCTTTCTTTCTTTCCTCTTGCAATGTTCCTTTCTTCCATCTTTCCCTCTTTCTTTCTTTCTTTCTTTCCTCCTTCAATCTTTCTTTCTTTCCTCTGCCTTTACTGGTTAAGAAATCTCTTAGCCGAGAAATTTGCTCTTCCAGTGGGGGCGCGCCAGCGCACCCACTGGGTGTAGCCCCCGGGATTCGGAGTATCTACCTCAGATAGTTGCTTCGAATCTTCAAAAATTTCTTTCGTTTTGGCTACCGGCTTTGCCTTGTATGCCCGACTAATTGATTTAGCCGGACAGGATGAACTGCATCCCGGCCTGGGTGATCTAGTTATCTTGCTTTCCTGACCGGCTTCTCCTTTCCCCGACCGGCTAGAACATCTTCTAGTAGGGAGCTACATACTTCCAGTGGGGACGCGCCAGCGCACCCACTGGGTGTAGCCCCCGAGATTCGGTGTAGCTACCGTAGATAGGTGCTTTGAATCTTCTCTGCCTTTGAGATCTGGCTCAGTGCAATTTGTGCAAAAAGAAAACACACGAAAATGGTTTCTTATCAGTGCATTATTATGCGGTAAGTATTTCATTGTTCGACTAAAATTTCATTTTTTGAAAACTAGCTCGTGCTTTTCTGAACACGTAGTCAATTTCTCATGCACGATGCTGATTACACTGCACCTTGCCTGGTAACTTGGTTGCAGTCTAGAGCCGGAACCAAAGGGAGTTGACAATACATCGCGCACGGTACAAGAGGCTTAGTAGCCAGGAAATACCAACTAGGCACATGGTCGGATTGTCCGATCTGTCGCATCTTTCACCATTTTTTGTGTGGGATGCCTCGGGCTTTTGCTCTTGCTAGCCGGACAACCGGTTGCGGTCTGTAGCTGAGACAAAGAGTGGGCCTCGCACACTACGCAGACGGCTTATATAATTAGAAGGCCGGGCCAACCGACGAGCCTTCACGGTTAGGGTTTAACGAAAACCGGAAAAACATTTGCAGAATTTAATCGAAAACGAACAACAACGAAATGTATGGCAAGGAGCCCCCGAGCGTCAGCCGGGGGTTCCACATCTTTCATTCATTCAACATTCCGGATACATACACTAATTTTTTTACTAAGTGTAAAATGGTCGGAGTAGGTCCGTGTTCCATGGCCGCTCTGTCTCCTCGTCCGAATTTTTCCAGCTTATTCTTGCGCGGCTGCTATGCATTGATGAGGTAGTAGGAGTTGTTGTGTAGAGCCTTGCTAATGATGAAAGGGCCCTCGCATGGAGGAGACAACTTGTGCATGCCCTTTGTATCTTGTATCAGTCGGTGCACCAGATCACCTTCTCGGAACGCGATAGGCCAGATACGGTTGGAGTGATACCGGCGTAGCCCTTATTGGTAAGTGGCCGATCTGGACAAGGTCAGCTCGCGGGCCTCCTCGAGGAGGTCCATTCTATCCTCCATCACCTCCTTTCACCTTCTCCATGTAGAGGAGCTTGCGGGGTGAGTCGAACTTGATGTCCACCGCGAGGACCGCTTCCGAGCCGTAGGTGAGGAAGGACGGGGTGAAGCCGGTTGATCAATTCGGGGTAGTGCGTAGGCTCCACACCATGGCCGGGAGTTCCTCAATCAAGCAGCCGGTTGAGCGCTCCAGTGGCTCGATCAATAGGGGCTTGGTTCCGGCTAGCAGCAAGTCGTTTTCTCTCTCCACCTGCCTGTTGGACTGCGGGTGCGCGACGGACACGAGGTCTAGTAGGATCCCCTTGTTGTGGCAAAACTGGGCGAAGGCTCGCTTGGCGAAGTTCGTGCCATTGTTGGTGATGATGTTGTGGGGATACTCAAACCGGATGGTGATGTCCCGGAAGAAGGTGATGACCGTGGCACCGTCCAGCTTCCGGATAGGATTCACCTCAATCCACTTGGTTAACTTGTCCACCGCCACCAGCAGGTGGGTCATGCCAGCTCGGGATTTCTTGAAGGGGCCGACCATGTCCATCCCCCAGAAAGCAAAGGGCCACGTGATCGGTATGGTCTTGACCGTTGAAGTCGGCATGTGCCTCAGCCGTCTTAAATGCTGGCAGAGTTGAGGACGTATAAGAAGATAATGTTGTGATGTGACAGAGCTGAGGACATATAAGAAGATAAGGGGGAGAAGAGGGTGAGGGTGTGGCCGAATCAGCAAGCTCGAGCTCGACTAGGAGCTCCCGAGGTGGTGGTATTGGCGGCGAGATCGGACTTGCTCTGGGTGGTGGCTAGGGCTTCAGAAAGTGAAGAAAAGAGCAAGGGCGAGAGGGAGATTGTATATCAAGGGACGCATGCATGAGGGGCAAACTGATCGGCTGGAATCACTGGATTCGGCAGTGAGAAATGCATCGGAAGCGAGGCGTTCTGGGGATGGTCTCCGGTTCAGCAAGGAAGACGACCGGGGTGGGTCCCCCATGTCAGCGAGGCAGCTAGAGGGAGTGGGATGCGGCTTCTGCTCTACGTTCTTGCTGGGCCGCTGGCGTTTCTCTACGCGTAGGGCGCGTGGTAGGCGTCATATAGGGGTGGGATGCTGGTTGTGCCGGGGTGGTGATACTTGCATTTTGTATCATCATTTTTAGGACCTTTATGCACTGTTTCGAATCATATTTACCTTGATCCATCATTATTTATGCATATTTAGAGGATTTGCGGGACTTTCCTACAAAGTCCCTTTTATTGGTATTTAATTTCTAGGAGGCAGAAAACCACCATTTTCATGTTTTTGTTGTTTTAGGACCTTCTAGGCGTCAATAAATCGAAGGAAAAATACATGATGAGTTTTCCACAAAGAGAATCAACTTGGGCCAAAGAATGAAGCGAGGGGAGCCACGAGGCCTGAAAAAGGTCAGGTGGCGCTCCCGCCCCCTAGGCGCGCCACCTATGCTATTTCGGCCCTCGAGCATCGTCTCGCCTTCTCCTTTGGCGTACCCCCTTATATTCCTATAAAACCTAGTTCCCTAGGAGGACGGAATTTTTTGGCAAAGGAGAGCGCCGACAAAGCCACAAGCTTTGTTTTTCGAGTCAGATTGGTCCTGCTCTCCATCCCGAAAAGTGGGATTTCGAGGCCTTCTCCACCACCATCATCATCAACATCGTCACCAATGACCATGTGTTCATCCCCCATCATCACGTGTGAGTAATTCCCCGTGGGCATGTGAGCTGGATGGGGAATTGATGATATCCATCATGTAATCATCCATATGTATCAAGATTTGAGGTGTTTATCTTGTAGACATTCTTGTATGACTGTATGTACACTTTGGCTATGTTTAGTGCTTGTTGCTAAGACCCGAGTGACATGATTTCAGTACTGAACTTTTATTCCCCAATCATTTATTTGAGTTTGGTATGTATTTGCAAAGTGTATTACCCATTACTATGTTGAACCTACGAACCCTAAGGTGGCAGTTACGGAACACAATGGGAATATATGATAGATTTAGTATATTGCGTGTTCATGAAGTGTTAATGCTTTGTTCCAGTCTATTTGAGAAGGTAGATCTAAATTTCCTGAAATACCAATTTGGCCACAGTGAAATGGGTAGGCAGGACAAAAGATATTATGCAAACTTACATGCATGATTATATTTGGAGCACACACCTACACACAACTTAAATAGAGATAAATGTCATGTTAGTATGTACATTATATGATGGATATCATTCATGCAACACCCCTCTATTACCTCATGCCTGCGTTTTGGCCACTAAAATTTTCACAACATTACTTTTAGTAAAAAATGGAAATTTGGTGCTTTATTTACTACTTTGTTTTATTGCTTTGAATCAACTTCCATAAATCACCGCTTTCTTTGCAAGTTTATTGATATACAGATGTGATTCCGAGTGACGTCTCAATTGCTAAAGTCTTATTGGTATTGTTGTGTTCCCCTTGAGTCGAACTATAAATTTTGGTAATACTTCCCATCGAAGATTTCAGCTATCCTCTATACTTGTGGGCATCAAGAAATTTCCTGGCGCTGTTGCCAGGGAGCCTTGATTTATTGGTAATACCATATATTATCATATACTTGTTGTACTTACTTGTCTCTCATCATGGGAAAGAGTAAGGATGCTGCTAAGCGGGATATTATGCCTTCTACAACAATAAGAGGTATGGATTTTCCCTCTAGGACAAACTTTTCACCCAATGTTGTTACTACTCATGCTATTAAAAAGAAAACTACTATACTAGAAAGTTCATCATTGTCTAGGAAGTCTACTAGTATTAAAAAAGATTTGTTGGACGAGGGCCAAGATAAAGAGGGGACACCTGATTTATCTAAGTCCTTATCCAATGATGATATGGAACCTAAATATAATAAATATGAACATGTTAATGAAAAGATAGTGCCACTAGTTCTAAAAAATACACCTAGTGAAGAGGATATTGCTTTCACTAAATCTTGTATGAGTCTTGATCTAGATGACTTGGATAAATTTAAAGAAACTCTGAGTACCTTTTCTTTAGGAAAACTATTTCCTGATGCTAGTAAATGCAATGAACCTGAAGCATTCATTAAAGATAAGGATTATGATTTTGAAGTTAACACTGAAATAATATAAATATTTGAAGCATCTAAGTTCTATGGTAAAGAAGAAGAATTTCCCTATGAGCAATTGATGAATTTAGAAGATACTACTTGCCTATTTGGAAAAACTGAGATACAACATCGCTATTATTTCTTAAAAAATTTCCCCTTCTCTTTGGGAGGGGATGCTAAAACTTGGTACAAATAATTAGCTCCTAAAGTCCATTACTAGTAAGGAAGCATGCTTGTTTTTGTTTTTCCATAAGTATATTTTGTGCCACTGGAAGGAGATGTCCTGCACATGGTTTTAAGGATAATGAATTACTTGATCCATTATATAATTGACTAACTGAAAGTTCTAGCACCTATCTAGACAGTGTTGCAGGAAATATTTTTTGGGACATGACTATTTAGGAAGCTAAGGAATTATTGAATACTATTACTCAGAATTATATGATTAGCATATTGAAGAAGAAGAGAAAAGTGAGGAGATTAATAACAAGAGATGTGTTCACATATTATCTAATGAAGATATGGAAGAAGCTCATAAATCTATGGAGGAAAGGGGTATTAAATCTTCTCATTTAAAGGAACTTTCTGATAATGGTTTTATATTCCCTATTGATAAACCATGCTTCCCTATTCAAGTTCATGTTATGTGTTCTTCTGAAAGCAATGGAAAGGTATCACCTTATATTGAAATATCTTATGTTGATCATTCTAGCAAATTTATTCCTCATCAAGAAACATATGATCACAATATTGAAAGGGAAATAATGGATAATTCTCATAAGATAAATGTTCTTCATAAAAGAGTAGGATCTTGTGTTGAATCTCTTAAGATGACTATTAAGCACTGCAAAATGATGAATAATCAAGTTGAACAAATGATTTCTCTTCAAAATAAGTTGTATGAAAAGATTCTTACTGAGAAGAAGAAAATATGTGGACTTAACACAAGGGGAGGCTCTAGCACTCAGGATCCTGATTATCCTGATGGACATCCAAAAAGGAATAAGCAAGAGGATCTTAAGAAGAAGTCAATTGCAGGAAAATCTCCCAATGAAAATTAACATAATAGGAATTCTGAAGATCAATAAAATGATATATCTATCTCTGATGTTGAAGCTGAGGATAATAATAATGAAGAAGATGATGTGGAAATGTCCAAACCAAATGAAGAATCACAAGAAGAGGAGAATAATGAAGAATCTAGTCCTATTGTAAGTGAGTACCCTCAATCATCAAGGGATAAATATAAGAAGAAGAAGCCTCCAACACAACCAAAAGGTGAAGAAAGGGATCCATGGGTACAAAGACATATACCATATCCCCAAGAGGTAATGAGAACTTTGGATGATGCAAGGTTTGAGAAGTTTATTGAATTGATAAAAAAATTATATTTTCAAATTCCCTTAGTTGATGCTATTAAAGTACCTCCATATTCCAAATATATGAAAGATATTGTCACTAATAAAAGAAAGATACCAAATGAAGCTATTACAACCATGCTTGTTGACTATTCTTTTAAGGGAAGACTACTTAAAAACAGAGGGGATCGAGGTATTCCAAACTATTCCTTGCACCATTAAAAATTCTCGTGTTAAATATGCCTTGTGTGATCTTGGAGCTAGAGTAAGTGTCATGCCTTTCTCTCTTTATAAGAAACTTAACATAAATAAATTAGTACCTACTAAAGTTTCAATTCAAATGGCTGATAAATCTACTGCTATTCATGTTGGTATATGTGAGGATGTTCATATTATGATTGCTAATGTGAAAATTCCCAGAGTCTTTGTTATATTGGAAATGCCTGAAGATGTTAATCTATCTATTATTCTTGGTAGACCATTCCTAAATACTGCAGGGGATATGATTAATTGTATTGAAAGAAAAGTAACATTTAATGTGAAAGGGAAGGATCACACTATATATTTTCCAAAGATGAATTTTATTGAGTTACCTAAGATAACTGTTAATACAATTGAACCGAAGGTTCTTATAATTGGAAGTTTTGAAATTCCTATTCCTCCTCTCAAGCTTAAGTATGAAGTAATACTCGTTGGAACTATTCCAATCCATTTTGAGGTACCTTAAATTTTCTTTCTTCTAAAGACAATAAGTGAACCATTGTTTCTATCCTTATCATAGTATTAATGAGACTTGATCAACCTCATTTTTAACATGGTAATGGTGATATGATGATTGCCATTTAATTATTTTTGTAGTAGTACTATAGTTTACTTCAATTCCTTCATTTAAAAATTAGTCACTTTAATTATTTTATGTCTATTTTTGACAATTTTTTAGTTCAGGGAAGTTTTACACATAAAATATTTTTCAAAAATTACGATAAAATTCCCAGGCTATTTTTCTACATAGAGGATTCACCCTTCCAAAGGTAATTGCCAGAAATAAAGTGAACAGAGGCCAAGAAAGACCAGGTGACGCGCCTAGTAAGGGAGGGCGTGCCCCCTGCCCTTGTGGGCCCCCCCAGGTGGAGTTAGGTGGCCTCCAACTTCCCAGGTTCTTCAGTTCCTCTCAGAACCCGACCAGGTACCACTCATAACAATTTCCTCTCCTCATTTCTCGATCTCCAAGTTTTGTCAGCCATTTTCACTTCCCTTTGGAGGGATTGCTCATTGGTATGTGACTCCTCCACTCATCCAATGTAAGATCCCACCTTTATAAAGGTAAAGATCCCTGTGATTGCAATGCTAGTCCCTAGATCAATTGCTAGCATCCACAGTTTAAGATGAAGTACACAGAAACAAAGGTCATTATTACATCGTCATTCTAGAGATAACATAGTCTTTTACAACTCCATAGCCATAGGCTAGTACAAGAGTTTAACTTAACAATATAAAATAGAAGTCTTCATCTTCATGTGCCACAGGCAAGCTGGTTGACTGTAGACTCATAACCCCTAATCATCATCAGAGTAACCTGCAACATCACAAGTTACAGCCACAGTGGGTCAATACATTGGAATAGTATTGGCAAGTGATACCTTAGTAGAATATTGGCATCTAGTTACTACATGAATTTGGCTAAGTGTAGCTTACGCTTGCTTTGCTCAAAATAGGTTTTACCTATTAGTTGTAAATAGTAAGTTTTGTTTGGCAAAACTTTCCCAAGGAACCACCAATAGAAATTGGTGAACCTTCACCCTTGTTCAACCACAAGTTTTAACTTAGAAAATTATGATGAGGAGATTCTTGTTAGCTTCCATGTCTTGATGCTCAAGTTGTCCATTACCGGGGACACGGCTAAGTACTTAGTTTCTTCCATCTGCAGAGGTGGTGCACTTTCCCCACAAGACTTGATTTTCACCAAGACAGGACCTTTCAGAAGCCTTCCCTTGGACCAAATGGATGCGTTCCAACCTATCATCCCACTACCACCAACTGTCCAAATGGCTAAGTTATTGCAACCTATATGATCCAGGCAGAGCCCATAATGCCATGTGGCTGCACTAGAAGCTTCTTAACATTTGGCATCTCAAATCCCTTTGTTCCTAGGTGGCATGCCACAAGTGAGATACACAAGGTAAACCATAGAAATGGGCCTTGTGTAACCACTCAACACAAACCATTCTTTCCATTCCACCCAGGTGGTTTATTCACTTAGTTGTTTTATTAAGCAAAACATAAGTCAAAGACTTAGAAATATTTTCCATAGCATGTATATATTCCACCCTTGGTTACTACTAGCTAGGCTAAGCATGACAATAGCAAGTATCTTAACTTAGAGAAAATTCTAACAATTCTACAACTACTAGGATTTCCCTAGCATAGCATATAAGTACTTAGAAAAATATTCATGCAAGCCCTATACAAAATATCTCTAGTGCATAGTCAAAATATTGGGACAAAAATATGAAGCACCACTTGACTTGGTAGTTGGGGGAGTAGCAACAATATTCACAACCAAAATCACTACTAGCACCAAAATCTACACATAAAATGATAGCACCAAATTCACATATCAAAAATATACAAGAAAAAATATATGAATGCATGCAAATGCCATGTGATGATTTTTATAAATCAAACAAGACAAGTGAAACAGTACTTAATCATCAACAAAACAATTATACACTATATAAAATTGATTTGGCCCTTGAACTTTTTCCATATAATTTTTATAGACAAAATAAGCTTAGAAATGTCTCCGCAAAAACAGCCCATTTTACAGATGCAATTTATTAAAAAAAGGTTCATAATTAGATATAACTCTTTCTCCTGATTCCAATGATATAAAATTTGCAAAATTTGAACGTGTGGATCAAAAGTTATGAATTTTGCAAGTTTGAACAACTAATAGATCTAATTCTAGATTTTAAATTTAACCCTAGCCACGCGGCGCTTCCTGATTGGACGATACCGCTTCACTCAGGATCACGCTTCTGCTCCATTGGATCAAGTTAGATCCAACGCGCTAGATCTAAAGAAAACGGTTCGATCTAGATCTAATCTAAAGTCTTCGATATAGATCTAACGGCGCACATTGCTTTGACCTATGAGTGGCGGCGCGAATGGCCAGAGCGGCGGCGACGCTTCTGCCGGCGGTGTACTGGCGGCGCTAGGGGGAAAATGAGAAAGGTGTGGGTCATTACCGAAGCATGGAGACGAGGTGATGACGATGGTCGACGTGGTGAAGACGCGGGCGTGCGTGACCGTCGGGAATTCCTCGCCGGAGTTGAGGGCGGCTTCAGGTGTGCTCAGGCGTCGTCGTTGGTGGCACTACAAGGCACATGAAGGCAAGTGAAAGGTGGCGTTAGACGCGCACTGGAACGGTGTGAGTGCGAGCGTGAAGCAGAGGGGTGAGGGAGTGCTAGGTTTACCGTAGTCGCTCGTCAGAGTAGAGCACGTCGTCGGACACGCGCGATCGTCGACGAAGACGACGCTGTAAGCCACAAAAAGGAGGTCTGTGAGCAGTGTTAGATGCGCGGGAGTGTGGCAAACATGACAGCAAGGTTGAGAGGGCAAGGGGCGGGGAGTTCTCACCGGAATCGATCGCCGGAGAGCGTCGGGCAGCGGCATTGCAATTCGAATTGCCGGCAACCTGGTGGCGAAGATGGTGTGCCGAGTGAGGGGAAATAAGCGGAGAGGGGAGGGGGTTAAGTAGCCGGAGCTGGGCGGGGAGTTACTTGGCGAATCAACGGCATTTAACTCGCGAATTCAACGGCAGTGACGGGGGAGGAAACAGCCAGAGCTGGTCGCGGGCGCGTGATTTCGGGGAAGATGATGACTTGGCGTGTGGGGCCAGCGTGTCAGCGACCGTGGGTAGAGCTACACGCGTGAGAGAGAGGGGGAAAGGGGAAATGGCCGGGTGGGCTTCGCGGGCTGCATCTGCTGTTGGGCTGGAAGAGTAGCGCCGGCCCTTTTCCTATTGTTTTATATTTTTTATTTCTGATTTGATTTTCTGGAATCAAATTCAAAGGGTTTTCAAATGGATTTGAATTCAAACCTGTTCCGAATTTTTGTAAAGTATAATTTGTACCTTATTGGCTGCAGAACAAAGTTGTTCACTCAAAATACCTTGGCCCAATGGAATTTTAAATAAAAACAGTGCCTTTACCATTTGTTTAATAAAGGCATAAGAATGGTTTTAAGTTCATACCTTGTTTTGAAAACTTTGTCCAAGCTTTAGGAAATATCAATCAACTTTAAGTTCAAATATCTCTGGTTTAAAACAAATAATCTCATACTAGAGAGTAGCATTGGGCCAATGCCTTGCTTACATAAAATAATAGACATTCAAATGCTTCTTTTTTGAAATATCATTTGTAAATGATCCTAAAATGATTATGAATGCATGGATGATATGCAAACTTTGAAATCATGATTTTTGGGATGTTACATCCAAGCTATTTTTGATATGATGCTTTATATTGTGAGAAAAATGCTTCTCTTGGTACTACATCTCATGCATGAGAATCCATGGATTTGAAGCTTTCTAGTGGAAATGATTTATAGTAATGCTTGGTAGAAACTTTTTGGAGCATATCTAAATGATTATAACTTGATACATCTAATTGTTTAGTGATTTTTATTCTTAGTGCTGTAAGGTCTCATCCACCATGAATAAGGGAAAAAGCCTCATGAGGAGTTTAAGACCAAGGATAGGCTCAAGAACCTTATCCAGTTATGATGAAGAGAATGAATGGAAATATCGAATGATCTTTAAGGCGGGGGCCTTGAAGGTGGAAGCCACCAAATGGCCTGACCCCAATGCGCTGATGGCATTATCCATAGAAGAATATTTTACTTATTTCTTGCAGAAAACCAAGCCAGTGGAATTTGCAAGACATCCTCAACCTACCTACTACGAGATGAGCAATGTGCCCGAGGATATTCATAGAGGAAATTTCACTCATAGATGAGGTCCTGAAGGTCGTTCTCTAAGGGATCTGCATCAACAATCTTAGCTTGGGGGAGTTCCACCATACATTATGCTTTTTAGTTATCATATTTGCATCTAGTTCGTAATCATTAGGAGGTTTTTGCTTGCATCCATTAGGTATCGATTTTACTAGAGATTTAAGAGCTCTTAGAGCATTATCATGTATCCTTGGTTGAGTGGTTTTGAATGAAATATAAAGTATGGTGTCATCCATGATTCTCTTGTTCAGGATTTATGGGTAACACTCATGCAGATGTGTGAACCATATGTAGAAATTTCACTTACATCTTTCCTTGAACTAAATTAACCTGATCATGTTGGACAAGCATATAATTACTTAATAAGATGAACTTGGAAATAAGGAAAGATCCATGCAAGGAAAGCAACACTTCTTAAAAAAGGAACATTGTGAATTTGTGGTGAGATAGGGAGTCTTATAAAATAAATTGTTGGAAAGAGGAGGATGACAAGGGGACATGATATACTCTTGTTCTACTTAGTAATCAACGAGTAAACTGAATGGTTGTCATGGGTATTTCAATAAATATGCTCTACGGGAAATTGTTTGAAAGGTAGGCACCCAAAAATTTGGCTAGCCGTGGAAAGTGAAAGACAAAGGTTGTTTAGAGCATATTCCATGATTGATAGACCCATGAATAAGGTTTATACTTGTTACTGAGAGGGCAAGACCGTTAACTGATGTCATGCGAAAAGTGGTGAAAGTTCTTGAAAAAATTCAAAATAGTCATGTCTATCTGGCTGTTTAAACAATTCTCTTTTCCACTATGTGCTTTATGAGAAACTTATCTTTATTGCAAATGAATATCCAAAGTTTAAATTAAAATCTGTTAAAAATCCATGCAAATATATTGCAAATATTCAAGTGGATGATAAATTTGAGACTCGTTCAATTGTCCAACATGTAATGTTTAGTTTTTTCTCAAAAGTAAGGGTTAAATGATAATGTCTATCTATGTAGCCCACATTTTCATGGTAGTTAGTTCATATTTCTTTTGGACAAGTGAATATGCATAAGTTGATGATGACATGCTCCTATTTTCTTGTCAACCATAAGCTCATTGATGCATGATCATGATCTATTCGCTTATTTGCTCGAGGATGAGCAAAGGTTTAAGCTTGGGGGAGTTGATACTTGCATTTTGCAGACCTTTATGCGCTGTTTAGAATCATATTTACCTTGATCCATCATTATTTATGCAAATTTAGAGGATTTACGGGACATTCCTACAAAGTTCCTTTCATTTGTATTTAATTTATGGGAGGCAAAAAACCTCCCTCTTCATGTTTTTGCTGTTTCAGGACCTTTTGGACATCAATAAATCAAAGAAAAGAAATACCTGATGAGTTTTTCACCCGACGAATCAACTTGGGCAAAATAATGAAGCGAGGGATCCACAAGACCCGAAAGAGGTCAGCTGGCACGCCCACCCCCTAGGCATGCCACCTATGATCTTTCATCCTTCGAGCATCATCTCGACCTCTACTTTGGCGTACCCCCTTATATACCCAGAAAACCTAGTTCCCTAGGAGGACGGATTTTTTCACGAAACAGAGTGCCGCGAGGTCCATGATCTTTGTTTCTAGGGTCAGATTGGTCCTGCTCTCCACCTCAGAGAGTGTTATTGCGAGGTGTTATCCACCACCATCATGATCAACATCATCACCGACGACCATGAGTTCATACCCCATTGGATGCAAGTGCTTATTTGAATAATTTGCTGAGACAGGAGAGAGTGGATTTTATTGGTTTGCAAGAAACTATTAAGAAATATTATTCTGATGCTTTTTTCAGGAGGATTGATCCTATGAATCAATTCTCTTGGAGTTGGCTGCCTTCTGTGGGAAGATCTGGAGGCATTTTGGGGGGCCTACGTTCCTCTAAACTGACTCAACTTGATGTGTTTGTGGGCAAATTTCATGTTAAGATGAAGGTGTTTGATGTTTTGAAACAAATTCAGTGGCATTTGGTAGTAGTGTATGGGGCTGCTCAAGAGGAGAATAAAGAGGAGTTTTTATTAGAGTTAGTTGAGGTTTGTCAGGATCAAACTATTCCTTTGTTGGTGGGTGGCGATTTTAATGTGATCAGGTGTGCTTATGAGAAAAACAAGGGTCACTCTTTGAATAGGTGGGGGCACATGTTTAATTCGATTATTAATGTTTATGGCTTAAGGGAGATCCTCATGTCTGGAGGGCAGTTTACATGGTCCAACAACCAGAAAAACCCGACTTTGGAGAAGTTGGATAGAATCTTAGTTTGTAAAGAATGGGAGAAGTTGTTTCCTCTTACTACAGTGCACAAGTTTTCTAGAGAAGTTTCTGATCATAGTCCTTTGATTCTGGATACTATGGAAGGGCAGGAAAAAGGTGGCAGGGAATTCAGATTTGAAAAAAGTTGGTTACAGTGTGATGATTTTTTGACCAGGGTGGAGAAAGTTTGGAAAAAATGTGTGAATGGTAAGAACAGTCTTGATAGGTTGCGGAAAAAACTTAAGAATGTCATAAATGATTTGAAAGGATGGGGTGCTCATTTAAGGGGTGAGGATAAAAAAAAAAGAAGAGATTGGTGGAGGAGCTTCGAGAATTAGAAAGTATTGAGGAGTTGATTTTGCTTACTGCTGAACAACTTAAAAGAAAATCAGTTATTCAGAAGGAGTTGCTAGAGGTGTATGAGAATGAGGAGAGATTTTGGTAGCAGAGATCGAGGGATAATTGGTTGCTTAGAGGTGATAATAACACTGAATATTTTCATAGGATTGCTAATGGAGTGAGGAGAAAGAAAATGATCTTTTCGATGAAAGATGGGGAGAATGAGATTCAGGGGACTCATGATCTCCTGCAGCATGCTACTAATTATTAGAAATCCTTGGTTGGTCCTGCTGGTGGGTTCTCTATTAGGCTTGCTGATGACAATTGGCAGGATTGGGAGAAGCTTAATGATGAGGATAGGGAAAAGATGGGGGTGCCTTTTACTGATAAAGAGGTTAAGGAGGTTATTGATCAGATGGAGAAAAATAAAGTTGCTGGTCCTGATGGGATTCCTATTGAATTCTATCAACATTGTTGGATGATTATAAAAACAGATGTTATGGCTGTGTTTGATGATTTTTTTGCTCATAAGATTGATTTGAGGAGCATTAACTATGGGGTGATTACTCTGTTGCCCAAGGGTGATGATGCTGATAGAATCCAGAAGTATAGATCTATTTGTCTGCTCCAGGTGCTGTTTAAGATTTTTACTAAGACTCTGACGGTTAGAACTGAGCCTGTAATGGGGAAATTAATTGACACGTGCCAGACTGCTTTTATTAAAGGGGGGTTTATTGCAGATGGGGTGACTTTGCTACATGAGATCTTAAAAGAATCGAAAAGCCAGAAGCAGCAGGGTGTGGTTTTGAAAATTGACTTTGAGAAAGCTTATGACAAGGTCAACTGGGACTTTTTGTTTTACTGTTGTAGGAAGAAAGGTTTTAGTAAAGATTGGATGATTTGGTTAAAAAGTGCTGTGACTCAGGGTACTCTCAGTGTTAAGGTGAATGGGGAAACTGGTCCTTACTTTGGCAGTTATAAAGGGGTTAGACAAGGAGATCCTTTTTCTCCATTTTTGTTCAATTTGTCAGGGGAATGTTTGGCTAAAATGGTGCTTAATGCACAGGCTAGTGGGTTATTTACAGGATTGGTTGATAATTTGTTTGATAAAGGGATTGCTATTTTGCAATATGTTGATGATACCATCCTGTTTATTAAAGATGATCCTGAGGGGGCTAGAAACTTGAAATTGTTGTTGTACTTGTTTGAATCCATGTCTGGTCTCAAGATTAACTTTGAGAAGAGTGAGGAGATGATGGTGTTGGATGATGAGGAGAAACTTTCCAATTATGCTAAAATGTTCAACTGTCAGAAGGGTAGCTGGCCAATCAAATATTTGGGGTTGCCGGTTTGTAGCAGGAGATGCACAGTGGCTGAGATGAGCTTTATTGGTGACAGGTTGAAGAAAAAGTTAGATGGTTGGATGGGGGTGCTTTATCTCTGGGAGGGAGACATGTTAAAATCACTGCTTGTGTTTCCAGTGTGGTTGTTTATCCCATGACTATGTTTCTTCTACATAAGTCAAATGTGGAAGAAATTGAGAAACAGACTAGAGCTTTCTTTTGGTATGGGAAGGTGGGGAAAAGAAAATATCATCTGGTTAAATGGAAAATTGTGTGTAGGCCCAGGAAAAAGGGTGGGCTAGGGATTAAAAACATTAGACTTTTTAACATTTGCTTGTTGTGTAAGTGGTGGTGGCGCCTTGAAGCTGAGGAAGGTCCATGGCAAGTTTTTGTGAGAAAGAAGTATTTGAAAAAGGGTGGGATCAGTACTGTGAAACACAGACAGAATGACTCTCCATGTTGGAATGATTTGATTAAGATTAGGGATCTTTATTTGGCTGGTAGGAGAATGAGGATTGATAATGGGGAGTTGACTGATTTCTGGCATGATGCTTGGTGTCTGGATACGCCTTTGAAGGATAGGTTCCCTGATTTGTTTGATATTTGCCAGAATCAAACGATCACTGTGGCTGATATGGCAAGAAAAGGGTGGATATGCTCTTTTAGAAGATGGCTGGATATTGATGGGTTGAATCATCAGGAGCAAATGAGAAAGATGCTGTCTGGGGTGAGTTTGAATCAGGAAAAAGACAGGCCAGTGTGGATGTGGAATAAATCTGGCAACTTCTCTGTTAAGTCGATGTACACACATCTGTCGAATGTAGGGATTGATAGAAGTTTCAAACATCTGTGGAAAGCTAAAATTCCCCTGAAGATTAAAATTTGGTTGTGGCTTATCTGGCACAATGCTATTCTCACCAAAGACAACATGAGGAAGAATTGGGTAGGAGATTTTACTTGCAGGTTTTGTAATGAGGATGAGAACATTGGGCACTTGTTCTTTTCTTGTGTGGCAGCTAGATACGTTTGGGGGGTGGTTGCCAGAGCTATTGGTGCCGCGAATAGGACTGGGTCCTTTTCTCAATACTTTTGGTGGGCTTCGCAGTGTGTGGGTGTTAGCAGGAATGTGCCGATTACGGTGGTGGCGGCAATTTGCTGGGCTATATGGAAGCTCAGGAATAGGTCTTGTTTTGAAAAAAAAACTTATTAACTCTCCTGTTGATTTGGTTATATATGCTTTTGTGTTCATTCGTTATTGGGCAGGGCTGCATGGGGAGGATGACCGGGCGGTGTTGCAAGCTGGAGCGGATACTTTGCATGTAATCGCCTTGTTGGCTGATCTGACTATGCATGTGGCTCTTGTTCCTTTTCTGGGACTGCCAGCAATCCCTGGAGATCGTACTCATGAAGCTCCGGAACTAGAAAGGGGGCGGGAGAAAAGAAGGAGAACTTGAAAAGAACTGGTTTGCGAGAAGATGGTGTTGGCATCGCACGTGGCCTCCTGCGTTTGGTCTGTTAGCTCCTCGATTGTGTTTGATAGTACTGTTCTCCACTAGCCTGAGGGCGGTGTTCTTGCTTCTCCAGCCTTCTTCCTTTTGTTTGTTTAGTTTGCTTGGTTTGTAATATGGACCTCTTGAATCTTTTTTGACCCCCTAGGTGGGTCAGTACTACGTTTATGTGTGTGTGGTTGCTGTTCCGTTGTCTGATGATAATGGAACCCAATCCCTCATTCTGGGGGATTGTATGGCAAAAAATGAGTTCATACCCCATTATCATGAGTTGGTAATTCCCTGTGGGCATGTGAGGTGGATGGGGATTGGATGAGATCCATCATGTCATCAACCATATGTATCAAGATTTGAGGTGTTTATCTTGTAGACATTCTTGTATGAGTATTGGTACACTTTTGCTATGTTTAGTGCTTGTTGCTAGGGCCCGAGTGACATGATTTCAGTACTAAACTTTTATTATCCAATCATATATTTGAGTTTGGTATGTATTTGGAAAGTGTATTACCTATTATTATGTTGAACCTGTAAATCCCAAGGTGAAAGTTAGGGAAAACAGAGGGAATATATGATAGTTTCAGGATATTGTGTGTTCATGAAGTCTTAATGCCTTGTTCTGGTCTATTTGAAAAGGTATATCTTAATTTCCTGTAGTTCCAAGTTGGCCTCGGTGTAATGGGCAGGTAGGACAAAAGATATTATGCAAACTTACATGCATGATTATGTTTGGAGCACACACCTACACACAACTAAATTAGAGATAGATGTCATGTTAGTATGATACATTATATGATGGATGTCATTCATGCAACACCCCGCTATCACCTCATGCCTCTGTTTTAGCCACTGAAAGTTCCACAACATTACTTTTGGTGAAAACTGGAAATATACTGCTTTATTTACTCCTTTGTTTTACTGCTTTGAATCAACTTCCATAAATCACCACTTTCTTTGCAAGTTCGTTGATATACATGTGTGATTGAGAGTGACGTCTCAATTGCTAAAGTCTTATTGGTATTCTTGTATTACCCTTGAGTCAAACTATAAATTTGGGTCTCCCGCCTCGAAAGGAGTGTCGGTACTGAAGGGAATATGCCCGAGAGGCAATAATAAAGTGGTTATTATCGTATTCCTTATTTATGATAAATGTTTATTTTGCATGCTATAATTGTACTAATACGGAAACGTTAATACATGTGTGTTTAATAAACAAAAAGGAAGTTCCTAGTTATGCCTCTCTTATAAACTAGCTCGTTGATTAACAAGATGATCAATGTTTCCTGATCATGGACATTAGATTTTGTTAATAACGAGGTCACAACATTAGTGTAATGGTGTGATGAACATTCATCCGAAGTATAGCATTATGATTAAAGTCATTGAGTTTATATTGCTATAACAACTTATGAAGTGATTCTAATCCTTAGACCATGAGATCATGTCAATCATAACACCGGAAGAGTTTCTTGATAACATCAAACATCACATCGTAACTAGGTGATTATAAAGATGGGTTCAGAACTACTAAAGTGTTATGTTGAGTCCCATGGATCGAGAATGGAATTTTTTCACCCCGATGACGGATATATATGCTCTGGGACCTCTCGGTGATATCACATTGATTAGCTTGCAAGCAAGTGATTTGATCACTAGAATGTTGTATCACGGGAACAAGAAAAGAGTGCATGTCAGTAATGAGATCAAACTAGGTATGGAGATACCGATGATCGAATCTCGTACATGTAATATATCGCGAAACAAAAGGATTAAGATACCAACAAAAAAGGTTCTCGTGATCACAAGAAAGTCATCGCTGAATGTGTGGGGGTCAATATAGGTCTCCAGATCCCGCTTCTGATTATTGATCTGAGAGGGTTCTCAATCATGTCCGCATTATTCGCGAACCGTAGGTTGGCACACTTAAGAGACACCGACATCCATTTGGAGCAAAAGTTTCATGCCGAAAAGAATAACAAGAGCAGGAATTTATTTCACTAGATACCGAAACAGGTTTTCGGGTGAAATTGCAGAAAGTGTTTCTGCATGTGAAATGAAATACTAGAAAGGGGTTATATGTGAATGTTTGTCATTAAAGTAATTGACAAAATTCTGTATAAATAAAAGGAGTTTTATTTAATGAGAGTTTGAATTAAATTTGGTGGAAATTTAATGGGAATTTTAGTGGGTTTTTTAGTGGAGGGAATCGAAAGGCATTTGAGTGAGTGGAGTGTCCACCAACATGAATGTGGAAGAGGTGGGGGCAGCCCCAAGGCTGGGCGCCATGCCCCTTGGGTTCCCCCCCTCTCCCCTATAAATGCCCCCCCTCTCATCCTCTCAAAGCACACCTCCTCGTGAAGGATCTCTCTCCCCTCTAGTATTTATCCCCCATGGTCTCGAACTAGAGAGATACATGTTCCCGGTGGCTATTCGGAAAGAAAGAGTTGCGCTTCCGCTGCATCGCTGAAGCGAGTAGGCGGAGGTTGCTCGGTGTCCCGTACGTGTGTGCGAGCACGGATGCGCAGCTGGTTTGCGGCGCTAGGACTTCCTTTCGATCTTGAGATCGGCAAGAGATCGTCTACTTCAACCACGAGTTTGAACTTGTTAAGCTTTGTTGCTGGGCTAGTGTTATGATATGGTGATGTTGTAAGTAGAAGTATGAGATAATAGTCTTACAACACACATAACGTGTAAGTTCCATAGACCTTGGCCTTACACATAGAGGTATGATAGTGATCATACCAAGGAGCACATAATGGAGATTATATGCGGGAACCATATCATTTCATTTACAAACATGTGATGTTTGATTGCATCTTATATTGCTTGTTTGGCGTTTTATTAGCATAATAAGATGATCCCTCATTTAAATATCAAGATGATCGGGTGTTCTTTGATCCACGACCATATTACGGGTGAATACTAAGGTTCCTACTTGGCGAGCCTAGCATGTACAGATGTCACATCCCAAAATTTTCCAAAAATTTAAATGTGAAAAATAAATAAACAAATTAAACAATTGTTGAAATTTAGGATGAGAAGAAACTTTTTGATTCCAATTTGAAACATCAAAACCTATTTTGATCAAATAGAATCCTAAAGGGATTTAAAAAGATAAATAAATAATAAAGTTATAATAATAGTTGGAATCACTATTTTTGGATCTTTTAATAAAAAGATATGGTTTTCATAAACAAAGTAGAAATAATAAATAAGGATTATTTTATAGAGCCAAATTAAATCTTGGCCAAGAAAATGAAAGAAAATATTTCTATTTGATAAAAAGAGTAAAGGATTATTTAAATAAAATAATAAGGATTTATTATACCCAATTATATTTGAGTAAAGGCTTTTTCCATTTTAAAATAAACATTAGAAACTTATTAAAGTGTTTTAAATAAAATTTCAAAGTGTTTTATAATTTCAATTAAACCCTACTGAAAAGGTTTTGGAAAAATTTAGAAAGTAAAATAGAGTTTTAAACATATTTGAATCCTATTTTGCATTAAAGACTAAAGTCTATTTATTTATTTTGAATAAATAATAAACCCTAAAAATAATTGTTCTATTTTGGACTTTGGAATATGTTGATAAACAGAATTTAAATTCACCCAAAGTTTGGTGGTGGTTCGAATTCATTTGGAGTTTGTAATGTTTGAATTAAAATCAAAACAGAATAAAAGAAATGGATAAAGAAAAATAAACAGAAGAAGAAAAAAAATAAAACAGAGTCAGCCTAACCCAGCTAGCCCACTAAAGCCCAGCAGCACATCTCTCCACCGCCCCCCTACAGTGAACCGTTTTCACCCGCGAATGGACCCACACAGTGGCTGACAACCAGACCCCACCTCCTCGTTCTCTCTCTCGCAGACAGCCTAGTCCCACCTCCCAGTCATCTTCCTCCCCGCGAAGACCACGCCCTCGTTGCCGTTTCTGCCGATTGATTGCGCCTTGAGTCCTCTTTAACCGCGGGTTGATTCATCCTCGTGATCACGCATACATAACCGCCTGCCCCTCCTATCCACTTCCCCTCTCTCTCTCTCTCTCGCACCAGCTCGCCACCGGGCTGCGCCAATTTTACCAGAGACCACGCTCTACTCCGGCGAGAACTTCCACCAATTCCGGCCACACCTCGCCGCCCCTCGCCCCCTCGAACACACGAGAGTGATCCCCAGCCTCTGACGCACCTCCATGTGCTTCCCATTCATCCGCACGAACACCAGAGCTTCGGCAACGATGACGACCTCTCGCCACCGTCCACTGCCTCTACTCCGGCGAGTACCCCAGGTAGCTTCTATCCGCCCCTTCCCCTCTCCTTGACACACGCAGGTTCTACTCTCACTCACGCGTCTAACGGATCCCTTATCTCGCTCTTATGTGCCTTGTAGCCCCGCCCCCAACGACGAGCAGAGGCGCCCGACGCCGACGACAACCACGGCGAGAAATTACCAGCAGCTCCATGCGCCCCTTCAGCTACGACGACCACCTAGAGATTCAGCACGACAAGATGAACCTAGTGAGCATCATATACCTCTTCTGCGCTTGCTAAATCACCGGCAACCTCGCCGAAAGAGCGTCATCGCCGCCATCCACCGTTGAGCGCCGCCAGGTTTTGGTTAGCGTGATAGGAGCCGTAGGATGCGATTTGTCTGGATAGAATTAGATCCAATCGAAAGGGTACGCATACACCTGTGCCACTCGATCTAACTTAAATCCAACGCTTCACAGCGACCGATCCGAGCGAAACGGTATGGACCAGTAAAAAGAAGACACGTGGCCAGACTGTTTGAATAAAAACCAGAAATGATCTATTAGATGTTCCAATTTGTAAAATTCATAACTTTCAAACCACACGTCCAAATTTTGCAAATTTTATATCAATAGAATCAGCAAGACAAATCCTACCCAACCATGCACTTTTTTTAGTAAATTGCTTCTATTAAATTGGTTGTTTTTGCAGAAACTTGTGTAGGCATGTTTTGAATATAAAATTCTTGTAAAATTATTTTGGTGATAAAATCTTTGGCAAATGGTTTGTTTTGAACCTACTAACCATAGAAATAAATTTGTGGTTTCAAAAATATATTTGGTGAAGAAAAATAATAAATCTTTGAATAAAAGCATTTCTAGCCAAATAAAAATGTTGATTATGGTTTAAAAATGATTTTTGGAGGAAAACCTTTGGGAAATGTTTTGATTTAATCTCTCTGACCCAAACACCAAGTTTTATGATTTAAAAATGTATTTGATGAACCTTATAAAGATTGTTGCTTTGCTAAAGACATTTTCAACTACATAAAATATTGATTTGGGTTAAAAATGGTTTTTAGGGTAAAATCTTTTGCAAATGTTTTTGCCACTTTATAAAATGACCAATAAGTGTTTTAGAATGCTTATAACCTATTAGAAACCACTTTTTTAAATAAACAATGTTTGGCATGCTTGCATGCATTGCTTTGTTTCTATTGTTTTATGTGATGTTTTCTTGAATGTTAGATTGAAATTGTGCCTTGCTTGATTGAATTGTAGTGATTTGAAGAGTGTAATCATTGCAAAGACAAGGAGTGAACTTATATTCTTTACCAAAAAGGCAAGTGATGCTCCATACTTTTGTCCCATTATTTTCACTATGCATTAGTGATATTTCTAAGTAGGACTTGCATGGAATTTTTGCTAAGTATAAACTATGCCATGGGAAATCCTAGTAGATGAAACCTTAGTAGAAATTTCCTAAGTTAAGATTCCAACTACTATCATGCTTAGCTTAGCTAGTAGAAAACAAGGGTGGATTATATTTCATGCTATAGAATATTTCTAAGTCAAGGACTTGTCTTTTGTTTAATAAAACAACTAAGTGAATGAATCACCTGGGTGGAATGGAAGGAATGGTTTGTGTTGAGTGGTTCACAAGGCCCATTTATATGGTTTACCTTGTGTATCTCACTTGTGGATGGCCACCCAGGAACAAAGAGATTTGAGATGTCAAATGATGAGAAGCTTCAAGTGCAGCCACTTGGCATTATGGGCTCTGCCTGGATCATATAGGTTGCAATAACTTAGCCAAATGGACAGTTGGTGTAGGGGATGATAGGTTGGAACGCGTCAAATCTGGTCTAAGGGAAGGCTTCTGAAAGATCTTGTCTTGGTGAAACCAAGTCTTGTGGGGAAAGTGCACCACCTCTACAGAGTGTAAAATCTAAGTACTTAGCCATGTCCCTGTTAAAGGACAATTTGAGCATCAAGACATAGAAGATATCAAGAATCTCCTCATCCCGATTTCTAAGTTAAAAACTTGGGGTTGAACAAGGGTTGAAGGATCACCAATTTCTATTGGGAGATGCCTTGGGTGATTTTGTCAAGCAAAAACTTAGTGTTTTCAAATGATAAGGAAAATCTATTTTGAGGAAAGCAAGCCTAAGCTCCACTTAGCGAAATGCATGTAGATGATAGACTCCACTATACTACTATAGTTTCACTTGCCAATACAATTCAAATGTATTGACCCTTGTGGCTGTAACTTATTATGTTGCAGGTTTGTTTGATATTAGTGAAGTTTATTGATTAGGATTACATGTCTACAGCCAACATGACTGCCTGTGGCACTTTGAAGATGAAGGACCCCATGCTATTGTTATATTCTGCTGCATTGTAATGAGATAGCCAAATGAGCTATGTAAGATGTAATAAATTATTTTATTCCTGGTTATAAAGTTGTATTATGACCTTTGTTTCTTGATATTACATCTTAACTGTGGATGCTAGCTATTGATCCAGGGACTAGCATTGCAATCACAGGGATCCTTTCCATTACAAAGGAGGGATCTTACAACAGACATGGCCTCGGAACACAGACCGAAAGGTTAAGCATGAGTCATATGGTAGATATGATGGCCATTTGATTCTCGCATTTGAAGCTACACCGACTCACGTGATGATCGGACTTGGTGTAGTGGATTTGGTTCATGTAATCACCAAAAAGGCACGAGGGATGTCGTTTTTGAGTGGGAGTTCATTTCTAATTTGGATTAGTAGAACTCAATTTATCATAAATTAAATCAAAGTAAATTTGCATAATTTGTTGTAGTCATTGGCATTCGTTCACCACCTTATGCTTAGTTGTAATTGAGATAATAGAACTATAGAATTCTGGATATTTACTTTACGAACTGGTATCATATTGTGTTGAGTGTCAATCTAAATTTTAAAGTCCTATTGCAAACTTTCAGCAAATTCTGTTTACTCCGTGAAGTTTAATAATTAGTATTAAATCGACAGTGACAATTCCAGTGTTAGTATCTAAAGTATCATGTTTGCCTCCATGATTATTGATTTAAATATCGAGATTATCTAGGAGCTGAAAGAATTGTTTCAGTAATCATCATGTGTGACAGATATAACGATATCTGAAACAATGTTTTGGTTGCAATTTGATAGATTATAATGTATGTTTTCATATTGGATGAGAATTTGCAAAGGGTGGAGATGCTAGACATCCTAATCATCCAAAAAGGTTTTGGAAAGTAATGTTATACTCACGATTCACCTTAATAAGCTACAATAGCTTGATCATGAAAGTCATCATGATAAGGATGAATAGTAGATGTATGTAAAGTGTTTACTACACTAAAAGATTACTAAAGAATGGATTTTGAAAGAACGCCGATCATTTAATGATGGTGATTTACTTCAAAGTGCGAGTCCAAAGGTATTATTATTTGAATATACACGCTTTGGACTATGTGTCATGTATATGGCGCCACTGTTGATGTTGATAGATTATTTTATAAGGGAAAGGAAATGCTGAAAGAGAATCTATAAAAATATATTTGGCAGAAAAAGAAAAGATTGAAAATATCCAATTTAGGTATATGGATGATATACATGTTATGGTTGTATTCTTTGCTTGTTAAACAATGTGGTTCTTGGGTATTGGATACCGAATTGGTTGGTATGAAATTTCATACAGAACGACGCATTTCATGAACCACAATGGCCTATGTAACTAGCAAGAGAATATGTGATGATGATCATCGAAAACAAAAAAGTAGTTGTTTGTATTTCTCATTGACATCAAAGCTTGACTTCAAGATTTGTTTTAATAATTGTTATTTAAATCAGGTATTATGAGAACAAAGGTTGTTCAAATAATTATCGTATTCCATATAAGATGGATGATTTACAAATCTAGTTGGAGAAATCACATGCATAAAGCTAATGCTAAAATGTCGCAAGATAAATGATTGGAAGATCACTTACAAAGTGACATCGCTGTTTAAATTATATTGGAAAGAAAACCTGAAGAAACTCCATTTCATGGATTTTTGGAGTCCTTGATTTGATCAAATGACGCTTGTGAGACTTTCCTCGAGATAATTAAAACTTCGTTCAAAGGCCAAAGAAGAACGATCGACTAAATTATTGGAATTTATACATATCAATGTATGTAGTCCATTATGTGTAGTCGTAAGCGATGGACTTCATGCTTTCTCCGAAAATTTGAGTGAATATTCACTTAATGAGAAAGAAGTATGAAATATTTGAAAACGTTTCAAAGACTTTCAAGATGAAATGGAAAATCATTGTAACAATAAAATAAATGATTTATAATTTATGATAAAGGGATTTATTTGAGTTACAAGTGTAACAAAAAAAATGAATTATGATTCATCATAAAGGGATTTATTTGAGTCGCAAGTTTAGCAAAACACCTAGATTTACATCTCCCGAAACACCATAGGAGTATGGAGTGTTTGAGATTTGTAATGAAACCTTGTTTAACATGGTTGGATCAAAGGTGTTATTTATAAAACTGCCATTATGTTTTAAAAGATTAAAATATTTAGAGACTGCCGCTTTTACACTAAAAAGAGCTCCATCTTGATCCGTTGAAATGACACCATGGAAGTTATGGTTTAGGGTAAAAACCCAAATTGTCATTTCTTAAATTTTGGTATTCTAAGCATAAGTAAGATGTTTACAACCAAAGTCGGATGAGCATGTCTTTGTAGGTTATTTCGAATAACCATTGGCTATTCCTCCATAACAGCAAGGACAAAAGGGTTTGTCGCTTGAAACGTGAAGTTTCTTGAAAAAGAAGTTTTTCATAAAAGGTTAAGTGGGAGGACAATAGAACTTTAATAATGTTAACGAACCTTAGCTATATGTGCTGAGTTGCGCAACGCCGAAAAATGTTCCGGAGGCAGCCAGAATGCTCATGGCTCACGTGCCTCAAAGGTTGTGGTCAGAGAGATCTAAGTTCCTATTGAACCAAGTAGGTCGGATAAACAATCAAATGCTAATATTTAAGCGTAAATCATTATTGTTTGACAACGATGAACCGACTACATGAAAAGATGCAATGATGGGCCCTAACTCCATCAAATGTATTGAAGCCATAAAAATCCGTGATAGTTCCATATATGGGAAGACCCTCTGGAAAGGTGTAAAAACCTATCGGTCATATCTGGATCTATAAAGAAACAAACATGAATGTTTCACATCTATGAAATAGTCGACATGTCAGTAAATTTTTTACGACAATGTTCAAGGAGTTGACTATGACAAGATTTGATCTTTCATAGCGATATTTAGTATGGACGGATTAAAGTAGAAACCAGTACATATAATTTGGTATATAGTAGATGAATAAACAAAACAAAGTTCTTCTAATAGAATGGTTACCTAGGACGTGTACATGACACGGTCCAAAGGGTTTTGTTAATTCAACGGATGCTAAAAGAGGCATGCAAACTTCAATGGTTGAAGTAAGCATCGTGGAGTTGGAATCTTCACCGTGATGAAAAAGGAGTTTTTATCTGGAGACGATGAAGATGCTTGCGTTTGCAAGAAATTAAGTGGGAGCACTAAGACATATTTCTAATACATTATGTGGAGGACATCTTGTTGATTAGAAATGATGTATATTTTATTGACAAAGGTTAAGAATTTCATTTCGATGAAAGACTTAGGAAAAACCTGAATATTTAGCATGAATGTCTATAGAAGATAGACTGTGACGGTAATATGGTTGTGCCAAACGTACATATATGAGATATTGAAGGAGTTCAATATAGAAACGACAAGAAGCGGTTCTTGTCGCATGGAAATGAATTGAATCAAGATTCAAGTGTATCGACACTTGATAAGTGAAACAAGATTCAAGTGCTTTGACACATGATGAGTGAAATCACAAGAATGTTTTGATCAATCATACCATGATATGTACACATCCAGATATGTCCTATGCTCTAAGTGTTATGAGCATATACCAGAATGAATCATAAAATGATCATTGGACGATAGTGAGGATATTCTTATGATCTTTTGGAAGAACTAAGAATATATTTGTGTAGAGGTGACAAACAATTACAAATAGTTCATTGTAAAGCGTTACATTGATACTAGTTTTGTCACAAGATACAAATTAAGTTTATCTCAGTTTAAACTATGGGTGGCACAATGTAATGGAAAGGAGAATCCATGATGGAATTGGGTGAATTCCAAAGTTAAGACATTCTGACGGATACTACAACAAAAGGCTAAGTATATGACTGCTATAGTAGCAGCAAAGGAGGGCATTTGTGTCAAGTAGTTTTTTATCAAACTAAGATGTGGTTCGCAATGGGCTAACACTAAAGATATATTGTATGACAATAGTATCGACATGATTTAACCCCAAGGAACTAAAGGTCTCACCAAAAGACCAAATTTATACAATGCCATATCATTGGAGAATGAGTGATGCGTGGAGACGCAAACACATGCATATACACACGGACCTAAAATTGTCAGATCTGTAGATTATGTTAACCACTTGCAATTGTGTATATGGAACACCAGAAAGCCATAGGTGTTCAATACGCAAAGTTTTCAAACTAGATTATTGTCTCTAGTGCAAGCGGGAGACTAAAGGGAATATGCCCGAGAGGCAATAATAAAGTGGTTATTACCGTATTCCTTATTTAAGATAAATGTTTATTTTGCATGCTATAATTGTATTAATATGGAAACATTAATACATGTGTGTTTAATAAACAAAAAGGAAGTTCGTTGTTATTCCTCTCTTATAAACTAGCTCGTTGATTAACAAGATGATCAAAGTTTCCTGATCATGGACATTGGATGTTGTTAATAACGAGGTCACAGCATTAGTGTAATGGTGTGATGAACATTCATCCGATGTATAGCATTACGATCAAAGTCATTGAGTTTATATTGCTATAACAACTTACGAAGTGATTCTAATCCTTAGACCATGAGATCATGTCAATCACTAACACCGGAAGAGTTTCTTGATAACATCAAACATCACACCGTAACTGGGTGATTATAAAGATGGGTTCAGAACTACTAAAGTGTTATGTTGAGGCTGATGGATCGAGAATGGAATTTTTTCATCCCGATGACGGATAGATATGCTCTAGGCCCCCTCGGTGATATCACATTGATTAGCTTGCAAGAAGTGATTTGATCACTAGAATGTTGTATCATGGGAACGAGAAAAGAGTGCATGTCAGTAACGATATCAAACTAGGTATGGAGATGCCTATGTTCGAATCTCGGACATGTAATATATCGCAAAACAAAAGTATTAAGATACTAGCATAAAAGGTTCTCGCGATCACAAGAAAGTCATCGTTGAATGTGTGGGAGTCAGTATGGGTCTCGAGATCCCGCTTCTAATTATTGATCCGAGAGGGGTCTCGATCATGTCCGCATTATTCGCGAACCGTAGGGTGGCACACTTAAGAGACACCGACATCCATTTGGAGCAAAAGTTTCATGCCGAAAAGAATAACAAGCGGAGGTATTTATTTCACTAGATACCGAAACAGGTTTTCGGGTGAAATTGCAGAAAGTGTTTCTGCATGTGAAATGAAATACAAGCAAGGGGTTATATGTGAATGTTTGTCATTAAAGTAATTGACAAAATTCTGAATAAATAAACGGAGTTTTATTTAATGAGAGTTTGCATTAAATTTGGTGGAAATTTAATGGGAATTTGATTGGGTTTTTGAGTGGAGGGAATTGAAAGGCATTTGAGTGAGTGGAGTGTCAACCCACGTGAATGTGGAAGAGGTGGGGTCAGCCCCATGGCTGGGTGCCATGCCCCTTGGGTGCCCACCTCTCCCCTATAAAAGGCCCCCCTCTCATCCTCTCAAAGCACACCTCCTCGTGAAGGATCTCTCCCCCTCTAGTATTTATCCCCCATGGTCTTGGACTAGCGTGATACATGTTCCTGGTGCCTATTCGGCAATAAAGAGTTTCTCTTCCGCTGCATCACTGGAGCGAGGAGGCGGAGGTTGCTCGTTGTCTCGTACGTGTGTGCGAGCACGGATGCACCGCTGGTTTGCGGCAGTAGGACTTCCTCTCGATCTTGAGATCGGCAAGAGATCGTCTACATCAACCACGAGTTTGAACTCGTTAAGCTTTGTCGTCAAGGGTATGTTCTCTACGGATATACATCCGCCCGTTGCTTATATCAAGTAGATAGATCTTGGTACATAGTTGTTCCCATCTTAGGAAAAAATTTGTTTTCTATGTTGCGAACCCTACAGGTACAACAATTGGGTCTCCCGCGGACGGTATGCTTTAGTACTGGAGAAGGAAGTGGAGTCACAAAGGTTATTGTATAGGGCAAGATACGGTTTGGGTATATGTAAGTGCAGAAGGAAGGACTATGACCGAGGGCCACATACTCGTTGTTGGGGAGAACAAACCAAAAAGGAAAATCCATAGTTGCTAGGGATGACAAATGAAAAGTTAGGTCTGATTATACGCACCCCCGTTAACCATGTGTAGCACGCCGTGGTTGTAACCCGACGGATGTATTGATTCAAGTGGGTAAAGTGCACAAACTCTACAGAGTATAATCTATTCAAATAGTCATGTCCAAGGTCAAAGACGGTTGAAAAAGGTGATTGCTAGGAGTACCCTTGGGATGGTCTTGGGAAGATAAAAAGGATGTGACTTGGTCATAAGGTAACATGAGTAAAACATTTGATTTTGACCTTGAATGGTCCAAGAGGTTTTAAAAAGGGTTTTACTATAAAAATGTTTCCAAAGGTTTTCAAGAGGGATATGGCTATATCCAGATTTCCAAAAGGGAGGCATGTTTTCAAAAACTCTTTTTCAACAAAGATATAGAGATGCCAATTTATGATTTTCAAAAACAACTGTAGTGTAGAGCTATCTCTCCACAGCCCAATACGCATTATCTTTGTTTACCTTATCTTGGTGGTCTTGCGAGTAGCTTCAAAAGTACTCACAGCTTTGTCCTTGGATATTTACTTGGCCAGATTGCAGATGCTAAGGAATGATGGAGAATCTAACGTCTATGCAAGCTAGGCCGTCTTCCCAGTCATTTGCCTGTAGGTTAAGGCATGACATGGGCTCTTCACTTGAATACTTTAGCTATTGATGAATTCCATCGCCATAATGAAAATAATATAAGCTTTGTGCTCATTAATTTCTAGATGTTGAAATGATACTAGTAGGTTATGCTCATGGCTCACTGATCATGGGAATGTGAATTGCATGCATAATGGGGATTCTCGGACCTTAAATCCGGGGTCCCACATACTTGGTATCAGAGCCATCCTGACTGTAGGAGACATTAGTTAGCATGAACTTTAGACATGACAACCCCCTATTACTGAAAACCCCGACTTTCAAAAACTATTTTCTCAAAAGCTTTTTGAAAGATTCCTTGTCTTATCTTCTCTGAGTTAAACTTTTGAAATTGGATTACTCTATATATCGTATACTTTCAAATGTATCATTTTCACAAAAACAAGCCTGACTTCAAAATACTGAAGACGTAGATCCCGAGATGACAAGAAACAAAGACAAGAAAATCAAAGGAGCTACCAACGACAGACACGAAAATATCGCCTTAGCAACGGAGTCCTTCCATCGCCCCAAATGGATCAAGTACGACACTGATGACACTAGATGGAAAGACAGAAGCCAAGATCCCCATAACGTCCATACATAGGATCCTTCATCCCTAATTCTTAGACCACCTTGTTGGTATATTCCGACACCAACACCCATACTCCCATAAACTGAGACCTCTCCTCAGCAGGATAGCAACCTAAAAATCTTAAGACAACCCTCTCCAAAGGACTAACTGCGTTAGTCGACCCCTCTACCCAAGCCCAATGGGACAATCTCGCAAGAAAGCTCCAATTATCCGGCAAATCCAGAAAACTAGGATGCAAGAAGACATCAAGTCTACCCCTCCAGAAACTAGATATCCCTACTCAGATGGAAGACTAGCACGAAGTATCGCTAACCGCTAACTTCCTTTATCTAGCTTCGTATGGCTTCGTTAGGAAACCATCCCCGATAAGGTTTCTTTTGAAGAAGGCATCACCCGCAGACCTCAACTCAAGACCTAGGGGAATACGGCCTCCTTATAGCATCATGCCAATACTGTACCCACCCCATCCTCGATCACTCTAACTAAATCTCTAAGTGTAAAGACTGTGTCTTTCCACTCAAATCCAGAAGACCGCCTCCTAGGAGATAATTGTAGGGTTTGCAGCATAGAAAACAAAAAATTCTTTCGATGGGAACAACTATGTACCAAGATCTATCTACTAGATACAAGCAACGGGTGGATATACATCCGTAGAGAACATACCCTTGAGGACCGACAAAGCTTAACGAGGTTGAACTCGTGGTTTATGTAGACGAACTCTTGCCACTCTCAAGATCGAGAGGAAGTCCTAGCGCCGCAAATCAGCGGCGTATCCGTGCTCGCACACACGTCCGAGGCACCAAGCAACCTCCGCCTCCTCGCTACAGCGATGCAGCGGAAGCACAACACTTTCTTGCCAAAAAGCCACTAGGAACATGTATCTCACTAGTCCGAGACCATGGGGGATAAACTAGAGGGGGAGAGAGATCCTTCACGAGGATGTGTGTGTGAGAGAGGGAGGGGCTCCTTTTATAGGGGGAGGGGGCACCCAAGGGGGTGTCCGCCAGCCATGGGGGCTGCCCCCTCCCCTCCTTCATTCATGTGGGTGGAAGCTCCACTCACAAAATGCCCCTTCAATTCTCCACTCAAAAAATCCCACTCAAATTCCCATTAAATTTCCACCAAATTTAATGCAAACTCTCTTTAAATAAAACTCCTTTTATTTATTCTTAATTTCATCAATTACTTTAATGATAAACATTCACATATAACCCCTTGCTAGTATTTCATTTCACATGCAAAAACACTTTCTGCAATTTCACCCGAAAAAAGTTTCGGTATCTAGTGAAATAAATTCATGCGCTTGTTATTCTTTTCAGCATGTAACTATTTTCTCCAAATGGTGTTGGTGTCTCTTAAGTGTGTCACCCTATGGTTTGTGAATAATGCGGACATGATCGAGACCCCTCTCCGATCAATAATCAGAAGCGGGACCTGGAGATCCATACTGACTCACATACATTCAACGATGAATTTCTTGTGATCGTGAGAACCTTTTATGCTAGTATCCTAATCCCTTTGTCTCGCGATATATTAAATATGCGAGATTCGATCATCGGTATATCCATACCTAGTTTGATCTCGTTACTGACATGTACTCCTTTCTTGTTCCCGTGATATAACATTCTAGTGATCAAATCACTTGCTTGCAAGCTAATCAATGTGATATCACCGAGAGGGCCCAGAGCATATCTATCCGTCATCAGGATGAAAAAATTCCACTCTTGATCAATGGGCCTCAACATAACACTTTAGTAGTACTGAACCCATCTTTATAATCATCCTGCTACGGTGTGACGTTTGATGTTATCAAGATACTCTTTCCATGTTAGTGATTGACATGATCTCATGGTCTAAGGATTAGGAGTACTTCGTATGATGTTATAGCAATATAAACTCAATGACTTTGATCATAATTCTATACTTCAGATGAATGTTCATCACACCATTCCAATAATGTTGTGACCTCGTTATTAACAACATCCAATGTCCATGATCAGGAAACCTTGATCATCTTGTTAATCAACGAGCTAGTTTATAAGAGAGGCATAACTAGGAACTTTCTGTTTGTTTATTAAACACAATTGTATTAACGTTTCCGTATTAATACAATTATAGCATGCAAAATAAACATCTATCATATACTTGGAATATACATAATAACCACTTTATTATTGCCTCTCAGGGCATATTCCATTTAGTCTCCCACTTGCACTAGAGACAATAATCTAGTTACATAGTGATAAATCTAACACCCATGGAGTTCTGGTGTTGGTCATGTTTTGCTCTAGGGAGAGTTTTAGTCAACGGATCTGCTACATTGAGATCCGTGTGTACTTTACAAACCTTTATATCTCCATCCTTGACATGCTCGCGGATGGAGTGAAACCAGCGCATAATATGCTTGGAATTCTTGTGAGACCTTGGTTCTTTGGCATTGGCTATGGAACCATTGTTGTCACAATAGATCAACATTGGGCCCAACGCGCTCGCAACCACACCTAGTTCGGTTATGAACTCCTTCATCCAAACTGCTTCATGAGCCGCTTCCGAAGCAGCAACATATTTGGCCTTTGTTGTTGATCCCGCCACCACGGGTTATTTGGAACTCCTCCAACTAACCGCTCCACCATTCATGAGAAATACGTATCCGGATTGAGACTTAGAGTCATCCAGATCAGTGTCAAAGCTAGCGTCGACATAACACTGAGCGACGAGCTCTTCTTCACCTCCGTACACGAGAAACATATCCTTAGTTCTTCGCAAATACTTAAGGATATTCTTGACCGCTATCCAGTGTTTCGATCCTGGATCAGATTGGTATCTACTTGTTAAACTAATAGCATGTGCCACATCCGGTCTTGTACATAGAATGGCGTACATTATAGAGCCTATGGCTGAATCATAGGCGACTTTGTCCATTATCTCTCTTTCTTCCGTCGTAGCCGGATTTGAGTCTTACTCAATGTCTTGCCTTGCAACATAGGTAAGAATCCCTTCTTACTTCCATCCATTTTAAACTTCTTTAAAATCTTATCAAGGTATGTACTTTGTGATAGCCCTATTAGGCGCCTAGATCTATCCCTATAGATCTTTATGCCTAATATGTATGACGCTTAACCTAGGTCCTTTATTGAGAATTTGCTGTTTAGATAACTTTTAACACTGTTTAAAAGATCTATATCATTTCTAATCAATAAAAAGTCATCCACATATAATATCAAAAATGCCACATCGCTCCCACTCACTTTCTTGTAAATACAAGCCTCTCCATAAGTTTGAATAAATCCAAACTCTTTGATCACCTCATCAAAGCGGAGATTCCAACTCCAGGATTCTTGCTTCAGTCCATAGATGGATCGCTAAATCTTGCATATCTTGTTAGCATCCTTAGGATCGATAAAACCCTTTGGTTGTACCATATACAACTCTTCTTCAATGTTTCCATTGAGCAACACAGTTTTGACATCCATCTGTCATATCTCATAATCAAAATATGCAGCAATTGCTAACATAATCCTAACTGACTTTAACATTGCTACGTGAGAGAATGTCTCATCGTAGTCAACAACTTAAATTTGTCGAAACCCCTTTGCGACAAGTCGAGCTTTATAGACGGTTACATTACCATCACCATCACTTTTCCTTTTGAAAATCCATTTATTCTCCACGGCCTTTCGGTCGTGAGGTAAGTCCACCAAGGTATAAACCTGGTTTTCGTACATGGATTCCATCATGGATTTTATGGCTTCTATACATTTTTTGGAATCCGGGCTCATCATCGCTTCTTCATACATCGCAGGGTCATCAATTTCATTGACCATGAAATTCATAACAGGATTTCCGTACAACTCGGGAGATGCACGCGTCCTGCTAGACATACGAGGTTCGGTAGTATTCTCTTTCGGAGCTTCATGATCGTTATCATTAGTTCCCACTTCATTTGGTGAAGTCAACTCCGAAATGACTTTCGGCACTGCGCTACTCACCATATTATGAAGAGAAGGTTCTACAACCACTTCGAGTTCTACCTTCCGACTACACACACCTTTCACGAGAAACTCTTTCTCTAGAAAGGATCCATTCTTGGCAACGAAAATCTTGCCCTCGGATCTGTGATAGAAGGATTACCCAATAGTTTCCTTAGGGTATCCTATGAAGACGCATTTTTCCGCTTTGGGTTAGAGTTTATCTGGTTGAATTTTCTTCACATAAACATCGCATCCCCAAACTTTAAGAAATGACATCTTAGGTTTGTTTCCAAACCACAATTTATATGGTGTCTTTTCAACGGTTTTAGATGGATCCTGATTTAAAGTGAATGCAGCCGTTTCTAGTGCATAACCCTAAAATGACAGTGGCAAGTCCGTCAGAGACATCATAGATCGAACCATATCTAGTAAAGTATGATTACGACATTCCGACACACCATTTCACTGTGGTGTTCCGGCAGGTGTGAGTTGTGAAAATATTCCACACTCTTTCATATGTGTGCTAAACTCATAACTTAGATACTGACCTCCACGGCGGACCGTAGAAATTTGATCTTTCTATTACGATGATTTTCCACTTCAGTCTGAAATTCCTTAAATTTGTCAAAGGTTTCAGACATGTGTTTCATCAAGTAGATATAACTGTATCTACTCAAATCATCCGTGAAAGTAACAAAATAACGATATCCACCTCGCGTCGACACACTCATTGGACCACACACGTCAAAGTGTATGATTTCCAATAAATCTGTCACCCGTTCCATTGAACCGGAAAACGGTGTTCTAGTCATCTTGCCCATAAGGCATGCCTCACATGTATCAAATGATTCAAAATCAAGTGATTCCAAAAGTCCATCCGAGTGGAGATTCTTCATGTGTTTAACACTAATATGACCTAGACGGCAGTGCCACATATATGCAGATATATCATCATTATGTTTAATCCTTTTAGCATCAACATTATGAATATGTGTAACACTATTATCGAGATCCAATAGAAATAAACCATTCATCATCGGTGCATGACCATAAAATATATCATTCATATAAATTAAACAACCATTGTTTTCGGATTTAAATGAATAACCACTGCGCATCAAACATGATATGGATACAATGTTCTTGCTCAGTGCTGGCACCAGATAACAATTATTCAAGTTTATAACTAATCCCGATCGTAAGTGGAGAGGTAGCGTTCAGACGGTGATCACATCAGCACTTGATCCATTGCCGACACGCATCTTGACCTCACCCCTTGCTAGCGATCGCTTGTTCCGCAGCCCCTGATTCGAGTTACAAATATTAGGAACTGAACCGGTATCAAATACCCAGGTGCTAGTGCGAGTACTAGTCAAGTACACATCAATAACATGTATATCATATATACCTTTATTTGCCTTGCCAGCCTTCTTGTCTGCCAAATACTTGGGACAGTTGCGCTTCCAGTGGCCAGTCCCCTTGCAATAATAGCACTCGGTATCAGATTTAGGGCCAAATCGGGGTTTCTTTTCCGGTACGGCAACGGGCTTGCCGCCCGTCTCTCCCTTCTGTTTACCCTTCTTGTCTTTCTTGAAACCAATGGTCTTATTGATCATCAACACTTGATGTTCCTTATTGATCTCCACCTTTGCAGTTTTAAGCATTGACAGAAGCCCGAGGAGAGACTTCTTCATGCCTTGCATCTTATAGTTCATCACGAAGATCTTATAGCTAGGTGGCAGAGACTGGAGAACACGATGGATGCCTAAGTCAATGGGAATCGTTATTCCCAAGGACACAAGCTTATCGGCGTAACCCGACATCTTGAGTACATGCTCACTTACGGAGTTGTTCTCTTCCATCATGCAGCTAAAGAACTTTTCTGAAGCATTATAACTCTCTACAGCAGCATGGGTGTCGAAAATCATTTTCAACTCACCCATTGTATCAAAAGCATTGCCGTTTTGGAAACGCTTTCGAAGTTCTGGCTCTAGCCCATACAATATGCCGCAATGAGCTAAGTTGTGGTCCTCCAGACGAGTTTGATAGACATCCTTTTCCTCGTCAGGGGCATCATCAAACGGCGGGGGTCCTAGTGGCTCTTCTAGCACATATTGCTTTTGTGTAGCATATAGGAGAATTCTCAAATTTATGGCCCAGTCGGTAAAGTTGCTACCGTTCGTTGCAAGTTTCTCTTTCTCCATGAACACATTGAAATTAAAATCAGGTGGTGACATCTACAATAGAATTTGTAAAGTTTAGACTAAGTTTATGATAGATTGAGTTCAACTAATCCAAATTAAGAATGAACTCCCACTCAAAACCGACATCCCCCATTCCTTTTTGTTGATTACATGAACCAAATCCACTACACCAAGTCCGATCATCAAGTGAATAGGTGTAGCTTCAAAGGCGAGCATCAAATGGGCATCATATCTTTCATATGACTCATGCTTAACCTTTCGGTCTGTGTTTCGAGGCCACGTCTGTACATGCTAGGCTCGCCAAGTAAGAACCTTAGTATTCGCGTGTGTAAACTGTATTACACCCGAAATATGATCGTGGATCCAAGAACACCCGATCATCACGTTATGTCTTCGAACGACGAAACATAATCGGTGCATACGTAAGGGAGAACACATTTTTATCTTGATATCTAAATAAGGGATCATCTTATTATGTTAATAAAACGCCAAACAAGCAATATAAGATGCATCAAACATCAAATGTGAATAAGTGAAAATGATATGGTTCTTGCACTTGATCTCCATCATGTGCATCGTGGTATGATCCTCATCATTCCTTTATGTGTAAGGACAAGGTATATGTAACTTACAAGTTATGTGTGTTGTAATAGTATCGACTTATACTTTTACTTACAACATCACCATATCATGACACTAGGCCAGCAACAATCTACACTAGAAGCTTCTAATTTATCCATTGCAAGTTTTATGTGGCTTATGGCTTTCGAAGATAGAACCGTTCTTACCTACGAACATGAAACACAACGAGGATAACAAAATTGTTGACAACTCGTTGCAAATTAGATATTGACAACACCTGCTAGCCACTTATGCAAAACTAGTTGCATGTCAAGCGTAGAACAGGTCTCATGTGCGAGTACATGTAAAGTTTGTCCGGGCCGCTTCATACCATTATGCCACCAATATCCAAAGTACAACTAAGAAGAAATAACATGATCATCATCGCCCACATATACATATGTATACTACCCGTCAAAAGCATATATGCATAGATCCGGCTCTGATACCACTGTCGGGTTCATAGCATAGAAAACAAGAAATCCTACGATGGGAACAACTATGTACCAAGATCAATCTACTAGATACAAGCAACGGGCGGATATACATCCATAGAGAACATACCCGACCTTGAAGACCGACAAAGATTAACGAGGATGAACTCGTGGTTGATGTAGATGAACTCTTGGTGATCTCAAGATCGAAAGGAAGTCCTAGTGCCGCAAATCAGCGGAGCATCCGCGCTCGTACACACATCCGAGGCACCGAGCAACCTCCGCCTCCTCGCTCCAGCGATGCAGTGGAAGCACAACTCTTTCTTGCCGAAAATACGCCGGGAACATGTATCTCGCTAGTCCGAGACCATGGGGGATAAACTAGAGGGGGAGAGAGATCCTTCATGATAAGGTGTGAGTGAGAGAGAGGGAGGGGGCTCCTTTTATAGGAGGATGGGGCACCCAAGGGGGTGGCCGCCGAACATGGGTGCTACCCCCTCCCCTCCTGCATTCATGTGGGTGGAAGCTCCACTCACAAAATGCCCCTTCAATTCTCCACTCAAAAAATCCCACTCAAATTCCCATTAAATTTCCACCAAATTTAATGCAAACTCTCTTTAAATAAAACTCCTTTTATTTATTCAAAATTTTGTCAATTAATTTAATAACAAACATTCACATATAACCCCTTGATAGTATTTCATTTCACATGCAGAAACACTTTCTGCAATTTCACCCTAAAACAGTTTCGGTATCTAGTGAAATAAATTCATGCGCTTGTTATTCTTTTCAGCATGAAACTATTTGCTCGAAATGGTGTCGGTGTATCTTAAGTGTGTCACCTTACGGTTCGCAAATAATGCTGACATGATCGAGACCCCTCTCAGATCAATAATCAGAAGTGGGACCTGGAGATCCATACTAACTGTCAACACCCGGATTTTTAATCCCAGATGCCCTGTTATGCCATACATCGCAATCCCAGGATTACCATTTTGGGAGACATAACAGAATTCGATACCACAATACAACATCCATTACAAACCATAATTAAGGTCTTACACAAATAAGGATCTCATGATCCAGTTCTTAATACAAATCAAGCAGCGGAAATATGTAATAATAAAGGTAGCGTAGGAGAAGCTCCATCTTCGGGGTCACATGCAATGCTGGCGATGGGAGATGATCCTAGTTGTAGTAACCTTCCTGGGGTCCTTCGTCCTGGTACTCCTCTTCATATTCTAGCCACGGGAATAGCCAGGGACAAAGGCATGAGTACTCTTTAAGTACTCGCAAACTAATACTAACAAGTGAAGGGGGTTTTTGTAGTAGGACACTAAGCTCTAGGGTTGTTTTGCAAAAAGCTAGATTTACCTCTACTAAGTTCAGAAGCAAGAAAAGCTAGTTGAAATTTTATAACACCTAAGTGGGAACTTGTATTTCATATCACAACTCTGTTGTGGTCAAGTCAAGTTCTCAATCCATTTCACAAGTCATTTTGAAAACATCTGACGGGGGAATAATATGGCCACTCCAACTGTCCATAACCGCGGACACGGCTATTCGAATAGTTTGACACTCTGCAGAGACTGTACACTTTCACCACAACATTCGATACATCCGTCAGGAACAAATCCTAAATTCACCATACTCAGTATGCGGATAATCAATCCTAACCTTTCAATTACACTCCCTAGTATAAGCACCTCTCCTGTGAGTTTGGCCTCCCAACCATGACCAACTGTCATCTTGGGTACTGCACAGGTGGAAAATCTTCACAAGGTAGCCTCAGCTCAGACCTTGGCCATGAGGGAACACATACTAAGGTATATAAGTTTCCAGTCAAGCCCTACCCAATCTTCGGGTATTGTGGTTGTACGGTAAAATTGGAATGGTATCGCATCCAGACAACCATGAGTTCTATAAAAGGGCTAAGGCTCATGCCTTAACATTTTCATCACCCAAATCATCTGGTGTTCGGAAACACATGTCAAAACATCTCAGTAGAATGATCCATCATTCCAAGGTTTTCATAACCATTTTCCACCAAGTATTCCCATCTAAAGTTGATCAAGTTTTATGCTTAGCACTAGCATCTACAAGTGGGGGTGAGTACTAATGAAGGGCGGTAAACAAGTGTAGTTTAACTAAGTTCAATATCATGCCTTAGGATGACATCAAGATTATCTAGCTTAGGCAAAATTTAATGCTCTTTATGCAACCTTCAATTATCCTCCTAGAATCTACAAATCAATTAAGTAGACTCTAAGTAATAGCTTTGATAAATAAATAAAGTAGAAGCTTGCAAGTAAAACTAGGATTGGGTTATCAAGTGGGTATGATCACATATGCTTAAGGCATATAGTTAGCATGGTAACAAGAAAGTATTTAATTGCATAGGTATCAGTATAAGCTTGCTAAGTTAATAGCTTGCAAGTATTGGCTTGCATAAGTAGAGTATCTTGCAAGTGTTAGCTTGCCTTGTGCAGAGCAGTGGATAAAGTTTTCCTTGGCTTCTTCTTCGTAGTATCCTCCTTCCTCCTTGTATCCTTAGTCGGTACTAGCGTCTATGAATAAATACGAGGTACATAATCACCAAACAGTACTTAACTACTTTCAGTCATCACACAAAAGTATTCTATAGATGATCTAGCATCGTCACTAATATTACAAGATTAAAGCATTTGTCTTATTGATTTTATTTTCAGAAAAGTAATTTCTACTCATTGAAAAACTACTTAAGATTTAATATTCTCCAACTCAAACATGGGATCATGTTGACACATGTCATCACCACATATTTCAATACATGGGAATGTGATTTAAAGTGGTGTCACAATTTAATAAGGTTTAACCTTTTTATTTTAAATCATTAAAGTTGCTAGAAATGCCTATGTGGCATTCTTTTATTACTTGAACATTATTTATGTAAGTAAAACCATACATTTTTATATATTCTGAAAGGTATGATCAAATGTGATTTTTGAGAGTTGGAATCAACTCAAAATCTATTATAGTTTAAATTTGAAAAATGTTTGAATGCAGAAAAGCTTCTTCCTTGTTATTTTTACCAAGGTTGATCTATAGATCCAAATGATTTGCATCCAACGGTTTTGGATTAAGCATTTCAATACCTTTCTAACAAAATTGGTTTCATTCAATTTGGTTCAATGAATCGAGCTGGATTGATTTTTGAAACTAGGTACAAAACTGAGTTTGAATGTAAATAGAAAAAGCTAAATTCAAATGAGTGGGCTGCGCGGGAAGGGGTAATGGGCCGACCCAGTGTCATCGCGCAGCGCGGGGCGCAAGTGACAGGGGGGTCTACTGGTCAGTGGCTCTTTAAACGCGAAGCGGTATGGGGCGATGTGGTGCGTTGGATTAGGATGAAGTTCGACGGCTGAGGGTCGTCGTCGACGATGAACAGGTCACCGGCGAGCTCGAACCCTAGTGGCTCAGTGGGGGTGCATAGGGGGCATACCGGGGCTCCAGTGACAACGCCGAGGCGGGCAAACGACGAAGTCGACGACGGCGAACTCAGGAGTGGTCGCGGCAGCTCCTGGGGTGGTCGAAATCAACGGCTCCTCTTCTCCTCTGCAGTGGCGAGCTCCGGCCAAATTCCGGCGATGCGCTGCTTGCCTTGCTCCGGCTAAGGGGTGGAACGATCAGGGAGGTGAGGGGAGTGAGATGGTGTGAAGAAATCGAGCTGGGATCGTCTCCTTTTATAGGCTCGATGGCGAGACCGAGAGGGATGGGCACGCGACGGTGGCGACACGGCTACGGGCGGCTAGAGGCATGGCTACGGTTGGCGATCGACGGGCGGTCTCCTGGTGATGCTCTAAGGTTTAAATGCGCGTGTAGGGGCGGGGGAAACGTTCGGGAACGCGCGGTGCTCTATGCGACAGAGGTGGCGTCTTCGACGGTGAGCGGTGGCTGTGAGGCATGGGTCGGCGAACGGGGGTGTCTGCGAGGTTGCTGGGACGGTGGTGATCACGCGTGCACGCGGCGAGAGCGGCGCGATCTGTGGGCGTGTGTCGAGGGTGGAGCTCTGGCGCGCTCTAGGCACGCTTGTAGAGCGGCTTGGCATGGCTTCGGCGTGTGGTCCAGTGGCTGGCAGGGTTCGAGCGCTGGACAGGGGGTGGCGGTGGACGGTGGCTTGTGTCCTAGACATGGTGTTTAGGCTTGGTGCTTGCTCTGGCTAGCTAGCCATGGTCGGCTGGCAAGGGTTCCTTCGTGTTGGCATGGCATGGTGCAAGGGGTAGGGGCTAGGGGTGGTCAAGGCACTGGTTGGCACTGGGGGATATAAGGGTGATCAATGGTGAACATTGCTTAGCCAAATTACTGCTCAAAACAGTGAAGTTTGGCTAGTTTGATTTGTTGTCTCTAAGTGTTTGATGAAATGGCCGCAAGAACTTGAGTTTTGAATTTTGAATAGATTTTTGGTGGGTGTGTTAGGCCTGGGCTGGTGATACTGTGGATGCTTGGGTTTTAAAATTTGAACTTGTTTGAGTGGTTTTTGAAATAGTGGGATCTTCCCATATGAAATAGATTCAATTTTAAACTTTCATTTAAACTAAGCATTTGAATGTTTTTGGATGATCACAAAGTGGGTCTTAGTACCTTGTTACGAGTACTATCAAGAGGTGCAAAGATCCATACATGAATCTAGACAAATATGAGTCAAGTTTTATGGTACAATGCAGTACTACTTACTTAAGATCAACGATAATAAATGATTGTCTTGTTTATTTATTTCAGAGCTGATCGAAGAGTTCAAAAGCGAAGCAACTCTTTCTAGCAAAAGCAAAAGTATTGAGCCTTCCGATCCGGGTACTAGCAAAGCAGGACCAATTAAGTCAGGACGAAAGTCTACCACAGCCAAGTCTAGAATCGTTCGCAAGAAAAAGTAAGAGCTGTTGAGCTGTCGTCGTTTGCACTTTAATTAGTCATCGAGGTTCATTCATGTCTGAAGTACTTTGTTGCAAGACTCTAAAGTAATCAAGTGTGTCTGAACTTTGTTGCAACTTGCAAGAACTTCCAAGTTCCAACAACGTGTTAGTTAGTGTGACACATAATCATGCATTGTTTTGTAGCGCGTCCATGATTTATTTCTACACATACACTCAAGTTGCTTCAGGCTTTCAGCTAGCCATGTATTTGACAACTGCATGCACATGTAGTCATGCATGTATCGCAGACCTAACTAGCTTCTAGGGATGGCCGACTTGTGCGATTTTTCAACCGTTTCAACATATCGGTTTAAAACCGAACACCAAACCAAATTGTCGGTTAACCGAACTATCGCTAAATTTAAAAACCGATATTATTTTGGTTCCTATTTCTTAAAACCTGAATTATAGAAAAACCGAGAAAACCGAACCGAATTTTTGGTTAAAACCGAATGCCCGCCCCTAACTACAAGTAATACTATATAGGCCTAAGTCGGTAACTCTTCTGGACCTTGTCGTAGCCGGAAGTGGCCCCTCCTCTTTTTTTGACTGGGACGCCCGTGAATGAAAACTCTAACCCGTTGGTAGGCCACCATGGTCAGTGAGTCCTGTGGGTATACTACGGAAAGTATATCCCCAAGAACATGGGATCTGCGCTTGAATAGTTTCGCTATTGATGAATGTAATCGCCATAATGGCAATAATGTAAGCTTTGTAATCATTAATTTATGGATGTTGTAATGATACTAGTCGGTTATGCTCATGGCTCACTGATCATGGAAACGTGAATTGCAAGCATAACGGGGATTTTTGGACCGTAAATCCAGGGCCTCACACCCAAATTTGGCGTTAAATTCAGTTAAAAATAGCGATTTTAGTGAGGATCATCATGTCCTCCTCATTGACTCTAATAAACTCACCACGAGCCTGCAAGGTGTTAGCAATAACATAAAACAAATAATGAACATCAATATGATTAATATTGTTTCCCTTGGTTGTGTTTCCATGAGTTCTCATTCTATTAAAGTAACCCAAGGGTATAGGTTTCACAAAAAAAGTGGTGGAGCGTATGTCGGCGGCATTGTTGGCAAACCCCAAGTATTAAGCCCATTGGTTGAGTGTCAAGGAGTACTCATAGTTAATAAGGTGGAAGTTGATGCAATCAACTCCAGGAATTTGCTTCTCGGTACAAAAGTGTGAGGTTACCGAATGCATCAAGGTGCTAAGAAAATCAAGCATCAAGCGGTGGTACGTGGCGTAATCCTGAAAGAAAAAATCATAAAAACCAATATTGTTGCAGAGTAAATCAAAATCAACACAGATGCCATGATGGTTCAGGATGAAGGGACACGCCCACTTGGTGGACTTGATTTCTCAGAGCTTGAGATGGTTGAAACGGTTCAGCTGGAACTCCTCGGTGAACTCAATACCAAGTGACTCGGGGGGTCAGCATATCAACGAGTGGTGCGACTTATTCTGCAACCATCGCACATGTACGGCTCCTCGTGTTCATCTAATAACAAAAATAAATACTAATAAAAAAATGTATCCAATAGAAACATAACATATACGATACTTTACACTAGTTACAAAAGAATCTCCTTTAAAACCTAACTAAACATGTTCAACATCAAGATTAGCTAAAAAATAAGACCTAAGCCTAGATTGATAATGGTGAAAGATTGAGAAAGGTTTAGATGAAAATAAGTTGAGGATCAGAGGAGATACATACCTTAGATCGATTGGGTGCGAGGAATCAAAGAAAGAATGAGTAGAATTGAAGATCCAATGTTGGTGGTTTGGAATTTGGAGATAGAAGAAAGAGAAAATTTGTGTTTTGAGATTTTAGGTTACCTCTTCCTGGGTCATATGGAGGACGAGTACGTGGTACGGGCAGGCGGTATAGTCAGAGCCCGCCCGTATTGAGTGAAAAACTTTGGGGTCAACGGTTCCCTCCGTCGGTGCACTCGGTACGGGCGCGCGGTACGGTCGCACCCCGTTACTACTGGTCGTTATGCGGTTAGTACATTTGCTTGAAGTTTGATGTTTTGTTTGGGGATATGGTACAGGCAGGCGATATAGTCGCCTCCGACTATAATAGTGGTTGTTACGACCATTGTCTCCTACGAAAAAATCAATACTTCTATTTTTCAATGTTGCGATGTGGTACAAGCGCACAGTACGGTTACTCCGACCATACCAATGGTCATTCTGTGACCTGGAAGCTGCAAAAATTTAGGAGTTTGATTAGTAGCTTCGCGCGCCTTTGCATATCTTATAAAAAATACAAAATAGCAGCAAATATACTTTGTAAAAATAAACAATACCTTTGGGCCATGTGTTAGCAAAACATAAAATCGAGGAGTGCCTTATTTTATTCTCCTCTCTCCAAAGGACTTCTTGAACACTCTTTATTAGAAACAAGAAAACAAAACAAAAACAAAAAACTAACACAAGAATAAGAACTTTTATTTCACATGGTGTTTGGGTGATGACCCCAAGTACGGTCGAGCTAAGGTAAAAGGGCAAGGCCGGCCGAGATATTTACCGGGTCAAAGGATGACCCGACCGAGTAATACGAATGATAGCCGAATAAGGACCGAATTAACCTGGGTTAAGCTGATGAGGCTTGACTTGGACGACATATTACATATGTCGGCACAATATATGTTTTGTACTTGTAGGTGTGGGCTTGTCCGAGTCATATAGGGCGAGACCGAGTCACGGGGAAGCTTTCTCGAGAAGGAGAGAATGAGCCCCGAAGTCAACACCGCGCTCTGTCTCTCCTCCAGGAATCTGTACAGTGCCAAGCGCTATAGAAAATAGTTAGAGCGACAGAAGAGCATAAAAGGGGTCACGGAGGTGATAGTCCCACAGTCCACCGCTCACATGTCATGGGCTCTAGGTTACTATCATCGATAGAAGAGAGATAGGGAAAGGCTCCCACCGAATTACTATTTTGGGATGAGCATATTTGAGTAATATGCCATCCACGTCGGCCCTAATGTAACCTAGCCACCCCTTTATAAGGTGATCCAGGACCTCCAAAGAGGGGGATCGATTTATTATACACTTAGAGGGTTGTTCAGTTCTTCTTCCTCCTCTCCCTCGGACACATCTCAAGGAGCAAGTGGAACCATTGTTGATATAAGAAAGGATCGTGAGAGACTTCTTCGTGTGTAGAAACCACTACATTATCACTCTCTGGATCCCTCTAGCACACATTGGCCCCATCTTTAGCCTATCCATGGAATCTGCCGTGCCACTACCAAGACAGTTGGCGCCCACCATGGGGCCAGCAGCGGTGCTAGCTGGAGTCAAGATCCGGACAAAAACTTCATCACCATCAGCGAATGCATCGTCTCCGGACTTGTGCAGCGCTTTGACATGTGGGACTACGTTAGCGACAATGCAAACCACTTCGCCAGGCGCTCTCCTCCGTGTAACAGAGTATTCATCAACCTAGGAGCACACAAGTTGTACGTCAGCGCCGACGTTTCCCGCGTCTACCCACAACGAGTCATCCTCACGGGAAAGCCTCCCCTCAATGCTACTAGCGGTCCGCATATCACTCGCCCCGCAGGCAGCATCGAGGGGATGATGACCGTGCCCGCACCAGCAGCAGGCGCATGAGCCGGGCCAAGCAGGAACCCGGCAGCAGCGGATCCGGCGGCAGCAGATCCAGCAGCAGCAAATCGGGCAGTCACTGATCCGACTAAGGTTCGCAATGTAACTCCAAAGGCAACTCGTTTTAGAGGGCCACCTTTAGAAGGCCATATAACATCCTACATGAAGCGATAGAGAACTTAACCACTCTTGTAGCTCCTATTGTCAACCCGGCTCAGGCATAGGCCGCGCTAGAGGAAACTCGGTTGAAAATGTTAGTGGAGGCTAGGAGGGTAGCAGCACTGCAATAGTCACTTAACATTACATTCCATGAGTATGCCAGGGAAAACAAGCTTAACACTAGACCAACTCGGCTAGATGGTGTTAAGATAAGGGGAAAGAATCTCCTCAGTGACATCAATAAGGAACATGTGTCTAGTCAGGGTTACTCGGCTGACCCAGGGTTGCCAAGATATAGCACACCTGTGGAGAATCTTAGGGCTGCAGATGCAGCAGTTGCCGATCTAGATGGCCTGACCGGTGAAGCCCGATAGAGGCAACAAGAAAGAGTCATTGAGTTGGTGCGTATAGCGAACCAGTAACATAAGGAGTTACTCAAGAACAACCGGCGGAGGGTCTCGTATTGTTCATTCGGCTGGAGTTACCTCGACAGTATTAGCTGCGGTAGCATCTTCAACCGACGGAGGATCAAGGAAAGACAAGGAAGTAACTTCGGGGAGAAGGGATAAGAAGATGTTCCCATATGAACCGGCAGTGGCTAGGAAAGCAAACATGAACCAAGGAAATGCAAGTCGAGGTAACAATGGAAATAGAAACCCCGTCAAAGGCAATGGTGGTTAAGAAAACAACGAGCGGGGTAACCCCGCCGGCCAAAATCATTTAGCTGGAGGATGGCAATATCCTCCACAAGATCGCCAGCCGAGGTATGAAACTCGGCAAGAAAAGGATGCTAGACCAGCTCCGTATAACCCGGGGCAAAACATATATAATGCCGGCTATTCGGAAATGGATAATGCCGGATTTGATAGGGCCAATCACCATGTGATGGAAGAAAGATCAGCAAACAGAAACTTGCAGCCGGATGATGCAAGGTTGAAACTTGATAGGATAAATAGATCCGAGTTGTTGGAAGAGCAAGTTCCCTCGGGGCCAGTGTGATTTGGACCTCGGATCATGAGGGAGCCACCTGTGCTGAACTTCCAGTGGCCAAGAGGGAAAAAGACGTACAACGGAAGCACAAAGCCACAATATTGGTTGATTTATTATGCTACTGTAGTGAAAATTGCAGAAGGGAACCTTAGATGGGCAGTGAGATATGTGCCGCAAATGTTGGAAGGGCCAGCAAGAATGTGGTTGAATAACTTGCCAACAGGAAGTATCAAATGCTAGTTAGATTTCGTGGAGATGTTTGTAAGCAACTTCACAAGCACGTATAAGAGGCCAAATCGACCTCAACAGCTCGCCATGTGCAAGCAGACACTGAATGAGACCGACCGAGAATTTCTGACTCGGTGATGTAACCTGAGGAACTCATGTGAAGGGGTGATTGAATCACAAGTGATTGCTTGATTTGCACAAGGGTGTAGGTATGCAAGTGTGTTGTGGTAGAGGCTGTAGAGAGATATGCCAACCACATTGGCCGAGACAATTCGGATAGCTGACTCATATGCATTATTAGGAGATCCGACTCAACCAGAGCTTATGCCGGAAGATCAGAATTATCAGCATGAGCATTACGCTCTTGACAGTACCGGGTCATCCCGGTGGAATGAATTCCTAGGTAGAAAAAGAGATGACATGCCGGATTATCGGTACAATTCGAGTCAAGTATCTGCTGTAACCCAAGATCGGCCGAGTGCTGGGGGGTAATTAGAGTCAAAATAACAGTAAATCATGGCAAGAAATAGTGGACCCCTGAGCAAAAGAAGCAATGGCAAGAGAGGCCAAAGTACACATATGAATCCATGTTGGATCGGCCTTATAAGTTTCACACTCCTAACCTAGCCAATCCGGCGAATCATAAAACTCGACAGTGTGCTTGGATGAAAATGGCCATGGGCGGTACGAAGCCGAATCAAAGACCTCGGCTCACAGGAGGCAATGCGCAGCAACACCTAGCTCTATCTCCTCCACCACCGAGGTACAAGAACCAGCCACCGCTGAGGTATGAGAAACATGATAGAAGAGAAACAGTACACCAAGTGGCGAATCGGAACCAGGAGAACCGTGGAGACTCCATCCAACGGGGCAGGAATGAATACAGAGAGCATCATCATGCCTACTGTGTGTTCACAATAGAGTTGATGAATAAGAAAGTATGCAGAGAAGGCATATGGAAGTGAATGCAGTCATGCCGGCTGTGCCGAGATACATGACCTGGTTGCATCAGGAAATCACATGGAATATAAGGGATCACCACAAGATCATGCCAAACCCCGGATCATATTCCTTAGTACTGGATCCAATGTTCATTGGGTCAAACATCAATGTCAAGTTCTCTAAAGTGTTGATCGACAATGGTGGCATCATAAACATACTATACAAGGACACGATGCATAAGCTCGATATCAACGAAAACATGCCGCAGGAGACTAAGACTACCTTCCATGGCATTGTGTCGGGGTTATGTTGCAAGCCAATTGGAAAGGTCTGGATCGATATGTTATTCAGCACAAGGGAAAACTGCAGGACTGAGAATTTGGAGTTTGAGGTTGTAGATTTGGAGAGCTGTTGCCATGCACTGCTAGGAAGACCGACATTATCAAAGTTCATGGCTTGTTCTCACATCACTTACTTGAATATGAAGATGCCAGGACCCAATGCGGTCATCACCATTGCTGGAGATTACAGAAGATCGATGGAGTGTGCCTCGACTGGGTCAAACCTAGCCGAGTCATTGGTAATTGCAAGAGAGAAAAGGAGGATTCAAGAAGTGGCAGCTTTGGCTCAGTCGGCACAGTTGAATATGCCGACACTTTCCATACCACATGGCAGTGTATCTTTTTAGCCGACTAAGTACACCAAGAAGATTAAAATGGATGACTAGTTCACAGAGCGCACCGTCACTATTGGTGCTATCATGAATGCTAAATAGGAAAGCGAGCTTGTCAGCTTCCTTCATGAGAATCGGGAAATATTTTCTTGGTCCACTCAGGATCTGCAAGGTGTGCCAAGGGAGCTGGCAGAGCACTCTTTACATGTGAGGCCAGATGCAAGGCCGATGAAGCAACCTCTCTGCCGCTTCGCCGAGGATAGGAGAAAAATAATTGGGGATGAGATAGCTCGGCTCCTTGCAGCCGGGCTTATTATGGAAGTACTTCACCTAGTACTGGTAGAGAAGAAAAAAAATGATCCGAATGTAGTTGTGGTGTGACGTATGTGTATCGACTACACCAACCTAAACAAAGCATGTCCAAAGGATCCATTTCCTTTGCCAAGGATATATCAGGTTATTGATTTGACTGCTGGTTGTGAGTTACTACCATTTGTAGATGCGTACACTGGTTTCCACTAGATACCGTTAAATCTGGCCGATCAAATAAAGACTGCATTGATTACCCCGTACTAGGCTTATTGCTATCGTACCAAGACATTCAGCTTACATAATGCAGGAGCAACATATCAAAGATGCATGCAAAAATTCTTACATGATCAAATTGGCAAAAATGTCCAAGTATATGTTGATGACGTGGTAATAAAAACCAATGAAAATCGCACACTACTAGATAATATCCGGCAGACATTCTCGAATCTAAGAAGATTCCGAAAGAAGTTTAACTCGGAAAAATGCACCTTTGGTGTAACAGTCGGAAAATTACTCGGTTTAATCGTGTCAAGCCGAGGTATTGAAGCAAATTCAACAAAGATTCGGGCCATAGAACGCATGGAGTTGCCGAAGTGTCTGAACGATGTCCAGAAGTTCACAGGCTGCCTGTCATCGTTAAGTCGGTTCGTAAGTCGGCTTGGAGAAAAGGCATTGCCCTTATATCAATTGATGAAAAAATCGAATAAATTCACTTGGACACCACAAGCTAATAATGCTTTCCATGAGATAAAGAAAATGCTAGCATCTGCACATGTTTTAGCTTCACCACTATCAAAAGAGCCGATGATGCTCTATATAGCAGCGACCAACCGAGTCATGAGTGTTGTTGTAGTAGTGTAATGTGACGAGGAAGGTAAGTCGGTGATGAGGCCGGTATATTACCTAAGCGAGGTACTCTCAGCCTCAAAACAAAACTATCCTCATTATCAAAAAATGGCATACAGAGTATATATGTCGGCAAAAAAACTGAAGCATTATTTTGAGGAACACCCTATAAAGGTGATATGTGAGGCACCAATTGCCGAGATTATGGGCAACAAAGATGCAAGTGGCCGAATAGCCAAATGGGCAATTGAGCTATCCCCTTACGCTCAACAATTCGATAGAGGAGATGCAATTAAATCTCAAGCGATGGCCGATTTTCTTGTCAGCTGTGCCAAAATGCAATATGAACCGCCATTACCTGATCCGAATTATTGGAGAATGCACTTGAATGGCTCAAAGTTGAAAGATGGATTAGGTGCTGGCATAGTCCTCACCCAAAAAAGATCAGCTAAAATATGTGTTGCAAATAAAATTTGCTGCATCAAATAACGTAGACAAATATGAGGCAATGGTCAATGGCTTAAAGGCAGCAAAAGACCTGGTGGTACAACAAGTATCAGGAAATTGGGATACACTGGATGCCAATATGGCGCTTTACAGATTCCATGTGCAAAAGATAAGAGGGTACTTTGACGGGTGTGAATTCCATCATGTACCCCAGGCAAAAAATGATGTATCTAATGTATTCTCAAAACTCGGCTCATCTAGGTAGCCCATCCCACCCGGTATAGCCCTTGAACACCTTAGAAAACCATCAATTATACCATCACATGAATCTGAATCAATTCGAATCCCGGCCAGTACGGTATCTGAATTTGACCCAATTGACATAGATGGTAGAGTTAATATGTATAACCCGGGGACTGGCTCGGCACACCCGTGAACTGCCTCGCAGAACTTAGGGACTGGTCAGATTAACCCGGCAGAGGTTATGTCGGCAGATGTAATAGATATAGATGAAATAGTTACCCCGGCACATGCAGTACCATAACAGGAACGACCAATATTTCTATTCGTAAAAGATGAAATTCTACCGAGGGATGAAGTCCTGGCCAGGTAGATCCAAAGAAGGGCCAAGGCATACATTATAACAAATTGTGAGCTATAGAATAGAAGCGTAACCAATGTCCTGCAGAGGTGCGTTGATCCGGCAAAAGGCCGGGAAATCTTGCTTGATATCCATCAAGGAGAATGCGGGCATCATGCTTCATCCCGGGCTTTAGTAGCCAAAGCATTCAGACATGGATTTTATTGGCCCAGTGCCCTGTGAGAGGTAGGAGAACTAGTAAAAAATGTAATGGCTGCCAAAGATATACAAGAAAATTTCATATTTTGTCATCCGAGTTAAAAACTTGGGCATTTGTCGTATAGTGCTTGGACATGGTCGGACCATTTAAGCTGGCTTGTGGTGTCATGACCCATATTTTGTTCATGGTTCATAAATTCACAAAGTGGATCGAGGTGAAACCAATAAGGAAATGTTATGGTCCACAACAGTCAAATTCCTCAAGGATATTATCCTGAGATATGGGTACCCACATAGCATCATAACAGATAATGACACAAATTTTGCCGAAGGAGTATTTTCTCGATTCTGCTGAGAAAATATGATAAGACTTGATATTGCATCAGTCGCACATCCCGCATCAAACAGGCAAGTGGAAAGATCCAACAGACTAGTACTGTCCAGCATAAAACCCTAGCTCATTGAGCCACTGCAAATATCAGCGGGGTGTTGGATCGAGGAGCTCCCGACCGTGTCGTGGAGCCTGAGGACAACTCCGAATCGATCAATAGGCTATACACCATTTTTTCTCGTGTATGGGGCAGAAGCTGTATTATGAGACGACATAGTGCACGATTCGCCTAGAGTCACCAAATACACAAAAGCTAAAGTGAATGAAATATCCCGACAAAACGATGTTGATCTACTCGAAGAGGCTAGGGAATTGGCTTTGTCCAGATCTACCGTATATCAACAGAAGCTAAGACACTACCATAGCAAGAAAGTGAATCCCCGAGTCTTTTGAGAGGGAGTTTTAATTCTTCGGCTCATGTAGCGCATAGTTGTCCTGCATAAACTATCACCTCCATGGGAGGGTCCATTTATTGTGAGCAAAGCACTGCATAATGATGCATATTATCTTATAGATGCTCAAGCACAAGAGAAAAATAAGGCGGATAGGACAGGTGAAGAATCAAAGAGGCCATGGAGTGTAGCTTTACTTCGTCCATTTTACACCTAGCCAAAGTAAATTGTATCACGACCTATGTCGGATTATAAGCCAGAAATAAGCTAATAAATGAAACCTCGGCACCTCGAGCTGTAACTCGGGGACTGCCTTAATAACATTGTCTTTTATACATTTATTATTTATATATGCCGGCTGGCTCAAATTTTCCTGCCCAAAAGCCAAGTTAGTAGTGTTTCGGCACCCAATCCTAACTCTTGGATTTGCTGTTATCCGAAAAATAGGCTTCATGGCAAGCACGAGAAAAGCCAGAAGTTGTTGAACACATGAAAAACAACTAAGGAGGAAAGATGCGCGAGCCGACTCATGTTTTGACTAACCCTTGTATTTAAATTCTTTAGTTACTTTATGAATGCATTTTTTAGTTTATTCTTGTAGTTTCTAAGTATTGTTGATTCGGTCTATTTATGACGGACCTGTAAGTCAAACGCCGAAAAATGGTAGAAACGGGCCAAATAAGTGACTCGGAATAACAAGAAACGTGAAACTAAGAGATTACGATCCAAAACAGGTTAAATATCTACATACTTAGTACTACCTCCATTTCAAGGCTTAAGGCGCACACACTTTCCAAAGCAAAGTTTGACCAAAAGAATTGAGCAACAATATCTAGATTATATTGTACATAATTAGTATCGTTGGATTCATATTAAAAAATACTTTCCGGTTATACTAGTTTTATACCAAAACTCTTTACGTATTTAGAGTAATTCTTGGTCAAAGAAAAATATGCAAAACGAGGACGCCTTAAGCCCTGAAACGGAGGGAGTAGTTGCAAAATAACTAAAAGATTATCTTACATCTGACACCCGACATACCAAGGAATTAAACAAATTGGAAGTTTGCAGGGATCATGGAGCAGTTGATGCCGGATCATTAGTACTTGGCGGAGGAGCAGCCGATGCAGAGTTATCGTTAGTCGATGGGGGAACATCAGTTTCCAAGTCATCGGCAGTTGGAGGCTGGGCTCCAAAGTACAAGGATGGAGTTTCCGAGGTGTGAACCTCGGCTTCAATAGAACCAACTTTAGACTCGCTATGAGAAGTTCCCTTGGAGGCAGCGTCAACTTCGACATATTGTTTTGAAGTTCCCTCCTGCCCATCGGAGCTCCCCGACTCTTCTTCCTCGCTGTGCTCCTCGTAATCGGCATATTCCTCGCATTCCGAGTCATCTGCAGCCTCATCATATCATTTGACATCGTCCAACAAGAAGCTCGGCCCCTCACTATAGCCATGGACATTGGCATATTGGATGAGTTGGTGGTCCCGAGCTTGCCTGCGAGCAATGTGATCCGGATCAATGGTCTAGCGCGAACCTATGCGGAGATTCTACAGGGTATCCAGGCAGATGCCTTCATACCAAGAAAGCACAAAGGAGAACGCCATGTTAGCACCACATCGCGTCGCTGATTCTCTCCAGAGGCAAAGTTGAGATTCGCAATCCATCAGTTTTGCAGCGAGTTCTTCAGAATGCAACATTTTAATCTCATTCGGCCATAGGACACGCTAGACTCGGATGGCTACTTCAAGGAGGTCAACGCCAAATTCCTTCATTGGTTTGGTGGAGGCTCCAAGACTAACAAGATAATCTTCCATTGAGTAAGCGCGTTCCGGGTCATTGGTTTGGCCATGGCGAAGCCGAGCCTTCACCACACATTCAGAACTTCAGGCTCTACACTCCGGGAAGTTATCTGAATGAAAATAAAGGGCACGGTAAAAAAGTTACAAGATGAGTCAGACATGAAAAATGAGATAAGGAAAGGAACTTACTATGGATAAATGAAACTATTCGGCTTAGGTCACTAATGCAAAATTTGTCCATAGCCTCGGTAGTGCTGAGAAGCTCCTTGTCCTTTTCAAGCTAAAGAGTCATTCTTTTTTTCCTCAGAGTACTCTTGGTCGAGCTTGTCCAACTCATACTTTTGAGTCTTCTTCAGAGCCTCAACCTCGGCACAAAGCCGAGATATTTCATCATCTTTCTTCTTCAGCTTTGCTCAATGATCTCCTGTTTGTTTGAGAAAATGCAGCATCAGATCAGGCATGGAAGTGCAGTCTTGATGGAACTCTGCAAAAGCCTTTTAATTCAGCCGAGCCGAGGTAAAGTATCATGAGTAATTTCGATAAAAGGCAAAGATATAATATCAGAAAGGCTGAGTAGAAGTGTCCAAGTTACCTTCAAGCTTGGCGAATTTCTCGATCAGTTCCTTGTTCCTAATGTCCAAGTTTCCTACGCAAAGGGCGAATCAAGGGTTAACTCGGCTGCACTGACTCAAAAGAAAATTTTCCGAAATAAGGTGACAGCAAGCTTACCCGTCTTCTGCAGAATGGGCGCCACTTTCTGGTACTTGGTCTGCAATTTCCTATGTGAAAAGAGCAGCTTCTGGAACTCGGTCGTGCGGCGGTTGTGTGCAATATGAGAAAAAAAAGAGAATTAAGTGCAGAAGGATATTTAAAGCCAAAATGCAAGATCTGAACAAAGTAAAACTCGATCTGGATCTAGGTGGCTGGATATTCAAAGTTAAAGATCCAAGCCTAGTAAAACTTGACTTGAATCTAGGTGGTTGGATATTCAAAGCTAAACTTCAAGATTCGAACCAAGTAAAACTTGATCCGGACCTAGGTGGCTAGATATTCAAAGCTAAAGATCCAAGCTAATTAAAACTTGACTCGCGTCTAGATGGCTAGATATTCAAAGCTAAAATGCAAGATCTGAACCAAGTAAAACTTGATTCGGATCTAGGTGGCTAGATATTCAAAGTTAAAGATCCGAACCAAGTAAAAAATGATCCGGATATAGGCAGCTGAATATTAAAAGCTAATGATCTGAGCCAAGTAAAACTGGACTCAGATCTAGGTGGCTGGATATTCAAAGCTAAACATCCAAGATGTGTAAAACTAGACTCGAATCTAGGTGGTTGGATATTCAAAACTAAAGATCCAAGCCAAGTAAAACTGGACTAGGATCTAGGTGGCTGGATATTCGATGTTAAAAAATTTGAACCAAGTAAAACTTGATCCAGTTCTAGGTGGTGGGATATTCGAACAAATTTTGGCTAAGTAAAAGTGATTAGTTTATACATCACGACTACACTTGAGCACTAGCTAAAGAGAGGATCTAGCCAAATGATAACTCATTCCCCCAGAGGCTCAGGGACTAATGGATTATATGCTAAGTTATGCAAGAATGAACAGTGTAATCCGAGATGTTTACCTCATTCATGCCTTCAGGTTAGAAGATGACTCGGCTACCAAGATGCAATCTATTGCGGATCTTGGGGAGGCACAAGTTCCTCTTTCCTGGATTTGTAGGTGAGTTGACTTCTATCTTGTTGGCAGCGTTCCAATTATTATCGTACTCAGCCAGGGAACCGAGGCTTTGACCACTCAACATGCGCAGCAGCACCTAGCCCTTATCGTCCTGAGCTTGCCTAGCTGCCACAGAAGCTGCCAAACTTTGATGAAGTATAATTTGTGTGCCAGCGGATGAGGCAGAGGCAGAGGCGCCACTCTTGAGGATATCAACGATTGAAGTCTGAGAGGTAGCTTCACCATCTTTCCTTTGAGAAAATTTAGCAGCAACTCCACCCTTCTTTGGCTTAACAGATGACTCGGAAGCTGGCTATGACTTAGTGGGCCGAGCTACAATCTGAGTGGTTGAGGGAGCTGTAGGATTTTGAGATTTGGAGCATTGAATCTGCTGCATTTCACCTTGTTGCCGAGTCTGGGAAGACCTGGACGATGCTGGAATAGGCGCTAGAGCAGGAGGAGATGGATCTTGAATTTGAGAAGAGGCCAAGACAACCGGCGCCTCGATAGGCGTTGGTTCGGCGGCTGGAGCAGTGGACTGATCCAGCATGGTAGTATTTGCGTCGTTGCCAGCGCCAATAGTTACTTCCTCCTGCCGAGGTGGGCTGTTATTCGGCACAGGAGAAGGATCATCTCGAGGCGGGCTTGGAACACGGGCATCATCTCGGACCATACAGGGTCCACTCTAAGGGATATGCAATGGAGCACTGCCGAAGTAAAATAGTTAGAGAAGCTGAGATGGAAAAGAAAGAGAGAAACAAGAAATACAAAGTTAATTCGGATAAGAAAGCTTACGAGGTAACAGTGGAAGTCACTTTAGGTTTGGGGGCCCTTTTGGCGGCACCTTGACCCGTTTCTTGTGAGGCTCGGCCAAAGGATCCAAGGCAGCGGCACGTTTCCTTATCGGCCCCTGGCCTCCAATGGCGAGAGGAGCCACGACATGCACCTGCCCATCCGGGTTAGCTGGGGAAAAATAGCCGGATAGGCATATGAGAGGGGCATCGCATTCACTACCTCAAGAACTTCAAATCGGTCCAAGTCATCATCCTCGGTTTGGTTGGAAGACTTACCCCTAGTTCGGACAGGGGTCGAGTCAGGTTTCGGAATGAATACCTCCGAATTAGGCTCGCCGTTGTCTGGAGTATCTCGATCCTTGCTAAAAGGAAGGGAAAGAATCTCGCCATCTTCCACGGCTTGCTCATCGAATTTCTAAGAAAGCAAGTACAAAAGGAAATTAGATACTCAATAAAGCAGGACTAATACATGACTCGAATGAAATAATTTGGAGTTGAATTACCTTAGGAGGAGGGTTGTCGTGAGTGAAGGGCTTCATGCCCCACTTCCAATCCTTGGCCATCTCTATCTTAAAGATAGCCTAGACACGCTTTCGAATCTGATCATCGTCAAGCTCGACGGTTGAGACTCGATTCGGATGCAAAGCACCGCTCATGTAGCATAACTTATGTGGGCGCTTCTAGACCAGGTAGATGCGGCTACTGATGAAAGCGGCCATAAGATCCTTGTCAAGTAGCCCGGCTCGGGTCAGCTCCTTAAGTCAGAGCTCGAATGACTCGGCAAGAGCGTTACTCCTCTTCGAATCAATATCCCAGTTCTTCCTGGTGGGCACGCCGAATGAGAAGGTCGGCAGCCGGACCTTGTCCTCCTTGTCAATGATCTTCATGCTGAGGAACGACCTGTGCCATATCTTGCATGACTCGAGGCCCGTGACTCGGAGGAAGAGAGACTTCTTCCTAGGCGTTATGGAGGCAGCTCCGCACTGTGTCAGAGATTTCTTAGCAGGGCACAGATCTTTATTCGGCACGACATTGTCTCGAATTTGAAAGAATTTGGACCAAACTTTATAGAAGGCTAGAGGCCGAAGTATCCTTTGGTGGCCGAGATAAATACAGATATGGAAGCAATGGCGTTAGACGGAATGTGATGCGGTTGGAGGCTGAATGTTTCTAAGAACTTAATGGCAAAATCGCTAAGGGGAAGTGCGAAACCTCGGGCAAAATGGGAGAGGAAATTTACGAACCAACCCAACACGATAATAGGGGCAAGATCCTTTACTGGTAATCGACAATTTACTCCTGGCGGAATCCGGCATGTCTTGATGAGCCACTCGATTTCTCTTCGGGCCACCGTGGACCCTTGCCAGGAACCCCGCTTAGAGACGGTGGTGGTATCTTCTTCTCTGGCGGCGGAGATGCTGTGGGAGCTAGACATGGGCTCGTCGGAGGAATCAAATAGGCGGCACTGTCGTAGACGAAGAGCTTAGCAGCGACGGTGCTGGGGAAAGGAAGAAATGGGAGCAGGGGGAAGTGAAACAAGGGTTCCCCCTGGTCCACTATTTACCGGCCCAGACCACATACACGCATGTATCCCGCGCTGACAACCGCCGAGTGGAGCCACACAGGAGGTTACACAGCACAGGCGGTGATCCGCCTACAGTAACCGTTGCGACGATCGAAGAGTCACTGCGAGACTTGACCGCTCACAGGGATAACTGTTCTAGCATCAGTAATTATTTTGGCGGCTTAAAGAATGAGGCAAGGAGCAATGATTGTTGACACGTAGGACAAAGCTTACAAGAGAAGATAAAGGAAATAACCCAGATGGAATAAAATGGTTCGGCAAACCGATTCTTAATTTGGAAGAAACCAGGTTAAGTCGGAAGAACAATAATCCAACAATCGAAGTACTTTAGGAAAATGAGCCGACTAAAGTATAAGTCGACAACATGAATTCATGTTCCGGATAAGAGTGAACATGCTGTGTCCTTGCCGACTGAAGTCACAGAGACCGCACCAACTTCGGGGACCAATGTTGGGGGGATGGCGCCAGGTACGGTATAGCTAAGGTAAAAGGGCAAGGCCCGCCGAGATATTGACCGGGTCAAAGGATGACCTAGACGAGTAATACGAATGTCGACCGAATAAGTAACGGATTAACCTGAGTTAGGCTGATCAGGCTTGACTCGGCCAACATATTACATATGTCAGCACAGTATCTGTCATGTTTTTAACTTGTAGGTGTGTGCTTGTTCGAGTCATACAGGTCGAGGCCGAGTCACAGGGAAGCTTGCTCGAGAATGAGAGAACGAGCCCCGAAGTCAACATTGTGCTTTGTCTCTCATCCAGGAATCTGTACAGTGCCAAGCGCTACATACAATAGTCAGAGGGACAGAAGATCAGAAGAGGGGTCATGGAGGTGACAGTCCCACAGTTCAACACTCACATGTCGTGGTCTCTGGGCTATTGCTATCAATAGAAGAGAGATAGGGAAAGGCTCCCACCGAATTACTATTTTGGGATGAGAATATTCGAAGAATATGCCATCCATGTCAGCCCTAATATACCCCTTTATAAGGTGAGCCAGGACCTCCAAAGAGGGGGATTGATTCATTTTACACTTAGAGGGTAGTTGAGTGCTTCTTCCTCCTCACCCTCTGACACAGCTCAAGGAGCAAGTGTAACCATTGTTGATCTAAGAAAGGATCGTGAGAGACTTCTTCGTGTGTAGAAACCACTACATTATCCCTCTGTGGATCCCTCTAGCACACATTGGCCCCATCTTTAGCCTACCCATGGCATATGTCGTGCCACCACCATGACACATGGGTTGCCTCCCATGAAGCGCTTCTAGTTAAGGTCAATTAGCTTCACCTAGATGGTGATCATTTAGGTTTTGTGAGTGGAACACCCACTCCAAAGTAATTGGATTTCCGCGTGATTATACCATCATCATCATTATTAGGCTTGGCATTCTTCTTCCTAGGGAAATGGACTATAAAAGGATCTCTAGACGGTAGTCCTATTCTCACATTCCCTTCATGCAAATTAACTAAAAATTTAATAGTTCTTAGGAATGGCCTACCTAGACTTATAGGTGCTATGGGATCTTTAGGCATGTCAACTATAACAATATCAATAAGCATGGGAATATCTTTAATTTTTAGAACTATACTTTCTTTTATCCTGACAAATTTTTTATAAGCTAAATCAGCAAGATGGAGTCTCATTTCAGTGGTTGTAAAAGGCCACAAGTTTAATTTATCAAATAGGATTTTGGAAATTGTTGAGATGCTTGCACCAACATCACAAAGTACAGATATATCATTAACACCAACTTTAATTTTAATAGTGGGCTCAAATATATCATCTATCTTAGCAGGAAGCTTATCATCTAGTCTTTTATACTCCATTTCTAACTCTTGGACTTTAGATGCTACTTGTTGAATAATTTGTTGGTAGGTAGCATCATTACCTTTTTCAAGACTGAGATTCTTTATGGTGATCATCTTTAATAGATCTTTCACGGTATATTTAGGTGTTAGCGCGTTGTTATAATCCAACTCTTCAAGCTTTCCGTCATTCACTTCAACCCTTATCATCTTGAGTTCTTCCACCAAATTTGGCTCGGGCTCTCCAGTAAATTTTGCAAGTATGAGAGCTTGGCTCTTAGATACCTTGCCCAATTGGTCCTCCATGGTCTTTGTCCATTCCTATAGAGACTACACATCATTTATAATTGCAATAGCTTGATTAGATAATTACCGATACTAGTCTCATGGTTCTCCGTTATTTTAATAAGCATATTACTTTGCTTGGTTTGAGCTTGCATAAAGTTTCTAACAGTATGTTCAAACAAGAGGTTGTCATGATTTGATCCATTATGATTATCAATATTATTATAAGGATCTCATGCAGGATTAGAATAATGTTTTTGAACATTAGAAGAAATTTTTTGTTTTTCCAAGCTGGATTATAAGGACTACGAGCTATAAAATTAATATCACTAACATTAGTACTATGTTAAGTAGCTCATCTACCTTTCTAGTAAGATCTTCATTGTTTGCCTTGGTGATTGAATTCACCCTTTTTGAGGTTCTTTCGACATGGCATTGAGCATGGTTGTTTTGCACATCATCAAATAATTTCTTTGCAACACTTACCTGCTTTCCCATGATTGTTCCTCTTGCTGCAAGATCTAGCAAATACTTAGACATTAGGTAAAGCCCATTATAAAACAAATGTAATATAAGCCATTCTTCCATCCCATGACTAGGACAGTTAATTTCCACTTCTTTTATCCTTTCCCATGGAAGCGTTAGTGGCTCGCGGTCTTCTTGTCGAAATCTTGTAATGTTAGACCTTAGCAGCATAGTCTTAGTTGGGGAAAAATTAGTCATAAAAGATTAGTGCATTCCTCCCGATATGTAGTAGTGCCCTTAGTTAGAGATATCAACCATTCCTTAGCCTTTCCTCTAAGAGAGAAAGGAAACAATCGTAATTTATCAGCATTTGGATCGACATCCTTAATACACATCATGTTGCAAATTTCAGTAAATGTATTTAGGTGCAAACCTGAATCCTCATAAGATGAGCCTCCAAATTGGTTCCGCTGAACCAAACTCAAAAGTTTAGGCTTAATTTCATATGCTTCCGCATCAACAGCAGGATAAGTAATAGTTGCACGAATAAAATCATCAGTAGAAGTAGCATACTCCCCAAGTTTCTTTTGAGCCATGGCTCTATTCTTTTTTCTGGTATTTTAAAGTAAGAGAAACAAATAAACAAGTAACTATTTTTTTGGGTTTTCAAATAGATAACAAGGAAGTAAAATAATAACAAGAAATAAACTACAAACCAAAATTAAAACTAAAAACAAGGTCTCTAGTGACCTCACCGGGATAGCGAATTGCTTCCCCAGCAACGACGGTAGAAAAAGGGTTGATACCTTCGATCTGGATTCATAGATGCAATATAGTATCCTTTTCCCTAGTAGATCTAGGTTTAATCAAACCTTGGGAAACAACGCTAAAAGGAACAAAAATAAGGACACATATACAAGACTTTGTTTTTCGTTTTACCTTCATTTATCAGACCAATCCAGTTTACTTAATATTGTGGGTTGATTCAATGGATGGAGATAGGACAGGGTTGAAGATCTACCTATTGGGGATATACTTTCTTGGTATACCCATAGGACTCACTGGCCAGGGTGGCCCACCAACGGGTTAGAGATCTGCTTCACGGGCGACCCAGTCAGAGAAAGAGGAGGAGCCAGTTACAACTACGACAAGGCCCAGAAGAGTTACCGACTTAGGCTAGTAGTATTACTTGTAGTCCAAGTTGTATCTAGTTACCGAATCTATAACATAGCCGGATAGGTCTCTCCTGTAACCCTAGGTCCCGGTGACTATATAAACCAGTCCTATGGGAGCCTTTAGGGAAATAACCACAATCACAACTCGCACACGCGAACCTCTCTTGTAATCCAATGTAACATCTGGCTTACGCCAATATATTACTGGGTTGCTACAAGGAGTAGGATCCGATCATCGTAGTCCGATCTGAACCTGGGTAAAATTGTGTTCACCGTTCCTACAACATCCGACGTCTCACACCCCATCTTCTCAACGATGTCAGGACCCCCTATGGCATACTTGTCGACAGTCCGACGATAGTTGCCATGGGGGGTGACTTTTGGAGCTTCGTTCCAGGAGGAATCTGCGCGTGCAACAATCTGTAAAACAGTCGCCATGGTTCACGTGGTATACTCCAGCGATGTTCCCCTCGTTCTTCTTGACGAGACTTGGATTCCGGCTAGCAAGGCCATGACAACCTACACGATCATGACTATCGACGAGATCGATATTTACCCTGGTTTTGCTGAACCCGCCCAACCCACCCTTGAGGTGATGACCATGGCGGAAGAAAAATTCGAATCTCCTCTGTCCGTAGAGGCGGAAGAGTTCAAGATCCCGGAAAAAATCGAACCCACCCAGCCCACTCCTGTAGTGGAAGAAGCGGTGGAGGAAAAATTCGGGTCTGATATCCCACTTGAGATCGGATACATGGATGAAGAATATATCCACTATGGATCCGGTCCTACCGATGCCGTAGCAGAAAAAGCACTCTTGAGGAACATAATAAAGAAGATGACGAAACACCCCTACATTGATTATGAAGCAATCGCTAATATCAAGGAAAGCTTTGAGATGGAGGAGGCGGAAACCTAGCTGTGCCACTACCTCAAGAACATGAACAAGAAGAAGCACAATTTCGTATACCACATAAGCTCCGGATCTGACTCTATCAATGCTGGAGCCGGGAACGACTCAGTTCTCGATGCAATCGAAGAAAAAACCGACTTACCTGGCTCCCCTCAAGAGTCTATAACGTCGCAGGAACTTCGAGACTTCGAGAAGGAGATGGAGGAGTACGAAGAAGAATACGCCTCCAAACCAACGCAAGGTGAGCCGGAAACTCCCCCTATTCCATATGATAGCATGGATGAAAACTACACCTAGCGGGATGACATGGACACCGGATATTCTTCCGAGGTCCACAAGCCAACTACTACGGAAAGTACCGATGGAAATTTATCTACCGGTATCAGACAGAAAGCCGTCTTTGCCACCAGTACGCACATTAAGGCTACTGGGAGGTCAAAGAAGAAGAAGAAGAACAAAAACCCGACACCGGCAGAGCCGGACGTCGAGGAAACCAACAAAAAAAAGTTGATGAAGAGATCGAGATGGAGAATCAGGATGGATATCCGATTAATACCACACCTATCAACCCTCCCATGGATGGACACGTCGTCACCAAGGGTATGAGGAAGCCGACTCCACCATGCAGAAGCCGCGAGCCTCCAAGGCGTAGATCTCTCTCGCCAAACGACGCTCGCCACCTCATTGAGTTGAACATAGAAGCGCGGCGGTATGTTGAAGAAGACGTGTACGTGGGACGCAAGTGCTTCGGCCCACGCGTCCATCAAACAAAATTTCCGGTTGACTTTGGTATTGCCAAACACATCCAACCCTACTATGGTGGGGCTCGGCCCGATACTGGGCTCCAGAACTTTTTCCAGGCTTGGTGCATCGCCAAAGGAGGAAACAGCCTGGTCACAGTCTGATATCTCCCGCTTATGCTAAGGAAGACGGCTCGATACTGGTTCAATGAACTGCTAGAGAATTAAATTCATAACTGGTATGATATGCAAAGTGCGTTATATTTAAACATCGAGGGAACATATAGGAGGCCCTGCACAGTCGGAGACTTGCAGCGTTGCACCCAAAGACCCGGAGAAACCTGCCGGGATTAACTCATACGCTGGATTGATACGAAGAACTCCTGTGAAGGAGTAAACGAGCAAACTGCAATTGAAGCTTTCATCGAAGGACTCCCAGTCATACTTTTAGATCATATACTACAACGTGACCACGTCACATATTTGGGATTGATGATAGAGAGGTCAAAAAAATATGTTGATGCCGATGATGATTCGGAAGGCTGCTAAATATTCTGGCCAATCCCAATGAAGCCAAACAGCCAAAACAACAAGCACAGAAGCGCAAGAACACCTCAGAAGATAAACCGGTTCCAAACAACGTAGTTGTTAACGCAACATTCAGGTCCGGAGGATGAGGAGCGCGCGGAGGCGGCCGGGGTCGAGGCCGCGGAACTTCCCGAATCCAGGGCAGAGGAGAGCAGCAACCCGGAAGAACCTATTCCTAGGCCAACATTGCCAACAATCCCTGTGTCCACTAATGGTGGCTCAGATCAGTGTAGAGCTTCGTTGGGAGTCCCCAAGAGGAAGGTGTGATGAGCACAGCAGCAAGTCTTCCCTCAGTAAGAAACCAAGGTTATCGAACCAGTAGGAGGAAGGAAACGACTCAAAGGTGTTGCTAGCAACTTGGAAACCTGCACAACACAAACTCAAGACTTTGCCCCAACGAACAGTGAGGTTGTTAATCTCACCGGTTTGCTGAAAACAAAGGATTAACTGTATGGTGTGGAAGGTAATGGTGGTTTGCAGAAAGTAAACAGTAATAGTGGAAGATGTATCAATGGTAAAGATTGGACCTGGGTCCATAGTTCACTAGAGGTGTTCTCCTTAATATAAACAAACATGGCATGCTGGGTAAACAAATTACAGCAGGGCAATTGACAGGACAGAGCAAGGTAGAACAATGCAATACTAGACATTAATGATCCTATGATATTTGATTGGGTAATAAAACAAGATACATAGACCGCCATCCAAATTCAGCTATGACTAGTAATCCACCTTCAGGTTATCATCTGAACCCCCTCACGTATTAAGTTACAAGCAACGATAACTTCTTTAAGAAAAGTGTGTAAGGTAAACAATCCATTTGTTCCATGAACAAGAGACTGTTGTTTTCCCCCTAGTAGCAACATCACATCTACAACCTTAGATATTTATGTCACTTCCCTTAGATTAAATAGAGGCATGAACCCACTATCGAGCATAAATACCCCCTCTTGGAGTCACTAGCATCTACTTGGCCATGATAGCTACTAGAAACGGAGAGCATGCAAGATCACAAACAACACAGACATGATAGAATCAATAAGACAAAACTAGTAATCAATCTAACATAGTAATCTCAATATCCATCGGATCCCCGCAAACACAACATGCATGAATACAAATAGATGATCTTGATCATTAACGGAGCTCACAAGATCTAAACATGGTAGCACAAAGGAGGAGATACAACCATATAGCTACTACATGGACCCGTATTACAAGGTGGAACTACTCACGCTTCATACCGAGGTCATGGATGATGAAGAAGACCTCGTGATTATCTCCTCCAAATAGGTGCGAGGAAGAGCTTCAGATCTCCCCGATCTAGGCACGATGGTGGCGGCGGTTATGGACTGTTTTGTGGAAGATTGATTGGGTCCTTAGGGTTTTTGTATCGCGAGGTCTTTATAGGCGAAGAGGCGAGGGGGCAGCTGTATGCTGCACCCCTGTGCGGCTAGGGTTAGCCGTGTAGCCAGGGGGTGTGGCCCCCTGGTGGCTCCCCTCCGTCTTGTATTCTGGATCCGTGATCCCCACTGTAAAATATTGACTTTGGCTTTTGTCCCATCCAATTCCAAGAATATTGATTTTCTGCCTTTTCTGGAACCAAAAACGGAAGAAAACATGCAACTGGCACTGTGGCATCTTGTTAATAGGTTAGTCAATAAAAACATATAAAAAAACCTCAAAGTGTAAACAAAGCAAAGAAAAGTATATACTAAACAAACATGGAAGATCAAATATTATATATACGTTTTCAACGTATCAAGCATCCACAATCTTAAATTCTGCTCGTCCTCGAGTAGGTAAGTGATCAAAAGAATAATTTTTGAGGTGGCATAGTGGCATTCAGCTTGTCCCTCATGGAGTAGCAAGTAAATGCATAGTGACTAGATACAAATAGTTCAAGAACAAGCAATATCAATAATATGAATCAATCAATAAGTTTTGCAACAATGCACATAGAACTAAGAATGGCAACTATGCTCTCTTAATTGGTGCCTAAGGATAGAAGGTGGAGAATCAATATAATGGTGGAAGAAAAGCCCTTCATAAAGGGAAGCATGGATTTCAAGTTTCATAAAGAGCTTCCAAAAATTATGGTACTTGTTAGCTTTTAGCTCTCATTGCCCCTACCATAAGCATCTTGAGGTGATTATGACATGGTTATACCCTACGGGTACACGATCTTAGTATACCTAGTCCGGACCAAGGAAGTCCCACGAGAACATGCGCCAGCCCATGAAGACTTTTGGGTGGCCAGGGCCCATGACGCCTTTGGATCCTTGGAGAACAAGACTAGAGTAGATAGAATATTCAAAGGGGCAAACCCTAAAACCTGTAACCGACTCGGTCTGTGCCCGGGACCTGCCTATCTCTATATAAAGGCTAGGAGGGCACGTCGAGGAGGGCACTTCGCATACCACCGCATACACACCTCCACGCCAGATTGCATCTGCGCACCCCTATACTTTTCGGTTCTGCCGTAATCAAGAGCAGACAAGCAGGAGTAGGATTTTCCCTCCGGGGGCCTGAACCTGGGTAAACCTCGTGTCACCGTGTTGCTTGTTTGCTAACCGTTCTGCGATCTCTAGCATTCCCATCTTCTCCAAAACAAAAGCTCATATGGGCATTGATGAGATTAAACCTCGTCAATTGGCACCGTCTGTGGGAACTGGGGGCGCTGATTGTGCGATCGTGACGGTCCCAACCAAAGCGATCTACAACTCCGCGGCTACGGAGAGTCATCTCCTCTTCTGAGCCTTCGACTTCACCGCCCACTCGCCAGCCACCCTGAAGGACTTTAAGCCCGTTGGCGACGGACTCGAGATCCTGTTCAGGAGCTTCTGCTTCCGGGTGGGGCAGACCGGCACTCTCCGTCTCCCAGAGCGGGTGCCCCTGCCATCGATCAGGACCGCTTCATGGTCTCCACACCCCGTGCTATGCACATCTCCATCGACAGATGAGTCCTATGACACTGCAGCAGCTCCAACTCAGATCTGTACGATCCACCATCGGAGGAAGGGACCTACGGTTCCGGAGCCGAAAGCTGCGGCAGTAGCGATCCAATCTACGAGTGCTACCAATGCGCCGAAGTCATCCACAGTGACGCGGATCAGGAGCACAACCCACCACCCAACCCACAGGGTAGTAACGGCGAGAAAAGGAGAAACCAGTCCCCCCCGCCCAACAAGGACGACACCGATCCCAATCGGATCATCCACCTCAGCAAGGAAGGATGGGCTCAAGCACGCGAAGCCATTGCAGGCAATAAGATCCTTCCCGTGGGTGCCTCACGGGACCTGCTGATGGCGTACCACATGCTCCTAATCGAGGAGCACAAGAAGCAGGTCAAGATGCAAGAGGTGCTTGACAAACGCAAGCAAGAGGCCTCGGAGTCCAGTGCGCGACGAGCTGCGCTCTCCGCCATGGGCGGATCCAGCTCACACGGCAACCATGGCAACAAGCACCATTCTCACACGGAGAACATGGACCCCAAGGCACGTCGCGAGGTGACTCGAACCCTCGGCACGTCCTTCATGGAGATGGATGCCGACGGCAACGTCATCCCGAAGACACTGCAAGCTGCGATCATGGCAGCAACCACATACCTCGCATCCCATCCACCTTCGGTGGGGGACCCGAAAAGCTCCATGCACAAGTCCGCGCTTACCGGACTCGTACTCATTGGAGCTGCGCTCCACGGAGAAGCTGCTGTGGAGCCAAAGAAGAAGGCTGCGGTCAGATTCAACCGCAGCCCCACGCCTTCATCTGAGGATGAAGAGCACGACCTTCCTTGAAGGCACAAAAGCTCGCACCACCGCAGCCGCGACTACGACGCTCGAAGCGAGCTAACCTAGCGCAAGATTGACAAAGCGCGCGCCAAGCGCGTATGCTCGTCCGAATCCGAGGAGGACGACGACAAAGGAGAACTCTATGGAGCCCGATGCTTCAGCAGATCCGTTCGGCGGACATGGATGCTGCGGAACTTCAGGCTTCCTTCGGACACTCCGAAGTTCGACTTCACACAGGACCCCAAGGCGTGGCTCAAGGACAACCTGTCGTCCGTCAAGCTACACGACGGAAACAAGGACACCGCCCTGCAATGCCTTCAGCTGCAGCTGACAGACGCAGCTCGGATCTGGCTCAGCAACCTATCCTCGGGATCCATCCGAAGCTGGGAGGAACTGGCGTACAGTTTCATCCAAAACTTCAAAGGCACCAGCAAAAGGCCAGCCTCGATCGAGGAGATGCGGGCCTGCACCCAACAAACGGGCAAATCCATTCGCTCGTACATATTATGTTGGTCCAACACCAAGAATTCCGTGACGCACATCTCTGAGGAGAGAGCAATCAACGCCTTCAAGGATGGCATCAAGCGCCAGGACTTCAAGGAAGAACTTGGGCGCGTCAAGCCCAAGACACTTGACCACCTCATGGACATCGCCAACAGGTAGGCAGATGGCGAGGACTCCGTCCACCGAGCGCACTTGGAGGAGGAAGATGACTACGGCCGGCGACATGAACGCCGTAGCAAGAGAAGATCGCGCGTCTAAGACGATCGCGATGGACCCGACATGGTCGCGGCTGGCTACACCGACCGCCGCAGCGACGGCAACCGCAGCAGCGGCGGATACCGCGGAAGCAACTTCCGCGATGAAGGACGCCAAACACAGTCATGGCAATGTCGCGGCCGTGACGATGGACCCTCGGCATACGACAAACTGTCGGGTCCATGCACCATCCACTTCTACATCGACAAGCAGGATGGTAAGAAGAAGGCAAGCCACATGCTCCAGGACTGCCGCGAGTTCCAGAAACACAGCGAGAGCATGGCTCAGATGAGGCAACAAGCCCCGAACCCTAGGTACGGGAACGCACCCGCACCAGGTGAGATCGCACACGGAGCTCCTCCACCACCACCCGCGGGACCTTCGAACCACCCAGTCCCACCCGCGGGATACCCTGCACCGAAGGGATCACTGATGATCCAAAAAGGGCGCCCAATGAACAGGGTGCAAAAGAAAATCACCCATCAGATCAATCTGGCTGTGACCGCTCCACCCGCCATCCCTGAGTACCTCAGCGGATCGGAGCCCTACATCACGTTCAGACGCTCGGATCACCCTTGCCAGGTCCCTCGCCCAGGTCATGCTGCCCTGGTGCTCGAGACGCAGATCAGAGGGTTCGACATGAGCCGCGTCTTCATGGACGGTGGCAACGGCATCAATCTGATGTTCGCCAGTACCTTAGCAGCAATGCGGATCCCGCTGTGCAGCCTCGAACAATCCGATACAATGTTCCACGGCATCATCCCAGGGAAGGGCGTATTCTCCCTCGGAAAGATATGACTCGACGTCATCTTTGGCAAGCCGGATAACTTCCGGTGTGAACGATTCGAGTTCGAGGTGGTGGACTGGCCATCACAATACCATGCCATCCTCGGCCGTGTGGCATTCACACGATTCCTGGCAGTACTGCACTACGCGTACTTGCTACTCAAGATGCCAGGACCTAAGGGCGCCATCACGGTCCACGGGAGCTTCACCCGATCGGACCACTGCGACAGGGACTTCAGCAGAATCTCCAAGTCATTCGGCATGCAGGAGGAGGTCATAAGGCTCCGAGAGGTGACAGACAACAGGGCCCCCCCAGTCGCAAGACAGAACGCACCAGACATGTCCTTCGACTCCACCGTCAACAGAAAGAAGGTGCAGGTCCACCCGACGGACACCTCCAAGATGGCGCTGATCGCCAACTACCTCAGCCCCGCATAGGAAAGCACGCTCGACGAATTCCTCCGTGAGCCCTGGGAAATCTTCGCCTGGTGTCCTGCGGACATGCCAGGAGTTCCCAGGGAATTCGCCGAGCATGCACTCAACGTCTTTCCAAACGCCAAGCCCGTCAAATAGTCCATCCGACGACTGTCCGAACCACGGGCCGAAGCAATCGGAGTCGAAGTCAACAGACTACTCGACGCAAACTTCATCAGGGAGATCAAGGAGAGCGAGTGGCTCGCCAACACCATGATGGTCCCCAAAAAGGACACAGACATCCTGCGGATGTGCGTGGACTTCACATCGCTGAACAAGCACTACCCGAAGGATCACTTTCCTCTCCCTCGGATCGGTTAGATCATCAATTCGACTGCAGGATGCGAGAAGATCTCCTTCCTCGATGCCTACTCAGGCTACAACCAGATCCAATTGAATGTCAAAGATCAGGAGAAAACGGCGTTCATCACGCAGTTCGGAGTGTTCTGCTACAACACACTGCCCTCCGGGCTAAAGAACGCAGGCGCCACGTACCAGCGGTGCATGCAGGCATGCCTGAAGGATCAGATCGGCCGCAACATCCAAGTCTATGTCGATGACATAGTAATCAAAACAAGGGAGGCCAATACACTCTTCGAAGATCTTCGCGAGACGTTCGACAACCTTGATCGTTACAAGATCAAGCTAAACCCAGAAAAGTGCACCTTCGGCATCCCATCTGGTCAGCTGCTAGGCTACTTCATTACCAGCGAGGAATCTAAGAGAACCCGAAGAAAATCCGGGCCATAATGGCCATGGAGAAGCCGAAGAACCTCAAGGGGGTCCAGCAGCTTGCTGGGCGAATCGCGGCGTTGAGCAGATTCATCAGCCGCATGGGCGAAAAAGCCCTGCCTTTCTATCAGCTGATATGCAAGGAAGACAAATTCGAGTGGACGCCAGAAGCGGACGATGCATTCGCAGATCTAAAACGGTTGCTCTCTACCTCGCCCGTCCTGGTCACGCCAAAGGAACATGAGCCTTTACTGCTATACATAGCAGCCACACACCAGGTGGTAAGCACCGTACTGGTGGTCGAGCGACCCGAAGAAGGCAAGACCCACGGGGTCCAACGCCCAATCTACTACCTCAGCCAGGTATTGATGCCGACAAAGCAGAGGTACCCTCACTACCATAAACTATCCTATGGCGTGTTCATGAAGGCTTGTCGGCTGAGCCACTACTTCCAGGAACATCAGGTGATGGTCGTCAATGAAGCACCCCTGAACAGCATCCTGAACAACACGGAGGCCATAGGACGTGTGGCCCTGTGGGGCATCGAGCTGTCACCTCTAGACATCGTCTATGAGAAACGCCACACGATCAAGTCTTAGGTCCTTCCGGACTTCCTCGTCCACTGGATGGAACTGCAACTGCCAGACACACCGGACATGACATAGTAATGGACGATGCACTTCGACGGCTCCAAGAGCGAGGGCAGAGCAGGAGCCGGGGTCATACTGACCTCCTCGCAAGGCAACGAGATGAAGTACGTCCTCCGGATGAAATTTTGAGCTTCCAACAACGAGGCCGAGTATGAAGCCCTCATCCACGGCATGAGGATGGCCAAGATCTGCGGCGCGATGCGCTTGATCATCTACGGAGACTCGAACCTCGCGGTCCAGCAGATGATGAACGAGTGCGAGCTTCGGCACGTTGGGAGAGAAAGCAACGAAGAGGACGATAGATTCGCCAACATCGGCTCCACCTGCGCACGGGTGCCACCAGGTGTGTTCCTCAAACAGATCCGCGTGCCATCCATCAAAAGGAAATTCCCAAAGGGATCACCCAAAGAAGCAGAACACTCGGGGGCTGCGCTACCCGGCGGTTAGGAAGGACCCAAAAAACTCGACACAGAGGTCGCAGTGGTTAACCTGATGCAGGTCATGGCAGTCGAAGAAATGTGGACACGGCCGTACCTCAGGTACCTGATAGATGGAGAGCTGCCTGATAGCCCGACGGCTGCCCGACGCATATCTCGCCAGTCCAAGGCCTTCACCATCATCAATGGCGAGCTAAACAAGCGTAGCATTTTGGGTGTACTCCAAAGGTGCGTCACCATTGGAGACGGCAAAACCATCCTCCAAGACATCCACGAGGGCATCTGCGGCCATCATGCGGGCAACCGCGCCCTTGTCACCAAAGCTCTACGAGTTGGGTTCTACTGGCCAACGGCCATGAACGACGCCAAGGACATAGTCCGAAGGTGCAACAGGTGCTAGAGGTTCGCAGATAAACCACACGCACCAGGATCGGAGCTTAGGCCCATACCCCTGGCCTGGCCCTTCGCCCAGTGGGGCCTCGACATGATCGGCAAACTGCCGAAGTCCTCGAAAGGAGGCCACGTCTACCTCCTAGTCGCAGTCGACAAATTCACCAAGTGGATCGAGGCCATGCCCGTTACTAACCAAAAGGGCAAGACGACTGTCAAGTTCTTTGAATCCATTGTTTATAGGTTCGGCATGCCACACAGCATCATCACCGACAATGGGTCGAACTTCATCTCCAAAGAATTCCAGGACTTCTGCGAAGACCTCGAAATCAACATCACATATGCCTCCGTGGCACACCCGCAAACAAACGGGCAGGTCGAAAAGGCCAACGGCCTCGTGGGTGGCGGCATCAAGAAGCGCCTAATGAGCCTACTCTAGCGACTCACAGGAGCCTGGACACAAGAGCTACCCTCCGTCCTCTGGAGCTTGTGCACGATGCCAAACAGCTCAACTGGCTACACGCCCTTCTTCATGGTGCACGGAGCCGAAGCTGTGCAGCCTGCAGAGGTACGCCACAAGGCCCCACGGGTCGTCGCCTACAGCGAAGCCGAATCGACGACCGCCCGATCAGCGGTCTATCAACAGATCCTCCACAACTACCACAGTCGTCGGCTGCGCCCAAGGTCCTTCGTCGAAGGAGACCTAGTCTTACAACTCAAGCAAGAGCGACCGAAGAAGCTCTAGTCGCCCTGGGAAGGACCCTACATCGCCACTGAAGTCATCCCAGGTGGTGCCTATCGCCTCAAACACGTGGAGTCTGGAGTCGCATACTCCAACCCATGGAACGTCGCACAACTGCAATGCTTCTACCACTAGCTACCCCCTCCTTTTATTTGCAGTAAGGCTATTCAGCCAAGGCTACTTAGCCGAACAATGTACCTCCTTCTTACGATATGAATAAAGCTAAGTGTCTCACCCCAAAATTTCTTGTCCATTATTCGCATTTTCTTCATGTTACAACACACTCGGGGGCTCCCCTCACCTCATGACTTCGTCGACTGAGGATAACGCGTGTACACCGAAGTAGCCGACCACGTCAGGCTAATGAAAAGGGCACGCATACAAATAAAGCACCACGTGCTAAAAAACAATCAAACTTTACAACAAAGGGCATAACACGCCCAATCAAATATATACAAATTTTACATCTATCTTTTTATAGGACCTACCTATTCTGAAGAATCACCTGCGCACGCTGCTCAAAGAGATCTACAATTTGTTCGGCATACTTCCTTACAGCCGCATAATGTGGACACATATCCCACACACCACCATCCGGCCGAAGAGGCGGCCTAGCTGCCAGAGCAGCAAGATCTACATCAGGACAATGTAGCCGCACAAGGGAAAGCGCAGCCTTCACCCCCGCAACAAGCTGATGCCGCACCAGCTCCCTAACATGATGCACATCTCGAAACTTCGCCAGCAGACCCCAGAGAGTCGATGGTGCCTCATCCAAGGGAAACATCACGTGTAGAACCAACGCCAACGAAGTCGGCTGATGCAGCACACGCGACACCTGGTGAACACGATCCTGCATAGTCGCAAGGACCATGGCACGATCGCGGTCCATCCAGAAAAAACCGCCGGCCTCCATGTCCTGCTGGGTCAAGCAGTTGATCCGAATAGCAACACGCTCCTTTTCCTCCTTAAGAACAAGGTTATCACCTACAACAATTGCAAAGTAAGATGACAGGCCAGCAGCCGCATCCGAAAAAATGAGCAGCAGCTCGAAAAACTCACATTGAAGCAGTTCGGCCAGACGACGCAACTCCCCCATCAAATACTCCTCTCTGGCAGCGCCTCTCTCTGTCTTTGATTTCCAAACATCGGCGTGGCCGCGCACTCCAAGCAATTCGTTCTCAAGACTACAGATGTGGTCACGTAGAAACACAAACTGCGATGCACCATCCAAGGATGGCCGCAGCTGCGGCGCAGACGAAGTGTCAACGTGATCAACACCCGAAGGTCCCTAGGGGAAAAGAAGGCAAGGATATGAACAAACACACGAATGAACAAAGAACTCGGAGATTCATTATATGCAGCAAAACCACTAGGTGGCACAAGGACTGTTCATAGAAATAATTAGAACAAAAGAAACAAAAGCTATCCTACAACTACAAGGCCTAAGAAGCTGCATCCTGAGTAGCCTCAGAGCCAGATTGCCTGCTCTTGGCCTCCCCCTGCTGCCTCAGCGCATACTCAGCCAGCAAGTCAATCAATTTCGGCGCATAACGTTTACAACGGGCAGGGTAGAGGGCGAAGGCTACCTCGGACCCGTCAGCAGCCGTTGGCATCTAAGAGGTGACCTGATGAAGATCCAGCTCCGATCCAGACGCCAGGGCCATCGCCAGCCCCACAGATGCACCGATGCCTTTCTGCTTGCGCTTGTACGCTGCAGGCACATCGGCTGACTGCGCATCCGCCAAAGAGTCAACATCCTCGAGGGCGACGCCCTTGGGGACGAGCTCCTTGTAGAAACGCCCAAGAACCTCCTTGGCCTTGGCAAACGAGCCGACTACGGTACTGCAGCGGTCTTCGACCGCCGCAGTGGCATCATCCAGAGCACTTCCATGCTCCAGTGCACCATGGTCAAACTCGATGCCTGCAGCATCTATATAAACGGAAGAAGCAACATGAATACCAAGCAAAACAAAAAAGACAAGGAAGCCGAAAAGGAACAGACAAAATCACTCACCCGAAATAGCCTTGGCAGCAGCCATCAGCTTGCCGGCTACCTCCTTCTCGCGCGAGGCCGCAGCGGTGGTGAGTTGCTACTCGCGGTCTGTAGCTTCCTACTGCAGGCGCTCCTTGGCCACAGCTGCGTCGGCTAGCTCCTGCTCGAGGCGCTCCTTCGCACCAATGGCGTCCTCGGCCTTCTTGTCCGCTCGCCCAAGGCTCTTTTTGAGAGCATCAAGCTCGCGGAGGGTAGTATTGTTTTCCTCTGCAAACAACAGAACACTTATCAGGTCAAAGGAAAGAGAAGTAGAGGAAGACGACAAAAACCAACTAATGAATGTACCCTGAAGCTGGCCTCCAACACCATGTGCTGCTGCACCAGCTGGTTGGCGCCTTGCACAAAAGGCTGCAAAAAGACATAACTCGTCAAAAGAAAGGCTCGGGGGCTGCGCCCAAGGAAAGAGCAAGGCAAATTACACATACAAAAAAAACGCTCGGGGCTCCCCGCGAGACACGAACCAAAAATGATCAGCAGATCATCCAATAGAAGATCAGGGGCTCCCCCCGAGACATGAAGAAAAAATGATCAGAAGATCATCTGATAGACGCTCGGGGGTCCCCTGAGACTCGAAGCAAAAATGATCAGCAGATCATCCGAAAAATGCTCGTGGGCTCCCCCTGTAGCAAGAACAAAAATACTTACATGGTCAGACGGCGACTCCGAAGGTCCGGCTGTAGTCTTCTGTGGGACAACCACCCGAGCCTCCTGTGGAGAAGGGTTCGGAGCAGCGTCCTCAAAGGTGGCCACCGTCTGAGGAAGAGGAGGAGCAACCTTCGACTCCCCCACCATCTCCCGAGCGCCATCGCTGAAGGAGCCATCGGAAGAGTGACTACAAAAGAAAACATCAGACAAAGTACAAGAGACCAAAATCAAAAGAGAGCAAAAAGCAACTGGATAAACTTACGAGTCAAGATCGCTCAAAACGAAGACAGGCGGGGTCCTGCTGCCCTTCTTCTCTTCTTTCTTCCGCTTCGCCGGCGGCTGCGGCGCCACAGCCCGCACGGGCACGGCCGGAATAGGAGAGGAAGATCCACCATGACCCCCACTGTGACGGGTTCCTAGGGGTCGGCAGATTCGAAGCATCCGACGTTTCGCTCGAGCTCCGCGTCCGCTTTCAAGTCTGCTCCTCACTAGACTCAAAAGTTTCTTCCGCTGGTGATCGCGCCGAAGGAAGCTCAGACATGGAATCCACTACCTCATTGTCCGGTGCATCCGGAAACAATTCGGGTAGTGGAGGCGACATGCCCGGTACCTTGAACTCCTGCGCAAAAGAAACAAACTTTCAGCACAACAAGCAAGTGCAAGGAAACCGCAGTCGAAAAAAGCGCTACGCGCACACCCCAGATCTTCACCTGCGAAACGGGACGAGAGGCGGCGAATGGAGGAGTCATCGACTTCCCCGGGAGATCCTCTCCAGCTTTGAACTTCAGCAGGAGCCGAAGAATCCTGTCGAGATCCCCCTGTAGAACTCCTCAGCCAAAACCCTAGTAGGATCGTGGCGACCAGAATAAAGGAACATCGGGTGCGCCCTAGCCTGGAGGGGCTGCACCCGACACTTGAGAAATGTGCGGACGATATCCACACCGTTCACCTCTTTATCCGGAATCAACTAAAGATCCTCCACCCGACGATAGAGCCCCTCTATCTCCGCCACCACGCCAACCAAGATGTGGTTCTTCCAGGACCTCTTCGGCTCGATTTTCTGAGAAGGGTCGAAAGGAGCAAGGGCAAAGTTCTATCCGGCCACTGTGGAGTCGCGGATGTAAAACCATCGCCTCAGCCAGTACTGGACAGATTCAGACATAGAAAAGGAGAATAAGAGAAAGTTGGATCTAAGGGAAATGATGCAGCCGCTGATGGGATAAATGCCATCGGAGCCAGATTGCCTCTTCACATAATAGACCTTCCGGAAGAGGCCAAAGTGGGGTTCGACACCGAGCCAGCACTCGCAGAATGTGATGAAGGAGGCGACATGAAGAAGAGAGTTTGGTGAAAGATGATGAAGCTGGATGCCATAAAGGAAAAGCAATCCACGGAGAAAATCGTAGATTGGGAAAGAAAGGCCCCGAAGGACAAAAGCGATGAACATGACCCAAAACCCAGCGGGAGGACGGGGAATTACCTCATCGCCGGGAACTCTGATGGCCTCCCTATCCTGCGGGATAAGACCCTGCTCACGGAGCTTGCGGAGGTCACCCTCACGCGTCTCCGATCGCTGCCAGCCACCATCGGTGACGCGAGTGGCGGCGGAACCCTTCTTGCTGTCGCTTTGGTACAAAGATCTAATCATGTGGAGGCCTTCTTGGACTTCCCCATCGCAGCGCGGCGGCGACGACGACAAGTACACAGAAACAAAGATGGAAAGGTTCGAAGAAATTCCAGCGCGCACCAAGGAAAACTAAAGAAGATGGAAGAAGTGAAACAGGATTGGCTGTGGTGAAAACAAAATAACTTTTCCTCAATGATTATAAGGATGAGGACGATGCACGACGACCGTTCATCGGGAAGACGTAGAGCCAACATCCAGATCTGACCGTCCACGTGTCAGCACGACAGCGAACCATCGCTCACACGCCGTCCACTATGCGCGGAAATCGAGGCAACGCCGTAATTATCTCCACGCCGCGCGTGACCCGTCAATTCAAAGTCAGAAGGTACAACCCATGTTCGTCCAGTCAAGTCATCTCTGGCGCCGCAGACGCTTGAGCTCACCGATCGTCAGCACTGACGTCATCAAAAGCTATACTAGCAACGGTTAAAATTCTTCGACTACACAGCTAAGAGTACTCACTCGAATCTACGATTCGACTAACTACTCGGGGGCTACTCCTATCAGGAGCGCTGGCCGCGCACCCAAAAAATAATCAAAGCACTATACCATGGAACTATTCTACGAGTCCTACGTCGAGTCTGCGACTCCACTACGGACTCGGGGGCTACTCCCATAGGGAGGATGGATTCAAGCATCCAAAAAATTTGTGTCCTACGGACCTGAAGCCAAACAATGGCTGAATTAAAGTCTGTGCTCGAGTCTACGACTCGAACAGACACTCGGGGGCTACTCCCATAGGGAGCGCTGGTCGCGCACCCTATGAATTATTCGATTGCGATCCTTCGGATCAGCATGCAAAAAAATTTCGGCAACTCTGCCCCAATTAACGCTAAGTGAGCAATGTCCTCCTTGGTCACCCGAAACACCTCCGTGGTGATAAAAATTCGGAAGCAGCGTCTGCGACGCAAAGATAAGACCTACAGATACCATGTGATGGCCTGGCAACGCACACGACTGCGCTCTGCTAGTGACAATCCGTGCCAGCAGGCGCGATGAAAAATCCTGACGGACACGTTGGGTACATCATTTAAAATTTACTGAAATTCCACTCCTGTAAGTCCTCTACGGCCTAAGTTGAATTATGCCAGCATAGGTTCCGGGTTCGAGTCAAGGGACTCAAATCTGAAGAAGATCGTGTTGTTTTGTCCTAAGACAGTTAACTGACCCTGATCTGTCGGGAGAGTCAGGCACACGCATCAACAATCCCTGCACACTCAAATCATTCTCTAAACGAACAAAGATAGCTACACCCGAAGGATTAAAGAGTCCTCAGCCAAATCTACGATTCGACTGAACACTCGGGGGCTACTGAGATGGTTATACCCTACGGGTACACGATCTTAGTATACCTAGTCCGGCCCAAGGAATGCCCACGAGAACATGCGCCAGCCCATGAAGACTTTCGGGTGACCAGGGCCCATGACGCCTTCGGATCCTTGGAGAACAAAACTAGAGTAGATAGAATATTCAAAGGGGCAAACCCTAAAACCTGTAACCGACTCGGTCTGTGCCCGGGACCTGCCTATATCTATATAAAGGCTAGGAGGGCACGTCAAGGAGGGCACTTCGCATACCACCGCATATACACCTCCACGCCAGATTGCATCTGCGCACCCCTGTACTTTTCGGTTCCGCCGTAATCAAGAGTAGACAAGCAGGAGTAGGGTTTTCCCTCCGGGGGCCTGAACCTGGGTAATCCTCGTGTCCCCGTGTTGCTTGTTTGCTAAACGTTCCACGATCTCCAACATCCCCATCTTCTCCAAAATGCAAGCTCATAATAATGGGCATTGACGATATTAAACCTTGTCAGATTAAGGTTAAAGTGAACAAACTATGGAGTATATGGTTGACAAAGTATAAGTTGGCAATCTCATGTCCCTTGAATACGAGGGCCGCTCCTCATGCTACTCAAGTTTAGTTACTTGCATGTTCTTGTCATAGTAAGTACATGTGTATCATAGAGAACCGCCAACGGGTACCCCTTGCACATGATACAGGATCTATCCCATAATCAAAATGACAAGGCAAGCAGACAATGAGCATCTCAGCAATATTCTTATTTACCATGGGAAAATGGTTCTTTTTTCTCTCTTTTGCTCTTTTGTCATCCTTTTTTTTCTTTTTTCGATCTCTTTTTTCTATCTCTTTTTTTATAAGAAGAATGCTTCATAGATTCCTCACTATGGTGATGCTGCAAGTTTCCACCATGATTAGGCATGGCTTAGGCTAGCGGCCCAGGCGTTTCTCTAACACATATACATAACTCCATGGACTTACAAGCTCCCCTTTTATTTCACACCACATCCATAAACAAAAGTTTATGATATCAACTAGGTACAATGTACAAGTGCAATGTTGAAAGCGTTCCCCATGACAACACGGTTCTGCTAATTCCAACGTATAAGTGCAAGCATATACAACATAGATGACACAATGGTTCAAGTTTATTAGGGGAAAGAAAATAAAGTGTGCGATCAAGTTCGTGAGAGATTTAATCAGTAAGTTTTCTCATAACAAAATACTTTTTAATTGGAAGATAGATGAAAACAAGAATATGTACGGTTCGCAACATAGAAAACTAAAAAAATTCCTACGATGGGAACAACTGAGTACAATGATCTATCTACTAAATACAAGCAACCGGTGGATATACATCCATAGAATACATACCCTCGAAGACCGAATAGCGTTAACGAGGTTGTACTCATGGATGAGTAGTCGAACGCTTGCCGATCTCAAGATCGTGATGAAGTCCATCTGGTCCAGCCGGTCCACCACCATGGTGTCCAGCACCGCAAAAAAGTGGTGCATCCGTGATTGCACACACGTCCGGGTACCCCGACAACCTCCGCGTCCTCACTCCAGCGAAGAAGCGGAAGCAACAAATCCTTCCAGAAAAAGCCATCGAGTCATGAATCTCGCTGATCCGAAACCATGGGTAAACTCTAAAGGGGGGAGAGAGATCCTTCGCGAGGAGGTGTGAGTGAGAAGTGAGAGGAGGGGGTCTTTTATAGGGGAGGGGGCAGCCCAAGGGGGCATGGCCGCCGGCCATGGAGGGTGCCCCCATCTCACCCTCATTCATGTGGTGGAAGCTCCACTGACATAAACACACCTCCAATCACAATTCCACTCACATGCATTAATTTTCCACCAAAATTAATGCAATCTCTCATTTAATAAAACTCTTTTATTTATTTTATTTGGAATTTTGTTAATTACTCTAATTAACAATAATTCACATAAAACACCTTATGACATTTCAATTTCACATGCAGAATGAGTTTTAGCAATTTCAACCGAAACGATTCTGGTGTCTAGTGAAATAAATTCCTGCGCTTTCTTTTTCTTTCTATGGCATATTATTTTCTCCGAGTGGTGTCGGTATATCTTAAGTGTGTCACCCTGCAGTTCGCGAATAATGTAGACATGATCGAGACCCCTCTCCGATCAATAATCAGCAGCAGGACATGGAGATGCGTACTGACTCCCACACATTCAACAATGACTTCTGTGTTTGTGTGAACCTTATACGCATGTAACTCAATCCCTTTGTCTCGCGATATATTACATGTCCGAGATTCAATCATCAGTATCTCCATACCTAGTTTGATCTCGTAACCGACATGTACTCTTTTCTTGTTCCTGTGATATAACATTCTAGTGATAAAATCACTTGCTTGCATGCTAACTAATGTGATATCACCGAGAGGGCCTAGAGTATATATGTCTGTCATCGGGATGGACAAATTCCACTCTTGATCCATGAGCCTCAACATAACACCTTCGTAGCACTGAACCATATCTTTATGGTCACCCTGTTATGGTGTGTCGTTTGATGTTATCAAGATACTCTTCTGGTATTAGTGATTGACATGATCTCAGGGTCTAAGGATTAAGATTACTTCGTATGATGTTATAGAAATATAAACACGATGTCCTTGATCGTAATGCTATACTTTGGATGAATGTTCATCACATCATTCCAACAATGATGTGACCTCGTTATTAACAACATCCAATGTCCATGATCAAGAAACCTTTGATCATCTTGTTAATCAACGAGCTAGTTTATAAGAGAGGCATAAGTAGGAACTTTATTTTGTTTATTAAATACACATGTATTAACGTTTACGTATTAATACAATTATGGCATGCAAAATAAACATTTATCATAAATAGATAATACGATAATAACCACTTTATTATTGCCTCTCGGGCATATTCCCTTCACTCTCCCACTTGCACTAGAGATAATAATCTAGTTTGAAAACTTTACGTATTGAACACCTATGGCTTTCTGGTGTTCCACATACGTGATTGCAAGTGGTTGATGCTTTCAGGTTCGTGTGTATTTGCATGTCTTTTCTTCTTCACGCATCACTCATTCTCGAATGAGATGGCATTGTATAAATTTGGTCTTTTGGTGAGACCTTTAGTTCCTTGGGGTTAAATCATGTTGATACTATTGTCGTACAATTATATTTAGTGTTATCCCATTGCAAACCACACCTTAGTTTGACAACAAACTACTTGACACAAATGCCCTCCTTGCTGCTACTGTAGCAGTCATATACTTAGCCTTTTGTTGTAGTATCCGTCACAATGTCTTAACTTTGGAATTCATCCAAATCCATCATGGAAACTTTCTTTCCATTTCATTGTGGAACCCATAGTTTAAATTGAGATAAACTTAATTTGTATCTTTTGAAAAAACTAGTATCATTTTCAATGAACTATTTTTATCTTATACAAATATAATATATTCTTAATTCTTACAAAAGGGTAGATGAATATCCTTACTATCGTCCAATGATCATTTCATGATTCATTCTGGTATATGCTCATAACACTTAGATCATAGGACATATTTGGATGTGTACATATCATGGTATGATTGATCAAAACATTCTTGTGATTTCACTCATCAAGTGTCAAAGCACTTGAATCTTGTTTCACTTATCCAGTGTTGATACACTTGAATCTTGATTCAATTCTTTTCCATGCGACAAGATCCATTTCTCGTCATTTCTATATTGAACTCCTTTAATATCTCATATATGTATGTTTGGCACGACCATATAAGCGTCACTGTCTATCCATGTAGACATTCATGCTAAATATTCTGGTTTTTCCTAAGTCTTTCATCAAAATGAAATTCTTAACCTTTGTTCAATAAAAGATACATCATTTCCAATCAACAAGATGTCCTCCACATAATGTATTCGAAATATGTCTCAGCGCTCCCACTTAATTTCTTGCAAATGCAAGCATCTTCATCGTCTCCTGATGAAAACTTCTTTAACAGTTTCATCACGGTGAAGATTCCAACTCCGCGATGCTTACTTCAACCATTGAAGTTCACATGCCCTTTTTAGCATCCTTTGAATTACCAAAACCCTTTGGACCATGTTGTGTACATGTCCTAGGTAACCATTCTGTTAGAAGAATTTTGTTTTGTTTGTTCAACTACCATATACCAAATTATATGTAGTGGTTGCTACATTAATCCGTCCAGACTAAATATCGCTATGAAAGATCAAATCCTGTCATAGTCAACTCCTTGAACATTGTCGTAAAATATTTTATGACATGTCGACTATTTCATAGATGTGAAACATCCATGTTTGTTTCTTTATAGATCCAAATACAACCGATAGGTTTTTACACCTTTCCGGAGGGTCTTCCAGGTTCAAAAAACTTGATTTCTCGTGTATAGAACTATCACAGATTTTATGGCTTCAAGACATTTGACAGAGTCAGGGCCCATCATTGCTTCTTTGCATGTAGTCGGTTCATCATTGTCAAACAAACAAATATTTACTCTAAAATCTTAGCATTTGATTGTTTATCTGACCTGCTTTGTTCAATAGGAACTTAGACCTCCGTGACCACAATTGAGGCACGTGAGCCATAAGCATTCTGGCTGCCTCCGGAACATTTTCCAGCGCTGCGCAACTCAGCACATATAGCTAAGTTTCATTAACCTTATCAAAATTCTATTGTCCTCCCGCTTAACTTTTGTGAAAAATTTCTTTTTCAAGAAACTTCACGTTTCAAGCGACAAACCCTTTTGTTCTCGGTGTTATGGAGGAATACCCAATTGTTATTTTAAATAACCTACAAAGACATGCTCATCCTACTTTGGTTGTAAACATCTTACTTATGCTTAGCATAAAAAATTCAAGAAAGGACAACATGGGTTTTACCCCAAACCATAACTTACATGGTGTCATTTCAACGGATCAAGATGGAGCTATTTTCAGTGTAAAAGTGGTAGTATCTAAAGCTTTAATATTTTAAAACATAATGGTATTTTTCTAAATAACACCTTTGATCCAACCATGTCAAACAAGGTTTCATTACAAATCTCAAACACTCCATATTCCTATGGTGTTTCGGCAGATGTAAATCTAGGTGTTTTGCTAAACTTGCAACTCAAATAAATCCCTTTATGATAAAATCGTAAATCATTTATTTTCTTGTTACACTTGCAACTCAAATAAATTCCTTTATGATAAAATCATAAATCCTTTATTTTGTTGTTACAATGATTTTCCACTTCATATTGAAAGTCTTTGAACATTTTCAAATATTTCATACTTCTTTCTCATTAAGTGAATATTCACTCAAATTTCCAGAGAAAGCATATGAAGTTGAAATCCATCGCTTACGACTACACATAATGGACTACATACATCGATATGTATAAATTCCAATAATTTAGTCGATCGTTCTTCTTTGTCCTTTTGAATGAAGTTTTAATTATCCCGAGGAAAGTCTCACAAGCGTCACTTGATCAAATCAAAGACTCCAAAAATCCATGAATATGGAGATTCTTCATGTTTTCTTTCCAACATAATTTAAACGGTGATGTCACTTCATAAGTGATCTTTCATTCATTTTTCTTGCGACATTTTAGCATTAGTTTTTATGGATGTAATTTCTCCAACTAGATTTGTAAATCATCCATCTTATATGGGATACGGTAATTATTTGAACAATTATTCTCATAATACCTGATTTAAATAACGATTATTAAAACAAATCTTGAAGGCAAGCTTTGATGTACACGAGAAATACAAACAACGGTTTGTTTGTTTTGGATGAACATCATCCCATATTCACTTGCTAGTTACTTAGGCCATTGTGGTTCATGAATTGCGTCGTTCTGTATGAAATTTCATACCAACCAATTTGGTATTCAATACCCAAGAACCACATTGTTTAACAATCAAAGAATACAACCATAACATGTATAGCATCTATATACCTAAACTGGATATTTACAATCTTTTCTTTTCTGCCAAATATATTTTTTAGATTCTCTTTCAGCATTTCCTTTCCTTCTAAATGAATCTATTAACATCAAAAGTGGTGCCATATACATGAAACATAGTCCAAAGAATGTATATTCAAATACTAATACCTTTGGACTTGCACTTTGAAGTAGATCACCATCATCAAACGAATGGCTTTCTTTCAAAATCAATTATTTAGTAATATTTTAGTGCAGTAAATACTTTAAATACATCTTCTATTCATCCTTATCATGACGACTTTCATGATCAAGCTAATGTATCTTATAAAGGTGAATCGTGAGTATAACATTACTTTCCAAAACCCTTTTGGATGATTAGGATGTCTAGCATCTCCAAACTTTGCAAATTCTCATCCAATATGAGAACATATATTATACTCTATCATATTGCAACCAAAACATTGTTTTAGATATCGTTATATCTGCCACAAATGATGGTTTCTGAAACAATTCTTTCATCTCCTAGATAATGTCGATATTTAAAACAAGAATCATGGAGGCAAACATGATACTTAAGATACTAAAACTGGAATTGTTACTCTCGATTTAATACAAATTATTAAATTTCACAGAGTAAACAGAGTTTGCTGAAAGTTTGAAATAGGACTTTAAACTTTAGATTGACACTCAACACAGTACGATACCAGTTCATAAAGTAAATATCTATAATTCTATAGTTTTATTATCTCAATTACAACTAAGGATAAGGTGGTGAATGAATGCCAATGACTACAAAAAATTATGCAAATTCACTTTGATTTAATTTATGATAAATTGAGTTCTACTAATCCAAATTAGAAATGAACTCCCACTCAAAAACGACATCCCTCGTGTCTTTTTGGTGATTACATGAACCAAATCCACTACACCAAGTTCGATCATCACGTGAGTCAGTGTAGCTTCAAAGGCGAGCATCCATATGGTCATCATATCAAAACATGTGAATCATGCTTAACCTTTTGGTCTATGTCCCGAGGCCATGTTAGTACATCCTAGGCTCGCCAAGTAAGAACCTTAGTATTCGCTTGTGTAAAATTGTCTTACACCCGAGATATGCTCGTGGATTCAAGTACACCCGATCATCACGTGATGTCTTGAAGCGACGAAACATTGTCGGTGCATACTTAAGTAAGAACACATTTTATCTTGATATCTAAATGAGGGATCATCTTAATATGCTAATAAAATGCCAAACTAGCAATATAAGATGCAACAAAACATCTTATGTGAAAAGCGAAATGATATGGTTCTTGCACTTGATATCCATCATGTGCATCATGGTATGATCTCCATCATTCCTTTATGTGTAAGGCCAAGGTCTATGGAACTTACACGTTATGTGTGTTGTAAGAGTATCGACTTATACTTTTACTTACAACATCACCATATCATGACACTAGCCCAGCAACAATCTAAACTAGACGCTTCTAATTTATCCATTGCAAGTATTACTAGGCTTAGGGCTTTCGAAGATAGAACCATTCTTACCTACGAACATGGAACCACAACGGTGATAATCAAATTATTGACAACTAGTTGTAAATCAGATATTGACTATAGTAGGAGAGACAGACACCCGCAAGCCACTTATGCAAAACTAGTTTCATGTCAAGTGTGCAATAGGTCTCATGTGCGAGGACATGTAAAGTTTGTCCAGGCCACTTCATCCCACTATGCCACCAATATCCAAAGTACAAGTAAGAAGTAATAACATGACCATCAGCGCCCACATATTCATATGTGTACTACCCGTGCAAAGCATCTACGCATAGATCCGGCTCTGATACCACTGTAGGGTTCGAAGCATAGAAAACAAAAAAAAATTCCTACGATGGGAACAACTAAGTACAAAGATCTATCTACTAGATACAAGCAACGAGTGGATATACATCCATAGAATACATACCCTCGAAGACCGAATAGCGTAACGAGGTTGTACTCGTGATTTATGTAGTCGAACACTTGCCGATCTCAAGATCGTGATGAAGTCCATCTGGTCTAGCCGGTCCAGCACCATCAAGTCCAGCACCGCAAAGCAGTGGTGCATCCGTGATCGCACACACGTCCGGGTACCCCGACAACCTCCACGCCCTCGCTCCAGCGAAGCAGCGGAAGCAACAAATCCTTCTAGAAAAAGCCACCGGGAACATGTATCTCGCTGATCCGAGACCATGGGGAAATTCTAAAGGGGGGAGAGAGATCCTTCGCGAGGAGGTGTGAGTGAGAAGTGAGAGGAGGGGGTCCTTTTATAGGGGAGGGGCAGCCCACCAGGGCATGGCCGCCGGCCATGGATGGTGCCCCCACCTCTCCCTCATTCATATGGTGGAAGCTCCACTCACATAAACACACCTCCACTCACAATTCAACTCACATGCATTAATTTTCCACCAAAATTAATGCAAGCTCTCACTAAATAAAACTCTTTTTTTATTCATAATTTTGTTAATTACTCTAATTAAAAAACATTCACATAAAACCCCTTATAACATTTCAATTTCACATGGAGAACCAGTTTCAGCAATTTCAACCGAAACGATTCCGGTGTCGGTATTATTTGGTCCGAATGATGTCGGTATCCCTTAAGTTTGTCACCCTACGGTTCGCGAATAATATAGAGATGATCGAGACCCCTCTCCGATCAATAATCTGCAGCAGGACATGGAGATGCGTACTGACTCCCACACATTCAACAATGACTTCTGTGTTTGTGTGAACCTTATACGCATGTAACTCAATCCCTTTGTCTCGCGATATATTACATGTCCGAGATTCAATCATCAGTATCTCCATACCTAGTTTGATCTCGTAACCGACATGTACTCTTTTCTTGTTCCTGTGATATAACATTCTAGTAATCAAATCACTTGCTTGCAACCTAACTAATGTGATATCACTGAGAGGGCGCAGAGTATATCTATCCGTCATCGGGATGGACAAATTCCACTCTTGATCCATGAGCCTCAACATAACACCTTCATAGCACTGAACCCATCTTTATAGTCACCCTGTTACGGTGTGACGTTTGATGTTATCAAGATACTCTTCTGGTGTTAGTGATTGACATGATCTCATGATCTAAGGATTAAGATTACTTCGTATGATGTTATAGCAATATAAACACAATGACCTTGATCGTAATTCTATACTTCAGATGAATGTTCATCACATCATTCCAACAATGTTGTGACCTCTTTATTAACAACATCCAATGTCCATGACCAGGAAACCTTTGATCATCTTGTTAATCAATGAGCTAGTTTATAACAGAGGCATAACTAGGATCTCTATTTTTGTTTATTAAACACACATGTATTAACGTTTCCATATTAATACAATTATAGCATGCAAAATAAAAATTTATCATCAATAAGGAATACGATAATAACCACTTTATTATTGACTCTCAAGCATATTCCCTTCAGAATATACTTGAAATGGTGTAACACACAATGTATAGGAATTTATAGTGGACACTTTGGAATAACTTGGTTTATTGGGAGTTGGATGCATGAGTAGAGCTTACTCAAACAAGTGGAGGCTAGCAAAAGACTAGGAGCGACCAACTAAGAGAGCAATATTGGACATAATCATGCAGAGCGACAAAACATTACCAATCAAAGCATAAAGTGGTACTACAAGTCAAGGACTAAATGATCATAGAGGCTAAGGTGACTTTTCATAGTCATTACATTGTGTGAGCATGTGCCAAGTCAACCCAATCAAAGCATCAAAGGATAATACCACAATACTATGCTTTTGTATACTAAAACAACACATGATTCGTTCAAGGCAAATTAAGCCATCCTAATTGTTTGGAACAAGTCATGCTACAACAATAATCACTAAGCATAAGGTCAAAACAACATCTAGCATGACATGAGAAAGTCTAAGTTACAGTCAAAGCAAGCTCCTCTTGTGTTCTTGATAAAAAGAGGCAAACAAAACCAAGCAAAACAAAAACAAAGTAAAGAGAAAGGTTGTGAATGACTCCCCTTGTGAAGATGTCCTTAGCCTCCCCGGCAATGGCGCCAGAAAATCTTGATGGTGGCTCAGATCAGTGTAGAGCTTCGTTGGGAGTCCCAAGAGGAAGGTGTGATGAGCACATCAGCAAGCCTTCCCTCAGGAAGAACCCAAGGTTATCAAACCAGTAGGAGTAAGGAAATGACTCAAAGGTGTTTCTAGAAACTTGGAAACCTACACAACACAAACTCTAGACTTTGCCCCAATGAGCAGTGAAGTTTTCAATCTCACCGGTTTGCTGAAAACAAAGGATTAACTGTATGGTGTGGAAGGTAATGGTGGTTTGCAGAAAGTAAACAGTAATAGTGGAAGATGTATCAATGGTAAAGATTGGACCGCGGTCCATAGTTCACTAGAGATGTTCTCCTTAAGATAAACATACATGGCATGCTGGGTAAACAAATTACAGCAGGGCAATTGACAGGACAAAGCAAGGCATAAAAATGCAATACTAGACATTCATGATCCTATGAGATTTGATTGTGCAATACAACAACATACATAGACCGCCATCCAACTGCATCTATGACTACTGATCCACCTTCAGGTTATCATCCGAACCCACTCCCGTATTAAGTTGCAAGCAACAGACAACTTCTTTAAGCAAAGTGTGTAAGGTAGACAATCCACTTGTTCCATGAACAAGAGACTGTTGCTTTATCCCTAGTGGCAACAACACATCTACAACCTTAGAGATTTCTGTCACTTCCCTTAGATTAAATAGAGGCATGAACCCACTATCTAGGATAAGTACCCCCTCTTAGAGTCACTTGCATCTACTTGGCCAAGATAGCTACTAGAAACGGAGAGCATGCAAGATCACAACCAACACAAACATGATAGAATCAATAAGACAAAACCATTAATCAATCTGACATAGTAATCTCAATATCCATCGGATCTCCACAAACACAACATGCATGATTACAAATAGATGAGATCTTTATCATGAATGGAGCTCACAAGATCTAGACATGAAAGAACAAAGGAGGAGATACAACCATCTAGCTACTACATGGACCCGTAGTCCAAGGTGGAACTACTCACGCTTCATACCGGAGGCTGGCATGATGATGAATAAGGCCTCCGAGATGATCTCCCCTTTGGCACGGTACCGGGAAGAGCTTCTGATCCCCCTGATCTAGGGACTATGGCGGCGGATACAGAAGTTTTCCTAGAATATTGATCAGGTAGTTAAGGTTTAGGCATCGGGGGCTTCTTATAGGCGAAGAGGGAGGCCGAGGGGGTGCCCGAGGAGGCTGCACCCCCTCAGGCGCAGGGTGGGCCCACCTATGCGTCCAGGGGGTGTGGCCCCCTCGAGGCCCTCCTCCGTGTCGTATTCTGGCTCCGTGTTCCCCACGGTAAAATATTGACTTTGGGTTTTGTCTCGTCCAATTCCGAGAATATTGATTTTCTGCCTTCTTGGAACCAAAAACAGAAGAAAACTGTCAACTGACACTGTGGCATCTTGTTAATAGGTTAGTACCAGAAAACATATTAAAACACCTCAAAGTGTAGACAAAGCAAAGCAAAGTAGATACTAAACAAGCATGGAACATAAAAAATTATAGATATATTTCTAACGTATCAAGCATCCCCAAGCTTAACTCCTGCTAGTCCTCGAGTAGGTAAGTGATAAAAGAATACTTTTTGAGGTGACATGCACCATCAAAATCAAGATCAAACCATTTGCAAGCATTGAAAGTTGGGATCAAAGAACTCTAAACATGAGCATGAAAGATGGAGTTCTAACAATAAGGCAAAGTAACTATGCATGCAACATGAAAGGCTACAAATAAAGATCATGAATAACATGCATTGAAAAATGTTTGTTTGTTTCACATACAGAAAACATGGCATAGTGGCAATCATCTTGTCCCTCATAGATAGCAAATAGATGCATAGGACACCTTCAAAGTTCATAAGAGTGACTAGATACAAATAGCACAAGAACAAGAAATATCAATAATATGCATCAATCAATAAGTTTTGGGACAATGCACGTAGAACTAAGAATGGCAACTATGCTCTCTTAACTGGTGCCTAAAGGTAGAAGGTGGAGACTCAATATAATGGTGGAAGAAAGGCCCTTCATAAAGCAAAGCAGGGATTTCAAGTCTAAAAAAGAGCTTCCAAAAATTATGGTACTTGTTAGCTTTCAGCCCTCATTGCCCCTATGATAAGCATCTTGAAGTGATTAAGGTTAAAGTGAACAAACTATGGAGTATATGCTTGACAAAGTATAAGTTGGCAATCTCATGTCCCTTGAATACGAGGGTCGCTCCTCATGCTACTCAAGTTTAGTTACTTTCAAGTTCTTGTCATAGTAAGTACATGTGTATCATAGAGAACTGCCAACAGGGTACCCCTTGCACATGGTATAGGAGCTATCCCATAACCCAAATGACAAGGCAGGGAGACAATGAGCATCTCAGCATTCTTCTTATTTACCATGGGAATATGGTAATTTTTTCTCTCTTTCCTATTTTCTCATTTTTTCTTTTTCTCTATCTCTTTATTTTATAATAAGAATTCTTCATAGATGTCACTATGGTGATGCTGCAAGTTTCCACCATGATTAGGCATGGATTAGGCTAGCAGCCTAGGCGTTTCTCTAACACACATACATAACTCCATGGACTTACAAGCTCCCCTTTCATTTCACAGCGACGACATCCATAAACAAAAGAGCATGATATCAACTGTGTAGAAAGTACAAGTGCAATGTTGAAAGCGTTCCTCGTGACAGCACGGTTCTGCTAATTCCAACGTATAAGTGCAAGCATATACAACATAGATGACACAATGGTTCAAGTTTATTAGGGGAAACAAAAATAAAGTGCCATCAAGTTCGTGAGAGCTTTAATCACTAAGTTTTCACATAACAAAATACTTTTTAATTGGAAGATAGATGAAAACAAGAATATACTTGGAAGGGTGTAACACACCATGCATAGGAATTTATAGTGGACACTTTGGAATAACTTGGTTTCTTGGGAGTTGGACGCATGAGTAGAGCTTACTCATATAAGTGGAGGCTAGCAAAATATTGGGAGCGACCAACTAAGAGAGCAATAATGGCCATAATCATGCAGAGCTACAAAACATTACTAATCAAAGCATAAAGTGGTACTACAAGTCCAGGACTAAATGATCATAGAGGCTATGGTGACTTGTTCATAGTCATAACATGGTGTGAGAATGTGCCAAGTCAACCCAAACAAAGCATCAAAGGAGAATACCACAATACTATGCTTTTGTATGCTGAAACAACACATGATTCTTTCAAGCCACACTCAGCATTCCCAATTGTTTGGAACAAGTTATGCTACATCAATAATCACTAAGCAAAAGGTCAAAACAACACCTATCATGACATGCTAAAGTCCAAGTCACAGTCAAATCAAGCTCCTCTTGCACTATTTCAAGCAAGAACTTTCTACTCCTTTCCAACACCAATCAACTTATTTGAAACAACACAACGAGAACAGGGGTCCAAACTACTTTATTCAAGCAAACTAAGAAAACTAAGAGAAGCAAACAAAAACTAAGACGCTCCAAGAACAACACAACAGTGCATGAAATAATAAAAACAAAGTTTCTAGAAAGACCTGAGCTTTTTATTGATGAAGAAGGGGATGCCTTAGGCATCCCCAATCTTTGATGCTTGTACCTCTTGAATATTTCTTGGGGTGACACGGGGTGGAATCCCCAAGATTGATATTTTGTCCATTCTTCATCTCATTACATTCTCTCTCTACACCTGAATTTTTTTCATCATACAAAACTTCACACAATCTTGATTAGCAACATTAGTGTATTCAAAAGATAATAGACCCTTGGGTTTAGCTATAGAACAGCAAAACTTTCACTAAAAACACAAGATACTGTATCAATTCCCTGAAAAAGCTCAATTTCCCAAAAAGAACCCAAAATGGAATCAATAAGAAGCAAATGCAAATAACGGCAGAAATCTGTCAAAACAGTCCAATAGGTAGAAACCGATTTTCTCGAAGACCTTCTATTGCTCAAATAAACAAGTGTTGAACTAACAAAAGTTATCTAACATAATGGGGTATTTATTTGTAAAATATCAGCTCAATCCGACTTACAGAGATTCCTCACTAATTTTTACGGTGGAGCACAAAAATCTGTTACGGGACAACAACTCCCCAAATCTTACTTCCCTTTCATTAGAGGGCATTCTAGGCACAAAACTCAAGAAAACTCTTGGGTTATATCCCAACAAGTACTTTTCTTTACGTCCTTTAAGTTGGGCTTGATAGTTTGAGAAGATGCTCACATAAGAAATATGAATTGAAGTAAAAGAGAGCATCAATAAGCAAATTCAAAAAAATTTAAGTCTAACCAACTTCCTATGCATAGGAATCTTGTAAGCAAATAAACTCACAAAGAACAAAGTGACAGGCATAGGAAGATAAACAAGAGTAACTTCAAAACTTCTAGCACATAGAGAAGTGATTTGGTATCATGAAAACTTCTACAACCATATTTTCCTCTCTCATAATAATTTTCAGTAGCCTCATGAATAAACTCAACAATATAACTATCACATAAAGCATGCTTTTCATGATGTAGAAACACATAATTTCTATCAAGCTCAAAAATAGTAGGATTAAAACCTTCACAGGTTTTACCCAAAGTAGATATTTCAAAAGGATCCACAGGAACATAACATTCATCCTCCTTTGGTAAGCATGAGGGACAATCAAATAATGTAATAGATAAAGAGTTACTCTCATTAGAAGGTAGACATGGGTATATAATCCATTCTTCCTCCTTTTGTTCATCTAATGAGCTTCTAGTTTCAATAATTTCTTCTTCCAAAGGCTCCTGTAAGGCATTAGTCTCTTCCATTTGTGGAAAGCATCTATTAAAATATTCAAGAATATAGCCATTTTATTCCTTGAAATTATCAAAGCAAAATTTAAGTATCTCATAAACCTCATATTCATAAGGTGCATCATCAGTATTTTCTAGCAAACTGGCAAGTTCAAATGCACCCTTGAAAGCAATAAATTCTTCATTTTGTTCTACATCATAAAATTCATAATTTCCTTTAACATAAGAAGATATGGTAACATTATTATTATACTCACATTAAAAAGGAAGGTGTTTATACCTCCTACAGCAACAAGATTTATCAAAGCAATAAGTATCATTATAAGTAGAGCACACCTCTCTAGCAATAGTATTCAACTTATCAATTTGTTCCCATAAGTGTTTCCCTTTTTGTGACAAATGGTGTTCCTTATAATAATACTTTTCTTCTTCCGTGAACCCACCTTGCCAATAAGAACTAGTTTCAAAGAAACCATCCATTGATAGAAAGCATGACCAAGCAAGGCAATGACAGACCAACAACTAGAGCATGAACTAGTTTTTTATGTTTCTGATAAGAGAAATCAAACCAAAGAAAACTATTTTTTGAGTTTTTGATAAAAACAGGAAAACAATACCAAGCAAAAGAAACTAAGCAAAACAAAAACAAACTAAAGAGAAATTTTGAGAAGGACTCCCCTTATGAAGACGTCCTTAGCCTCCCCGACAATGGCGCTAGAAAACTTTGCTGGCGTGTTGTTGACGTGGGAGATTCCTCTTCTTTTAGTCACCGGCAACGGCACCAGAAAACTTGTTGATGGCGCCTGAGAGCGCTTCGTCTGGAAACCCCAAGACCAAGGTGTGAAGAGCACAACAGCAAGTCTTCCCTCAGTAAGAAACCGAGGTTATCGAACCAGGAGGAGGAAGGAAACGTCTCAAAGGTGTTGCAAGCAACTTGGATACCTGCACAACACAAACTCAAGACTTTGCCCCAACGAATAGTGAGGTTGTCAATCTCACCGGTTCTTATAATAAAGGATTAACTGTATGTGTGGAAGGTAATAGTGGTTTGAAGAAAGTAAAATGTAATAGTGGAAGATGTATCAATGGTAAAGATTGGACCAGGGTCCATAGTTCACTAGAGGTGTTCTCCTTAGATAAACAAAAATGGCATGCTAGCTAAACAAATTACAGTAGGGAAATTGACAGGACTGAGCAAGGCATAACAATGCAATACTAGACATCATGATCATATGAGATTCGATTGGGCAATATAACAAGATACATAGACCGCCATCCAACTGCATCTATGACTAGAAGTCCACCTTTGGGTTATCATCTGAACCCCCTCTAGTATTAAGATGCAAGCAACAGACAACTGCTTTAAGAAAAGTGTGTAAGGTAAACAATCCACTTGTTCCATGAACAAGAAACCGATGTTTTCTCCCTAGTGGCAACAGCACATCTACAACCTTAGAGATTCTTTCACTTCTCTTAGATTAAATAGTGGCATGAACCCACTATCGAGCATAAATACCCCCTCTTGGAGTCACTAGCAACTACTTGGTCAAGATAGCTACTAACAATGAAGAGCTTGCAAGATCACAAACAACACAGACATGATATAATCAATAAGACAAAACCATTAATCAATATGACATCAAAATATCAATATCCATCGGATCCCCGCAAACACAACATGCATGATTACAAATAGTTGATATCTTGATCATGAATGGAGCTAACGAGATCTAGAAATGAAAGCAGAAAGGAGGAGATACAACCATCTAGCTACTACATGGACCCATAGTCCAAGGTGGAACTACTCACTCTTCATACCGAAGGATGGCATGATGAAGAAGAAGGCCTCCGGGATGATCTCCTTTCTGGCAGGGTGCCGGGAAGAGCTTCAGATCCCCCCAATCTAGGAATGATGGTGGCGGTGGCTATAGACGGTTTCATGGAATATTGATTGCGTACTTAGGGTTTAGGAATCGGGTGCTTCTTATAGGCGAACAGAGAGGCCGAGAGGGTGCCCGAGGGGCTGCACCCCCACCCCCCACCCCCGAGGCGAGGGGTGGGACCACCCGTGCAGCCAGGGGGTGTGGCCCCCTCGAGGCCCTCCTCCGTCTCGTCTTCTGGCTCCGTGTTCCCCGCAGTAAAATATTGACTTTGGATTTTGTCCCGTCCAATTCCGAGAATATTGATTTTCTGCCTTTCTGGAACCAAAAACATAAGAAAACAGACAACTGGCACTGTGGCATCTTGTTAATAGGTTAGTACCAGAAAACATATAAAAACACCTCAAAGTGTAGACAAAGCAAAGCAAAGTAGATAATAAACAAGCATGGAACATCAAAAATTATATATACGTTTCCGACGTATCAGTGACCACCCTGGCCACCACCTGCCTCACCTCTTCGCCTATAAAGACCCCCCAATGCCTAAACCCTAAGTACCCGATCAATATTCCATGAAACCGTATGTAGCCGTTGCCACCATTGTCCCTAGATCAGGGGGATCTGAGTTCTTCCCGGCACCCTGCTGGAGCGGAGATCATCCCGGAGGCCTTCTTCTTCATCATGCTAGCCTCCGGTATGAAGTGTGAGTAGTTCCACCTTGGACTACGGGTCCATGTAGTAGCTAGATGGTTGTATCTCCTCCTTTGTGCTACCATGTTTAGATCTTGTGAGCTCCATTGATGATCAATATCATCTATTTTTAATCATGCATGTTGTGTTTGCGGGGATCCGATGGATATTGGGATTACTATGTTAGATTGATTAATGGTTTTGTCTGATTGATTCTATCATGTCTGTGTTTTTTGTGATATTGCATGCTCTCCGTTTCTAGTAGCTATCTTGGCCAAGTAGATGCAAGTGACTCTAAGAGGGGGTACTTATCCTAGATAGTGGGTTCATGCCTCTATTTAATCTAAGGGAAGTGACAGAAATCTCTAAGGTTGTAGATGTGTTGTTGCCACTAGGGATAAAGCAACAGTCTCTTGTTCATGGAATAAGTGGATTGTTTTCCTTACACCCTTTGCTTAAAGCAGTTATCTATTGCTTGCAACTTAATGCTGGAGGGGGTTCAGATGATAACCTGAAGTTGGATTTCTAGTCATAGATGCAGTTGGATGGCGGTCTATGTATCTTGTTGTATTGCCCAATCGAATCTCATAGGATCATGAATGTCTAGTATTGCATTGTTATGCCTTGATCAGTCCTGTCAATTGCCCCACTTTAATTTGTTTACCCAGCATGCCATGTTTGTTTATCTTAAGGAGAACACCTCTAGTGAACTATGGACCCCGGTCCAATATTTACCATTGATACATATTCCACATCACATTTACTTTTAAACCACTATTACCTTCCACACCATACAGTTAATCCTTTGTTACAGGAAACGGTGAGATTGACAACCTCACTATTCGTTGGGGAAAAGTCTTGAGTTTGTGTTGTCAGGTCTCCAAGTTTCTAGCAACACCTTTGAGATGTTTCCTTCCTCCTACTAGTTCGATAACCTTGGTTTCATACTGAGGAAAGACATGCCACTGTGGTCATCATACCTTGCTCTTGGGGTCTCCCAATGAAGCATCGACCATGTACAACAAGGCCCCCTGGTGGCTCCGCTCCATCTCGTATTCTGGCTCCGTGTTCCCCATGGTAAAATATTGACTTTGGCTTTTTTCCCGTCCAATTCCGAGAATATTGATTTTCTGCCTTTTCTGGAACCAAAAATTTAAGAAAACGGGCAACTTGCACTATGGCATATTGTTAATAGGTTAGTACAGAAAAACATATAAAACACCTCAAAGTGTAGATAAAGCAATGTAGATACTAAACAAGCATGGAACATCAATAATTATAGATACGTTTTCAACATATCATGCACCACTTGGATAGTAATGGAGGATCTACCCACACAAATGTCGAGTGTCGTTTAAATGACGACATCAGAAAAGACGAATCCGCTGGCTAGAGAGCCAAGCGATGAAAATGGAAGAAAAATTCCAAAAAAGGCAAGGAGCCCAAGGAAGATTCTGACATGGAAGAAGCGGATGCCGCACAGCCCAAGTCGGATGGAAAGAAGGATTCTCCCACAAATAAAGACGCATACGTCTTCTTCCTTGTATCCCAACCGGCTAAGGCCAAGAAGGAGGTTCTCCGTGAGCTCAACGCTACGGTTTTGGCCGTTCCACAATTTCTAGATTGGTCGAATGTAACCATCACCTTTGATCGCTCAGATCACCCGAGGAAAACACATCATCAGGGAAAATACCCTCTGTTCATCAATCCTATTATTGATGGCTATGAGTTCTCTAAAACCCTCATGGACTGTGTCGTGGGAATGGCCACGGCAGATGCTGCAATCAGCAGTGAGTATTAGAACGAAGGGAAAGGGCGGCCAGCCATCTGCGGTGCGAGATGAGGGAGGAGACACAAGGATTTACCCAGGTTCGGCCCCCCGGAGGGTAAAGACCTACTCCTGCTAGATTGTATTATGGAGAGAGTACAAGGGCGAGCTCGATGACTAGGCGGCGAGTCGCTGGGGTGTATGATGGAACGTGTCCTCTATGCGTACGCTAGGGAGGTTTATATAGGCTCACCTCGCTAGGGTTTACAGATCTCCAACCGAATTAGTTAAGGACTCGGAGAGTTCTTGACCTAATCCGACTGGGCCTAGCTACGCTTATGGGCCTCCAGCCTAATCGCTCAAGTCTCGATTGGCCAAAATCATTGAATTTCTTCGCTTATGGGCCTCCAACTAATCGCTGGGTCCTTGCAAGTCGATCGAGTTGCCGTCCTGCGGGACCACTCATTTGATAGCTTGGGCCATTAAGGAAGCGATCTGCTTTGGGTATACCTCGGTCGGCATATACCCATCATTAATAAGCAGGCCTAGCTAAGCTATGGGCCTCCAACTACAATCGCTGGGTCCTTGCCAGGTCTCGATCCGATTTCGCTGGTAACGGGCGATTAAGGAAAGCGTCTGCTGGGTATACCGATCGGCATACCCCGCCAGTGATCCGGTCCGTCGTTGAGTCATCGCGGTGTTGTTGGTGATCGGTATGCTGGTCCAGATCGGATGCCCAATCGAGATACGTGGTGGACTCCTGAATAAAAGAGTAAGAACTAGTCATTTTAGTCCTTGATAACGGCGACTAAGTCGAATCCTGACTTGGCAAATAGAATTCGCGGCGAGTAATTGAGTCAACATTATAGTGATCGATTAATGAATCATCAAGTAAGCACAATGCTTGAGTCAGTGGATGAAGTTGGACCATCGTGCTGGTCAAAAGTAGCGATTGGTAATCCAAGTATGTAATTACCGCAGTACTTGGTGAATCATCAAAAGATGGTCGCTGATCGATTGCTAGTCAAAAGTAGCCGTTGGGTAATCCAGCGGTAATAATAAGCGTAATTACCACTTGTGATATGACTCTTCAAAAGATGGTGAGTATGGCAACCGCTATATAAGGAAGTATTGGGTGAGAGTGAACATTCCACACTTCCCTCCACGATATCAGCATTCCCAATCCTCCATTCCTTTACAACAGCAGAGGGACCCGTCCGCTGGCAACGAGAGGACGAGCAGCTCATAGCCCCCAGATCCCCTCAATGATGGCCCCTCCGAAATGGGCCATGAGGGCGGATCCAAGTGCCGCGAAGGTGTTGTTGAGAGTCGTTAGGGAGGCGGGGATCCTCCAGCCTTGGGCAGATGGAGCAGGTCCCAGCAATTTGGAGAGGTGATTCTAGATCATGAGAGTTCATCACACCTACATAAGCCATAAATATGCATCTGGAGGCCAGGAGGCTCAGATTCCCTACTTCCTTCTTCTTCCGCTGCTTTTGCGCTTTCTGTAAGCCTATTACAGCATCCAACTTCTTATCCCGGACCTACTTAGGGCGCGCCAGCATCGAGCAACTCACCATCTTCATTGGCATTGTTTTTGCGAGTGCTACAGAGTTCGCGGCCGACGTGTTCCCTCTATGGCAGGCTGTGCACGGAGGATCGGCTGCGGCGGGTGGCGATGTTGGCCAGGCGGCTGACCTTTCAAATGAAGTCGAAAGGCGTCCTTCTTAATCGTCTTTGCCGAGAAAAGCTGACAAGCGAATGGAAGAAGTTGGTTCTCACGTGGTAGTAAGCCTCCCCAGCCAACGAAGTTAGGCGCTTCCGATGTACTCGCCCGGCGATCCCGACGCGATGACTTCAAGTCGCAGGCTCCCGGTTGACCAGCGGATGATGCGTCGATGAATATTCTGCGGATGATCCCATAACTGAAGAAGAAGGGCCTCGGGCCGAATCAATTTGTACAATTGCTGGTTTAGGCGGTGACCCTTCTGGCCAGTCGCCACTATTTCAATATGAATACCTGAACAGGGCAGACGAAGAAGTCCTATCACGCCCGAGTGGAGGCTCGAGGGCTACACCTTGTCCTTGAAAAAAAAAGATCACCCGAGGTAAGTACCTTAGCGCGAAGAACTGATGTTGCTCCTTACACCGTGAAAGCAGCTAAGCTCAACGATGATACTTTTACTCTTCGCCTTCATAGTCGTGGTTTGCATTGTGATGCGTTCTATACATTTGTTATCGCGATTGTTCTAGGTGGTGGAAGGTTACCACCCGCAGTATTTATTTAGAATTCAAACTCATTCATGAGGCTGAAAGGGCCTTCGCCTGGCTGGGCGTATGTCAGAGGATATGTGTTGATGACGATGATGACGACGGTGGAGACAAGGTTGGAGGTCGCCAAGACCATCGTTCGCAAACTCGCGAAAGTAGCATCGCCGCGGAGCTCGAGGCTGCAAGACTTCGACCACGACGAAGACGAGGACTTAACTCCCCACCATACGCCGGTTACCAAAGCGGCTGTCCACCACCATCAAGAAGAAGAAGAAGCCGTTGTCGGTATCACCGTTCGAGTAGCTCCGATGCTACCAGCGCAGCCGAGGAGGCTAAAGCTGATGCACTGGCGATGCGATCAAGGGAGGCAAGTGCCGCTATGAAGCGCAAGATAATACTGGCGCTAATAAGCACCGCCTAGGTCCCAATCACCCGGCTCGTGATGCCCGCCTCCAGCCAGGACCTGTCGAGGGAGCTCCGCTGGAGATCACCACCAAACTGTAGCCTGCCCCAAGAAGCTGTTTCACGTATCTTGGGTGTGTTTGAGATATAGGCCTCACGAAAACTAGGTCCAGAGTTGAGAAGCCAAATTACAGCAGGGGCAATTGTGAGACGAGCAAGGTAGAACAATGCAATACTAGACATTAAGTGTTTCTTAATCCTTTCATTTGTCTGCTTGCAAGATACATAGACCGCCATCCAAATGGACAAGGTGGAACTACTCACGCTTCATACCGGAGGCTGGCGTGATGATGAAGAAGACCTCCAGGATTATCTCCCCTCCAGCAGGGTGCGAGGAAGAGCTTCAGATCTCCCCGATCTAGGCACGATGGTGGCGGCGGTTAAGATAGTTTTGGTATCGCGAGGTCTTTATAGGCGAAGAGGCGAGGCAGGGGGCAGCCAGGGCGGCTGCACCCCCAGGCGCGGGCTAGGGTTAGCCGTGTAGCCAGGGGGTGTGGCCCCCTGGTGGCTCCCCTCCGTCTTGTATTCTGGATCCGTGATCCCCACTGTAAAATATTGAGCCTCGGTTAGCGACAGGCCCACCTTCAGTGGTCCCATCCAATTCCAAGAATATTGATTTTACGCCTTTTACGGAACCAAAAGCGGAAGAAAACATGCAACTGCACTGTGGCATCTTGTTATCACGACATGCTAGGCGCCACCATCCAGGTATTACCTAGTCCACCAAGGAAGTCCCACGTTCTTATTGTTTTCGAGTCCAATGCCCGAGTGGCTGGTCGCTGAATTTCAGAGGCTAGGCACTTTGGGTGGCCCCATGACGCCGAACCCTAAAACCTGTAATCGACTCGACTCGTGCGGACCTGCCTATCTCTATATAAAGGCAGAGGGAGCTCCTTGTTTAGGAGGGCACGTCGAGGAGGGCACTTCATACCACCGATACACACCTGAGAAGGCTCATCTCACAAGACCCTATACTTTTCGGTTCGCCAGTAATCAAGAGCGACAAGCAGGAGTAGGATTTTCTCCGGGGCCTGAACCTGGGTAAACCTCGTGTCACCGTGTTGCTTGCCAATTGGCACCGCTCTGTGGGAACTGGGGCGCTGATTGTGCGATCGTGACATTTGCTTGTGTATTGCCCGCCCACTCGCCAGCCACCCTGAAGGACTTTAAGCCCGTTGGCGACGGACTCGAGATCCTGTTCAGGAGCTTCTGCTTCCGGGTGGGGCAGACCGGCACTCTCCGTCTCCCAGAGCGGGTGCCCCTGCCATCGATCAGGACCGCTTCATGGTCTCCACACCGTGCTATGCACATCTCCATCGACAGATGAGTCCTATGACTGCAGCAGCTCCAACTCAGATCTGCGATCCACCACCCACGGAGGTGATTCCCAGCGACCTCGTTGAGGTCTGGCGCTACCGGAGAAGGCCCGGCTGTACGGTTCCGAGCCGAAAGCTGCGGCAAGCGATCCAATCTACGAGTGCTACCAATGCGCCGAAGTCATCCACAGTGACGCGGATCAGGAGCACAACCCACCACCCAACCCACAGGGTAGTAACGGCGAGAAAAGGAGAAACCAGTCCCCCCCGCCCAACAAGGACGACACCGATCCCAATCTCCTGCTCAAGCACGCCGAAGCCATTGCAGGCAACAAGATCCTTCCTGGGGTGCCTCACGGACCTGCCGATGATGCGTACTACATGCTCCTAATCGAGGAGCACAAGAAGCAGGTCAAGATGCACTTCAAGGTGGAGCAGCCATTCCGTGCCACCATGGCGGGTGAGCTCATGATGTACCCATCGAACCCGTGGATTCCTTCGAAGGCTGCTCGCCATGGGCGGATCCAGCTCACACGGCGCAACAAGCACCATTCTCACACGGAGAACATGGACCCCAAGGCACGGCATTAGTTAGGATAAGTATGTAACTACCCTTGTAACAAATTTTGCTGCTTTGAAGGAATGCAGACTCAACCCTCAACACGCCCTCCTTCATGGTTATTTGGTTATGGATGCCGGCCGCAACGCTCATCCCGAAGACACCGCAAGCTGCGATCATGGCAGCAACCACATACCGTGATCCCATCCACCTTCGGTGGGGGACCAAAAGCTCCATGCACAAGTCCGCCATCGGACTCGTACTCATTGAGCTGCGCCCACGGAGAAGCTCTTTGTGGAGCCAAAGAAGAAGGCTGCGGTCGATTCAACCGCAGCACGCCTTCATCCGTCGTTTTATGTGTTGTTTGAACTGTTAGTAAGTTAAGGTTGACTATGAAGAGCACGACCTTCCTTGAAGGCACAAAAGCTCGCACCACCGCAGCCGCGACTACGACGCTCGAAGCGAGCTAACCTAGCGCAAGATTGACAAAGCGCTTAAGCGCCAGATGCTCGTCCGAATCCGAGAGGACGACGACAAAGGAGAACTCTATGGAGCCCGATGCTTCAGCAGATCCGTCGGCGGACATGACATGGATGCGGAACTTCAGGCTTCCTTCGGACACTCCGAAGTTCGACTTCACACAGGACCCCAAGGCGTGGCTCAAGGACAACCTGTCGTCCGTCAAGCTACACGACGGAAACAAGGACACCGCCCTGCAATGCCTTCAGCTGCAGCTGACAGACGCAGCTCGGATCTGGCTCAGCAACCTATCCTCGGGATCCATCCGGTTGGAGGAACTGGCGACATTTCATCCAAACCAAGGATGAAATCCATTCGCCGCATATTATGTTGGTCCAACACCAAGAACTCCGTGGCACATCTTCGAGGAGAGAGCAATCAACGCCTTCAAGGATGGCATCAAGCGCCAGGACTTCAAGGAAGAACTTGGCGCGTCAAGCCCAAGACACTTGACCACCTAGCGCTCGCCAACAGGTAGGCGATGGCGAGGACTCCCCACCGAGCGACGGAGGAGGAAGATGACTACGGCGACATGAACGCCGTAGAAAGAAGAGAAGATCGCGTGCCTAAGACGATCGCGATGGACCCGACATGGTCGCTGGCTACGCCGACGCCGCGACGGCAACCGCAGAAGCGGCGGATACCGGAAGCAACTTCGCGATGAAGGACGCCAAACACAGTCATGGCAATGTCGCGGCCGTGACGATGGACCCTCGGCATACAAACCGTCGGGTCCATGCACATCGATCTTCTTTATTTCATAGCGGTAGGAGGTACATGTCTGGAGTTCTAGGTGACATGCTCCAGGACCGCCGCGAGTTCCGTAAACACAGCGAGAGCATGTCGATGAGGCAACAAGCTCAACCCTAGGTACGGAACGACCCGCACTGTGAGATCGCACACGGAGCTCCTCCACCACCACCGCGGACCTTCAACCACCCAATCGCACCGCTGGATACCACTCACCGAAGGATCACCGATGATCCAAAAGGGCGCCCAATGAACAGGGTGCAAAAGAAAATCACCCATCGATCAATCTGCCGTGACCGGCCCACCCGCCATCCCCGAGTACCTCAGCGGATCGGAGCCCTACATCACGCTCAGACGCCGGATCACTGCAGTCCTCGCCCAGGTCATGCGCCCGGTGCTCGAGGCGCAGATCGAGGGTTCTAGTAGGACGGTGTGGCAGGCATCAATCGATGTTCGCGCACCTTAGCAGCAATGCGGATCCGGCGTGCAGCCTCGAACAATCCGATACAATGTTAATGGTCCCTCCCATCGGATAACTTCCGGTGTGAACGATTCGAGTTCGAGGTGGTGGACTGGCCATCACAATACCATGCCATCCTCGGCCGTGTGGCATTCACACGATTCCTGGCAGTACTGCACTACGCGTACTTGCTACTCAAGATGCCAGGACCTAAGGGCGCCATCGGTGCGGAGCGAAGGATCGGACCATCGCGACAGGGACTTCAACAGAATCTCCAAGTCATTCGGCATGCAGGAGGAGGTCATAAGGCTCCGAGAGGTGACAGACAACAGGGCCCCCCCAGTCGCAAGACAGAACGCACCAGACATGTCCTTCGACTCCACCGTCAACAGAAAGAAGGTGCAGGTCCACCCGACGGACACCTCCAAGATGGCGCTGATCGCCAACTACCTCAGCCCTCAAGATAGGAAAGCACGCCACGAATTCCTCCGTGAGCCACGGGAAATTACCTGGTGTCCGCGGACATGCTTGAAGTCGCGACTTCAGGCCGTGAACGCCAAGCCGTCAAATAGTCCATCCGACGACCGTCCAACCACGGGCCGGCAATCGGAGTCAAGTCAACAGACTACTCGACGCAAACTTCATCAGGAGATCAACTCGGGTGGGCGACGAGGGAGGTCGAGTCGTATGTTGTGCTCCTCAGAATTCGCCATGGCAACAAGCACTACGAAGGATCACTTTCCTCTCCCTCGGATCGGTTAGACATGGGGCAAGGAGGATCAATTCGATCGCAGGATGCGAGAAGATCGAGACACAAGGGTTTACCAGGTTCGCCTTGGAGGGTAAAGACCTACTCCTGCTAGATTGTATTATGGGCTACAACCAGATCAATTGAATGTCAAAGATCGGAGAAAACGGCGTTCATCACGCCGTTCGGAGTGTTCTGCATAACACAATGCCCTTCCGGGCTAAAGAACGCTGGAACGTGTCCTCTATGTGTACCCTAGAGGGGTTTATATAGGCTCACCTCGCTAGGGTTTAGATCTACAACCAATTGGTGCGCCACGCACTAACGGTGCATGCAGCATGCCTGAAGGATCGATCGTCAAGAACATCCAAACCTTGATCGTTACAAGATCAAGCTAAACCCAGAAAAGTGCACCTTCGGCATCCCATCCGGTCACCGCTAGGCTACTTCATTAGCGAGGAATCTAAGAGAACCCGAAGAAAATCCGGGCCATAAGTAGGTATATCCCCATCCTCAAGGGGTCCAGCAGCTTGCTGGGCGAATCGCGGCGTTGAGCAGATTCATCAGCCGCATGGGCGAAAAAGCCCTGCCTTTCTATCAGCTGATATGCAAGGAAGACAAATTCGAGTGGACGCCAGAAGCGGACGATGCATTCAAGATCTAAAGCGGTTGCTCTCTACCTCGCCGCCTTGGTCACGCCAAAGGAACATGAGCCTTTATGCTATACATACGGTGGACTCTGAACAAAGGAAAGAACTAGTCATGTGGTAAGCACTCTTGGTGGTCGAGCGACCGAAGAAGGCATCCAATTACTACCTCAGCCAGGTATTGATGCCGACAAAGCGTAGGTACCCTCACTACCATAAACTATCCTATGGCGTGTTCATGAAGGCTTGTCGGCTGAGCCACTACTTCCGGGAACATCGTGATGGTCTCCTCGAAAATGGCGGGTAACAACCACTATATAAGGAGTGTGATGGGTGATGGGAAAACACTTCCCTCACTTCATTCGATCTCGTGCATTCTCAATAAACAAAGCATCCTGAACAACACGGAGGCCATAGGACGTGTGGCCCTGTGGGGCATCGAGCTGTCACCTCTAGACATCGTCTATGAGAAACGCCACACGATCAAGTCTTAGGTCCTTCCGGACTTCCTCGTCCACTGGATGGAACTGCAACTGCCAGACACACGGACTGTACAAAGGCACTCTGCTCCAAGCGGAGGCGAGCGAGCCGGGTCATACATCGACCTCGCAGGCAACAGATGAAGACGTCCTCCGGATCAAAATCCAACCGGGCGCGAGCGCGCTTGATCATCTACGGAGACTCGAACCTCGCGGGTCCAGCAGATGATGAACGAGCGCGAGCTTCGACGCTTGGGAGAGAAAGAAGAAGACGCCACGGTGCCACCAGGTGTGTTCCTCAAACAGATCGCGTGCCATCCATCGGATCACCCAAGAAGCAGAACACTCGGGGCTGCGCTTACCCGGCGTTAGGAAGGACCAAAAACTCGATACGTAGAGGTCGCAGTGGTCAACCTGATGCAGAGTCATGGCGTCGAAGAAATGCAAGGACGGATGGAGACTGCACGATCAGAAGCGGCTGCCCGACGATATCTCGCCGGTCCAAGGCCTGGTGAGTTTCATATGGCGAGCTAAACAAGCGTAGCATTTTGGGTGTACTCCAAAGGTGCGTCACCATTGGAGACGGCAAAACCGTTGCTGGCCATCATGCGGCAACGCGCCTTGTCACCAAAGCTCTACGAGTTGGGTTCTATCGCCAACGGCCATGAACGGCGGAAGGTGCAACGGGTGCTAGAGGTTCGCATCAAAGAAGAAGAAACCGCCGCCACCAACCCATACCCTGGCCGCCCTTCGCCCAATGGGGCCTCGACATGATCGGCAAACCGAAGTCCTCGAATATAGGTTCGGCATGCCACAGCATCATCACCGACAATGGGTCAACTTCATCAGAAGAGGAAAGCGACGAGGAAAGAATTCCAGGACTTCGCGAAGACCTCGAAATCAACATCATTGAATTTCAGCTCGACACTTAAGAATTTGCCTCGGGTGGCGGCATCAAGAAGCGCCTAATGAGCCTACTCTAGCGACTCAGGAGCCTGGACACAAGCGCACGATGCCAAACAGCTCAAGCGGCTACGCCCTTCTTCATGGTGCACGGAGCCGCAAGCTGCAGCAGAGGTACGCCACAAGGCCCCACGGGTCGTCGCCTACAGCGAAGCCGAATCGACGACCGCCCTCGAAGACGCTGTCGACACACTCGACGAGGCACGCGATGTAGCCGCAACCCGATCAGCGGTCTATCAACAGATCCTCCACAACTACCACAGTCGTCGGCTGCGCCCAAGGTCCTTCGTCGAAGGAGACCTAGTCTTACAACTCAAGCAAGAGCGAAGAAGCTCGAGTCGCCTCGAAGGACCCTACATCGCCACCGAAGTCATCCTGTGGTGCCTATCGCCTCACTTAAGATAAACATGTAATTCTCCATGTACACAAACAAATTTCGCTGCTAAGAAGGAATGCAGGGGTTTCTTTGTCATTGTGTTTTTGGTTTGGTTGTTTGTTGACCGAGTAGCCGACCACGCCGCTAATGAAAAAGTAGAACTTCCATAGGAGGTGTCGAGAATCACATGACGCTGCTCAAAGAGATCCTCATAGTGAGTGTTTACATACTTCCTTACAGCCGCATAATGTGGACACATATCCCAATCACTATAATGGCAACCATCCGCCGAAGAGGCGCCTGCCATAAGCAGCAAGATCTACATCAGGACAATGTAAGTCAAGACAAGGGAAAGCAGCCTTCACCCCAAGAACAAGCCGATGTCACTCAGCTCCCTAACATGATGCACATCTCGAAACTCGCCAAGACCCTGTAGAGAGTCGATGGTGCCTCATCCGTTATCGTGCCCTAAAGGCTCCCATAGGCCCGACTTATATAGTCGCCAGGTCCTAGGGTTACAGGGAAAACATCACGTGTAGAACCGACGCCAACGAAGTCGGCTGATGCAGCACACGCGACACCTGGTGAACACGATCCTGCACAGTCGCAAGGACCATGGCACGATCGCGGTCCATCCAGAAAAAACCGCCGGCCTCCATGTCCTGCTGGGTCAAGCAGTTGATCCGAATAGCAACACGCTCCTTTTCCTCCTTAGGAACAAGGTTATCACCTACAACAATTGTCTTGTGTATCTTGCACTCCAAGGCTGCAGGTGACTCCACCGTAGCCTTCCTTTATCCGCACAGCCAGCAGATCCGAAAAAAAATGAGCAAAGCTCGAAAACTCACATTGAAGCGTTCGCCGACGACGCAACTCCCCCATCAAATACTCCTCTCGCGCCGCCTCTCTCTTTGATTTCCAAACATCGGCGTACGCGCACTCCAAGCAATTCGTTCTCAAGACTACGAGATGTGGTCACGTGAAGAAACACAACTGCGATGCACCATCCAAGGATGGCATGCTGGCGCAGAAGTGTCAACGTGCTACACAAGGACTGTTCATAGAAATAATTAGAACAAAGAAGACATGCTATGAGGATACCCATATAGCATAAAGGCCTAAGAAGCTGCATCCCGAGTAGCCTCGAGCCGGATTGCTCTTGGCCTCCCCTCGCCTCAGCGCATACTCAAGTCAAGTCAATCAATTTCGCAACGCAGAGCAGAGAGGCGAAGGCTACCTCGGACCGTCGCAGCCGTTGGCATCTAAGAGGAGGTGACCTGATGAAGATCCAGCTCCGATCCAGACGCAGAGGCCATCGCCAGCACAGATGCACCGATGCCTTTCGCTTGCGCTATACGCTGAGGCACATCGATGCGCATCCGCCAAAGTCAACATCGGCAAATCGTCAAGCAACATCTTGTAGTCCTCGGGGACGAGCCCTTGTAGAAACGCCCAAGATCTTCGATGGGACGGCTCATCTACCATGTCGCTATGAGCCGACACGATACGATCGGCAGCGGTCTTCGAATCACCGCGCGGCATCATCGAGCACTTCCATGCTCCGGCACCATGGTCAAACTCGATGCCTGCAGCATCTATATAAACGGAAAGAGTAAGATAAATAGTAACCGTGGGACACTTGCCACTTTTAGGAGACAAAATCACTCACCCGAAATAGCCTTGGCGCAGCCATCAGCTTGCCGGCTACCTCCTTCTCGCGAGGCCGCGCTGGTGAGTTGCTACTCATGGTCTGTAGCTTCCTCGCAGGCGCCTTGGCCACAGCAAGGCCGTCGGCTAGCTCCTGCCGAGGCGCCTTCGCACCAATGGCGCCCCTCGTTCTTCTGTCCGCCGCCCAAGGCTCTTTTTGAGAGCATCAAGCTCATGGAGGGTAGAAACTATTGTTTTCCTCGCAAACAATGAACACTTATCGGTCAAAGGAAGAGAAAGTGTACCTCATGAATGTACCTGAAGCTGGCCTCCAACACCATGTGCTGCTGCACCAGCTGGTTGGCGCCTTGCACAAAATCACTTCAAGGTCCAACCCCATAACCTCTCCCCCAATAGTATCTTAGTGCTTAGCAACTTCAGGCACTTTGTGAGGGTTACCTAGGGATTAGGCCTAGGTTAGACTTGTTTGTATATTTCTTCACCACAAAAGAAAGGCTCGGGGCTGCGCCAAAGAAAGAGCAAGGCAAATTACATACAAAAAACGCTCGGGGCTCCGAGACACGAACCAAATAAGCTTCAGAAGATCAGGGCTCTCGAGACATGAAGAAAAATGATCAAGATCATCCGACAGACGCCGGGGTCCCCGAGACTAAGCAAAATGATCAGCAGATCATCCGAAAATGCTCGTGGGCCTCAAAGCAAGAACAAAAATACTTACATGGTCGACGGCGACCAAGGTCCGGCTGTAGTCTTCGGGGACAACCCTCCCTTCCTCCGACCTCGACGCTTCTCGCAATAAGGCGGATCGAGTGGTTCAGAGACGACCCGAGCCTCGTGGAGAAGGGTTCGAGCAGCGCCTCAGAGGTGGCCACCGTCGAGGAAGAAGTTTATGGGAGCAACCTTCGACTCCCCACCATCTCCCGAGCGCCATAAAGGTAGATATTTATTTTCCGTATGAGAAAACATCGACAAAGTACAAGAGACCAAAATCTTGTCTAACTCAAGATCGCTCAAAACGAAGAGGCGGGGTCCTCGCCCTTCTTCTGCAACCTGGCTGCCCAAATCTACGATCCAAAGATGATTCTTGGGCTGCGGCGCCAGCCCTTGCAGACGGGCACGGCCGGAATAGGACAAGAACCCCCATCATGGCATGACGGGTTCCTAGGGGTCGGAGATTGAAGCATCCGACGTTTCGCTCGAGCTCGCGTCCGCTTTCAAGTCTGCTCCTCACTAGTGTAAGCTTCTCTCCGACATTGAGTTTCTTCCGCTGGTGATCGCCAAGGAAGCTCAGAAGTCCTCCAAGACTCTTGGGGCTTCTAGAAATAGAAAAAAAGCGCCACGCGCACCCCAGTCTTCACTGCGAAACGGGACGAGAGGCGGCAAATGGAGGAGTCAGCGACTTCCCCGGGAGATCCTCTCCAGCTTTGAACTTCAGCAGCGGCTGAAGAATCCTGTCGAGATCCCCCTGGAGAACTCCTCCATGGAAACCCTAGTAGGATCGTGGCGACCAGAATAAAGGAACATCGGGTGCGCCTAGCTCGGAGGGGCTCAAGATCATCGCACTTGTAAGTTTTACTTTACCTTTTGCATTTGTATCCATCGCCGCCAGATCTTGGACAGATTCGGACATAGAAAAGGAGTTTTGCATCTATATGCTCTAAGAGTGACTAAAAAAACTCTCATTGTAGCATTTAGATGGAAGAATTATTCACTAGATGCTTTAAGAGTAGCATACATAGTGTTTATATTTTCAATGTTGAGCCCCCAAGCCTCTAGTTGTAACAAATTAGTTCGACTAGATGCTTAAAGAAAAGCTAAGCATTTTCCGAGTTAAAACTTTATACTATAGCCCCAAGCTCTAGTTGAGAACTGAATTAGCTCCGACTAGATGCTTAAAGAAAAGCTAAGCATATTGCTAAGTATGCCATCGAGCGGATTGCCTCTTCAAGGTCCTTCCGGAAGAGGCCAAAGTGGGGTTCGACACGAGCCAGCACTCGAGAATGTGATGAAGGCGACATATGAAGATTGATGAAGCTGGATGCCATAAAGGAAAAGCAATCCACGGAGAAAATCGTAGATTGGGAAAGAAAGGCCCCGAAGGACAATTGAAGGAATGATCATCAAAAACAAGAGTCTGCTTTTTTGATTGCCTTTACTTTTGTGCCGGATAAGACCCTGCTCACGGAGCTTGGAGGTCACCCTCACGCTGTCTCCGATCGCCGCCACCACCATCAGGCCAAGGATATTGTCGAAGTCCAAGCAGGTACCAAGCGGTGGAGGCCTTCTTGGACTTCCCCATCGGTGGCAACGACGCAAGACGACAAGTACACGAAACAAAGACTTAAGAAGGAGAGGAAGAAATGCTGAAGATGCACGAGGATTCCAGAAATTAGCGCACAAGGAAAACAGAAAGTGAAACAGAATGGTCATGGTGAAAACAAAATAACATGCATGATTCTTGCAAACTTCATCAACACCGCCATCGCCCAAGCCAAGGAGAAATGATTATAAGGACGAGGACGATGCACGACGACCGTTCATCGGGAAGACCTAGAGCCAACATCCAGATCTGACCGTCCACGTGTCAGCACGACAACGAACCATCGCTCACACGCCGTCCACTATGCGCGGAAATCGAGGCAACGCCGTAATTATCTCCACGCGCGTGACCGTCAATTCAAAGTCGGAAGGTACAACCCATGTTCGCCCAGTCATCTCGGCGCCGCAGGAAGTATCACCGATCACAAGACTGACGCTCATCAAAGGCACACTATGAAGATGCCGACATCGACACGGTGACATTTGGTATCCCCGACGGATGATGACGCAAGGAGATCGATCACAAAATTCTTGACTACACAGCTAAGAGTACTCACGAATCTACTCTAACTACCTACTCCTATCTCGGGGCTGGCGCCCAAAAAATAATCAAAAAAAACACTTTGTAATTTCACCATGGAACTATTCACGAGTCCCACGTCGAGTCCGCGACTCCACTACGGACTGGGGCTACTCCCTTAAGGCGGAAAACAATGGTTGTCGATCCTCGCTACTTAAGAATTAAGTTTCAGCATGTATATTTTTAAGCAAGTGCTGGCTTATCCATTACTTTGGTTCTTATGCTTGACTTTTCGTGAGTCGGAAGACTCGTTGTCGGAACCATGCGCTTAGGTGATGATGCCCAATGGCACTAATAACCTGAGCACAAAATCACAACAATAAGTGCCAAAAGTCACTACTCCGTAATCCACATAAAACAAGAATTAAGTCTAGACACTGGCTACTCCCATAGGGAGCGCTGGTCGCGCACCCTATGAATTATTCGATGCGATCCTTCGGATCAGCTTTTCACAAGTGCAATCGCAAGGCTTGTGCATAAAGGTTTATATGATCCAAAATGAACACTAAAGGAGGTAAAAGACTCAGAATATGAGTGAACCAAAGAGCTTTATTTCATTGATCATATAAGAGGTACACGATTAGATAAAAATGCTAAGTGTAGCAAAAATTTCGGCAACTCTGCCCCAATTAACGGTAGTCTGGTGATAAAAATTGCAGCGTCTGACGCAAAGATAAGACCTACAGATACCATGTGATGGCACGGCAACGCTACGATCAAGCGCTCGCTAGTGACAATCCGTGCGCGTAGCGCGATGAAAATCTGACGGACACGTTGGGTACATCATAATTCCACTCCTGTAAGTCCTCCGGCCTAAGTTGAATTATGCCAGCATTAAGACCCATTGAGCAGCCTTGCTTATGATGAACGGTCCTTCCCATGGCGGGATAATTTGTGACTTCTTCTTCGCTTAAGGGAGCACTAAATCCCTCTTTAAACTCCTAAGGCTTAATCGACCCTGATCGGGGAGAGTCGACACGCGGTAGATGGCGGATCTTTGGCATGCCAAAACGCCTCCTCGAGAAGGTCCACATCTAGGCATCTGGATTCTTCAGCGCCATCTTCCGAGGCGGCAACTCTTGGTGCATCGTGGAGGATGTCGAAGGTAGGATGGCTTCCCATATACCATGAAGTAAGGGGTGTAGCCGGTGGATCTATTGGGCCGAACACTGGGGCTATCGAGATGGTTATACCCTACGGTACACGATCTTAGTATACCTAGTCCGCCCAAGGAATGCCCACGAGAACGCGCCACCCCATGAAGACTTTCGGGTGACGGGGCCCATGACGCCTTGGATCCTTCACGTCTGCGTGCTGGACCTGCCTAAGACGTGGCTTGATTCCTCGCAGAATTAATCCATTGGCTCGCTCAACTTGACCATTGGATTGTGGGTGTGCCACGATGCAAGGTCAAGTCGGATGCCTTTGTCCCAGCAATAGGCCTCCACTTCTCCGAGTGACAAGTTGCTTCCGTTGTCGGTGATGATGCTATGTGGGAGACCAAATCTCACCACTAGATCCCGGACAAACCGAGGGCGCCCCATCAAGCTTTCTAATGGGTTTAGCTTCTATCCATTTGGTGAAGGAGGGCACTTGCATACCACCGATATACACCACCATGATTGCATCTGCAGCACTGCACTTTTCGGTTCCCGCGTAATCAAGAGTAGCAAGCAGGTGAGTAGGGTTTTTCCCTCCGGGCCTGAACACAGGTAATCCTCGTGTCCCCGATTGGTATTGTTCGCCTTGAATACGAGGGCGCTCCTCACTCCATAGAGAACACAGGGTACCCTTGCACATGATACCTTCTAGCTGGGAAACACACTTTAGGTATACACCAGTAGTGCTTTGTAGAGTTGCCCATTGATTATGGTATAACCCTGATTAGGCATAGCTTAGGCTAGCGGCCCAGGCGTTTCTCTAACACATATATTCCATGAACGGTTTTGTCCAAGCCGGAGGGATCTTTGTCACCATGTTGACAAGAATATGTACGGTTCGCAACATAGAGATGGTGTGCGAGATGCTCTAGAATACATACCCTCGAAGACCGAATAGCGTTAACGAGGTTGTACTTGGCTATCTCGCCCACTTCCGCGATATGCCGCCATCACATCCGTGATTGCACACACGTCCGGTACCCGACAACCTCCGCGTCCTCACTCCAGCGAAGAAGCGGAAGCAACAAATCCTTCCAGAAAAAGCCAAATATCCTTGAGAAGTGAGAGGAGGGGTCTTTTATAGGGGAGGGGCAGCCAGGGGGCATGGCCGCGCCATGGAGGGTGCTGTTTGTAGCCTCAAGTGGATCTGCAGAACGTGCAGCTTGTCTCCTTAATTTCAACGAAACGATTCTGGTGTCTAGTGATCATATTATTTTCTCCGAGTGGTGTCGGTATATCCCTTAAGCAAGGAATACCCAGTGTCACCCTGCAGTTCATGAATAATGTAACTCCGTGCTCAGCCTGTCGAGACCCCTCTCGATCAATAATCAGCAGAGACATGGAGATCGTCGACTCCCACACATTCAGTTGGTTGCCGCCATGTAAAATGACTTCATGTTTGTGTGAACCTTATACGCATGTAACTCAATCCCTTTGTCTCATGATATACTCCTTGAGCGTTTGATCTCATCATATGTACTCTTTTCTTGTTCTGTGATATAAATAACACCGTGAATCAACCATATCTTTATGGTCACCCTTATATGGTGTGTCGTTTGATGTTATCTTTAGGCATGTCGGACGGTTTATGTTTAAGATGGCCTTGATTTTCTCCGGTTGACCTCGATTCCTTATTAACGCTTACGTATTAATACAATTATGGCATGCAAAATAAACATTGACGCACTTCTTAGGGTTGAGCATCATGTTGTATTTCGAGATTATCAAAGGTTTCTTTAAGTCGGAGATTAAGTCATTTGACTTTTTAGACATCACCGCGATATCGCCCACATAGGCGTGAACGTTCACCAATTTGGTCGTGAAGGCAACGTTGCATTGTCCGCTGGTAGGTAGCACTCGCTTTTTCAGCCCAAAGGGCATTGTGACTGCAAGTGGTTGATGCTTTCAGGTTCGTGTGTATTTGCAGACTTCCTCATCTTGATCCGGTGGTATCCTGAGTATGCATTGAGAAAACACAAAAGTTCCGAGCCAGCCGAGTCAATGACTTGGTCAATGCGAGGCAAAGCAAACGGATCTTTGGGACATGCTTTGTTCAAGCCGGTGTAATCAACGCACATTCTTAATTCATTGGTTCCCTTTTGGGGACAAGGATTGGCCACCCATCGGGTGTGAAGGACTTCTGATAAACCCAGCCTTAAGTAACCTAGCTATCTCTTTGCCAATGGCGCTCTTCTCATCTCCAAGGCCGAGAGGTTGTTTCACTGGTTTACATTTTGATCTATGTTTAAGCTACAAGTTCCCTAGGTACACCTTTCATGTCGGCAGGTTGCCGTGCAAAGATGTCCCTATTCTCACGCGCATCACTCATTCTCGAATGAGATGCGACGGTCTTGGAGGCATCGCCACCACAAGTTCCACCGGCTTGGTCTCGATGGCGGCCTTGAACGCAGGAGTGGAGTCGGAGATCCGCTTCTTCGACGCTGGCATCTCAGTCATCATTGACCTTGCTCGATCTCCTTACTATTGTCATACAATTATATTTAGTGTTATCCCATTGCAAAGCCTCCTTGTGCTCTATGTAGCAGTCATATACTTAGCCTTTCCGCTTGGTCCGTATCTTGAGTTTGTTGTAGACGGCATGGCTTGGCCATGAACGGTGGAATATGTCGCAATATGACGTGGTACACGCCTTGAAGGGGACCACCTCAAAGGTCATATGTACAACCATATTAGCTTCATAGTCTATCCATGTAGACATTCAACCAAGTGTAATGCACCCAAGGGACCGAGCCTCCACCAGGAACTACGCCATGGAACACGGTGTTGGTCCGCCTTTAGGTTTGCCTCCAAGGGGCCCATCATTGCTTCTTTGCATGTAGTGTTGATGATGCTTCCACTATCCACCATGCACTTGGTGAACTCCACGCCAATCAATGGGTTGATGATTGTTTATCTGACCTGCTTTGTTCGTAGATCGGTGAGGCACGTGAGCCATAAGCATTATGGCAGCCTCGAACATTTTCCAGCGCTGCGCAACTCAGCACTTGAATCCTTGACCTCCTCCTTCAAACCCTTTTGTTCTCGGTGTTATGGATTATTCATTTGTCTTGCGACATTTTAGCATTAGTTTTATGCGCCATGTTGTCCGCCTTTCCTCGCCCGCAAAAGTCATGGCGACCATGTCGGTAGAATGAATTGCGTGTTCGTATGAAATTTCAGCTTGAACATGTATAGCATCTATATACCTAAATTGGATATTTAGCTAATCAATCATCCGATTCAAGTCTTGATGATTGTCCCGCAAGCGCTTCAGCTTATGTCGAGCAACGTCCCTTTCCAACCCATCGTCAAAAGTGGTGCCATATACATGAAACATATCAAAGTTCTTGGTGAATGCTTCTTGTTTTAGATATCGTTATATCTGCCACAAATGATGGTTTCTAAACAATTCGATCCATTGACGCCGGCCCGCCAACATTAACGGGAGGTACAGATACTAAACTGGAATTGTTACTCTCGATTTAATACAAATTATTAAACCCGCAACCATGTGGCGGGTTTGGCGGTGCCGCCATAGGGCTTGATGGTCTTGTCAATCCGGAAACCTTTGGATCATCACGTGAGTCGTGTAGCTTCAACAACGTGGTCCCAGGTATGGTCCTTCCCGGCCTCGTGGATCTTATCGATCCGTTTAGTATTCGCCAGTAAAATTGTCTTACACCCGAGATATGCTTCTTTGTCTTGAGCTGACGAAACATTGTCGGTGCATACTTAAGCTGCTCTTGTGTCCTTGGTGGCGCTTCTTCATCATTTCAAGATAGAACCATTCTTACCTACGAACATGGAACCACAACGGTGATAATCACTTTCATGTCAAGTGGAATAGGTCTCATGGATATGGGGATAAGAAGTAATAACATGACCATCATCACCCACATATTCAGGTGTGTACTACCCGTGCAAAGCATCTACGCATAGATCCGCCTCGATACCACCGTAGGGTTCAAGCATAGAAAAAAGTGGGGTGGGTATCACCGCTGCTTCACTATCAATGTCCGAATAGCGTTAACGAGGTTGTACTGTGATGATGTAGTGAACGCTTGCCGATCTCAAGAGCCCATCCTAGGTTGCGCCGGATGAAGTCCATCTGGTCTAGCCGGTCCAGCACCATCAAGTCCAGCACTCAAAGCAGTGGTGCATCCGTGATCGCACACGTCCGGCACCGACAACCTCCACGCCTCGCTCCAGAAGCAGCGTGAAGCAACAAATCCTTCTAGAAAAAGCCACCGGGAACATGTATCTCGCTGATCCGAGAGAGCTTTTAGGGAGGGGCACCCAGGGCATGGCACGCCGCCATGGATTAGCTTTTTCTACATGGAGAACCAGTTTCAGCAATTTCAACCAAAAGCGATTCCGTGTCGGTATTATTTGGTCCGAATGATGTCGGTATCCCTTAAGTTTGTCACCCTACGGTTCATGAATAATATAGAGATGATCGAGACCCTCTCCTAGATCAATAATCTGCATGAGGGACATGGAGATGCGATCGACTCCCACACATTCAACAATGACTTCGTGTTTGTCAACGAGGAGATTGCCGTGACATCACTCTATCATTTGATCTCGTAAATGACATGTACTCTTTTCTTGTTCTGTGATATAATGGCCCTTCCTTGCTTGCAACCTAACTAATGTGATATCACCGAGAGGGCCCAGAGTATATCTATCCGTCATCGGGATGACATGACGGTGACACCTTCATAGCACTGAACCCATCTTTATAGTCACCTGTTACGGTGTGACGCTTTGATGTTATCAAGCGGTGTTCACCATGCCTTCGGTAAGGCGCTTACATTGTGTGAGCATGTGCCAAGTCAACCGGGTTAGAAAGTCTAAGTTACTAAAGCAAGCTCCTCTTGTGGGTGAATGACTCCCCTTGTGAAGATGTCCTTAGCCTCCCGGCAATGGCATGGCGAAAATCTTGATGGTGGCTCGGATCGAGTAGAGAGCTTCGTTGGGAGTCCCAAGATCCACAGCAAGCCTTCCCTCAGGAAGAACCAAGGTTATGACATCGACACCGGTTTCTGAAAACAAAGGATTAACTGTATGGTGTGTGCCCGAGTCGGTTTCGCCAATGAAGAGGTGGATGTCTCGATGGTGGTTTGCAAAAAGTAAACAGTAATAGTGGAAACGCGACCCAAATTACAGCAGGCAATTGACAGGACAAAGCAATGCCGAAGCACGCCATGGAGGGGTCCTCACAGGCGTTTAGAGACGGGGTAAGGCGAACATACATAGACCGCCATCCAATCGCATCTATGACACTAAGTTGCAAGCAATGCAGACAACTTCTTTAAGCAAAGTGTGTAAGGTAGATACAGGAAAAAACAAGAGACATTGCTTTATCCCTAGTGGCACCGCCTATTACTAGTCTTGTGTATCTTGCACTCCAAGCACGCCGGTGACTCCACCGTAGACTTCCTTTATCCGCATGGGCCTCCTTCGAGATGCATGATGATGAATAAGGCCTCAGATGATCTCCTTTGGCAGCAGTGCAGGGAAGAGCTTGATCCCCGATCTAGGGACTATGGCGGCGGATATGAAGTTTTCCTAGAATATTGATCAGTTAAGGTTTTAGGCCCGACTATGGGCCACCCGGGTTAGTCGGATAAGAGACATGCTATGAGGATACCCATATAGCATATCCCCAACAGGAGGTTTACATTCAATGGCCGCTGACGCCGAAGTGGGCCCACCTGAGGCCACCTCAGGTGGGTGTGCCCCCAGGCCCTCCTCCGTCAGATTCTGCCCGTGTTCCCCACGGTAAAATATTTGGTCCCTCCCAAGGGGAGAGCTGAGTGCATGCCTTGTCTGGATCGGGCCGCAGTACCAGGTCAGCTTCCTGGAAGAGTGAGTCCGTACTACGCCAGCTGGTAGCCAGCCGAGAAAGCCTGGCTGAGTAGATAAGCGGTGTGGGAGGCGAGCTAGATCACAGCACTCGTCCCGGCTGGTTGATGGCGTGTGGCGAGCGAAGCTAGATCACGCTCGCCGAGCTGGTTGACTCGGCCCCGGGCGTATGCAGCTTGTTGTTGGCCTCCTGTGGTAATTTACCACTGTATGGAATCGTTCGAGGTCACAAGTGAGGGGCCTCGGTGTCAGACACCATGAAGAAGGGAGTGAACTCACGAATTCCTCCGTGTAATTTACCACTCGTGGCGAATCGTGCTCGAGGCCGGTTGGCATGAGGGCCTCGGTGCCGTACACCATGAAGAAGGGAGTGAATCCTGTCGACCTGTTGACGGAGGTGCGGATGCCCTAGATGACATAGGGGAGTTCTTCGACCCAGTACCTGGGAGATCGCTCGAGTGGAACTTGCGGTCCGCTTGAAGGCCATGGAGGATGCTGCTGGTTGGCCCGTCCATTGTCTCCATTGGACTTGAATTGGCGGAAATGAAGAGGCGAGGTCGAGCCGTATATTGTGCTCCTCGTAGAATTTCGCCATGGCTCCTTTGGCGAAGTTTTTGCCGTTGTCCGTGATGATGCTGTGCAGGAATCCGTAGCGATAGATGAGCTCACCTAGGAATTTGGTGGCAGTCTTCCCGTCGCACTTGCGGACTGGCTTGGCCTCCACCCATTTTGTGAACTTGTCTACTGCGACTAGCAGGTGGGTGAAGCCAGAGGGGGCCATCTTGAACGGGCCCACCATGTCCATTCCCCATACGTCGAATGGCCAGGTGATGGGGATGGTCTTGAGTGCGAGCTTCGGCGCGTTAAGTGCAGACGCGGGTCTGCCGATCGCACCCGACGCATCGTTGGACGATGTCGACCGCGTCGGTGTGTGCGGTGAGACAGTAGAAGCCATGTCGCATGGCCATGGCGACCAGGGAGCGGGCACCGGCATGGTGGCCGCAGTCACCAGCATGGATGTCTTGGAGGATCTTCCGTCCTTCTACGGGTTGGACACATCGTTGGAACATGCCGGTCACACTCCGCTTCTGGAGCTCGCCATTGATGATGACGAAGGATTTGCAGCGGCGTGCTATCATCCGGGCCTTCATCTCGTCAGCGGGTAGGGTGCCTCCCTCCAGGTATGCGACATATGGCGCGGTCGAGTCGCTTGGCTCGGCGATCAGTGCGACCAGGGCTGCGTCTGGCTGCAGTGGAATCCCGACATAGATCTCCCTTGGGGGAGAGACGGATGGCTTGGTGATGGTGTCGAGGAAGATGCCGGCAGGTGGTGCGAGTCGAGCTGAACCGATGCGGGAGAGTGCGTCGGCCTCCTCGTTCTTCCTCTTGTCGATCCACTCGACAGAGTAGCCTGCGAAGTGGCCTCCCAGCTGGTCCACTGCTTGGCGGTATGCTACCATGGTGGGGGAGACAGCATCGCAGGTACCGACGACTTGCCCGGCGACGAGGTCGGAGTCGCCGTAGCAGCGCAGGCGATTCATGTTCATCTCTTTGGTTGCCCGCATGCCGTGGAATAGCGCCTTGTACTTGGCCATGTTGTTGGTGCAGGGGGTGAATTCGAGGTAGAGGACGTAGCGTAGCTTGTCGCCCTTCGGAGATGTGAGAACGATCCCTGCCCCTGCTCCATATGCGTTCTTGGAGCCGTCGAAGTGTAGGCTCCAATAATGGAGGTATGGCAGGTTCTCTGGCTGCTGGGCCTCCTCCCAGTCGGCGAGGAAATCTTCGAGAGCCTGCGACTTGATCGCCTTGCATGGCTCGTACCTGATGTTGTGGACGCCGATCTCGACGGCCCACTTGGCGACTCGCCCGGTCACTTCACGGTTGCGGATGATGTCCTGCAACGGTGCTAAGGAGACGACCGTTATTGGGTGCTCCTGGAAGTAGTGCGGCAGTCGTCGCTATGCTCTGAAGACCGCATATACCAATTTTTGGTACTGCGGGTAGCGCTGAAGAGACTCGGTGACGACTTCGCTGATGTAGTATACAGGTCGCTGCACCGGGCGCTCCTTGGCCTCCTCTGGTCGTTCGACAACCATGACGGCGCTGACGACGCGCTCGGAAGCCGCGACGTAGACGAGCATCGGCTCCTTGTCGACTGAGGCGGCGAGTAGTGGTGCTGCGAGTAGAACCTCCTTGATAGTGTGGAGCGTGTTGCCTGCCTCCTTTTCCCACTGGAAAGTGGGGTTCTTGCGCATTAGGCAGTAGAGGGGCATCGCCTTCTCGCCTAGCTTTGGGATGAAGCGACTGAGAGCCGTGACTCGCCCGGCCAGCTTCTGGACGTCGCGGAGGCACTCAGGTCTGCCGAGCCGGGCAATCGTGTTGATCTTGGCGGGGTTCACCTCGATTCCGCGCTTCGAGACGACGTACCCCAGCAGCTGTCCAGTAGGTACGCCGAAAGTGCACTTCCCTAGGTTTAGCTTTATCTTGTACCTCCGCAAGTTGGCGAAGGTTTCCGCCAGGTTGGCGAGTAAATCTTCATGGCAAGTGGACTTTACTACCATGTCGTCGGTGTAGATGTGGATATTGTGGCTGATTTGGTTCTCAAGGCACTCCTGCATACACCTCTGGTAGGTAGCCCCGGCATTCTTGAGGCCGAAGGTCATGGAGGTGTAGCAGAATGCTCCGAACGCCGTCTTCTCCTCGTCCTCGACTGCCATTTTGATCTGGTTGTACCCAGAGTAGGCATCAAGGAAGCATAGCGACTCCGAGCCCGCGGTTGAATCGATGATTTGATCGATCCGCGGGAGGACGAACTGCTCCTTCGGGAAGGCGCTGTTGAGGTTTGTATAATCGATACACATTCTCTAGGTCCCGTTTTTCTTCTCGGCCCGGACTAGGTTTGCCAGCCACTTGCAGTATTTGATTGGCCGGATGAAGCCTGCAGCGAGTAGACGCTTCACCTCCTTGGCGATTGCTCGGCGTCGCTCTTCATTGAAGGGCCGCAGCGACTGCTTGATAGGTCGCACTTTGGGGTCGGTGTTGAGTTTGTGCTCAGCGAGTTCCCTCGGGACACCAGGCATGTCGGATGGCTTCCATGCAAAGATGTCGCGATTCTCACGTAGGAACTCGATGAGCGCGCCTTCCTATGCTGGGATCATGCTGTTGGGAATATGCCCTAGAGGCAATCATGTATGATGATATTTCCCATTGTATTCATAAAGTTATTAAGTAGTCCTTGTATGAACATCTGATGTGTATCATTGAATATGTGATTCGGTTGTGGAACTATGCATTCATGTTGTTTGTACTAAATATCCTTGGTCATTGAGGTCGTGCTGGACACACAACTTAGACCAATGTGAAATTTGGCTTGATGACTCGGTTCCACTTGTCATGGGCATGGAGATGCTATTCCAACTTACACAGACTCGGCTAAAGAGTTTAGCGAGTTGGATTGACCCATATTGAGGTACAACGAACTATCTGTCATTTGTATATCTCAATCAATGTAATCCTTAGACCTGAGGTTGTTGCATAGTCCGAGTTGAGGATCACCGACTTAGGTTCTGTCAAACGCTGATCCGTAACTGGGCAGTTATAAAGGCAGGGTTCGGGTCGACTGAAAATCAAGCTGCGTGATGTTAATAACCAAGATGGGATTTTTCCCCTCCACTCGGAGAGATATTCTCTGGGCCCTCTCGTGAGATATGATTCGGAAAGCATGGCCATGCACGACTCGGTTAAGTGTTAACCGAGGCGATCGACTAAGAGTTAGTCGGGTGAATCACTTATCTCAGATCGAGAAGAGAGTTGGACTATTTAAGGGATGACATATATTCGCCTATAGTCTGACAAGGTATATCGTGAGGCAAAAGGGACTCGGACGTAAGTCGCATTGGAAAGGCAAGTCGTCATGACTCTTTGGTACTTGGGAGTCCGCACGTTCTGCTAGGAACCGCTACTGACTGATCGATTGTGAGTCGGACTCCAACTGTGTCCAAGTAGCCATGAGCCTGCGGGGTCACACACTTAAGAGCAGGAGCAAGTTCGGATTGGATCGGAACCTGTAATCTGGTTGGGTTGGACCTTAACCTGATTAGGACTGAGTTAGTGAGTTGGACTCACGGTGACTAGTGTTATATGGGCTTTAGTGAATGGGTCGCGCGAGCAGAGCCCACGTTCACTCCCTATATATAGTGGAGCACCTTAACCCAAAAAGGTTAATCGTTGTTCGGTTAGGTCATTCCATGTGTTGGAAACCCTAGCTCCACAGTCCGGCCAGAACGAACCTAGCAGTTCGCCACGGCCTCCTTGTATGCGTGTGGATACCGGCGGAGGTGCTGTCGATCAGCACCGGAGACGATCGGATCGTGAGGACTGCACTACATCAATCGACGCCGCTTCATCAGTAATCAAAGCGCTGGCCTAGTGGTAAACCTCGTGGCCTTCTACCTCAGCTAGATCTTGGGATCACCACGTTAGAGGAAAATTTTGTTTTATCTCCGCGTGGCCCAACACATGCCTGTCCCAATCGTCACCGTCTGGCTGGAGTCGCCTGGGACCAGCTCGACGGTGTGAGTGTGCTTTGTTGCCTCGAAGGTGGTGGAGCTGCCACCCTCCAAGTTGGGCTTCTTCAATATGGTGGGGTCACCATTGTTGACCCTGCTCGCGTACTTGGCGAGCTCCTCAGCGTGGTTGGCCTCTGCCGCGATGACAGCGTCAGCGAGTTCGGCGCCTTTGGCCTCACATTCTACGGCCATGTCGGGATCGCCATGGACAGTGATGATGTTGCACGGCCCAGGGAGCTTCATCACGTTGTACGCGTAGTGGGGCGCTACCATGAATTTGGCGAACGCCTGGCGCCCCAGGACGCAGTGGTAGGGGCTGTTGAACGGCACCAGCTCAAAAATGATCCGCTCGGTGCGGAAGTTTGCTGGTGTGCCGAAGGTGACTGGCAACATCACCTTGCCGATTGGGTACGCCTTCCGTCTGGGGACGATGCCGCGGAAGGTGGTGTAGGTCGTCTCGATCATCGACTGCAGGAGCCGCAGATGCCTGAATGTGTCCAGGTATAGAATGTTGATGGATCTGCCGCCGTCCATCAGCGTCTTGGGGAGCCAATAGTCCCCCACCTTGGCCTTGACCACCAAGGCTACTCAGCCCGGATATTCGATTTGTGGCAAGTGGTCCTCGTGCCTCCAGGTGATTGGTTGCTCGGACCAGTTAAGGAACTAGGGGATGTCGATCTGGGACACCGCGTTGACAGCAATGGCGTGGGCGATGACCTTCTTCTCGCGCTTCGTGTTGAATCCTGTGAAGGTGTGGAGCGAGCCGGCGATGCTGCCAAATTTTCCACCATTTGGCGCGTGGTTGTCGGGGTCTTCCCGTGCGTGTCGTGCCTTCTCAATCTCCTTTAGGGAGTGGCAGTCGGTGGTCGTGTGCGTGGCGGGCTTCCCTTCCCTGCCGTGAAACACACAGGGTTGGTTGAGGAGAGCCGTGGGGTCAAACCTCGGCTTCGCCTTGTAGTTGCCGCCATCACGGCGCTGGCCTCCGTCGCGGCGGAAGCTCTTGGGTTCGCGTGGCGCGTATCCGGTGTTGGCGACGAAGTCGACTCGCCCGTCACCGCGGCGCTTGACGGTGAGGAGAGTGTTGTTGTAGTGTAGCTCGGGTCATCTCCTGTTGTCGTTGCCGCTTGTGTGGCGATTGCCTCCCGACTCGTCGTCGGTTTCTTGGTTCGGGTCATCTTCCATGTACCGCTTGGCGATCTCTAGGAGGTCCGATATGTTTTCGAGTGTTTTGTACACCCGCTTGAGCTTGGCGACCAGGGGCTCGTAGCGGCATGAGGTCTTGAAACAGTGGATCACGGTGTCCGGGTGGATTTCCTCCGCGTTATACCACAGGTCTTGCCACCGTTGGACCCAGCTGCGAGTCGATTCGCGGGGTCCCTGGACGCATCGCACCAGGCCCTCGATGGTGGTGGCGCGGGTGTAGGAACCCACGAAGTGCCTGATGAAGGCGTCGCGCATTTCCTCCCAGGAGTCGATGCTGTCCGCGGGGAGGGTGTTGATCCATTGCCTGCACGCTCCATCCATCATCAGGGGGAGATAGCAAGCGGCGAGCAAGTCGGTGTGTCCGGCGATTCCCATCGCCATGAGGTAGGTGTATAGCCACACGGACGGGTCGTACGAGGGGCCGTACTTCTCGATCTCCTTCGGCGCCTTGAAGTTCATCGGGTATTATTTGCCTCGGATCATTGGTCCCAAGCACTGGGGTCCGACTCGACTCAGCAACCCCCTTGGCTCGCCGTCACGGCGGTTGGTGAGGGTATGCCTCAAGTCATTAGGCTGGCATGCGTGACAGCTCTGGTTGTTGATGATGTGGTTGCGCGCGTCGACTGGCTGCCCGTTGGCCGCGACGAAGTTGTTCGCCGGTCGCGGGTCGTTGGCGGAGAGTGCCGCGTGTGCGGGTCGGTGTTGGAGCTGTAGGAGCTCAGGTGGTGGGCAGTTGAGGGTGTTTGCCAGCATCGGGCGGCTGCTTGAGGCCGCCCTACTGCCTGACGAACGCGAGTACATGCGACCCTGTGAGTCGGCTCTTGCATTTTGTTGCTCGACGGCCTTGGCGAGTAGAGCCTTGGCGTACTGGATCTGCAGGGCGCCTTCCCCTGTCACGTTGATGTTGTCGACCACGGCTCGGCTCGCGATGACGTTGTCCATCGAGCTTCCTCCTGGCTGTGCGTTCTCGCAGATCGCGCGGTCGGCTATGCGGGCCGGGTCGTTTTCATCGTCGAAGTTCTGGGCGCGTCCCTGAACGGTAGGGTTCAGGCGCGACCTGATGCGGAGTTGGTGGTAGCGCGAAAGCTCCTGCGCCGTCACCTGCTAGAGGGGAAATTTTTCGCGCTCGGCTTGTTCCTTGCGGACCACCTCCTCCAACCATAGGCGGAGTTCCTCGACCTCCGTCATCATCGCGGTCGACGAGATCAGCATGGAGAAGGGGTCTGGAAGGGAATCCGCGCCATTCGCCATGTAGGCCGTGACGTTGCAACCATATCCGATGTGGAGGTCGCCGGAGTTCTCCGACCCGGAGTCGAAGTGGAAGATCCCAAGAATGGAGGGGTCCTCGAAGTCTCCCACGTTGGAGACCTGGGTGATTGAGCCCGCGGTTGACGTGGTGACGATGGATCAAGCGGCCAATGTCGGGGTCACCGAGTCGGCGTCGTCGTTGAGGGCCGCGTCGTTTGCGACCACGGTGGTTTCGGCCACGTTGCTGTTGGCGGAATCGTACTCGGAGGCGAGGCGGTGGATGGTACCGACCTTACTCTCAGAGAGCCGGTCGTGTGGTGGCGACTCGCGGATGCGAGCCAAGTCCTCGGAGACGATGATGTCAGTGAAGCCGACGAAGAGGCTGATCGTGCCAACCGGCATGATCACGCTGTGTGTGACGGGGCACACCGCCGGGACGTAGCTACTCGGCAAGATCTGGAGGATCTCGCTGATCGCGATCATACGGCTGGTGTCGATCGTCTCGTTGATGGGAAGATTGGATCTCGCCGCAGAACACTGGCCTGACCGGCCAGTCCCCACGGTGGGCGCCACTATCGTGGGAATGGCCACGGCAGATGCTGCAATCGGCAGCGAGTAGTACAATGAAGGGCAAGGGGGGACAGCCATTTGCGGTGCAAGATGAGGGCAGAGACACAAGGATTTACCCAGGTTCGGCCCCCGGAGGGTAAAGACCTACTCCTTCTAGATTGTATTATGGAGAGCGTACAAGGGCGAGCTCGACAACTAGGCGGCGAGTCACTGGGGTGTATGATGGAACGTGTCCTCTATGCGTACCCTAGGGAGGTTTATATAGGATCACCTTGCTAGGGTTTACAGATCTCCAACTGAATTAATTAAGGACTCAGAGGTTTCTTGACCTAATCCTACTGGTCCTAGCTATGCTTCTGGGCCTCCAGCTTCTCGTTGCCTGGGTACTTGCCAAGTCTCGATCCAGTCGTCGTCCTGTAGGCCCACTCGCTAGCAGCTTGGGCCAGTAGGAAACGTCCTGCCAGGTATACCCCGGTCGTCATATCCCCATCAGACGGTGGTAGTAGTATTAACATCCTCTACATTGAAATGCTTCACCGCATGAAGATCCATGAGAGCTAGTTGAGTTACAGCAGTGTAACTTTCCATGGCATTGTACCAGGGAGATGGGCGGATTCTCTGGGTGAGATTACTCTGGATGTGACATTCGGATCCCGAGACAATTACCGGACCGAGCCACTCTCTTTCGATGTGGTACCGTTCAAAAGTGCTTACCACGCCATCTTCGGCTGTCTGGCTTACTGGGCGTTCATGGCTCGTCCTTGTTCCATTTACAATATGATAAAACTTCCAGGTCCAAAGGGCGTCATCACCATCCATGGAAATCCGAGGAAAGCGCGAGAGTGTGACGAAGGATCTGCACCCTTTGCCAAAGCTGTGCTACATGCCCATGATTACCAGGAGATCAAGAAGACCATCAATCCGTGTGAGATGCCCACTACGAAGAACGAGGTGCTGAAGCCAAGCATACAGTTCAAGGCGTTAGAAGAGACGAAGAAAATGCCGCTGAAGGAAGACGATCCCTCCAAGACAACAAAAATAGGGGTAGGCTTAGACCTTGCATAGGAAAGCGCGCTTGTCGAGTTCATCAAAGCTAATAGTGATATCTTCGCATGGCATCCTTCTGACATGACCGGAGTACCTAGGGAACTTGTCGAGCACTCTCTTAATGTGTACCCTGATGCTAAACCTATCAAACAGTCCTTACAACGGTTGGTAATCAAAAGCGTAAAGCAATAGCTAAGGAATTAGCCCGACTAGAGTTAGCCGGATTCATAACAGAGGTCATCCATACAGATTCGGTGGCAAATCATGTACTCATCCCTATAAAGGACACTATTGATTTAAGGATGTGTGTTGATTATACCGCTTTGAACAAAGCCTGTCCAAAAGACCCGTTCCCTTTGCCAAGAATCGATCAAGTTATCAACTCAACGACAGGGTCAGAATTACTCTGTTTCCTCGACGCATATTCCGGATATCACCAAATACGGATGCAAGAATCAGATCAAATCAAGTTGTCTTTTGTCACTCCTTTTGGAACCTTCTTCTAAAAAACTATGCCTTTTGGCTTAAAGAACGAAGGAGAAACATACCAACGTACTATGCAACATTGTCTCAACGATCAAATCGGACGCAATGTCCATGTATACATACATGACATAGCAGTCATGTCCAAAAAGAAGGAAACTTTAATTTCCGACTTAGAGGAAACATTTGCTAGCCTACGAAAATTTAACATGATGCTAAATTCGAAGAAGTGTTTCTTTGGAATCCCAGCCGGAAAATTGTTAGGTTACATCATCTCTGAGCGAGGCATAGAGGTGAACCGAGACAAAATTAAGGCTATACTCAAAACTACCAGGCCAACTCTCCTGAAGGACATGCAACGTCTCACTGGTTGTATCGTAGAAGTGAGTCGGTTCGTCAGCCGGCTCGGAGAAAGAGCCGCACATTTATACAAACTCTTGAAGAAAACCGACAAATTTGTCTAGACCCAGGAAGCTGATACTTCCCTACAAAGTTTGAAAGACCTACTTTCAAATCCACCAGTTCACGTAGCGCCAGAACCTCAGGAGCCTATGTTACTTTACATTACAGCGACCAACAAGGTCATAAGTGTGGTAACAGTAGTGGAGAGCAAGGAAGAAGGCCACGAGCATAAGGTGCAGCATACAACTTACTACGTGAGTGAGGTTCTGACAGAGTCGAAACAACGGTATCCACACCATCAAAAGCTAGCCTATGGTATGTTTTTTGCATCCAGAAAGCTACGACACTAGTTTCAAGACCACAATATCACAGTGGTGAGTACTGCCCCCCCTGCGAGATATAATCAACAATCGCGATGCCATAGGACGTGTCGCAAGGTGGGGAATATAGCTTGCAGCTTTCGACATTGAGTATAGGCCGCGTATAGCAATCAAGTCCCAAATACTTCCCGATTTCATTGTTGATTGGACAGAGACGAAAACACAAATCCGCCAGACTCAGAATTTTGGACCCTTCATTTTGACGGATCAAAAGTACGAGGAGGCTCGAAGGCTGGCGTGTTGCTCAAGTCACCCAAGGAGATAAGCTATTCTATGTGTTACAAATACACTTCACGGAGACCAATAATATTGCCGAGTATGAAGCATTGTTACATGGAATACGCATGGCCAAATACATTGGCGTAACAAGACTCATCTGTTATGGAAACTCGGATTAGTTGCTCAGCAAGTATCTCACATCTTCAATGTAAACAAGCACATGGAAGCCTATAAAGATGTCGTGGATGAATTATCTAAATCGTTCGAGGGTTTTGAGGTTCAACACATCCCTCAAGCAAAAAATGAGGAAGCAGATGCTCTATCAAGGATAAGCTCTACGCCGAAGCAAGTCTTGGATGGCACATTTCTAGAGAATTTAAAGGTCCCCTCCATATCCGGAGTTGATGAGGACTATCCAACGAAATCCGACTCACCTTTAATAGCAGTTCTGGCTGTAATTCCCTGCTGGAAAAAACCCTATCTGGATTTCCTAATAGATGGAAAATTACCCGAAGACGAAGTCCTGAGCCGGCAGATCGTCCGATGAGCCAAATCCTACACAATAATAAATGGTGAGCTCTGTAAGTGGAGTGTTTCTAGGGTTTCTCAGTGATGTATTTCTCTGGAAGAAGGAGTGTAAATCTTACGAGAAATCCATGAAGGCGAGTGTGGTCACCACGCTATAGCCAAATCCTTAGTGGCAAAATCTTTTAGACATGGATTCTTTTGGCTTACAGCTAAGGCGGATGCTGATAAACTTGTCAAAACGTGCAAAGGTTGCCAAAAGTATGCCCGTCAGGCACATGTTCCGGCTGATCAACTACGGACAATCCCTATTACATGGCCATTTGCGGTCTGGGGGCTTGATATGATTGGGCTGTTTCGCACGGCCAAATGTGGATTTACTCACCTACTAGTGATGGTGAATAAATTTACAAAGTGGATTGAGGCTAAACCCGTAACAATTTGCAATGGAGCCACAGCCAGAAGGTTCGTCGAGGACGTGATCATCCGATTCGGATATCTGCACAGTATAATTACTGATAACGGGAGCAAATTTCCATAGAGGAACTTGCCGAATTCTACGAGGAGCAAGGGATCTGACTTGATATTGCATCAGTCACGCATCCACAAGCTAATGGACAAGTCGAAAGAACTAACGGTCTTATTTTACAAGGACTCCAACCTCGACTCGAGGCACCACTTCATTGTGCCGCGAGGGCTTGGGCGGAAGAATTACCGTCTGTGATATGGAGCGTATGTAGAACTCCTAACAGATCAACCAGATACACTCCTTTCTTCTTGGTCTATGGTGCAGAAGTAGTTCTTCCAAGTGATCTAATTCATCAGTCTCCTCGAGTCAAAGTGTATATCGAAGAAGATGCAGAAGTTTCCTGACAATATGATCTCGATATAATCGAAGAAGTATGCGTCGTTGATGAGCAGAGATCTATAGCCTATCAGCTGAAGTTGCACAAGTATCATAGTCAGAGAGTATAGAATCGTTCTTTCAGGAAGGGCGATCTGGTTCTCCGACTTGTGCAAAAAAGAAAGCACAAACTTTCCTCGATTTGGGAAGGACCTTTTATGATCAGCAGAGTTCTGCATAATGGGTCATATTATTTAACCGATATGAAACCAGTCAAGGAAAGACCAGATACTCGGAAGAGAAAGAGAGCTGGCGGTAGTATAGACCCAGATGAGATAGACCATCCATGGAATATTGCACAGCTACGTCCCTTCTATTCTTAGTTATATATCCTTGTAATCATATATGTACATGTTTAAAGTCAAATAAAGGATTGGTTTCCTCAGATGTTATCCTTGAGAAGATTTTACCATCTTATTTGAAAATGAGCATGTCATTTTCAGAAATCCTAGAATGCATGGAACTACTTTATGCTTATGTTCATTCTGGTTATGATTTTTGAATATCTAAAAAAATTTACCTTAGGGTAAAAAGTTCAATTTATTGTTTATACTTTGGTTTTTTATTTGATTGCTTAGACGCGTGTATCTTCCGAGTAACGAATTGTTGGTACTGGAGGCCGACTTTGTTTCCGATTTTAAACTGGTTTAGCAATTGAGCTCCGTTGCTCGGCAAAGTTTCTGTGCTAAAGGTTGGCCGGCTCATGAAAGGGATGAGGCAGAGAGCCATATAAAACGACAAGTGTAAATATAAAAAATGGTGCTTAAGAAATTTTCAAGCACACACATAAAATATATACAAACAAGTTCTATGATAGTAAAGCATTAAGTTTTTACAGACCGGCAGATGCTCAAATAGCAAAATATTGTTTCCATTGTTACATGCCCAAGTTCAAATAATGCATTGTAAATATTTATGCTACAGAATCAGGTGGTGGTGATGAAGAGCGTGGAGCGCTGGAATCGACATCATCGTTGCCCTGTGCCTGGGAGTCGGAAGCTACTTCAGCAAGGCTGTCTTCTGGATCCTGAGGTGAGGGAGACACGACGACGGATTCAAAGAATGGCATCATGTAATTGGTCATCTCCGCCACACGGCAAGCATAACCTGCACAGGATTCTTAGATAGCCTTGATGTCCTGTGGGTTACCCTCATCGTCCTCATCGGCGATACCCTTGGTGACATGCCAGATCTCCATATCACTATGGTGGCTCATCACCATGGTAAGGGCGGTCTTTGCAACGGTCCGAGCATAGGAGATCTTCTAGTCTTTGATAAGCTTCGGAATCTCCTTGGCCTTGTCCCTCATCTCTTGTGCTGGCATTTTGTGCAAGTTGGAAAGTCTGACCGACTCGCCAGCCTCTTCAAGAGTCTGGCGGAAGTCAAACAGAATATCTCTGTCGAGCTTTATGCGCTCGAGGCGAGGTTCGTAGGTAGGAGAGTCAGAACGGTTTAGAAGGTCTGGGGAAGAACCAAATATCAAAATTTGACTTGAAATAAAGTCGGAAAAATCAATCAAAGAAAGAAAGTCGGAAATCTTACCTATCACAGAGTGGTTCCACTGAGAACGCTCCTCTCGGAGGCTTTTTAGTTCCTTCTTTGTGTCCTGGGCTAGATCCCTCTGGCTATCAAAGTCCTTCTTGAGAACATATAGTTGTTTATCTCGGAGGGCTATCAGCTTCTCGAGCCTCACGGTCTCCATGTTGCTTGACTCTAGGATAACGCTTACGGATTTATCTGATTCAGTCTTAAGTTTTTCAAGCTCGTCCCAGAGCTCGGCATTCTCCATCTCTAAGAACTTGAAGTTCTCGGATTGCTCGACCATCTTGCTGGATTCACACAACAATTCTGCAAAGGAAAAATATCAGTCGGACAGAACAAGTTTGACTGTGGCAATTACTAAATGACAAAGAGGGAGTCAGAAAATTTTACCTTCTGCTTCATCTTTCTCAACATTCAGCTTTGAATCCTCAAGGCGTAGAGCCTTAATCTCTTTGCACTTATTGCATATATTCTTGAGAAATTCCTGGTTGGAAGATGCAATTTTCTGTAAGTTTAAAGACGGAATACCATAATAGGGCTACTAAGACTCGGGCTGCAAATTTAATTGAGTAAAAATACAGCATGAGCCTTGGGGGCTACACTACATCGTTCTTTTGCATCCTATAAGCATCAACTCGGATTCAATACCATGATGTTTATCCGACTTTATGCTTGGGGGCTAGAGGATATGGTAATAAAAAACTGCAAATAAGAATCAGAAACTTACAATGCATTCCAGGTGCAACTTCTCAATTCCGAGTTTAATGTTGTGAAACACTTTCTTGGCAAGGTAGAGGGAGGGAACATCCTTCGATGGGAGTTTTCCAGACTCTATCATCGCGTCCCGGACCAAAATTTGGTATAGGAGGCTGACCATCTTCACGTCCTCTGTTTCCTGGCTTGCTGCCTCTGGAGTGAGGGTTTGCTTCTCAAGACTGGACTGAGCCAGCTTGAGGATCTCGTCCTTCTTCTTCTGTTTTAAGCTAGAGACAGCAAAGCCGGCCACTTTATCCAATTATCCTGTAGACATTACCATGGGATCATTACCCTTGACAGGTTCACCCTTATAAGTTTCCTAGCTACAAACGGTAACTAGGGCTCTCGAGGTGGTGCTGGTGTCGGGGATGGCAGAACCGGCATTAGGAGAGGCGGAAACCTCTAGTGCTGATGATGGGGCACTGGTTGGAGTTGGTGGTGGCATTGCTGGGTAGATGACAAGCTTCTGCTGGCGCAGTTGCTTGCCTGGCTTGCTGTTTGGCTTCACTTTGCTCTTCAAAACTTGTTTTGCTCTGAAACACGTAAATCCAAATATCAGGTGTGCTTTGGAAAGAAAGAAATGTAAAAAGTTCTGAAAACATTGGCAGGGTGCTTACTTTTTAACTACTGGCAACACTTGGCTGCCAGCAGTGATAAGAACCTCCTTGTCCTTGCGCTTCTTGGAAGCGAAGGAAGGAACTTCTTGCACCTCGTCATCCTCCGTCGCCCCCGGATCGTCTGAGAGATAGCCCTCTAGTGGAGCTAGCTCAGACTCGGGTAGTTTCTCGATCTGACAAAGTCAAAAATCATGAATTAAAATAGAGTCGGAGGAAGAAACAGAAAACAACGACAAAACGCGAATGCAAAGTCAAAATATTTACTGGAGTCAGAGGACGTGTAGACGTGAACATCTTCAGGGAGACATCTGAAACTTTTCATTCCATTCTCTCCTTGATCAAAAACTGCATGTGGGTCATGTAATCATTCGGCAGAATCCGGTTTGGGCTGAACCAAAAGTTGTCTTTCTTGTCACTGGTAAATATGTGCATAAGGCTCTCTGTGATGTTGCAGAGGCTGTATCTAGCGATCCAGCCAGCAGTGGATCAAGTCGGATCCGTGGAGCCCTTATGCTTCATCAGAAACTCAATCTTCCTCCTGGCAAGGATCTAGGTATCCGACAATTCTGGCGCGTTCGTGTCCCATGGTTCTTGGTGGGTAGCGGCACCATCGACGAAGGCCGGAATATCCTTGTTGTAGAAGAAGGTTCCAGCCCAACGTTTTATAGATTCACTAGCGTTAATCCTAGGATAAACTTGGTTTCTCCTAAGGACTAAGCTAAGAGTGTCAGTAGTGTAAGGAACACCGGCACTGGTGCAATTCTTCCGGGTACTGTAGTAGTACCGGAAAAGGGTGAGACTTGGCCTAATGCCAAGAAACCCCTCGCTCAATGCTGCATGAGCGCTAAGTTCTAGCAAGGAGTTGGAGGAGAGTATGGAGCTGCACAATGTAGTATTTGATGACCTCGATGATGAAGTCCGATGGTGGCAGGCTGAGGCCGCAGTCGACATGCATGCCAAACAGCACTTGCTCGCCGTCGCGCGGGATAGGAGTGGCGTGTCTAGCAGTGCTCGACCACATGTCGGCGATGAGGTAGCCCTCTTCCTCCATGACCTAGAGCTCAGCGTCGTCCATGACGCTCAGGACCCAGAGGCCCCAGATCTTCCGTTCGTCTGCCACCGCCAAGTTCCGTCGCCATCGCTCCAGAGATAGATGCAGAGGCCATCGCTCTTGGGGAAGATGAAGGATTGGTGAGGGGACAAGATTTTTATCCCAACGCGTAGATGAGAGTGGGTGCGGAGGGATCGAGGAGTATGATTACCCACAAGTATAGGGGGTGTATCGTTGTACTTTCGATAAATAGGAGTGTCGATCACAACGAGGAGCAGAAGGTGTTGACTAGTGGTATGGAGCAGAAAATCTCTGTAAATACTTAGCAACCGGATTTTTAGGGGTTTTTTGATAAAGCAACAAAACAAAGTGCTAGTAATAAAGACAACGAACAACTGCAGCAAGTGACCCAATCTTTTCTTAGCAGAGAACAAGCCGGTGGAAATACTTATAAGGACCAAACGTTCTCGAGGACACATGGGAATTCTGTCAAGTGCTTTCGCTTCAAATAGTTGAGTACTCTTCTTTGGTGTTGTAAGTGTTGTGTGGGTGAACCTGTGCTAATGTACCGACCTTACTTGGACTAATACATACTTGTGATTAAACCACCTGCAAGCATCCGTAACTACATGAAAGCAATTAAGATATAAACCTAACCACAGCCTTAAACTCTAAGATCCTACACTCCCTTATGCAATGGTGTCCTAACGGGGGTTCAGGTTTCTGTCACTTCGGCAAACCCACAATTAGTAGCCAAATACACAATGCATTCCCCTAGGCCCATAAATGGTGAAGTATCATGTAGTCTACGTTCACATGACACAATTAGAAGAATAGCACCACAACTTAAATACTAAACCATTGAATAATATCTCAACACAAATCCACTACTAACAACATGACTTCTTCCATGTCCTCAAGAACTAAATGAACTACTCACGAGACATCATATGTATCAAGATCAAATATGATATGGTAATGGATAACAATCTGAACATAAACAATAATCCAATGGTTTCACTCACAAACATCAACTACAATAGTAATCAACACCGGGAAAGTTTCCCCTAAGAACTACTGCAAGATCCAACATGATTGTTACAGCGGGATGGAGTGGTGATGATGGTGCTGGTGGAGATGATGTTGTGGATGATGATGATGATCCCGATGAAGCCTAGCTTGATGATGGTGTTGATGGCCACGATCTCCCCTCTCCGGGAACGGATTTCTCTGGCAGAAATCTGTCTGCCGGAGAGCTCTTTCTCTCTCGGTGATTTCCGCCCCGCAGAGGCGGCAGAAATCTTTCTATGGTTGCTCCCCCAGTATTAGGGTTCCGAGAGGAAGATATAGGCGAGAGGGCGGAGTCAGAGGCTATCCAGGTGGGCCACACCTGCCCTAGGCGCGGCCTAGGGGGGACCCTCGCCTAGGGGGTGTGTGTCCCCCCTGTGTCCCAGCTACGCCTCCTCTTCTCGCTTCCTTTGTCTTCTGGGAAAATATAATTTTCCAATATTTTTCTGGTATTTTTATGATCTTCGCGAAATTGCATCAAAACACCTCTTTTTCCATCAGAAACCTGACTCCGGCAGTCCATCCTCCAGGAATCATCCAACATGCAAAAACAGAGGAAAAGACATAAGTAACACCTCATAATAAGACACATATCAATGAATAGAGGAAAATTATGATATAGAATGGTGATGCAAATTGGACGTATCAACTCCCCCAAGCTTAAACCTTCGCTTATCCCCAAACGAAAACTTAGCTCAGTAAACATGTGCACAGGTTTATGGAGTGAAGTGTCGATAAAAGAATACGGACAAGAATCATCACACTTACCATTACACAACTCATAGAATAAAGCAACTCACCATTATATAACTTAGCTTGCAACAAGCATAGGAGTCACAATAGAGATGCATAAAGATAAATCATAATTGGAATTGGCACACTTTGTTCTTGGTCAGAGAACAACTGGCAAACAGTTTCACAAAAAGCTTTTGTAGAAGTCTTCAAAAACAAGAGCACTCTTTGCTCAAAAAGGTTTTTCTCAATGATGGCTTTCAAAGTAATACTCAATATATAAGAGTTTTGTGCAAACAAGGAAGATAAAGAACATGATTGAATAAATCACCATATGAATGCTTGCAACACAACAACTCAAATGCTTGCTGGAGATAGATAGGAAGTAGGTTTGTGACTCAACTTGGGAATACGAGAAAGGTCCCTTCGTAGTGGGAAGCAGGGATTTCAAGTCATAAAGATCTTCCAAAAGATTATGGTACTTACTATCTTTGAGCCCTCATTGCCCCTATCATAAGCATATTGATATGATTAAGGTTAAAGTGAACAAGGATGGACTATATGATTTACGAAATATAATTTGGCAATCTCATGTCCCTTGAGTACGAGGGTTGCTCCTCATGCTACTCAACTTAAGTCACCGGTAAGTTCTTGTCATTGTAAGTACATGTGTATCATAAAGAACTGCCAACAGGGTACCCCTTGCACATGGTATAGGAGCTATCCCAAAACCAAAATGACAAGGCAAGAATCCAATGAGCATATCAGCGATCTTTTTATTTACTATGTGCATAGATTTTTATTGAGGATGCTTCGCAGAATGCTCATTATGGAGATACTGCAAGTTTTCACCATGATTAGGCATGGCTTAGTCTAGCAACCCAGGCATTTCTCTAACACACATACATAACTCCATGGACTTACAAGCTCCCTTTTTATTTCACACCGACGACATCCGCAAACAAAATAGCATGATATCAACTGGATATCTATCCATAAGTGTTGAAAGTGTTCCCCGTGACAACACGGTTCTACTAATCCCAACGTATAGATGCAAGCATATACAACTTCGATGACACAATGGTTCAAGTCTATTAGGGGCAAGAAAATAAGATGTGCCATCAAGTTCGTGAGAGATTTACTAACTAGTTTTCACATAACAAAATACTTTTTAATTCGAAAGATAGATGAAGCTTTAAAATTTGCTTGGAATAGCAATAATGCTAATAGGTAGATATGGTGGACACAAATGGTACAGGTTTTGGTTCAAAGGGGTTGGAAACATGAGAAGTATGCCTTCTCAAAACAGGTTTTTGGCTAGCAAGGCTGGGTAGCAAGCAAAAGATTTGAAAGAAACAAGCAAACCTACAAGTGATAAGCCAAACATGCAATATTCCGTGAATACACAAATGGTCTTAAATAAAGAATACTAAGCTTATGAGCGAACAAGAAAGAAAATAAATGATACAAAATACCTGTAAGCTTTTTCTCATTTCCTTTCAAACCTCAAAAAGTGTTGCTACTGACCAGAGCTCGGTTTTCCAAAACCAATTTAGATTTACTTGATGCTCCCAAAGTGATGCCAATACTGGTCAACAAGATCAATCATATAATAGAGATTGCAAACTAAAATAAGAAGTGCAAAAAGTAAAAAATGAAACTCCTCATTAATATTCCATAAATGCACTCACACCAAGGGAAACATAGATAATCAACTAAAGGAGAGATACTTCCACATGCAAACCAACCTATAAGATAACCTCTCTACCAAAGATATGAATCCACTAAAAAGGTAAAAGATAATGATTGTGATACCGCGGCACTCCCCCCAAGCTTGGAACAAGCCAAGGTGATGCCAAACCTCATGATGAATTACTCCTTCGGTGGTGGTGGTGTTCTCTTGTCATCATAAAACTTCCAATTCAAAGGTTCCCCATCCAAAAAGGACATCTTGGTTTCCGCAATCCTGAAACTAGCAGTAGAGCTTATGCGATTAAATATAGCTTCATACTCATAGTTTTGGTTTGTATGTCATAGAGATGTTCTTGTAGTTGGTTGGTGGTATGATGGAGTGAGAATATTTTGTCTCAAAGCTAAGCAACTTCCTCTTTGTGCTTGGTGATGAGTTCTAAACTTATCTTATGGATGATATCCACCTCGCGTTCTGCCATCTTCTTGTACCTGAAAACTTCCTGTTCCAATGCTTCCATCCCGTCTTCCAGATTTCCTTATCCTTTAGGGCCTCGAACTTCTTTCATCTGCACCTTCTCATCCTTGAGAATCAACTCCTTGGGATGAATCCTCAACTCATACATGTACGGGTTGATGACATCCGAGGAGGAATCCTCCATGGGTGATCCAGAGGAAGACATTGTGGCTCCAAAACTGAGAATTTGCCTGACAGAAACAGATCGAAACAGAAACACGATGAGAAAATGATACAAGAACCTCGGGGAACCCGGTGGGTTATATATTACGAAGTTTCAATGCATAAGGAAGGTGCTGATATGAAAACGAGGCGGAGACGGAGCTCGGGGGACTCACACCCCCTCCAGGCGCGACCAGCTGGGGCCCGTGCCTGGGGTGGGTTTAGCCACCCCGGCCTCCGTTTCCTCCTCTGTTACGTCTCGTAACTTTCCTTATGTAATAAAAACATCAAAAATATAAAAATATTAGGCTTTCATGAACCTTCTGTTTTCACCACTTTTACCTACTCAAAGACGAACTCTGTAGACTCCTTTTCTCCTTATCTTGGAAATTCCTTTTCTCACAATGCAATAAACAAACTTCAACATTAGTATATGCGAAAACAATAAACCTTTAGGTTCACACTTCAACTGAAATCCATCAAAACAAATGCTTCTGTAAGAGGCAAATGCAAATGATGGCAAAAATCCGTCAAAACAGACCAGCAGGTAAATATTTATTTTTTAGAAAACCTTATGTTGCTCAAATCAAAAAGTGCAAAACTAATGAAAGTTGGGTAACAACTTGGAGAACAAGCACAGAAAAATATAGCTCCATCCTAAGTATTGAACTCCCTCACGAATTTTTCCAATGCAGCACAAAAATCTGTCCCAGGACAGCCACTTTTCACAACTGCTCCGCTTCTCGAAAGTGGTTGAACTTGACACAAAAACAAAAAAAAAGGATAAGGAGAGGTTATTACAGAGGTAATAACTTCCAAGACTCAACCAAACTCTTGGGTTATCTCCCAACAAGTACTTTTCTTTAATGCCTTTAAGTTAGGCTTGAAAGTTTCAAAGACGCTCACAAAGGAGATATATATTTGTAGTGAAAGAGAGCATCAAGAAGCAAATAACCAACACATTTGAGTCTAACCCACTTCCTATGCATGGGGGTGTCATGAGAAAACAAAAAATTTAAACAAAAATCCACTATCATAGGAAGACAAAATAAATGCAACTTCAAAGCTTTCAACATAAAATGGGGAAACTTAACATTATTGAGATGCATAAAACCATGTTTCCCTCTCTCATAATAACTTTCAGTAGCACTTTGAATAAAGTTAACAATATAACTGTCACAAACAGCTTTATCATCAGAATGAGCATACTTACAATCATCAAAAAGAGGACCAAGGTCATAAACCGGATCAATAGAAGCAAGTTGTTCCATCCTAAAATCTTTATTAGGCAAGCTATTTTCACAAGGAGCTTTAGCAAATTTGGAAAAGTTAAACTCATAAGAATCTCCATCAAACTTAGTTAAAACTTTCTCCTTCTTACAATCTATAATAGCTCCAGAAGTGTTTAAGAATGGTCTACCAAAAATGATAGGGCAAGTTTTACTAGCTGCTGAATTAAGTACTAGAAAATCAGCGGGATACTTAATATTACCACAAAGAACCTCCGCATCTCTTACAATGACAATGGGACAGACTGTCTCTCTATTAGCAAGGTGAATAACCACATCAATGTCCTCAAGCTCACAGGGACCAATTTCATGCATAATTTCCCTATAAAGCTCATAAGGAATAGCACTAGAACTAGCAGCAATATCACATAAACCATAATAGCAATGATCACCAATTTTAACAGAAAGCACAGGAATACTAGCTTTTCTAGGATGAGAAATAATATTAGAAGCGTCTTCACATAATACAATGTGCTCATCCTCTATATTTCTAGTGACAGGGTCTTTCACAATAGCTACCACAGGTTGAATATTCAATTGCTCATCAGGCTCCATAGTTTTATTAGTACCTTTATTATTTGCACTAATCATCATAAAATACTCCTTTACCTTAGCTGGGAAAGGTATTTTCTCAACATAAGGTTCATGCATAATATGATTAGTAGTACAAACTTCAATGCTTCTAAAAGGAACATGACTAACAACATCTTTATAAGGTGCATGGTACTTGTTCCACTTCTTTTGGGGAATTTCTATGTAAGAGGCAAAGGCTTTAAAACAATTGGAAATACTTTGGGAATCAAGACCAAACTCATTGCTAATATCATGGAAGTCATCAGTTCCCATAGAGGATTTTATGCATTCATAATCATAGTTTATACCTGACTTTGTTCCTTTGTCATTCTCCCAAGCTTCAGCGTTCTCTTGAATACGGTCTAGGAGATCCCATTTAGCTTCTTCCTTCATACGTGTGAATGATCCGGCACAAGATGCATCTAGTAAATCTTTATCATGAAGAGAAAGCCTACCATAAAATTTATTGATAATAATATTGTTAGGGAGTTCATGAATAGGACATTTAAGCATTAGTAACTTCAATCTCCCCCAAGCTTGAGCTGTACTCTCTCCATCACGAGGCCAAAAGTTATATATCAGATTTCTATCCTTATGAATCTCACTGGGAGGATAGAATTTAGAATAAAAGAGAGATGCCATCTCCTCCCATTCCATGGATTGTCCATTCTTCAGCAGCTTATACCATACTTCAGCTCTCCCTTTCAAGGATATAGAGAGTAACTTCTTCACCTATTCAGTTGTGATACCTGCACACTTAAACAACCCGCATAATTCATGGATAAAAAGCAAATGATCACCGAGATGGACACTTCCATCCCCTAAATAATAATTATCCATAACACGATCAACAATACTTGTAGGTATCTTAAAAGGACCTATCTCAACATGTGGTGGTTCATCTACTACCCTAACAGTGCTAGTAGTTTTCCCATAAAGAAAACCAAGTGGGTTATCCCTATTGGAAACAAAGTAACAAATAGAAACAAAACGCAATACTCACAGTAGAAGTTTCCTTTACCAGTTCCACTCTTCAATAGCGCTTCACTCCCTGGCAATGGCACTAGAGAATAGTCTTGATGACGTAGTACTTTTGATAAATAGGAGTGTCGATCCCAACGAGGAGCAGAAGGTGTTTACTAGTGGTATGGAGCAGGAAATCTCTGTAAATACTTAGAAAACGGATTTTTAGGGGTTTTCGGATAAAGAAACAAAACAAAGTGCAATTAATAAAGAAAACGAGCAACTGCATCAAGTGGCCCAATCCTGTCTTAGCAAAGGACAAGCCGGTGGAAATACTTATAAGGACCAAACGTTCTCGAGGACACATGGCAATTCTGACAAGTGCTTTCGCTTCAAATAGTTGAGTACTCTTCTTTGGTGTTGTAAGTGTTGTGTGGGTGAACATGTGCTAATGTACCGACCTTACTTGGACTAATACATACTTGTGATTAAACCCCCTGCAAGCATCTGCAACTAAAGGAAAGCAATTAAGATATAAACCTAGCCATAGCCTTAAACTCTGAGATCCTACGCTCCCTTATGCAATGGTGTCCTAACGGGGGTTCAGGTTTCTGTCACTCTGGCAACCCCACAATTAGTAGCCAAATACACAATGCATTCCCCTAAGCCCATAAATGGTGAAGTATAAATGGTGAAGTATCATGTAGCCAAATACACAATGCATTTCCGTTTCGGTTGAGAAATGGGCACTTGTAGGTCCAAAAATTAGCAAAGGTCATGCCGAATTTTTCGATCGATATTTGTGCTAACTTTTTGCCTCTTTTTTAGTAATAAAGCGCAAACATGTCGACTAACGACGAGGCCGGTCCTTCTAAACAAATGAGCGTCGAGGATCTAGCCCGAGAGGCCAACAAGTCTTTCTGGGGGCCGTCCCAAGAGCATGAGGAGGCGGAGGAGATGAGAATGACACCACCACCGACGACCGTCATCGGAGGTGCTGGGGGCGAGGAAGATCGAGATTACGAGGGGGACGACGACTACGATGAAACTAGTGAAGGAGGGAGGAGGGTAACACCACCACGAATGGTGGCGAGCGCACAAATGGTGGTAGCGGCAACCCGGCCACCATACAGAAGAAGAAGGATATTAAGGATCAGAAGCCGCAAGTGCTCGCCAATGTCTGTGATGAGTTCACCGAGGTCACAGAAGGTGGCCAACCCATTGCGCCTTCATCGATTGCCTGCGGGTACGACATGCAACTCGGGTGCATCGTCCGGGAAAGCATGTCGATCAACACGAAGTACATCCGACGTAATCATGCTTTGGTCAAGAACCTCCTTAAGAAGCTTCACAAGCGATACATATTCCCAGAGAAGTTCAGAAACCTGGAGAGTAATAAGAACCCGGTGAACAAACTAGCACTGAAAAAGATGAGCAACACCTTGAGCAGCTGGAAAAACCGGGTAAAGAACAACATTGACAAAGGTGAAAGCTGGGAGATTATAAGTAGGAAAAATTCGATGATCGACGAAGAAGAGTTCAAGATATTCATGGCGGACTTAGATACCACTGCCTCTAAAGCATGGACTGAGTGGGGAAATACTATGCGAGAGAAGAACATAGGTAACCACTGGCTTGGAAGCGACGGATACAGAGGGACAACCCATTTGGGACAAGGAGGACACCGAGCTTGAACGCCTGGGTAAAGAGAACCCATGGCATAAAATCACAGACCTGCAGATCTGACAATTTGTCCGGGCCCGCTACTATCTGGACCACATTACGGGGAGTTAAATCACGACGACCCAGATGTGAAGGCCTTTGAGGATGAGCTGGTAAGAAATTTACCGTGGATCTCTCATTAAAATAATTAAGCCAAGAATCTAAATGTATGCATGGGTTCACCTCTCCTTGTATCTCTGCAGGAGAAGGAATTGAACGCTAGCGAGGACTTGTCGTCCCAAGATTCGGCGGTGGAGCCATGGGACACTATTTTTAACAGGGCGACGAACACTTACAAGAACAGGAAGAAGAAGTTGCCGCCCAAATCAGTTGGACGTGTGTCCGGCTTCGGTACAAGCATGAAGTTTACCGAGTACTACAAAGGGGACACAAAGAAGAGGAGGGAGAGGAAGAACCAGTCGGCGGCTAAAGATAAAGCCGAGGTTGAAGAGCTGAAGTTTAAGGTGAAGACATTAGAGGCAAAAGTGGACTAGAAAGCAATGGACAAGTTATTGGAGGAGAAGCTTCGCGCGATCATCCCCCCTGGGTTGATGGAAGGGCTAGCTGTTTGGAATGCGGGAGGTCGACAGGGGCCGATAAATGTGCCCAACTTTAGCGGCAGCTGACATGGTTATACCCTACGGGTACGTAACTTCAGCATACCTAGTCCAGCCCAAGGAAGGCCCACGGCAGACATACGCTGGCCCTTGAAGATTTTCGGGTGGCCAAGGCCCATGACGTCTTCGGATCCTTGGAGAGCAAGACTAGAGGAGATAGGAAATTCAAAGGGGTAAAACCCTAGAACTTGTAACCGACTAGGACTACGACCGGGACCTGCCTAAGTCTATATAAAGGCCAGGAGGGCACGTCCTAGGGCAACTCGACTCATACTTTCGCACACGCATCCACGCCAGATCGAATCTGCGCACCCTGTAACCTTCGGTTCCGCCGTAATCAAAGAGCAGACAAACAGGAGTAGGGTTTTCCCTCCGGGGGCCTGGACCTAGGTAAATCTCGTGTCCCCTGGTTGCTTGTCTATTAACCGTGCCACGATCTCCAGCATCCCCATCTTCTCCAAAACCCAAGTCCATAACAATGGGCATTGACGAGATTAAACCTCGTCAATTGGCGCCGTCTGTGGGAATTGGGGCTGCTGATTGTGCGGTCGTAACGGTTCCGACCCGATCGATCTACAACTCCGCGACGACGGAGAATCACCTCCTCTTCGGCGCTTTCGATTTTACCGCCCACTCGCCGGATACCATGAAGGATTTCGAGCCTGTAGGCGACAGACTCGAAATTTTGTTCGGGAGCTTCTGCTTCGTGTGGGACAAGCGGCACCTCCGCCTCCACGGCGGGTGCCCGTGCCGTCAATCAGGCCCGCTTCATGGGCTCCACACCCCGTGCTACGCACGTCACCATCAACAGATGAGTTCTACAGCAGCAGCAGCTGCAACTCCGATCTGTGCGATCCACCTTCGGATGAAGGGACCTACGGTTCCGGATCCGAAAGCTGCGGCAATAGCCAATCTGCAGCGCTATCATGCGCGCGATCATCAAACCGACAATGGGCTACCCCCAGTCACAAAGCAGAACGCACCTGACATGTCTTTCGACTCCACCACCAACACCAAGAAAGTGCGGTTCCATCCAACAGATGCCTCCAAGACGGCGTTGATCGCCAACGACCTCAGCACCGCATAGGAAGGCGCGCTCGTCGAATTCCTCCGTGAGCGCTGGGAAATCTTCGCCTGGTGTCCTGCGGACATGCCAGGAGTTCCCAGGGAATTCGCCGAGCACGCACTCAATGTCTTCCCAGACACCAAGCCAGTCAAGCAGTCCATCCGAAGACTGTCGGAGCCACGAGCCGAAGCTATCGGCAAGGAGATCAACAGATTACTCGCAGCAGACTTCATCCGGGAAATCAAGGAAAGCGAGTGGCTGGCAAACACGGTGATGGTCCCGAAGAAGGACACGGACATCCTGCGGATGTGCGTGTACTTCACGTCACTAAATAAACACTGCCCTAAGGACCACTTCCCTCTTCCTCGGATCGACCAGATCATCGATTCGACTGCAGGTTGTGAGAAACTCTCCTTCCTCGACGCCTACTCAGGCTATAACCAGATTCGACTCAAGGTCGAAGATCAAGAGAAAACGGCGTTCATCACACCGTTCGAAGTATACTGCTACAACACAATGCCCTTCGGGCTAAAGAACGCGGGTGCCACGTACCAGCGATGCATGCAGGCCTGCCTCAAGGACTAGATCGGTCGCAACGTCCAAGTCTATGTCGACAACATAGTCATAAAAACCAAGGAGGCAAGAACACTTATCGACGATCTCCGCGAGACGTTCGACAACCTTGATCGCTACAGGATCAAGCTCAATCCAGAAAAGTGCACCTTCAGCATCCCCTCGGGTCAGCTGCTCGGGTACTTCATCTCTCAACGAGGATCGGGCGAACCGAAGAAAATCAAAGCTATCATGACAATGGAGAAGCGAAAAACCACAAAGGCGTTCAGCATTTCGCAGGATAGCGGCACTAAGCAGGTTCATCGGCCGCATGGGCGAAGGCCCTACCATTTTACCTTGCGCCAAGGCGGAACAAGTTCGAGTGGACACCAGAAGCCAACGACGCATTCGAAAGCCTCAAGCGGCTCCTCTCCACCTCGCCAGTTTTGGTCACGCCAAAAGAGCGTGAGCCCCTGTTGCTGTACATAGCAGCCACACACCAGGTGGTCAGCACAGTACTCATGGTCGAACGACCCGAAGAAGGCAAGACCCACGGGGTACAATGCCCAATTTACTACCTCAGCGAGGTTCTCACTCCAACAAAACAGCGGTACCCGCACTACCAGAAGCTGGCCTACGGCGTGTTCATGACGGCTCGACGACTGAGCCACTACTTCCAGGAGCATCAGGTGATGGTCGTCAACGAGGCACCCCTAAACAGCATCCTGAATAACCCGGAGGCCACGAGTGGCGTGGCCATGGGGCATTGAACTATCACCCTGGACATCATCTACGAAGCGACGCAATCAAATCTCAAGTCCTTCGGACTTCCTGGTGCCTTGGATGGAGCTGCAGCTGCCGACACCCCGGACATGTCGCGATCTGGACAATGCATTTTGACGGCTCCAAACGAAGCCGAGCAGGGCAGGAGTCATACTAACCTCCCGCAAGGTGACAAGATGAAATCGTCCTTGAGGAAATTCAGAGCCTCCAACAACGAGGCGGAACGAAGCCCTCATCCATGGCATGAAGATGGCAAAATATGTGGCGCAACGCGCCTGGTCATCTACGGTGACTCCAACCTTGTCGTACAGCAGACGATGAATGAGTGCGACGCACACGCCGAAAACATGATCGCGTACCGCGCGCTATACAACGCACTCGAAGGAGCATTCGACGGCTGCGAACTTCGGCACGTTGGAAGAGAGAGCAACGAGGAGGCCGATCGACTCGCCAACATTGGCTCCACTTATGCAAAGGTACCACCAGGTGTGTTCCTCGAACAGATCTGCGTGCCATCCATCAAGCGAAAATTCCCCAAAGGATCACCCGAAGAAGCAGAACACTCGGGGGCTACGCTACCCGAAGGTCATGAAGGACCCGAAAAGTTGGATACCGAAGTTGCCATGGTCAACCTGATGCAGGTCATGGCAGTCGACGAAACATGGACACGTCCATACCTCCAGTTCCTGATAAACGGAGAATTGCCAGACAGCCCGACAGATGCCCGGCGCGTATCTCGTCGGTCAAAAGCCTTCACCATCATCAACGGCGAGCTGTACAAACGCAGCATTACGGGTGTACTACAACGGTGCGTCACCATCAATGGCGGCAAGGCCATACTCCAAGATATCCACGAGGGCATCTGCGGCCACCACGCAGGTAGCCGCTCCCTCGTCGCCAAAGCTCTGCGAGCAGGATTCTACTGGCCAACGGCCATGAGCGACGCGAAAGACATCGTCCGAAGATGCCACGGGTGCCAACGGTTCGCCGACAAACCGCACGCACCTGGGTCCGAACTTCGACCCATAGCCTGGCCTTTTGCCCAATGGGGCCTTGACATGATCAGCAAACTGCCAAAATCCTCGAAGGGAGGACACGTCTTCCTCCTGGTCGCAGTCAACAAATTCACCAAGTGGATCGAAGCCATGCCAGTCACCAACCAGAAGGGCAAAACCGCCGTCAAATTCTTCGAATCCATTGTCTACAGGTTTGGCGTACCGCACAGCATCATCACCGACAACGGATCGAACTTCATCTCCGAAGAATTCTAGGACTTCTGCGAAGGCCTCGAGATCAATATCACGTATGCCTCAGTGGCACACCCGCAAACAAACGGGCAAGTGGAAAAGGCCAACAGCCTAATCGGCGCCGGCATCAAGAAGCGCCTCATGAGCTCACTCGGGCACAAAGCTGGAAACTGGACGAAAGAGCTACCGTCTGTCCTGTGGAGCTTACGGACAACGCCAAACAGCTCCACCGGCTACACACACGGAGTCGAGGCAGTGCTACCAGCCGAAGTACGCCATCAGGCTCCACGAGTCGTCACAGACAAGATCCGTCGACAAACTCGATGAAGCGCGGGATATTGCAGCCGCTCGATCAGCGGTGTACCAGCAGAGTCTCCGCAACTATCACAACCGCCGGCTGCGCCCAAGGTCCTTCGTCGAAGGAGACCTCATCTTGCGACTCAAGCAAAAGCGACCGAACAAATTCGATTCACCATGGGAAGGACCATATGTCATCACCTAAGTCATCCCAGGTGGCGCCTATCGCCTCAAGCACGTGGAGTCTGGAGTCGCATACTCCAACCCGTGGAACGTCTCGCACCTGCGACGATTCTACTCGTAGCAACCTACCCCCCTTTTTACTTTCAATAAGGCTTCCAGCCAAGGCTACTTAGCCGAATCGTGTACCTCCTCCATTACGATATAAATACAGCTAAGTACCTCGCCCCCAACCCTCGGTTGACTATTTTCTGCAACTTTACTACATGCTACATACGCACTCGGGGGCTCCCCCCACCTCACGATTTCATCGACTGAGGACAAAACGTGTACACCGAGTAGCGACCACGTCGAGCAAGCGAAAGGGCACGCGTATTAAATCAGAGCACTGCGTGCTCGCAAACAAGCAAACCTTTACAACAAAGGGCACATACACGCCCAGCCGCAATATACAAATTTTACATCTATCTATTTATTTTCAGGTCCTACCTATTCTGAAGAATAACCTGAGCACGCTGCTCAAACAAATCTACAATCTGTTCGGCATACTGCCTTACAGCCGCGTAATGCGGACGCATATTCCACTCACCACCATCTGGTCGAGGAGGTGGCCCAGTCGCCACAGCAGCCAAATCTACGTCAGGGCGGTGCACCCTCACAAGAGACAAGGCAGCCTTCACCCCTGCGATGAGCTGCTGCCGCACCAGCTCCTTGACATTGCTGGCACTCCGAAACTTCGTCAGAAGACCTGCAAGGGTCGTTGGCACGGCATCCAACGGAAACATGACGTGCAGCACCGAGGAAAGCGATGTCTGCACCTGGCGGAGCACCCGCGAAACCTGGTAGACACGATCCTGCACCGTCGCCAGAACTAAGGCGCGATCACGACCCATCCAGAAGAAGCCGCCAGCCTCCATGTCCTGTTGAGTCAAGGAATTGACTCGAACAGCAATACACTCCTTTTCTTCCCTCGGAGCAAGATTGGCACCTGCGACAACCGCACAAAACAAGAGTAAGGCCAGCAGGCTCACCCGAAGAACTGAGCTACAGCCCGAAAGAAGGATCAACTTACATTGCAGCTGCCCGGACAGCCGACCCAGCTCCGCCATCAAATACTCCTCTCTGGCTGCACCACGATCCTTTGGATTTCCAAGCGTCGGTCGACGCGTAACCCAAGCAAATCTCTCTCCAAGCTGCGCACGCGATCTCGAAGAAACGCGAGCTGCGAGGAATCATCCAATGATGCTCGCAAGGGCCTTTCGAATGAAGTGTCAACTGGGTCAGCACCCGAAGGAACCTATAGCAGCAGAAAAAAGAAGGCACACAGACATTCAGCCAAGGATAGAGCACAACTCGGAGGAATTCATTAAAGTATATAAGGCCACTACGTGGCACAAGGATGATACTACAAAAGATATTTACAACAAAAATAGACTACAAACTACCCTACGTCTACTATGCCTAAGGCGGAGGACACTGAGTCGCCTCAGAACCAGACGGCCTAGCTTTGGCCTCGCCGCTGCATAATGCATACTCGGACAACAAGTCAATGAGCTTGGGCCCATATAAATGCAGCGGCGGAGTAGGCGAAGGCTACCTCGGATCCATCCGCAGTAGGCATCCGAGAAATGTCTGGGCAGGTCCAGCTCCGCCCTAGCCGCCATGGCCATTGCCAGCCCGACGGACGCGCTGATGCCCTTTCGCGCGCTGCGCTTGTTGCAGCGCAGGTGCTTGGTAGCCGCCAGGCATCCACGTCTTGAGGATGCGCCCTTGAGAAGAGCTCTGGTAGAAGCGACCAAGGACCTCTTCGCCTTGGCAAGGAGTTGACGACGGTCTTTGCAGCGGTCTTCGACCGCTACAGTGGCATCATCTAGAGCACTCCCGTGCTCCAGAGCACCGCGGTCGAACTCGATGCCTGCGGCATCTAAGACAAAAAAAGAAGAAAACATGAAGAAAGGCAACATAGAAGAAGATCCGCAGAACAAAGCAAGTACAAAAGCTAGCGCTCACCCGAAATAGCCTTGGTAGCAGCCATGAGCTTCTCCGCCACCCCTTTTTCACGAGCAGCCGCAACGGCGGCCAGCTGCTCCTCACGATCTGCGGCCTCCTGCTGCAGACGCTCTTTCGCTTTGGCTGCCTTCGTCAGCTCCAGCTCAAGGCGCTCTCTCGCCCAATGGCCTCGGCTTTACTGATTGGCCAAGGCTCTTCTTCAGAGCATCGACCTCACGGAGAGAGTCGTTATGCTCCTCTGCATTTAAAACAAGCAAGTGTCAAAGAACAGGACCAGGATAAGCAAGAGAAGTACTACAAGGCAGACGAATACCTTGAAGCTGCCGCAGTTTCGCCTCCAGCGTCAGGCGTTCCTCCACCAGCCGCTTGGCCTCTTGGACAAAAGGCTGCAGCAACAGGCAATAGTAGTAAGAGCAGGACTTGGGGGCTACGCCCAACACAAAGAAGCATAAACAACATCAGCATACGAAGACACTCGGGGGCTCCCCCCCGTAACATCAAGCAGAAAAACTTACGTGCTCAGGGCGAACCCATGAGCCCGCTGCGAAATTCTGGCGCAACCACCAGCCTCTCTCTGCAGGGAGGCTGGCAGCATCACCAGAAGTCGCCACCGTCTGAGGAGGAGGCGACGCAATGTTCGACTCCCCCATCATCTCGCGCGCACCATCACTAGAACCGTCGGAGGATTGCCTGCATACGAACCAATCAAAACAGGTGCAAAAATAACAAGGAAACAAAGGACAATAGTGGCAACAAGAAAACTTACGAGCCCAACGCGCTCAGGTCGAAGATAGGAGAAGCCCATTGGGCCCTCTTATCCTCCTTGTTTTCTTCCTTCTTCTCCTCCTTCTTTTCTTCCTTCTTCCGCTTTGCTGGAGGGTGCGGAGCAACAGCCCACACAGGAATGGCAGGAAGGGGAGAGGAAGAACCCCCATGAACATCATCATGACGCTCAAGGCCCAGAGGATTTCTGGGAGTCGGAGGAGTCGAGGCATCTGACGACTCTCTAGAACTCCGTGACCGCTTGCACGAATGGTCCTCACTCGATTCGTCGTCATCCTCCGCTGGGGATCGCGCTGACGGTAGCTCGGACACGGAATCCACCACTTCATTATCTGGGGCATTCGGATACCTCTCGGGCAATGGTGGTGCCATGCCCGGCACTTTGAAGCTCTGCAAAATGAAAAGGAACTTTGTTAGCAAACAAAGGAAAAAGTACACAGCTGACAAAAACAAAAGGGAAGCACTACTACACCTTCGGTACGACCAACGTCGGAGAAAAGGGAGGAGTCAGCGACTTCCCCGGGATTTCTTCGTCGGCCTTGAACTTCAACAGCGCGCGAAGAGCCTTGTCAAGTTCCACCTCGGAGATTTTCTCACTCGAAACCCTTGTCAGATCATGGCGCCCAGAGTAAAGGAACATCGGGTGCGCCCTCGCTTGGAGGGGCTGCACCCGACGCTCAAGAAACGTCCGGATGATGTCGACACCGTTCACCTCCTTCTCAGGAATCAATTGGAGATCCTCCACCCGACGATACAGGGCCTCTATCTCCGCCACCTCACCGTCTAAGATTTGGTTTTTCCAGGATCTTTTCTTCTCAATCAATTGGGAGGGGTCAAAAGGAACGAGACCAAAATATTGCCCAAGCAGTACGGAGTCACGGATGTAAAACCATTTCCTCCATGATCTTGGACAGATTCGGACATGGAAAAGGAAAAGAATTGCACATTGGGACTGAGGAGATGATGAAACCCCAATGGGATACACACCATCGAACAGCCTCTTCACGGAATAAAGCTTAGGAAGAGGCCAAAGTGCTGACTCAATGCCAAGCCAACACTATAAGCGTGATAAAACACGCAATGTGGAGAAGGAGTTGGGAGCAGATGATGGAGTTGAACCCCATAGAAAAAAGCAGTCCACGAAGGAAGTCATGGACCTAAAAAGAAAACCCGCGAATCATGAAGGAAACAAACATAACCCGATACCCAGATGGGGGCGGGGATTACCTCATTGCCGGGAGTCTCACGGCCGTCGTGTCTTCGGGATCGAGCTCGCTTCGCGCTTTGCGGAGATCGCTCTCCACGTTTCGATCGCCGCCCACCACCGTCGGTGACGCGGCGATGGCGGTGCCCTTCTTGCCTCCGGCGGCGCTGGTCCCAACTGCAGATGAGGACTTCTTTGATTTCCCCATGGCGCTACGGCGGTGGTGGCGTTGCCAACGAAGAAAGACAAAGGAAATGTGGAGGAAACTCTCAGCGCGCAGCAAGAATAGCTCAAGAACGAGGGGGCAGTGAATAGATGAACTGCTGCGGTGAAAAACAAACCATGATTTCACCAGGGATTATAACAGCGAAGACGACGCACGCTGGCCGTCCATCGAGAAGACCTAACGCTAATGGTAGATCTGGCCTTACACGTGTCAGCACCAAAACGAACTGTCGTTACCACGCCATCCACTACATGCGGAAATCGAGGAGACGCCGTAATCATCTCCACGCCGCGCGTGACCGGTCAATTCAAAGTAAGCAAGTGGGACCCACGCTTCGTCTAGACAAGTCATCTCTGGCGTAGCAGACGCTTGAGGTCATCGATCGTAAGCACTGACGTCATCAAAAGCTATACTAGCACCACTTCGGCTCCACAGCTAAAAGTACTCACTCGAATCTATGATTCGACTAAATACTTGGGGACTACTCCTATCAGGAGCGCTGGCAGCGCACCCGACAGACAAATGAGGACAAAATTATTTCTCTGAGTCCTACGTCGAGTTTACGACTCCACTACGGACTCGGGGGCTACTCCCATAGGGAGGATGGATTTAATTATCCGAAAATTTTCGAGTCCTCTGGACCTAATGATTGAAACAATGCTTAAACTAAAAGTCTCCTTTAGAGTCTATGACTTGAACAGACACTTGGGGGCTACTCCCATAGGGAGCGCTGGTCGCGCACCCTATGAAATCTTTGACTGCGATCTTTCGGATCAGCATGCAAAAACTTTTTGGCAACTCTGCCCCAACAAAACGCTGAGTGAGCGACAATCTCCTTGGCCACCCGAAGCACCTCCGAGGTGATAAATGTTCGGATGCTGCGTCTGCGACGCAAAGATAAGACCTACAGATATCATATGATGGCCTGGCAACGCACCTGACTGCGCTCTGCTAGTATGAATCCGTACCAGCAGGTACGATGAAAAATCCCGACGGACGCGTTGGGTACACCAATTAAAATCACTGGAATTCCACTCCTATAAGTCCTCCGCGGCCTGAGTTAAATTACACCAGCATGTGTTCCAGGCCTGGGTTAAGGGACCCGAACCTGAAGAAGATCGTGTTGTTTCGTCCTAAGACAGTTAACTGACCCTGATCCGTCGGGTGAGTCAGGCACACGCATCAACAATCCCTACACACATATACTATTAACATATAACTGCTCCCGAAGGATGGAAGAGTCCTCAGCCGAATCTACGATTCGACTGATCACTCGGGGGCTACTGACATGGTTATACCCTACGGGTACGTAACTTCAGCATACCTAGTCCAGCCCAAGGAAGGCCCACGGTAGACATACGCTGGCCCATGAAGATTTTCGGGTGGCCAAGGCCCATGACGTCTTCGGATCCTTGGAGAGCAAGACTAGAGGAGATAGGAAATTCAAAGGGGTAAAACCCTAGAACTTGTAACCGACTAGGACTACGCCCGGGACCTACCTAAGTCTATATAAAGGCCAGGAGGGCACGTCCTAGGGCAACTCGACTCATACTTTCGCATACGCATCCACGCCAGATCGAATCTGCGCACCCTGTAACCTTCGGTTCCGCCGTAATCAAAGAGCAGACAAGCAGGAGTAGGGTTTTCCCTCCGGGGGCCTGAACCTGGGTAAATCTCGTGTCCCCTGGTTGCTTATCTGTTAACCGTGCCACGATCTCCAGCATCCCCATCTTCTCCAAAACCCAAGTCCATAACAATGGGCATTGACGAGATTAAACCTCGTCAGCAGCAACTCGAGCATCAACGTTAACGCATCACCGGACTTGGTGACCCCGCCGGCCACCATCACCGCGGCGCAGCCGCAAGAGGTTTTGTCGCACAGCTGCCCCCTACTGCTCCCGCCAAAAATACCGATGTCGCCGGGCGGTGGCACCGATCAGCGAGAGAATGCTGATGATAGGCCTGCCGCCGGGATCGGCCGTGTGTCGACATTAGCCGAGCTCAACGCCCTCACCAAGGTAACTAATATCATACTCCGCTTCATCTTCTTTATGCGCCTTTGGTGACTGCCACCTCGATCATGATTCCCAACACATATGTGTCGATATTCAGGTCGCTGCTTGCGTTCTACTCCACAAATTTGCCGGCGACGAGTTGAGGGATGTTGCCAAGGGCAATATCATACAACCGGCGAACCGCACAATGCACAACAATGCAATGGACGATGTCGTGATGAGGGTCCGGATTGCTCGGGTGTTGCCAGGGTGCGATGACATGGACCCCCCTTTCAACCTCAGGGACCCGACAAACACAAGACCCTTTCAGAAAGCCCCGGCTGGCCCTTGACATGGCCGAAGACTCAGATTCGTCTTACGGGGCACCTAAGCGCCACCTCGATCGTCCGGCCACCACCTCAGATGCCACCTTTCACCGACTCTACCTCGATTGTCCGGCCACCACCTCGGAAGCCACCTGTCGTCGTCGCCACCACCAGTCGCCACCAACAACTATTGGGAGCGTGTGGGCTGCCCCAAGGCGATGCCGCCGTCGCCCCCGCCACCACCATCACCACATGGTGGCAACAACGATGATGATGACGAATTTGTCAACATTGACGACTACATCAACACCAGCGCCGACATAGGATTGTACATGCCTGCTGTGGATGAAGAACACTTCATCGCTCGCGAGGGTCAAGGTGGGCGTCCCACTACATGCACGCAACGCCTGGTCTTCCATGGTTTATCTCAAGAGACGCCTCCGACCGCCGATCAACAGGAGAAACCTGTTGGATTCGTCTTTAGGCCTGACACACTCTAAAAGGTGGCCGTTGAGCACTTAGCATCCCAAGTGGAGGAGCCTGCTCAAAAGACGAAGAAGCACCGGAAGAGAGGTAATAAAGCCGAGAGCCAACCTCCTCCGAAGAGTATCCGGGCTAAGGATGACGTCGTACCAGCCCGCGAGGATGTCTTGCCCAGGATACATATAGCTGGTGAAGCGATACTAACTCCGGAGCTGCTTCGCCTTGCTGGTGGACATATGCTCGCTTTGAGTGATAGTATCAAGACACTAGAGGGCATTATTCTTAAATTCAAAGATCCAAACTACCCAGTTTTCACTGTCAAGGTGCCATCGGACGTGGACTTCGTCCATGAAGCCCCCGCGGACGTGTTTTTCATAGCGTACAAGGACGTCTTCAAGCTGTTTCTCTCGAAATGGCTGGACTATAACATGGTCCGCCTATTCGCGCTCAATCTGGCGATGAAGACCAAGAGAGAGCAGACCCCCTACATCGCGATAGTGGATCCCTACTACATGTGTGACAACCAGTTGAGGGAAGGATCGAGACGCAGCGTGCAAGCGCAAGCGTATCTCGAGAAGTTCATGGTGGACCACAAGAGGACGAACACGCTTCTTTTGCCTTTCTTTCCCGAGTAAGTACACACACACCCTAGCATTGTTAACTTAGGCTTTCTTATAGCTTTATTCCTTTGCAATTTTCCAACATCCTGTTTCAATCGTGTTGTACAGACACAAATACTGCACACTCATCGTCATTTGCACAAAGTAATAGATAGCATTGTATTTCGACTCGGCGAGTCAGAAGAAGAAGAAGAAGAAGAAGAAGAATAAGAAGAAGGACTACACCAGAATAAGGGATGTTTTGAATGAGGCTCTCGAGGGTTACGCTAAAAAGGGATGCCCCTTCGTCAACAAGGGGGAATGTATCAAGGATGACAAGCACGTGTTCAACCAAGTGCTCGAGTTCCCCTGCGTCAAGGAGCCGGCTACTGGGGCGCCAAGGAGGCCTTCTACGCCATGCATCACCTTAAAGGGTTCGTCCGGGATTGCTAGAACCTAACTCTGCCATCTAGTTTCCGAGCATGGGCCGAAAATTTGGCGCGAAGGGACAATGATGATCTTAGAGAAGACTTCCATCGCATCGAGGTGAAGTTGTCAGAAATCATCGTGGAAGATGTCAACACAAGGGGAGGGGTCCTAAAACACAACAGAGGGTTGACTAAGAGGGAGATTAAAGATATTCTTCGTCAACAGGGTGACAACAGGACGTGGATGCCGAAGGATGGCTATTAGGGATGTAAGCGGCGCGCCATTTAATCCCGCATAATACCATTTATCAATACTCTAGTTCAATGAAATTTGCTTTTTCCAAAAAAATGAACTAACAAGTTGAATAAACGGGACTCGCGGCCGCCGTTTAGCTGCCATTTACATCCCTAATGGCTATCTACCATTCCCTAAGCCGAGCGTTAGCATTCTCAACATTGATCGATGTATGCGCCTAGAATTATCATAGATGTCTATGTGTAGTGTTGTGTCACAAACTATATACTACCGTGGTCGTATGTTGTAAACTTCACTATTGTGGTTGTTGTCGTCAAAGTTCTATGATTATGATCGATGTGCTATCTTCTATGTTTACTGATCTTTTGCTTTAGTTTATGTGAATATATATGCATGTGAACCAATTTAGTTCTTTCTGGTTGCATGATTTACTAATATGCCTTATCTATAGAGATGACGAAGTGGCACGTGGTGTACAAGGGTTGGGTTCCAGGAGTCTACGATGAGTGGGAGGACTGTCAGAAACAGGTGAACAAGTTTAGCGGCAACAGCTACAAAGGATACGCGACTCGAGAGGAGGCGGTACCCAAGTGGAGGAACCACCTGTGGAAGGAAAACCGGATGAAGATATTGCTAGTGATCTTGCTCTTGCTCACTGTCATCACAGTTGTATTCTGTTTGATTCTAGTGTAGGCGATGAACACTTCATTTGTAATGTGATGAGATGGTGAACTTTGTAACAAACACTTGTATAAATGTAACAAACACTTCATTTGACTTGTATTGTAATATGATGACCACTTGTCTATCTCGTTCGGGCTCTAAGTAGTGTGATGGCACTATATTCGTGTTTTTATTATATTTGTTTTCATGTACTAACTCAAATATCCTGTTTCTGTATAATACTGTATAATACCTTTATATTACCTGTATAATACTGTATATTTGGACAAGTTTCGATTTTTTTAATACCTGATATTCAAACGAGTGGCGCATCGTTTTTACCTTCTATGGCACATTTTCCAGAATGCGCCATTGAACAGAGTAATGTGGCGCATCAACAAGAATGCGCCACAGAAGTATCATGACTTCTGTGGCGCATTTCGGAATGCGCAACAGAAGTTTTCATCAGTGGCGACGTAACAGTGGCGTCCCTGCCATGCGCCACAGAAGACCAATATAGATGCTCCACTGACGAAGGATTTCCTAGTAGTGAGGAATTGCTTGCGCATTGGAGGACACATGGCACCTAAAGACCACTACTATGGGCAGAGCCCGCCCGTACAGTCTACCCGTACTGAGCGACAACGCGTCCGCCGAGTCAAATACTGCCACCTTGAGAAGACGGATCTGAGATCTAACATTCACAGAAACCTCTAGCCATAAAAAACTACACTAGAAAGGGATCTGGACGAGGAACTTGGAGAAGGGAAAATCCTTTCTGCTTCACGGATCATTGGAGGACAATGCATCATCCCCTTCATCATCAACTGGCATCTTCATCACCATCTCTACCCCCTCTTCCATCCATTTGATCTTGTTGTAATTCTAGATTCAATTGTGGTTTGCACTAGATTTATTCCCGTACTTTTATCCATCTATTTGATAATGATGATGTTGTTGATTGCTTCCATGTGTGAGTAGTTCCCTTCATTCTTGGGGATATGGAGAAACCCTAGCATTATTATGAAATGAAATAAATATGATATATTACTTGTGTCTATGATCTATTGAACTATGTGGTGTGTTTGATCTCTCTGTTTAGATGGTATGTGTAGTCGGCCACATATCATTTACCTTTGGGTCTAAAGAAGAGGGTGAAATTGACATGGGTATGCCCTATGGGTGCCCAATATTAGCCTATCCGGTTCGTCTCAGCAGAAGCCCATGTGATGATCCACACCTGATGACGAAGCCTGGGAAGGATTTGGGTGGCCCAAGCTCATGAAGGAGGAGATTCCTTGGAGGATACGTTTAGCTTTAGATAGAAAGTTTAAAGTATAAAGCCCTAAAATATAACCGAATCAACCTAACCCCAAGATCTGGTCTCCCTATATAAATGCCATGACGGCAAGACGAGAAGGAACACGAAAAAACCTAGCATACTCACCCGCCAGATCTCATCTACGCACCCCTATAATCATCAGTTTCACCATCAATCAAGAGCAGACAAGGAGTAGGGTTTTCGCCTCAGGGGCCTGAACCTGGGTGAATAATTTGTCCTATTTTGCTTGTCTGTTAGCATAATGTGATCTCCAGCGCACCCCACTTCCTCAAAACCTAAGTCCATAACAATGGCAATTGACGAGTCGAACCCTCGTCAATTTACGAGTTGAACTCGGATAGTGACAGTATTTGCGACTCTGATCTACTCGATCCTTGATACGTCATAAATGTATCTATAATTTTTTATGCTCCATGTTTGTTTTGTATCAACTTTCTTATGTTTTGTCTACACTTTGAGGTATTTTTATACATTTTCTGGAACTAACCTATTGACAAGATACCGCAGTGCTAGTTGCCTGTTTTCTGTTGTTTTTGGTTTTAGAAAATCCAGTAAATAAATATTCTCGGAATTTGACGGAACTAAAGCCGAAGTCAATATTTTATAGGAGCGAAGAGAGGGTCCAAAGAGGGGACGAAGAGGCACCATAGGGTGGCCGCACCACCGCCTGGCGTGGGTCCACCCTAGGCCGCACCAAGGCATGGTGTGGCCCCCCTGGCCCTCAACCGACATTGCCCCTTCGCCTATATAAACACCTAGAGGCAGAAACCCTAAGTACCCGATCAGAAATCCACGAAATAGTGTGTAGCCGGCGCCATCCCTAGATCAGGGGGATCTAAAGATCTTCTCGGCAACCTGCCGAAGGGGAGAGATCATCCCGGAGGCCTTCTTCATCACCATGTCGCCCCAGAGTGATGCGTGAGTAGTTCACCCTTGGACTATGGGTCCATACAGTAGCTAGATGGTTGTTTCTCCTCTTTTGTGCTATCATGTTTAGATCTTGTGAGCTCCATTTATGATCAATATCATCCATTTGTAATGCTATATGTTGTGTTTGCACGGATCCAATGGATATTGAGTACTATGTCAGATTGATTATTGATTCTATCATGTTTATGTATTTATGATCTTGCATGCTATCCGGTGCTACTAGATACTTTGGCCAATTAGATGCTTGTAACTCCAAGAGGGAGTATTTATGCTCGATAGTAGGTTCATGCCTCTAGTAATCTAGGGAAGTGACAGAAATCTCCAAGGTTGTAGATGTGTTGTTGCTACTAGGGATAAAACAACAATACTTTTTCCAAGGGCAATTGTATTGTTTACTTTACACACTTCGTTTAATGCAATTATCTGTTGCTTGCAACTTAATACTGGAAGGGGTTCGGATGATAACCTGAAGGTGGATTATTAGTCATAGATGCAATTGGATTACGGTCTATGTATCATGTTGTAATGCCCCAAAAAATCTCGTAGAGATCAAGATGTCTAGTATATGCATTGTTATGCATTCTCAATCTATCAATTACCTCGCTTTAATTTGTTCACCTAGCATGTTATTTATCTTATGGAGAACACCTCTAGTGTACTATGGATCCCGGTCCATTTCTTACCATTTATATTCCGTCTACTGTTTACCATTTACTGTTTACTTTTTGCAATTATCACAAGCAATTACTATCTTCCACACTATATGTTTGAATCCTTTGAGAAAACTGGTGACACTAACAACCTCACTATCAGTTGGGTAAAAGTATTGTGGTTGTGTTGTGCAGATTCCAAGTTGCTAGCAACACCTTGGAGTTATTTCCTTACTCCTACTGGCTCGATAACCTTGGTTTCATAACTGAGGGAAACTTGCTACTGTCCTCGTCATACCCTTTTGGGTTTCCCAACGAGATTTACATATCTGAGCCATCAAGGACTTTTCTGGTGCCGTTGCCGGGGAGATAAGGACAGTTTCAATCTCTTCCTCCCCGTCAATCACTTTTCTGGGAGAAAGAAGATTCTTGCAAGGGGAGTCTCTCACAACCAATCTCTTTACTTTGTTTTTGTTTTGTTTTGCTTAGTTTATTTTTATTTGTTTTTCTTGTTTCTTTTTATCAAAAATACAAAAAAATAGTTATACTGGTTTGTTTCTTTTTATCAAAAACATAAAAAAATTAGTTCTTTCTTTAGTTGTTACCTTGTTCTTAGCTCACCATATTGATCCCTAAGTTCATCCTGAAAGACCTTTCAATAGGTAGTGGCTCTATAATTGGGAAAGATAATATAGAAGAATTCTTTAATCATGAGGATATTGAGGATAGATCCATAGCAGAACTTGCTCCAAATTAATGAAATTGATGTAGCTTCTTTAATTCACATGTTGGAGGCTAGTTTTGTTAACCTTAACCCCATGATGCATGTAATGTTTCTTAAACTTAAAGATACTGAGGATACTAAAAAGAGAGATTTTATTCTAGAAACTTTACTTAAAGAATTCAACGATGTTGCTAAAGAAGCTAGAAAGGTCTTTGATCATTTTAATATACTAGGCCCATGTGTAAATGTTATGGGCACACTAGAAAAGTTGGACAAAACCAAACCCAAAAATGGAGAGGAAATTAAAATACCAATACCTTTTAAACTTGTAGGAATGCATGAAGCCTTAGAAAAGAATTTTGATTGAATTGTTCCTGAAAACCCATTTGATGAACATAGTGAACCCAAGATTATTCAGAGAGGATCCTGTAGAACTTATCTAGATGAGATACGTTGCCTCGTTGAATAAATTTCTGTTATTGATCTTAATGCTTCCTCATTCGAAAATACTTGATTCTTGCTTTCTATGCTTAGCTAAAAGGCGTTAAAGAAAAGCACTATTGGGAGATAACCCAAATTAATTTTATTTCAGTAAGTTTTTATTTTGTTGAGTCTTGGAAGTTATTTCCTCTGTAATAAACTCTCCTTATACTTTTGTTGTAGTTTTTGTGCTAGGAATAACCTCTAATGAGAGAGAAGTAGGATTTGGGGAAGTTGCTGTCCCGAAACAGATTTTTGTGCTTTACTGTAATAAATTGTGAAAAATCCAAGTACGTCGGATTTAGCTGTAATTTACTGTGCATATGCCCCATGTTATTATATAACTTTCGTTAGTTCAGCACTTTTCGATTTAAGCAACACAAGGTCTTAAAAAATCGGGTTTTACCTGCTGGTCTGTTTTGACATATTTCTGCCATTATTTGCATTTGCCTCTTAATCGGTTTCTTTTGAGTTCTCTTTGATCACTTGAGATTTTAAAAGGAATTGCTACAATAGCTTGTGTTTTAATGGAAGTTTTACTTGTGTTGAAACTAAACCCAAAGTCTTATTGTCTTGAATACACTAATGTTGCTAATGAAGAATTGTGTGAAGTTTTGTATGAAGAAAATTTTCAAGTGTAGGGGAAGAACTGAAGGGAATATGCCCTGAGAGGAAATAATAAAGTGGTTATTATGTATATTCTAAGTATATTATAGATTTTTATTTTCCATGCTATAATTGTATTAATACAAAAACGTTAATACATGTTTGTTTAATAAACAAACAGAATGTTCCTAGTTATGCCTCTCTTATAAACTAGCTCGTTGATTAACAAGATGATCAAGGTTTCCTGATCATGGACATTGGATGTTGTAAATAAAGAGGTCACAACATTATTGGAATGGTGTGATGAACATTCATCCGAAGTATAGAATTACGATCAAAGTCTGAGTTTATATTGCTATAACATCATACGAAGTAATCCTAATCCTTAGACCATGAGATCATGCCAATCACTAACACTGAAAGAGTATCTTGATAACATCAAACGTCACACCGTAACAGGGTGATTATAAAGATGGTTTCAGTGATACTAAAGTGTTATGTGAGGCCTATGGATCAAGAGTGGAATTTGTTCATCCTGATGACGGATAGATATACTCTAGGCCCTCTCGGTGATATCACATTGGTTATCTTGCAAGCAAGTGATTTGATCACTAGAATGTTATATCACGGGAATGAGAAAAGAGTACATCTCAGTAACGAGATCAAACTAGGTATGAAGATACCGATGATATAATCTTGGACATGTAATATATCACGAGACAAACGGATTAATATTCTAGCATAAAAGGTTCTCACAGTCACAAGAAAGTCATCGTTGAATGTGTGGGAGTCAGTATGGATCTCTAGGTCCCGCTTCTGATTATTGATCCGAGAGGGGTATTGATCATGTCCGCATTATTCGCGAACCATAGGGTGACACACTTAAGAGACACCAACACCATTTGGAACAAATAGTTTCATACTGAAAAGATTAACAAAGCGCAGGAATTTATTTCACTAGACACTGGAATCATTTCAGGTGAAATTGCTAAAAGTGTTTCTGCATATGAAATGAAATACTATCAAGGGGTTATATGTGAATGTTTGTCCATTAAGGTAATTAAAAAATTCTGAATAAATAAAAGGAGTTTTATATAAAGAGAGATTGCATTAAATTTGGTGGAAATTTAATGGGAATTTTGAGTCGGACTTTGAGTGGAGAGGTGAAGGGCCAAATTGTGAGTGGAAGCTCCACCCACATGAATGGAGGAAGGGGTAGGGGCAGCCCCCCATGAGCCGGCCACCCCTTGGGGTTCCCCCTCCCTCCTATATAAAGCCCCCCTCTCACTCCTTCTCACTCACACCTCCTCGTGAAGGATCTCTCTCCCCCTCTAGTTTATCCCCCATGGTATTGGACTAGCAAGATACATGTTCCCGGTGGCTTTTCGGCAAGAAATAGTTGTTGCTTCCACTGCGTCGCTAGAGCGAGGATGCGTAGGTTGCTTGGTGGCTCAGACGTGTGTGCGAGCACGGATGCGCCGCTGATTTGCGGCGCTAGGACTTCCTCTCGATCTTCAGATCGGCAAGCTTTCGTCTACATCATCCACGAGTACAACCTCATTAAAACTTTGTTGGTCTTCAAGGTTATGTTCTCTACGGATGTATATCCTCCTGTTGCTTGTATCTCATATATAGATCTTGGTACATAGTTGTTCCCATCGTAGTAAAAAAATTGTTTTCTATGTTGCGAATCCTATAGTGGTATCAGAGCTGAATCTATGCGTAGATGCTTTGCACGGGTAGTACATATATGAGTATGTGGGCGATGATGATCATGTTATTGCTTCTTAGATTTACTTTGGATATGGGTGGCATAGTGGGATGAAGCGACCCGGACAAACTTTACATGTTCTCGCACATGAGACCTGTTCCACGCTTGACATGCAACTAGTTTTGCATAGATGGCTAGTGGATATCTATCTCTCCTACTATAGTCAATATATAATTTGCAACGAGTTGTAAATAATTTGGTTATCCTCGATGTGGTTCCATGTTCGTAGGTAAGAACGGTTCTATCTTTGAAAGCCCTAAGCCACGTAAAACTTGCAATGGATAAATTAGAAGCGTCTAGTTTGGATTGTTGCTGGGCTAGTGTCATGATATGGTGATGTTGTAAGTAAAAGTATAAGTCGATACTCTTAAAAAACACTTATCGTGTAAGTTCCATACACCTTGGCCTTACACATAAATGAATGATGAAGATGATACCACAATGCACGTGATGATGATCAAGTGGAAGAACCATATCATTTCACTTTTCACATGTGATGTCTGTTGCATCTTATATTGCTTGTTTGGCTTTTTATTAAGCATAATAAGATGATCCATCATTTAGATATGAAGATAAAAATGTGTTCTTCCTTATGTATGCACCGATTATGTTTCGTCGCTCTAAGACATCACGTGATGATCGGGTGTTCTTGGATCCACAATCATATTTCGGGTGTAAGATAGTTTTACACACGTGAATACTAAGGTTTCTTACTTGGCAAGTCTAGCATGTATAGACATGGCCTCGGAACACGGACCGAAAGGTTAAGCATGAGTCATATGTAGATATGATGCTCATATGGATGCTCGCCTTTGAAGCTACACCGACTCACGTGATGATCGAACTTGGTGTAGTGGATTTGGTTCATGTATCTATACCAATATAAATGGGGCAGATCCAATAAATCTAGGCCACCCAACACTAATCCAATGATTCAAGTCACACCCTTGTTTTGCGGTAAAACAGTGTCCGACGCCCACCAGATTGCACATCGGGCTAAACTTCCTCCACGCCATCTCAATGAACCACCGCACCATGTGCCCATCTGCCCCGAAACCAGATCCTCTAACTTGCACAAACAAAGTTAGAGAAGCTACAGTTCCCTAACTTCCCTTCTTCCAAACTGTTTGATTAAGGCCAAAATGACTTAAATTAATTTCTCTAATACAATTCTTTGTTATGCATTTAGAGTAATTGCATACCAACAAAATTATGGTGTAATAAAACTTGGTTTAAACTTTTTACATCTACAGTAATTACGTATGGTAATTAATTACAGTATATAATATGGTATTTATGCTACAGTTTTCTAACTTTCTACCTCGGTTTCCCCTGACTTTACTACTATACGTTAGAGGATCCAGTTCCTTCCTCGGCCATCTCCCTCTGCAGCCCGCATGGCTTCCAACTCATCTAATCGTCGACGGATCCAATCCCCTCTCCCGTTTTTCCCCAACCACCCTGTGTGCAACACGAGGGCACCGCCCCGACCTGCACACTCCGCCCCACCCGTGAAAAGCCCTGCCCACACAAACCATCCCAACGCGAGATGCCGCCATCTGCACCTGCCTGTCCGTCTGCACCCTCCCGTCCCTGCACGGCTGCACCCAGCTCGATGGTGTGCTGATCCATAATGGCTTCCGGATTCGTCGCCGGAAATTTCAAGGTTCAACATGGATTGCTATCTTTACTACCGTCCTCCAATTCAATACTATATTTACATGCCGATGTGAGAACATGGGTGGTGAAGAATAAGATTAATCCCACCAGGTTGGATGAGCATACGCACTTCATCAATCGGTATTCTTTGCTTGGCTTTGCTGTCGTTGATAGTATTAGTACCAATTTTCCGAATGTAAAAAGCCTCATATGAAAGACTGAGCTAAATTTGGATTTATTTCACTTGCAGGTGTAAGTGTTATATGGAACACTATCCTGAATGAGGGATCCTCACGTTTCCTTTTTTTCTTGCTATATACCAATCAGATCTCTGTTGGATGTTTCTGATACTTATTTGGGTCTTCTTCTCATTGCCATCGCAGTTTCTTGAAAAATTCAGGTCTTCTTTTCTTTCGGAGTCAAGTTCTCTTGCTTGGGATTTTAACAAAGTGCAAGATGCAGTAGTCTCCATTTTGAGGATTATCAATATTCAATAGGATATACAAGATTGACATAAGCTCTAAGGTAGGAACGGTACTAGACACAATGGAAGGGAATATAGAGTTGAATCTTCATATAATTTTTCTTGAGGATACCATATGGCAAGGTACACTTCGCTACTTGGGTAATGATTTGTAGCTGTTACTGTTACTTCTGAGCTTCAGTACAATACAATACTGTAATTGTTACCTGTGAGCTTCAGTACAGTACTGTAATTGGTACTTGGCAAGTTTTTGCAGGCATATGTTAATTTCCATAAGTCCATGCTCATGAGATGATGAATCTAGGCTTACATGCCCATTCCCCCCTTTGCCTATTATGATCATTTATTTGTTTTGTGTTCTGGTTGCATAATTTTAGTATCTTGGGTTATTTGCTAGGCCACTCTACTGGACATATCGACTAAATCTGATTCTAAAATTTTAATGTTTATACATATGTATCAATTCGTTCTTGCGAGGTATCCAGGAAGGTGTAACAGGAGACGTGACCCCAGCTTCAACAATCTTTTGAAGGGTCTTACCTTTTTGTGTTACTACCAAAGTCCCAGTCATCTATCGTTTTTGACAATTTCAGAGGTTTATACTTGTGTGCCCTAGTATTATGTTTCTGCTATCATTTGGTTGTTTGTGTATGTTTATGACACAAACTTTCTTCTAACATTTTGATTTTCTAGATTTATATGTATCTAAACATGTTTTACTATATAGATACATGTAAATCTAGACAAATCCAACTCACTTATTTTAGGATGAGGTAGTATAATTTTTGTTTTTCATACTATCCCAATTTTTTGTTACTCCAATACTATATTTTATACAAAGTTAACACGTGCGTTGCACGTGCTCAATTACTAGTCACTAAAAAGGCACGAGGAATGTCGTTTTTGAGTGGGAGTTCATTCTTAATTTGGATTAGTGGAACTCGATCTATCATAAACTTAGTCTAAACTTTACAAATTCTGTTGTAGATGGCACGATCTGATTTTAATTTCAATGTGTTCATGGAGAAAGAGAAACTTGCAATGAATGGTAGCAACTTTACCAACTGTTTCATGAATTTGAGGTTTTTCCTCAATGCTTCACAAAGCAATATGTGCTAGAAGGTCCGATAGGTGACACTCCTGCAAGAAATGCATCTCAATATGAGCATAATGTGTATGACACAAAGCTTAATGACTACACTCTTGTGAAATATGCGATCCTTCTGTCATTGGAGCCTGAACTCCAAGGACGCTTTGAACTTATCAATGCTGATGCTATGGTGAAGGAACTCAAAGCTATGTTTGAGAGCCAAATCCATGCTAGGAGATACATGATCTCTAGCGAGTTCTTTAGTGTAAAGATGAAGGAACACAGCTCTGTGAACGATCACGTCATGATGATGGGATATGTTCAACGTATTAAAGCACTAGGATATGATATCCCAAGTGACCTTGCGACGGATAGAGTTCTGCAGTCGCTCCCACCCAGCTACAAAGTGTTTGTGCTGAATTACAAGAAAAGTGGTGCGATGGATTGCTCACCGAACTTGCTGCCATCTTGGTACTATCGAAGTAGACATAAAAAATAGGCATCTAGAGTTGATAGTCGATAATACAACATCTTCTAGAGAAAGGGTCATGGCCAAAGAAAAACTCAAGATGGGCAGCATTTTTGTTGTGCCTGAGAGAGCGGTCAATGGAGGTCCTAAGCCTAATACTAAATGTTTTTATTGCAATGAGTTGGGTCACTGCAAACAGAATTTCCCCAAGTATTTGGCAGACAAGAAGGCCGGCAAGGCAAATAAAGGTATATATGATATACATGTTATTGATATGTACTTGACTAGTACTCACAGTAGCACCTGGGTATTTGATACGGGATTAGTTGGTAATATTTGTCACTCGAATCAGGGGCTGCGGAACAAGCGACTGCTAGCAAGGGGTGTGGTCAAGATGTGTGTCGGCAACAGATCAAGCGTTGATGTGATCGCCGTCGAAACTCTACCTCTCCACTTACCATCGAGATTAGTTATAAACTTGAATAATTGTTATCTGGTGCCTGCACTGAGCATGAACATTGTATCCAGATCATGTTTGATGCGCAGTGGTTATTCATTTAAATCTGAAAACAATGGTTGTTCGATTTATATGAATGATATATTTTATGGTCATGCATCGATGATGAATGGTTTATTTCTGTTGGATCTCGATGATAGTGTTAGACATATTCATAATGTTGATGCTAAAAGGATTGGACTTAATGATGATATATCTGCATATATGTGGCACAGCCGTCTAGGTCATATTGGCGTTAAACGCATCAAGAAGCTCCATTCGGATGGACTTTTGGAATCACTTGATTTCGAATCATTTGATACATGTGAGCCATGCCTTATGGGCAAGATGACTATACCGCCGTTTACCGGTTCAATGGAATGGGCGACAGATTTATTGGAAATCATACACTGATGTGTGTGGTCCAATGAGTGTGTCGACGCGAGGTGGATATCGTTATTTTGTTACTTTCACGGATGATTTGAGTAGATACGGTTATATCTACTTGATGAAAAACAAGTCTAAAACCTTTTGAAAAATTCAAGGAATTTCAGAGTGAAGTGGAAAATCATCGTAATAGAAAGATCAAATTTCTACGGTCTGACCGTGGAGGTGAGTATCTAAGTTACGAGTTTAGCACACATTTGAAAGAGTGTGGAATAGTTTCACAACTCACACCTACCAGAACACCATAGCAAAATGGTTTGTCGAAACATCGTAATTGTACTTTACTAAATATGGTTCGATCTATGATGTCTTTGCCAGACTTTCCACTGTCATTTTGGGGTTATGCACTAGAAACCGCTTCATTCACTTTAAATAGGGAACCATCTAAATCCGTTGAAAAGACACCGTATGAATTGTGGTTTGGAAACAAACCTAAACTGTCATTTATTAAAGTTTGGGGATGCGATGTTTATGTGAAGAAACTTCAACCGGATAAACTCGAACCCAAAGCGGAAAAATGCGTCTTCATAGGATACCCTAAGGAAACTATTGGGTATTCCTTCTATCATATATCCGAGGGCAAGGTTTTTGTTGCCAATAATGGATCCTTTCTAGAGAAAGAGTTTCTCGTGAAAGGTGTGTGTAGTCGGAAGGTAGAACTCGAAGAGGTTGTAGAACCTTCTTTCCATAATATGGCGACTAGCGCAGCACCGGAAGCCGTTCTAGAGTTTACATCACAAAATGAAGAGGGAACTAATGATAACGATCTTGAAGCTCCGACAGAGAATACTACCGAACCTCGCAGGTCTAGCAGGTCTAGCAGGACGCGTGAAGCTCCTGAGCTGTACGGAAATCCTGTTATGAAATTCATGGTCGATGAAATTGATGACCCTGCGACATATGAAGAAGCGATGATGAGCCTGAATTCCAACAAATGGTTAGAAGCCATGAAATCCGAGATGGAATCCATGTATGAAAACCAGGTTTGGACCTTGGTGGACTTACCTCATGACCAAAAGGTCGTGGAGAATAAATGGATTTTCAAAAGGAAAACTAATGATGATGGTAACATAACCGTCTATAAAGCTTGACTTGTCGCAAAAGAGTTTCGACAAATTCAAGGAGTTGACTACGATGAGACATTCTCTCCCATAGAGATGCTAAAATCAGTTAGGATTATGTTAGCTTGTTGCATATTTCGACTATAAGATATGGCAGATGGATGTCAAAACTGCAGTCCTCAATGGCAACATTGAAGAAGTGTTATACATGGTACAACCAAAGGGTTTTGTCGATCCTAAGGATGCTAACAAGGCATGCAAGCTTCAGCGATCCATCTATGGATTGAAGCAAGCATCCCCGAGTTGGAATCTCCGCTTTGATGAGGTGATCAAAGAGTTTGTATTTATCCAAACTTATGGAGAGGCTTGTATTTACAAGAAAGTGAGTTGGAGTAATGTGGTATTTCTAATATTATATGTGGATAACATATTACTGATCGGAAATGATATATATATCTTTTAAACAGTGTTAAAAGTTATCTAAACAGCAAATTTTCAATGAAGGACCTAGGTGAAGCGTCGTACTTATTAGGCATAAAGATCTATAGGGATAGATCTAGGCGCCTAATAGGGCTATTGCAAAGTACATACCTTGATAAGATTTTAAAGAAATTTAAAATGGACGAAAGTAAGAAAGGGTTCTTACCTATGTTGCAAGGAAAGACATTGATTATGACTCAAAGTCTGGCTACGGCGGAAGAAAGAGAGATAATGGACAAAGTCCCCTATGCTTTAGCCATAGGCTCTATAATGTACGCCATGCTATGTACAAGACCGGATGTGGCAGACGCTATTAGTTTGACTAGTAGATACCAATCTGATCCAGGAACGGTACACTGGATAGCGGTCAAGAATATCCTTAAGTACGTGAGAAGAACTAAGGATTTTTTTTCTTGTGTACGGAGGTGAAGAAGAGTTCGTCGCTAAGTTTTATGTCGGCGCTAGCTTCGACACTGATACAGATGACTCTAAGTCTCAATCCGGATATGTATTTCTCATGAATGGTGGAGCGGTTAGTTGGAGGAGTTCCAAACATCCCATGGTGGCGGGATCAACAACGGAGGCCGAATATGTTGCTGCTTTGGAAGCAGCTTAGGAAGCAGTTTGGATGAAGGAATTCATAACCAAACTAGGTGTGGTTGCGAGCGTGACGAGGTTCGATCTTGTCAATGCCCATTGTTATGGACTTGGGTTTTGGAGAAGATGGGAATGCTGGAGATCGCGGAACAGTTAACACAAAAGCAACACGGGGACACCAGGTTTACCCAGGTTCAGGCCCTGGAGGGAAAACCCTACTCCTCCTTGACTGCTCTTGATTACGGCGGAACCGAAGGTTACAGGGGTGCGCAGATGCAATCTAGCGTGAGGTGCATATGAGGTGAGTTCAAGGTCCTCCTCGCTGTGCCCTCCTAGCCTTTATATATATAGGCAGGTCCCGGGCGAAGGTCGAGTCGGTTATAGATTAGGGTTTGTACCCTTTCAAATCTATCTACTCTAGTCTTGTTCTCCAAGGATCCGAAGGCGTCATGGGATTGGGACACCCGAAATCTCCACAGGACGCGTATCTTGTCGTGGTCCTTCCTTGGGCCGGACTAGGTATGCCAATGTTGTGTACCCGTGGGGTATAACCATGTCAGTAGCCCCTGAGTGCTCAGTCAAATCATAGATTCGGCCGAGGACTCTTCAATCTTTTGGGTGCTATGTAGTCGAACCCGTTTTACAAGGAACAATGTTTAGTTCATAGGGATTGTTGATGCGTGTGCCTGACTCTCCCGACGGATGAGGGCCAGTTAACTGTCATGGGACAAAACAACACGATCTTCTTCAGACTCGAGACCCTAGACTTGAATCCGAAACAAATGCTGGCGTAATTCGACTCAGGCCGTTGAGGTCTTATAGGAGTAGAATCCCAGTGGTTTTCAAGTGATGTACCCAACGCGTCCGTCGGGATTTTTTGTCGTGCCTGTTGACACGAAAGTTTACTGGCAGAGCGCAGTCAGGTGCATTACCAGGCCATCAGATGATATGTGTAGCACTTATCTTTGTGTCGCGGACACAACATCCGAAATTTTATCACCGCGGAGATGTTTCGGGTGGCCAAGGAGATTACTTATCACTTAGAGTTGGTTTGGGAAAAGTTGCCAAAAATATTTTGTCGTATTTGATCTAAAGGATCGTAGTCAAAGAATTCATAGGGTGCGCGGCCAGCACTCCCTATGGGAGTAGCCCCCGAGTGTCTGCTTGAGTCGTAGACTCGAGCAGAGACTTTAGTTCAATTGTTTTAGCTTAGGTCCGGAGGACACAATTTTTCGGATGCTCAACTGATCCTCCTTATGGGAGTAGCCCCCGAGTCCGTAGTGGAGTCGCAGACTCGACGTAGGACTCGAAGATAGTTGCGAGGTGTAGTACCTTAGTTATTTCTCCGGTGCATGGCCAGCTCTCCTGATAGGAGTAGCCCCCGAGTAGTTTCTCGAGTCGTAGATTCGAGTAAGTACTTGATTGATCAGGCGAAAATATCCAACCATTGCTAGCTTTAGCCTTGATGACGTCAGTGCTGAAGATTGGTGATCTCAACCGTCTGCGGTGGCAAAGATGATGCGATGGAACGGTCGTGGGTCCCACCGTCTGACTTGAAGTTGACTAGTCACGCGCAGATGTGGCAAAAATTACGTGTGCTGGCAATGGTTCATTGCTGTGCTGACATGTGTAGGGTTGGATCTTGGGTGCGCGCTAGGGCTTCTGGATCAACGGCTCGTGTGAGTCGTCTTTCTCCTTTTATACCGTAAGTAAACAGTAGTTTTCTGATACCCTTCGTCATTTTCTTATCGCCATTGCCTCCATTTTCACGAGCTTTGTTTTCCTTCAATGCGCAATGGAAGTTCTTCGTACCTTTCCCTCTGCTTTTCTCCACGTGCACCGCCGCACTCGTCGCCGCGTGATGGGGAAGACCCAGAAAGCTGCTACCGGAGCTAGGTCGAGCGCCGCCGGCGGCAGCAAGAAGACCGCCGTGACCACCCGCATCAGGACAGCGGGTGGAGGCGCACAGAGGTTCGCGACGGGGATCTGCGCAAGCTGCGCAATTCTAGGTTGATCCCCCAGAACAAGGAGGACGTCATCCTTCCCGGCGATGAGGTAATCCCCCGCCCACCCGTAGGGTCTCGGGTGATGTTTGTTGCCTTTATCCTTCGCGTTCTTTCGCTTCCTGTCCACGATTTTCTTCATTAACTCCTTTTCTTCTATGGGATTCAGATACATCATCCGTCTCCCAATTCTCTTCTCCATGTCGCCTGCTTCATAACTCTTTGCGAGTGCTGGCTCGGTATCGAGCCACACTTTGGCCTCTTATGGAAGCTCTATTCCGTGAAGAGGAAGTCCGACACCGGTGGAGTCTATCCGCTTGGCGACTGCATCATTTATGTCCACCCTTTCGTCTAATTCTTCTCCTTTTCTATCTGCGAGTCCGTCCAGCAATGGCGCCGGAAGTGGTTCTACATCCGTGATGCTAAGCTGGACGGTTAGCAATATGGGCTTGCCCCCTTCGACTCCGAGCAGAAATTATCCCAAAGAGATCGTGGAAGAACCACATCTTGGAGGGTGAAGCTGCGGAGGTGGAGAGACTCTACCAGCGGGTGGAGGCCCTTCAGCTGGTGCCAGGCAAAGAGGTCAATGGTGTCGAGATCATCCGCACCTTACTCAAGCGTCGGGTGCAGCCCCTCCAGGCTAGGGCGCACCCAATGTTCCTCTACGCCGGATTCAGTGATCCAACGAGGGTTTCATCCGAAGAGTTGTCTTGGGGTGACCTAGATAGGCCCCTTTGTCCCCTGCTGAAGGCCAAGGTCGATGAGGACCTCCCGGGGAAATCTTTGACTCCTCCTCTTAGCGCTAACAAAGGGGTTTCTTAGGTGATATTCGTTCGTGCGCGTAGCGCTTTTTCCAAGTGTTTGTTATTTGTTGTTGTTATTTATATTATGTCTCTTTACTTTTTTGCTTGCAGCGCCTCAAGGTAATGGGCTCTATGCCTCCTTTGCCTGAGAAGTTTAGGGAAGCACCAGACAATGAGGAGGTGGACTCCGAGTCCGAGCTTCCTCCAGCTCACTCGCCTACTGCGGATGCTCCTGAGGTGAGTGAAGGGCAGATCCGAAAGCGCTCCCAGAGTGAGTCTTCGGATGCGTCTACCCCGCCAACTCCAAGGGGTACGTTCTTCCTCGAGAGCCATGGCGAGGATGATGGTGCTTCTTCCACATCTTTTCCTACCGTGCCTCCTTGGGCGGTAGCTCCGGAGTCGCCGTCCAAGAAGAATAAGCAGAAGGCGGCGCCCATTTTCAACTTATCGGACATTGATTCATAAGTGACTTCACCTGAATTGTTTACTATCACTGGTCTGGGTAATGTAGGTTGTTGTCTGATCAAACTTTTTTCTTGAAGCCATTCTTCAGAGGAGACTCTTAGCGAGGGCACTTAGGCGGCTGTAGGGGAGTCGAAGCTGATAGCTCCTGCCCCTCAGGTGGTGGCCGACTCTGGGATGATGGCCCGAAGCTCTCCAAGTGAGAAGCTCGGGCAGTCATAGCTCATAAGACCGCACGTGGAACTTCAGAGTCCCCGCCTGAACACGTAAGTATTTTCTTTATCCCTTGGGGGAAGCCCCCGAGCCCTTTCGAATGACCTGCTGGTCATTTTTGATCTTGCGGGGCGTAGCCCCCGAGCCTTTTCTAATGGTTTTTCTTTCTGTTGAATCCCTTTGTGCACAGTGCCATCATCCTTATCCAGCAGCACTTGGAGCTGGAGGCTAGCATGCAACAGCTTCAAGGTGCGTAATGTACTCACCCTTTTGTAGTTCGTCCGTCCCATGGATTTTGCTTGTATTAATCAGGTGGTTCTTGATGTTGCAGATGAAAACAATGCGGCCCTCCGATGGCTGGACGTTCTCGATAAGAGCCTTGGTCGAGTGGAGAAGAAGGCCGCAGATGCTGTGGAGGCCAAGGAGCGCGTGCAGAAAGAGGTTGCCGATCGCGAGGAGCAACTCACTGTTGTGGCGGTTGCTCGCGAGAAGGAGATGGCGGATAGGCTTATGGCTGCAGCCAAAGTCTTCTCTGGTGAGTTTCCTTTCACTTGTTTTGGATCTCGTGTTTTTTCGACTTCATCTTGTCTTACTCTAATTTGGGTATTTTTCTTCTTTGGTTCAGATGCTTCGGGCATCACGTTTGATCATGGTGCGCTGGAGCATGGAGATTCTCTGGCCGATGCCACCGCAGCGGTCGAAGATCGCTGCAGAACTACTTCTGGCTCCTTGGCGAAGGCCAAGGAAGTCCTTAGGCGCTTCTACAAGGAGGTAATCCCCAAGGGCGTAGGATGTCGACGCCCTTGCGGATGCTCTGTCGGAGGACGCTCCGGCGGCTTATAAGCGCAAGCAGAAGGGCATCGGCGCCTCCATGGGGTTGGCGATGGCGATGTCGTCTGAAGCGGAGCTGAATCTGCCACACATAACCTCCCAGATGCCAACGGCTGCAGATGGCTCAGAGGTAGCATTCGCCCTCTTTGTCGCTCGCTGTAAGCGCTATGGTCCTAAGCTTATCGACCTTCTGGCCGAGTACGCGGCGAAGCAGCAGGAGGAGGCCAAGAGCAGGCAGTCTGGCTACGAGGCAACTCTAGATGTGGGTGCTTAGGCCCATGTGTTGTAGTTAGGATAGTTTATCCTTTTTCTTTCCTAATGTAACCTTGTGCCGATGAACAGACCCAACTTATGCCACGAGGTGGCCTTGATGTATATAAATTTATGTTTCTAGCTGTTGCCAGAGATACTTGTGATTTCATGTCTTGATTTGTTTGCCTCTAGGGTCCTTCGCGTGAGGTTCCTATTGTCACTCTGAATGCTCCTGAGCCGCGACCATCCTTGGATGATGCGTTGCAGCTGGCTTTTCTTCGCGACCGTGTCCGCAGCTTGGAGAAGGATATCCTTGGCATTCGAGGCCACGCAGATGTGTGGAAGTCGAAGGTTGAGCGAGCCACTGCCAGGGAGGAGTTCTTGATGGGGGAGTTGCGGCAGATGAGCTAGCAACTGCAATGTGAGTCTTTGCGAACTGCTGTTTTTTCAGGTGAAGCTCTACATGTTTGCTCATTGTGTGCATTCTGCAGGTGCGAATCTCGTTCTGAAGGAAGAGAAAGAGCGCGTCGCTGTTCGGATGAATTGCCTTACGCAATAGGGCCTAGAGGCTGGTGGCTTCTTCTGGATGGACCGCGACCGGGCCATCGTCCTTGCGACGGTGCAAGATCGCATGCACCAGGTTTCTCGGTTGCTGAAGTAGGTGAGGATTTCTCTGGCGTCCATTTGGGCCGTCATGTTCCCCTTGGATGAGGCACCTTCCACCCTTTGCGGCCTTCTGGCGAAATTTTGAAACATGGGCCACATCAAAGAGTTGGTGTGGCGTCAGCTCATCACTGGTGTGAAAGCTGCATTGTCTCTTCTTCGGCTGCATCGTCATGATGTCAACCTTGCGGAGGTGGCGATTGGGCCACCCCTTTGTCCTGATGGCACCCTTTGGGACATGCGCCCGCATTATGCAGCTGTGGCGTAACATGCTGAGGAGATAGTAGATCTGTTCGATCAGCGGGCGAATGTGATTCTCCATAATAGGTAGGTCCTGTAAAGAAAAACTTGATGTAAAATTTGTATTTTTCGAGTGGGCTCGTAGTGCCCTTTGTAAAGTTTGTATATAGTAGCACGTGGTGGTTTGTTATGTGCATGTCCTTTTCGTTAGCCTGACATGGTCAGCTACTCAGGTTGTATGTGTTATTCTTAGTCGACGAGGTCATGAGGTGAGGCGTAGCCCCCGAGCGTGTTATAGCGAAAAGTAATGTAAAGAAAAGAAATTTCGGCCAAGGGACTTTGCTTTTATTCATAGCGTAACGAGGAGGTAAATTGTTCGGCTGAGTAGCCTTATTGAAAGTAAAGAGGTAGCTAGGGTAGAAGCATCGCAAGCGTGCAACATTCCAGCGGTTGGAGTATTCGACTCCTGATGCGATGTCCATAAGGCGGTAGGCGCCACCTGGGATGACTTCTGTGATGATGTAGGGTCCTTCCTAGGGTGACTCGAGCTTCTTCGGCCGCTCTTGCTTGAGTTGTAGGACGAGCTCTCCTTCGACGAAGCACCTTGGGCGTAGCCGACGGCTATGGTAATTGTGGAGGCTCTGCTAGTAGACCGCTGAGCGAGCCGCGGCGATGTCATGTGCCTCGTCGAGTGTGTCGACAACATCTTCGAGTGTGGCCAATGATTCGGCTTCACTATAGGCGACGACCAGTGGGGCCTTATGGCGTACCTCGGCAGGTAGAACGGCTTTGGCTCCGTGTACCATGAAGAAGGGCGTGAAGCCAGTTAAGCAGTTCGGTGTTGTACGTAGGCTCCAGAGGACGGATGGTAGCTCCTCTGCCCAGGCTCCTGCAAGCCTTTCGAGTGGGCATATGTCATGGTGGTGTCATGGCAGATGCCATGGATAGGCTTAAGTTGGGGGCCGAATGGATGCTTGTGGTCACTGGGGAGGGAGTGCACGGCCTAGCCGCGCATGAAGAACAAGATGAACTCTTCACACTTAGAAATTTTTTGATACTAGAAGTTCACAAGTGCTCCTTGAGCTGTTTGAGCAAAGGCTCAGGGCACTAGTTTCCTACTTGGTCCAACCTCCTCAAACCCTAGCTTTGCCCCTCCTTATATAGGTGAAGGCTAGCTAGGTTACACCCCTTTGGGTCCTAGGGTTACTGTTTGGATCTTAGTCCTCACTGTATGGGCTGGGTCATGGGCCAGCCCTAAGCCCTTGACCCAGTCCACAAAGCTAGACAACTAACGGTCCTCTTGTACGTTGCCTCCAGTTCTTTTGGCGTCATGCACTGACTGTATGTCAGCCCTTGATTTAAGCATCATCTGGATCCTTTTGTGACACCCAGCGTCGCCCTTCTCATTTGACCGTGAATTTCCATGGTCCCTGTGGCATCCCGCAAAACCACTACTAGAAAATCGCGTTGAATTTTGTGCATTGCATCATCATGACATCATCATACACATTTTGTTTCAGAATATTTTGCTAAGAACCCTATTTTGATTTCTATATTAATCCCCTCCCTTTTATTTCAAATTAACACCGGTGCTTCCGGATATCTCAGTTGTCTAAAAACAATTTGCAAAAGGCTTTTAAATTAAATTATAAAACCCTAGTCTAATTTCTAGTCCTAAGTTCACCCCAAACTATCCTACCCACCTATCCCAGCTTGCCACCTCACCCCTCCCCCCATTTCCCTACCCACCTTGCCACATCATCAATCCTTACCCCAGCTCTCTCTCTCTCCTTCTCTCACCCCAGCCCCACCTACCCCCCCTCTCCCTTACAACCGGGCCCCACCCTCTCTGACCCACCTGTCCCTCACACAAACCCCCACAAACCGACCCATCCCCGGCGGGTCCCACCCGACCCCGCCTGGCCACTACCCACCTCACCCCCACCACAGCCCCACGCCCCGACCCCACCCTCCGGCCCCACCACGTCCTCTCTCTCCCTCCCCACGCGGCGCGCCCGCGTCCCCCTTCTTCCTCCTTCCTCCCGCTCGGCCTCCCCTCCTCTCTCAGCTCCGGCGAGCGCCGCCCCCTCGCCGGCTCCTCCTCCCGCGCGCCCGCCGCTCGCTCCCCCGCCTCTCCTCCTCCCCGGCGCGCCCTTTGCCTCCCTCTCCCAGGCTTCGCCTTGGCCTCCCTGCGCCGTCCCCCTCCTCCTTCGCCTCTCTCTGCCCGCTGACGTGCCCGCGCCTCCGGCCAACACCTCTGCCTCGCCTCCCGGCCATCTCCGGCGCCCGTCCCGCGCGGCCCTCCTCCGGCCCGAGCTCGCCCCGCCTCGGCGCCCCTTCTCCTCCTCGGCTCGAACCCGCTGCTCCTCCTCTCCGTCAGGCCGGCGCCGCCGCGGCCTGCCCTCCGCCTCCACCTCGCCTCCGGCCGCAAGCCCCGTCCTCCTCGCCGCGGCCCCGCGCCTCGCCTCCGTCGGCCTCGCCCCTCGTCGCCGTGCTCTGCCGCCCGACGCCGGCCTCGGTCGCGTCGCCGCCACCCCGAGCCCCCGTGCCTCCTCTGCGGCCTCGCCCCCCTCGAACCCCGGACGCGTCGCCACGGCCCGTCCTCCGCCGCCGCCTCCTGCCTCACACCCATCCCGCCCGCCCGCTGCTTTCCGCCATCGCCCGGCCCCTCCCGCGCATGGCGCTGCCGCTGCGTGCTGCTTGCTGCGAGCCGTCGCGGTCCTCTGTAACCTCATGTGCGGCGTGTGTGTATCTGTTTTTATCCGATGTCATGCGATAGCATCTCGAGGCCGCTCAAGTTTTTCGAGGACCCGGCTACGTCGGTGCCAATCAAGCCATCATCAAGGAGCGAAACAAGTACCACAACACCAACGACGGGGAACCGAACAAGATCTTCTACGGGCGCCAGGTCTCCGTCCGGACCCGAGACCGTACCTTGGCGGGACAAGTTCGCGCCAACAACCAAAGTAGGAACCCCAAGGTCGTCAACACGGACTCGGAGGATCCCGGACGGCGAGCCCTTCATCTCGGACGCCAAGTTTGCGAGAACCGGACGCCAAGGCGCCCGATCACGAATCGACAAGTGCCGTCCCGAGCGCCATGACCGTCGACATGACCGAAGACCACGGATGCGCCAAGATCTACCTCCGTTATCCGAGAACGATCCCGAGGCGAACCCAGGTCCGGACCACGACACGAACCCGAACCTCGGAACCCCAAGTTCGTCGAGACCCTCTAATGTGAACCCTTCCGAAACCCTATTTTTATAACATAATACAACTTGCGCACATTAATTGTTCATCTCGCATTCATATTGTGTGGGTTGGGGCCCTATGCGTTTCATCTCATAATTAAATATGGGGCCCATATGCGGGCAAATCAGTCTTATATTGGCCCCATGTAATTTGTGTAGCGAACCGATGGTATAATCTTGCCTTGTTAATTACAACATTTAATTTGCGAGGTAGTTAAATAACATGAACCATCTAATTAATTAGGACCCGGTTCGCTTAATCTTGCCTAATTGCATTGCACCCTTGCCATGTCATACATCATACATGCATCATGCCCGATCTTCTGTAATCTTAAATAGTGCATCCGGTGTTTCTTCTAGTGTTTTTGCTTCCGGATAAGGCCGTTGAGTTGATGTGAGCTTAACCGATCTTGGTTGAACCTTGACAATGTTTTCAATGAGCATCTCCCCTTTCTACCTATCTTACTTTTATAGTATTTATTCCCTCTGTTGATCTTTTGCTATACGTGTTGCGATGCTCTAGTTTTCGTACCCGTGATATCCCTTAGCCTTATATTGCCTTGGACACCTCCTATTACTGTTGTTTGGTAGATAGTTGGACAGCGCGTCGTGATAAGCTTGCTCAAGTCTTGATTGCGTGTCGTCAAGTACCACGTTGTTGGAGTAATTGCCGCATGTTGATGTTGGAGATGATCATGGCTTTACTTTTCGTTCACTTTAATTACTGTTTAACAACTAAAATTGAAGTAGGTAGCGAGGCATCGGTGGGTGATAGATAACATTTGGTTTCCGACCCACTTGTGTCCGTAGGACCCGAGTTCTTGACACTGTTAGAGATCGAGCGCTAACCACGGTGGGGAGATATGGGCCCCCATTGATTAGTACCTGATTTCAAAGTATTGTCTTGGGGCCACAAACTAGTTTGAGGTTTTATTTACTATCACTACTTATGCCATGCTTCTTGTTTTAATTTAAATTGTGCGATGGATAGCACACTGCTTTGTCTTGTTAGGGGAGTGTTTTGGTGTCATCGATCCCAGTTTTGGGATTTGCTGTCGTTTACAGCCACTGGCGCAAACCCTGAGTCCGTCTCGGAGACCGGCCGACTTTGTTGCGGGTAGACTTAGTGGGGTGGCCCACCGTGCTTGCTTTGGGTCTGGAAACGTCGTGACTTAGGCCCCGCCTACATACCGTTGGGTGTTTTTTAAGTTATCTGGCAAATAGGGTCGAAGTGCTTGTGGATACTTTGGTGCACCCCTGCAGGGTTAAATCTTTTCGAGAAGCCGTGTCCGCGGTTATGGACGACTTGGAGCACAGTGCTTGATCATAGACAACTATAACTAAAGTATCCACAAGCACTTCGACCCTTTTTGCCAGATCAGTTAACATACACCGATCGGTATGTCGGCGGGGCCTAAGTCACGACGTTTCCAGACCCAAAGCAAGCACGGGGGGCCACCCCACTAAGTCTACCCGCAACAAAGTCGGCCGGTCTCCGAGACGGACTCAGGGTTTGCGCCAGTGGCTGTAAACGACAGCAAATCCCAAAACTGGGACTGTCGATACCGCGAAAACACTCCGCTCCCTAAACAGTACAGTGTGCTATCCATCGCACAATTTAAATTAAAACAGTAAAGCATGGCATAAGTACAGGATAGTAAATAAAACCTCAAACTAGTTTGTGGCCCCCAGTACAATACTTTGAAATCAGGTACTAATCAATGGGGGGCCCATATCTCCCCACCTGTGGTTAGCGCGCTCGATCTCGGAACAGGTGTCAAGAACTCGGGGTCCTACGGGACACAAGTGGGCGGTCGGAAACCAAATGTTATCTATCACCCACCGATGCCTCTGCTTACCTACTTCAATTTTAGTTGTTAAACAGTAATTAAAGTGAACGAAAAGTAAAGCCATGATCATCTCCAACATCAACATGCGGCAATTACTCCAACACTGTGGTACTTGACGACACGCAACCGCACTTGAGCAAGCGACTACGACGCGCAGGTCCAACTATCTACCAAACAACAGGTAATAGGAGGTGTCCAAGGCAATATAAGGCTGCAAGGGATATCACGAATGCGAAACTAGAGCATCGCAACACGTATAGCAAAAGATCAAGGAGGAATAAATACTATAAAAGTAAGATAGGTAGAAAGGGGGAGATGCTCGCCTGAAAACATTGTCGAAGGTTCAACCGAAGATCGGGGCGAAGCTCACATCAACTCAACGGCCTTATCCGCGAAGAAGCAAAACACTAGAAGAAACACCGGATGCACTATTTAAGATTACGGCAGAAGATCGGGCATGATGCATGTATGATGTATGACATGGCAAGGGTGCAATGCAATTAGGCAAGATTAAGCGGAACCGGGGTCCCGACAATTAATTAGATGGTTCATGTTATTTAACTACCCCGCAAATTAAATGTTGTAATTAACAAGGCAAGATTATACCATCGGTTCGCTACACAAATTACATGGGGCCAATATAAGACTGGATTTGCCCGCATATGGGCCCCATATTTAATTATGAGATGAAACGGCATAGGGCCCCCAACCCACACAATATGAATGCGAGATGAACAATTAATGTGCGACAAGTTGTATTATGTTATAAAAATAGGGTTTCGGGAAGGGGTTCACACATTAGAGGGTCTCGACGAACTTGGGGTTCCGAGGTTCGGGGTTCGGTGTCAGGGTCCGGACCTGGGGTTCGGCCTCGGCGGGATCGTTCTCGGATAACGGAGGTAGATCTTGGCGCATCCGTGGTCTTCGGGTCATGTCGACGGTCATGGCGTTCGACGGCACTTGTCGATTCGCATCGGCGGCCTTGGCGTCCGGTTCTCGCAAACTTGGCGTCCGAGATGAAGGCTTTGCCGTCCGGGATCCTCCGAGTCCGTGTTGACGACTTTGGGGTTCCTACTTTGGTTGTTGGCGCGAACTTGTCCCTTGAAGGTACGGTCTTGGTCCGGACGGAGACCTTGGCGTTCGTGTAGAAGATCTTGTTCGGTTCCTGTCGTTGGTGTTGTGGTACTTGTTTCGCTCCTTGATGATGGCTTGATTGGCACCGATCGTAGTGGGTCCTCGGAAAAACTTGGAGCGGCCTCGAGATGCTATCGCACAGATACTGGATAAAAACAGATACACACACGCGCACATGAGGTTACAGAGAGGGACCGGCAGACGGCTCGCAGCAAGCACGCAGCGCAAGCTGGGTCGAGGGCAGCCGGGCGACGCGAAACTGCAGCCAGGCGGCGGGATGGTGAGGCAGGAGGCGGCGGCGGGACGAACAGGACGGCCGTGGCGGACGCGGGTCCGGGGTTCGCAGGGGGGCAGAGGCCGGAGAAGGTCGCCACGGGGGCTCAGGGTGGCGGCGGCTGAGGCCAGGCGGCGGGCGGAGCACGGGCACGAGGCCGACGGAGGCGAGGGCCGAAGAGGCGCAGCGAGGAGGACGGGCTTGCGGCCGGAGGCGCGGTGGAGGCGGAGGGCAGGCTGCAGCGGCGCCGGAGAGGAGGAGCAGCGGAGCGAGGAGAGGAGAAGGCGCCGAGGCGGGCGAAGCTGGGCAGGAGGAGGTGGGGAGGAGAGAGGGAGGCGAGGTGGGGCCGGGGGGTGGGGTCGGGGCGTGGGGTGGGGTGAGGTGGGTAGTGGCTGGGTCGGGTGGGACCCGGATGGATGGGTTTGGGGGGTTTGTGTGAGGGACAGTGGGTCGAGAGGTGGGGCCAGGGTGTAAGAGAGAGGGGGTAGGTGGGGCTGGGGTGAGAGAAGGAGAGAGAGAGCTGGGGTAAGGATTGATGATGTGGCAAGGTGGGTAGGGAAATGGGGGGAGGGGTGAGGTGGCAAGCTGGGATAGGTGGGTAGGATAGTTTGGGGTGAACTTAGGACTAGAAATTAGACTAGGGTTTTATAATTTAATTTAAAAGCCTTTTGCAAATTGTTTTTAGACAACTGAGATATCCGGAAGCACCGGTGTTAATTTGAAATAAAAGGGAGGGGATTAATATAGAAATCAAAATAGGGTTCTTAGCAAAATATTCTGAAACAAAATGTGTATGATGATGTCATGATGATGCAATGCACAAAATTCAACGCGATTTTCTAGTAGTGGTTTTGCGGGATGCCACAGTCCCTCCTGAACCTCACTCGGAAAGCTGCCACGCGTCCTATCTGACTCGGCCTTCCCTCGTGAGACTCGGCTCGTTGCTTCCTGCAAGATTAGCAAACTTGTCTTATACGGGTCGACATAGTTCTTATGTCGGCCGTACATGATCTTCTTACCCAGCCGTTGTTACCCGGCCAGGTTAGTTCCTTACTCGGCATAAGCCAAGATGGGAAATGTTTTACCCCTTATGACCCTACCGGGGGTTATTCCCCCGACATTAGTCCCCGAAGCTGGTGAGGCCTAGCAAATCTAGTTGTTAGGTGTCTCCAGGTTCCTTTAATGTGCTTTGAACTTCTCTTTCTGTCAGCATTCTCCGCTTAGGGCGCACTATTTGGCGTAACCTCGATCTTTTCCGAGTCTATTTTTCTCTTTCCGAGTCTCATCTTTGACTTTTTGGCCCATTTTTGCCTCGTACCGAGTCATTTTGGACGCTTCCGAATCATTTTGGGTTTGCCTTAGTCACTGACAGCTTGTAATCATGATGACTTGCCTCAAATTTCCCCCAAATCCTGACCGCATAGTGACGGCGGTGCAGTACCTCCCTGACACTATGGCAGTCCCATCGCTCAGCGCCTCGTGTCTTGCGCAGCATGACATGGTAGTGGATTTTCCGTGTATCACCTACACATGTCGTTTTCTGACTGGCTCACTCAGCCGAATACACAGCCACATGTTGGCCGCACGGCGTAGGAAGATCCCATGTTTGGGGTTTTTACTCCCCTCAAGTAGGGGTGAGGGGAACTTAAGTTCCCTCGCCCGTTCAGTTTCCCTTTGTCATCATCTTCCTCTTGCGCTCCGAAATCGTAACTTCTCCCTTGTGGTTATTCTTTTCCATAGCTTCTTCCCTACGATTGCTCCTTTCCCCTATCTATTCCATTACGGGTCCGCGCTCCTCCAAGGCTCTTCCAGCGGCGGAAGAGCCAGAAGCCAGAGAGATCATGGACGCTCGCGATGCCACAGAGGGAGCAGAGGAACAGGAGGTCGCCACCGGCGAGTGCCATGGATGGGAGGGCCCGGAAGTTTCTGTGGAGGAGGTTGAGTGGCTGCGCTCCACCAGGCGCATCCCGCTCGAGGTGGATTGCCGCCTCCTGCTAGGTGATATCTCTCCTAAGCCTGAGACCAACGAGAGGGTAGTTTTCCTCTCGCATTTAGAGCGCGGTTTTGCCTTGCCAGTGAGCAAATTCTTCGTTTCTTTTCTCTCCACTTTCCATCTTCAAGCCCACCATTTGCCTGCCAATGCAATTGGTTCCTTGTCTTGTTTTATTTCTGCCTATGAGGGATATCTCGGCATTTGGCCCACTATTCTTCTCTGGTCCAAATATTTCAACTTTAGGATCCAAGTAGTGCTAGATCCTAGCGTTCCCCGTGCCGAGAAATGTCCCACTAAGTGCGGTGCCGCTAGCATCACACCCAGGAAGAGTCCATCTTTCCTCGGGTCACCGACTTAGACTCTTGAAAAAAATGGCATAGGACTTTCTTCTATGTCAAAAACAGCGGGTCCAATGACTATATCCGGCTCCCCCTTTCTCGGACGAAGTTCCTAGGAAGGAGTTCTGGAAGCTTGACTCGCACGACAAGAATGTCGCGGTGAATGAGGCCAATGGGATTCTAGAGAGGCTGTTGTCGCCGTATGAAAACTTCCACTTGACTGAGGAGGATCTCATGTGTGCTTTTATTGCACGCTAGGTCAGCCCTATCCAAGCTAGGAGCCACAAGATGTGCTTCATGAGCGGCACGCAGGACCCTACTCGGCACTCCACGTTGGAGCTTACCCACGACTCTGTGCCCCGCTGAGTCAGCTAGATCTTTAAGCTGACTTTGGCGGAGGACCGGGCCTGGAGTTGCCCCCCTTTTAGCCGGGATAGGCATGTCCCCTGGGTAAGTTTCCGAGTCACTTTCTAGCTGACATAATTCTTCTTTTGTTCACTTGATATTTTGTGCATTCATTGTTTTTATTTTGTTTGTCTTTTGTAGAATCTCGTTCACTAGGTTGATGATAGTATTGTCCCTCCTAGTGGCTATTACGAGGATCGCTCCGACTCTGACAAAGTCGAGTATTGTTTTTATTCTGTTTGTCTTCATGCCCATCCCGCATGCAGCTGCCGCTTCAACTCCGGGTAAGACCCACACTCAAAACCCCTTATGAGATTGGTCTGACGACGATGATGATGACTTTGTGATTCTGGAGGTACTTCTCTTTTAACCTTAACCTTATGACTTATCCGAGTGAGCTCGTCATTTACTTATGCAGCTGGCCAGGTACATGACGTTCCCCCTCTCGCTATGGGTGGAGTCGGCAAGATCCCTGCTGCCAAGCCGAGTAAGTGACAGGGGCCTCCTCCAGCACTTAGCCCACCAAGAAGCACAAAGTTAATCCTGCTGCTCCTCCTGCTGCCATGCTAACCGAGACTCGCAAAGTTGCTGGCCGCCGGGTCACTCGTCGTATTCCGGGCAACCCGACAGTCTCCGGGTAAGTTTTGCTGCTTGTTACTTTCCATTTTTCTTTTCCTGTTTTGTGATTTCTTTCTTATAAGCATTTTTTGTTATTTTCAGCGTGGCGCCTTTGTCTGCCAGCCAGGCTGCCCCTAGTATGTCCTCTTCGCCTTTGAGGCCCATCTCTCCTCCTCGTACCGACACTGCCGTGCCAAGCCCCATCTGGGTCATTATTCCCACAACAGAGATTCACGCGTCTCAGAGTGAGGCCGATCTGGCGGTGCACCCGTCGGAGAAGACCCGGCCTAGCTCCCGTGCTGCTTTTCCAGAACAGACTCCTGATCCCGACGCTAGCAATATCGGTGCCGAGAAGACCCCTGACATTAGTTCTCCTGCTCCCAGTGTACCAGTTGATCCCGTTGTTGCCCCCAACGAACGTTGTTGATCCTGCTCATCCGGCTTCTATCTTTTTCCCAACCAGTTCCACACCTGCTCACTCTCCTCATTTGTCAAAGGATCAAACTCGGCCTGCTGCTCCAGGCCAGGCTCATTCCTCAACCAGCAAACCCTCATCTACTAAGAAGCTGACCTTGATCCATGCCCCAGGCACCGCACCACAGATTCGGCCCACGACAACAACAACAACGGCACCCGCTCCGGCGGGTAAGTTGGGCGAATCTGGAGCTGCCGGATCTGGCAGCGCTTCCAGAGCTGGCGGCTTGCACAACAGCGCCACTGCTACTCGCGCCAAGGTGGGAACTACCCTAAAAAAAGGGCAAGCCCTCACTCGGACGCTTAGCAGGAATGGCCTCGGTTCTGCAGAGCGTTACGTTGTGGCTTGGAATGCAGCTGGCGAGCAAGAGGTCAGCTCCAGTGCTGGCAAAAAGATGAAGCTGGGCCCCAAGGCCATTTTTGACATGACCCAGCAGGCCATTGCCTTGATGGCCAGATCAAATGAAGTGAACGAGGTAAGTAATCTTCTTACTCTTCTGCGTACCGAGTATCTTTTTATTATATATGATCCCTAGTCCCCGAGGTTACTGCCGAGTAAGGAACTTAGTCGGCTGTAAGGTCTAAGTTAGAAATAAATTCTTATTCGGCTTTAAGCTTGATCGCACATCTGCTGATTATCTCTTTCTTGTGTAGCTTAGGCATAATGAGCGCACCAAGCTGAATCAGGCTCTCCTCTTGGAGTATCACAAGCTCGAGCTCGCTCACCAAAATCTGCAAGCTGAGGCTAAGGGCTAAGGTAATTTTCTGACTTGTCCTGCTTTTATTCGGCACACCTTCTTTGTTTCACCTCGCTTATTTTCTCCATTGTCCTTCCATAGCTTCTGCCCAATCCACCATTGATGCCTTGCACTCACAGATCAGAGAAGCTGAAAGTAAGTTCTAGCATTTCTGTGACCGCTCTATACTTATGCTTATTCCTTTCCCTATTTTTATCTCGACGGATTCGACATAGCTTTGTTGTCACTGACAAGTCGCATGTTCCGAATAAGAAGAGAAGCATCGTATCAAGCTCAAAAAGGAGCGAGACGAGGTGACTCGGCTAAGGAAGAAGATGGCGGATATGGAGCAGAAGCACCAGTCTGAGGTGAAGGGCTTGCGGGAAGAGCTTGCCGAGTAGGATGTCCAACACGCTACCAGCACCGAGAAGACCAATCAGCTCCTCAAAGAGGACGAGTCGGCGGTTGAGTCAGCTCATCAGGACCTAGACGCTCTTTAGTCCAAGGCTAAAATTTGGCAAAGAAAGCTCGGTGCCATCAACTCTTTCCTCGGTAGTGAGTTCTTACCCTTTTCACTGTACTCCTATTCTTGATATTTTTTCTCCTCTTTCTTTGTTTTGTTAATGTTGTTTCATGCTTGTAGAAAACTTCCCCGAGGCCAAGATGTTCGCGATAAGGGCCATGAAGAGGATTCGAGCCGATTCTGGAGCTCAGGCTGATGGAGAGGTCACCATCGACGAGCATCTTGCAGCGCTGTCAGAACGCGCAACGACCGTCAAATCATGCGGCGTTGACTTGCTTAAGTCGGCGATCCACGCGTTCAGGATGCTCTGGCCGTATGAAGACGCGCCCACACTCATCGAGCCTTTGGCTGCCAAGCTGCTTCAGACTGAAGACAGGTTGGATCAGTGGCGTGAGTCAGTCGGTCGAGCGGCAGTGGACAACTCTCTTGCCTTTGTGCTCTCGTGGTACGAGGACATCAACCTTGATGTTCTTGAGCTCATGAGGGCTGAAGGCAAGTGGATCCACAATCCTTTGCTCATCAAGAAACGCCAGGAGCGAGCTTATGCCATGGTCGAATATGCTCTAGTGCATGCTTGGTGTGATGGGCCCAGATTCCTTGAACTTGGTGAGCCTCTTGCCGAGACTGTCGACGACGAGGGTGTGGACAGCGAGACCACCGAGTCAACGGTCCTACAGACTCGGCCCCGATGCACCTAACTCGGCAGACGCTCCAGATGATGCTCCTAACTATATCCCCAAGAACACTCCTCCGATCCCAGCTGCTTCTTAGGCTGGTTATGAAAAACACTTGAATTTCATGAGATCCCCGTTATGCCGGGTGCATATGTAACATAAAATGCACTTATTTTGGGTGTGTGCTTTTTGATAAGGCTTAAACTTTTTATTTAGCTCTGAATGTGAATCATCCAGGGGCAACTCCCCGAGTTTCATTTTGTCGTTCCCCTTTTCCTTGAATTTGGCTCTTGTCTACCTTTTTGGCGTTCGACAGTAGAGTCTCAAAGTTCTAAGTATTAAGTTAGGGGATATGAAACTAGACCACTTGACCTAGGATCATTTGACATACGAAGCAATATAACCTACAGTGAGTTAGTTAAAAATATACATAGAGTCAACTCGTGTTTTCTCCCTTTACTTATCCGGTGTTCATGTTTACTTGTCACTAATCTTTTCCTATTGCTTGCCATGAAGCCGTGTTTTCGGACAACAGCCTAGTCGAAGAGTTGATTCTATCCGAGTAAACATTACTTGTTCCGAGATAAGTCTTAAGTGTCAACTCCAACCGACATAGAATAATCAAAGCATAAACATAAGGGGCAGTCCCCGAGTCAGTTTTTTGAGTCATACCATTTTATTATCAGCACATAGCCGGCATAAGAGTCCGACATATGACAGTTTGAGAGATACATACACTGCATCTCCTAAGTGTAGAAATGACGTAGAAGTGCCACATTCCATGGCCTTTTGGTTTCATCGCCTGATCTGTCCGCCTTGTTCTTTTGTGCTTTGGGAGCATCTATTAGGTAATATTAATCATTGTGCAATGCTTTGCTTACAATAAATGGTCCTTCCCATGGGGGTGATAGTTTATGCATTCCAGCTGTGCATTGCACTAGTCTAAGCACCATGTCCCCTTCTCGTAAAACACGAGTGATACGTCAGAAATGTATCTATAATTTTTGATGCTCCATGCTTGTTTAGTATCTACTTTGCTTTGCTTTGTCTACACTTTGAGGTGCTTTTTACATGTTTTCTGGTACTAACCTACTAACAAGTTGCCACAGTGCCAGTTGCCTGTTTTCTGCTGTTTTTGGTTCCAGAAAAGCTAGTAAGGAAATATTCTCGGAATTGGACGGGACAAACATCAAAGTAAATTACTTTCCGTGGGGAAAAAGAAGTCCAGAGGGGAGCCGGAGAGGCGGGCTAGGGCGCCTAGACCCCCCTAGGCGCGGGTGGGCCCTGCCCCGCGCCTAGGCAGGGTGTGGGGCCCCTGGCCACCGCCTCGTCCTCTCCCTTCGCCTATAAGAAGCCCTAGATGCATAAACCCTAAGTATCCATCATACTTATAGAAAAATCTCTGTAGCGTGGCCGCCACCGAAAGGGACAGAAAGTCTCTGTTCCGGCACCCTGTTGGGACAGGGAAGTGCCCCTGGAGCCATCTACATCGATCTCCATCGCCATCTTCATCGTCGTAGCTGATTCCCATGATGATGAGGGAGTAGTTCTTCCTCGAGGATAAGGGCTATACCGGTAGCTATGTGTTCATCTCTCTCTATGCATGGTCATATTGTGATCATGAGCTTTGTAATCAAGTAGATCTGCCTTGCTACTCAAGTGTTTTGATTAGATCTCTGCTTTCCTCATGTGTGTGAAAGTGATAGCGTGCATGCCATGGTGGCACTTAGGTTTGAGTCTACATATATACTCTTTGTGCTTTAATAGTTCTATGCTTTTCCCCACGTGTGTGAAATTGATAACGTGCATACCGTGTGTGGCACTTTGGCTAGATTGAATATTTGTTATGAGTTATATTTGGAGTTGGATGTCTCTATGAAATTGTGGTGTTTGTTGGAACCATCTAGCGCTCAAGGTGACAGTGTGGGGTTATCTAGATTGGGGAAGGCGGACTTTTAGGAGTGCTGTTATAGCCCTACCGATGATTAGAGTGTACAACCGGAGAGTAGTTAAGAGTAGTATCATGAAGAGAGGATATTTATATGAGAGAGTGTTCACTAGTGAAAGTATGATCCATAGGCCTTGTTTCTAAACATTGAAACACCATTTGCATCTAGATCTGTTGCATGTTTGCTTCCTTTATTCTTTACCTCACCGTCAAGCTATTTTCTGGCACCGTTACCACTTGTATGTCACTATCTCTTTGCCGAACTAGTGCACCTATAAACCTAATATTTATTATGTGTGTTGAAGACAACAAGAGACTTCTTGTATCTTGATTGCAGGATTGCTTGAGAGGGAATAATTTTGACCACTTCCTCCCTCAGTTTGATAAACCTTGGGTAATCCACTTAAGGAAAACATGCTGCTGTTCTACAAACCTCTACACTTGGAGTCCCAAGAATTGTCTATAAGAATAGAAGTGCGTAGACATCAATGAGGTTGAACTTTCCATATGTGATAGCGTCGGAGACTTTGTTGGTATATGGCGGATCTGGACAATGCCAGTTCTCTTGCTTCTTCGAGTGAGTCAACTCCATCTTCTCGGGCCTCTTTTACTTCGGCTTCTGAGTATTGTCTTACTCTTGGCGAGTCATACTCTATGTCGGCAGGCAAAACTGCTTCTGCCCCATACACAAGGAAGATCGGTGTATAGCTTGTTGATCAATTCGGAGTTGTCCTTTAACTCCACAGCATTGAGGGTAATTCCTCTATCCAACAACTAGGTGATCTCTGGAGTGGTTCCATTAGGCGGGGTTTTATCCCGGATAGGACTAAGCCATTAGCTCGTTCAATTTGTCCATTTGATTCTGGATGAGCGACTGACGCTATGTCAAGTCTTATTCGGTTTTTCCCACAGAAGCGAGCAAACTCTCTTTCGGCAAAGTTTATGCCATTATCTGTGATCACACTGTGCGGGTAACCGTATCTCAAGATTATATCTTTTAGGAATGTGACAGCTATTTTTCCATCCAATTTTTTTACGGGCTTCACTTCTATCCATTTGGTAAACTTGTCAACCATTACGAGTATGTGGGTCATGCCACTCCTCGCTGGTTTGAATGGTCCTACCAAATCCAGGCACCATACTGCAAATGGCCAAGTGATCGGTATAGTTTTGAATTCGGATGCTGGTAAGTGTGACTTTGACGCATAATGCTAGCAACGGTTGCATTTTCTCACAAGTTCCTATGCCTCTGCCAGTGCACTTGGCCAATATAATCCATGTCGGAATGCCTTGGCTACCAATGCTCTTGACGATGCATGGTGCCCACATTCTCCTTGGTGAATGTCCAATAGTATTTCTTGACCTTTCTCTGGTCTTATGCAGCGCTGCAGTACACTTGTCACACTTCTTTTGTACAACTACTTGTTGATTATTGTGTATGCTTTTGCTCTTCTTTCTGTTTTCCTTGCCAATATCTCATCATCTGGCAAAGTTCCATCTTTCAAGTAATTGAATATTGGTTGCGCCCATGCTGGTATCTGTGGTGCCGGATCTGTTTCTTCATCGATTTCCATTGGCTTGGCCGACATATGTTCTGCCGACATAACCTAAGGAGTCCCCGAGTGTGATTGGGCAACTCCTGAGGTGAGCGAAACAGTCCCCGAGTTACTCGAATTTGCCCCTGAGTCAATGTCCATTCACACATCGTCTGACTCTTGATTCGCCGAGATGAGCCTAATTGACTCGGATTCTGGTGACGGCTTGATTGAGGGTTTTCTGAGATGCTCCAATACTACTCCTGGTAGAATTGCCTACCAAGATGAACCTAACTTGGATAATACATCGGCCTCTTCATTCTCCGCTCTGCGTATGTGATGAAATTCACAACTGTCGAAGTACCCCGAAATTTGTTGCAGATGAAAACGATATAGTGCCATGTTTGCATCAAATGCGTCCCAATGCCCGGATACTTGCTGGATAACCAAATCCGAGTCATCAAAACACATGATCCTTTTGATGCCAATCTCCTTGGCCACTTTTATGCCGTCGAAAAGTGCTTCATACTCGGCTACATTATTGGATGCCACGAAGTGAATCTGCAACACATACTTGAGCTGATCCCTCTTTGGTGATGTGAGCACTATCCCGGCACCCAGGCCCATTTTTGTCTTGGATCCGTCAAAGTGCATCTTCCAGTAATTTGGATCTGACAGTGGGGGCTCGTATTGCATTTCCATCCAATCCATGAAGAAATCAGCTATGGCTTGAGATGTAATTGCGTCTCTCCTATCATATTGTGGAGTGTATGGTGCTAACTCTATGGCCCATTTTTCCACAAGGCCACTGGCATCTTTGCTTCCCAATATGTTCGAGATAGGTGCCTCGCATATTACACGAATTGGGTGTTCTTGGAAATAATGCTTCAGCCTCTTTGCTGCCATATACACCACTTACGTCATTTTTTGGTAATGGGGGTAATTTTGCTTTGATATAGAGAGCACTTTGCTCAAGTAATAAATGGCCTTGGACTGATTTGCCTCCTTCCTTTCGCTCTACCACTATTACTGCACTTACAACTCTGTTGGTTGCGGGGACATAGAGAAGCATTGGCTCTTTGGATAGTGGTGATACTAATATTGGTGTTGTTGCTAACATCTTTTTGAGTACATGGAAAGCGCTATCAGCTTGCTGTGTCCATGTGAGTTTGTCTGACTTATTCATCAGTTGATATAGTCGTAAGGCTTTTTCGCCTAGCCGACTGATAAATCTACTCAACGAGGCCAGGCATCCTTTGAGCTTCTAGACATTGTTGAGGGTTTTTGGCAATTCCATTCTTTCGTTGGCCCTGATCTTTGTCGATTTAGCCTCAATCCCTCTGCTGGATACGAGGTATCCGAGTAACTTTCCAGCCGGGACACCAAATGTGCATTTTTCCTGTTAAGTTTCATCTGGAATCTTCTTAAGTTTGCGAATGTTTGACGCAAGTCCTCAATTAGTGTGACTTTGTTTGGTTTTTATCACCACATCATCGACGTATACTTGAACATTTTTGTCCAATTGATCTTACAAGCATTTCTGCATGCATCTTTGGTATGCTGCACCTGCATTTCTTAATCCAAACGGCACAGTACGATAGCAATAAGCCCCATACGGCATGATAAAAGCTGTATTTATTTGATCATTCGGGTTCAGTGGTATTTGGTGGAAACCAGAATATGCGTCCACAAATGACAACAACTCACACCCGGCAGTAGAGTCAATGACCTGATCTGTCCATGGCAGGGGAAATGGATATTTTGGACATGCCTTATTGAGGTTCGTGTAGTCAGTACACATGCGCCACACCACTGCCATGTACGGGTCATCTTTTTTCTTCTCGACCAAGACTGGATTTGACAGCCAATCTGGGTGCAGTACTTCCATGATAAACCCGGCAGCCAAGAACCTGGCTATCTCGGCGGCTATCACTTTCCTCCTATCTTCGGCGAAGCGGCGGAGGGATTGCTTCAGCGGCTTGGCATCTGGCCTTACATGAAGAGAGTTGCCAGCCAGCTCCCTCAGAACTCCTTGCAAGTCCTGTGTAGACCATGCAAAGATATCCTGATTCTCACGGAGGAAGCTGGTGAGCTAGCTTTCCTATTTGTCAGTAAGCCCAACACCAATGGTAACTGTGCACTCTGGGAAAGCCTCATCCACCTGTATCTTCTTTGTTTCCTTGGTAACTTGGAATGATACACTGCCATGCGGATTAGTAAGCGCCGACATGGACATTTTTGCCGCCTTGGCCAATGCTGCCACTTCCATCATTTGATGCTTTTCCTGCGCTATGACCAGTGACTCGGCCAGCGAATATCCAGCTGAGGCACAAGCAATTGATCTCTTGTAATCTCCTTCGACTGTGATAACTCCACATGGGCCTGGCAGTTTCATCTTTAAGTAAGCAATGTGAGGAGTGTCCATAAACTTTGCCATAGCTGGCCTGCCGAGTAAGGCATGGTATGAGATGATTAGGTCAACCACCTTGAACTCTATGGCTTGAGTGCGACAATTTTCTCTATTGCCAAATAAGACGTCAACCCAGATCTTGCAAATTGGCTCACAGGACAATCCCGACACAATGCCATGGAAGGTTGTCTTAGTCGGCTCCAACATGTTATCCTTGTACATGATGTTGATGCTACTGCCATCATCGATCAGTACCTTGGAAAATTTCACATTGATATCAGGGCCAAGGAATGTTGGATCCAAGACAAGAGCATACCCTCCTGGTGTTGGCATGATCTTGGGGTGATCCTTTATACTCCAAGTTATCTCTTGTTCAGACCAATGCATGTACTTCGGAATTGCCGGCATTGTGGCATTCACTTCCATCATCCGTCTCTACTGACTCTTTTTGTCATTCGTCTCTGTGACAAATACAACATAGATCTGGTGGTGCTCTCTGTACTCATTTATGGTTCCATGGCCGACATGAGACTCGTCACCTCTTGGGTTATGTACCTGATGCACAACCTCTCTTCTTTCTTGGTTATGATATCTCGGCTGCCTGTTCTCATATCTATGTTTAGCTCCAACAACTTGGGAATTTCCTCCTATGAGCGGTGGAGGGGGAGGTGGTGGAAATTACTTAGTCGGCGAATCCACTTTGTCTACCTTATGAAACCAAGTGCATTGTCTTGTTGTGTGATTTGCTGGCTTACTCGAACTTGGCGTGTGGAACTTACACGGTTGTTCCAACATCATTTCATAAGTATATTTCTGCCTGGCCTGATATGGCTTTCTTTGTTCATATGGCCTTTTGCCATCATTCTTTGGCATACACTGCTGTTGTCCATTTGTCCTTTGATGTTGGCTACTTCCAGCGTCTAGATGATCCTGATTCACAGCCGCAACTTGAGTCGAACCATACCTATAGTCTGGCCTTTCATATCTTTTTTTGCTTTATACTCGGCCCTTTCCTGGCGCCTTTGCGACCCGGCAGCATCGTAAATCTAAGTTTCCGTCATCCCGTCTACCGACATAAGCAGAGGCTGAGTCGGATCTCCTAACGCGTACGAGTCTGCGATTCTTATTGTTTCTGCTAAGCTTGTCGGCATATCTCTTTGTAGCCTTTGCCACAGTACACTTCCATGTCTGCACCCTTGTGCGAACCATGCAATGGCTTGAGACTCGATTACCCCTTCACAAGAGTTGCACATTGTGCACCACCTCGTGAGGAATTCCCTGTTTGTCTCATTCAGCCTTTGCTTGCACATAGCTAGCTGTTGTGGGCGATTAGGCCTCTTGTAGGTGCTTGTGAAATTGCTCACAAAAGCATCCTGAAAATCGATCCAGCTGTTGATGCTTCCAGGTAGCAAGTTATTCAACTAGACCCTTGATGGTCCCTCTAGCATCTGCGGCACATACCGCACTGCCCATATCAAATTTCCCTGCACAATTTTCACAGCATTTCCATAATCTATGAGCTAGTCTTCTAGCTTTGTGCCTCCATCGTAGGTCTTTGTTCCTCTGGCCAGCTAGAAGTTTGGCACTGGCGGCTCCTTCATGATCCTTGGGACAAAACATGGTGGACCCTGTGGACCTTGTGATTCAATCAGTTCCGCCATTTTTATCCGGTCCAGCTTGAGCCTTGCATCATCCGATTGAAGATTTCTGCCTCCGAGTCTGGCTCACATCGCTTGGTACGCATTATCGGGCAATTCATACCCATCATTTACCATCGCCGAGTAACCATCATTGTATATGTTTATGTTCGGATCTGCAGGTTGTTGTATTGATTTTCCTGCGCTTTGCTGTCTCTTTTCCGGTTGAGCTGGTGCTGCATTCGGAGCTGGGTTTCCTCCTCCTGCTGAGTGAGTTCCTCGCCTAGGTTGAGGTGCAAAATTTTGCCCCCCATTGTCGTTTCTTTGTCCTGCTTGCCTTTCTTGTCCTGCATTTTCCTGGTTCTCATTTCCCTGAACATTATTCCTTCTTGTTCCCTATGCACGGGTTGGATTTCCTTGAGCCATTGTCGGGTCATAGGTAACCATGTGCTTGTTGCTCCCTCAATCCACACTCTTTTCTTTTCTCTGTCTCGGCACCACTCATGGTGAGGAAGCTGTATGACCTGCTGATCTTGTCGGGATTGGAGTTGCCGAGTGAACCAGTTGTGACCTCCCAGTTGCACCCGGATTCACCCTGTAGTATGCCTCATTCAGCATCCCTGCTACTCTTACCAATTCATTGACTCGTTCTTGTTGCTTTCTCTTTGCTTCACCCGTCAAATGTGGGAGCTCAGCCATTGCTGCCACCGCGGCTATCTGGTTCGCTGCTACAGTATTGTATGTTGGCCGCATGGCTGTTTCGTTGCTGTTATCTGGTGTTATCTTTGACGTTACGTCTGCCAATTCTTCGTTGAGGTTTCTCCCTCTCAACCTTGTTGCATCAAGCCGGGTCTTTGCGACCTTGACTCGATTTGCCGAGTTGAGCTCTCGGATTGTGATATCCACATCTTGCTGTAACTGCGCTAGCTCCTTTGCCTTCTCCAGGACTTTTATCCTGGCCTCCTCCAACTCAGCTTGCACGCGCGCCGGGTCAGCTACTTGCGCTACTGGATCTGCCAATTTGTCTATTGCCTCTTGTAATTATTTTACTCCTAGCTATGTTCTCTGGATTTTCTAGCGGTGCCTTTGCGGTTCTTGCCGCCCTTGGCGTTTCCTCTTGATTTCCACCCTCGGCTGTCATCATTACCTCAACGGAGACGAGTTGGTGAAGTTTTCCTACGGCTGGAACCGCGGGTGGATCCGGCACTAGGACGATGCGCTTCAGGTACGCGCACTCCACGCGCACCGCGACGTAGACCTGGTGCTCGCCGAACTTGATGAATCGACTGCCCCTAGGGAACGGCTTGGTCCCAAAGCAGCCCGCATTGTCGCTGACGAAGTTGAGCGCTCCAAACCTCTGGATGAGGCCAGAATAGATGCGCTCGCCGGTCTTGGCAATGATGTTGCCCGTCTGGATGAAAACTCCATCAAGCACATGTTTCTGCCCACGGTGGGGGCCAACTATCGTCGTGGTGTCACGGCAGGTGCAATGGGTAGGCTTAAGTTGGGGGCCGAATGGATGCTTGTGGTCACCGGGAAGGGAGTGCACGGTCTAGCCGCGCACGAAGAACAAGATGAACTCTCCACACTTAGGAATTTATTGATACTAGAAGTTTACAAGTGCTCCTTGAGCTGTTTGAGCAAAGGCTCAGCGCACTAGTTTCCTACTTGGTCCAACCTCCTCAAACCCTAGCTTTGCCCCTCCTTATATAGGCGAAGGCTAGCTAGGTTACACCCCTTTGGGTCCTAGGGTTACTGTTTGGATCTTGGTCCTCACTGTATGTACCGGGTCATGGTCCAGCCCTAAGCCCTTGACTTAGTACACAAAGCTAGACAGCTAACGGTCCTCTCGTGCATTGCCTCTAGTTCTTTTGGCGTCATGTAGTGAATTTGTACGTCAGCCCTTGCTTTAAGCGTCACCCGGCTCCTTTCATGTCACCCGGTGTCACCCTTCTCTTTTGACGTGCTTTTCTATGGTCCCTCCTGAACCTCACTCGGAAAGTTGCCACGCGTCCTATCTGACTCGGCCTTCCCTCGTGAGACTCGGCTCATTGCTTCCTGCAAGATTAGCAAACTTTTCTTATACGGGCCGACATAGTTCTTATGTTGGCCGTACATGATCTTCTTACCCGGCCGTTGTTACCTGGCTAGGTTCGTTCCTTACTCGCCATAAGCCAAGCTAGGCAGTGTTTTACCCCTTATGACCCTACCGGGGGTTATTCCCCCAACAACATAGCAGGCGTTTCTTGATGCCGTCGCCTATGAGGCCGTTGGCCTTATTGACTTGACCGTTGGTCTGCGGGTGCGCCACGGGGGCGTATGATATGTTGATACCAAGGCCCTCGCAGAAGTCTTGGAATTCTTTTGAGATGAAGTTCGAGCCGTTGTCCGTGATGATGCTGTGTGGCACACCGAACCTGTAGACTATGGACTCGAAGGACTTGACGGCAGTTTTGCCGCTTTGGTTGGTGATGGGCATGGCCTCGATCCACTTGGTGAACTTGTCGACTGCGACCAGGAGGTAGACGCGGCCTCCTTTCGAGGATTTGGGCAGTTTGCCGATCATGTCAAGGCCCCATTGGGCGAAGGGCCAGGCCAGTGGTATGGGCCTTAGCTCCGATCCTAGTGCGTGCGGCTTGTCCGCGTATCTCTGACAGGCGTTGCACCTTCGGACGATGTCCTTAGAGTCGTTCATGGCCGTTGGCCAGTAGAATCCAGCTCGTAGAGCTTTGGCGACTAGGGCGTGGCTTCCTGCATGATGGCCGCAGATGCCCTAATGGATGTCTTGGAGGATGGTTTTGCCGTCACCAATGATGACGCACCTTTGGAGCACACCCGAAATACTGCGTTTGTACAGCTCACCATTGTGTATGGTGAAATCTTTAGACCGGCGAGATATGCACCGGGCCTCTGTTGGGTCGTCAGGCGGTTCGTTGTTTCTTAGGTACCGAAGGTACGGCTGTGTCCAGGTTTCTTCGACCGCTATGACCTACATTAGGCTGACAAGCTCGGCCTCGGTGTCAAGCTTTTCAGGTCCTTCATGCCCTTCGGGTGGCGCAACTCCCGAGTGCTCTGATTCTTCGGTTATCCCTTTGGGAATTTTCTTTTGATAGAGGGTACACAGATTTGTTCGAGGAACACACCTGGTGGCACCTGTGCACAAGTAGAGCCGATGTTGGCAAGCCTGTCGGCTTCTTCATTGCTTTCCCTTTCGACATGCCGAAGCTCGCATCCTTCAAAGTCCCCTTCGAGTGAGTTGTAGAGCGCGCGGTACGCGATCATGTTGGTGCTGTGAGCGTCACACTCGTTCATCGTCTGCTGGACGACAAGGTTCGAGTCACCATAGATGACTAGACGCGTTGCGCCATAGATCTTGGCCATCCGCATGCCATGGATGAGGGCCTCGTATTCGGCCTCATTGCTGGAGGCGCGAAATTTCATCCGAAGGACGTATTTCATCTTGTCGCCCTGAGGGGACATCAGTATGACGCTAGCTCCTGCTCCAGCCTCACGCTTGGAGCCGTCGAAGTACATCATCTTGTCGCCCTGAGTGTCCAGCACCTGGAGTTCCATCCAGTGGACGAGGAAGTCAGGGAGGACCTAAGATTTGATGGCCTCGCGCCGCTTGTAGACTATGTCCAGAGGAGATAGCTCGATGCCCCATAGGGCTACACATCCCGTAGCTTCAGGGTTGTTTAGGATGTGTTGAACAGTGGGGCTCATTGATGACCATGATCTGGTGCTCCTGGAAGTAGTGGCTCAGCCGACGAGCCATCATGAATACACCGTAGGCGAGGTTCTGGTAGTGGGGGTACCTCTACTTTGTTGGAGTCAGTACCTCGCTGAGGTAGTAGATTAGGCGTTGGACCCCGTGGGTCTTGCCATCTTCGGGTCGTTCGACCATGAGTACGGTGCTTACCACCTGGTGCGTGGCTGCGACGTATATCAGTAGAGGCTCCTGCTCCTTTGGTGTGACTAGGACTATAGAGGTGGAGAGTAGCCGCTTGAGGTCTTCGAATGTGTCGTCTGCTTCGGGTGTCCACTCGAACTTGTCCGCCTTGCACAATAGCTGGTAAAAAGGCAGGGCCTTCTCGCCCGTGTGGCTGATGAATCTGCTCAGCGATGCGATCCACCCAGCTAGCTGATGGACACCTTTGATGTACTTTGGCTTATCATGGATAGTATGTCCCTGATTTTCTTCGGATTCGCCTTGATCCCTCTATGGGATATGAAGTAGCCAAGTAGTTGGCCAGATGGGATGCCGAAGGCGCACATCTTATAGTGATCAAGGTTATCAAACGTCTCACGAAGATCGTCGATCAACGTCTTGGCCTCCTTGGTCTTGATTACTATGTCGTCGACATAGAATTGAATGTTGTGACCGATCTAGTTTTTCAGGCACATCTGCATGCACCTCTAGTATGTGGCACCTGCGTTCTTCAGCCCAAAGGGCATGGTGTTATAGAAGAACACTCCGAACGGTGTGATGAACGACGTTTTCTCCTGGTATTCGACCTTCAGCCGAATCTGGTTGTAGCCTGAGTAGGCGTCGAGGAAGGAGAGTTTTTTTGCATCCTGTAGTCAAATCGATGATCTGATCGATCCGCAGTAGAGGGAAGTGGTCCTTGGGACAGTATTTGTTGAGCAATGTAAATTCCACGCACATCCGCAGGATGTCCGTGTCCTTGTTGGGGACCAACACATTATTGGCCAGCCACTCTCTCTCTTTAATTTCTCGGATGAAGTTGGCATCGAGCAGTCTATTGACTTTGATTCCAATGGCTTCATCTCTTGGTTCGGACAGTCGTCGATCGACTTCTTGACTACATTGAGTGCGTGCTCGGCGAATTCCCTGGGAACTCCTGGCATGTCCACAGGACACCAGGCGAAGATTTCCCAGCGGTCACAAAGGAATTCGATGAGCGCACTTTCCTATGCTGGGCTGAGGTCATTGGCGATCTCCGCCATCTTGGAGGCGTTCGTCGGGTGGACCTGCACCTTTTTCATGTTGAACGTGGAGTTGAACGACATATCGGGTTCGTTTTGTCTGGCGACTGGGGGTGCCCCGTTATCTGTCACCTATATGAGCCTTGTGAGCTCCTCCTGCATGCCGAACGACTGGGAGATTCTGTTGAAGTCTATGTCATAGTGGTCGGATCGGGTGAAGCTTCCTTGGATGGTGATGATGCCTCTAGGTCCTGGCATCTTGAGTAGTAGGTACGCGTAGTGCGGTACTGCCAGAATTGTGTGAATGCCACATGCCCGAGGATAGCGTGGTACTGTGATGGCCAATCCACCACTTCGAACTCCAATCGCTCGTGCCTGAAGTTTTCGGGCGGGCCGAAGATGACGTCGAGCCATATCTTCCCTAGGGGATATATGCCTTTCCCTGGGATTATGTCGTGGAACGTTGTATCTGATAATTCCAGGATGCACAGCGGGATCCGCATTGCTGCGAGTGTGCTGGTGAACATCAGATTGATGCCGCTGCCGTCGTCCATGAAGACGCGGCTCATCTCGAATCCTCTGATCTGCGCCTCGAGCACCTGGGTAGCATTACCTGGGAGAGGGATCTGGCGTGGGTGATCCAAACGGTCGAACGTGATGCAGGACTCCGATCCACTGAGATATTCAGGGACGGCCGGTGCGGAGGCTACCACTAGGCTCACTTGGCGGGTGATTTTCTTTTGCACCCTGTTGGTTGGGCTCCCCTTCTGGACCATCACGAACCCTTTTGGCGGCGGATATCCTCCTGTCCCATTGTTTGGCGCGGGTGCGATCGGTGGATTCGACAGTCCAACGGGTGGTGGTGGAGGAGATCCGTGGGCGATGTCACCTGGTGCAGTTGCGGGCCCAAATCCAGGGTTCACGATCTGGCTTCGTATTTGGGTGAGACCCTCGCTGAGCTTCTGGAACTCGCGACAGTCTTTTAGCACGTGGCTGGCCTTCTTCTTGCCATCCTGCTTGTCGATGTAGAAGTGGATGGTGCAAGGAACAGACAATTTGTCGTATGCCGAGGGCTCGTCGTCACAGCTACAACGTTGCCATGTTTGTGTGGGTCGCCCTCCGTTGCGGAAGTTGCCTTTGCGGTATCCCCTGCTGCGGTTGTCGTCGTTTCGTCGGTCGGTGTATCCTGCCGCGACCATGTCGACTCCATCGCGGTCATCGTAGACGCGCGATCTTTGCTTGCTGCGTCGTTCTCGCCTGCGGCCATAGTCATCCTCGTCATCCGAATGCATTCGGTGGAGGGATTGCTTGCCATCTGCCCATCAGTTGGCGATGTACATGAGGTGGTCGAGCGTCTTGGGCATGACACGCCCATGTTCTTCCTTGAAGTCTGGGCGCTTGACACCATCCTTGAAGGCGTCAATTGTCCTTTCCTCGGAGATATGCGTGGCGGAGTTCTTGATGTGGGACCAGCATAGGATGTATGAGCGAATGGACTTGCCGGTATGTTGGGTGCACGCTCGCAGTTCCTCGATCGAAGCTGGCCTCTTGCTGGTGCCCTTGAAGTTGCGGATGAAGTTGTATGCCAGCTCCTCCCAGCTTCGGATTGAGCCGGAGGACAGGCTGCTAAGCCAGATCCGAGTTGCGCCTATTAGCTGCAGCTGAAGGCACTGTAGGGCAGTGTTCCTATTTCCTCCATGCAGCTTGACGGATGAGAGGTGATCACTTAGCCAGGCCTTTGGGTCCTGCGTGCCGTTGAACTTTGGAGTATCTGAAGGGAGCTTGAAGTTTTTTGGCATCCATGTTCGCCAAACAGATCTGCTAAAGCATATGGCTCCGCACAGCTCTCCATCGTCTTCTTCGTTGGATTCGGTTTAATACGCGCGTTTAGCGCGTGCCTTGTCGATCTTGCACTGGGTGAGATTGTTTCGAGCATCATAGTTGTTGCTACGACGCCGTGGGCTCTTGCAACGTCAAGGCAGATTATGCTTGTCCTCGTTGGATGAGGGTGTAGGGCTACGGATGAACTTGACCGCAGCTTTTTTCTTTGGATCCACAGGAGCCTCGTCGTGGAGCGCAGCTCCGACGAGTCCGAGACCAGCTAGCGCGGACTTATGCATGGCGCTCTTCGGGTGACCCACTGGAGGTGGATGGGATGAGAGGTATGTAGTGGCCGCCATGATAGCATCATGCGGTGTCTTCGTCATGACGTTGTCGTTCACATCCATCGTCATGAAGGACGTGTTGAGGGCCCTGGTGACTTCGCGGAGCGCGGCGGGGTCCATGTGCTCCATGCGGGAGCAATGTTTGTTGGCGTTATTGCCGTGCAAGCTGGAGCCACCAATGGCGGAGAGCGCAGCTCACCGGTGCTAGACTTCGAAGCTGCCTGCTTACATTTGCCGAGCTTTTCTTGCAGCTTTACCTACCAGTTATTCTCGTTGATGAGAAGGAGGTGGTATGCCATCAGCAGATCCCGTGAAGCATTCATAGGTAGGATGATGTAGCTTGCCATGGCTTCGTGTGCCTGGCACCATCCTTCCTCGCTGAGGTTGATCTTCTCGTAGGCGTTGGCGTCGCCTTCGTTAGGCCTGAGCAGCGGAGCTCCCCCGTTTCCTCCGTTCTCAGCTTGCGGGTTGAGAGGTGGATTGGGTGGACTCGAAACTGGTGGTAGTTCCGATTCGTTCTAGATGACCACGGCGCACAGGTAACGCCTGCGGAGTGGATCGCTGTTGCCGCATCTTTTGGATCCGGAACCGTAGGTTCCTTCATCTGAGGGAGGGCCGCATAGATCTGAGTTGTAGCTGCTGCTGCCATCTAACTCGTCTATCAGCGTTGATGCGCGTAGCGCACTGATGGGTAGGACCCACAAAACAGGCCTAATGGACGGTGGTGGAATCCTCTCTGGGAGGCAGAGGGTGTCGGTCTTCCCCACCTGGAAGCAGAAGCTCCCAAACAGCATCTCAAGCCCGTCGCCGACGAACTTGAAATCCCTCAGGGTGGCCGGCGAGTGGGCGGTGAAGTCGAAGGTGCCGAAGAGGAGGTGATTCTCCGTCGCTAATGATTTGTAGATCGCTCCGGATGGGACCGTCACGATCGCACAATCAGCTTCCCTGTTTTACACAAATGGCGCCAATTGACGAGGTTCGATCTCGTCAATGCCCATTGTTATGGACTTGGGTTTTGGAGAAGATGGGGATGCGGGAGATCACGGAACGCTTAACAGACAAGCAACATGGGGACACGATGTTTACCTAGGTTCAGGCCCACAGAGGGAAAACCCTACTCCTCCTTGGCTGCTCTTAATTACGGCGGAACCGAAGGGTACAGGGGTGCGGAGATGCAATCTGGCGCCAGGTGCGTATGAGGAGAATTGAAGGTCCTTCTCGCCATGCCCTCCTAGCCTTTATATAGATAGGCAGGTCCCGGGCGAAGGTCGAGTCGATTAAAGATTAGGGTTTGTACCCTTTGAAAATCTATCTACTCTAGTCTTGTTCTCCAAGGATCCGAAGGCGTCATGGGCTTGGGCCACCCGAAATCTCTACAGACCGTGTATCTTGTCGTGGGCCTTCCTTGGGCTAGACTAGGTACGCCAATGTTGTGTACCTGCAGGGTATAACCAAGTCAGAGCGCGTTGGACCCAATGGTGATCTATTGTGACAACAATGGAGCCATAGCCAATGCAAAAGAACCAAGGTCTCACAAGAATTCCAAGCATATTAAGCGCCGGTTTCACTCCTTCCGCGAGTATGTCAAGGATGGAGATATAAAGATTTGTAAAATACACATGGATCTCAATGTAGCAGATCCATTGACTAAAACACTCCCTAGAGCAAAACATGATCAACACCGGAAATCCATGGGTGCTAGATTTACCACTGTGTAACAAGATTATTGTCTCTACTGCAAGTGGGAGACTGAAGGGAAGATGCCCTAAGAGACAATAATAAAGTGGTTATTATGTATATTCCAAGTATATGATAGATGTTTATTTTTCATGCTATAATTGTATTGATAGGAAACGTTAATACATGTGTGTTTAATAAAAAACAGAAAGTTCCTTGTTATGCCTCTCTTATAAACTAGCTCGTTGATTAACAAGATGATCAAGTTTTCCTGATCATGGACATTAGATATTGTTAATAACGAGGTCACAGCATTATTGGAATAGTGTGATGAACATTCATCCGAAGTATAGCATTACGACCAAAGTCACTGAGTTTATATTGCTATAACATCATATGAAGTAATCCTAATCCTTAGACCATGATATCATGTCAATCACTAACACTGGAAGAGTATCTTGATAACATCAAACATCACACCGTAACAGGGTGATTCTAAAGATGGGTTCAGTGCTACTAAAGTGGTATGTTGAGGCTCATGGATCAAGAGTGGAATTTGTTCATCCCGATGACGGATAGATATACTCTGGGCCATCACGGTGATATCACATTGGTTAGCTTGCAAGCAAGTGATTTGTTCACTAGAATGTTATATCACGGGAACAAGAAAAGAGTACATGTTAGTAACGGGATCAAACTAGGTATGAAGATACCAATGATGGAATCTTGGACAATTAATATATCGCGAGACAAAGGGATTAAGATTCTAGCATAAAAGGTTCTCACGATCACAAGAAAGGCATCGTTGAATGTGTGGGAGTCAATATGGATCTCGAGGTCCCGCTTCTAATTATTGATCCGAGAGGGGTCTCGATCATGTCCGCATTATTCATGAACCATAGGGTGACACACTTAAGAGATCGACACCATTTGGAACAAATAGTTTCATGCTGAAAAGATTAACAAAGCGCAAGCATTTATTGACAAGATGCTATAGTACCAGTTGCATGTTTTCTGCTATTTTTGGTTTCAGAAAATCTAGTAAAGAAATATTCTCGGAATGGGACAGAACAAAAGCCGAAGTCAATATTTTACCGGAGCAAATACGGAATCTAGAGGGGGGACGAAGAGGTACCACAGGGAGGCCTCACCACCCCTGGCACGGGTCCACCCTAGATCGCGCCAAGGCATGGTGTGGCCCCCCTGGCCCTCAACCGACCTTGCCCCTTCGCCTATATAAACACCCCGAGGAAGAAACCCTAAGTACCTGATCAGAAATCCACGAAACAGTCCGTAGCCACCACCAAATACATCCCTAGATCGAGGGGATCTGAAGCTCTTCCTGCTACCCTGCTAGAGGGGAGAGATCATCCCGGAGGCCTTCTTCATCACCATGCCAGCCTCCGGAGTGATACGTGAGTAGTTCAGCCTTGGACTACGGGTCCATACAGTAGCTAGATGGTTGTTTCTCCTCTTTTGTGCTAGCATGTTTAGATCTTGTGAGCTTCGTTCATGATCAAGATCATCTATTTGTAATGCTACATGTTGTGTTTGCGGGGATCCGATGGATAGTGCGTACTATGTCAAATTGATTATTCATTCTATCATGTCTATGTTATTTGTGATCTTGCATGCTCTCTGTTGCTAGTAGATACTTTGTCCAAGTAGATGTTTGTAACTCCAAGAGGGAGTATTTATGCTCGATAGTAGGTTCATGCCTCTAGTAATCTGGGGAAGTGACATAAATCTCTAAGGTTGTAGATGTGCTCTTCGTACTAGGGAGAAAACAACAATCCTTTGTCCAAGGGCAACTGAATTGTTTACTTTACACACTTTGTTTAATGCAATTATCTGTTGCTTGCAACTTAATACTGGAAGGGGTTCAGATGATAACCTGAAGGTGGATTATTAGTCATAGATGTAGTTGGATTATGGTCTATGTATCATGTTGTAATGCCCAAACAAACAGAGATCAAGATGTCTAGTATATGCATTGTTATGCATTCTCAATCTATCAATTTCCCCACTATAATTTGTTCACCCAACATGTTATTTATCTTATGGAGAACACCTCTAGTGAAATGTGGACCCCGGTCCATTCCTTACCATTTATATTCCGTCTATTGTTTACCATTTAGTGTTTACTTTCTGCAATTATCACAAGCAATTACTATCTTCCACACTATACGTTTAATCCTTTGTTTTCAGCAAACCAGTGAGATTGACAACCTCACTGTAAGTTGGGACAAAGTATTGTGGTTGTGTTGTGCAGGTTCCAAGTTGCTAGCAACACCTTGGAGTTGTTTCCTTACTCCTACTGGCTTGATAACCTTGGTTCCATAACTGAGGGAAACTTGCTGATGTGCTCGTCATACCTTCCTCTTGGGGTTCCCAACGAGCTCTACATATCTGAGCCATCAAACCTCTGTTAGGCAAAGAGGCCCATGGCTCCGGATTGAAGAGCTTCATGAGGAACGACCTCCCTCTATGCTACATGTGCGCCACTATCATCAATGGTGAAGACACTCAAAAACAGTACTGATCCGCCAAACCCCAACGCTAGAAATGGAGGCAACCCTCAAAAACCCAACAGGGGAAACCAACCCAATCCCAATGCCACCAACAACGGCATCCAAAGTCACGTTGAGATTCATCTGAGAAAAGATGGATGTGAGCGAGATAGGGAGGCCCTTAGGGGTAACCCCTTGCCGGATTACGCATCTCACGATATGTTGATGGACTATCACTAGCTCCTCATCAAGGAATACCATCGCCAACAGGTGGTAAACGCTTGACTAGAGCAGCTGTCATGGATATACCCTATGGGTGCCTCACATTGGTATACCCGGTCCAGCCCAGGGAAGGCCCACATGAAGACTTGCTGCCCAAGGAGACTCCGGGTGGCCCAATCCCAGTCGAAATTCGACTCCTTGGAAAACATGACCAAGCTGTAGATGGAATATTCAAGGGTGCAACCCATACTTCTAACTGACTCGACCTACCCCGCGACCTGGCCTATCTATATAAAGGCCAGGAGGGCACGGCGAGGAAGATCTGGACAACTCATACACACACCTCACGCCAGATCGCATTTACGCGCCCCATGTAACCTTCGGTTCCGCTGTAATCAAGAACAAACAAGAAGGAGTAGGGTTTTCCCTCTGGGGGCCTGAACCTGGGTAAACCTCATATCCCCTTGCTGCGTGTCTCTTAACCTTCTCGTGATCTCTAGCATCCCCATCTTCTCCAAAACCCAAGTCCATAACAATGGGCATTGACGAGTCGAACCCTTGTCAATTGGCGCCGTCTGTGGGAATTGGGGGCACTGATGATGCGGTCGCGACGGTCTCATCCACCACGATCTACGATTCCTCGGTGATGGAGAATCACCTCCTCTTCGGAACTTTGGACTTTATCGCCCACTCACCGGCCATCGGCAAAGATTTTGAGTCTATAGGCAATGGACTCGAGATGCTGTTCGGGAGCTTATGCTTCCAGGTGGTCAAGACCGGCACCCTACGCCTCCCGGACGGGTGCTACCTCCATCAATTAGGCCCGCCTCGTGGGTGTCACCAATCGACATCCTGCACACATCATCGCTGACGGACGATTCAGATGACAGCGGCAAATGCAACTCCGACCTCTACGACCCTCCTACGAAGGAAGGAACCTACGATTCTAGATTTGAGAGCTGTGGGAGCAACGATCTCTCCCCGCGCTACCTGTGCGCGGCCATTTATAACGGAAACATCGACGACAGAACCGAGCCGCCACTGAATCCCCCACCCAATCCCCTCCCAACCCTCAAGCCAAGAACAGAGGAAACGAGGCACCCCCGCCAGATTCCAATGTGAATAGGGCACCTCAAGGCACTAAGGGTATAAACCGTGTCCACAACGAGATCCACCTCTCCAATGAGGATAGGGAGAGGGTGCGTGATGGCGTGCTAGGAACTCACCCTCTACCTGTCGACGCCCCACGTGACATGCTGATGGGCTATCACTAGCTCCTCATCGAGGAGCACAATCGACAGATCAAGAAGCAAAGCGAGCTCGACAAGCTTAGGCGAGCAGCTGATGAGTCAAGCATGCAGCGAGCTGCTCTCTCCGCTGGCGGCTCTACCTCGAAGGGCCACAATGGTGGCAAGTAGTACTCTCGCCTGGAGTGCACGGACCCTGTGGAATGATGCGAAGCCACCAAGACACTCGACATGTCCTTCATGATGATGGACTCCCAAGGCAACATCATGCCCAAGACGCCACAAGCCGCAGTCATGGAATCCGCCACCTTCCTCGTATCCAACCCGCCACCAATAGGGGACCCGAGGAACGCGATCCATAAATACCCGCTTGCAGGACTCGGACTCGTCGGAGCTGCGCTCCACGACAAAACACCTTCAGAGCCAAAGAAAGAGGCCATGGTAAATTTCACTGGAAGCCGCACACCATCATCCGAGGAGGAAGAACATGACCTACTTTGACGCCTCCGTAGCCCACGGCGCAAGAATAGCAACTACGATGCTCATAGAGAGCTCGCACAGTGCAAGATCAACAAGTCACGTGCCAACCACGCGTGCTCAACTAAGTTCGAAGACGATGGCAGGGAGTTGCTGCGCCAGGTGCTTCAGCAGGGCTGTATGGAAAACACGTATGCCGAAGAGCTTCAAGCTTCCTTTGGATAACCCGAAATTCAACGACGCACAGGAGCCAAAGATCTGGCTTGACGAACACTTGTCGTCATTCAGGCTCCATAGTAGGAGCAAAAACACAGCCATGCAGTGCCTTCAGCTGCACCTGACAGGCGCAGCCAGGGCCTGGCTTAACAGTCTCCCTTCCGGCTCCATACGCAGCTCGAAAGAGTTGGCGTACAGCTTCATACTCAACTTCAAGGGCACCAGCAAGAGACCAACTTCAATCGAGGAGCTACGGGCCTGCTGCCAGCGGTCCAACGAGTACATCCGCTCGTACATACTGCGTTGGTCCATCATCAAAAATTCAGCCACAAACGTCTCGGAGGAGAGGGCAATCGACGCCTTCAACGATGGAATCAGGCACCATGAATTCAAGGAGGATCTCAGATGCATCAAGCCCAAAACCATCGACCACTTGATGGACATTGCCAACCGCTGGGCCAATGGCGAGGATGTCATCAACCGAGCACGTTCGGGTGACGAAGATGACTTCGGTCTCAGGCGTGATCGCCGCGGAAAGAGAATATCGTGCATCTACGATGACCGCGAGGAGGTCGACATGGTTGCGGCTGGTTACGCCGATCGCCGCGACGATGGAACCGCAACATCGGGTATCATGTTGGCAACTACCGCGACATCGGAAGATCCACCCAAACATGGCAGCACCATAACCGCGATAGCTAACCATCCGCATTCGAAAAACTATGGGGCCCCTGCACCATCCACTTCTACATCGAAAAACAAGATGGTAAGAGTAAGGCCAGCCATATGCTCAAGGACTGCAGGGAGTTCCAAAAACTCCACGAGGGCTTCGCTTAGATGTGTCACGAAGCGGTGAACCCAGGATTCGCCGTCGCTCCAGGAGCCGTTGCCCACGGAGCTCCACCACCACCACCCGGAGGACCCGCCCAGCCTGCGGCTGCGCCGGCGCAGAATTACGGGGAAGACGCATACCCACCACCGTTGGGGTCTATTATGATACAGAAGGGGCACCCAACCAATAGGGTGCAGAAGAAGATCACTCGCCAGGTCAACTTGGCCGTGACCTCTCCGCTAGCCATACCTGAGTACCTCAGCTGCTCGCAGTCATGTATCATGTTCGACCGTTCGGATCACCCGCGCTAGATATCTCGCCCAGGTCACTCTGCTCTGGTGCTCGAGGCCCAGATTGAAGGGTTTAAGATGAGCCGCATCTTCATGGACGGCGGCAGCGGCATAAACCTAATGTTCGCTAGCACACTCGCAGCTATGTGGATCCCCCTATGCAGCCTAGAGGCGTTGTACACGAAGTTCCACGGCATCGTCCTAGGGAAGGGCATATACCCCTTGGGAAAATATGGCTCGACGTCATCTTCCGCAAGCCCGACAACTTCCGGCGTGAGCGGCTTGAGTTCGAAGTAGTGGACTGGCCCTCACAGTACCATGCCATCCTCGGGCGTGTGGCATTCGCCAGATTCCTGGAACTACCGCACTACGCATACCTTCTACTGAAGATGTTAGGACCCAGGGGCGTCATCACCATCCCAGGAAGCTTCATCAGGTCAGACAGCTACGACAGGGACTTTAACAGAATCTCCCAATCGTTCGGCATGCAGGAGGAGCTCACAAGGCTGAAGGAGGTCACAGACAACAGTCTGCCCCCAGTCACCAAGCAAAACAAGCCTGATATGTCGTTCGACTCCATAGTCAACACTTAAAAGGTGCAGGTCCACCCGACGGACGCCTCCAAGATGGCATTGACCGCCAATGACCTGAGTCCCGCATAGAAAGCGCGCTTGTCAAATTCCTCCGTGAGCGCTAGGAATATTTCGCCTGGTGTCCTGCGGACATGCCAGGAGTTCCCAGGTAATTTGCCGAGCATGCACTCAATGTGTTTCCAGATGCAAAGCCAGTCAAGTAATTGATGCGTCGACTGTCCGAGCCAAGAGCCGAACCTCAACAAGCACTGCCCTAAAGACCACTTCCCCCTTCCATGGATCGACCAAATCATCGATTCAACTGCAGGTTGCGAGAAACTCTCCTTCCTCGACGCCTACTCAGGTTACCACCAAATTTGAAGCGGAAGATCAGGAGAAAACGGCATTCATCATGCCGTTCGGGTGTTTTGCTACAACACTACGCCTTTCGGGCTAAAGAACATGGGCGCCACATATCAATGATGCATGCAGGGATTCCTGAAGAGCCAGATCGGTTGCAACGTGCAAGTATATGTCGATGACATAGTAGTCAAGACCAAGGATGCCAGAACACTCATCGACAATCTCCACGAGACATTCTACAACCTTGATCGCTACAAGATCAAGTTGAACCCGGACAAGTGCGCTTTCGGCGTCCCGTCCGGCAAATTACTCTGGTACTTCATCTCTCAGTGTGGCATCAAAGCTAACCTGAAGAAAATCAGGGCTATACTAGCCATGCAGAATCCCAAGAACGTCAAAGGAGTCCAGCAATTAGCTGGGCGAATTGCGTCCCTTAGCAGGTTCATCAGCCGCATGGGCGAGAAGGCCCTCCCTTCCTTTCACCCGCTGCACAAGGCCGAAAAATTTGAGTGGACGTCCGAGGACGATGAAGCATTCGAAGACCTCAAGCGCCTACTCTCCACATCTCTTGTATTGTTAACACCAAAGGAGAGGGACCCTTTGCTGCTATACATTGCTGCCACCCATCAGGTGGTCAGCACTGCCCTCGTAGTCGAGCGACCTGAGGACGGCAAGACCCACGGGGTACAAGCCCAGTATACTACCTCATCGAGGTACTGACCCCAACAAAGAAAAGGTATCCCCACTAGCAAAAGCTTGTCTACAGCATATCCATGACGGCTCGTAGATTTAGCTACTACTTCTAGGAGCACTAGATCGTGGTCGTCAATGACGGACCACTATCGAGCATCTTGAAGAACCCCGAAGCTACGGGGCGAGTATCCTTGTGGGACATCGAGCTGTCTCCTCGAGACATCATCTACGAGCGGTGCACCTCCATCAAGTCTCAGGTGCTTCCTGACTTATTCGTCCATTGGATGGAACTCCAGCTGCCGGACACTCTAGACATGTCCCAGTCATGGACAATGCACTTCGACGACTCCAAGCACGAGGCCGGAGTAGGAGTCGGCGTGATACTTACATCCCCTCAAGGGGACAAGATGAAATACGTCCTTCGGATAAAGTTCCGCGCATCCAACAATGAGGCTAAGTATGACTGTATGAGGCACTCCTACATGGCATGCAGATGGCCAAAGTGTGCGGCACTACACGCCTCGTCATCTACGGTGACTCCAACCTCGTCGTCCAGCAGATGATGAATGAGTGTGACGCTCATAGAGCCAACATGATCGCATATCATGTGCTCTACAACTCACTCGAAGGGGACTTTGACGAATTCGAACTCTAGCATGTTGGTAGGGAAAGCAATGAAGAGGCCGACAAGCTCGCCAACATCGGCTCCACATGCTCCCAGTGCCACCAAGTGTGTTCCTTTAACAAATCTATGTGCCCTCCATCAAGCGAAAATTCCCGAAGGACAAAGCCAAAGCCGCAGGAAACTCGGGGGCTGCGCCACCCGAGAAAGCCGAGGGACTCGAAGAGATCGACATGGAGGTCGAACTGGTGAGCCTCATGCAAGTCATGGCGGTCGAGTAGACATCGACCCAACCATACCTGATAAGCTTACAGCTGCCTGAGTACCCCACTGATGCCCAGCACATAGCCCGCCGATCAAAGGCCCTCACCATCATAAATAGCGAGTTGTACAAGCGTAGCATTTCGGGTGTGCTCCAACGATGTATCACTAACAGTGACGGGAAAAGCATCCTCCTCGACATCCATGAAGGTATCTGCGGACACCACAGAGACAGCCGTGCCCTTGTCGCCAAAGCTCTTCGAGCTGGCTTTTACTTGCCAACTGGAATGAGCGATGCCAAGGACATAGTACAAAGATGCAACGCCTGCCAAAGGTACGCTAACAAGACGCACGCGCCGGTCTCAGAGTTGCGGCCAATACCATTGGCCTAGCCCTTCGTTCAGTGGGAACTCGACATGATCAACAAGGTACCAAAATCCTCGCTAGGAGGGCTTGTCTTCCTCCTGGTAGAAGTCAACAAATTCTCAAAATGGATCAAGGCCATGCCCATCACTAACCAGTCTAGCGCCGCTGCCGTCAAGTTCTTCGATTCCATTGTCTATAGGTTCAGAGTGCCCCAAAGCATCATCACCAAAAACAGATCGAATTTCACCTCAAAGGAGTTCTAAAGCTTCTACGAAAACCTCGGGATCAACCTCACATACGCCTCTATGTCGCATCCGCATAACAACTGGCAGGTTGAAAAGGCCAACGGCCTCATCAGAATCAGCATCAAGAAGCAGCTGCTATGCCCACTCGAAAGGCTTGCGGGAGCCTAGGTAGATGAGCTACCCTCCGTTCTATGGAGCTTGCACACAATGCCAAACAGCTCAACTGGGTACACGCCTTTCTTCATTATGCATGGATTCGAAGCCATGTTGCCTGCCGAGGTACGCAATAAGGCCCCACGGGTCGTCGCTTACAGCGAGGCCGAATCATCGGCTGCACTCGAAGATGTTGTCGACACGCTGGACGAGGCTCATGACATTGACGTGGCCCGCTCAACGGTGTATCAGCAAAGTCTTCGCAACTACCACAGCCGTCGGCTATGCCCAAGGTCCTTCGTAGAAGGAGACCTTGTTCTGCGACTCAAGCAGGAAGGGCACCTAAAGCTCGAGTCACCTTGGGAAGGACCCTACATAGTCACTGAAGTAACCCCAGGTGGCGCTTACCGCCTAAAGGAGGTTGGGTCAGGAGTTGAATACTCCAATCCCTAGAATGTTGCAAAACGGCGATGCTTCTACCCTTAGTTTTGTTTTACTTTCAATAAGGCTATTCAGTCAGGCTAATCAGCCGAACACTATATCCTCTACATTGAGATGAATAAAAGCTAAGTCTCTTGGCCCAAAAATTTCTCACTTACATTTACATCGCTAAAATATGCTCGGGGGCTGTGCCTCACCTTATGAATTCTTCGATTGACAAAAACTCATAACACCTGAGTAGTTAACCTTGTCAGGCTAACGAAAAGGACATGCACAATCTATAGTCAAACAATGCACTGCATGCCAATACATACAACTTTACAAGGGCGTCAAAATCCCACTCGACAATCTAAATACTTTACATTATTTTGTTTTTGTAAGATCCCTCCTTTGTAAAGGAAAGGATCCCTATGATTGGAATGCTAGTCCCTGGATCAATAGCTAGCGTCCACAGTTAAGATGTAATATCAATAAACAAGGGTCATATTACAACTTTATAACCAGGAATAAAATAATTTATTACATCTTACATAGCTCAATTGGCTATCTCATTACAATGCAGCAGAATATAACAATAGCATGGGGTCCTTCATCTTCAAAGTGCCACAGGCAAACATGTTGGTTGTAGACTTGTAATCCTATTTCAACATACTTCACTAATATCAAACAAACCTGCAACATAACAAGTTACAGCCACAAGGGTCAATACATTTGAATTGTATTGGCAAGTGATACTATGGTGGTATAGTGGAGTCTATCATCTATATGCATTTGGCTAGTGGAGCTTAGGCTTGCATTGCTCAAAATAGATTTTCCTTATCATTTGAAAACACTAAGTTTTTGCTTGACAAAATCACCCAAGGCATCCCCCAATAGAAATTGGTGATCCTTCAACTCTTGTTCAACCACAAGATTTTACTTAGAAATTGGGATAAGGAGATTCTTGATAGCTTCCATGTCTTGATGCTAAATTTGTCCTTTACCAGGGACATGGCTAAGAACTTAGATTTTACACTCTGCAGAGGTGGTGCACTTTCCCCACAAGACTTGGTTTCACCAAGACAAGATCTTTTAGAAGCCTTCCCTTAGACCAGAATGGACGCGTTCCAACCTATCATCCCCTACCACCAACTGTCCATTTGGCTAAGTTATTGCAACCTATATGATCCAGGCAGAGCCCATAATGCCAAGTGGCTGCACTTGAAGCTTCTCAACATTTGACATCTCAAATCTCTTTGTTCCTGGGTGGCCATCCACAAGTGAGATACACAAGGTAAACCATAGAAATGGGCCTTGTGAACCACTCAACACAAACCATTCCTTCCTTTCCACCCAGGTGGTTCATTCACTTAGTTGTTTTATTAAACAAAACACAAGTCCTTGACTTAGAACTATTCCATAGCATGAATATAATCCTCCCTTGTTTTCTACTAGCTAAGCTAAGCATGATAGTAGTAGGAATCTTAACTTAGGAAATTTCTACTAAGGTTTCATCTACTAGGATTTCCCATGGCATAGTTTATACTTAGCAAAAATGCCATGCAAGTCCTACTTAGAAATATCACTAATGCATAGTGAAAATAATGGGACAAAAGTATGAAGCATCACTTGCCTTTTTGGTAGAGAGTATAAGTTCACTCCTTGATCTTTGCAATATTCACACTCTTCAAATCACTACAATTCAATCAAGCAAGCAATATTTCAATCTACCATTCAAGCCACATCACATAAAATAATAGAAACAAAACAATGCATGCAAGCATGCTAAAGATGGTTTATTTGTAAAAGTGGTTTCTAATGGGTTATAAACATTTGAAAACACCTATTGGTCAATTTATAAAGATGGCAAAACCATTTGCAAATGATTTTACTCATAAACCATTTCTACACCAAATCAATATTTTAGGTGGTTGAAAATGTCTTTAGTAAAGCAATAATTTTATAGGGTTCACATACTATGTTTTATAATCATAAAAATTTGTGTTTAGGGTCAGAGAGTTTAAATCAAAACATTTCCCAAAGGTTTTCTACTAAAAGCATTTTAAACACATAAGCATTGTTTTTATTTGACTAGAAATGGTTTAAATCAAATATTTATTCTTTTGATTCACCAAGTATGTTTTTGAAACCACAAATTGATTTCTATGGTCAGTAGGTTCAAAACAAACCATTTGCCAAAGGTTTTATCTCAAAAATCATTTTAGAACAAATTTTATATTCTAAATATGCCTACACAAGTTTCTGCAAAAACAATCAATTTACCAGAAGCAATTTACTAAACAAAGGGCATGGTTGGATAGGTCTTGTCTTGTTGATTCCATTGATATAAAATTTGCAAAATTTGGACGTGTGGTTTGAAAGTTATGGATTTTACAAAATTGAACATCTAATAGAATAGTTTCTGTTTTTAAAACAAACTCTGGCCATGTGGTGCGATCTTATTGGACAAAAACGTTTCCTGTGGATAGACCTATCTGGTGCATTGGATCAAATTTTAATCGCGCGGCTCAGGTTCACCCATACCCTTTCGAGTTACGTTTTATCGCATCCGTCAGATCAAGATCCAGCTCGAGCATCAGGACCAAATGCCAAGGCGCCGACGGTGGCGGCGGTGATGCTCGGCTAGACGCGGAGCTGGCGAAATAGGAAGCAAGGGAAGGAGCGGAGAAGCTCACCAAGTTCGTCGCAGCGTGGAGATGCTCGAGGTGGTCCTTGCTGGCGAAGGGGCGCTCGGGGTCGATGGGAATTCTTCGCCGGAGTACGCAGCAGCGTCGGGCACGCTCTGATGTTGACGGGGTCGAGGCTACGAAGCGCGTTAGGACACGAAACAGGCGGCGCTAGATGCGAACGAGTTCACTGGTCACAGGCGTATCATCGGAAGGACGAGGGCAGTCAGAAGGTTACCAGGGAAGTCGCCGGAGAAGGAGCAGACGGCGGCGATGCTCTGTTGGAGACGTTGTCGATGTTGCAGAGCACGGGCGGGCGAGCTGAGGTCACTGGGAGATGCGCAGAGGTCTGGGGAACATGCTTGTGTGCTCCAGGTGGCAGAGGAGTAGCTGGGCTCGCCGGAATTTGCCGAGAAACTCGTCGGAGGCAGCGGTGGTCTAAGCAGAATTCAGGGCAGCCTGGTGGCGAGGCGGGGGTGGCGACGGAGGGGAAAGAGAGAGGGCGTCGAGGCGCTTTAACGAGCGTGGTCGCAGGGGTTAAAGTCTGCGTCAATGTTGCGAATTAAATCGAGCATTCAACGGCTGAAACAGCCGGCGAGGTGAGGGGGAGAAGAAGTCGCGGCGGGTGAGGAAGAAAGCTAGGAGGTGGGACCTGGCTGTCTGCGAGAGAGGGAGAGGGAGAGTGGGTCCAAGTCTTCAGTGTCTTTGCTGGTTCTGACTGCGGTGAGGAAAAACGTTTTGGGGGAGAGAGGGAGAGGTGGGCTGCTGGGCCGGATGGGCTTAGCTGGGCTGGGCTGCTCCTTTTCATTTTCTTTTGTTCTGATTGTTTTTCCCTTTTCCATTTCTATTAATCTGTTTTGTTTTTGTTTAATTATTTCAAACATCAATTTTATTTCAAACCTCAACCAAAAATTGTGTAGATTCAAATACTGATTAATAACACATTCCAAAGTCAAATTTAGAATAATATATTTATTCTTTTTAGGGTCTTTTAATTATTTAAAATAGGATCTAGTATTAATTAAATAAGATTTAATAATATTTTTCAATCTCCATTTGAATTCAAATCACCACCAAAATTTGGGTGAATTTTAATTCTGTTTAACAACATATTTCAATGTCCAAAATAAAATAATTCTTTTATTCTTCTAGGATCTATTAATAATTAAATAAATAGATCATAGTCTTTAATTCAAATAGGTTTTAATTTATTTTAAAACTCTTTTTGAAATCAAAATAATATCAAAATCTTTTTCGGTAGGTTTCATTTGAAAAAAACTAAAACACTTGGAATTCCTTATTTTAAAATCTTTAATAAATTTTAATGTTTATTTGAAAGGAAAAAACCTTTACTTAAATAAAATTGGATATTAATAAATCCTTATTATTTTATTTAAATAAACCTTTATTCTTTTTAACAAATAGAAATAATTTATTTCGTTTGCTTGGCCAAGATTTAATTTGGCTCTTTAAAATAATCCTTATTTGTATTTCTACCTATGCTTATCAAAACCATAACTTTTTATTTAAAGATCCAAAAATAGTGATTCCAACTATTATAACTTTGTTTATTATTTGTTTATATTTTTAAATTCCTTTAGGATTATTTGCTCACCATTTGGTATGGATTTCTAGATGGTTGCTTTATTATCTTTGGGAAATCAATTTCCTTATCTTATTAAATTCATAAGATTTTGTTCATGGCTCCAAAGTAAGTGAATCCAATTTATATGGTTTTATAATATTTCTAGTAGTCATTCTTGATCAATTTGAAATGTTTGTTTGACCAATTTTTATATGGATCAAATCCATAGTCTTAGAGATAACTTGAAAATGATTTTCTTCCATTAGGGTTTTAGGGTTTTGGTTCATTTCTCAAGTGTTTAAATTTCCAGATGCATTTATGAAGAATGCATTCCACTTGATTTGAATTTAGTTGGATTCAAATGTTAACCAAAGTTTGTTCAAGATGGGATTTTAAGTTTTCATTTAGAAACAAAAGTTTCTTTTCACCCAAAATTTCAACAATTAATTATTTTGTTTATTTATTTTTCACATTACAAGATTTGGAAAATCTTGGGATGTGGCAGGCTACCACCCTTAAAATAAATCTCGTCCCAAGATTTGGGGAGGCTAGGGGTTACAAGTTGGCTCAAAGCAACTAGGGTACTACCACCCTTAAAAATTTTCCAACTAGATTACATCTTGGCTTGCTTGGGGTTTTGATGAAGTCTCTCTGGGCAAACATCTGTATAGTGTCCTTTGTTTCCACACTTGAAACATGTGACAAGGCTAAGATCCTTCATAAGCTTTATCTTGTGCTTCATCTTTTCTGGACAATTGCTTGCATAATGCCCTTGGTCACCACAACTGTAACATGTGATCAGATTGAGTTCTTCACGTATCTTCTGTGGACAAGTTGACACATAATGGCCTAACTCTTTGCAGTTGTTGCACCATACTTGGCTAATCTCCTTATACTTTTTCTTCTTCTCTAGACATTCATTGGCATAGTGTCCCATCTCTTTGCAATGGCAACATTGCACTTGGCTTTTGTCTTTCTTCTTCTTGGGTTTCTCCAAAGCTAGGAGTGCTTCTAGTTCATGCTCTTCATATCTTATCTCAAAGTTAGGAAAGTTTCCTAGTCTCCTTGATATTTTCCTTTGGTAATACATATGTCTCCTATTTGGTCCATCAAATTGAGTCATATTGCATGGAGGTGCAAGCTGAGATTTTCCTTTGTCTTCACCCTTCTTGGTAGAAGTGTTCCCTCATGGAATTCTACAATCTGTTGTTGCACTCCACCTTGTTTCCCTTGTTGAACTATGGAATAGATGGGGCATTGGATAGGGACATGATTATTTCCTTCACATAGGAAACAAGTAGCTTGAGATGTGGGGCATTGATTATTTGGATGTTTCTCTTCACAATTGGGGCATTGATCTTCATGCTCCTTGGAAGTGTGATCCTTGTCTCGACAAATATTACAATCTTGGGTTCCTTCTAGAATATCATCCTTGACATCCTTGTTGTCACAATCTCCTTGGAAAGAGTTGTCTCCCATGTTGATCATTTGATCTGTCACCTTATGCAACAATTGGGTTTGGGTTTCCAAAAACCTTTGCATGGTTGGATATAACTCACTGGTGTTGGCCAAAAATTGAGCTGTCACTTGGTTAAACTGGGTTTGGGTTACTATGAGTTCTCTCATGTTGGTCTCTTGGTTGTTGTTGTTGTCACCATCCTTGATGTTGGAGTTCTTTGGAGTAGTCATCTGTTTGGGTTGGATTGGGATTAGAATAGGCAAAATATTTCTAAGGGAAAAATTCTAATCACACACATCACAATTCACTCAAGCAATGTGCAAGCAATCACAAACAAACACTCCACTCAAACATCAAGTTTAAAGCATATTTTTAGGCAACAAAATATTTTTGCTACACCATATAGGTTGGTGTGTTTGATTTAATCTAAATATGGTGGTCCAACTATATGGTTCACTTGAGATCTTTCCCTCCTTCTTGGTTGATTCTTCTTGCATGAGATCATGGTTTCTTTGGAAAAATTATTGTGTCTTGGTCACAAAACTCCAAAGGTGATGATGATTCCTTCTAAGTTGTGTTTTCTTAGTCCTCAAGTCTTGAGTAACATTTCTTGTCTCACTTGTAGTCCTTAGTGATATCCAAGGTTGAAGTCCTTGTTGAGAATAAGGTTGAAATCACTTGAAGATGTTGAAGTCATTTGAGTTGATGAAGTCCTTTGCACATGGTGAAGTCTTTGGCCATGGAGAAGGCTTTATCCATCAAGTTGAAATAGAATAGATGTAGAGTCAAAACCAAAATGGTTGAGGAAAGAGTTTACAATATTGTTTGTAAATAAGTTTTGGAACAAATACAACTCCTATTTTTCTAAGGGGTTTGTCCAATCCTAGGTTTACAAATCCTACAGGCAACACAATGTTCTGATACCATCTGTAAGATCCCTCCTTTGTAAAGGAAAGGATCCCTGTGATTGCAATGTTAGTCCCTGGATCAATAGCTAGCGTCCACAGTTAAGATGTAATATCAATAAACAAGGGTCATATTACAACTTTATAACCAGGAATAAAATAATTTATTACATCTTACATAGCTCAATTGGCTATCTCATTACAATGCAGCAGAATATAACAATAGCATGGGGTCCTTCATCTTCAAAGTGCCACAGGCAAACATGTTGGTTGTAGACTTGTAATCCTATTTCAACATACTTCACTAATATCAAACAAACCTGCAACATAACAAGTTACAGCCACAAGGGTCAATACATTTGAATTGTATTGGCAAGTGATACTATGGTGGTATAGTGGAGTCTATCATCTATATGCATTTGGCTAGTGGAGCTTAGGCTTGCATTGCTCAAAATAGATTTTCCATATCATTTGAAAACACTAAGTTTTTGCTTGACAAAATCACCCAAGGCATCTCCCAATAGAAATTGGTGATCCTTCAACCCTTGTTCAACCACAAGATTTTACTTAGAAATTGGGATGAGGAGATTCTTGATAGCTTCCATGTATTGATGCTCAAATTGTCCTTTACCAGGGACATGGCTAAGTACTTAGATTGTACACTCTGCAGAGGTGGTGCACTTTCCCCACAAGACTTGGTTTCACCAAGACAAGATCTTTCAGAAGCCTTCCCTTAGACCAGAATGGACGCGTTCCAACCTATCATCCCCTACCACCAACTGTCCATTTGGCTAAGTTATTGCAACCTATATGATCCAGGCAGAACCCCAAAATGCCAAGTGGCTGCACTTGAAGCTTCTCAACATTTGACATCTCAAATCTCTTTGTTCCTGGGTGGCCATCCACAAGTGAGATACAGAAGGTAAACCATAGAAATGGGCCTTGTGAACCACTCAACACAAACCATTCCTTCCATTCCACCCAGGTGGTTCATTCACTTAGTTGTTTTATTAAACAAAACACAAGTCCTTGACTTAGAACTATTCCATAGCATGAATATAATCCTCCCTTGTTTTCTACTAGCTAAGCTAAGCATGATAGTAGTAGGAATCTTAACTTAGGAAATTTATACTAAGGTTTCATCTACTAGGATTTCCCATGGCATAGTTTATACTTAGCAAAAATTCCATGCAAGTCCTACTTATAAATATCACTAATGCATAGTGAAAATAATGGGACAAAAGTATGAAGCATCACTTGCCTTTTTGGTAGAGAGTATAAGTTCACTCCTTGATCTTTGCAATATTCACACTCTTCAAATCACTACAATTCAATCAAGCAAGCAATATTTCAATCTACCATTCAAGCCACATCACATAAAATAATAGAAACAAAACAATGCATGCAAGCATGCTAAAGATGGTTTATTTGTAAAAGTGGTTTCTAATGGGTTATAAACATTTGAAAACACCTATTGGTCAATTTATAAAGATGGCAAAACCATTTTTACTCATAAACCATTTTACTCATAAACCATTTTTACACCAAATCAATATTTTATGTGGCTGAAAATGTCTTTAGTAAAGCAATAATTTTATAGGGTTCACATACTATGTTTTATAATCATAAAACTTTGTGTTTAGGGTCAGAGAGTTTAAATCAAAACATTTCCCAAAGGTTTTCTACTAAAAGCATTTTAAACACATAAGCATTGGTTTAAATCAAATATTTATTATTTTGCTTCACCAAGTATGTTTTTGAAACCACAAATTGATTTCTATTGTCAGTAGGTTCAAAACAAACCATTTGCCAAAGGTTTTATCTCAAAAATCATTTTAGAACAAATTTTATATTCTAAATATGCCTACACAAGTTTCTGCAAAAACAATCAATTTACCAGAAGAAATTTACTAAACAAAGGGCATGGTTGGATAGGGCTTGTCTTGCTGATTCCATTGATATAAAATTTGCAAAATTTGGACGTGTGGTTTGAAAGTTATGGATTTTACAAAATTGAACATCTAATAGAATAGTTTCTGTTTTTAAAACAACCTCTGGCCACGTGGTGCGATCTTATTGGACAAAAACGTTTCGTGCGGATTGACCTATCTAGTGCGTTGGATCAAAGTTTAATCGCGCGGCTCAGGTTCACCCATACCATTTCGAGTTACGTTCTATCGCATCCGTCAGATCAAGATCCAGCGGCTCAGGGCACTGTGACCAAATGCCAGCGGCGCTCTATGGTGGCTGGCGGCGGCGACGCTCGGCTAGCGGCGGATCTGGAGAAATAGGAAGCAAGGGAAGGAGCGGAGAAGCTCACCAAGTTCTTCGCGGCGTGGAGATGCTCGAGGTGGTCCTTGCTGGCGAAGGGGCGCTCGGGGTCGACGAGAATTCTTCGCCAGAGTACGCAGCGGCATCGGGCACGCTCTGATGTTGACGGGGTCGAGGCTATGAAGCGCGTTAGGACACGAAACAGGCGGCGTGAGATGCGTATGAGTTCACTGGTCACAGGCGTATCATCGGAACGATGAGGGGCAGTTAGAAGGTTACTAGGGAAGTCGCTGGAGAGGGAGCAGACGGCGGCGATGCTCTGTTGTCGACGTTGTCGATGTTGCAGAGCATGCGCGGGCGAGATGAGGTCACTGGGAGATGCGCAGAGGTCTGGGGAACATGCTTGTGTGGTCCAGGTGGCAGAGGAGTAGCTGGGCTCGCCGGAATTTGCCGAGAAACTCGTCGGAGGCAGCGGTGGTCTAAGCAGAATTCAGGGCAGCCTGGTGGCGAGGCGGGGGTGGCGACAGAGGGGAAAGACAGAGGGCGTCGAGGCACTTTAACGAGCGTGGTCACAGGGGTTAAAGTCTGTGTCAATGCCGCGAATTAAATCGAGCATTCAATGGCAGAAACAGCCGGCGAGGTGAGGGGGAGAAGAAGTCGCGGCGGGTGAGGAAGAAACCTAGGAGGTGGGACCTGGCTGTCTGCGAGAGAGGGAGAGGGTCAAGGTTCGCGTTCTTTATGGTTCTTAAGTGGTGAGGAAAACGCTGTGGAGAGAGAGAGGGAGACGGGAGGCTGGGTTGGGGCTAGAGAGTGGGCTGCTCCTTTTCATTTTTTTGTTCTGATTGTTTTTCCCTTCTCCATTTCTATTAATCTGTTTTGTTTTTGTTTAATTAATTCAAACATCAATTTGATTTCAAACCTCAACCAAAAATTGTGTAGATTCAAATACTGATTAATAACACATTCCAAGTCAAATTTAGAATAATATATTTATTCTTTTTAGGGTCTTTTAATTATTTAAAATAGGCTCTAGTATTAATTAAATAAGATTTAATAATATTTTTCAATCTCCATTTGAATTCAAATCACCACCAAACTTTGGGTGAATTTTAATTCTGTTTAACAACATATTTCAAAGTCCAAAATAAATAATTATTTTATTCTTTTAGGATCTATTAATAATTAAATAAATAGATCATAGTCTTTAATTCAAATAGATTTTAATTTATTTTAAAACTCTTTTTGAAATATAAATAATATCAAAATCTTTTTCAGTAGGTTTCATTTGAAAAAAACTAAAACACTTGGAATTCCTTATTTTAAAATCTTTAATAAATTTTAATGTTTATTTGAAAGGAAAAAGCCTTTACTTAAATAAAATTGGATATTAATAAATCCTTATTATTTTATTTAAATAAACCTTTATTCTTTTTAACAAATAGAAATAATTTATTTCATTTGCTTGGCCAAGATTTAATTTGGCTCTTTAAAATAATCCTTATTTATATTTCTACCTATGCTTATCAAAACCATAACTTTTTATTTAAAGATCCAAAAATAGTGTTATAACTTTATTTATTATTTGTTTATCTTTTTAAATTCCTTTAGGATTATTTGCTCACCATTTGGTATGGATTTCTAGATGGTTGCTTTATTAGCTTTGGGAAATCAATTTCCTTATCTTATTAAATTCATAAGATTTTGTTCGTGGCTCCAAAGTAAGTGAATCCAATTTATATGGTTTTATAATATTTCTAATAGTCATTCTTGATCAATTTGAAATGTTTGTTTGACCAATTTTATATGGATCAAATCCATAGTCTTAGAGATAACTTGAAAATGATTTTCTTCCATTAGGGTTTTAGGGTTTTGGTTCATTTCTCAAGTGTTTAAATTTCCAGATGCATTTATGAAGAATGCATTCCACTTGATTTGAATTTAGTTGGATTCAAATGTTAACCAAAGTTTGTTCAAGATGGGATTTTAAGTTTTCATTTAGAAACAAAAGTTTCTTTTCACCCAAAATTTCAACAATTAATTATTTTGTTTATTTATTTTTCACATTACAAGATTTGGAAAATCTTGGGATGTGATAGTTTTCTACTTACAGGATTCAACCATGCTGGATAAGTACGTTCGTCCGCTCCTCGAACACATCTACGATCTCCTCAGCCTACTACGCCATGGCCGCATAATGTGGATGCATGTCCCAGACCATACCATCCGGAGGAGGAGGTGGTCAAGCTGATATCTCCGCAAGGTTGACATTGGGACGATTCAACCGAACAAGTGATAGAGTTGCCTTCACACCAGCCACCAGCTGATGACGCACCAGCTCCTTCATGTCGCTTGTGTTGCGAAACCTTCCAAGCAAGCCCAAGAAGCTAGAGGGAGCCTAATCCAGAGGGAACATCATGGCCTAGATCGCCGCGAGTGATGATATTGCATGCTTTAGCAGTCGAAGCACTTGATGGATGTGGTCTTGCACTGTCGCAAGAACAACCGCTCGGTCGCGGTCCATCCAAAAGAAGTCGTCGGTCTCCAACTTCGATTGCGTCAAGCAATTCATTCGAATTGCAACACGCTCTTTCTCTTCCTTCGGAAGAAGATTCACAAATGCACAAGAGCAACAGGTGAGAAGACATAAACACCTGTCACAGTCGAAAAGACGAAGGCTCCTGGTGACTTACATTGGAGTTGGTCGCCAACCTGCCGAAATTCCTCAAGGAGAAATTCTTCCCTAGCAGTGGAATGTTTGGCCTTGGACTTCCAAACATCCGCATGACCACGGATCATGAGAACGTCCTTCTCCAGGATTCGGATGCGATCACGCAGAAATAACAACTGTGATGCCTCACTCGGCGGCGGACGGGCGCCAAACATAGGAGGAGGCATGACCACGGGTTCATCACTTGAAGGGCCCTAAGGGTGTACAAGTAATAGAGCATAAAAATCAAGGCATTTCACAGCAATCAAAAGGGGCAATTATATTTACATAAGTTAACCACTATGTGGTAGAGTGAAATTGTCCAGCATAAAGCATTACAAGAGCAAAGGCTAAACAAAAGCAAAATACTGCTACAACTACAAGGCACAAGACCTAGGCGGTAGGATCTAGAGTAGCTTCGGACTCCGAAACTCTAGCTTTGGCCTCCTGCTGGTACTCCAGTGCATATGCGGCTAAGAGGTCAATTAGCTTCGGGACGAAATGCTTGCACTTTGAGGCAAAGGAAGCAAACGCTACCTCGATGCCATCCGCTGCTGTCGGCATCCTGGAGGTGATCTGCTGAAGGTCCAGCTAAGCGCCAGACGCTACCGCCATCGCCAGCCCCATAGCGGTGTCCACCCCTTTCTGCATCCGCTTCTAGCTCGCAGGAGCGTCACCCGCCAAGTCCTTTGCGAGGGAGTTGACGTCATCAAGGATGGTGCCCTCTGGGTTGATATCCTTGTAGAAGCGGGCGAGGACCTCCTTGTCCCATCCCAGCGATTCCACAACAGAGGTGCAGCAATCTTCGATCGTCGCAACAACGTCCGCCAGGGGATCCCCTTGTTCCAAGACACCGCAATCAAACGCAATGCCAGTAGCATCTACAACACATAGCAAAAAATTTGGATGAAAAAAAAGGAACCACACCCGAAGAAAAGCAAACTCAAAAATAAGAACATGGTGGCTTACTATATATTGCTTTGGCAGCAGCCATAAGATTTTCCGCCATGGCCTTCTCCTGTGATGCCGTAGCAGCCGCAAGCTGCTCCTCACGGTCTTGGGCCTCTTGTTGCTAGCACTGGAGGACCTCTGCAGCATCCTTCGCCTTGGTTTTTGACTGGACGAGACTCTTTTCGAGTGCGTTCAGCTTGTGGAGGGCATCATTTTTCTCATCTACAAAACTCAACAAGGAAATATCAAACAAACAAGTCATAGTAAAATTCAAAATAAAACAAAAGGATTCCACGTACCTTGGAGCTGCTTGAGGTTGCCCTCCAGAGCAAGATGTTGCTGGTGTCGTCGGATTGTCGACAAGTATGCCATAAGGGGTCCTAGTGGCATTGGAAGGATGGGGTGTGAGACGTCATGTCGGGGGAATAACCCTCGGTAGGGTCACAAGGGGTAAAACACATCCCAGCTTGGCTTACGCCGAGTGAAGAAAGAACTAGGCCGAGTAAGTATAGCCGGGTAAGAGGATCGTATGCGGCCGACATAGAAACTATGTCGGCCCGTATAGGACAAAGATGTTAACCTTGCAGGAACCAACGAGCCGAGTCTCCCGAGGAGAGGCCGAGTCAGATAGGACGCGTCGCACCTTTCCGAGTGAGGTTCAGGAGGGAACATGGTAAAGCGTGGTCAAAAGAGAAGGGCGACGCTGGGTGACACGAAAGAACCGGGTGATGCCCAAAGCAAGGGCTGACGTACAAAGTTACTGCGTGACGCCAAGAGGAATAGGAGGCGACGTACCAGAAGACCGTTAGCTATCTAGCTTTGTGGACTTGGCCACTGGTCTTAGTGCAAGCCCATGACCCGGCCCGCATAAAAGGGACCAAGATCCAAACAGTAACCCTAGAACCCAAAGGGGTATAACCTAGCTAGCACCGCCTATATAAGGAGGGGCATATCGGAAGTAGAAGGAGGGTTAGACCAAGTAGGTAACTAGTGCATAGAACACTAGTTCATACAGCTCAAGGAGCACTTGTAAACCTTGATCATCAATAAAATTCCTAAGTGTGGAGAGTTCATCTTGTTCTTCGTGCATGGCTAGACCGTGCACTCCTTCCCTGGTGACCACAAGCACCCTTTCGGCCCACAACTTAAGTCTACCCATGGCATCTGCCTTGACACCACCATGATAGTTGGTGCCCACGGTGGGGCAGAAGCAGGTGCTTGATGGAGTCTTCATCCGGACAGGCAACATCATCGCCAAGAACGGCGAGCGCGTCTACTCCCGCCTCATCCAGAGGTTTGGAGCACTCAACTTCGTCAGTGACAACGCGGGGTGCTTCGGGACCAAGCCGTCCCCTAGGGGCGGTTGCTTCATCATGTTCGGCGAGCAGCAAGTCTATGTCGCCGTGCGTGTGGAGCGCACCTATCCGGAACGCATCTTCCTGGCGCCGGATCCACCAGCGGTTCCTGTCGCTGGGAAGCTTCACCAACTCCTCTCCGTTGAGGTAATGATGACAGCTCCTAACCCGACAGCTCCACCAGTAGCTCCAGTAGTGAATGAGAATTCTGGGGGAGGAAATCATGAGGAGACACCAAAGGTTGCGAGAACAGCAAAGGCACCGCTAGAAAAGCCAGAAAACATAGCTAGGAGTAAGAGGGATAAAGAGCTGCAAGATGCAATAGACAAGTTGGCAGAGCCAGTAGCGCAAGCAGCTGATCCAGCACGCGTGTAAGCCGAGTTAGAGGAGGCCAGGATAAATGTTCTGGAGAAAGCAAAGGAGTTAGCACAGTTACAGCAAGATGTGGATTTTACAATCCGAGAGCTCAACTCGGCAAATCGAGTCAAGGGCGCAAAGACCCGGCTTGATGCGACCAGATTAAGAGGAAGAAACCTCAATCAGAAGATGGCAGATGCAACGTCAAAAATAACACCAGAGAACAGCAAAGAGACAGCTGTGCGGCCGACATACAATACAGCAGCAGCTAACCTGTGAGCCGCAGAAGCAGCAATGGTAGAGCTACCCCATTTGACAGGTGAAACAAAGAAAAAACAACAAGAGAGAGTCAACGAGCTGGTAAGAGCAGCTAGCATGCTGAACGAAGCCTACTACAAGGCGAATCTGGGTATAGCAGGGAGGTCACAGCTAGTTCATTCGGCAACTCCTTTCCCGGTGCGATCAGCAGGTCATACGGCATCCTCGCCCGGAGCGGCGCCAAGACCGAGAAAAGAAAAGAGTGTGGATTCAGGGAGGAACAAGCAAATGATCACCTATGACCTGGCAATGGCTCAGGGAAACCCAGCGCATGCACAGGGAACGAGAAGAAATAATGCCTAGGGAAATGAGAACCAGGAAAATGCAGGCCGAGAGAGGCAAGCAGGAAAAAAGAATGAAAATGGAGGGCAAAATTTCGCGCCTCAACCTAGCCGTGGAGCTCACTCGGCAGGAGGAGGAAATACAGCACCAAATAATGCTCTAGCTCAACCCGAAAGAACACAACAAAGCACGCGAAAAGCAGCACAATAGCCTGCTTACCCGAACGCAAACAGGTATAATGATGGTTACTCGGCGATGGTGAACGACGGGCATGAATTGCCGGATCACGCATATCAAGCGATGGGAGCCAGACTCGGAGGCAGGAACCTTTGGCTGAAGCTTGACCGAATAAAGATGGCATAGCTGATTGAGTCACAAGGTCCACCATGCTTGGGCCCAAGGATCATGAAGGAGCCACCTGTACCAAATTTCCACCTAGCCAGAGGAACAAAAACTTACGATGGAAGCACAAATCCAGAAGACTGGCTAATAGATTATGGAACTGCTGTGAAAATAGCGCTGGGAAATTTGAGATGGGCAGTACGATATGTACCGCAAATGCTAGAAGGACCAGCACGGGTATGGCTGAACAATTTGCCACCTGGAAGCATCAACAGCTGGAACGATTTTCAGGACGCTTTTGTGAGCAATTTCACGAGCACCTACAAGAGTCCGAATCACCCACAACTGGTAGAAATGTGCAAGCAAAGGACGAATGAGACAGACAGAGAATTCCTCACAAGATGGTGCACAATGCGCAACTCTTGCAAAGGGGTAATCGAGTCACAGGCAATCGCTTGGTTTGCTCAAGGATGCATACACCAAAGTGTGTTGTGGCAAAGGTTATAGAGGGATATGTCGGCAATCTTGGCAGAAACAATAAGAATTGCTGACTCGTATGCGTTAGGAGATCCGACTCAGCCTCTGCTCATGTGGGCAGATGGGATGACTGAGACTCAGATCTATGACGCTGCTGGGTCGCAAAGGAGTCAGGAAAGATCTGAATACAGAAGCAAAAGAAGAGATGAAACACCAGACTACAGATATGGTTCAACTCAGGTTGCGTCCATGAGTCAGGATCATCCAGATGCTAGAAGTAGCCAACGTGAAAGAACAAATGGAAAACAGCAGTGGGTACCAAAGAATGATGGCAAAAAGCCATATGAACAAAGGAAGCAGTATCAGGACCGACAAAAGTATACCTATGAGATGATGCTGGACTAGCCATGTAAATTTCACACGCCTAGTCCGAGTAAGCCAGCAAATCACACATCAATACAATGCACTTGGTTTCATAAAGGAGATAGAGTGGATTCGCCGTGTAAGCAGCTACCACCACCTCCCCCTCCACCACTCACAGGAGGAAATGCTCAAGCTATGGGAGCTGATAATAGATATGAAAACATGCAGCCAATGTATCATAATCAAGAGAAAAGGGAAGATGTGCACCAGGTGCACAATCCAAGAGGTGATGATGCTTACGTCGGCCACGGAACTAGAAATGAGCACAGAGAACATCACCAGAGCTATGTCGTCTTTGTCATAGAGCCGAACGACAAAAAGAGTCAGTAGAGACGGATGATGGAGGTGAATACCACAATGCCGGCAATTCCTAAGTACATCACTGGTCTGAGCAAGAAATGACTTGGAGCATAAAGGATCACCCCAAGATCATGCCAACCCCAAGAGGTTATGACCTAGTCTTAGATCCAACTTTCATGGGCCCTGATATCAATGTGAAGTTTTCCAAGGTACTGATCGATGATGACCTAGTCTTAGATCCAAGTTTTCATGGGCCCTGTAGCATCAACATCATGTACAAGGATACCATGCTCAAGTTAGGCATTACCATGAACATGCTGGAGCCGACTAAGACAACTTTCCATGGCATCGTGTCGGGATTGTCCTGTTAGCCAGTTGGCAAGATCTGGGTCGACGTCTTATTCGGTAACAGAGAGAATTGTCGCACTGAAGCCGTAGAGTTCGAGGTGGTCGATTTAGTCAGCTCGTATCATGCCATACTCGGTAGGCCGTCTATGGAGAAGTTTATGGCTACTCCTCACATTGCTTACTTAAATATGAAGCTTCCAGGCCCATGTGGGGTGATCACAGTTGAAGGAGATTACAAAAGGTCCATTGGTGTGCCTCAGCCGGATCTTCACTGGCCGAGTCACTGGTCATAGCACAGGAAAAGCATCAAATGTTGGAGGTGTCAGCATTGGCCAAAGCAGCACAAATGTCCATGCCGACACTCACTAATCTGCATGGCAATGTGTCATTTCAAGCTACCAAAGAGACCAAGAAAATACAAGTGGTTGAGACTTTCCCGGAGCGTACAGTTAACATTGGGGCTGGGCTCACTGACAAATAGGAAAGCGAGCTCACCAGCTTCCTCCGTGAGAATCGGGATATCTTTGCATGGTCCACACAGGATTTGCAAGGAGTTCCGAGGGAGCTGGCTGAGCACTCTCTTCATGTAAGGCCAGATGCTAAGCCGGTGAAGAAACCCCTCCGTCGCTTCGCCAAAGATAGGAGGAAAGTGATAGCTGCCGAGATAGCCAGGCTCTTAGCCGCTGGATTCATCATGGAAGTACTGCACCCGGACTGGTTATCAAATCCAGTCTTGGTCGAGAAGAAAAAGGATGACCCTAACATGGCAGTGGTGTGGCGCATGTGTATTGATTACACGAACCTCAATAAGGCATGTCCAAAAGATTCATTTCCCCTACCACAGATCGACCAAGTCATAGATTCTACTGCTGGGTGTGAGTTGTTGTCGTTTGTGGACACATATTCTGGATTCCATCAGATACCACTGAATCCGAATGATCAAATAAAGACAGCTTTTATCACCCCGTACGTGGCTTATTGTTATCGTACCATGCCATTCGGACTGAGAAATGCAGGTGCAACATATCAAAGATGCATGCAAAAATGCTTGCAAGATCAATTGGACAAAAATGTTCAAGTATACGTCGATGACGTGGTGATAAAAACCAAGCAAAGTCATGCTTTAATTGAGGACCTGCGTCAAACATTCACAAACTTAAGAAGATTCCGGATGAAACTTAACCCGGAAAAATGCACATTTGGTGTCCCGGCTGGCAAATTACTCGGATTTCTTGTATCTAGCCGAGGAATTGAAGCTAACCCGACAAAGATCAGGGCCATCGAAAGGATGGTATTGCCAAAAATCCTCAACGATGTCTAGAAGTTCACAGGATGCCTGGCCTCGTTGAGCAGATTTATTAGTCGGCTAGGTGAAAAAGCCCTACCACTATATCAACTGATGAAAAAATCAGACAAATTCACATGGACACAGCAAGTTGATAGCGCTTTCCATGAATTAAAGAAAATGTTGGCAACAGCACCAATATTAGTGTCACCACTGTCCAAAGAGCCAATGTTGCTCTATGTTGCCGCAACCAACAGAGTTGTAAGTGCAGTAATAGTGGTTGAACACGAAGAAGAGGGCAAGTCAGTCCAAATGCCAGTTTATTACTTGAGAAAAGTGCTCTCTGTATTAAAGAAGAATTACCCTCATTATCAGATATGACATATGGGGTATATATGGCAGCAAAGAAGCTGAAACATTATTTTCAAGAACATCCAATCCGGGTAATATGTGAGGCGCCTATCTCAGATATATTAGGAAGCAAAGATGTCAGTGGCCAAGTCGCAAAATGGGCCATAGAGCTAGCACCATATACTCCACAGTATGATAGACGAGATGCAATTAAATCTCATGCTGTTGCAGATTTCTTCGTAGATTGGATGGAGATGCAGTACGAACCACCACTGCCAGAGCCGAATTACTGGAAAATGCATTTTGACGGGTCCAAGACAAAAATGGGTCTGGGCGCCGGGATAGTTCTCACATCGCTAAAGAGGGATCGGCTCAAGTATGTGCTAGAGATCCATTTTGCTGCTTCCAATAACGTTGCCGAGTATGAAGCACTTGTCCACGGCATCAGAGTGCCCAAAGAGATTGGCATCAAAAGTATCATGTGCTTTGGCGATTCGAATTTGGTGATTCAGCAAGTTTCTGGGCATTGGGAGGCATTGGACGCAAACAAGGCGTTATATCGTTCCATGTGCAACAAATTTTGGGATACTTTGACGGGTGTGAATTCCACCACGTCCCAAGAGCAGAGAATGAAGCAGCAGATGTACTATCCAAATTAGGTTCGTCTCGGTAAGAAATACAACCAGGAATAGTATTGGAACACCTTAGGAAACCATCGATCAAGCCATCACCAGAATCCGAGTCGATCAGGGTCACCCTAGCGAATCAGGAGTCAGACGTTGTGCCAATGGATATTGATTCAGGGGCAGTTTCAAGTCACTTGGGAACTGATCCGTCCAGATCAGGGATAGCCGAGTCACACTCGTGGACTCCTCAGGTCATGTCAGCAGAACATATGTCGGCTGAGCCCATGGAAATTTATGGGGAAACAGATCCGGAACCACTAATACCAACATGGGCACAGCCAATATTCAACTACTTAAAGGATGGAACTTTGCCGAATGATGAGATATTGGCGAGGCAAACAGAAAGAAGAGCAAAAGCATACACCATAATCAACAAGGAGCTGTACAAGAGAAGTGTGTACTGCAGCGTTGCATTAGCTCAGAGAAAGGCCAAGCGATTTTATTGGATATTCACCAAGGAGAATGTGGGCACCATGCATCATCAAGGGCATTGGTAGCCAAGGCATTCCGACATGGATTTTAATGGCCAGGTGCACTGGCAGAGGCACACGAGCTAGTTGGAAAATGCAATGTTTGACAGCATTATGCATCCAAGTCACACTTACCAGCGTCCGAATTAAAGACTATACCAATCATTTGGCCATTCGCGGTATGGTGCCTAGATATGGTAGGACCATTCAAACCAGCAATGGGAGGCATGACTCATATATTGGCGATGATTGATAAGTTCACCAAATGGATAGAAGTGAAGCCCATCAAAAAATTGGACGATAAAATAGCTGTCACATTCTTAAGGGACATAATCCTAAGATATGGTTACCCACACAGTGTAATCACAAACAATGGCACGAACTTTGCTGAAGGAGCTTTTGCTCGATTCTGCGGAAAAAACCGAATAAGACTCGATATAGCATCAGTCGCTCATCCAGAATCAAATGTACAAGTTGAACGAGCTAATGGCTTAGTTCTATCCGGGATAAAACCCCGTTTGATGGAACCACTCCAGAGATCACCTGGTTGTTGGATAGAGGAACTACCCTCAGTGCTATGGAGTCTAACAATGAGGTGACCCAGCATACCACTGCATGTGTAGTACACTATAATCGTTGACATGACATCCACAGAACACCGTTCTGTAAATATCACATCCCTCAGAGTGGTACAACAGAAACATTGCGGGTCCATATTACAAAAGTACACACATTATTATTATTACAATACCGGAAGTTCAAGACTTCCAAAAGATCCAACTTACAAACCAAAATATAAGATGTTCAGCGGAAATTAAAAGTAAAAACTTCGACTAGGAGTGGGGCTCAATAGCTTATTCTATCGAGTTTATGCTGCTCGGCTCTGTTAGTTACTACTAACTAGACACTTAAGTGGACTCGTTCTCATCGACACCGTAGCGGATCTCGTAGTCCACGCCTTCAACTCCTCCGGATAGATCAGGTTCCTTGTAGAACACGTCTTCTTGGCATTCGGCTGCATACATTGGCACGTCTTCGGGATCCTCAGAGTCTAATCAAGGGATCAAAGGAAAGGATGAGTTACAACGTTACCCAACAAGTTCATTATATGCAAGGTGGGAAGTTTGATGCTCTAACTACCACCTCGGATTATAAATCCTTGGAACTATGCAGTTTTTGTAAATATTTCTTCAAAGGTTGACTTTCTTCCAAAAAACTATGACAATCAGCCTTCACAGGTTGACCAGAACTTTCATGGAGTTCCTTTCCGGCCGCATTCGTAGCTCCTTCCCGGAATAGGGAGTAACAAGTTACAGTTCTACACTCTGCAGAGGTGTGTTACTTTACCCATGAGAGATCAACTCCTTGTTGCACAAGCGGGCGTACTTTCCCGTCCACAATTTCCATGATGTGGGGCCCAGTAGTTGGTCCAAGACAATCACTGCCCTCTTCGCGACCCCGCATGCCTCCTTGGTGTACACCATGCCCACATAATGAATTACGGCAATGGTTTGTACAAACCGATAGATGCCAGAACTATCGTGGGACGATGAGGGTTCCCACCCATATGCTGCATATCCTCTACGAATTACCAATTAATATGCACGCTACGAGGATAATAGCCACGACATGCACATCCGGCTTCATGCGAGAGGAAGAAGATACAGCTGACTTCTCTGTCCCATTCCAAATCTCATGGCTAACGTGTAATATACGGCGCTAGAATCACTGATGTTAGGGGTTATTAAGTCCCTATTTGATCATCATTGTTGCAATTAGAACTCTAAGTTCTATTGCTCCATTATATCACCACTTAGGATGATATCTATGATTTCTTTGTTTATGAAAATAATATTTTCTTTCTTTTATTGCATATATGTTAACACACAATTTGCAAATACTTTGATAAAGACTCTTCAAAGGACATGAGCAAGTGATGAACTTGCCTTGTGATGGCAAGGTAGTGAAGTCTGATGCTCCATTATTTATTAAGCAACTTGGGCTGGCCCCTTGGGCTTATTAGGCCAGGGTGGCCCAAAAGGGCAGGGTCAAAAGATAACCCCGAAGGGTTTTGGCCCACCCAGCCCACTCTGCCTCCCTTCTCTCCCTCGACCTTATCCCCTCCTCCTCTGACTCGACCCCGTGGCCGGCGATGCCGCCACCGTCGATTCCTGCCGTCGTCGGCCGTTCTGGCCGCCGCCATGGTGCGAGTTGGGGTTGTCGATGACGTTCTTTCGTTTTATCCACTTGGATTTGACTCTGGGGCTTCCCCGTGGTCAGTTCCACCCCATTTCCGAATCCTAGGGTTTGGAAGAGATGCTGTCGCCGCCGCCGCGATCCCGCCTGCGGTGGTGTGCTGGTCTCGTGCGCTCCTGTGGCCGCCGTCGTGGCAGGTGCAGGTTGCAGCGCCCCTCTGGGTGCTCCCTATGCCGCCGCAGTTCGTCGGCCCCTCTGCTTCCTGTTCGATTCATCAGCGAGGACCTCGGGTAAGTTGTCCCTGTGGTGTTTGTCCATGCTACTGCCATGATTCTCTCTATGTATCTAGTGGCTTTCATGCCGAGTGACTATGTTCTGGTTGAGTTCATCTCTGGATTAGAGTTCTTGCTCTGATTAGGGTTCATAACCCCCTGTTGATCATATCTATGATGCTTTAGATCTAGTATTGTTCATATCTGATCATGGGAAATGATTGTCTGTTTTGGTTAATGATTGATAGAGGCTTTGATGATACTAGTTGCCTGTCAAATTAATTCTAGTGGTAATCCACCATGATCCATGCTAGTGTTTCAATGAAATCCTTGATTGGATTATGTTGTTTGGTCTGAGAAGTTTCTCTACTGTCAAAATACTTGTACTGACAGTAGATTTTTCTTAGTAGTTGCTTACTGCAATTATAATGTGGGCTTGTTTGAGATTATACACTCTGAATCAAATCATTACATGTAATGATTTTCAGTGGATGTAAAGATTCATTTTAATGTTGATTCCTGGAACTTGGCTTCAAGAAAATGATATGTAGTGGTTGTCCCTTTTTATCTGTGGAAGCTAAGTAAAGATTGGTTTTAGCTCATTAAGAACTTGTCCTTGTGATACCATTGTATTCTGGCACACAAGTGATTTGAATTTTATTTCTGGGCTTAGCTTGATTAAGCTTGTGATTAAATCTGATAAGATGATATGGAAGCTTTTATTAACTTTCCTGCCTATGATGTTGGTCTGAGGCTCTAGGATGTAATTCCTAGTTAGTTGGCAATAGTTTGTTTGAAACTTATAGATTTAGAGGTGCTACTCTCTCTCTGAGAGATGTGCCCTGATCTGTTAAGATCAAATGAAAATGATCTAAGTTGTAAAAAATAACACTGAACCCAGTGATGCTGGTCTGAGGGTTTAGTGCTTGTGGTTGATCTTGATTTCTTATCCTTATACTTGAAATCTCTAGGATAGATGCACTCCTCTTGGGTGATTATTGAGAGATTATCTCATAAAACAGCACATGCTTTTATTTAGATATATGATGAAATCATGGGATGGTTTTATGAGGCTCACCACAGATTCTGATGTGGATGTAGTAGATTGATGATGATCTTGACTTTATATAGATCTTGATCTGCTTTTGCTATGCTCATGAGCTTGCTCTTGAGCTTGCCTGCTCCTCCTAGCTCCTGGGCTTGGCCTTGCTATCCACCAGATCCATCCCCCTCCTTATGTCACCATCCTGGTGATGTTTGGGTTGATCTGGGTGATTGGTTTTGGCTGCTGTTCTTGGTTTGGTTGTTGTTCACCCTGGCTGTGCTGGTGTGTTGTGTAGTGGAGTGATGCACTGAGGTGTCTCCGTGGCTATGTTGTGGCTTTGTGTTGCTGGATGTGCTTGTGTGGTCGACAACACACCATCTGCATGCTTGTGTATGTGCAGCTTGTGTGCTTGCTATGCACATGTGGATAAGTTCAGAAAGTTTAAACTTACTATTACCAATCTATTTTTACCCTGGCTGGTGAATTGGTCCCTTTTGGCTGTCATCTACATTCTGGCTTGAATTTATGAAAGATGAAATATTTCATATTGGTGAAACTTGCCCCTTTTTCCACATTTCTCAATGATGAGATTGTCAAGTGCACCTCACTGACATATCTGAGAGAAATATACTAACACTGATCCTATTTTGTTTTCTATTTAATCTTTGTTTTGTAGGTACAAAGATAAAGATGAAGATTTAGTGTAGTTTTAGATATAGGATAATTAGTAGATATACAATTGTAACTTTCTTGTTCTTTTGTAATTTTTATTTTATAATTCTTGTAATCTTTATTTTATTCATTTGTAATAAAGATTATATATTTATCAATAAAGAATATTCTTTTTCTTTATTCTTTTTGTAAATTGTGAAGTTTGAATAACTTTAGTAAGTTCATTCTTTGTAACTTGTTTATGTATATAAAATGAATTTCACATACAATATTGTTTTTAGATAAGATTTAGGTTATAATACTTTTCTCTTAATTAATTCAAGATTCAAATCTTATATCAAAATCATTTAAATTATAAAACACTTAAGTTTTACAAATCGAAACTCGTTTCAAAAAACACAATTCCTTTAAGATCATATCAAAGTTTATATCAATCCTCCTTTAAGACTAAACATACTCTCAAAGTAAGAAAGAAACTTTGATCACTTCAGGGTTTTTATTTGGCGGAAATTTTACTCACATTTTCTAAAATGAATGCATGCAACAATTCATATTCCTAAATCTACCCTTCGTTAGTTCCTAAATACTGGGATGTTACAAACAACAACTCCGAATCGGTCAATAGGCTACATGCCATTTTTTCTCGTGTATGGGGCAGAAGCAGTTTTGCCTGCCGACATAGAGTATGACTCGCCAAGAGTAAGGCAATACTCGGAAGCCAAGGTAAAAGAGGACCGAGAAGATGGAGTTGACTTACTCAAAGTGGCAAGGGAATTGGCACTATCCAGATCCACTATATATCAACAAAATCTCCGACGCTACCACAGCCGAAAAGTTCAACCTCGTGTTTTTCGAGAAGGGGATATGGTGCTAAGACTAGTGCAGCGCACAGAAGGAATGCATAAGTTATCACCCCCATGGGAAGGTCCATTCATTGTAAGCAAAGCATTGCACAATGATTCATATTATCTCATAGATCTTCGTGAAGCACAAAAGAACAAGGCGGACATGGAATGTAGCACTGCTTCGCCCCTTCTTCACTTAGGAGAAGTAGTGCATGTATCACTCGAACTCTCATATGTCGGACATTTGTGTCGTCTATGTGCTGATAATAAACTGGTATGATTTGAAAAACTGACTCGGGGACTGCCCCTTATGTTTATCCTTTCAATTATTTTATGTCGGCTAGCATAACACCCAAAGCTTATCTCGCAAAAAGTAGTGTTTACTCGGAAAAAATCAACTCTTCGACTATGTTGTTGTCCGAAAACACGGCTTCATGGCAAGCAAGAGAAAAAGATGCATGACGAGTAAACATGAACGCCGAATAAGTACAAGGAGAAACGTGAGTCGACCCTATGTATTTTTCCTAACCCACTGCAGGTTATATCGCATAGTGTGTTGAATGATCCTCGGCCAAGTGATCTAAGTTTCATACCCGCTAACTATATCCTTAGTACTTTGATACTCTAATGTCGAACGCCAAAAAAGCTAGACAAGAGCAAAAGTCAAGGAAAGGTGAAACGACAAAATGAGACTCGGGGACTTGCCCTTGGATGATTCACACTCAAAATATAACAAGATGTTTAAATCCTTATCGAAAGGCACACAACCAAACATAAGTGCAATGTATATTACATTTGTACCCGGCATACCGGGGATCTCATCAAAGTTCAAGTATTTGTCATATTCAGTCTAAGAAGCAGCAGGACTCGGAGGAGCAGTCTTGCACCTAGGAGCATCGCTTGGAGCATCTGCCGAGTAAGGGGCATCAGTCGCCGAGTCGTCAGGGCCGTCCGACTAGGTGGCCTTGCTGTCGGCACCCTCCTCATCAGCAACTTCGACAAGTGGTTCACCAAGGTCGAGGAAGTTGGGCCCGTCGCACCAAGCGTGCACCATAGTATACTCGATCATGGTGTAGGCTCGCTCCTGGCGTCTCTTGGTCAACTCAGGATCATTCATCCACTTTCCGTCCCCCCTTATGTGTGCAAGCACATCAAGATTGATGTCCTCGTACCATGAGATCATGAAGGAAAGAGCCTTATCCGCTGCAGCTCGGCCGACCGACTCACGCCACTAGTCTAGCATGTCTTCGGTGTGAAGCAGCCTTTCGGCAAGGGGCTCGATGAGTGTGGGTGCGTCTTCATCCGGCCAGAGCATGCGAAACGCATGAATCGCTGATTTGATCAAGTCCATGCCGCATGACTTGAGGGTCTTGACGCGCTCCGAAAATGCTTCGAGATGCTCGTTGTTACTCACCTCGCCATCAGCTGGAGCACCAGACTCGGCTCTCACTTTCTTCATGTTCCGAATGGCGAACATATTGGCCTCGGGAAAGTTCTCTGCAAGCAAAAGAGAATATTAGAAAAGTAACAAAGGGGATGACAAAGTCAAGAACAGAAAGCACAATGCAAAAAAGGGAAAGAACTCACTACCGAGAAAAGAGTTGATGGCGCCGAGTTTGCTTTGCCAAGCCTTGGCCTTGGCTTGGAGCGTGTCCAGGTCCATGTTCGCCGAATCAACCGCCATCTTGACCTCATTGAGCAGCTCCCTGGTTTTCTCGGTGCTGGCAGCATGTTGGCCGTCTTTCTCGGCAAGCTCCTCCTTCATCCCCTTCACCCCGGATAGATGTTTCTGCTCCATGTCGGCCATTAGCTTTTTCAGCCGGGTCACCTCGTCTCGCTCCTTCTGGAGTTCTACTTGGTTCTTCTCTGCTTATTCAGAACAAATTACTCGTCAGCGGCAACAGAACTATCTTGACCCGTCAGGATAACAAGGCAAGAGAATGGCTTGAACACAAAACAGCACGAGGAAGGCTAAGAACTTACTCTCCGTCTCGCTGATCTGCGAGTGGAGCGCATCGATGGTGGACTGGGCAGAAGCTGTGGGAAAGCAGCGAGAAAAGACTAAGAAAATGAAGCAAAGAAAGATACACCGGATAAAGATATGGCGAGTAAGATTACATTGGCCTTGGGTCTCGACTTGCAGCTTCTCATAAGCAACTTCGAGCTTGCGATGCTCCAGGAGGAGAGCCTGATGCACCTTGGTACGCTCATTATGCGTAAGCTGCAGAAAGGAAAAGGACAGTGAATAAATGGAAGTCAAGCTCAAAGCCAGATAAATAGTGATTCCTATCTTAGAGCTTATAGCCGAATAATTTTCTCATTCGGCAGTAACCTCGGGGACTAGGGATCGAAAGTCTAACATGCGAGCTTGGCATAAGGAAATAAAAGACTGAGTTATTGCTTGGATCTTACAGCAGAGTAAGTTCCTCACTCGGCAGTAACCTCGGGGACTAGGTGATATGTATAACAGAAATACTCATCAACACAAAAGAGTAGGAAGGTTATTTACCTCGTTCACTTCATCCGCGCGAGCCATTAAGGTGATGGCCAGCTGGGTCATGTCAGAAACAGCCTTGGGGCCCAGCTTCAGCTTCTTGCCAGCGCGGGTGCTGACCTCTTGCTTGCCAGCTGCATTCCAGGCCAGAGCATAGGGCTCAGCGGAACCAAGGTCATACCCGCTGAGCGTCCGAGTGAGAACTTGCCCCTTCTTTAGGGTAGTTCCCACATTGGCGTGGGTTGCAGCGGCACTAGTGTGAAGGGTAACAGCTTTAGAGCCATCACCTGACCCGGCAGCCACAGATCCGCTCGGTTTACCCATTGGGACGAGCATTGTTGCTAATGTCGTGGGCCGGATCTGAGGAGAGGTACCCGGAACACAAACCAAAGTTGTTTGTTTGGTGGAGGTGGTGTTGCCGGATGAGGTGCGAGCCGGACCAGGAGCCGTAGGCCGGGTCTGGTTCTTTGACAGAAGAGGAGAGTGAGCAGATTTGTTGGGAGAAGAAAGAGGAGCCGACTGAGTGGGCTCAGCAATTTTGCTGGCACCAAGATCAGGAAGTTGTTCATGTGCACCAGCTTGTGGGCTGGTGCCAGTGGAACAGGTGGTGAAGGTTTCCTCGGCGCCAGCATCGCTAGCACCAAGATCAGGAAGTTGTTCCTGGCCAGCACCAGGGGTGCTGAGCCGAGTCTCCTCCGCCGGGTGCGCCACCGGGTCTGACTGACACTGAGAAGCATGAGCCTCAACAGTGGAAGCCTCGACTCGAACGGGGTTCTGCACCGTAGAATCAGTCGGAGCAGGTGCACGCCTTAGCGGCAAGGCGATGCTAGGAGAAGCCTGGTTAGCCAACAGAGGCGCAGCGCTGAAATCAACAAGACACGCATAAGAAAACAGTAGCAACGCATAAGAAGGAAAAAAGTAATGTAAGCAGAACAAAAAAGCTTACCCGGTGACAACCGGATCGCGCAGTAGGTGACGCGTGACTCGGCGCCCAGCAGCTTTGCGAGTCTCAGCCAGCTTGGCAATAGCAGGAGCAGCGGTAGTAGCCTTGCTCTTTCTGTCTGGCTGAGTACTGGAGGAGGCCCCGTGTCGCTTATTCGGCTTGGCGACGGGGATTTTGCCGACTCCGCCCACGCCGAGAGGTGGAGTGTCATGTACCTAGCCAGCTGCATAAGTAAATGACAGGCTTACTCGAATAAGTTAGTGGGCTAAGGTCACAAGGCAAGTACCTCCAAAATCTTACAATCATCATCCTCATCATCGTCAGACCAATGTTGTAAGGGGTTTCGAGTTTGACTCTTACCCGAAGTTGAAGCAGCAGCCGCATGCGGAATGGGCATGAAGAACTCCAAATCATACTCGACTTCGTCGGAGTCGGAGCGATCCTCGTTGTAAGAGCTAGGAGCGACAGTATTGTCATCAACCTGGTGAACAAGGTTCTACGAAAGACAAACAAAATAAGTATCGAAAACTAGACTAGAGTAGCAAACGAGCTAAAGCTGACTTGGCAGTAAAAGTGACTCGGAAACTTACCCAGGGGACAGGCTTGACCCGGCTAAACGGAGGGCAGCTCCAAGCCTAATCATCCGCCAAATTCAGCTTGAAGATTGACCTTACTCAGCGAGCCACAGAATCGTGGGTAAGCTCCTTTGTGGAGTGCCGAGTGGGGTCATGGGAGCCACTCATGAAGCACATCTTGTGTCTCCTGGCTTGGATAGGGCTTACCCGGCGTGAGATGAAGGTGCACATGAGGTCCGTGTCGGCGAGATTGGAGTTCTCATCCGGCAACAATAACCTTTCCAAGATCATATTGGCCTCATTCACCGCAGCGTCTTGGTCGCGCGGGTCAAGCTGCCAGAACTTCTTGTTGGGGACCTCGTCCGAGAAAGGGGGAGTCGGATGTAATCGGTGGCCCGGCTGTTTTTGACATAGAAGAAAGTCCTATGGCATTTCTTGCAAGAGTCAAGGCCAGTGACCCCAGGAAAGATGGAGTCTCTCCTGGGTGTCATGCTAGTGGCACCACACCGAGTCGGTTTCTTCTAGGCTCGGGGAGCGCCAGGCTGAGGGACAACTTGCACCCTAAAACTAAAATATTTGGCCCACAAAAGACTGTAGGCCAAATGCAAAAATAGGCCTCGCAAGCGGAAATGAAGCAGGAAAGGCAGCCAATCGTGTTGGCAGGCAGATGATGGTTTTGGAGATGGAAAGTGGAAAGAAACAAAGAAAATAAACCGCTCACTGGCAGAGTGAAACCTCACTCAAAATGAGAGAGGAAAACCACCCTTTCATTCGCATCGGGTTTGGGGGAGATCTCACCGGCGGGAAGACGACAGTCAACCTAGAGCGGGATGCGCCTGGTGGAGCGAAGCCATTCGAGCTCCTCGGTGGAGACCTCCGAACCCTCACAACCGTCGCGCTGGCCGGCAGGAACCTCCTGTTCTTCAGCCCCTTCAGCGCTATCGTGTGCGTCCATGATCCTCCTGGACTCAATCTCCTCCGCCGTTGGAAGGGGCTTGGAAGAACAAGGACCCATAGTGGAATGAGAAGAGGAAAAGGGCAATCGCAAGGCAAGAGCAGAAGGCAAGAAAAAACGCAGAGGAGGAAGTTGGATTTTGGAGGCGTGAGGAAGAAGAAGAGGCAATGGGGAAACTGAACGGGCGAGGGAAGTTGTAATCCCCTCACCCCTACTTAAGGGCAGTAAAAACCCTGATCGTGGGATCCCCCTGCCCCGTGCGGCCAGCGTGTGGCCGTGTATCCGGCCGAGTGAGCCAATCAGCGGGCACCACATGACAACAGTACACAAAAAATCCCCTGCCGCGTCACAAAAGGAAGGACAAGGGGCACAAACCAATGGGACGGCCACAGTGACGGGAAATAACTACACAGCCATCACTGTGCAGTCAGGGCATGGAACAAAATTTGAGGAAAGTTACCATGATTACCAGCTATCAGTGACTGAAGCACGCCGAAAATGACTCGGAATTGGCCAAAATGACTCGACACGAGGCAAAAACGAGCCAGAAAGTCAAAGAGTAGACCCGAAAACTATCAGACAGACTCGGCAAGATGCAAGATTGCACCAAATAGGGCGCCCTAAGCAGTAAATAAAGAATAAAGAAGAAAGTTCCAATTACACTAAAGGAACCTGGAGATGCCTAACAGCTAGAACTGCTAGACCCCACCAGCTTCGAGGACTAATGTCAGGGGAATAACCCCTGGTAGGGTCACAAGGGGTAAAACACAGCCCAGCTTGGCTTACGTCGAGTGAAGAAAGAACCAGGCCGAGTAAGTATGGCCAGGTAAGAGGATTGTATGCGGCCTACATAGAAACTATGTCGGCCCGTATAGGACAAAGATGTTAACCTTGTAGGAACCAACGAGTCGAGCCTCCCGAGGAGAGGCCGAGCCAGATAGGACGCGTGGCACCTTTCTGAGTGAGGTTTAGGAGGGTCCATGGTAAAGCGTGGTCAAAAGAGAAGGGCGACGTTGGGTGACACGAAAGGAGTCGGGTGACGCCCAAAGCAAGGGCTGACGTACAAAGTTACTGCGTGATGCCAAAAGGAACAGGAGGCGACGTACCAGAAGACTGTTAGCTGTCTAGCTTTATGGACTGGGCCACTGGGCTTAGTGCAAGCCCATGACCCGGCCCGCATAGAAGGGACCAAGATCCAAACACTAACCCTAGAACCCAAAGGGGTATAACCTAGCTAGCACCGCCTATATAAGGAGGAGCATATCGGAAGTAGAAGGAAGGTTGGACCAAGTAGGGAACTAGTGCATAGAACACTAGTTCATACAGCTCAAGGAGCACTTGTAAACCTCGAGCATCAATAAAATTCCTAAGTGTGGAGAGTTCATCTTGTTCTTCGTGCATGGCAAGACCATGCACTCCCTCCCCGGTAACCATAAGCACCCATTCGGCCCCCAACTTAAGCCTACCCATGGCATCTACCGTGACACCACCATGACACGTCGGATGTTCCAAGAGCGGTGAGCACAAGTTTACCCAGGTTTAGATACGACTACGGTGATCAGATCCTACTCCTGCTAGCAACCCAGTAATATATCAACGTCAGCAGGATGTTACAGCGGATTAGAAGAGCGGTTCACCTGTGCGAGTTGGTGGTGGTTTTGTATCGAGTTGTTGCGTTATGCCCTAGAGGCTCCCATTGGGTCCCTTTATATAGTACAGGAGAGACCTATCCGACTACTTTACAGAGTCGGTAACTATGTATAGCTTGGAATACAAGTAATACAGCAGGCCTAAGTCGGTAACTCTTCTGGGCCTTGTCGTAGCCGGAACTGGCTCCTCCTCTTTCTCTAACTGGGCCGCCCGTGAAGCAAAGATCTAACCCGTTGGTGGGCCACCCTAGTCAGCGAGTCCTGTGGGTATACCCGGAAAGTATATCCCCAACAGTATCCGCCAGAAGTCTCCAAGATCCGAAGTCGGATAAATCGTCTAGCTTGATGTTTTCTTCGTCTTGAAAATCTTGAAGGGTTCCTGAAAACTTCGTTCATTAATGTAGGATTCCGAGTCGATCGAGTCGGATATATTTTGTTCTGACCTAAGTCTTTTTCCTGCTTGGTTTGAAACATAAGCCGGATTTTTCAGCAGCGTGCGGACTGACAACTTTTCAGACCAGGTCCTGTCACTGACAGGATTTCCATCAGCACGACCATTGGTGGGTCCGTTCCTTACGGAACAGAACGTCGTTTCAATGCCTGCGCAAAAATCGAGGGGGCGGAAGAGTCGCGAGGAAGCTAATTCCCCCTCACCTATACGCGTGGCGCTAATCGCGCATGTCATCGCATGAATCTTGACGTAGAGACACATAAAGAGGGGAGAAAACCCTTTCTCTCAGATTCACCTCTCCATCGATTCATTCATTGCTTCCTCGTACTCCTCGAGCGCTCCGCACTAGTTCCCATCTATGCACCGTGAGAAAAAATCTCTCCTTCCCCCACCAGTCCTTTTTCCTCCAAGATCCATGGCTTCTGCTTCGACCTCAGGAGCGGCGGCAGCGGGTTCATCGACGGCAGAAGAAAGGAAGATGCGGGGCCTTTGGATCCCTAGTGCCATGGACAACGTGGAACTCCAAGTCATGGAGGAAGAAGGATTCATCGTCACCGATGCGTGGCAGAGCGCCTCAGGGCACGCCGTTCCCGCCCCGCTCGATGGCGAGAGGGTGTTGTTTGGCACTCACATCGACCGCGGCCTCATCTTGCCACCGTCGGACTTCCTCGTCGAGGTCCTCAACTACTACGATGTGCAAATCCATAATCTTCCTCCCAACTCCCTTCTTGAGCTTAGCACTCATGCAGCTTTGTGCGAGGGGTTTCTTGGCATTAGGCCAAGTCTCACCCTTTTCCGGTACTACTTTGGTACTCGGAAGAATTACATCAGCGCCGGTGTGCCTTATGTCACCGGCACTCTTAGCTTAGTCCTTAGGAGAAACCGAGTCTATCCTAGTATTAATGATAGTGAGTCCGTCAAACGCTGGGCAGAACTTTCTTCTATCACAAGGATATTCCGGCTCCTGGAAAGGCGGAAGGTATTCCGATGGCGCCACTCCTCACCAAAATTCATGGGATGAGGAGGCGCCGGAGCTATCAGATATTTTGATCCTTGCCAAGAGATGGATCAAGTTTTTGATGAAGCATGAGGGCCTCCCTGGATCTGACTTGATCCACTGCTGGCTGGAGCGCCGGATTCAGCCTCTCCAGCACCACAGAGATCGCCTTATGCACCAAATCACGAGCGACAAGAAGGACAATATGCGGGTCAGTTCAAGCCGGCTTGCGGCGAAGGACTACAAGACCCTCATGCAAAATTTTATCAAGGAAAGAGTGAAATGAAAAGTTCCAAAAGTTTCCATGAAAATGTATATGACCAACCGTCCTCTGACTCCGGTAATTATTTTGACTCTGCTTTTTTGTTTCGTCGTTCTTTTCTGTTATTTTCTCTGACTCTATTTTCATCGATGCTTTTCGACTTTGTCAGCTCGATAAACTCTCCGAGTCCGAGATAGCTCCACTAGAGGGCTATGCTTCAGACGAACCGGAGGCAACGGAGGATGACGAGGTGCAAGAAGTTTCCGCCCCCGCTCCCAAGAAGCATAAGGCGAAAGAAGTGGTTGTTGCTGCTGGTATCCAAGTGCTTCCAGTAGTTAAAAAGTAAGCACCCTGTCTTTTGTTTTCAGTACTTTTGTACCTTTATTTCTTTCCAGAGCACATCAGATATTTAGGATTTTCGTGTTCTAGAGCTAAATCGGCGTTGAAGAGTAGGACCAAGCCAGACAGCAAACCGGGCAACCAGATGCGTTAGCAGAAGCTTGTTATTTCCCCTACTATTCCGCCATCGACCCCATCTAGTACTCCATTAGCACAGGGAGCTTCTGCCTCCCCTGATGCTGTCAAAATCTCGAAAGCCCTAGTCACCGTTGATGACCAGGCAACAAAAAAGGGTGAACTCGTCAAGTGGAATGATCCCATGGTAGTATCCACAGGAACAATGGATAAGGTGGTCGGCTCCGCTATCTCTGGCCTAAAGAGGAAAGAGAAGGACGAGATCCTCAGACTGGCTCAATCCAGTCTTGAAAAGCAAACCTTGACTCCAGAGGCGGCGAGCCAAGAGGAGGAGGACGCCAAGATGCTCAGCCTCCTGGACAAAATTTTCGTCCGGGATGCCAAAGTCGCATTTGGCGAACTTCCAGCGATGGATGTTCCTTCCCTCACCCTTACCGAGAAAGTGTTTCATAGCACCAAACTTGGATTTGAAAAGATGCACCTGGAACACATTGTAATTTTCCGATTCTTATTTGCATTTGTTATCATATCCTCTAGCCCCCAAGCATAAAGTCGGGTAAACATCATTGGATCCGAGTTGATGCTTTTAGGTTGCAAAAGAACGATGTAGTGTAGCCACCAAGGCTCATGCTGTGATTTTTCTTAGTTAAACTTGCAGCTCGAGTCTTAGTATCCGTTTGACGGTATTCCGTCTTTTATACTTACAGAAAATTGCATGTTCTAATCAGGAATTGCTCAAGAACATTAGCAACAAGCGCAAAGAAATCAAGGCTTTGTGTTTTGAGAATTCAAAGTTGAAAGTTGAGAAAGATGAAGCAGAAGGTACGCTTTTCCGACATCTTCTTTGTTAGTTATCTTTTTTGTCATAGTCAAACTTGTTTTGTCCGACTGATATTTTGTCTTTGCAGAACTGTTATGTCAGTCAAGCAAGATGGTGCAGCAAGCCGAAAACTTCAAGGTCTTGGAGATAGAGAATGTTGAGCTCCGGTACAAGCTTGAGAAGCTAACATTAGAATTGGAGAAATTCGTAGTTGCGGTCCTGGAGTCAAGCAATCACGAGACTGTGAGGCTCGAGAAGCTCCTAGCCCTCTGAAACAAAGAACTAGCTGATCTCAAGAAGGACTTCGATATTCAGAGGGATCTTGCCCAGGCCACAGTCAGTGAACTAAACATCCTCCGCAAGGAGCATGCTCAATGGAATCACTCTGTGCTAGGTAAGATTTCCGAATCTTTTCTTTTGTTTTTGTTTTTTCGACTTTCTTTTCAGCTGAATTCTGACTTTTTGGTTCTTTTCCAAAAGGCATAGTTTTGTAGCAGAAGGTTCCAAAAGGAGTGACAAAATACGTCTTAATTTGATCCGACTTTTTCATTAGTATTTGGTGATATCCGGAATATGCGTCGAGAAAACAGAGTAGTTTCGATCCTGCCGTTGAGTCGGTAACTTGATCGATTCTTGGCAAGGGAAACGGATATTTTGGGCATGCCTTGTTCAAAGCGGTATAATCAACACACATCCTTAAATCAATGGTGTCCTTTTTAGGGATGAGTATAGGATTTGCCACGCAATCTGTATGGATGACCTCTGTTATAAAATCCGCAAATTCTAGGCGGGCTAATTCCTTGGTTATTGCTTTGCGCTTTTCATCACCAAAACATCGTAAGGACTGTTTGACGGGTTTAGCGTTAGGGTACAAATTAAGAGAGTGCTCGGCAAGTTCCTAGGTACTCTGGTCATGTCAGATGGATACCATGTGAAGATATCACTATTAGCTTTGAGGTACTCTGGTCATGTCAGATCCCAGCCTGGTATAATGCCATGGAAAGTTACACTACTGTAATTCAACTGGCTCTCGTGTAGCTTCATGCGGTGGAGCGTCTCGATGTAGAGGATGTTGATGTTGCTTCCATCGTCCATGAGTGTTTTAGAGAACTCATAGCCATCAATAAGAGGATTGACGACCAGAGGGTACTTTCCCCGACGATGTGTTTTCCTCAGGTGATCTGAACGATCAAAGGTGATGGTTACCTCTGACCAGTCCAGGAACTGTGGGACAGCCGGAACCGTGGCATTGAGCTCACAAAGAACCACCTTTTTGTCCTTAGCAGGCTGGGATCCAAGGAAGCAGAAGTATGCATCTTTTTTAGTAGGAAAAGTTTTCGTTCCATCCGACTTGGGATCTACAACGGTTCCCCTTCTTCCATGTCGGAATCTTCCTTGGGCTCCTTTCCTTTCTTGGAATTTTTCTTTCCTTTCGTTGCTTGGCTCTATAGCCAGCGGATTCGTCTTTCTTGATGTCGTCATTGAAACGACACTTGGCATTTGTGTGGGTAGATCCTCCGTTACTATCCAAGTGATGGACACAGGGATTGTTGGCAATGTCGGCCCAGGTATAAGTTCTTCCAGGTTGCTGGTCTCCTCTGCCCTGGATTCGGGAAGTTCCTCGGCCTCTAGCCCGGCTGCCTCCGCGCCCTCCTCGTCCTCCAGATCCGAACGTTGCATTGACAGCTGCGTTGTCCAGAGCCGGTTTTTTGTCCGAGGTGTTCTTGCGCTTCTGAGTTTGTTTTGGCTGTTTGGCCGCATTGGGATTGGCCAGAATATTTAGCAGCCCTTCTGAATCATCATCGGCGTCAGCATATTTGCTTTCCGTCTCTATCAATTCTCCGAAATCTATGACGTGATCACGCTTCAGTTTGTGACGTAAAAGTCCGACTGGAAGTCCTGCAATAAAAGCCTTTATCGCAGTTTACTCGTTTACTCCTTCGCAGGAGTTCTTCGTGTTGATCCAGCATCCGAGATAATCCTGGCAGGTTTCTCCGGGTCTTTGGGTGCAACGCTGCAAGTCTCCAACTGTGCATGGCCTTCTGTATGTTACCTCGAAGTTTGAAATGAACGCACTTTGCATATCATACTAGTTGTGAATTGAATTCTCTGGCAATTCATTGAGACATGATCGATCCGTATTCCTCAGCATTAGCGGGAGATATCGGACTGCAACCAGGCTGTTTCCTCCTTTGGTGATGCATCAGGCCTGGAAGAAATCCTGGCGCTAGGTATCTGGCCGAGCCACGCCGTCGTAGGGCTGAATGTGTTTGGCAATACCGAAGTCAACCGGAAATTTGGTTTGACGTATGCATGGTCCAAAGCACTTAGGTCCCACATACACGTCCTCATCCTCGTACCGTGACGCCTCTATGTTTGATTCAATGCGATGGCGAGCGTCATTTGGCGAGATAGATCTGCGCCTTGGAGGCTCGTGGCTTCTGCGTGGTGGAGTCAGATTTCTGCTTCTATTCTCACCAATGCCGCCTCCGCCCCTGCGGCTTCCATGGCTACGACGTGATCCTTCATGGTCGCTGCTGGGGGGTGATGGTAGCCCTGGTGGATTATTTCCGGCTGGGTTACATGGTGGTGGCGGTGGAGCCTCATTATGCTGACTCTGATGCCTGTTTCTTCGGGCACCGTCCCTACTTATTGAGGACGATCTGGATCATATCTTCATCCAGCATTGCCAGCCGGACGGCTCGGTGGTGGCATCCTTAGCCGATCTTGCTCCTCTCGCTGGCGGCGTGTTTCCGGGTCTTCTCGATAGCGGTTGTTTTTCCGACAAGATGGTCTTGATGAGGAACCATTGCCATGATGGCATCTTTGGATGCAGCCGGAATAACTCTTGCCCAGTCACGTGCCGGCCTATGAGAGTGGTCGTTTGAGATGGTTCTTGAATTCTCTTCTTCTTCTCCACGGGGACGATAGCGTTGAGTCGTATCCCTGTGGAGCCTTACATCAGTGCTTGGGTCAGCGCTAGTGTGGCAAAACTCGGACTTTGAGGCCAGCTTGCCACTAAATAAAGCGACAGTCTTCTGCTGCTTTAATCCTTTGTCCAGCAACGCGACGCACTGCTGGACCTTCTATGGAGGCGGATTGTTGGCGAGGATGGCTCGAGTTGCAGCAACATTTTCCAATGGCGTGCTGTAGACTCGGATCTTTTATCCATCTTTTCCGTCGAATATATCTTTGTGGATATCCGGGTTCTTGTTAGCAAGAAACGGACCTCCCCTTGTCTTGTTTGGATGTCGCTTGAAATCTCACTAGTATTTGGCAGGGTCTCTTTCTAACTGCTGCCTCATCTCGACAAGGTGTGCTGCCTCTTCAAGTAGAAACAAGCTGTGCTTTTCCAGGTCCTCAGCCCTTTTCTCCAGCGCCACCGTTGTAAGATCCGAAACCATTGGGATTGGAATCGTGAGAGCATCTCCATAAATTTCACGTGCACCCTTGGTGACAATGTGTCCATCCACAGGAGGGTCGATCGGGCTGGTTTTAATCGGATCTCCGTCCTGATTCTCCATCTCGATCTCTTCATCAACTTTTTCTTCGTTGGTTTCCTCGACGTCCGGCTCTGCCGGTGTCGGATTTTTGTTCTTCTTCTTCTTTGACCACCCAGTAGCCTTAACGTGTGTACCAGTGGCAAAGACGGCTTTCGGTCTGGTACCGGGGGATAAACTTCCGTCGGTACTTTTCGTCATGGTTGGCTTGTGGACCTCGGAGGAATCTCCGGTGTCCATATCATCCTGCGAGGTGTAGCTTTCATCCATGCTATCATATGGACTAAGAGGATTTTCCGGCTCACCTTGCATTTGCTTGGACACATGCTCTTGTTCATACTCCTCCATCTCTTTGTCGAAGTCTCAGAGTTCCTGCGACGTGATTGACTCCTGAGGGGAGCCAGGTGAGTTGACGTTTTCTTCGATTGCGTCTAGGACCGAATCACTACCAGCTCCAGCATCGACATAGTCGTATCAAGTGCTTATGTGGTACACGAAACAGTGATTCTTCTTGTTCATGTTCTTGAGGTATTTGTATAACTTGGTTTCCGCTTCGATGTCAGTAGAGTTGGATCCGTAGCGGATGTACTCCTCATCTATGTATCCAATCTCGCTGGAGAGATCGGATCTAGATTCTTCTTCCGCCTCTTCTTCCACTACAGGAGTGGGCTGGGTGGGTTTGATTTTCTCCAGGATTCTGAACTCTTTCGCCTCTGCGAATAAAGTAGATCCGGATTTTTCTTCCGCCATGGTCATCACCTCAAGAGTGGGTTGGGCGGGTTCAGTAAAACCAAGATAGATATCGATCTCGCCGATTGACATGATCGTGTAGGTCGTCACGGGTTTCGAAACCAGAATCCAAGTCTCACCGAGAAGGATGAGAGGGACATCATTGGCGTAAACCATGCGACCCATGGCGATTGTTTTGCCGATTCCTGCACGCGCAGATTCCGCCTGGAACGATGCTCCAAAGGTCACATTCCCCACGGTGGGCGCCAACTGTCGTCGGATTGTCGACAAGTACGCCATAGGGGCTCCTAGTGGCGTTGGAAGGATGGGGTGTGATACGTCGAATGTTCCAGGAGCGGTGAGCACAAGTTTACCCAGGTTCAGATCCGACTGCGGTGATCGGATCCTACTCCTGCTAGCAACCCATTAATATATCGGCATAAGCCGGATGTTACAGCGGATTACAAGAGAGGTTCGCATGTGCGAGTTGGTTGTGGTTGTGTATCGAGTTGTTGTGTTATGCCCTAAAGGCTCCCATAGGGACGATTTATATAGTCACCGGGGCCTAGGGTTACAGGAGATACCTATCCGGATACGTTACAGAGTCGGTAACTATGTAAAGCTTGGACTACAAGTAATACTACAGTCCTAAGTAGGTAACTCTTCTGGGCCTTATCGTAGCCAGAACTGGCTCCTCCTCTTTCTCTTACTAGGTCGCCCGTGAAGCAATCTAACTCATTGGTGGGCCACCCTGGTCAGCGAGTCCTATGGGTATACCCGGAAAGTATATCCCCAACAGCTGGTCCAGGTGGTTGATGTCACGGATAAAGGGCTACAAAGCAAAATAGCAAACAAGATGAATAAAGGGGTCGGGGAATCACTCGCAAGAAGAAAATAGACTACTTACATGGTCACCCGAAGACTCCGAGGTTTTTATTTGCGTCTTCCGTGCAATAATTTCACGAGCCCCTAGACTCAGGGAGCTCGAGTTGTTGTCTTCGGAGTCGTCCACCATCTTCGGGAATTTTGAAACAACTTTTGACTCCCCATGCCTCTCTTCAAGTTCCTCCTCGAAAGATTCTTCCGAGGAGTTCCTCCTAGCACATTCGAGGAACCAAGTCAACAATAATCTAATACTTAGCATACCAAAATATCAACAACAAGGGATTAGAAACTCACAAAGGAATGTCAAATAAGTCGAAGACCAGGGCCTCCTTCTGATCCTTCTTCTTATAGTCCGATGGCTGAGGAGACATGGCTCGAACTGGCATGGCAGGAATGGGGGACTCTACACCCTCATCCCCAACATGACTCTCAAGGAAGGCAGGACCCATCGGCGTTGGCGGCGTCGCCCCATCTGAACTCTCGCACCGGGACCTCTTTCGAGATAGCCCTTCGCTCTCCTCGGGGGCTTCGGTGGTAGGCGACTGGGCAGCGGGGAGCTTGGACTCAGACTCCGTGTCCCCACCGTCTGGTGAATCCTCGAACTTTTTAGGCAGAGGCGGCATCATGCCCTTTACCTTGAAGTTCTGAGATTTAAAGGACAAAGCAGAAGTTTAGTCAAACAAAAATAGCAAGCAAGAAGCATTCGAAAAGGCATTACATGCAACTACAATTCTTACCTGAGGGACCTCTTTCTTGGCGTGAAAGGGGGTAGTCAGAGACTTCCCTGGAAGACACTCTTCGGCCTTGTGCTTCAGCAAAGGACAAAGCGCCCGGTCGAGATCAGTCAAGGACATCTCCTCTGACAAAACTCTCGTCGGGTCCTTGGGGCCAGAGTACAAAAACATCGGATGCACCCTCGCTTGGAGCGGCTGCACCCGACGCTTGAGGATGGTGCGAATAATATCAACACCATTAACCTCCTTGCCTGCAATCAGTTGGAGCTCCTCCACCCGCTGATACAGCTTCTCCACCTCTTCGGATTCACCCTCCATGATGTCGTTTGACCATGAACGCTTTCGGGTGATCTTCTGGGTGGAGTCGAAGGGCGAGAGCCTGTAATGTTGGTCGTCCAGCTTAACGTCGTGGATGTAGAACCTTTTTTTCCAGCACTCCTGGACAGACTCGCAGAGATAGAAGGATAAAAACTAGATAGTGGGGTGGATGGAAGTCCTACACCCACCCAGTGGATAGACCCGACAGGTGCCAGATTGCCTCTTCACAGAGTAAAGTCTCCTGAAGAGGCTGAAGTGAGGCTCGATACCGAGCCAGCACTCGAAAAGCATGATGAAGCATGCAATGTGGAGAAGAGAGTTGGGTGACAAATGATGGATTTGAAGCCCATAGAGAAAAATAAGCCCATGAAGAAATTCGTGGGCGGGCAGAGAAAGGCGGCGAACAACAAAAGCATAAAACATGACTAGAAACCCTTCGGGTGGGCGTGGCATTACCTCCTAATCAGGAAGGAGAGTGTCGCCCTTGTTCTTGGAGATCAGACCAGACTCGTGCAGCTTGCGCAAGTCCGCATCCCTCATCTGGGAGCGCTTCCATCCACCATCGATGGTGCGGCTGGGAGCGGCGACCTTCTTTGCGGCGCCAGCGACACTCGACCCCGCTGCAGTGGAGGAACTCTTCTTCGACTTTCCCATCTTTTTGGTGCGGCGAGCACAACGATGAGAGCGGAGGAAAGCAGAAGGTACAACGCGGAGAATGTCCAGCGTGCATCACGATCTCTAGAAATGGAAATAGCAAGAAGACGATGGCAAATGATGAAGGAGAAGATTACTCTGTTTTCACCACGTTATAAAAGGACCAGGAAGATGAATAGGAGTTGTTGATACATGAGCCCTAACACGTTCCCTTGATCTTACCGTACGCGTGTCAACAGCCGCCCAAACCGTCGTGAAAACGCCGCCCACTATGCACAGGAATCGAGGAGGCTCCATAATTTTTTCCAAATTTATGTGTGACTAGTCAAATCCATGTCATAATGTGGGACACACGATCATCACGTCACATCGTCTCTTCTACCGCAGTTGGTTAAGCTCAACAGGCATCATCAATGATGTCATCAAAGCAAAGCCAACAACGGCTTGAAACTTTTAACTGAACAAAAGTACTTACTCGAGTCTGCTCGACCAACTACTCGGGGCTACTCCTATCAGGAGTGCTGGTCGCGCACCTGAAAAATTACAATAGTAATAATACCTGGAAGAAATCTTCGAGTCCTGCATCAAGTCTATGACTCCACTACAGACTCGGGGGCTACTCCCAAAGGGATCACTGGTCGCGCAGTCGAAAAAAACATTAGCATGGATGACATCTGCAGAATTAAAGTCTCTGCTCGAGTCTACGACTCGAACAGACACTCGAGGGCTACTCCCATAGGGAGCGTTGGTCGCGCACCCTATGAACTATTCAAATGAGATCCTTTGGATCACGTATGATAAAAAAAATTGGCAACTTTGCCCAAATTAACGCTAAGTAATAAATAGTATCCTTGGTCACCCGAAACACCTCTGCGGTGATAAACCTTCGGATGTTGTGTCTACGAAGCAAAGATAAGCCCTACAGATATCATCTGATGGCCTAGTAACGCACCTGACTACGCTCTTCCAGTAACATACCGTCTGAATAGGCATGATGAAAAATCCCAACGGACGTGTTGGGTACATAACTTAAAAACACTAGAGTTTGAATCCTGTAAGACTTCAACGGCCTGAGTCAAATTACACAAGTATTGTTCTGGATTCGAGTCCGGGGACTCGAGTCTGAACAAAATTGTGTTGTTTTGTCAAATGACAGTTAACTGACCCTGATCCCTCGGGTGAGTCAGGCACACGTATCAACAATCCCTATAAACTAATGTATTTATTCAAAAAACAGGTTCGAATGAGAGGCACCTGAAAGATTATAGAGTCTCTAGTCGAATCTACGATTCGACTGAACACTCGGGGGCTACTGACGTGGATATACCCTATGGGTGCCTCACATTGGTATACCCGGTCTAGCCCCAGGGAAGTCCCACATGAAGACTTTCTTCCCAAGGAGACTCCGGGTGGCCTAAGCCCAGTAGAAATTTGACTCATTCGAGAACACGCCCAAGCTGTAGATAGAACATTCAAGGGTGAAACCCTAACTTGTAACCGACTCTACCTACCTCGGGACCTGTCTATAACATCCCAGCATTTAGGAACCAATGAAGGTTAGATTTAGGAATCTATGAAATTGCATGCATTCATCTATAAAAATGTGGGTAAATTTTTTGCCAAATAAAAACCTAAAGTGATCAAAGTTTCTTTCATGCTTTGAGATCAGGTATAGTCTTGGAGGATGATTGTTATAAACTTTGATATGATCTTTGTGGATAGTGTGTTTTGGGGAATGAAAAATGAATTTAAATTTGAGTGTTGGATTTATAATTCAAAAGGATTTAGATTTATGTTTGAGTATTTTTGATTTAGTCAAGAGATGATAATTAGTAGCTCAAACTTTAAAATAAATAACATAATCAATAAAATAAATATTTATTACATAATTTTAATCAATAAATAAGTTACAAAAATGTAACTTATGAAAATGATCAACAATCTTTACAATAGTAATTAAATAAAAGAATAATCTTTATATATTGAGTAATAGTACAATCTTCATTACAAAAGAATAAAATAAAAAGTACAAAGGAATAAAATAAAGATTACAATTGAATAAGAGAAATATTACAGGTAACTATCTATAAATAAAAAGAAAACCTAATCTAAGTCTTGAATCTTCAAGTCTGGTACCTGCAAAACAAACACAAACTAAAAGAAAGAAATTTAAGGTTAAAAATGTTTTACTCTCAGAATTGACAGTGAGGTGCACTGTAAAAAGTTCATCATTGAGTAATCTTTTAAGGGGCAAGTTTCACCAATATGAAAGAACTATATCTTTCATAATTTTAAGCCATAAATCAAATAAACAGCAAGGAGGGGCAAGTTTCACCAGACAAATGAATGTAACCAGATAAAAGTAACTTCCATATCCAGAGCATATCCACAAGGTGTGCAACAGACACACAAGAAGCACACACACCAAAATGCATGGTGTGTGCTGTCAGCACAGCAGCAACGGCTCCACACACACAAAACTATCAGCACAGCCGTGGGAAGCCACCCAACACCATTTCTCTGTTCTTACACACCAAGAACACACTCAGCCAAACCAAGCCAAGCAAGATCACACCAACTAAACCCTAGATCATATCACCAATATGGTGGCAAAAGGAGGGGGTAGATCAGGTGGATAGCAAGGACAAGATCAAGGCACCAAGACTAGGAGGTGGAGAGCTAGATCAAGGACAAGTCCAGAAGCTATAAGTATCAGGAGGAGCACCAGATCAAGCTAGCCACACAACCACAAGATAAATAACTTGCAACCCCAAAAACAAGTGTGGTGAGTATCATAAAACATCCACATATTCTGTTCATGTTAATCAAATAGAAAAGCATGTGTTGTTTTACAAGTTAAACCTCTTAGTGATCACCCAAGTGGGGTAAACCTATCATAGAGGAAATTTGAAATATAAAGTCTAACAGTAAACTCTACCACATCCACCAGAATCTCAGACTAGCATCATAGATCCTGGTGATCATCAACAACTCATCTATATTCCAAAATGCTCTCAAATAGCTTATAAAATTTGGGCACCTCAGATTTCATAAACTATATGCACCAACATTAAGATATAAGCAAACTAATCATTTTTCCAACTTTAACTCAAGAATCAGCAGCTGGTATCACTACCAGAGCCAATCCATGAGAAACAACAGGATAAGGGCCTAGTCCTAAACCTCAGACCAACATCATAGGTTCTAGTGATGCAAGGAAAGAAGATTCCACTTATTTATAAGGCCAAGCTAATCTTAAGCTTGAACAAAACCAAGCCAAGTAATAGAATCTAGTTTTGTGTGCCATATTAGAATGGTGTCACAAGAATAGTTTCTAAACTAAGAAGGTTAAGCACCCAACTTTCACAGTCACACTCACAACCACTATAAATCATTTTCCTGATACTAATCACAGGAATCATCTTCAGATAAATCCAAATACATATCATCACTGTAGGAGATCAATTGATCTTAGCTATATATATGAATTCTTAAGCCAACAGTACTGATATAGTGACATCATCACACAAAAATCAATGTCATTTACCAAGCAATGCCAGTAGTGAGCTATCAAACCACTAGAATTCCCAAGTAATGATTCTAGAGCAACCTTATCATCTAAACCTTACCAAAATTAGCCAATGGAACCCAACTGATAAGCCACTAGCATCATCAAATCTAACCATCAGCAGTAATCCACAGCAAACCACCACTCAACATGCTTAGGGATCACCAATATATGATCCAAATCATCAGCTATTCAATCAATAGAGGGATATGAATCCTAAGCAAAACACAAACCCTAATTAGGACATAACCACTAGCCAGGAGTAGCCACTATCAATACATAGCATAGGGTGGCCTAGCACAGAGTGCACAAGGGGGAGAAGAACAACTTACTGATGAATGTTGCTGTGGGCGAGAAGATGAAGCAGAGGTCAACGACGAACACGGCGGCACGGGGAGCACCCCCAAGGGGCGCTACGACCCACACCACACCGAGGCGGCAACCCTAGCCACGTCTGAAAGCCAGGAACACCCCCACGGCACACGGCAGCAACGGCGGCAACAGCAACCGCATCACCCCAAACCCTAGGGTTCGGGATGAGGCTAGTCTGGCCACAGGGGAGCTCCAGATCCAAATTGAATTGGACAGGAAGGTAGAGCATGGTCGACAACCTCGCCCTACATTATGGCAGTGGCCAAGGAGGACCCCGGCGGCGAGCAGCGCACGGCGGCGGCGCCATTGACCATGGGGTCGAGGAGAAGAGAGACGAGGACGAGGACGAGAAAGTGACAGAGCGAGGGAGTGTGGGCTAGATTGGGCCAGGACCCTTCGGTGTGCCGTTTTGGCTCTGCCCTACTGGGCCACAAGGTCCCAATAAACCCAAACAATCAGCCCAAATCACTTAAAGCCTATCTTAATAAATGGAAAAAGACCAAAATGGCCCTGAATTTAGATAAACTCTAGAAAATAAAATAGGAATCCAAAAATTATAAATAAAATATTTTTGGATTCACAATCATTGAAACTATCCAAATAAATTGAGAAATAAAATTTTAGACATATAAATTTTATTATGAATTTTGTAATATATATATATACTTTATGGAATTTTATAAAATTATTGAAAGATGATAAAAACAAAGAAAGAAATCTTAGATATCATCGTAACTGATGATATAATGGAGCAATAGAACTTAGGGTTCTATTTGCAACAATGATGATCAATTAGGGACTTAATAACCCATGACATCAGTGATTCTAGCGCCGTATATCACGCGTTAGCCATGAGATTTCGAATTGGACAGAGAAGTCAACTGTATCTTCTTCCTCTCGCATGTAGCCGGATGTGCAGGTGGTGGCTGTTATCCTTGTAGCGTGCATATTAATTGGTAATTCGTAGAGGATATGCATCATATGGGTGGGAATCCTCATCGTCCCACGATAGTTCTGGCATCTAACGGTTTGTACAAACCATTACCGTAATTCAATATGTGGGCATGGTGTACACCAAGGAGGCATGTGAGGTCACGAAGTGGGCAGTGATTGGCTTGGACCAACTACTGGACCCCACATCATGGAATTGTGGACGGGAAAGTACACCCGGTTGTGCAACAAGGAGTTGATCTCTCATGGATAAAGTAACGCACCTCTGTAGAGTGTAAGAATTGTAACTTGTTACTCCCTGTTCTGGGAAGGAGCTATGAACGCGGCAGGAAAGGAACTCCATGAAAGTTCTGGCCAACCTGTGAAGGCTGATGGTCATAGATTTTTATAATTAAATCAATATTTGAAGAAAGATTTACAAAAACTGCATAGTGCCAAGGATTTATAGTCCGAGGTGGTAGTTAGAGCATCAAACTTCCCACCTTTCCTATAATGAACTTGCTGGGTAATGCTATTACTCATCCTTTCCTTTGATCCCTTGCTTAGACTCTGATGATCCTGAAGTTACGCCAATGTATGCAGCCGAATGCCAAGAAGATGTGTTCTATGAGGAGCCTGACCTGTCAGGAGGTGTTGAGGGAGTGGATTATGAAATCCGCTATGGTGTCAATGACAACGAGTCCAACTAAGTAACCTAGTTATTAGTAAACGACGGAGCCGAGCAGCACGAACTCTATAGAATAAGCTGCTGAGCTCAACTCCTAGTTGGAGTTGCTACTTTTAAATTCCACAGAAACACTTTATATTTTGGTTTGTAAGTTGAATCCTTTTGAAGTCTTGAACTTCTGGTATTGTAATAATAATAATGTGTGAATGTTTGTAATATGGACCCGCAATGTTTCTATTGTACCACTCTGAAGGATGTGATATTTACAGAACGGTGTTCTATGGATGTCCACTACTAGGAAAACGCTCGTTAGTGGCGCACGTGCAAAAGCCATCTGTGGCGCACTAGCAGTGCGCCACTATCCTTGCGCTGCGGCTATCTCCTGGTCGTGGCGCACTGCCTGGTGCGCCACGGTTGTGTCGAGATAGGCGTGGCGCACATGCCAGTGCGCCACGGAAAGTTGTCCAAGTGCGCTACGGAACTTATCTTCTGTGGCTCATGTGGCAGTGCGCCACTAGCCTGCGCAGGTGCGCTTTAGACACTGTGCGCCACAGAAGCTGTGCCATGTGCGCCACGGGTGTTTTTTTGTTTTTTTTTAATTTCAGAGCCAGATGATATACGATACAGATTATATATAATATTACAGGCAGATATACACACAGATATAAGATATACAGTTATATATATATAAATACACAATTCGCAAAACAAGATTGAAACAAATACATATAGATAAGTCCCATACATGAATACGTAAGTTATACATTGTTTTGATCAAGTTACAAAGTAGTTGGTGACATGCGAATACATGTGTCTCGAACAAGTTAGAGCTCGGAAGCTCGCCTAGACATCTAAACTAGCTAGACACAAACGCGGGATAAACAACCAAAGACGATAAGCATGATCACCACGACGAAGGTGTAGGTCTTCATCCGGTTCCTCGTCTTAACTCCCGCTAGATAGCGCGTGTATCCAGCTTTATCCTGTGCCATAGTGTTGTACCCTTTGTAGCTATTGCCGCTGAAACAGTGCACCTATCTCCGACAGTCTTCCCAATCATCGTAGACTCCGGGAACCCGTCCCTTGTACACGACGTACCACGTCATCTACAAGTTGACAATAATAATTAACCGGTGATTGAAAAAAACATGTATAATTAAAGTCGCATATGAAGATACACTTATAGAAAGTACTCCTAAATCGAAAAGTCCAAACTCAAAAAGCATGCCTCATATGTAACTAGGTGTTCGACACATGAATATGCTATGATGGAACTGTCCGCCAAGTAAGATGCACAACACCTGGACCTATGCATAGCACAAGGCGGACAATCCCATCGCAGCACATTCACATATATAGTGTGCCACGGCATTTCAAACATCGGCATTCTCAAAAAAGACCAAAGTAACTCAAAACTCATGCCTCATATATAACTAGGTCGTTGGACACATGAATATGCTATGACGGAACAGTTAGCCAAGTAGGATGCACAACACCTGGACTTATGCATATCACAAGGCTAACTATCCCGTCGTAGCACATTCACATATATAGTGTGCCACGACATTTCAATCATCGGTATTATTCTCGAAAAAGACCAAAGTAACTCGAAAAGAATGCCTCATATATATATATATACATAGGTCGTTGGACACAGGAATATGCTATGATGGAACTGTGAGCCAACTAGGATGCACAAGACCTGGACTTGTGCATATCACAAGGCTCACAATCCCGTCGTAGCACATTCACATATATATTGTGCCACTACATTTCAATCATTGGCATTATTCTCTAAAAAGACCAAAGTAAATCAAAAAGAATGCCTCATATATATAAATAGGTCGTTGGACATAGGAATATGCTACGACGGAATGGTGAGCCAAGTAGGATGCACAAGACCTAGACTTGTGCATATCACAAGGCTCACAATCCCGTCGTAGCACATTCACATATATAGTGTGCCACGATATTTTAATAATTGGCATTATTCTTGAAAAAACACTAATAAAGTAAGGAAAAAAGAAGGACCAAAGTGAGAAAAGGACCAAAGAGTAAGAAAAAACCAAGCATTGATTGATATATAATAATAATAAGCAAAAGAAGTAAGCGATGATTCATAAACCTAATAAGATAAGTAGTAGCATGTACACTTGTCCACACACACACACAAAGGTCATCTATAGTTTGGAACTACAACTAGGCCAACATCAAGCCTTCTGGCTCGGCTTAGGGAACGGGAGGACGCCTTGTCTTGTCATGAACTTCCTATAGTCACCCTGCATCTCTAGGCGATCTTCTTTGTCACGGTTATTCGGGATATTTCCTCCGTAGAAGATCCCCCCGAAGTCATGACATCACGAAAGATGATTGCCCCAAACTGTTGCTGGATGCGATACATCTCTTGTCTAATATCTAAATCAGTGATCTTGGCCTTTGCTTCGACCCACTGTTTGAGATGATCTGGCAGCGTAGAATTCTGTTGGTCTAGTAGGAACGCCCTCATGTGATGGAGTGCGTAGTAGGCTTCCTTCTTACTGCTTTCCGGCTGCTTCACGCAGGGGAACTCCGTTACGTGGTTGAAGACGTGCCTGCCGAACTTGACCTTCATACGCACGAAGGTGGTGCCTTCCGTCGAGGCATAGCCAGTGAGAGCATCATCCAGAACTTCCTTGATCTTGTCGTAGTTTTTCTTCTTTTCTAGACTCCCCGAGTCGAAATACGTGGCGTGGGAATGCTTCGGTGATAAGGAGATGAGCGTGCAGTGTTAATCTCTGCGCAAAAGATTCAAATGGAATATGTTGGAAAAAGAATGATGATAATCTAATAAAGCCAATCAACAGTGGCGAGTGAATAACGACTTACTCGGGAAAGTAAGGTGCGAGAATGTATCCCTTTGTCTTGTTCGCCACAAAGATTCTTTTTAGCTACGAGGCCACGATACGTCGTTCAGCGGGGGAACCCAAGCAGTCGTCACACATGTAGTAGGAGTCCACTATAGCGATGCCCGGTGTGTTCTCTCTAATGATTTGCATGGCCAGGCTGAGAGAAAACAGGAGGACCATGGTATAGTGCAGCAGGTACAGGTGGAACATATTGAACATGTCGTCGAACCGCAGGAAGAACAGATCCGCAGGGGCATTTTCGACGAAGCCCAAGCCTGGAGGCACCTTAACCACGAATACCGGGTGCGAGGGATCTTTCTCCGCCAGAAGGCGTCTCTCTATCGTCAGCACGCCATCATGCACACTCTGTAGTTCCGAACTGGCGAGCCTCCGCAAATTCTTAGGTAGCATGGGCTCACCCGCCACATGAATCCTCCACATAATACCCTCGGGTCTTGGTGGCCAGTCTCGAAACCTGATCAGATTCGCAGTTGACGCCACCGGCTGGCTCGAGCTGCTAGATTTTCTTTTCCTGTCCTTTTTTACTTTTGGAGAGCAGGCAGGCACCGCAATCTGAGCACCAGCCACCCTATGTAGTGTGTCAGGGCTTAGAATAAAGGGCCGGTTGGTAGTATCAGTTGTCTCTATATGGAGGCGTCTCCTGAGAACCAAACAGACGCTTGGTGATAGTGGGTTTCTCTGTGGGGCCACAAGCTAGGTATTCGTTGCTAAACTGAGTGTTGAAGAAGTGATCATTCCAGTCTTCGTCGTCCTCGGCCAGATCCTGCACCATGTGCATATCATCAACATGATCATCCGACCCACCGCGTGGAGGTGACGGCGAGGGCGGTAAGGGGGCCTTGCCATCGCTTTTCGCTGGCACGACAGGCGGTGCTGTTGTCTGTGGCGTGATGGCCCCCGCTGTCCCCAAACGGATCATGCTCTTTGGCCATTGCAAGAATAAGCCGAAGCAACTTCTGAGGACAGCCGGCTCTTCTTCATCCACTCCTGGGGGTTGAATGGGAGGTTCCAGGTCGTCGCAGCCCCTTAGCACCCGACTAATTTTAAACCTGTGCACGCTATCTGGCATCGTCCTTGAGTTGAATGTGCGCAACAAGGGTTGAACGATGGTACCCTTGGCAACATCCCTCAGCTAATTGTTCACGTAGCATAAGAGAGTGCAAGGAACATCCGTCTACGGAAACATGTACGGCGTCGTCAGATATGCCATAAGAGTAATAGATGGCGTGAAAGGCAGTAAAGCAAATTTTTTACCGTGATGGCGTCGAGATCGGCTAATGTCGAGGCACCGCATACGGCGACGGGCGTGCAAGAGACGGAGGGGCTTCTTGATGGCACGGTGCTGGCCGCCGGTGTATTCTCCCTACTGGGTGCTTGGAGCTCCTGTGCCGCCGCGACGATGGCAGGGGGGCCACCAACATGTCTGGCACCGCAGTGATCGCAGGGGGAGTCACCAACACTTGCGGTACCGCGGTGCTAGCGGGCGGAGTCACGAACACGTAGTTCGCCTGATTCGTCGGCGCCGCGTTGTACGAGTGGCTGCTGACCAAGCTTGGAATCGGGCACGGCCCTACTCGACCACCCGCACTCCAGTTTGCTATTGACTCCACCAAGGTAGGCAGGATGGACGTGAGGGTGATTGCCAGGTTGTCTTGGACGATCTGCGGGATCCGCGCCACTTGTTCCTTAAGTTCTTGAACCTCGCGGTTTTCCTCCTCGCTCCTTCTCGACGGCGCCACACGCGTCCTCGACGGTGGACCAAAATGATCCACCCAATTCTTACCCCTGAGGCCGGCCAGACGGCCAGCCGACGACGGCTTCTTTGTAACCGGCTCTATTTTCTTGGCCCAGTTCATCACCCCGTTAAAAGGGTTATCCCACCGAGTGGCTGCCATCGACCCCTGGGATGAGGAACCCTGGGATTCATGACTAGCAAAAATTTCCTCCTCCTGCAGAAGAAGTAACAGTGAATCGTTTAGAAACTAGACTTCATCGATTAGAATGCAATCGAGTTGATCCGCGGTAATTAGATTACTTACCACAATTTCCTCGAATTCCTTCACCGCAGTTTCGAACCTGCCCGGGTTCGAATTTCGCAAAGGGGTTTTCTATCCCCTTAGATCTATACTCTTCGTCCTCCTTATTCCATTTGGCCTCCGTGGTTCTGTATCCACCAGATCCGAGATGGTGATGGCCTATATTCATCGCCTGCAGCACCTTTCCCCCATTACTATTGGCCAGGGCTCTTTCGGATTCACACCTCTCCTTAAACTCCCAGAACTGATCTTTGGTGATCTGTGGGTCAATCTTCTGGATCTCCTCGAGACTTTTGCCTTCTTTATAGATCTTCTTCTTTATCCTGGTTCTCTAGCTAGCCAGGGCGGTGCTCATCTTTGTGAGGGAGGATTTGTTTACTTTGTTCCCATGATAATTTGTGTTCCGATACTCAGCGGGGAACTTGTATCTTGCGTGAAGCTTCTCGAAGTGGAGTGTGCGCAAGTGGCCATTATCTTTATGCTGGAGATTCTCGGTATTGATCGAGATGGTTGTCCGGGTGATCGCCGCCACTTGCCCACCGTACCCTCTGACGACAAGGTCGAGCTCCAAAGGAACCCCTGTTGGGCTCACTTCGGTAATTTCCTCCCTGACGGTGCCGACCATGTTCAGGCGCCGTTCCTTTGGCTTCTTCTTCTTCTTAGGAGGATTTCTACCACTCCATGTGTCCTCGCCGCCATCAGTGGTTTCATCACCCGTCGTTCCTTCGGTTTCTTCCTCCACGTCTTCCATCTCATCATCCTCGCTCTCCGAAGGATGGTATTCTTCATCGTCTTCTAGCCGCTGGGCCGCCTCCCAGAATGTCAATTGTTTATTCGGAGGTCTGAGTTCTCCTTCAGCGCTGATGCGCTTAGAACATCCAGCCTCGTCGTTGTCACACATCGTTGCACAAATAAAAAATAAATAATTGGTTAAATGCACGGAAAAATCCGGCATGACCTTTGCTAATTTTCTTAAACTAGGAGTGCCCGATTTCTGCCGAAACGGAAGTTAATCAACATTCCGGCAAAAATCGGTACTCATTTCATACAAGAACCTGCATACACGACATAATAAAGTGCTTCATACAAGAACAAGCACAGCCAGTATATTACCAGCACATTACCAGCACAACAAGCACATCAAGATCATTACTAGGTATATAAAAATAAATGGCCAGATCCAGCAACACATATAGTTGTAGCAGCACAGTAGTTTTTTGCAGCCAGCAGCACATATAGTAGTAGCAACCAGCAGCAGCACATATAGTAGTAGCAGCCAGCAGTAGATATAGTAGTAGCAGCACATACTGCTAGAAAATATACATAGTGCCTAGATGAACAACAATGCCTAGATGATCAAAAACAGTAGCACATATAGTTTTCCATCAAGTCTAGCACCAGGTTATGCCTAGCATCAGGTTTTCCATCAAGTCTAGGAATTCTCACTGATTAATTACATCAGGTTATGCCTAGCATCAGGTTTTCCATCAAGTCTAGCATCAGGTTATGCCTATATTAATCCTACATAGTAAAACCTACAACCATCACAGTAAAAACTATATGTGTATCTGATAAGCATCATCAGTTGCTGGATGAGTATGCTTATCTGATAAGCATTTCATTTGCTACAACCATCACAGTAAAACCTACAAGCATCATTAGTTGCTGGATGAGTATGCTTATCTGATAAGCATTTCATTTTTATCTCATCAGATGAGATAAGCATAAAACCTACACCCTACACAGTAAAAGTGATATTGAGTATCTACCATCTAAACCTACAACCATCACAGTAAAAACTTGTGTTCTAGCAAAATAGTACCTAGACATTCAACTTGTGTTCTACCAAGTGTCATGCCCAGTTCAACCTTTGTTCTATCTAACAAAATTACCCCAATGCTCTCTTAATACTAAATATGTTTGTCAAAATTTCTTTGCACTTCTCTATCACTGTTTAGGTTATCGACAACAAGATCCATGGGGTTGAACCATCTGCATGAGAACTTGTTCACAAATTGGCTCGCCAGGACCCAAACCAAACAGTCACTGTCACTCCAACCAAACCACTTTCACTCCAGTACCAAATGACATAGTTGGTACTCCTACGAACTTAGCAGGAAAATTTATCAAGACAGCATGCTAAAATGCATCTTGACTTACTCCCGTCTAGTGCCATAACATAAAATTCAAGATTGGTAATTTATCAAGACATCACTAATGGATTAAGTCTCTCTTTCGGAACAAAATGTGATCAAGCAGAGGTTCTTAACATGATTTCCCCTAAACAATCCGCAGGTGCCTCCGATTCGTAGGTCGCCGTTCCCCCCACCCCCCGCCCAAGACAGAGAGACGAGCGAGGAGGAGCAGCCTAGAGGAGAGAGGGAGAGGAGGGAGGTACCTTGCCAGCCGTAGGAGGAGCAGACGAGCGAGGAGGAGCAGCCGCCACAGCCGTGTGTGGTCGATCCGCCGCCGTGTGTGGTCCAGCCCGCACCGCGCCCTATCCCGAACGATTCACGCAGCCGCGTCCTCCTCCTCCTCCTGGCGTGGTGAACTCCTCCTCCTCCTGGCGTGGCGGCCTCCTCCTCCTGACCTCCGGCGGCGGCGGCGCGTCGATGGGGATGATGGGGATGGGGACGATGGGGTTAGACGTGTGTCTGAGGATGGTGATCGAGGGCGACGGTTGACTAGTCCTACCCACTTAGGCGTAGCGCACCCTGGCCAAGTGCGCTACAGATAAACCTAGTGTTGGCTAAATATTTGCGTAATTTTTGCTTGCCTTCCTATGTAAGCGACCATGGTGCATGGCGCTTTGCATAACTCACACTAGTAGAAAAAAGCTTATCCACAAGGCTCATATACCTATGACGCACATCGATATGGTGCTCCACCGATAATTATTCGTGGCGCATGGCTAAGTGGGGCGCCATTGATATAGGCATACCTATGGCGCACGGACGAAATGGTGCAACAGTCATAAGTGGGTCCTAGGGCCGAGGGTCGCCCGCATCCATGGGTGGAATACCCATGGCGCACGGAATTGGGGTGTGCCACAGACAAGATAGGTTTCTGTGGCGCACAAGATTAAGGTGAACCACGGATAGTGGTGGACCCGGTGCCTCTGAATTATCAGTGGCACACGCTTTTTACGTGCACCACCGATAAGATTTCAAAATTCTGCTCACAGCACCCCCTCTCGGGGAACTCCTTTTTTGTCTTGCACAAAATCAAAGAAAATGAAAAACACTTCAAATTTTAAAATCCTTTGACATGTAGGTAGGTAATATGGTCTAGTTTGTAGGAACGTTAACCAACATCAATTTCAACTTTCTTGCAAAAAAAATTAGGGCACGGTAAAACAGCCATAACATTTGCATACGATGTCCAAAAAAATCTATAATATATCAAAATGACGAGCACGAAATTTTCTATCCTCTCGCAACCGTGTGACCGTTTACATATTATTTAGATTCTCAAAATTCAAAAAGTTAAAAAGATAACGCAAGAAAACAAATCTGCAGAATTTTTTTTGAGCATATTTATATGTGGCGCATCCTATTGTGGTGCCCCACGGACGAGCATGCATGCATGGCACATGCAATGTGAAAGCCACATCTCCTCTTATATTTCGTGTGGTGTTTTAATCTATTCAATCCTTTTTGGACTTGGGTTTTGAATTTGAAACACATCATAAATTACACAAACCCACACATCTACCTAACCCTCTATACCCTAATATCTCTTCCAACCTAGCTATCTACCCCCCATCCGAGGCAACCATGTTGGTGATCATGTGAGCATCTACCATGATCCTCTCACCCAACCACACCCCACTCTAATCCAACCTTATCCTCTCTTTCTTAACAAGTTGGTGACCTGACCCCATGTGCTACCCTAGCTAGCCTTCTTATCCTCCCCTCAGCTCAAGATCTGCTCCAGCCCTTCCTCCTTCCTCTACATGGCCATGGCCATGCCTTCCTAAACCCTAGCTTGTTGTTTTCTAATACCAGCTCGTTATAGCTCGCCAAGGCAGTCCAAGCCTCTCTTGAGTTTCGCTTCTTCCGCTTTCACCGGATACCGCCAACATCGCCGAGCATGCTGGAAGATCGCCAACATCGCCACGGGACGAGAAATAGTAGCCAAAGAACCTTTGCCTCCCACGCGATCTGCTTCAGCCCAGCCCCATGATCACCGACGAGCTCCCCGTGTGCGCCTCTTCCTCATAGACAACCTTCCCTTCCCAGTTTCTCGCATCTCCGCCACCACTCATCGAGCACCCTCCGTGCACGCTGCGATCCCTCCGCGTGTGTGTTCCTTGACGCCGACAGGAGCACGCAGCAGATCTTCCGTCCCTATTACTGGCTGCGCTGCAAGCCCCGCCCGAAGCCCTCCTGACGGTCGTCTCCCTCACAACACTACCTTATTTATCTAAATAACTTATTTCTTGATTACAATACACGGTACTTGATACCTCTAAATAGTTGCCTACTTCTAGTAGTAACTATGCTCATCATACATGACTGATGTCCAACGGTGATGACGTGATGTTCGTCGCACAGTTTGTCGAACAAATGGCCTTCCAGAAGGAACATACTCAGTACCTGAAGTGTCAGGACTTGAGTCATTACTCGACCTGAGCGCATTGACTCCCCCCAACTCAGCAGAAAAGTCTTCAGAAACATATTCAGCATTATCTCCCAACTGCATCTCCTGAGCTTCATTCCTTGAGTTGTCAACAGAATACGCAGATCCTGCTGATCCCCAGGTGCTCCTTTGGGCAAGATAGTTAAACACCGGATAATGTATATTCCCTGGGTTTTGAGAAGATGTTGATGATTCAAACACTCTCTCCTTAGGATCTTCTTCTTCATCCTGATTATCTACGAACATGGCATTTCTACTACTGTTACTAGGGTTAAGTCTTGCACCCATCCAGCTAGATTGTCCAACATTTCTGTCAGAACCGTCTACGAACATTTGGTGTTCATGAGATCCTTCATATGATCCCATCCTCCAACCATCAGAATTCTCAGTAGGAAGTTCTAAATCAGAACCATCCTCTGAACCCTGTGGTACTGCATATCTCATATCCTTAAAGATAGGTTTTGCACTACTACTTGCTTCCTTCTCCAACTGGAATGCTAACTGCTTCCTCTTTTCCGGATCAGTTAGATCTTCTAACATGTCATTTTTATCTTCAATAGTCACTTGATGTGTCTTATAAAAAGACGCAACGAGTGTTCGGTATCTATCCATAAACTTCGAACCTAACTTAGGATGCTTCTTAACTAAAGTAAGATGATCTGGTACAGGCTCCGAGTCTATAGAATCATGAGGTATCACAGAAAATGTGCTACCTTCTAACTCCTTGGCTTTATGCTCCCGGATATTAGCTATCGCCTCCACAACGGCAACATGATATGCTGATAAGTGACTCCTACCTTCACCTATAGGTGGATCGTGATATAATCCAAGCTCCTCTGGAAGTTGGATACTCACACGATACTTGGATAACATCTGGGCATCATAACAGGTTATTGTGTTCACTGGAATTCTAATTGGACAACTAAAAATCTTTAAAAGTTGACGAAGTTGGTTTGTGAATGATCCTTGATAATCATCAAGAGTCTCCTCTTTCCTTACCAAAATCTGTTTTGGAAAATTTGGTGCCATAGCTCTGTATATCAGGAAAATAATTTTTATTAGTAACCAATAATATATTGCATCATAACAAAGAATTATCGCACTAAAACATATAACAGAATATTCTCATTTGAATACCCATTATATTTCTTTTAGAGAATTCTTTATCGTTGCTACACTCTCCTACAGGTAATACCCTTACTAGGTTTCCAACCTAAGGTCAAAGCAATTTGTTCTGATACCAACAGCGGTGACCCAGCATACCACTACATGTGTAGTACACTATAGTCGTTGACATGACCACTACTAGGAAAATGGCTATAGGTAATCAGCACATCCGTGGCTCACATGTTTGAAGTCCCCCACGGCTAAAACAGGCGTGGCTCACCTGTGGGCAGTGACCTACTAGTAACTAGAACAACCGTGGCACACATGGTCATAGTGCGCCACAGATATGTGTGGGCCAGGGCCCTGCTGGCCGCATGTCGCATACCCGTAGCGCACATGGGGGAGGTGCGCTACGGTTGTTACGGTTAACCATGACGCACATGCAAGTCGTGCGCTATGCCTAAGTGAAGGCCCCTCTGTTCTGTAAATGGGAAGAAACATTCGTGGCGCACTCTGGCATGTGCGCCACGGATGTGATTTTTCCCTGTGGCGCACTAGGGCCATGTGCGCCACGGATGTGTCGACCATGTGCTCCACTTTGTGCACATGTGATCATCCACCACCCCACACTTCACTTTCCCCTTCTTCTTCCTCCTTAGATCTAGTCGGGATCCTTCTCCTTCCCAACTCAATTTCTCCACTCATTCACCATTTTTAGCATGTGGAACTTGCCTTGGATGTTACATACGTAATAGAGGAAGCTCCTCGGTCTCTCATCTCCTTCTCCGGTCTCGCGCGCACCTCTCCTTTCCATCTTCTCGCGATCTCGGTCTCTCATCTCGGTAAGTTGTCCCTATAAGGATGTGTTCATGTGTATATGGATGATATGCTCATATGTATGTAGATTATTGATGCTCATGATGTGTGTATGGAGAGGATCGATGGTCATGTGTGTGTATCTATATGGAGAGTATCGATGCTCATATGCATGCATGTATGGAGAGGATAATGATATGTTCATGTGTGTATGGATCGGTCTCTCTCTTATGTTTGTGTGTGAACAAGTGCCATTTGTTTTGCCAAAATGTTTATTCATTTCCATTTTGGCAAGACTTTGGCATTTCGCAAAGGTCCTAATTTTAGGATAGGTCATGCCAAAATTTTCTATCGACCATTGCATGCATGCATTCATTATGTGGTTCTAATAGACTTCTAATTGTACCGTGTACACCGTGCGGGCAAAAATGGTGCTCATAATGAGCGAAGGCATTGTGGCTAGATTTTTGAAATGTGCGACGGCCTACATGATACAAATAACAAGACGGAGGTAAGATGTCCATGCAGAAGATGCAAACTCAACTAGGTGATCGACCCAGATTTCGAGAATCTGTAGACGCACCTGCTCCGCCATGGTTTCATGGATGGATACACTCGTTGGATAAGCGATGACGAAGACGATGGAGATGGTGAAGGTGGGCAACATGACGATGATCATCACGGCGAGAACGGGCGAGATGATGAAGAGTCTCCTGGAGATGGCGAAGGTGCGGAAGCAGACCGGGATGATGATGATCTAGATGCCAGAGGAGCAGACGACAATGGAACAACGTCAGGCTGGGTGCGGGACCCTTATGTGCAAGAGCTGCTTCTCAAGCGGACGAGTAATGCCAGGGCTGCCGCTAGAGAGAAATCCAAGCTTGAGCAACTTGAGAAAGACGCGGTTACTCCATTGTATGAAGGATGCAGGACCGATGATACCCGGTTGAATGTAACGCTCAAGGCTATGGATATGAAGGCAAAACACAAATTGAGAGACGCAAGCTTCGATGATATGATGGCATTCTGGCACGATCGTCTCCCGGAGGGCAACACGTGTCCAACTAGTATCGAGGACGCCAAGAAAATTGTCTTTCCTCTCGATCTACTGCACGTTAGATATCACGTATGCATCAACGATTGCATCATTTATTGGGGCGAGGACGCGGAGAAAACCACGTGTCCAGTGTGCGGCGTGAGTCGATACAAGAAAGGGAAGAAAGCACCTCAAAAAGTGGTATGGTACTTTCCTATCACTCCTCGTCTGCAGCGCTATTTCGCGGACCCTAAGGAAGCGAAGCTCATGCGATGGCATGCAGAAAGGAAGAAGCCAGGAGATGACGATGACCCCGAAAAGGATGAGCTGCTGACGCACCCTTCAGATGCTAGCCAGTGGAAAGAATTGGACCTTGAATTCCCAGAATTCGGTGGAGATTCGAGGAATATCATCTTGGTGCGAGCGCCGATGGACTCAATCTGTTCGGTAGCCAGAGCAGGACACACAGCACTTGGCCTGTGTTTGTATGGATGTACAACCTCCCTCCATGGTTGTGCATGAAGAAGTACATACAAATGAGTATGCTAATTCAAGGGCCAAAACAACCTGGTACCGACATCAATCTGTATCTCGGGCTGTTGAAAGAGGAGTTAGCCACATTATGGGAATCTGGAGCCAATACTTATGACGCTGTCGCACAAGATTATTTCACTATGAGAGCCGCGTTGGTCACTATGGTGCAAGACTATCCAGGTTGCGGGTATATCTCGGGGTAGGTTATCCAAGGATTCTGCGCATGCGTTAGGTGCATGGATAACACAAGCTATCTCCAACTAGAGAAAGATCCAAGGTCTTTGAAAACCGTGTTCATGGCGCACTGGAGGTGGCTTGGCAAGAATGATCCATGGAGAAAACGTGGAGACCTGTTCGATGGCAAATCCAAGACCCGAGGAATCCTAGAGCATAGGAGCAGCGAAGAAGTGGAAGAGGTGCTGAAAAACTGGAAAGATTGTCCTAAGCCTGGAAAGAAGCGAAAGAGGTAGCAAGACAAGCCGCTGATGAAGGTATGGAAAACAAGGTCTGTTTTCTAGGAGTTGCCATACTAGAAGTTCCTCCGCACGCCTCATAGCCTCAACATCATGCATATCACGGAAAATGTGTGCGAGAGTCTGGTCGCCACCATAATCAACATGCCAGATACGACGAAAGATGGTCCGAAAGCAAGGCACGACCTGATATTCATGGGTATCCAGAAGGAGCTTCACGGAGATGGATGGAGTAAACGAGCAAGACTCGACCGATCGGCGATCCAATGATTAAAGATGACGACGACTACGATGCAGCAACATACATCACAAGAAGAAAAAAGGCTTGTGATGTATGTTGCTGCATCGTAGTCGTCGTCATCTTCAATCTTTGGATTGCCGTAATGGTCGATGTCTTGCTCGTTGGTGACTCCATCCATTCCGATGATGTTTCTTTTTCCTCTCCTCACGACAACACGACTAGGCTTTGTCGGGTCGGTAATGAAAAAACATTGGTCCACTTTGGTAGCCAGTAACCACGATTCATTTTTCGCGGCCACGTCCGCACCAGCGGCCTTGGATTTGGCTGATTTGGGTATAACCATGGTTGTGAAATACCGGTCTTCTCTTTTGACGCTCTTTGCCCATCTGACACGGAACATCGGCACCTTTTCTCCACAGTAGTCGAGCTCCCAGATCTCCTAGATTCTTCCATAGAATCTTTCATTCATGTTGTCATCGGTGTAGAATTCCGACGTTACGCCTGAGTTCTGATAATCACACGTGTTGTCCTTTTCCTCCATGTAGAATGTGTAGCCGTTGATATCATATGCCTGATAGGTCACCAGGTTTTGCATCGGTCCCTGCGACAAGGTGAATATGACCTTTTCCGTGTCAAAAGAATGCGATCGCGGGGGATTATCAAGGAGCGTCTGCCTAAACCAACGCGTGAAATCTGAGTTGTGCTCTTTGATTATTTCTCCCTGCGTTCTCTGTATGCCCTGGTCACTGTACTTCTTCTCGATTAACCTTTTGTGCTTCTGTACCCAAGGATCGACCAGTTCTAAATGCTATAGCGCGACGAGGTTTGCTCGATCAAAGTCTGCGCGTCGAAAATCGAAGTTTGCATGCAGTATGCGATGACCCTCTCGGTGACCAGATCCGTCGAGCTTGCCAAGGTGCCCGTTGACGGTAAGACCGACAGGGTTCTCGATGTCTAGATAATTACCGCAGAAAGAGATGCACTCTTCGGCCAGAAAGCCCTTGGCTATGCTTCCATATGGACGGGACATGTTGCGAACGTATCCTTTGATGTGTCCGTTCATCCTTTCGAACGCCATCATGCTGTGGAGGAACATCGGGATGAGTTGGACGATGTCCTCCACGACATGGACCAGTAGATGCACCATAATGTCGAAGAATGTGGGCGGGAAGTAGACCTCAAGCTCGCATAGTATCACCACGATCTCCTCCTGTAGCCTCCCGAGATGATTCATGCCAATCGACTTCCTAGAGATGACGTCGAAAAACTTGTAGAGGCCAAATAGCGTTTCACGGACGTGCTCGTCCATTATCCCTCTTAGTGCAACTGGAAGTACCTGCGTCATTAGCACGACACAGTCATGAGACTTCATGCCACTGAACCTCTACTTCGCGTCGTCTAGGTATCTGATTATCTTGCCCGTGTAGCTGTAAGGAAATTTGACTCCTAGAAGGCACTTGAAAAACTGTTTGATCTCATCCTGGCTTAGAGTGAAGCAAGAAGGAGGCCAATACTTATGACGTTGTCGCACAAGATTATTTCACTATGAGAGCCGCGTTGGTCACTATGGTGCAAGACTATCCAGGTTGCTGGTATATCTCGGGGTAGGTTATCCAAGGATTCTGCCCATGCGTTAGGTGCATGGATAACACAAGCTATCTCCAACTAGAGAAAGATCCAGGGTCGTCGAAAACCGTGTTCATGGCGCACTGGAGGTGGCTTGGCAAGAATGATCCATGGAGAAAACGTGGAGACCTATTCGATGGCAAATCCAAGACCCGAGGAATCCCAGAGCATAGGAGCAGCGAAGAAGTGGAAGAGGTCCTGAAAAACTGGAAAGATTGTCCTAAGCCTGGAAAGAAGCGAAAGAGTCAGCAAGACAAGCCGCTGATGAAGGTATGGAAAACAAGGTCTGTTTTCTAGGAGCTGCCATACTGGAAGTTTCTCCGCACGCTTCATAGCCTCAACATCATGCATATCACGAAAAATGTGTGCGAGAGTCTGGTCGCCACCATAATCAACATGCCAGATAGGACGAAAGATGGTCCGAAAGCAAGGCACGACCAGATATTCATGGGTATCCGGAAGGAGCTTCACGGAGATGGATGGAGTCGCCAACGAGCAAGACTTCGACCAGTACGGCGATCCAATGATTAAAGATGACGACGACTACGATGCAGCAACATACATCACAAGAAGAAAAAAGGCTTGTGATGTATGTTGCTGCATCGTAGTCGTCGTCATCTTCAATCTTTGGATCGCCGTACTGGTCGAAGTCTTTCTCGTTGGTGACTCCATCCATTCTGATGATGTTTCTTTTTCCTCTCCTCACGACAACACGACTAGTATTTGTCGGGTCGGTAATGAAAAAACATTGGTCCACTTTTGTAGCCAGTACCCACGGTTCATTTTTCGCGTACGTCGCCAATGGGCCTTGGATTTGGCTGCTTCGGGTATAACCATGGTTGTGAAATACCGGTCTTCTCTTTTGACGCTCTTTGCCCATCTGACACGGAACATCGGCACCTTTTCTCCACAGTAGTCGAGCTCCCAGATCTCCTAGATTCTTCCATAGAATCTTTCATTCATGTTGTCATCGGTGTAGAATTCCGACGTTACGCCTGAGTTCTGATAATCACACGTATTGTCCTTTTCCTCCATGTAGAATGTGTAGCCGTTGATATCATACGCCTGATAGGTCACTAGGTTTTGCATCGGTCTCTGCGACAAGGTGAATATGACCTTTTCTGTGTCAAAAGAATGCGATCGCGGGGGATTATCAAGGAGCGTCTTCCTAAACCAACGCGTGAAATCTGAGTTGTGCTCTTTGATTATTTCTCCCTGCGTTCTTTGTATGCCCTGGTCACTGTACTTCTTCTCGATTAACCTTTTGTGCTTCTGTACCCAAGGATCGACCAGTTCTAAATGCTATAGCGCGACGAGGTTTGCTCGATCAAAAGTCTCAAGGTCGAAAATCAAGTCCGCATGCGATGCGACGACCCTCTCGTTGACCAGATCCGTCGAGCTTGCCAAGGTGCCCGTTGACGGGAAGACCGACAGGGTTCTCGATGTCTAGATAATTCGTGCATAAAGAGATGCACTCTTCGGCCAGAAAGCCCTTGGCTATGCTTCCATATGGACGGGACATGTTGCGAACGTATCCTTTGATGTGTCCGTTCATCCTTTCGAACGCCATCATGCTGTGGAGGAACATCGGGCTGAGTTGGACGATGTCCTCCACGACATGGACCAGCAGATGCACCATAATGTCGAAGAATGTGGGCGGGAAGTAGACCTCAAGCTCACATAGTATCACCACGATCTCCTCCTGTAGCCTCCCGAGATGATTCATGCCAATCGACTTCCTAGAGATGACGTCGAAAAACTTGTAGAGGCCAAATAACGTTTCACGGACGTGCTCATCCATTATCCCTCTTAGTGCAACTGGAAGTACCTGCGTCATTAGCACGACACAGTCATGAGACTTCATGCCACTGAACCTCTACTTCGCCTCGTCTAGGTATCGGATTATCTTGCCCGTGTAGCTGTATGGAAATTTGACTCCTAGAAGGCACTTGAAAAACTGTTTGATCTCATCCTGGCTTAGAGTGAAGCAAGAAGGAGGGCAGTAATATTCGTTCTTCTTGAACTTTTTACCCTTCTAACGACCTTGTGTCGTCTCTGACTCATGATCATCGTCATCTTCCTGATCATCAGGAGTAGTGCGTCCTCCGTGAAGCTCCTTCCGGATACCCATGAATATCAGGTCGTGCCTTGCTTTCGGACCATCTTTCATCCTATCTGGCATGTTGATTATGGTGGCGACCAGACTCTCGCACACATTTTTCGTGATATGCATGATGTCGAGGCTATGAGGCGTGTGGAGAAACTTCTAGTATGGCAACTCCCAAAAAACAGACCTTGTTTTCCAAACCTTCATCAGCGGCTTGTCTTGCTGCCTCTTTCGCTTCTTTCCAGTCTTAGGACAATCTTTCCAGTTTTTCAGCAACTCTTCCACTTCTTCGCTGCTCCTATGCTCTGGGATTCCTCGGGTCTTGGATTTGCCATCGAACAGGTCTCCACGTTTTCTCCATGGATAATTCTTGCCAAGCCACCTCCGGTGCGCCATGAACACGGTTTTCAAAGACCCTGGATCTTTCTCTAGTTGGAGATAGCTTGTGTTATCCATGCACCTAACGCATGCGCAGAATCCTTGGATAACCTACCCCGAGATATACCCGCAACCTAGATAGTCTTGCACCGTAGTGACCAACGCGGCTCTCATAGTGAAATAATCTTGTGCGACGGCGTCGTAAGTATTGGCTCCAGATTCCCATAACGTGGCTAACTCCTCTTTCAACAGCCCAAGATACAGATTGATGTCGGTACCAGGTTGTTTCGGCCCTTGAATTAGCATACTCATTTGTATGTACTTCTTCATGCACAAGCATGGAGGGAGGTTGTACATCCATACAAACACGGGCCAAGTCTTTGTCGCGTCTTTCACGTAGAACAGATTTAGTCCATCGGTGCTTGCACCAAGCCTGATATTCCTTGAATCTCCACCGAATTCTGGGAATTAGAGGTCCAATGCTTTCCACTGGCTAGCATCTGAAGAGTGCGTCAGCAGCTCATCCTTTTCGGGGTCATCGTCATCTCCTGGCTTCTTCCTTTTCGCATGCCATCGCATGAGCTTCACTTCCTTAGGGTCCGTGAAATAGCGCTGCAGACGAGGAGTGATAGGAAAGTACCATACCACTTTTTGAGGTGCTTTCTTCCCTTTCTTGTATCGACTCATGCCGCACACTGGACATGTGGTTTTCTCCGCGTCCTCGCCCCGATAAATGATGCAATCATTGATGCATACGTGATATCTAACATGCGGTAGATCGAGAGGAAAGACAATTTTCTTGGCGTCCTCGATACTAGTTGGACACGTGTTACCCTCCGGGAGACGATCGTGCCAGAATGCCATCATATCATCGAAGCTTGCGTTGCTCAATTTGTGTTTTGCCTTCATATCCATAGCCTTGAGCGTTACATTCAACCGGGTATCATCGGGCCTCCATCCTTCATACAATGGATTAACCGCGTCTTTCTCAAGTTGCGCAAGCTTGGATTTCTCTCTAGCGGCAGCCCTGGCATTACTCGTCTGCTTGAGAAGCAGCTCTTGCACATAAGGGTCCCGCACCCAGTCTGACGTTGTTCCATCGTCGTCTGCTCCTCCGGCATCTAGATCATAATCATCCCGGTCTGCTTCCGCACCTTCACCATCTCCAGGAGACTCTTCATCATCTCGGTTGTTCTTGCCGTGATGATCATCGTCATTTTGCCCACCTTCACTGTCTCCATCGTCTTCGTCATCTCTTATCCAACGAGTGTATCCATCCATGAAACCATGGCGGAGCAGGTGCGCCTGCAGATTCTCGGAATCTGGGTCGATCACCTAGTTGAGTTTGCATCTTCTGCACAGACATCTTATCTCCATCTTGTTATTTCGTATCATGTCGGCCATCACATATTTCAAAAATCTAGCCACAATGTCTTCGCTCATTATGAGCACCATTTTTGCCTGCACGGTGTACACGGTACAATTAGAAGTCTATTAGAACCACATAATGAATGCATGCATGCAATGGTCGATATAAAATTTCGGTATGACCTATCCTAAAATTAGGACCTTTGCGAAATGCCAAAGTCTTGCCAAAATGGAAATGAATAAACATTTTGGCAAAACAAATGGCAACTTGTTCACACACAAACACAAGCGAGAGAGACCGATCCATACACACATGAACATATCATTATCCTCTCCATACATGCATGCATATGAGCATCGATACTCTCCATATATATACACACACATGACCATCGATCCTCTCCATACACACATCATGAGCATCAATCATCTACATACATATGAGCATATCATCCATATACACATGAACACATCCTTACATGGACAACTTACCGAGATGAGAGACCGAGATCGCGAGAAGATGGAAAGGAGAGGTGCGTGCGAGACAGGAGAAGGAGATGAGAGACTGAAGAGCTTCCTCTGTTACATATGTAACATCCAAGGCAAGTTCCACATGCTAAAAATGGTGAATGAGTGGAGAAATTGAGGTTGGAAGGAGAAGGATCCCGACTAGATCTAAGGAGGAAGAAGAAGGGGAAAGTGAAGTGTGGGGTGGTGGATGATCACATGTGCACAAAGTGGAGCACATGGTCGACACATCCGTGGCGCACATGGCCCTAGTGCGCCACAGGGAAAAATCACATCCGTGGCGCACATGCCAGAGTGCGCCATGGATGTTTTTTCCCATTTACAGAACAGAGGGGCCTTCACTTAGGTGTAGTGCATGACCTGCATGTGTGCCACGGTTAACCGTAACAACCGTAGCGCAGCTCCCCCATGTGCACTACGGGTATGCGGCATGCGGCCAGCAGGGCCCTGGCCCACACATATCTGTGGCGCACTATGACCATGTGTGCCACGATTGTTCTAGTTACTAGTAGGGCACTGCCCACAGGTGAGCCACGCCTGTTTTAGCTGTGGGGCACTTCAACCATGTGAGCCACGGATGTGCTGATTACCTATAGCCATTTTCCTAGTAGTGGTCATGTCAACGACTATAGTGTACTACACATGTAGTGGTATGCTGGGTCAACGTTGTTGGTATCAGAACAAATTGCTTTGACCTTAGGTTGGAAACCTAGTAAGGGTATTACCTGTAGGAGAGTGTAGCAACGATAAAGAATTCTCTAAAAGAAATATAATGGGTATTCAAATGAGAATATTCTATTATATGTTTTAGTGCGATAATTCTTTGTTATGATGCAATATATTATTGGTTACTAATAAAATTTATTTTCCTGATATACAGAGCTATGGCACCAAATTTTCCAAAACAGATTTTGGTAAGGAAAGAGGAGACTCTTGATGATTATCAAGGATCATTCACAAACCAACTTCGTCAACTTTTAAAGATTTTTAGTTGTCCAATTAGAATTCTAGTGAACACTATAACCTATTATGATGCCCAGATGTTATCCAAGTATCGTGTGAGTATCCAACTTCTAGAGGAGCTTGGATTATATCACAATCTACCTATAGGTGAAGGTAGGAGTCACTTAGCAGCATATCATGTTGCCGTTGTGGAGGCGATAGCTAATATCCGGGAGCATAAAGCCAAGGAGTTAGAAGGTAGCACATTTTCTGTGATACCTCATGATTCTATAGACTTGGAGCCTGTACCAGATCATCTTACTTTAGTTAAGAAGCATCCGAAGTTAGCTTCCAAGTTTATGGATAGATATCAAACACTCGTTGCGTCTTTTTATAAGACACATCAAGTGATTATTGAAGATAAAAATGACATGTTAGAAGATCTAACTGATACGGAAAAGAGGAAGCAATTAGCATTCCAGTTGGAGAAGGAAGCAAGTAGTAGTGCAAAACCTATCTTTAAGGATATGAGATATGCAGTACCACAGGGTTCAGAGGATGGTTCTGATTTAGAACTTCCTACTGAGAATTCTGATGGTTGGAGGATGGGATCATATGAAGGATGTCATGAACACCTGATGTACGTAGACGGTTCTGACAGAAATGTTGGACAATCTAGCTGGATGGGTGCAAGACTTAACCCTAGTAACAGTAGTAGAAATGCCATGTTCATAGATAATCAGGATGAAGAATAAGATCATGAGGAGAGAGTGTTTGAATCATCAACATCTTCTCAAAACCTAGGGAATATACATTATCCGGTGTTTAACTATCTTGCCCAAAGGAGCACCTGGGGATCAGCAGGATATGCGTATTCTATTGACAACTCAAGGAATGAAGCTCAGGAGATGCATGCGGGAGATAATGCTGAATATGTTTTTGAAGACTTTTCAGCTGAGTTGGAGGGAGTCAATGCGCTCAGGTCGAGTAATGACTCAAGTCCTGACACTTCAGATACTGAGTATGTTCCTCCTGGAAGGCCATTTGTTCCACAAACTGTGCGACGAACATCACGTCATCACGGTTGGACATCAGGCATGTATGATGAGTGTAGTCACTACTAGAAGTAGGCAAATATTTAGAGGTATCAAGTACCGTGTATTGTAATCCAAGAAATAAGTTATTTAGATAAATAAGGTAGTGTTGTGATTATACCTATATGGTATATGTGGTAATAACTTTGTATTATTATGATATTGTAATGTATAATATGTGTAATGCATATTTGGATTTTATTTGGATCGTCATTGTGTGACTAGTTATGTGCGTAAAGTCGAGCTCAGAACACATGTGCATGATGTAATTATGAGTATTCACTTTATGTGCAGGACTAGAGGGTCATGGATACGGGTGTAGAGACCGAAGCTGAACAACAGCAGATGGAACGTGAGGCCAAAGAGAAGGCCGATGCAGATGCAGCAAATCAGGGAGCATTACCACCACCACCAATGAGGCCGTTAATGGAGCAGAACTTTATGCAATGTATGCAAATGATGCAAGAGACCCAGAACAAGTTCATGGAGGAGTTGCTGGGACGAGCAAATCAGAGGGCACCTGAAGGTGGAGGAGTGAGTCTTTCTGACTTCTAGAATGCAAGGCCATTACCTTTTGCATCATCCCCTGAACCAATGGATGCAGAAGATTGGCTAGCAGATACAGAAATAAAGCTGAAGACTGTAGGTTGCAATGATGAGGAGAAATTGAGGTATGCAACTCATCTTCTGACTGGACCTGCAGCATCATGGTGGGAGAATCAGTTGGCCATGCAACAACTAGGAAGGGAGTACACCTAGGAGGAGTTCAAACAGAGATTCTGTGAATATCATGTTCCGGAGAGTGTTATGGAGTTGAAGCGGAGAGAATTTGAGGAGCTTCTGCAGGGATATACTAGTGTCATGAAGTATATCTGGGAGTTTAGTCAACTATCTCATTATGCTGAGGAGGATGTTAACATAGAAGAGAAGCGGAAGAAGCGTTTCCTGCGTGGGTTAAATCCATTTGTGAGAATGCAGTTAAGGTTGGATAATAAGAAAACTTATCAGCAGTTGCTGGATGCAGCGATTACTTTTGAAGATGATTACAAGAATGTCCAAGAGGATAGGAGGAAGAGAGCCAAGAAGGAAACCAAGAGAATTCAGGAAAGTAAACCTAAACCCAATATGGAGTTCAAACCCCGGAACAAGGCCTATGGTAACAATAACAAGGGCGGTGGTGGAAACTAATCCAATCCTAGAAGGAATGTTATTTGTAACAACTGTGGAATTCCAGGGCATTTCTAGAGGGAATGCAAAAAGCCTGTAGTGATCTGTTACGGTTGTGGTCAGAAGGGGCATATCAAGCCCGATTGTCCGAGCAAACCACCAGGAGGTTGGCCTACCAAGGGAGGATGACAAGCCAGTGGAGGAAATGGACATCCCAATCGAGGAGGAAATAATGTCAAGAACAACAATGGAAAGAGGAACAGACCTACCGGGAAGCTGAATTCCGTAACCCTAGAGGAGGTGGATAATTTGGAGCATGCACTGATAGGTACGCTCAATATCCTTACCAATCCCGGCAAAGTTCTATTTGATACTGGTGCAACTACTTCATTCATTTCTGAAAAATTCTGTGATAAGTTCAGGATTAGAAGGGCAACGTTAGAAAACCCTATGACCGTAGTTACAGCAGGTGGAATGTAATTGTACGCCACATTAAACAAGATCAGGTTATCTCGATCTGTGGTTGTACATACTTTGCAGATCTTTATGTGATTCCTTTGAAGGGAATTGCAGTAGTGCTGGGGATGGACTGGATGATGGAGCATGGGACTCAGATAAATTGTGAGGAGAAAACTGTCTCAATCAAAACTCCAAGTGGAGCAAGGATAGTTTACCAAGAAGATAAGCACGGTCATATCATGGTGGATCTAAAGTTGAACTCAATGAAAGAGGTCAAATTGGAATATATTCCGGTAGTAAAGGAATTTCAAGATGTTTTTCCAGTTGAGTTACCTGGAATGCCACCAGATCGGGAGATAGAGTTCAATATTGATCTAATTCCTGGTACAGCACCAATAGCTCAAGCACCATATAAGATGGGACCAAAAGAATTAAAAGAACTCAAAGAGCAAATTGATGAGTTAGCCCGAAAAGGGTTCATCCAGGAAAGTGTATCTCCATGGGGAAAACCAGTAATCTTTGTGGATAAAAGGGATGGTGGAAGAAGGATGTGTGGACACTACAGAAATCTGAACAATGTTACCATCAAGAATAAGTATCCTTTACCAAGGATTCAAGATTTTTTTGATCAAGTGAAAGGAGCTGGAGTATTTTCAAAGATCGACCTAAGATCTAGATACCATCAAATAAAAATCAAGCCTAAGGATGTTCCAAAGACAACATTTGTCTCAAGATATGGACACCGTGAGTATCTGGTAGTACCATTTGGTTTGACTAATGCACCAGCAATATTCATGAATCTGATGAACAAAATTTTCATGCCATATTTGGATAAGTTCTTCATAGTCTTCATTGATGATATTCCGATATATCCTAAGGATAAGGAAGAGCATGCTGATCATTTGAGAATAGCATTGTAGACTTTAAGGGGACATAAACTCTATGCTAAGTTCAGTAAATGTGAATTTTGGCTAGATAAGGTAGAATTCCTCGGCCATGTGATCAGTAAAGATGGAATTGCTGTAAATCAATCTAAAGTTCAATCAGTACTAGAATGGACTGCACCAACCAATGTGAAACAAATTCGAGGTTTCTTGGGGATGGCTGGTTATTATCGGAGATTCATTGAAGGTTTCTCCAAAATAGCTGGAACGATGACCAAATTGTTAAGAAAGAATACACCTTTCAATTGGGATGAGAAGTGTGAAGAAAGTTTTCAAGAGTTAAAGACCAGGTTAACCACAGCTCCAATCTTAGCAGTTCTAGAAATAGGGAAAGACTTTACAGTATATTGTGATGCATCTAAAGAAGGCTTGGGTTGTATGTTAATGCAAGATTGGAAAGTGATTGCTTATGGTTCAAGACAACTGAAACCACATGAAGTCAATTATCCAACCCGTTATTTAGAGTTAGCAGCAGTAGTCTTTGTGCTGAAAGGATGGAGGCATTTTCTTTATGGAGCCAGATGTGAGTTATACACTGACCATAAAAGTCTTAAATATTTCTTCACCCAAAAGGAGTTGAATATGAGACAGAAGCATTGGTTAGAACTAATCAAAGATTATGATTTAACAATCAACTATACTCCAGGAAAAGCAAATGTTGTAGAAGATGCTTTAAGTCGCAAACGTGCAGATATTCAGCCTAGCAATCGGGAGCTAGCAAAAGAGTTACAAATGGACTTGGAAAGATTAGAGCTTCAATTCATCAGAACGGAGGTTTTTGGAGGATTAGCTACTATGCAGGTAGTTGCAGAGCAGGATAGTGATCTTAAGCACAAAATTTTTAGACATCAAGCAGAAGATCCTTTCATTGCTGAGGAAATACGGAGGATATCTGAAGGGAAAAAATCTGTTTTTCGCCTTGAAGATTATGAGTCTTTGTGGTTCCAAGATCATCTTTGTGTTCCAGATGTGACTAAGATTCGAGATGTCATACTCAGAGAAGCACATGAAACACCATATTCTATACATCTAGGAAGTACTAAGATGTCTGTGGACTTAAAAGAACTATTCTGGTGGAATAACATGAAAAGGGACATTGCTAAATATGTATCAGAATGCCATACTTTCCAAAGGGTGAAGGCTGAACATCAAAGTCCAACAAGACCATTACAACCTTTGAAAATTTCCGAATGGAAGTGGGAGGACATAGGTATGGACTTCATTACAGGATTGACCATGACACCTAAACGAAAGGATATGATATGGGTAAATATGGATAGACTCACTAAAAGTGCACATTTTATTCCGGTAAATCAGAAAGATAATGCCGATAAGTTAGTAGAAGTTTACATCAAAGAGATAGTAAGTAAGCATGGAGTGCCCAAAAAGATCGTAATGGATAGGGGATCCATGTTTACTTCAGGATTTTGGAAGCAATTACATGAAGCACTTGGTTCCAAATTAGATTTCAGCACAGCCTATCATCCAGAGAGAGGGGGTCAAACAGAAAGAACAAATTAGATACTAGAAGACATGTTAAGAGCTTGTGCATTAGATTTTGGAGGTACATGGGAAGATCATCTACCATTGGCAGAATTTTCCTACAATAATAGCTATCGGAGTAGTCTGAATGCAGCTCCATATCAGGTTCTATATGGAAGGAAGTGTAGATCACCAATATGTTGGTATGATCCTGGAAGCAGCAAAGAATTTGCGCCAGACTATATCCAGAAAAACAAGATATCATTAATAAGATCAAGGATAGACTGAAAATAGCTCAGAGTAGGCAGAAAAGTTATGCTGATCAAAGTTGAAGATCATGGCATACAGAAGTGGGAGACATGGTATATTTGAAAGTAAGTCCAATGAAAGGGGCTAAAAGGTTCGGAGTTAAAGGAAAATTGAGTCCAAGATATATCAGGCCATTGAAGATACTGAGTCAGAATAGAACTATACCTTATGCTTTAGAGTTACCATCAACGTTGGCTCAAGTTCATAATGTTTTCCATGTGTCACAACTTCCTAAATGTTTGAAAGTTCCGGATGATGCAATCACACATCAAGAGATAGAACTACAAGCAGACTTGACCTATGTTGAAAAACCCTGTAAAATTTTGGAAGAAAACTGGAAAATGTTGAGAAATAGGGCAATCAAGTATTGCAAGGTATAGTGGGAACATCACCCTGAAAGGGAAGCCACTTGGGATAAAGAAGAGGATTTAAGAAAAGCCTATCCAGAACTATTTAGGTACATCTCAACAAACTTCGGGACGAAGTTTAATTTAAGGGGGGAAGTCTGTAACATCTCAGCATTTAGGAACCAACGAAGGGTAGATTTAGGAATCTGTGAAATTGCATGCATTCATTTGTAAAAATGTGGGTAAATTTTCGCCAAATAAAAACCTAAAGTGATCAAAGTTTCTTTCATGATTTGAGATCAGGTATAGTCTTGGAGGATGATTGTTATAAACTTTGATATGATCTTTGTGGATTAGTGTGTTTTGGGAAATGAAATTTTAATTTAAATTTGAGTGTTGGATTTATAATTCAAAAGTATTTAGATTTATGTTTGAGTAATTTTGATTTAGTAAAGAGATGATAATTAGTAGCCCAAACTTTAAAATAAATAGCATAATCAATAAAATAAATATTTATTCCATAATTTTAATCAATAAATAAGTTACAAAAATGTAACTTATGAAAATGATCAACAATCTTTACAATAGTAATTAAATAAAAGAATAATATTTATATATTGAGTAATAGTGCAATTTTCATTACAAAATAATAAAATAAAAAGTAAAAAAGAATAAAATAAAGATTACAATTGAATAAGAGAAATATTACAGGTAACTATCTATAAAGAAAAACAAAACCTAATTTGAGTCTTGAATCTTCAAGTCCGGTACCTGCAAAACAAACACAAACTAAAAGAAAGAAAGTTAAGGTTAAAAATGTTTTACTCTCAGAATTGACAGTGAGGTGCACTGTTCAAAGTTCATCATTGAGTAATCTTTTAAGGGGCAAGTTTCACCAATATGAAAGAACTATATGTTTCATAATTTTAAGCCATAAATCAAATAAACAGCAAGGAGGGGCAAGTTTCACCAGACAAGTGAATGTAACTAGATAAAAGTAACTTCCATATCCAGAGCATATCCATAAGGTGTGCATCAGACACACAAGCAACACACACACACCAAACTGCATGGTGTGTGATGTCAGCACAACAGCAACAGCTCCACACACACAAAACTATCAGCACAACCTTGGGAAGCCACCCAACACCATTTCTCTGTTCTTACACACCAAGAACACACTTATCCGAACCAAGCCAAGCAAGATCACACCAACTAAACCCTGGATCATATCACCAAGATGGTGACATAAGGAGGGGGTAGATCAGGTGGATAGCAAGGACAAGATCAAGCCACCAGGACCCGGAGGTGTAGAGCTAGATCAAGGACAAGTCCAGAAGCTGGAAGTATCAGGAGGATCACCAGATCAAGCTAGCCACACAACCACAAGATCAATAACTTGCAACCCTAACAACAACAAGTGTGGTGAGCATCATAAAACATCCACATAATCTGTTCATCTTAATCAAACAGAAAAGCATGTGTTGTTTTATAAGTTAAACCTCTCAGTGATCACCCAAGTGGGGTAAACCTATCATAGAGGAAATTTGAAATATAAAGGCCAACAGTAAACTCTACCACATCCACCAGAATCTCAGACCAGCATCATAGATCCTTGTGATCATCAACAACTCATATATATTCCAAAATGTTCTCAAATAGCTTATAAAATTTGGGCACATCTCCTAATGGAGTACCACCTAAGATTTCATAAACTATATGCACCAACATTAAGCTATAAGCAAACCAATCGTTTTTCCAACTTTAACACAAGAATCAGCAGCTGGTATCTCTACCAGAGCCAATCCATGAGAAACAACAGGATAAGGGCCTAGTCCCTAAACCTCAGACCAACATCATAGGTTCTAGGGATTCAAGGAAAGAAGATTCCACTTATTTATAAGGCCAAGATAATCTTAAGCTCGAACAAAACCAAGCCAAGTAATAGAATCTAGTTTTGTGTGCCATATTAGAATGGTGTCACAAGAACAGTTTCTAAACTAAGCAGGTTAAGCACCCAACTTCCACAGTCACACTCACAGCCACTATAAATCATTTTCCTGATACTAATCACAGGAATCATCTTCAGATAAATCCAAATACATATCATCACTATAGGAGATCAATTGATCACATCTATATATATGAACTCTTGAGCCAACAGTACTGATACAGTGACATCATCACACAAAAATCACTGTCATTTACCAAGCAATGCCAGTAGTGAGCTATCAAACCACTATAATTCCCAAGTAATGATTCTAGAGCAACCTTATCATCTGAACCTTACCAAAATTAGCTAATGGAACCCAACTGATAAGCCACTAGCATCATCAAAGCTAACCATCAGCAGTAATCCACAACAAACCACCACTCAACATGCTTAGGGATCACCAATACATGATCCAAATCATCAGCTATTCAATCAATAGAGGGATATGAATCCTAAGAAGAACAGAAACCCTAATCAGGACATAACGACTAGCCAGGAGTAGCCACTATAAATACATAGCATAGGGTGGCCTAGCACAGAGTGCACAAGGGGAAGAAGAACAACTTACTGATGAATGGTGTTGTGGGCGAAAAGAGGAAGCAGAGGTCGACGACGAACACGGCGGCACGGGGAGAACCCCCAAGGGGGTGCTGTGACCCACACCACGCCGAGGTGGCGACCCTATCCACATCTGAAGGTGAGGAATATCCCCATGGCACACGACAGCAACGGCGGCAACAGCAACCGCATCACCCCAAACCCTAGGGTTCGGGATGAGGCTAGTCTGGCCACAGGGAAGCTCCAAATCCAAATCGAATTGGACAGGAAGGTAGAGCATGGTCGACAACCTCGCCCTGCATCACGGTAGTGGCCAGGGAGGACCACGACGGCGAGAAGCGCACGGCGGCGGCGCCATCGACCACGGGGTCGAGGAGAAGAAGAGAGACGAGGACGAGAAAGTGACAGAGAGAGTGAGTGTGGGCTGGATGTTGGGGATATGCTATATGGGTATCCTCATAGCATGTCTCTTATCCGACTAACCCGGGTGGCCCATAGTCGGTAGCATAGCCTATGGCCTGCTGGGCGGCCCAGTTAGGTGGATCCAGAAGGGAGGCCCATGCCGGATAAAGGAAGGCTACGGTGGAGTCACCAGCGTACCCGGAGACTTGGAGTGCAAGATACACAAGACTAGTAATAGACGGTGTAGAACTCTGTGACCTGTCCGGCTAGGACTTTTCCCTGTAACCCTAGGATCCGACGACTATATAAGTCGGGCCTATGGGAGCCTTTAGGGCACAACTTCAACGATAACTTAGACTTTCTAATCACCTCGCACAGCGAACCTAATCTCTCTAACTCGGCGTATTTCCATTATAGTGATTTATAGCAGGAGTAGGATTCCGCCACCGTTGTGGGATCTGAACCTGGGTAAGTTGTGTTACCTCGTACCCGTCAACCGTCCGCCTTACCCCACATCTCTAAACACGCACTGTGAGGACCCCTCCATGGCGTACTCGTCGGCAATACCACGACAGTTGGCGCCCACCGTGGGGCAAGAGGCGCTTCAAGCTCTTCAGCGGGCGAGGACCAAGATCTTTGCGGGAATCGGCGAAACCGTAGCCATCGGTCGCGTTCTCTTCTTCGACAACTCTCCGATCGTCCCCCCCCCCCCCCGACGAGTTCTGGATCCTGGCGAAGACGAACCCCATGCGGTGTTCGATCGTTCCTATCAGAGACATCCACCTCTTCATTGGCAAAACCGACTCGGGAACTAGTTCCCTGGGAGTCGGAGGAGCATCAAGACCCGCACGGACCACCTACGGGCAGGATACGTTCGCGGAAGGATCGATGTTGGATCTCTCCTCGGAGTTTGCCGACAAAGATCGAAAAAATTCAAGACCCGCACGGACCGCCTACGGGCAGGATACGTTCGCGGAAGGATCGATGTCAGATCTCTCTTCGGAGTTTGCCGGCAAAGATCGGAAAAATTCAAGACCCGCACGGACCGCCTACGGGCAGGATACGTTCGCGGAAGGATCGATGTCGGATCTCTCTTTGGAGTTTTCCGGCAAAGATCGGAAAAATTCAAGACCCACCCAAACCGCCCCTGTGCAGGATATAAAGGTGGAAGATCACTGCAAATCCGTAGGCTTTGTCCGTGCGTCTGGACAGCAGAGATCCAAGTTCGTCGGCGTGGTTACCATCTTCGATCTAGCGCGCTGCGTTCAGAGAGAGGGCGAAAACCCGTGCGACTACCTCGCCAGGTGGCTCCGTGATACTGGCCAATTACCATTGATGATGCCATCTATCACTTTGTGGAAGGACGGACCATGGCGCTTCTCGACATTCTTTAAGATGGCAACAGCGCCGGGGACGCCTTACTTTCGAAGGCATGGTGAACACCGTCAACAACTCTGTGGAGGCTGAAGCGGCAAGCTAGCCGCTTATGCCATTGACGGAGCCCCTCCGATTCAGCCACCACCACCACCGTCTCCGGCCGCCATCGTCGAGGCCGTTGCACCTCCACCACCCGTCATCGAGGAAGTCCTGGCACCCTCCGACTCTGTCATTGACGCGCTTTATGCTAATTTCAGTGCAGATTCAGAGGAAATAGACTTCAGTCCAGAAGAGCTAGACTCCGCTATGTAGGAGATGGAGGAGGAGTACTCGCGCGACGAGCAAGCTAATAACACCTTCATGTCTCGAGGGGTGTTCGTCACCATTGGGACAGCGATGGACGAAGACCAGCCCGGCCAAGCTCTGCCTATGGCACTAGATAAGGGGAAGGAGCCACTTATTGCTGCTGACGATGATCGCGCAGAGTCATGCCTCCTCCGCCTAATCCAGTGCAGCAGCCGAAGGAACTCGGCACCGGTCCGAGCAACAACAACACCGCGAACTTGCCGCCCTCAACATCCACGTCGGCAGCAGCCCATGTTACTCCAGCCGATAGAGTGATGTACGGCAATCTCCTCGTTGATCCTCTAACCGTTGATCATATCCGGAACATGACTCAGCTTGACTAAGCGCCAAAGCTCTTTGGAGGAGGAGCAGCCATCATGAGCAAGGCGCTAAACTAGATCGAGATCTGGTCAATGCGCAGAAGTCCATAGAGAAAGCAAGAGCAATGGAGGCCGAGTACAAGACTCTGCTCCAGCAGCAGAAGGCTAAGAAGGCTCCAGCTCGCGTCATCAACGATCCTGGTGTACGGCGCAACCTAGGATGGGCTCCCTCGAAGCCGGCACAGGCCAAGCCATACATTGACAGTGAAGGCAAACAAGTGATGCCCACCCCACTCCTTAACCTCGCTGTCGCCAAGACCCTTCTGGAGCAGGATAGATCGCCTGAGGCAGTGGAACTGGTCTATGACCTAGTGGCCAAGGCGGTAAAGCAGCAGGAAAAGGCCACCTCTCAGAGGCTTGAGTCTGACCCAGCGGTCTGCCGATCTAGCCAGTACAAACCGCCAAGGGACAGATCTCCTCAAGATGTCGGATCGCGGATGGGTTCATCAGAACGAAGACGGAGGGATGCACGCAACAGGAAGGATGCTATCCCCATATCCTCCGACCACGGAGAAAGAGCCCAACCTCGCCGCCCATCGCCACAGCCCCAATCCCCCCGATGTCAGGAAGACTACAAGGCTCACCATCGCACGGATATGCCCCCACCAAAGCAGTGTCGCATTGTCATCCGCAACAACACGGAGCAGACCCGTCATGACGGAAAGCACAACGAAGGACATAAGAGCAGGTCGCGCTATGACCCTCCACGTCCGACGAGCAACCGTGACAGGCGCGAAGCGTCGCAGGAGGGTAACAGCAAGAAGGCTAAACCACCGCCACCGCCGCCTCCGTCGCCGCCAAGCAGCCATCATGGCGGAGGGGGGCCGCGTCGTTCGCGCAGCCCATCCCCTGTTGACAAAAAGAAGAAGAACCCGGAGCCATACGATGCACGTTCGCGGATCGATAAGATCCACGAGGACCGGGAAGGACCATAGCTGGGACCACGTCGCTTTGGACCTGCAATACGGTCTGCAACTTATCCCAAAGGTTTCCGGATTGACAATACCATCAAGCCCTATGACGGCACCGCCAAGCCCGCCACATGGTTGCAGGACTACGGCAACGCGGTGGAGATTGCTGGCAACCTAACGCCGCGTCAAGTACCTCCCATTAATGTTGGCGGGTACGGCCCGTTAATGGATCGACGACTTGCCGGAGAAATTTATCTACAACTGGTTGGACATGCAAGAAGCGTTCACCAAAAACTTTGAGGGTACATGCAAGCGTCCCTGCACTGTGGGCGATCTACAGTGGTGCGTGCAAGAGAAAGACGAGACGTCTCGCGCCTACCTCTCCCGCTGGATGGATATGAAGAATTCCTATGCAGGAGTGCACGCCCAGACCGCCATGGCCGCCTTCATCGAAGGGTTAGAAAGAGGCACGTTGCTCCGACATAAGCTGAAGCACTTGCAGGACAATCATCAGCTTGACTTGAATCAGATGATTCAGTTAGCTAGTGAGTTCGCAGCTGCCGACGACGACGCTCATGGCTCTTTGCCGGCAACGGCCGTCCCAACTCAAGCTCGGAGGAACAGCAGTACAAAGCGGAAAACCGCTCCAGAAGAAAAGCAATCAACCGACATGGTCGCCATGACTTTTGCAGGACGAGGCGAAGGCGGACAACGTGGCCGAGGAAGGGGAGCAGGCCGTGGGCAGCAGCGAGGAAGTGAAACCAACTCGGTGCCGCTCCGCATTCCCCAAACCTACGAAGAGTACCGCGATATGCCGTGCCTCGTACACCTCGACGCCAACGGCAAGGCCACCCATACCAATCGACACTGCAAGTTTGTCAACAACCTTAAGGAAGACCTGGAGTCCGGCTATAAGCAAAGTTGGAAGAACAGACCGCGAGGAAAGGGCAAGGGGAAGAAGAAGGAGGAGGAGCCCAAGGATTCAAGTGACATGGACGAGGACGTTGACCCCAAGCACGCCTCCAAGAGCGACGACAAGGGCAAGAACCCCTTCGCAAAGAAGGCCCCAGTCTACCACACTTTCCTTGGCACCCCCACCGTCTGACAACAGAAGACCTCTCTAAGGATCCTGATGGCCACTCTCCCCCCACTACCCCAATACCTGCGCTGGTCGGAGGTTCCAATCACTTGGGACAGGACGGACCACCCAGACCTTGTGCCCACGGAGAACCAGTACGCCATGGTCATCAACCTAATGATTGACGGCGTGGAGTTCACCAAGTGCATGATGGATAGTGGAAGCAGCATCAACATCATGTACCTGGATACACTGCAGAAGATGAACTTGACGGAGGCAAACCTAAGGCGGACCAACACCGTGTTCCATGGCGTAGTTCCTGGACGGGAGGATCGGTCCCTTGGGTGCATTACACTTCAGGTAGCCTTTGGCGACGTTAATAATTACCGCCAAGAGCGCATGACCTTTGACGTGGTCCCCTTCAAGAGCATGTACCACGTCATATTCGGCCGCGACATATTCCACACGTTCATGGCCAAGCCATGCTTCGTCTACAACAAACTCAAGATACCCGGACCAAACGGTGTCATCACCGTATCCGGAAGCTTTACCAAGGCAAGGGACTGCGAGATCAATGAAGCAGCCGTTGCAGAAGCTGTCCTCTACGGCAAAGAATTCAAGGAGATCCAGAGCAAGGTCAATGACTCAGAGATGCCCGCGTCTAAGAAGCAGATCTCCGACTCCGCTCCTACGTTCAAGGCCGCCATCAAGACCAAGCCGGTGGAACTGGTGGTAGGCGATGCCTCCAAGACCGTCGCCATTGGGAAGAACGTGGATCCCAAATAGGAAGGCGCGCTCGTCGAGTTCCTCCATGAGAATAGGGACATCTTTGCCTGGCAACCTGCCGACATGAAAGGTGTACCTAGGGAACTTGCCGAGCACAGCTTAAACATAGATCCAAAATGTAAACCAGTGAAACAACCTCTACGACTGGCAAAGAGATAGCTAGGTTACTTAAGGCTGAGTTTATCCGAGAAGTCCTTCACACCCGATGGGTGGCCAATCATGTACTTGTCCCCAAAAAGGGAACCAATGAATTAAGAATGTGCGTTGATTACACCGGCTTGAACAAAGCATGTCCCAAAGATCTGTTTGCTTTGCCTCGCATTGACCAAGTCATTGACTCGACGGCTGGCTCAGAACTTTTGTGTTTTCTCGATGCATACTCTGGATACCACCAGATCAAGATGAGGAAGTCGGACCAATTGGCCACTTCGTTCACTACCCCATACGGCACGTTTTGCTATGTCACGATGCCCTTTGGGCTGAAAAACGCAGGTGCTACCTACCAGCGGACAATGCAACGTTGCCTTCACGACCAAATTGGTCGGAATGTTCACGCCTTAGTGGACGATATCGCAGTGATGTCTAAAAAGTCAAATGACTTAATCTACGACTTAAAAGAAACCTTTGATAATCTTCGGAAATACAACATGATGCTCAACCCTAAGAAGTGCGTCTTGAGGTTCCAGCAAACTGTTGGGCTTCATCGTTTCCCAGCGCGGAATCGAGGTCAACCCGGAGAAAATCAAGGCCATCTTAAACATAAAACGTCCGACATGCCTAAAGGACATCCAACGACTAACAGGTTGTGTTACAGCAGTTAGTCGGTTCATCAGGCGACTTGGAGAGAAGGCTCTGCCGCTGTACAAGTTGCTGAAGAAGGCGGACAAATTCACATGGACGGATGAGGCAAATGCAGCATTGAAGCAGCTCAAGGAGATTATTTCCTCTGCGCCCATCCTTGCAGCACCCGAGCCTGGTGAGCCCCTGTTAATTTACATGGTGGCAACCAACCGGGTTATCAACATCGTCATCGTGGTAGAGCGGAAGGAACCAGGCCATGAGCACGGAGTTCAACGACCAGTTTACTATGTAAGCGAGGTCTTGACGGAGTCCAAGCAGCGTTCCCCGCACTACCAAAAGATAGCTTATGGAGTATTCCTTGCTTCACGGAAGCTGAGGCATTACTTTCAGGAGCACCCAATCACAGTAGTGAGCAAGACTCCACTGTCCGACATTATCAACAACAGCGACGCTACAGGAAGGGTCGCGAAGTGGGGCATTGAACTTGCCGCCTTCGAGATCACCTACAAAAGACGCGACGCTATCAAGTCACAAGCCTTGGCAGTTTTTATTGCAGATTGGACGGAGATGCCGGATGCTACTCCGTTGCTAGAACCAGAGTACTGGCTGATGCACTTTGACGGATCAAAGCTGCTCAACGGCTCGGGGGCTGGTGTATTGCTACAGTCACCAAAAGGAGACAAGCTACACTACATTCTGCAGATCCACTTCGAGGCTACAAACAACATGGCGGAGTATGAAGCACTCATTCACGGATTGCGTGTAGCCAAGGATATTGGCATCAAGCGCATAGTTTGTTGTGGAGATTCCGACTTGGTTGCCCCAGTGGTGGCACACCGAATGCGTGGAACCCTATGATGGCAGCATATCGCGACGAAGTGGACGAGATAGCCAAGAGCTTCTTGGGCTAAGAAGTCAAGTATGTGCCTAGGGAGCAAAACGAGGCGGCTGATCTATTGTCTAAACTTGGATCAGGGCGAAAGAAAATTCCGCCAGGAGTTTTCCTAGAGCATCTACGCACACCATCCGTAAAGGGCGCTGACATTGACAACCCGGATAGAGCTGATTCTTTCGTCAACATGGTGACAAAGATCCCTCCGGCTTGGATAAAACCGTTCATGGAATATCTCGAACATGGAACTTTGCCCGACGACGAGGTCGAAAGACGACATATAGTACGACGAGCAAAGGGTTATACCATAATCAATGGGCAACTCTACAAAAGGAGCACTACTGGTGTATACCTAAAGTGTGTTTCCCAGCTAGAAAGTATGGAAATCCTACGCGAAATCCATCTCGGAGATTGCGGGCATCACGCCGCTCCTCGATCGTTGGTCGCGAAAGCCTTCCGGCAAGGATTCTACTGGCTGACCGCGAAGGCGGACGCCAATAAGCTAGTTGAAACATGCACAGGATGCTAGTATTATGCCCGACAACCACATGTTCCTGCTGAAGAATTGCGAACAATACCAATAACTTGGCCGTTTGCAGTCTGGGGGCTAGACATGGTGGGACCGTTACAAACGGCACCGTGTGGATTTACGCATCTGCTTGTAGTAGTTGACAAATTCACCAAATGGATAGAAGCTAAACCCATTAGAAAGCTTGATGGGGCAACTGCCCTCAGGTTTGTCCGGGATCTAGTGGTGAGATTTGGTCTCCCGCATAGCATCATCACCGACAACGGTAGCAACTTGTCCCTCGGAGAAGTGTAGGCCTATTGCTGGGACAAAGGCATCCGACTTGACCTTGCATCTGTGGCACACCCACAGTCCAACGGACAAGTTGAGCGAGCCAACGGATTAATTTTGCAGGGAATCAAGCCACGTCTTGAGGCACCGCTACATAGAGCAGCTGGAGCCTGGGCGGAAGAATTGCCATCTGTGCTGTGGAGTTTACGAACTACACCCAACAGATCCACCGGCTACACCCACTATTTCATGGTGTATGGAGCAGAAGCTAGCCTACCTTCCGACATCCTCCACGATGCACCAAGAGTTGCCGCCTATGACGAAGATGACGCTGAAGAATCCAGACGCCTAGATGTCGACCTTCTCGAGGAGGAGCGCGTTTTGGCATGCCAAAGATCCGCGATCTACCAGCAGAAGCTACGCAGCTACCATAGTCGCCGCGTCCGGCATCGCTCGTTTAAAGAGGGGGATTTAGTACTCCGACTTAAGCAGAAGAAGTCATACAAATTATCACCGCCATGGGAAGGACCGTTCATCATAAGCAAGGCGCTACTCAATGGGTCTTACTACCTTGTCGACAATCGTGAGCTCAAGGATAGACCCAACGAGGATCATAAGCGTAAGCGACGTGACCCGGATGATGACTACCCGGAGCTTGATCGGTCATGGAACATAGCACAGCTACGTCCTTTCTACACTTAGCAGTTTTTATCTAATCATGTACCTCTTATATGATCAAATGAAATAAAGCTCTCTGGTTCACTCATATCGCTGAGTCTTTTACCTCCTTTAGTGTTTATTTTTTGGATCATATAAACCTTTATGCACAAGCTTTGCGTTTGCACTTGTGAAAATTCTGCTTACCGGCGTTAGCTTAAGTTTTCTAGTCTACACGTTCTTTGTTGTTTTTATGTGGATTCTGGAGTAGTGACTTTCGGCACTTATTGTCGGCGATTTGTGCTCAGGTTATTGACGGTGCCATTGGGCATCATCACCTAAGCGCATGGTTCCGACAACGAGTCTTCCGACTCACGAAAAGTCAAGCATAAAAACCAAAGTAATGGATAAGCCAGCACTTGCTTACGAAATATATACATACTGGGCATTAATTCTTAAGTAGCAGGATACGACAACCACTGTTTTCCGCCTTAAGATTACATCACCAAGTTTTTTCAATGCACACTCCAGAGGTGAAACAAGAATTACAAAGTGTTTTTCACTCCTTGGGTGCAGGGGACTTGGAGGCCGCATCATCACCAGCCGGAGATTCACCCTCAACGTCACCACTATGAGGAGACTCGGAGGATTCAGGGTTGGCGTTGTCAAGAGGACACTCCAGAGGATTCCTGGGCACGAAGACGTCGACGTCCACCAACTCGGCAACCCTGGTGTCATAGCCCGCGAGTGATGACAGGATGGCTTCGTGATCGATCTCCTAGCCGTCATCATCCACGTCGGGGATACCAGATGTCACCGTGTCGATATCGGCACCTTGGACAAAGCCATCCTAGCGCCAGCCCATGCACATGAAGCTTTCCAGCTCGCGACACGCTCGGGGGCTCGGCGCAGAATCTCCGAGTACTTCACCATGGAGTCGGAGTCCTTGATATAAATTTTGAGGGGCTTGGCAATCTCCTTGGCTTGGGTGATGGCGGTGTTGATGAAGTTGCCAGCAAGAATCATGCATTCCTTGTCCGAAGGAGGCGAGCGGGTTAAACCCATGGGCGCTGAAAATTCCGACAACGATTGCATGAGTTCAAAAATTCTAAGTATCCAGACTACTGAACTACAAGGCGGAGGATACTTAATAAAGATTCTAGCCTTAGCCTGCCAGACGACGTCCACCAAGGATTCCTTCTCTTTTTGGAGGAGCTTAAACGCCTCGCTATGGCAAAGGTTTTGCTCATCGGCAGCTTGCTTCTGATCCTTTAGGATCGCAAGCTCCTCCTTCAAGCGATTGATCTCAGCGGAGGCGGACTCCTGTAGGGCTTTCATGGAATCCTCGTGCATCTTCAACATTTCTTCCCTCTCGTTCTTAAGGATCTTGTTCTCGCTATCCAGCTGCTGAATGTGCTTGGACTGCTCGACAATATCCTTGGCCTTGGCGACATGCTCTGCAAGTCGGAGAAAACAATGTACACCGTGAGTACTCGAAGAAGGAAGGCACAAAAATAAGACGGAAATTCGCAAAAAGAAAACAGACTCTTGTTTTTGATGATCTGTTCCTTCAAGATGGCGGTTTTATCCTTTTCAGCTTCAAGGTCCGCGCGCATCTTCTGATACTTATCATTGGCCATGCCCCTCCGATCATTCTCGTTCTGTGGAAACAAACACAAAGTCAAGCCATTGTTTAGTCCGCTTAGAGCCTCTAGTCGGAAATTTTCCACTTAGATGCTCGGGGGCTACAGCGAGAGTTTTTAACTTAGCAATATGCTTAGCTTTTCTTTAAAGCATCTAGTCGGAGCTAATTCAGTTCTCAACTAGAAGCTTGGGGGCTACAATATAAAGTTTTAACTCGGAAAATGCTTAGCTTTTCTTTAAGTATCTAGTCGGAACTAATTCAGTTACAACTAGAGGCTTGGGGGCTACAGCACTTAAAATTATGAACACTATGTATGCTACTCTTAAAGCATCTAGTCGGAATAATTCATTCCATCTAAATTCTTGGGGGCTACAGTGAGAGTTTTTCTAACTTAGTCACTCTTAGAGCATATAGAACAAAGCCAATGGTTTTCCGTCTACATCCTCGAGGGCTACAGTGGGATACTCATATGAAATGCAAAAGGTAAAGTAAAACTTACAAGTGCGATGATCTTGAGGTTTGTAGCACTCTCGGCCAGCATCTTGCCAAAGGAAACATTGTTACTTTGCAAGATGTCTGCTTGACGGAGTAGCTCCTCAAGACCGCACGTCGGAGATGACGGCACTCCTCCAGGAACCATGGTTGTGCTACCCGACGTAAGCACCGGGAAAATAATCTTCGGCAATTCAAAGGGTTTACGGGAGTAGGCGCCTTGAAGTACCAGCACCCACCACTGCCTTGCCGCTACCGATGGCATCCTTAGCTGGAGCTTCAGCCATTTGAAGAGCAGCGCTCTCCTGCGTCGCCTGCTCGCCGACAATTGCGAGTTCGGTAGAGGCGCTAGAATCCACTTCCATAGCGGAAGGGCCTGGTGCCTCCTGGGCTTGGGAGCTTGTCGGAGCGGAGGAGGGCTTGACGGCAGGAGTAGCAGGGGCGATGGTGGGGGAAGAGTCGCGATGCAGCATATCTTTAATATTTCTAGAAGCCCCAAGAGTCTTGGAGGACTTCTTGAGGCTGGTTGTGGCTTTCTTCCTGAAACGTGCAAAATGCATAAATGCAGAATAAGATGTATAAACAAGACAATGTCGGAGAATAAGAAGCTTACACTAGGAGGCGCTTTGGCAAACATCCGGTGGCTTTCTTCTTTTCGCCTCCGTATAGCGATACTCTTTTGGAGGCTCCATCCTCCGTCTTCTTCTTCTTGCCTCCATCGGCAGCGTCAGAGGTGGAGCTCTTCCGCTTTCGTGCCAACGGGGCATCATCGTCGGATACGACCGTGACTTCCTTCATCTTGGGATCGTAGATTTGGGCAGCCAGGTTGCCCTCCTCTAGATCGCTAAGCTGTTAAGTGAGAAATCATCGTGTTAGACAAGATGATATTGGCAAGACGGAAAAACTGGAGCAATGTCATACACGGAAAATAAATACCTACCTTTGGGCACTTTCCGTCTACGAACATGTCGTAGGTGAGGGTGAAGCCATGCTTCTTGTCCTTCACCTTGACGATGTCCTTAAGGCGGAACTTGACGGAGTCGATCGAGAAGTTGTCCTCGGAGATCCGGAGGGTATCCCTTTGGTCGCCTATGTACTCGTGCATAAGCTTCATACGGTGCTGCAGAGGTTGGATCCGCCTGATGAACCAGCACATGGCTAGGTCCAAGCCGGTTAGACCCGTCTCTACAAACCACTCTATCCGCCTTATTGCGCGAGAAGCGTTGAGGTCGGAGGGAAGGGAGGCCTGGGACCGCCATGTGGGGACTTCGGCGGCGGCTCCGTCCACAAAGTCCGGGTATGTTACTTCTCGGCCCGCCAAAGGAATGTCGGGGCCGTAGAAGTACGTCCGCTGCCAATTTCTGCATGACTCGTGGCCGACGATGTCGGGGAACCGCCGGCTAGGACGGATCTTGAAGCTTATGGTGCCGCAGTTTCTAAGCTCCTCCCTACTGTGTCCGGCTTCACGTTTGACGGTGAAGAAGTAGACAAACAAATCTAACCTAGGCCTAATCCCTAAGTAACCCTCACAAAGTGCCGCGAAGTTGCTAAGCACTAAGATACTATTGGGGGAGAGGTTATGGGGTTGGACCTTGAAGTGATTCAAGATGGACAGGAAGAAGTGAGAGATGGGCAGGGAAACGCCGCGTACCAATTGCGCCTTGAGGTACACCTTCTCTCCGAATTGGGGAGAAGGGGTCACCTCGCCGGCCGGCGCCGCCCGCCAGGCGAGCCCCTCCGTCGCAGGGAGGTAACCCTCAGCGACCATCTCTTGGATGTCGCGGCCGGTGATGTCCGATCCGCGCCAGTCGCCTTTGTGCGAGTCTGGCTCCTCTTCCAGGGGCTCCAGCGCCGCCAGGTTATGGTCGCCGCGGGTGGTTTCTATCACCACCGATGCGGGGATAACCAGGCCCTCTGGGGGCACGACGACGGAGCTCGCCGGTTTTGCCGTGGCTTCGCTCGACGCTGCCATTGATGGGGCTGAGCTGCTGCTAGCCATGAAGGAGGGAGAGGATGTGACTAGTGCAAGCAAGAGGCTAGGGTTTCTCGAGGTTTTCGCGGAGAGCTCGAGGAGGCGCGCGGCTGGAGGAAGAAGACGATGACGCGAGAGAATGGGGTGAAAAAGTGGCAAGTGTCCCACGGTCACTATTTATCTTACTCTACGTCAAGATTCGTGCAGCTAATCGGACGGTTGCCGCGTAGACGACGTGTTCGTGAACGTGCGCGGTAATTTCGCCACGTCTCCAACCGTCGCCGCCAACGGTTCGTATCGTTCGCGCGGGAAAAGCGGATATGATTACGTTCTCTGCATGTGTGAGTTACGAGGCGTCACTGACCTACAGCCTACGTCGCCTTAACTGACATGGTAGATGAGCCGTCCCATCGAAGATTCCGGCATAGACGGGTTTAATCCGACAACGGAAGCGTACGATGGAAGATTCAGCATTTCTCTGACTTACTCATAGAAGACGGAGAAAACCTTTGCAGGGTTCTTTGGGAGGACTACAAGATGTTGCTTGACGATTTGCCGACATCCATCTAGACGGAGCATTCCACGGGAAGAGGCAAGACAGCGCAAGATCTCTGAGTTCTCCGAGCTCTTGTTGAGATATGCTATATGGATATCCTCATAGCATGTCTCTTATCCGACTAACCGGGTGGCCCATAGTCGGTAGCATGGCCTATGGCTGTTGGCGGCCTGATTAGGTGGATCCAGAAGGGAGGCCCATGCCGGATAAAGGAAGGCTACGGTGGAGTCACCAGCGTACCCGGAGACTTGGAGTGCAAGATACACAAGACTAGTAATAGACGGTGTAGAACTCTATAACCTGTCCGGCTAGGACTTTTCCCTGTAACCCTAGGATCCGACGACTATATAAGTCGGGCCTATGGGAGCCTTTAGGGCACAACTTCAACGATAACTCAGACTTTCTAATCACCTCGCACAGCGAACCTAATCTCTCTAACTCGCGTATTGCCATTATAGTGATTTATAGCAGGAGTAGGATTCTGCCACTGTTGTGGGATCTGAACCTGGGTAAGCTGTGTTACCTCGTACCCGTCAACCGTCCGCCTTACCCCACGTCTCTAAACACGCACTGTGAGGACCCCTCCATGGCGTACTCGTCGGCAATACCACGACACTGGATTGGGCCAGGACCCTTCGGGTGCCATTTTGGCTCTTCCCTACGCGGCCACAAGGGCCCAATAAACCCAAACAGTCATCCCAAATCACTTAAATCCTGTTTTAATAAATGGAAAAAGACCAAAATGCCCCTGAATTTAGATAAACACTAGAAAATAAAAGAGGAATCCAAAAATTATAAATAAAATATTTTTGGATTCATAATCATCCAAACTATCCAAATAAATTGAGAAATAAAATTTTAGACATATAAATTTTATTAAGAATTTTGTAATATATATATTCTTTATGGAATTTTATACAATTATTGAAAGATGATAAAAATAAATAAAAAATCAATTTCATTATATATTAATATTGTAGTATTTTAGAAAAATACTAAACCAATATTTAATATTAATTTTTGGTATTTAAATGATAATTCTTAAAGGAATTATTAAATAAATAAAATGCAAATAAATTGAAACAAAATAAAAAATACAATATTCTATAAATATTAAAAATTAATATTTATAAATTCTTTATTATTAAAAGGAATTTTTATAATTTAAATAATGGGGGAGAATACACATAAAATTAAATAATGCATTACATTACTTTGCATAAGTATTTTGCTTCTTTAAATATTGTCCTTACCGAGCAGTAATGATGTTTTTGTAGACATAGAAGCTCAAGGTCCAGTGCAAGCATCAGACTTCACTACCTTGCCATCACAAGGCAAGTTCATCACTTGCTCATATCCTTTGAAGAGTCTTTATCAAAATATTTGCAAATTGTGTGTTATCATATATACTCCAAAGAAAGAAAATATTATTTTCACAAATAAAGAAATCTTAGATATCATCCTAAGTGATGATATAATGGAGCAATAGAACTTAGGGTTCTATTTGCAACAATGATGATCAATTAGGGACTTAATAACCCATGACATCAGTGATTCTAGAGCCGTATATCACGCGTTAGCCATGAGATTTCTAATCGGACAGAGAAGTCAGCTGTATCTTCTTCCTCTCGCATGTAGCCGGATGTGTAGGTCGTGCCTGTTATCCTCGTAGCGTGCATATTAATTGGTAATTCGTAGAGGATATGCAGCATATGGGTGGGAACCCTCAACGTCCCACGATAGTTCTGGCATCTAACGGTTTGTACAAACCATTTCAGTAATTCAATATGTGGGCATGGTGTACACAAAGGAGGCATGCGAGGTCGCGAAGGGGGAAGTGATTAGCTTGGACCAACTACTGGGCCCCACATCATGTAATTGTGGATGGGAAAGTACACCCGGTTGTGCAACAAGAAGTTGATCTCTCATGGGTAAAGTAACGCACCTCTGCAGAGTGTAAGAATTGTAACTTGTTACTCCCTGTTCCGGGAAGGACCTACGAACGCGGCAGGAAAGGAACTCCATGAAAGTTCTGGTCAACCTGTGAAGGCTGATGGTCATAGATTTTTATAATTAAATCAATCTTCGAAGAAAGATTTACAAAAACTGCATAGTGCCAAGGATTTATAGTCTGAGGTAGTAGTTAGAGCATCAAACTTCCCACCTTTCCTATAATGAACTTTTTGGGTAACGTTGTTACTCATCCTTTCCTTTGATCCCTTGCTTACACTCTGAGGATCCCGAAGTTACGCCAATGTATGCAGCTGAATGCCAAGAAGATGTGTTCTATGAGGAGCCTGACCTGTCAGGAGGTGTTGAGGGAGTGTATTACGAAATCCGCTATGGGGTCGATGACAACGAGTCCAACTAAGTAACCTAGTTATTAGTAAACGACGGAGCCGAGCAGTATGAACTCTATAGAATAAGCTGTTGAGCTCAACTCCTAGTTGGAGTTGCTACTTTTAAATTCCGCTGAAACACTTTATATTTTGGTTTGTAAGTTGAATCCTTTTGAAGTCTTGAACTTCTGGTATTGTAATAATAATAATGTGTGAATGTTTGTAATATGGTCCCGCAATGTTTCTGTTGTACCACTCTGGAGGATGTGATATTTATAGAACGGTGCTCTGTGGATGTCATGTCAACGACTATAGTGTACTACACATGCAGTGGTATGATGGGTCACCGCACTGTCCTATCTATATAAAGGCCAGGAGGGCATGGCGAGGAAGATCTAGACAACTCATACACACACATCATGCCAGATCGCATCTGCGCACCCACTGTAACCTTCGGTTCCGCTATAATCAAGAGCAGACAAGCGGAAGTAGAGTTTTCCCTCTAGGGGACCGAACCTGGGTAAACCTCGTGTCCCCTTGCTGCGTGTATGTTAACCGTTTCGCGGTCTCCAGCATCCCCATCTTCTCCAAAACCCAAGTCCATAACAATGGTCATTGACGAGTCGAACCCTCGTCAGCAGCGCCAGCGGACAGCCAACGAGTCGAGTTCCAGGCAAGTGGAGCTCTCCTCCATCGGCAGATCCTCCTCCAAGGGCAAAGGTGATGAAGCCCACAAGAGATGCTCTTGGCTCGATCGCATGGGACCAGAGGCAAGGCGCGAGGCCACCAAGGCCCTTGATTTGTCATTCATGTCTGTGGACTTGCAAGGCAACATGATGCCTAAAAAACTAGAGGCCGCGGTCATCGCAGCTACCACTTACCGGCTGACCAACCAACAAACCAGCCGGGGATCCACGATCCTCCGTCCACCAGTCCACTATTGCGGGCCACGGGATCGTAGGAGCCATGCTCGTATGAGAAGCAACTCTGAAACTGAAGAAAGCTGCGGTGACGTTCGCAAGAAACCGCTCTCCCTCATCTGATGAGGATGACCATGACCTGTCGCGGCGATGCCGCATCCCACGACGGAGGAGCCATAACTATGATGCTCGCGACGAGCTCATGCAACACAAAGTTGATAAGATGCACGCCAAACACACGTTCTCCACTAAGTCGGAAGATGAGGACACAGAGCTCTGCGACATCAGATGCTTCAGCTGATACATACGGCAATCGCGGATGCCTGACGGCTTCAAGCTTTCTTCAGATAACCTGATGTTCGATCGCCTCTAGGACCCAAAAATCTGGCCAGATGAACACATCTCGTCAGTCAAGTGTCATGGCAGGAGAAAAAACCGACCATGCAATGACTTCAGCTGTAGCTGAAGGGTGCGGCACGAGCCTGGCTTAAAAATCTCCCCTACGTATCATTATGTAGTTGGGAAGAGCTGGTCTATAGTTTCATCCACAACTTCAAGGGCACCTACAAGTGTCCAACTTCAATCAAGGAGCTATGTTCCTGCTTCCAGAGGCCCAACGAGCCACTACACTCCTACATCCAATGATAGTCCATCATCAAGAACTCTGCGGAGGACATCTCCAAGGAGCAGGAAATCGACGCATTCAATATGGGCGTGCGACACTGTGAGATCAGGGAAGATCTAGGCCGTACCAAGCCTAGAATCATCGATCACTTGATGGACATTGCTAATCGCTGGGCAGATGGCGAAGATGCCATCCACAACAACCGAGTGTGCTCGGATCACGAGGACGACCTCGGCCGCAGATGCGACCACCAAGGAAAAAGGAGAACGCACGGCTACTGAGACCGCAAAGAAGTTGACATGGTCATGGCTGGCTACGCCGATCGCCATGACGACGGCAACCACAACAATTGCTACCGCAGTAGCAGATACCACGACAACGGAAAATCCATGCAATCATGTCAGTGCCACACACGTGATGATGCACCCTCTACTATGGAGAAACTATCGGGGCCCTGTAACATATACTTCTACATCGACATACATGCCCGCAAGAAGAAGTCTAGTCACCTACTCAAGGACTGTAGAGAGTTCTAGAAGCTCAACAACGGATATGCCCAGCTGCAACGTGATGCAGTTAACCAAGGATACGGTACCTCCCCAGGACCAGTTGCATATAGCGCTCCACCGATACAACCTGGAGGACCCCCGTAGCCTGCGGCTACGCCGACAAAAAAATGGAGGAGAACGGAACCCACGTGTGCTAGGAACCATGATGATCCAGAAGGGGCGTCCATCCAACTAGATCCAGAAGACGATCACCCACCAAATAAACTTGGCTATCACCTCCTCGCAAGCCATACCTGAGTACCTCAGTGCCTCCGAATCCTGCATCACCTTCGATCGATCCGACCACCCTCACCAAATCCCTTGCCTAGGCCACTCCACCCTGGTTCTCAAAGCGCAGATAGGCGGGTTTGAGATGATTCGGGTCTTATGGACGGAGGCAGTGGAATTAACCTCATGTTCGCCAGCACCTTGGAGGCCATGCGGATTCTGATCTCCAGCTTGGAGGAATTTGACACAACCTTCCACGACATTGTCCCAGGAAAGGGAGTTTACCCCCCTTGGAAAAATCTGGCTAGACGTCATTTTCGGCACCCCCAAGAACTTCAAGCGCAAGAGGCTAGAGTTCAAGGTGGTTGACTAGCCATCGCAATACCACGCCATCCTTGGTCGCGTGGCATTTGTGAGGTTTCCTAGCGATACCGCACTACGCATACCTATTGCTGAAAATGCCAGGACCAAACGACATCATTACTGTCCCTGGAAGCTTCACTAGATCTGACATCTGTGACAATGAATTCAACAGAATCTCCTAGGCCTTTATCACGCAAGAAGAGATCGCGAGGATAAAGGAGTCAACAGACACCAGCCACCCTTGTGACCAAGGAAAACTCTCTTGACCAGTCGTTTGACTCCATGGTCAACACTAAGGAGATCTAGGTCCACCCGACGGATCCCACCAAGACACCCCTCATCGCTAATAACTTGAGTGCCGCATAGGAACTCGCCCTCATCGAATTCCTCCATGAGCACTAAGAGATCTTTGTCTGGTGTCCTGCGGACATGTTAGAAGTTCCCAGGGAATTCGATGAGCATGCACTCAACATGTACCCTGACGCACGACCAGTCAAGCAGTCAATGCGTCGACTTTCCGAAGAACGAGCCAAGGCAGTCAAAATGTAAGTCAATAGACTCCTCGATGCCAACTTCATAGAAGAGATCAAGGAGAGCTTGTGGGTGGATAACCCCGTGTTGGTTCCCAAAAAGGACACAGACATCCTGCGGATGTATGTGAACTTCACAGCCCTGAACAAGCACTGCCCAAAGGATCACTTCCCCTTACCTCGAATCGATTAAATCATCTATTCAACTGCGGGGTGCGAGTGACTCTCTTTTATCGACGAGGTACCACCAGATTCATATGAAGGTGGTGGACCAAGAGGAAATGGCCTTGATCACGCCATTCGGGGTATACTGCTACAAAAAAATGCTCTTCGGGCTGAAGAACGCATTGGCAACCTATCAACAATGCATATATCCCTTCCTCAAAAGTCATCTTGGTCGAAACATCCAAGTTTATGTCGATGACATAGTGGTTAAGACCAATGAATCTACGACATGGGTCGACGATCTCCGTGAGACGTTCGACAACCTCGACAGATACATGATCAAGATAAACCCGGAAAAGTGTGCTTTCGCCGTCCCCTCTGTCCAACTACTCGGGTACTTTATCTTCGCAAGGGGAATCGAAGCAAACCCAAAGAAAATAAAGGTCTGGCCATGGAGAAGCCAAAGAATATCAAGGGCGTCCAGCAGCTAGCTGGGCGAATCGCAGCACTCAGTCCATTCATAAGTCGAATGGGCGAAAAGGATCTCCTTTTTACCAACTCCTCCGCAAGGTGGATAAATTCGTGTGGACAACCGAAGCTCAAGAGGCATTCAAATACCTCAAGCGCCAACTATCAACTTCACAGTACAAGTGACACCTTAGGAGAGGGAACTTATGTTGTTGTACATAGCAGCGATGCACCAGGTGGTCAGCACCATGCTCGTCGTCGAACGAGCCGAGGAGGGAAAGACACATGGAGTACAATGCCCGGTGTACTAACTCGGTGAGGTACTTACAACAACAAATCAGAGGTACCCTCACTACCGTAAGCTTGCCTATGGTGTGTTCATGACGACACGTCGACTATGACACTACTTATAGGAGAACTAGATCGTGGTAGTCAACAACACTCCACTGTCAAACATCCTCAACAACCCCGAAGCAACAGGCCGGGTGGCCCTTTGGGGCATCAAGCTGTCCCCACGGTACATCATCTATGAGCGACACACTGCCATCAAGTAGCAGGTGCTCCCTGATTGCCTCGTCCACTGGATGGAACTCCAACTACCGGACACACAATACATGTTGGGTGTCTGGACGATGCACTTTGACGAATCCAAGCGCCAAGAAGGAGCACGAGATAGAGTGATCCTAACATCCTCGCAGGGCGACAAGATGCAGTACGTACTGCGGATGCGGTTCCACACGTCCAACAATGAAGCAGAATACTAGGCCCTACTCCACGAGATGTAGATGGACAAAGTCTGGGGCGCCACTCGACTAGTCATCTTTGGCGTCTCCAACCTCGCCGTGCATCAAACGATGCACCAGTGCGACGCCATTAGCAAGAACATGATCGTCTACCACGACCTCTACAACGCACTCAAAGGAGACATTGACGATTGCGAGCTCTGGCATGTCAGCCGTGAAAGAAATGAAGAAGCTGACAAACTCGCCAACATTGGCTCTACCTGCGCTCCAGTTCCACCTGGCGTGTTCCTTGAACAGATATGCGAGTGCTCCATGAAGAACAAACCTTCCAAGGACACACCAGATGAAGTAGTACACTTAGGGGCTATGCCACCTAAATAATCCACGACACCCGTAGAAGGAGGGTCAGGAGCTTCAATCAAAAACCTCATGGAGGTCATGATGATCAAGCCATCCTGGACTTGGTTGTACGTCATGTACCTGTTGAGCAAAAAGCTGTCGGACGACCCAACGGACGCGCAACACATCGCTCGTTGTTCAAAGGCCTTCATCATAATCAACAGCGAGATATACAAATAGAGCATTACCGGGAACCTCCAGCGATGCGTGACCAACAGTGACGGAATGAGTATACTCCTCGACATCGACATAGGCATCTGTGGCTACCACGCAGGCAGTCGTGCCCTCGTATCCAAAGCTTTACGGGCTGGCTTCTACTAGCCAACGATAATGCGCAACGCCAAGAGCATCATCGAAAGGTGTAACGCCTGCCAGCGGTTCGCCACACGCGTCAGGCTTGGAGTTACAGCCAATACCGCTGGCATGGCACATTGTGCAATCGGGAATCAACATGGTGGGCAAGCTACAAAGGTCATCACCCGGAGGTTACGTATACCTCCTCGTAGTTGTCGACAAGTTCACGTATGGGATCGAGGCCACACGCGTCACCAATCAAACCGGCACCACCACCATCAAGTTCTTAGAATTAATCAACTTCAGGTTCGGTGTGCTACATAACATCATCACGGACAACGGAACATGTAGGGTTTGCAGCATAGAAAACAAAAAATTCCCTATGATGGGAACAACTATGTACCAATATCTATCTACTAGATACAAGCAATGGGTAGATATACATCTATAGAGAACATACCCTTGTAGACCGACAAAGTTTAACGAGGTTGTACTCGTGGATGATGTAGACGAACGCTTGCCGATCTCAAGATCGAGAAGAAGTCCAGCGCCGCAAATCAGTAGCGCATCCGTGCTCGCACACACGTCCAAGCCACCGAGAAACCTCCTCCTCCTTGCGCCAGCGATGCAGCAGAAGCAACAAATCTTTACAAACGAAAAGCCACCGGGAACATGTATCTTGCTAGTCCGATACCATGGGGGATAAATTAGAGGGGGAGAGAAATCCTTCACGAGGAGGTGTGAGTGTGAGAGAGGGAGAGGGAGGCTTTATATAGGATGAAGGGGAACACCAAGTGGGTGGCTGGCGCATGGGGGCTGCCCCTTGCCCTCCCTCCATTCATGTGGGTGGAGCTTCCACTCACAAAATGCCTCTTCATTTCTCCACTCAAAATCCCACTCAAAACTCCTATTAAATTTCCACCAAATGTAATATAATCTCTCTTTAAATAAAACTACTTTTATTTATTCACAATTTTGTAAATTACATTAATTAACAAACATTCACATAAAACCCCTTGCTAGTATTATATTTCACATGCAGAAACAGTTTCAGCAATTTTACCTGAAACAATTCCGGTGTCTAGTGAAATAAATTCCTGCACTTTGTAAATCTTTTCGTCTAGAAACTATTTGTTCTAAATGTTGTCGGTGTCTCTTAAGTGTGTCACCCTACGGTTCACAAATAATGTGGACATGATCGAGACCCCTCTCGGATCAATAATCAGAAGCATGACCTAAAGATCCATACTGACTCCCACATATTCAACGATGACTTCTTGTGATCGTGGGAACCTTTTACACTAATAACTTAATCCTTTTTTCTTGCAATATATTACATGCCCAATATTCGATCATCGGTATCTCCATACCTAGTTTGATCTCGTTACTGACATGTACCCTTTTCTCGTTCCCCTGATATAACATTCTAGTGATCAAATCACTTGCTTGAAAACTATCTAATGTGATATCACCAAGAGGGCCCAGAGTATATCTCTCCGTCATTGGGATGGACAAATTCCACTCTTGATCCATGAGCCTCAACATAACACCTTCGTAGCACTAAACCCATCTTTATAGACACCCTGTTATGGTGTGACGTTTGATGTTATCAAGATACTCTTATAGTGTTAGTGATTAACATGATCTCATGGTCTAAGGATTAGGATTACTTGGTATGATGTTATAGCAATATAAACACAATGTGTAACATCCCAATTTCATCAACCTTGATTTGTTGTCAAAAAGGGAAAAATCAGGGGGAACAAAAACTTTTTCTTATTACATGTTGTAATGCTTGATTACTTGTTTGCTTATGTTTATGCAACTTATTAGGTATTAGATGATATACTCGTTACCTCAACACTAGTTGATAAAAACTATTTTACAAAAGAGATGTCTTGGCTCATGTTTTATATTCTCAAATGTTCTAGCATTTCAAACTTGATCCAAGATGACTTTGACACAACAAAATATTTCACTAGTTTGTATTACCAAAACTATGGAGGCCTATATATAACCTCCTTATATTTTCAAGACATAACTTAAAGTACTCTTATCTCTAGGTTTTTCCAAAACCTCCCCTAAAACCTTTTCCTTCTAATCTTCGTATAAGTACCAAAAGGTTCTTATCTTAATTCAAATCCCAACCCCCTTCAGAACACCCATGCTTACCTCAAGCTATACTTGATGGTAACCGTAGTAGTAGTTGATGAGTTTGAATAGATGAATTGCCTTGATCTGTTGTCTGATGAACTTCATTGATATGTTGATTGCCTTGTTTGCTTAGGAACTAGTGTGAGCTAAACTAGTAGCTCATCCTTTAGGATACAACAAGCAGTAGAGATCACAAATCCCCAAATCAAGCATCCAAATCTGGATCCATCTCAAGTCACTCAAGTGACCCTCTAATCGACTTAACCAGATCAATCTTCAGCTAATCCTTTGTATTAGCATCCAACTCACCAAGTACCCCGTACAAGCATGGATCCCATCTACTCATCCTATACTTCCTTACCAAACACTTGACGAGGAGTATGGACTCTTGCTTTCTCTCTAAATGTTTTCCTCTTACATACTAGTCCAAATCCACAAGTCAGCCAAATTTGGCTAAGTCTGGAATCTTTAACTAGATTCAATATTTGGAACTCCACCCAATCCAATTAGTGTGCATTATTAAGAATGTAATTGAACCATCTTGTAGTATATCATTAGTACTCCCAAAGCCCACTCCTACCCTTGGATAAACCCTTCTTGTAACCACTCATCCATGATGGTTTTGTAGTCAAGGTAATAATCTTTTCTGCAGATCTTATCATCTTTCTCACTTTGGTAGAAGCTCACATCCATATGCTACCTCCCCTTGACCAACTCTTTTAATGGTTATGGTATACTAACCATGGTATATCAAACCATACTTCACTTGTTTCCATTGGAAACTTGTGCATATTAAACCCACATGGTTTATAAGGCAGCATGACAATCCTGCAATGGCAACCTTGTTTTCAACAAAGTTTGCCATCTCTTCCGGATCACCTCAAATACAACCAAGCCAAAATCTTGCTGTCATGATCATATATATAACTTGGTCTATCCAACCATCTATCCCTTGTATCAAGGTGAGCTCTGAGCTCACTAATCCAACCTTGTTTGGGTGGTATGATAATAACAAAACCCTAGATCCCTTAACCCTTGTTATTTTCCAAAAATCTGTTACAATCGCGACAAGAAGATAACGAAGAACGAAAACGAAAAACACAGCAAGGAGACACAGATTTAACGTGGAAAACCTCTCCAACAGAGAGAGGAAAAAACCACTTGCGCCCACCAATGAAACTTCACTATATCGAGGAGTGTTTACAAACGCCGGGGATTTCACAGATGCAACTCTCCCAACCGGCGGCTTACAAAGGGTTTATATATCGGTGGAAACCTAGGTCTTCAACGATCCGTACCGTACGGGCCTCGCTATAGTGATGAGTTTGAATATGTTGATCGGCCCAAGCCTCCCGGCGACGGGCCTCGCTCCACTCGTCAGAAGTTGGCCTATACTTTGTAGAATTTGGATCAACATATAACAAAATCAACTCCCAATTGCAATAACCAAGGTTGGTTATGATAGATACTTCAAGTTGGCATCATCTACCTTGGATATAAACAATTGCCAAATAATTCCCATCATTATTTGGAGGCTAAAACTATTTAAATTCCTCTAATTGCAAAATATTCAAAACCTTATTTATAAAGGCAACTTTGTTTTTCCTTAAACTACTTTGCCAACCCAAGGCACAATTTAAGGTCAAGGCAGGACGTGACTGAAGAAAACTGAATTGATTAGTGCAGATTTAGCTAGCTAGACCGAGATTCGGATGAAGATGGCGAACGAACCACTGTGAATATTGCGACGCCATAAAAATGAAATTGGTAGAGGGGAGTTCAGGCTTCAACTCTTGTGAAGTAACCATCACTTGATATCGGTTGTAGATCCGGGGATTTATCGATGAACAGAGAGGGAGCAAGCAATTTTAGACTGCCAGAAAAATTCAGAAAAGGCAGATATTGGTCTGTCTTCTTCGGATGATTCCGAGATTTGTAGGTGACGGATTGGAGCATGGTTTAGATTGTTAGAAAGAGGGAAGAACCCTCTCCTCAAGGATGTGATGGGTGGTGTTGGGGGTCATCGTGGTGCGCCGGAAAACGGGGGAGAACATGGCATGCGCGCGGTGTCTGCTGCTGTCGGGGGCGGATGCTGCTTCATCTGTCGCGCATGCGCAGCGGTGGGCGCGAGTGGAGGCTGGCCAGCGGATGCGCCCGAGAGGAGAGGGGTCTAGGGAGGGTTCGGCGGCGCGGGGCTCACTGGGGACGTGAGGGAGACGACCGTCAGGAGGGCTTCGGGCGGGGCTTGCAGCGCAGCCAGTAATAGGGACGGAAGATCTGCTGCGTGCTCCTGTCGGCGTCAAGGAACACACGCGCGGAGGGATCGCAGCGTGCACGGAGGGTGCTCGATGAGTGGTGGCGGAGATGCAGAGAAAACTGGGGAAGGGGAAGGTTGTCTATGAGGAAGAGGCGCACACCAGGAGCTCGTCGACGCGGTCGCTGGGGCCTGGGGCGAAGCAGATCGCGTGGGAGGCAAAGGTTCTTTTGGCTACTATTTCTCGTCCCCGTGGCGATGTTGGCGATCTTCCAGCATGCTCCGGCGATGTTGGCCGGTATCCGGTGAAGCAGAAGAAGCAGGAAACTCAAGAGAGGCTTCGGGACTGCCTTGGCGAGCTATAACACGAGCTGGTATTAGAAAACAACAAGCTAGGGTTTAGGAAGGGGCATGGCCATGGCCATGTAGAGGAAGGAGGAAGGGCTGGGTTCCGGAGCAGATCTTGAGCTGGGAGCTGGGGAGGATAAGAAGGCTAGCTAGGGTAGCACATGGGGTCAGGTCACCAACTTGTTAAGAAAGAGAGGATAAGGTTGGATTAGAGTGGGGTGTGGTTAGGTGAGAGGATCGTGGTAGATGGTCACATGATCACCACGATGGTTGCCTCGGATGGGGGGTAGATAGCTAGGTTGGAAGAGATATTAGGGTATAGAGGGTTAGGTAGATGTGTGGTTTTGTGTAATTTATGATGTGTTTCAAATTCAAAACCCAAGTCCAAAAAGGATTGAATAGATTAAAACACCACTGGAAATATAAGAGGAGATGTGGCTTTCACATTGCACGTGCCATGCATGCATGCTCGTCCGTGGGGCACCACAATAGGATGCGCCACATATAAATATGCTCAAAAAAAATTCTGCAATTTTTTTTTCTTGCGATATCTTTTAAACTTTTCGAATTTTGAGAATCTAAATAATATGTAAACGGACACATGGTTGCGAGCGGATAGAAAATTTCATGCTCGTCATTTTGATATATTATAGATTTTTTTCGATATCATATGCAAATATTATGGCTGTTTTACAGTGCCCTAATTTTTTTTGCAAAATAGTTGAAATTGATGTTGGTTAACGTTCCTACAAACTAGACCATATTACCTACCTACATGTCAAAGGATTTTAAAATTTGAAGTGTTTTTCATTTTCTTTTATTTTGTGCAAGACAGAAAAGGAGTTCCCCGAGAGGGGGTGCTGTGAGCAGAATTTTGAAATCTTATCTATGGTGCACGTAAATAGCGTGTGCTACTGATAATTCAGAGGCATCGGGTCCACCACTATCCGTGGTTCACCTTAATCTTGTGCGCCACAGAAACCTATCTTGTCTGTGGCGCACCCCAATTCCGTGCGCCATGGGTATGCCACCCATGGATGGGGGCGACCCTCGGCCCTAGGACCCACTTATGACTGGTGCACCATTTCGTCCGTGCGCCATACATATGCCTATATCAATGGCGCCCCACTTAGCCATGCCCCACGAATAATTATCGGTAGAGCACCATATCGATATGCGCCATAGGTATATGAGCCTTGTGGATAAGCCTTTTTCTACTAGTGTGAGTTATGCAAAGCGCCATGCACCATGGTCGCTTACATAGAAAGGCAAGCAAAAATTACGCAAATATTTAGCCAACACTAGGTTCCCTGATGGTTTTGCAACAAACTTAGAAATATGTGTGGCCATCATTACATGTAAAATACACAGTCTGAAGACCCATGATTTCCACATACTTATGCAGCGTGCGTTGCTAGCTAGTCTTAGAGGGATAGGACCAAAGAAGATGTATAAGGCCATTGCTGAACTGGGAAAATATTTAGGGAATTGTGTGCCAAAACACTAGGAGTAGATGTGCTACGTCGAATGAAGGTTTGATATTTTTATAATCCTTTGCAAGCTTGAGAAGTTATTTCCCTAGCATTTTTTGATTAATGGTGCACTTGGCTATGCATCTACATGAAGAGGAATTTCAGAGAGGGCCTATTTACTATGATTGGATGTATCCGGTTGAGAGAAGATTAGGATGCCTAAAGTCAACTATGCGTATGAAATCAAAACCCGAAGGTTCAATTGCAGAGCGATATATCATGGATGAGTGTTTGCATCATTTCTCTAGACATTTGAACGATGTCATACAAACCAGACATAGCAGACCTGAGAGGAACCCAGATAATAGACGAACAGTTGGTTTACAAATATTTTTACGATACGGTATGGTATGTACTGCAGAATTGTGAAGAGGATGATGGATATTTTAAAAGCATAAACACACCTGTTGTGTGGTTCAAGGCCTCCTCTTTCATATTGGCTAAACAAGAAAATACATGATTTTCCATGGATGACACAAAGTTTGGTGATCCTTCGAAGGTGGTGCAGAATTTTAGTCATAGGAATATATATGATCTTCTAGAAAAAGATGATGGAGGTAATGAATATGCATACTAGGAAGAACTAAGATTAAAAGATTATATTAATCACATAGCTGATGTAACACCCTCGCTTGATAAGGTTGAGTTTCTCTGTATAGTCACTAGTGGAAACGAGGTCTTTTGTTGATCCCGAAAAAGGGCTTTAACACCGGTTCTTCTACGAACCGGTGTTAAAGGGGGGGCTGTACCAGCGTGGCCCTATGACAAAAAATGAGCCCCTTTAACACCGGTTCGTGTCACGAACCGTGTTAAAGTTCCTAGAGTGGCCAGACTTCTCTTTAACACCGGTTCGTGGCATGAACCGGTGTTAAAGGGGGGGCTATATAAGACCACCCCAGCCCACACACACCCCACTCTTCCATTCTTTCACATTTTGGAGCCTAGCAAGAGGGTGTGAAGAGTGCTAGTTTGTGTTTTTTTCATATGCACAAGAGGTGTTCGGTGAAATGCCCGAGAGCTCAAAATAAGTTTTCTTGTTGCTCTTCCGTCTCTCACGAGGTCGGCAACTATAGTTTCATGTGTCATTGATGTACTATATATATAAATGGTCATCTCCCTATTATTTTTTGATATATACTACATATTAATGCAGATGAATCGGCAATGGATGTACGGTGACCGCCACACTTCCGAGTACATTATGGGCCTCCAAAATTTCATCGTTGTGGATAATACAAACCGTGGTCACAATGGTTTTATGTGATGTCCGTGTGTTCACTGTCAGAACAAGAAAGACTACTCAAATACCAGAATCATTCACGCCCACCTGCTTCGATCCGGTTTCATGCCCAGCTATAATTGTTGGACCAAGCACGGAGAAAAAGGGGTTGTGATGGAAGACAACGAAGAAGATGAGGATGATGACAACTATCATAATATGTATCCTGAATATGATGATAATGCAACGGAGGTAGATAATGAAGATCAAGAGGGAGCAGATGGGCCCGCTGATGACGATCTTGGTCGGGCCATTACTGATGCAAAGGAAGAATGTGAAACTGAAAAGGAGAAGGAGAAGCAGGAGCAGATGTTAAAGGATCACAAAACATTGTTGTATCCAACTTGCGAAGATGGCCACAAAAAGCTAGGTGCCACACTGGATTTGCTGCAATGGAAGGCAGAGAATAGTGTGTGACTGACAGCGCATTTTCAAAGTTTTTGGTAAAATGAAGAATCTTCTTCCAAGAAATAATGAGTTGCCCGACAAGACATACCAAGCAAAGAAGGTTATGCGCCCTCTAGGATTAGACGCGGAAGATACATGCCTGCATTAATGACTGCATCCTCTAGCGCGGTGAGAAGTACGAATTTGGATGCATGCGGTATGCCTTGCGCAGTATAAGATCGACGAGACGATCCTGGCGATGTTGAGGGCGAGGCCCCTAGGAAGAAGGTTCCGCCAAGGTTATGTGGTATGCTCCTATAATACCACGGTTAAAACGTCTCTTGAAATAAAGAGCATGCCAAGTTGTTGCGATGGCACATGGAAGACCGTAAGAAAGGCGATGTTGAGACACCCGCTGATGGGTCACAGTGGAGAAAAGTCGGCGAGAGTACCCGGACTTCGTACGTGACAAGGAACTTAAGGTTTGGTCTAAGTCTGACGGCATGAATCCTTTTGGTGAGCGAGCTGCGTCACAGACCGGCATGTGACCCTATGTATCTATAACCTTCCTCCTTGGTTGTATGAAGAGGAAGTTCATTATGATGCCGGTGCTCATCCAAGGCCCGAGGCAACCCGCAACGACATTGATGTGTACCTAAGGCCATTAGTTGAATAACTTTTACAGCTGTGGGCCAAACCAGGTATACGTATGTGGGATGAGCACAAAGGAGAGCCATTTGACCTACAAGCATTGCTTTTCGTAACCATCAATGATTGGCCTGCTCTTAGTAACATTTCAGGGCAGACAAACAAGGGATACAATGCATGCACACTGTTTAGATGATACTGAAAGTGTATATTTGGATAAATGTAAGAAGGTTGTGTACCTAGGGTATCGCCGATTTCTTCAGAACTGCATCGATGAAGAAGAAAGAAAGGCAAGCATTTCAAGCGTCTGGCGTAACCGGAGGAAGCATCCTCCGTCTGCGGTGAGGAGGTATTTGGTATGGTCGAGGACCTAGAAGTAATCTTTGGAAAAGGTCCGGCGATCTATCTGCTCCAAATGACGATGCCGGACACGCCCATGTGGAAGAAGCAATCTATATTTTGGGACCTACCCTATTGGAAAGTCTTAGAGGTCCGCTCTTCAATCGACGTGATGCACGTGATTTAAGAATGTTTGCGTGAACTGCTAGGCTTTCTAGGAGTGTATGGAAGACAAAAGATACACCGAAGCACGGCAGACCAACAACGTCTGAAGGCCCCTGAAGAGCCTATGCATCCTGAGAACAAGAAGGGTAAACGATGCCACTTAACTCCTGACAGCTACGCTCTTACCAAAGCAGAGAAGGAAATCTTTTGAATGTCCGAAAGCGATCAAGGTCCCATCCGGCTTCTCGTCGAATATAAAGGGAATAATAAATATGGCGGAGAAAAATTCCAAAACCTGAAGTCTCATGACTACCACGTGATTATGACACAATTGCTTCCGATTGCATTGAGGGGCTTCTACCGAAAATGTTCGAGTACCCATTGTGAAGCTATGTGCATTCCTCAATGCAATATCTCGAAGGTAATCGATCTAGAAAGCCTACCGTGGTTACAAACAGATGTGGCCCAATGTCTTGTCGACTTTGAGTTGGTGTTCACCATCCTTCTTCAATATTATGACGCATCTCCTGGTTCACCTAGTAGAAGAGATTGCCATTCTCGGTCCGTATTTCTACACAATATGTTCCCTTTGAGAGGTACATGGAGTCTTAAAGAAATATGTTCATAACCGTGCTAGGCCGTAAGGAAGCATCTCCAAGGGCTATGTAATGAGGAGGTCACCGAGTTCGTGTTGATTTTATTCCTGACCTTAAGGCGATTGGTTTCCGTAATCACGACATGAGGGAAGATCATGTGGAAAAGGCACCCTAGGATGTAAAGCAATGATATGTAGGGACGCATTCTCTTAATCAAGCACACTACACGGTTTTACAAATATCTATCTTGGTTGCCCAGATATCAATGAACACAAGAATTTAATACGCCTCAAACACCCGGTCGATGAATGGATTATAAGTGAACACATGACGAGTTTTGGCGGCTGGCTGCAAAGACTTCTCACGAATAACACCACTGTTGGGGATCAGTTGTACTTGTTGGCCAGGACACCATCTTCGACTGTATGTACTTTCCAAGGGTACGAGATAAATGGGAATACATTTTAAACGATAGGCCAAGATAAAAAGAGCACAAACCAAAATAGTGGTGTCCGCTTAGATGCAAAGAAGACAATGGGCAAAAGACCACGTATTATGGGTTCATAGAGGAGATATGGGAACTTGACTATGGACCTAATTTTAAGGTCCCTTGTTTCATGCAAATGGGTCAAGCTAAGGAGTAGGGGTTGAGGTAGACAAGAAGTGGAATGACAACGGTGGATCTCAACAATCTTATGAAGGTAGACAAGAACTTAGAGACCATTCGTCCTAGCCAATGATGTGGCTCAGGTTTCTATGTGAAGGACATGTCCTCCGGACCAAAAAAAGAAAAAATATGCAAACGAATACATCATATGATGAGCCAAAGCGCCACATAGTTCTTTCAGGAAAAGAAACATCGTGGGAATCGAGGACAAGATGACATGTCGGAAGATTATAATAAGTTTGATGAAATTCCGCCTTCACGGTGAAAACTGATCCAAGCATTCCGTTAAGTAAAGAAGATGCTCCATGGTTACGTCAGGCGATCATAAGGAAGGACATATGCCAAGAAGTTCATGCTCATATTATGTAACTCTAGTTCATGTTTTTAATATTAATACATGTCTTGAGTGTTATCATGTTTTGTGGATGGACCGGGACTATGAGAAGAAGTTGTCCCGATTCGTACTTACCATTAAGATCTGATCTCCAAACAGCAGTCACATATTAGGAGTGCCTCTATGACCAGTTTCTTGGAGATCTTTGGAGGACTAGGCTCACGGCATCTCCCCGAAACTGGCCGTAGTGGTGTCCCTGCTCTCGAAACCATCTTGCAGCTTTGTAACTTCTCTAACTAGATCAATACACCGGGAGCTAACTAATTTCACATATTAGGAGTGCCTCTATGACCTTTCTCGGAGATGCCGAGGACTGGGCTCGTCGGCATCTCCTCGAAATCGCCGTAGTGGTGTCCCTGTCTCAAAATGGCTGGAGGACTGGACTCACAAGGATGCCTATTTATAGTACAAGCAGCTCGACATAGTGTCGACACTTACGAAATAATATCGACACTCACCCCTATTATTAGTGCTGACTCGTGTTTTGTCCCGGTTGGTGACTCCAACCGGACTAAAGGTTCATCTTTAGTCGGTTGGTGACACCATCCGGACAAGGTACACGCCAGACAACATAATGTCGACACTCACCCCTATTATTAGTCTTGACTCGTGTTTTGTCCCGGTTGGTGTCTCCAACCGGGACTAAGTTCATCTTTAGTCGGTTGGTGTATCCAACCGGGACTAAATGTTCATCCCGCCATTTTTCTTCCCGCCAGTTCTTCTTCCCGCCATTTTTCTTCCCGCCATTTTTCTTCCCGCCATTTTTCTTCCCGCCAGTTCTTCCCTCCAGTTCTTCCCGCTAGTTCACTATATATATATGTAGGGGGTTGGCCTCCATTGTCATTGCACATCTCTAGACTCATATCTGCAACCTCATCACTCTTTCCCATGGCTTCCACCGTAGCACTAACCCCCAGGGAGGCGGAGGCGCTGCATCTCGAACTACTGCCCTTCATGTGTCCCCGTCAATTTGGATCTTGAGCGTCGAAGGCGTGCCGGTTCCTCCTGTCCCTCTAGGTGTGGCACGCCGGATGGCCATCACGAACCACTACTACTTCGAGCTCACGCCGGAGCAGCGAAGGAATCCCAGATGGCATCCCGACTATTTCCCTACTTGGGAAGCCTTCTTCGTGGAAGTTTTCCTTTTTTATCGCACCAAAAAGGCATTTTCCATTTTCCGAGCATAAAAAATGGACGGTTTTGTGAAGCAACCACCAAATGGCTAATTCAAAAAACCACCAACACATTTTACGAAAATCATTTTTAGGTTCGCAATATGCTATTTTATCAAAAAACAATGCAAGTTGAGCGAGGCTCGGTGAGATTCAAGTGTATACAAAAGATGCGACATTTAAATATCCAATCAATTCAAAAATGTTAATACAAAAGATGCGGCATTAAAATATGATTTGATCTAATAAAAATCATTTTTTAGATGCTTAATATTTCTTATGTTCAAAGTTTTAGGATTTAACAATTTATTTTTGTTTAAATTGAATAATCAAAATTTATATGTAAGTGTTTTAATTATTTTGAAAATTTTCATGTAAAGTAAATATAAAATTATTTACATGAATGGATAGATATTATTTTTATGAAAATTATGATATATTATTCATATTTTTCTGAGTTGAAATGAAAAAGATATGAATTTTCTAAATTCATATCATATTTTTTGAATTAAAAATGCCCCTTTAATGCATGAATAAATGCCCCCTTTAACACCGGTTCCGCAGGAACCGTGTTAAAGGGGGCTTATTTCGCTTCGCGCACCACCCTCGCCCTTTAACACTGATTCCTGTCTAGAACCGGTGTTAAAGGGGGGGTGTAATAAATCTCTGTGAATGGAATCTCTTTAACACCGGTTCCAGCCACGAACCGGTGTTAAAGGGGGGGTATTTAATTCACCTTCCCCTTCCTTTCTTCCCCCAGAGCCAGATCGATCGAACATCACGGACCTTGCAGAGAAGCCGCGCCACCGCCATGCTGCCTCACGCCGCCCTCGGAGTCCGCCCCGACCCTCGCTCTCGGAGTCCGCCGCCCGCCGCCGCCCTCGGAGTCCGCCGCCGTCGCGAGAGAAGCTCGAGGTCTGCCGCCTGACCTCGCTCTTCCCGTCTGCCTCGCCGACCCGACGCTCGACCACCTCGCTCTCTTCCTCAGGAAGAGCCGCCGCGCTTCGGAGCTCGCCGCCGACGCCGACGCCGCTGCTTCGGAGCTTGCCGCCGCTTCGGAGCTCGCACTCAATGCCGACGCCGCATGCCCGCCTTAACGGACCCTTTCTTGAGCCCGCCGCAGCACTTCCGACGAAGCGTCTCACGCCTCGAAAGCACCACCGCCGCCCGACGAGCACTGCCGCCAGACGAGACCAATGTCACCCCACCGGTGAGCGCCACGTGTCTGCCACGTCAGCCTGAAAAATAGAAGAAAAGATAAAAATTGCAGAAAATTGTATAATCTTGCAAAAATCATATAAAAAGATTCGTCGATCCAAAAATAGAAAATTATGTATCAATGAATTCAGAAAATTGATTAGATTATTAATATCAAGTTGGATTTAACTTTTACAGTACGTGTTTACTGTAATAATTTAATTAGTTTTAATGGTCTTTTAGGTTAATAAATTCATAGTAAAATATCTCCTGGTCCAAAAATCACAAATAATATACCTATGGATTCACAATTGTGTGTAGATCATCAATATGCAAATGGTTAAGCCAAATAATATAAGGTTTTTCAGCAATTAAATAAATGGTAGAATGGCTTATTTAGAGTAATAAATTCATAAGAAAATAAATAATGTTCAGAAAATTACAAATAATATGTCCCTAGAATCACAACCCCGTGGGGATTATATATCTGATTTTAGTTTGATTTTTAGACAAAAGAAACTATTTAAATGATTTAAAACCCATTAAACACTATTTAAATCATAAGAAAAGATTTGTAACTCTGATTAGGGTGAATCCAACGCCTACTGGTTCGTATTAATGTCCTCTATCCATTGTGACTTATTAAATTGCCATGCATGCATTTGTTTGATCTCTATGTGCTATTGTTTATGTTGTATGAAATTGTCTGCTCGATAGATTGCGAGGAGTGCAACGTGTGTGATTGCTAACTCATCCTGATTAAAACTTGTTTGCTCGATAAATTGTACTACATGCATAGATTAAAACTTGTATACAAATTGGACCTCTGACTCATTTGTGTATTTATTTGTGTATTTTTGTATGAATAATATGTATATTTGTGTATGAATCCAAGTCCACTTGAATGTTTACACTCTTACTCTAGATAATATTATTGTTTTAGAAACTATGGATCCACTTAGTAGAAACCTTGAAGAAGAAGAAATAATGGATAACATTATTGATGAGGACACCTAACAATATCTGAACTTGGAGGGACATGATGACGTGACTCAATTACTAGTCAACGAGAAGATGAAGACACCGGTGAACGCAATTTAATGGTTACAAAGTCCGGCGAGGTATATGCATTGATTAAGCCTCTGCTGACTTCCACCAACAATATTCTTCTACATGTATTAATTAACGCTTCTTTCTTCTGTTAGCCCTCTGGATCAACCAGCCAGCAACCATCTTCTTCTATGAAAAAGAGCAAGCGAGGCGCGAGCCAGCGGTTGAAAGATCTTGCAAAGTTCACGATCGAAGCAGTCCGTGTTGATGGCAGGCCGATGGAGCCCAAGAAGGCCGCAGACAAATTTGTACGTCAGGCCGGAGTTCTTGTTAGGGACCAAATCCCAATCATAATTGAAAATTGGAATAATCCAAAGAAGGGCGACGGTACCTTTGTCGATGACAGATTCAAAGAAACGCTTTGGAATTCGTTGTTGGTAAATTTCACCCTTCCGCCAGAGGAGGATGAAAACAACCCGGTTATAAAGGAAAAGGTCAAAGAGTGGACTCTAAAGAAGATGGCTGACGCTTTCCGCAACTGGAAGACAAAATTGAACAAATTTGTCAAATTTGGCGAGACTTCAAATTTCGAAGACGCATCTTATGCGAAGATAAGACCTCACTGGCCCGAATTTGAGACATATAAAAAAGTGCTATAGCTAAAAAGAGGTCAGAAACCAATACGCTTAATACCCTGAAGAAGGACTATCACCAGAGGACGGGTCGTGGCTACATATCTCGAGGCCTAAGTGGGAGGAAGCTGAGAAGGCCTAAGGCTAGAGGATCACACCCCAGACAGATGGGTGGGACCTACGTGTAAAGACTTGGTTCTACGAAATCGGGGCAAGGTTGGACCCAGAAACAGGATTGTGTATCTTCCCAACACTCCTTGCCAAACCCGTCACTGAACTCATCACGGCATACGAGGAAACAGCCGCCAGGACCTTCCATCCTGACAGAGAGAATGACCAGCTCACACGCGCCATCGGTAAAAAAGAATACGCTGGACATGCACGAGGCACAGGGGGTATGACGTGGAAGGATGGGTTTGCCATCCGAGCGACTCTTCTGAGATGGCGCAGAAAAGAAAAAGAGCGTCTGAGAGCGGATGACACAGATAGAACATGCACTTGCGGCGCTGCAGCGCAAGTGAATGCACAATGAGCCATCAAGCTACCGCCCATCTCGGTGTACGAAGAGCCTGCATTGAAGTTGCCGCCTGCACTCTGGAAAAGCAGCGTGGCTTCCACGCGAACGCAACCCACGCTTGAAATGGCGGGTCCTCGATACCCCGTGGATGAGATCACGGAGAGCGAACACGCTGAGCTGCATGTGAGATTAATGGGCTTATCCATTAAGGTGGCTGTCGGCTATGCCTTACCTCCTATAGCTGGTGGAACTTGCCACTGCCGACCGATTCCAGATGGCTATGCTATTGTCGGGGTGGATGAGGTTGTGAAGGAATATGAGGAAGCACAGCTTGACCATGCTACAGGTGAAGGGGAAACTCAACTCAAATTTGCAGTGAAAACAACCATTCTTTGGAAGAAGGAACACATTGTGCTTCCAAATTGGAGGCACCCCCGCCGTCTCCGCAGCGTCAGCAGTCTGAGCCGCTTCAGCTATCTCCTGCGCGGCAGCCATCTCCGGCGCTTCAGCCATCTCTGCTGGCAGCCATCTCCGACTGTCGACCATCTCCGCCCGTCGACCATCTCTGCGGCAGCCATCTCCGGCGTCGACCATCTCCTCAGCGTAAGCGGAAGAGCACTGCCACGAAGAGCATCAGTAGCACTGCCACAAAGAAATCCGCAGGAAACCGTATGCCAAAGAGTTCAAAAAACTACGTCCCGCAGCCTTCCGCCAAGCCATTGCCGGTTTTACCGTGGAATCGCAGTGACGAGGAGACCAATAGGATCTCGGAAGAACAGGTCAAGAAATTCTTTGCACCTAGACGGGCCGAGCCAAAGGAGAAAATAGATCCGGCGGTGGTGGAGAAGTTTTACAATAATCTTTTGAAACCTGAAACCCCACTTGTGCCGGACTACGAGCGCCAGAGTTTGAAGGCGGATGCAAGGCGCCGTAGGGAGACTGAAAGTAGCAGTCGCGAGGCACCCCAGAAAACAGTTCCCATGCTCGGAGAGCAGGAAAACCAATCATGCGCCCCGCTCCAAATGTTCGACACACGGGACGCTCCTCCCGTAAATGATTACGAGGCAGAGCTACAAAGAAAGGCCAATGAGATGGGGATGACTTACATTGCATACTTGAACGTCATGGGAGACAACTTGCCCAAATGCGATGCCAACCCCATACAGCCATGGAAGTATGGGAAGAATCTCGTCAAGAAAGAGGAGCTCAAGAATCTACCAACAAAGATGCGAAAATTGCACAAGTGGTACCTTCATTTCTACAAGACGAGAAAGGTAGAATGGATCACGGCGCATATAAGAGATGATATTTTCTTCTGCGGAGACGACGCGATCGACTTCAACATTCAAGACTTGCATTTTCTATTCAATCAGAAGGAACTCGACAAAGCTGCCATCAGCCTTTATTGTGTGTAAGTACTATTTCTATAATTTATATCTCATCTCATTCACTTTATTAATTGCATGTATATATATGCTCACCATATATGTATATACTATTATGCTGGAAAAAGGTTATGGAATGCAGGAAAGGAGGCCTTTTGACATTGGGTTCGTTGACCCAAATAGAGTTCATGAAGAAGTGGTAGAAACCAAACCGGGCAAACGAAGATTACTTGCTAACGTCTTTTACTGAGACAACAAACCAAAAGGGAAATACTATTGCCTTACAACTTCTCGTGAGTACCCTCTCTCTTGTACACATTCTATTTCAGCTTACTCGATGTTAAGTGTAACGATGATGAGTTATGCGTATGAGGTTCCACTTTATTCGCTAGTCATTCAACCCGACTCAGGAAAAGTCCTTGTCATGGACTCGTTCTAAAAGAAAAGAGATATGGGCAAACTTTAGAGAGATGCTCCGAGGTAATTTCAATCATATTATCGCACTAGATCGGCAACTTTCGTGACAATAAGTAATTAATTACTCCTTTATCCATTTTCTTTGCACAGGGTTTGAAAAGGTTCACGGGCAGCCGTGGGTGAATGGTCAGAAGAACTAAAATTTGTAGACCAAAATGTAAGTAATACTAGCTATCTTCCAATTCCATTATATCATGCTTTATTGATTATTATTTTGATTGAACTCTCTATTCTCGTAAAGTGCGCGCATCAGGGACACGACAATAACTTATGTGGGTACTATGTTTGCGAGTTCATTCAAGAACACGATATGTGCGACGGGCCAAGCCGCACTAGAACAACTTAGAGTAAGTAAACAAAGTCCACAACATTATTTTATTACCATCAATTGTGTTGAGTTTTATTCTTATATATATATTGACGGCCCATTCTTCATATATATTCAGATCGAACGGATGCGGGACTAACTCCTACCATTTGAACGCATACGAGCCATTCAAGAGGAATTGGCGGGGTTCATACTTGATGAGGTCGTCACGCCTGGCGGAGAACTCTTTAGATATCCACCAAAATGAACGATGACGATGTATGTGCCGATGACGATGTATGTGCCGATGACGATGTTTGTGTATAATAATAGTTTCTTAATTATTCATGTACTCGTATGTACCGATGACGATTTATGTGTATACCGCTTCCGATCGATTCCCCCTCGCTCCCCCTCCAGAAATACGCCCGTAAGCAGAGGCGTAAGTCTGATGCGTAGATTTAGGGCGTTTACTGCCATGGCAGAAGCTTTAACACCGGTTCCAGATACGAACGGTGTTAAAGAGAACTGAGCCTGCGGCAGCCCCACGTCGCCACCCTTTAACACCGGTTCAGATAAGAACCGTGTTAAAACCCCTCTAACACCGAACCCTCAACAGCGGTTGGGGAACCGCTGTTAGAGGGCCCTCCCAACCGGAGCTAAAGGGGGGGCTCTGCACTAGTGAGTGCTAATCCCTAGATCGGTTCACTAGCACACAGTACAAAATGGTATAAAATATAACTGTGTATCATAAATATAACGAATATGATCCAGAATTTACATTATATTACAGCGGAAACCAATACAAGGTAGGTCTCCATCATTCAAATGTGCCACAGGCGAACGATTTTTGAGTGGAGTGTTGCGACCTATGAAAGATCACTCAAATACGATATAACCTGCAACGTGGAACGTTGCATCCACGAATGGTTAATACATTGAATGTATGGTAAGTAGGCTAAAGTGGTTAGCGACAGATCTTGCAGCTACATGCTTATTTAGCTAGATGGAGTTCAGGCTCATTTGCATACACTACAAAAAATGTTTCCTTCTGCAATGACTTGGCCCGACGGTCATTGTAGAAGGCGCGTCTTCCGTGACGAAATTTTCGGCTCGGCTATGGCCGATGGGAAACTTCTTTTTTGGTGAACCTTGGCCAGCGCATGGTAGAAGTAAGATTCTAGTTCCTCGCGAGATGTTGAATCACTGCAGTATTTTTTTGGCGTCTGGGTCCTGGACGTCAGTGACTCTAGCGGATCAAACTTTTCGGTCGCACCTCACTGATTTGAACTTGATAACGTTATTCGATGCATATTTCGTTAAGTTAGGCTGCTGGGTCCCACATGTTTGTGTCTCATTAGAGGAATCCTGTGTATGATGGAATTTTTTTCCTTCCCTATTGCAAAATTGATAGCGTTGAGCGATGCATCTGTCGTTTAATCAAGCTGCTGGGTCCCACGTGTCATCCTCACACTAGAAGAAACATGTGTATGATGCATTTTTTCCTTGGCTCGTGCCTCCCTGATTTGAACTCGATAACGTTGCTCGATCTAAATACCGTTTAGTCATGTTGCTGGGTCCCACATGCCAGCCTTCCATTAAAAGAATTGTTTGTATGATGGACTTTTTTTCCTTCACTCCCGCTATCCTGTTCCAAACTTGATAGCACTGATAGATGCATTTACCGTTTAATCACACAGCTGGCCCCACATGTCATCCTCACATTAGAATAAATGTGGGCATAATGTTTTTTCATTGTCTGGTGCCTCCCTGATTTTAACTCGATAATATTGCTTGATCTATCTATCGTTTAGTCATGCTACTGGGTCCCTCATGTCAGCCTCTCATTAGATGAATCGTGTGAATGATGGAATTTTTTCCTTCGCTCGCTCTACCCTGTTCCGAACTTGATAGCGCTGTCAGATGTATCTATCGTTTGATCACGTAGCTGAGCCCCACATGTCATCCTATCATTAGAAGAAATGTGTGTATGATAGAATTTTTACCCTCGCTTGCGCATCCATGTTAACTTGATAGCGTTGCTCGCTGCATCAGCCATTTATTCAAGATGGTGGGTCCCCTATGTCGGCCTTATATTAGAAGATTCGTGTGTATATGATTGATTTTTTTCTTTTCTAGCTCTACCCTGTTTTGAACTAGATAGTGTTGAGCGACGAATCTGCCTTTTGGTCACACTGCTGGGTCCCACATGTCAGCATCTCATTAGAAGAAACGCGTGTATGTTGAAAAAATTTCTCGCTCGTGCCTCCCTTATTTGAACTGGCAACGTTGCTCAATGCAAAACCTGTATAAGGTCTCGCTGGTGGGTCCCACTTGTTAGCCTCTCTATAAATGAAATGTGGTATGCTAGACTTTTTTTTGGCACTCTCTATTGTTCTGACCTTGGTCTGTTATTGGGTTCTAGAAGTCAGCAACCTATGTGCAGGAAACATGTCTATGCTGGATCCCAAATTGCCACGACCTTGGAACATGTGTATGTTGGACTATTTTTTGGGTCAAGTCTGCCTTTCTGACCTTGAAAACATTGCTACATGCAGCAGCAGTTTATCTGGGTCCCATGAATTGTAATCTATATATAATAACCAAAATTTCCACGACCACTATTTTTACCTTGGTATGTTACTGGGTCCCACATTTTAGCCTCCCATGTGCAGGAAACGGATCTATGTTGGGTCCCAGATGTCAGCCTCTATTTGAAAGAAATGTGCGTATGTTGGACTGTTTTTTGCGCCGTGTCCGTTGTTCTGACCTTAGCAACATTGCTAGATGGGGCAATAGTTTATCTGGGTCCTAGATGTCAGCCTTAGTATAAAAAGTGACTCTATAATAACACAAATTGCCTAGGATTCGTACTCGAGATCTCAGAAGCGGTCAACTATGTGCCTTGCCACTGCGAAAGAAACAGTTGCTCGACGCATGAGTTGGATTTTTTCTCGCCCGCGCCTCCCTATTTCGAACTAGGAAAAGTTGCTCGATGCAGTACATATATAAGGTTTAGTGGGTCCCACATGTTAGTCTATCTATAGATGAAACGTGTGTACAATAGACTTTTTTTCTGGCCGCGTCTACTATTTTGACGTTGAAAATGTTGCTTGATGCGGCAGTCGTGTATGGTCTGCTAGTCCCCATTTTCAGCCTCTCTGGTATGTTCTGACTTATGGGTATCTGATGCATCCTTGTATGTTCTGGCTGGTGGTTCCCAGATGCCAGTCTCTTTGTATAAGTATTTAATTTTTTTATACCCGCCTATTAAACTCGAGGGACGCTGCAGGATGGTGGGTCCGCGATGTTAGCCTCTTTGTAATGTGATATAGTTAGAAAAAAAAATGTAAACCCAAGATATATAGTTGTATGCATACGGGATTTGAACTAAAGACCTTCAAAATAAATAGAAGCTAAACTGAGTGCGTTACCCCTACACCAAAGATAATTATAGTAAAGATATCATTAAACCTTTATTAGTACTACACCTTATCTCTTAGGCTTCTTAAAAATATTTCGTGTCAATGTTTATCTCTTTTAAAGTATATACAAGAGCAGCGCTTTTGGCATCTCAATTTATAAAACTAGATAATTCCCCGCACGTTGCTACGGAGCATTTGATGAAACAATTAAATTTACTGATGCTCATAGAAAATAGGTATATAACCATTTTAAATATAGCTCCTTTAAAATACATCTAAGAATTTAAATAATCACAGCCTAACACATTTGCATACATTCGACGTGCATATATTTCGAAAGAAAATGACATGATATCGTTCTGATCTTAACTTTGTACCGGTTACATACTTACATATAGGAAAAAGAAAAGGAACCGGTGTTAGTTTCTTGGTGTGACCTCATGAATAAATGTATGCTTATAATGTCGAGCCCATAACTTGATAAAACCTTGTGAAATTTTGGTTGCATTTAATGGGGCAGGGGTTCCACCCCTCTTTATCTAGTCTAGCAATAAAAAAGAAAAGTTGTATTTGCTCTATCCAAAAAAGCAATTATGTCTGCTGGGAAGCTAGCCTGATGTCATGACGAACATAACTTTGGAAATTATACACTTTTGGGCCCACTATACTTGCAGAACAAATGACATGACGGAAACTGACATTATGTACATTTGGGCTTATCGATCTGTAACATGAGTAATGCTATACGTACGGACTGGTTCTACAGAATATTCTTATGGATAGAGGACGTGGCATAGCAGCAGGGAAAAAAGTAACAAACTGTTCCCGCTTTGCAACTGAAGCCACCTTTGTCCGTAGTCTTTTCCATGAGCAACCGGCTGTAAGTATAAGATTATTGCTGTAACATTTGGAGTGAGCCAATGACATGACTAAGGATACAATACCACACAAATAAGAGCTAACGTTTCTTCTTTGGATCTATCAAAATAAAAAATATGTAATGAATGGACATGAAATAAAGAATTATAGTCGCTGCCAGCAAAATTGACCCTTTATCCAAGAACCAATACCTCACAATCTTCAAGAAAGATACATGACTCATGGAATGGATCAGGTGCTCGAATCCAATGGATCAATAGATATAGGATTGTCCAATTTTCTCTTCAGTGCATATCAATGTTCACCACAACATAAAAAAAACATTATGTTACTATATGAGTTTCCATAGATCTGAAGATGAATTTCTGGAGGTGCTTGGCAAGCTGCTAAAATAGTGAATGCACATCCAGCAACCTGTATCTATTAGCTAATATTTCCAGCAGATCTGCGACAACAAATACCACGAAGTACTTTTTTTTGGAAAAGGCTCACCGTAGACAAATTTAAAAATTGAAAAGTTCTATAAAGAAAGATTCAAGGTCAAGATGTCAACTTACAATCTCTTCTAGGCAAGGCACATCTCATTCATCGTCCTAACAAAGAAAGGGCATGTAATATTAGCACGGTCCAGGAAGAGAAAGTGCCATTCGTGCCGGAAGAAAGTGAGAACCATGACAAAGGTATATTCAGAGCCATGACCAATGGCTATACACTTCCTGCAAAACCATTAACTTCTTTGGAGGACAACTAAAGTGTAAAAGGCAAGTGAATATGATCTGATTCGGCCTTACAAAAAATATGATCTGATTCGGCCTTAAAAAAGAATATGATCTGATTCTAACCAAAATCGGCAGCCGTAAGCTCACCTTGTACAGGGGATGCAGGAAGTATAGGAGGTGATCGAAGCTCAAATCAATTCCAATAACAGCAGGGCTGCTCTGAGATTCGCAGTGTAGTCGTTCTGGAGAGCGTTTTACCCTTGAGTATGTCCTGCAGTGCAGTTCGCTGTGGCGGCCGTGTGAATATTGGTCGTGCGTGACTGTGAATCATGATGTGGCCACTGCTCATGGATAAAGTGAAGGTCGACGATGGCCCATGGAGAAATATGGAGGATGGGGAAGCTGTTTGATGGAGTTTAAAGTGGTGGAAGGGGGTGGGGTGTGGGGTCTATGCGGTCTCGTCGTATCTTGCCATCGGTTTTCGTTTCTCGCGGTGATGGTGCCGGAGAGGAAGAGAGCGCCGGATCATGGAATTGATGGTGAAGAGAGTTGATAGCATAAAACTACCATTTTGTATGTTGATTTTCCTATTTCATACCAGTCACATTGGACCATGATTGTTGCAATATGCACTGATCCCCTCTAATAGAGGATTGACACCGCCTAAGGCGCGCGGGTCCACCTGTTAGGGCCACTAGGGCCACGTGGCAACGCGAGATGGCGTGTCGTTTGTCGTTTTGCATGCAGGTCCTCAAGTTTTGACAGTTACGCAGAAGTCTCTAGCACTATTAAAACCTTCATAACTTTTGAATACGAATTCAAATGGAAAAGGTTTAAATACGAAAAGTCCTCAGGATTTTCTGAAATTTTAAATACAAACTTTATTTATTATTTTATATAATTAAAATATGCAAAAATGTAAAAATTATTTTATTAATTATAAGAAATTATTTTATTAATTGTACAAAAACTTTGGAAATTCATAACTTTAACTATATAACTCCATATAGTATAAATAATATGTCTAAATTTATTAGAAAAATCCAAGGAATCCATTTCTTATATTTATAATGCATGAATCATATCTGTTCCTCTCGGATATTTTGATTATGCAAGTAATCATAATAATAAATGTGTGTCATTTTATTTATTTTTTGCATATTTATAGATACACTAGAAATATGTAAATATACACTAGAAATATGCAAGTAATCCACCAACTGATCCGACAACAACACCTAGCTACGTACGTACGTATACCTAGACTGATGATCGATCTCAGAGCTGCACGTGAACAACTCCCAATCGTCTTCGTCCATGCACACATGCACACCTAACGTGTCCTGCTGTATTAGATCAGTGCACCCATAAACACACATGCACAACGCTACACCCCGTACACAAGAAATATGCACTAGAAATATGCACTAGAAACTTGCATAAAAATATGCGCAGCATGTGCTTACGCGCGTGAATGCCTGATCAACCAAGCCACATGCACCGCCGACAATCGATTAAAATACTATTATGTTTTAATCAGCCAACAATTATATGCATCCATGGACCTCTGACTGTCGACGAGAAGAAGTGATCCGTTCCGCGTCTAGCCCATTCGTGTGTTTGGTTGGATGAAAAGAATGGAAGGTAGTCCGGTGAACGAAATATTCTTCTATGTGCGGAACTCGACCGAATCAGCCGGATCACATAGAACGGTTCGCTAACGACCGAAATATTTCTCTATGTGCGGGTTGAATTTATACGGTTTCAATTTATGCGGGTCCTCTATGTACGCGCAATGTACTTACATGGTAGCTGGCTACTCTAACAATATTTTAATCACGAATCACATTTGCTTGGCTAGCATATTTGCATATTTCTAGTGCATCTACAAATATGCAAGAAATAAATAAAACGACACATATTTATTATTATGATTACTTGCATAATCAAAATATCCGAGAGGAATGGATATCATTCATGCAGTATAAATAATTTTTCTAATAAATTTAGACATATTATTTATATTATTTGGAGTTATATAGTTAAAGTTATGAATTTCCAAAGTTTTTGTATAATTAATAAAATAATTTCTTATAATTAGTAAAATAATTTTTATATTTTTGCATATTTTAATTTTATAAAATAATAAATAAAGTTTATATTTAAAATTTCAGAAAATTCTGAGCACTTTTCATATTTAAACTTTTTTCATTTGAATTCGTATTCATAAGTTATGAAGGTTTTAATAGTCAGAGGGCTTCTACGCAATTTTTTGTCAAAACTTGAGGACCTGCATGCAAAACGGCAGACGGGACGCCGTCTCGTGTTGCCACGTGGCCCTGACAGGTGGGCCCACCTGTCTTAGGCGGTGTCAATTCTCTATCAGAGGACGATCAGTGCACATTGCGACAATCACGATCCAATGTGCTATTATTTTGCGATTGCGACTGGTATAAAACGGGAAAATCAATATACAAAATGGTAGTTTTATGCTATCGACTCTGGTGAAGAGGGAGAGCCAGCCGTCCGCAGTGGCGAGATCCATCTGGTGTGTGTTGATGACGATGCAAAAGACAAATAGTACTGGTCTTGTTCATCACGTGAATGTGAATATGAATGACGTTGGAGTAGTGGGCTGCATGTCGGCTGAAGAAATGGGATGGGCTGCTCTATTTGGTGTTCTTTTGTCAAATAACTTTTGTGCTTCTCGGTAAGGACCAACAACACCGAACTAATAAAAAGGAAAAAGGGAACAAACGGAACGTAACATGATATAGAAGATTCCACATAATGGAGTAGTTTTCTATAAACATGGTAGGAAGAGTTTTTTTCTTTTGGGAGGTTAGGGGCGATACCGAAAAGGCCGAATTAAAAAGAGTTTGCCTATTCTATATGGGCTGCTCTACATGAGCTATATTCCATTGGCTATGGTCTATGGGCTCCTTTCTCAAATTTCACTAGGCTGTTTTCAGCAGTCCTCTGACGTCTAAAAGTCTATATTTAAATGTTCAGGGCTATGCTCCATATTATTCTTTCTCAAATTTCTATGTCCCTATGGTCAGCAGTCCCATGACCCCTAAAGGCCGAATTAAAATTTTCTGTCCTAAAAAGGGTCTGAATGAGCTAGATTTCTCACTATAATAAATGTTTCCATCTGCAATGACTTGGCCCGTCGGTCGTCGTAGAAGGCGCGTCTTCCGTGACAAAATTCTCGGCTCGACCATGGACGATGAAAAACTTTTTTTTCGGTTTTGTGTCCCACTACTACGACGAAACCGCTAAAAACACGAACGAAACTCGACGAGCGCGTGACAGAAGTATGATTTCTAGTTCCTCACGAGTTGTTAAATCGCTGCAGTATTTTTTGGCGTCTGGGTCCTAGACTTCGATGACTCTAGTGGATCAAACTTTTTGGTTGCCCCTCCCTGATTTGAACTTGATAACGTTGTTCGATGCCTCTTCCGTTAAGTCGGGTTGTTGGGTCCCACATGTCTATGTCTCATTAGAGTAATCCTGTGTATGATGAATTTTTTTCCTTCCCTATTCCAAACTTGATAGCGTCGAGCGATGCATCTGCCGTTTAATCAGGCTGCTGGGTCCCACATGCCATCCTCACACTAGAAGAAACGTATGCATGATGCATTTCTTTTCTTGGCTCATGCCTCCCTAATTTGAAATCGATAAAGTTGCTCGATCTATCTGCCGTTTAGTCATGCTACTTGGTCCCACATGCCAGCCTCTCATTAAAAGAATTGTGTGTATGATGAAATTTTTTCCTTCACTTCCGTTACCCTGTTCCAAACTTGATAGCGCTGCTAGATGCATCTACCGTTTAATCACGCATCTGGCCCCACATGTCATCATCACATTAGAATAAACATGGGCATGATGGTTTTTTTCATTGTCTCGTGTCTCCCTGATTTGAACTCGATAGCGTTGCTCGATCTATCTGTTGTTTATTCATGCTACTGGGTCCCTCATGTCAGCCTCTCATTAGATGAATCGTGTGTATGATGGAATTTTTTCCTTCGCTCGCGCTACCCTGTTTCGAACTTGATAGCGCTGTCAGATGCATCTACCGTTTGATCACGCAGCTGGGCCCCACATGTCATCTACTCATTAGAATAAATGTGTGTATGATGGAATTTTTACCCTCGCTCACGCGTCCATGTTAACTTGATAGCATTGCCCGCTGCATCAACCATTTATTCAAGCTTGTGGATCCCCTATGTCATCCTCACATTAGAAGATTCATGTGTATATGATGGACTTTTTCGTCTCTAGCTCTACCCTGTTCCGAACTAGATAGCATTGCTCGACGAATCTATCGTTTGGTCACACTGCTTGGTCCCATATATGAGCATCTCATTAGAAGAAACATGTGCATGTTGGACTTTTTTCCCGCTCGTGCCTCCCTTATTCAAACTGGCAACGTTGCTCGATGCAACACATGTATAAGGTCTTACTGGTGGGTCCCACATGTTAGCCTCTCTGTAAATGAAACATGGTATGCTAGACTTTTTTTTCGGCACCCTCTGTTGTTCGGACCTTGGTTAGTTATTGGGTTATAAATGTCAGCAACATATGTGCAGAAAACGTGTCTATGCTGGGTCCCGATGTTAGCATCTATTTAAAAGAAATGTGTGTATGTTGGACTATTTTTTGGGTCTAGTCCGTCGTCCTGACCTTAGAAACATTGCTAGATGCAGCAGCAGTTTATCTGGGTTCAGAAATCTTAATCTATATATAATAACTTCCAGGACCACTATTTTTACCTTGGTATGTTGCTGGGTCCCACATTTCAGCATCCTCTGTGCAGGAAATGGGTCTATGTTGGGTCCTAGATGTCAGCCTCCATTTGAAACAAATGTGTGTATGTTGGACTATTTTTTTGCGCCGTGTCCGCTGTTCTGACCTTAGCAACATTGCTAGATGGAGCAACAGTTTATTTGGGTCCCAGATGTTAGCAATAAAGTACAAAAAGTAACTCCATAATAACACAAATTGCCTAGGATTCGAATTCGAGACCTGAGCAGCGGTCAACTACGTGCCTTGCCACTGCGAAAGAAACAGTTGCTCGACGCGTGACTTGGAATTTTTCTCGCTCGCGCCTCCCTATTTCGAACAAGGAAAAGTTGCTCGATGCAGCACATATATAAGGTTTAGTGGGTCTCACATGTTAGTCTATCTGTAGATGAAACTTGTGTACAATGGACTTTTTTTCTGGCCACGTCTGCTATTTTGCCTTGACAATGTTGCTTGATGCCGCAGTCATGTATGGTCTGCTGGGTCCTCATTGTCAGCCTCTCTGGTATGTTCTGACTTATGGGTATCTGATGCATTCTTGTATGTTCTGGCTGATGGTTCCCAGATGCCAGTCTCTCTGTACAAGTATTTAACTTTATTTCATACCCGCCTATTAAACTTGAGGGACACTGTAGGATGGTGGGTCCACGATGTTAGTCTCTCTATAATGCGATATAGCTAGAAGAAAAAAATGTAAACCCAAGATATATAGTTGTACGCATACGAGATTTGAACTAAAGACCTTCAAAGTTGCTTGATGCAGTACATATATAAGGTTTAGTGCGTCCCACATGTTATTCTATCTGTAGATGAAACGTGTGTACAATGGACTTTCGCTGGCTGCGTCTGCTGTTTTGACGTTGACAATGTTGCTTGATGCGGCAGTCGTGTATGGTCTGCTGGGTCCCCATTATCAGCCTCTTTTGTATGTTCTGACTTATGGGTAATTGAGTAGTTTCCTAAAAATATGGGTAGGCAGAGTTTTTTTTTATTCTGGAAGGTTGGGGTAATACAGAAAAGGCCGAATTAAAAAGAGTTTGGCAATTCTACATGGGCTATACTCCATAGGCTATGGTCTGTGGGCTCCTTCCTCAAATTTTACTAGGTTATTCTCAGCAGTTCCCTGACGCCTAAAAGTCCATATTTAAATATTTAGGGCTATGCTCCATAGTCTCCTTTCTCAAATTTCTATGTCCCTATGGTCAGCAGTCCTATGACCCCTAAAGGCCGAATTAAAATGTTCTGGACTAAAAAGGGGCCGAATGAGATAGATTTCTCACTATAATAAATGTTTCCATCCGCAATGACTTGGCCCGTCGGTTGTCGTAGAAGGCGTGTCTTCCGTGACGAAATTCTCGGCTCGACCATGGCCGATGGAAAACTTTTTTCGGTTCTGCGCCCTTCTACTACGACGACGAAACCGCTAAAAACACGGACGAAGCTCGACGGGCGCGTGGCAGAAGTACGATTTCTGATTCCTCGCGAGTTGTTGAATCACTGCAGTATTTTTTGGCATCTGGGTCCTAGACTTCAGTGACTCTAGCGGATCAAACTTTTTGGTTGCCCCTCCCTGATTTGAACTTGGTAACGTTGTTCGATGCCTCTTCCGTTAAGTTAGGCTGCTGGGTCCCACATGTCTGTGTCTCATTAGAGGAATCCTATGTATGATGGATTTTTTCCTTCCCTATTCCGAACTTGATATCGTCGAGCGATGCATCTGCCGTTTAATCAGGCTGCAAGGTCTCACATGCCATCCTCACACTAGAAGAAACGTGTGCATGATGCATTTTTTCTTGCTCATGCCTCCCTGATTTGAAATCGATAACGTTGCTCGATATATCTACCGTTTAGTCATGTTGCTGGGTCTCACATGCCAGCCTCTCATTAAAAGAATTGTGTGTATGATGGAATTTTTTTCCTTCACTCCCGCTATCCTGTTCCAAACATGATAGCGCTGCTAGATGCATCTACCGTTTAATCAAGCAGCTGGCCCCACATGTCACCCTCACATTATAATAAACATGGGCATGATGGTTTTTTTCATTGTCTCGTGCCTCCCTGATTTGAACTTGATAACGTTGCTCGATCTATCTAATGTTTAGTCATGCTACTGTGTCCCTCATGTCAGCCTCTCATTAGATGAATCGTGTGTATGATGGAATTTTTTACTTCACTCGCGCTACCCTGTTCCGAACTTGATAGCGCTGCCAGATGCATATACCGTTTGATCACGCAGTTGGGCCCCATATGTCATCCTCTCATTAGAATAAATGTGTGTATGATGGAATTTTTACCCTCGCTCGCGTGTCCATGTTAACTTGATAGCGTTGCTCGCTGCATCAACCATTTATTCAAGCTGGTGGGTCCCCTATGTCGGCCTCACATTAGAAGATTCATGTGTATATGATGGATTTTCTTCTTCTCTAGCTCTACCCTGTTCCGAACTAGATAGCATTGCTCGAACTAGATAGCGTTGAGTAGTTTCCTAAAAACATGGGTAGCAGAGTTTTTTTAATATGGGAGGTTGGGGGCAATACCGAAAAGGCCGAATTAAAAATAGTTTGGCTATTCTACATAGGCTGCTCTACATGGGCTATACTCCATAGGCTATGGTCTATGGGCTCCTTTCTCAAATTTCACTAGGCTGTTATCAGCAGTCCCTTGACGCCTAAAAGTCCAAATTTAAATGTTCAGGGCTATGCTCCATAGTCTCCTTTCTAAAATTTCTATGTCCTGTGGTCAATAGTCCCATGACCCCTAAAATGCCGAATTAAAATGTTCTGGGCTAAAAAGGAGCCGAATGAGCTAGATTTCTCACTACAATAAATGTTTTCATCCGCAATGACTTGGCCCATCGATCGTCGTAGAAGGCGCGTCTTCCGTGAGGAAATTTTCGGCTCGACCGTGGCTGATGGAAAACTTTTTTTCGGTTTTACGCCCCTCTACTATGAGGAAACCTCTAAAAACACGGACAAAGCTTGACGGGCGCATGGAAGAAGTAAGATTTCTGGTTCCTCGCGAGATCTTATATCACTGTAGTATTTTTTGGCGTCCGGGTCCCGGACATCAGGGACTCTAGCGGATCAAACTTTTCTGTCACGCCTCCCTGATTTGAACTCGATAATGTTATTTGATGCCTCTTGCGTTAAGTCGGGCTGCTAGGTCCCATATGTCTACGTCTCATTAGAGTAATCCATCCCGTGTATGATGGAATATTTTTTCCTTCCCTATTCCGAACTTGATATAATTGAGCGATGTATCTACCGTTTAATCAGGCTGCTGGGTCCCATGTGTCATCCTCACACTAGAAGAAACATGTGCATGATGGATTTATTTCCTTGGCTCATGCCTCCCTGATTTGAACTCGATAACATTACTCGATCTATCTATCATTAATCACACAAATGGGTCCCACATGTTGGCCTCTCCTTAGAAGAATCGCGTTTATGATGGAATTTTTTCCTTCGCTCCTACTGTCATGTGATACGTCGGAAATGTATCTATAATTTTTGAAGCTCCATGCTTGTTTAGTATCTACTTTGCTTTGCATTGTCTACACTTTGAGGTGTTTTTATATCTTTTCTGAAACTAACCTATTAACAAGTTGCCACAGTGCGGTTACTGTTTTCTTACATTCTGGTTCCAGAAAGACAGAAAATCAATATTCTCGGAATTGGACGGGACAAAAGCCAAACTCAATATTTTACCGTGAGGGACATGAATCCAGAAAACGAGAGGGAGACGCGAATTAGGGCAGCCAGACCCCCCTAGGCGCGGGTGGGCCTTGCCCCGTGCCTGGTTAGGGTGTGGCCCCCCTGGCCGCCTCCCGGCCTCGCCTCTTCGCCTATAAGAAGCCCCCAATGCATAAACCCTAAGTACACGATCAAAATTCCACGAAACCTTCTATAGCTGGCGCCACCGTCATCCCTAGATCAGGGGATCTGAAGTTCTTCCTGGCACCCTGTCGGAGGGGAGATCATCCCGGAGGCCTTCTCTTCGGTATGATGCGTGAGTAGTTCCACCTTGGACTATGGGTCCATGTAGTAGCTTGATGGTTGTATCTCGTCCTTGTGCTTTCATGTATAGATCTTGTGAGCTCCTTTCATGATCAAGATCTAATCTATTTGTAATCATGCATGTTGTGTTTGCGGGGATCTGATGGATATTGAGATTAGTATGTCAGGTTGATTAATGGTTTTGTCTTTATGATTCTATCATGTCTGTGTTGTTTGTGATCTTGCATGCTATCCGTTGTTAGTAGCTATCTTGGCCGAGTAGTTGCTACTGACTCCAAGAGGGGGTATTTATGCTCGATAGTGGGTTCATGCCTCTAGTTTCCAAGGGAAGTGATAGAAATCTCTTCGGTTGTAAATGTGTTGTTGCTACTAGGGATAAACCAGCAGTCTCTTGTTCATGGAGCAAGTGGATTGTTTACCTTACACACTTTGCTTAAAGCAGTTGTCTATTGCTTGCAACTTAATACTAGAGGGGGTTCGGATGATAACCTGAAGGTGGACTTCTAGTCATAGATGTAGTTGTATGGCGGTCTATGTATATTGTTGTATTGCCCAATCGAATCTCATAGGATATTTTTGTCTAGCATTGCATTGTTATGCCTTGCTCAGTTCCTGTCAATTGCCATGCTGTAATTTGTTTACCCTTCATGCCATGTTGTTTATCTAAGGAGAGCACCTCTAGTGAACTATGGACCCCGGTCCAATCTTTACCATTGATACATCTTCCACTGTTACTTGTTTACTTGCTGCAAATCATTACCTTCCACACCATACATTTTATCCTTTGTTACAGCAAACTTGTAAGCTTGACAACCTCACTGATTCGTTGGGGCAAAGTCTTGAGTTTGTGTTGTGAAGGTCTCCGTGTTGCTTGCAACACATGTGTGACGTTTCCTTCCTCCAACTGGTTCGATAACCTCGGTTTCTTACCGAGGGAAACTTTCTGTTGTGCTGCTTCACACCTTGCTCTTGGGGTTTCCAACAAAGCGTCCCACAACAAGTGTTGGGCGCCATCAAGCTATTTTCTGGCGCCGTTGCTGGGGAGGTTAAGGACGTCTTCACTAGGGGAGTCCTTCACTTCCTTTCTCTTTACTTTGTTTTTAGTTTGCTTTGTTTCTTTTTCTTGGTTTTGTTTGCCTCTTTTCAAAAAACCCAAAAAAAATTAGTCTACTTTGGTTTGCTTGCTTTATTCAAAAACATAAAAAAATTAGTTCCTGCTCTAGCTGCTACTACTGTTTTTGGCTTGCCCACCTTTGCCAAAATGAACTCTACTGAGAACACCAAGTTGTGTGACTTAACTAGCACAAAAAACAATGATTTTCTTAGCACACCTATTGCTCCACCTGCTCCTGATGCTACCTTTTATGAAATTAAGCCTGCCTTGTTGAATCTTGTGATGAGAGAGCAATTTTCCAGTGCTAGTTCTGATGACGCTGCTGCCCATCTCAATAACTTTGTTGAACTTTGTGAGATGCAAAAGTATAAGGATGTAGATGGAGATATTATTAAGCGCAAGCCTTTTCCTTTATCCTTGAGAGGAAAAGCTAACGAATGGTTGCTATCTTTGCCTAAAAATAGTATTAATTCTTGTACTAAGTGCAAAGATGATTTTATTGGAAAATACTATCCTCCTGCTAAGATTATATCTATGAGAAGTGACATTATGAAATTTAAACAACTTGAGAATGAACATGTTGCTCAAGCTTGGGAAAGAATGAAATCTTTGGTTAAGAATTGCCCACTCATGGACTCACTACTTGGATGATTATCTAGACTTTTTATGCAGGTTTGAACTTCTCCTCAAGAAACCTGTTGGATTCAGCTGCTGGAGGTACCTTTATGAGCATCACTTTGGGTGCTACAACTAGACTCCTTGATAATATGATGGTTAACTACTCTGAATGGCACATTGAGAGAGCTCCACATGGTAAGAAGGTAAATTCTGTTGAGGAAACTTCCTCTTTGAGTGATAAGATTGATGTTATTATGGCTATGCTTATTAATGGGAAAGCTCCTCTAGATACTAATAGTGTTCCCTTAGCCTCTTTGGTTGCTCAAGAAGATCAAGTTGATGTGAACTTCATTAGAAACAACAATTTCAACAACAATGCATATAGGAATAATTTTGGTGGTAACAACAATTATAGGCCTTATCCTCCTAATAATGGCAATTCCTATGGAAGCTCTTACAGCAATGCTAGAAGTGCCCCCTATGAACTTGAAGTCATGCTCAAAGACTTTATTAGTAAACAAACCACTTTCAATAAGGCTATAGAGGAAAAGCTTTTAAATGTTGAGAAAAATATATCCTCTCTATCCGAAGCTCAGTCCTCCTTGATTAATAAAATGGCTGCTAAACCTGAAACCATGGAAAGTACCTTTGTTGCTACTCATGACATACAAGTTACTATTGATGAAAATGTTAGGCTGTTAGCTCAACTTCATGCTAGGTGGGAAAGGGAAGCTGAAATTGATAGAAACAATAGTGTGTGCACCATCACCACTAAACCACAAGTAGTCCATGTTCCTCCTCCTACTATGCTTAAGCCTATTGAGCCCACTACTAGTGATGCTAAGTTTGATTTTGATATTGATGTTTGCAATATTTCTGAAGTGATTATGTTCCTACAAAAGCTTGCTAGAAGTCCTGATGCTAGTGCTACGCATGTTGCTTTCACCAAACACATTACATATGCTCTTGTTAAGATTAAGGAAGAGAAGCTAAAACACAAAGCTTCTATTCCTAGGAATGTAGAAGATAGTTGGGAACCCATTATAAATATGCAAGTGAATGACTTTGATCTCAAAGCTTCATGTGATCTTGGTTCTAGTGTCTCTATTATGCCTAGGAAGATTTATGAAATGCTTGATTGCCACCATTGGAAGATTGTTATTTGGATGTCCCACTTAATGATAATGCTAAGAAGAAACTTATGGGGAGTATTAATGATGTTCTCATTATGGTTAACAATGCTTATGTCCCTGTTGATTTCTATGTTTTGGATGTTGAATCCAATGCTTCTTGTCCTATTACTTTGGGAAGACCTTTTCTTAGAACAGTTGGTGCCATCATTGATATGAAAGAAGGCACCATTAAATATCATTTTCCATTCAAGAAAGGTATTGAACACTTCCCTATGAGGAGAGAGAAGTTGTTTTTTGCTCCTCCTTTGAAATCAAGGTTTGATGTGAATGCTTCTTCATTTGAAAATACTTGATTCTTCTTGCTTCTTGTGCCTAACTTAAAAGCGTTAAAGAAAAGTACTTGTTGGGAGATAATCCAAGAGTGTACTTGAGTTTTGGAAGTTATTACTTCTGTAATGACCTCTCCTTATCCTTTTTGTTTGCTTTTTTGTGCCAAGAATGACCTCTAATGAGAGGCAAGTAAGATTTGGGGAGTTGCTGTCCCAAAACAGATTTCTGTCGTCCACCAAACAAATTCATGAGGAGTCTCTGTAACTCGGATTGAGCTCAAAATTTACGAATAAATCCCCCATTATGTTAGATCACTTTCATTAGTTCAACACTTTTTTATTTGAGCAACATAAGGTGTTCGAAAAAATCGGTTTCTACCTGCTGGTCTGTTTTGACAGATTTCTGCCATTATTTGCATCTTCTTATTGATTCCTTTTTTAGTTCTCTTTAGGTGAATTGAGCTTTTTAAGGAGTTGCTACAGTAGCTTGTGTTTTTATTAAAAAGTCTTGCTGTTCCTAAGCTTTGCCAGAGGTCTAATATCTTTTGAATACACTAATGTTGCTAATGAAGATTGTGTGAAGTTTTGTATGAAGGAAAAAAATTTAGGTGTAGAGAGAGAATGATGTAATGAGATGAAGAATGGAAAAAAGCTCAAGCTTGGGGATTCCACCCCAGTGTCACCCCAAGAAATATCCCATAGATACAAGCGTCAAAGCTTGGGGATGCCCAAGGCATCCCCTTCTTCATCAATAAAAAGCTCAGGTTTGTCTAGACACTTCGTTTTTATTGTTTCATGCATAGTTGTGTCGCTCTTGGAGCGTCTTAGTTTTCGTTTGTTTTGCTTAGGTTGTTTAGTTTGCTTGAATAAAGTAGTTTGTACCCCCGTTCTTGCTATGTTGTTGCAAATAAGTTGCTTGGTGTTGGAAAGGAGTAGTAAGTTCTTGCTTGAAAGTGCAAGCGGACCTTGCATTGACTGTGACTTAGACTTTAGCATGACATGCTAGGTGTTGTTTTGACTTTATGCTTAGTGATTATTGCTGTAGCATGTCTTGTTCCAAACAATTGGGATTGCTTAGTGTGCCTTGAAGAAATTATGCGTTGTTTTAGCATAAAAAAGCATAGTATTGTGGTTTTTCTCCTTTGATGCTTTGTTTGTGTTGACTTGGCACATGCTCACACCATGTTATGACTATTAACAAGTCACCATAGCCTCTATAATCATTTAGTCCTTGACTTGTAGTACCACTCTATGCTTTGATTAGTAATGCTTTGTTGCTCTTCATGATTATGGCCATTATTGCTCTCTTAGTTGGTTGCTCCCAGTCTTTTGCTAGCCTCCACTTGTATGAGTAAGCTCTACTCATGCTTCCAACTCCAAAGAAACCAAGTTATTCCAAAGTGTCCACTATAAACTCCTATGCATGGTGTGTTAAACCATTCAAAGTATATTATTGTTTTTAGCTATCTTCCAGTTAAAAAGTCTCTTTGTTATGTGAAAACTTAGTGATTAAAGCCCTCACAAACTTGATGGCATACTTTATATTTTTTGCCCCTAATAAACTTGAACCATTGTGTCGTCTATGTTGTATATGCTTGCACTTATACGTTGGAATTAGCAGAACCGTGCTGTCACGGGGAACGTTTTCAACATTGCACTTGTACTTTGTAATCAGTTGATATCATGCTCTTTTGTCTATGGATGTCACTGGTGTGAAATAAAGAGGGAACTTGTAAGTCCATGGAGTTTTTATTTTGTGTTAGATAAACGCCTGGGCTGCTAGCCTAAGCCATGCCTAATCATGGTGGAAACTTGCAGCATCACCATAGTGAGCTATCTATGAAGCATCCTCAATAAAAAGCTATGCATATAGTAAATAAAAAGATCGCTGAGATGCTCATTGTCTTCTTGCCTTGTCATTTTGGTTATGCTATAGCTCATGTACCATGTGCAAGGGGTACCCCGTTGGCGGTTCTCTATGATATGCAAATACTTACAATAACAAGAACTTACAGGTGACTAAAGTTGAGTAGCATGAGGTGTGGCCCTCGTATTCAAGGGACTTAAGATTGCAAACTTATACTTTATCAAGCATATACTCCATCTTTGTTCACTTTAACCTTAATCACTTTAAGATGCTTGTGATAGGGGCAATGAGGGCTGAAAGCTAACAAGTACCATACTTTCTGGAAGCTCTTTTTGTAACTTGAAATCCCTGCTTCCCTTTGTGAAGGGCCTTTCTTCCACCATTATTTGAGTCTCCACATTCTACCTTTAGGCACCATTAAGAGAGCATAGTTGCCATTATGTGTGCAGTGTCCCTAGTGGAGGCGAAGAAGAGGGTCCCCGATGCGCACGTCGATGGCGAATCTCCCAATGGCCTCAGCGCGGTCCCTCTCCTCCTCCTTCTCCCAGCGTTGGCGGTTCCTTTTCTCGGACCCGACGGCTCCGGCGAGCAATCGCCGGCGATCTCCTGCATTTCGGAAGAAACGAAACAGACGAGTGGTTAGGGTAGGTCGGGGCGAGAAGGGTGGAAGGTGTAGCAAGGCTCGAGGTGCCCTGGAGAGTCGCCAACCTCGAGCTCCGACGGCGGCTGTTCCGGCGAGCTCGGAAACTGTGAAAACGGGGCTAGGGTTTGAGAAAATCGAGGGGAAACGACGAGGGGGGGTCGGCTTTATATAGTCCAAGACTTGGGGAAGGAGGCGGTCGAAATCCGTTGGGATTCGGGGGTGTCCCGACGGCTCCAGGAGCTGTGTCCGCCGCGGTCTCCAGGAGGAAGACGACGGGGTGGGACCCCCGCGTCAGTGGTGGAGGGGAGAAGTGGCCCGATCTTTGGGCTGCGGTGGCGTGGTGGCCTGCTATGCCCAGCTTAGGTAGGTTGCCCATTTTTTTTCCCTTTTATCATTTTCCTTTTTCTGTTTTAATAAAACCTAAATAACTTTTGCCTACCAAGCCCAAACTTGATGAAAATTGTTTCTAAATTTTTGTAAAATTATGGTGGTCAACATAGGACCATAGTTTAATGTTTTACACGGTTTTTAGAAGGGTCATTACTTGACCTCTACAATAATGCTTACATAAGGTAACCACTATTAGGGTTTTCTAGGCTTAGGTGTTTAGGATTTTTATTTCAATTTTCAATTGTAGGATGCAATGATGCAAGCATGATGCATGACACTAATAACATCCTAATACAAAATCTGGGATGTTACAAACCTACACCCCTTAAGAAGAATCTCGTCCTCGAGATTCGGGTTGGCTACCAAAGAGGTGTGGGTGCTCTGCCCTCATGTCTTCTTCACGCTCCCACGTAGCTTCTTCCTCGGAGTGGTGGTTCCATTGTACCTTGCAGAATCTTATAGTCTTGGTGCGGGTAATCCTTTCGGCTGTTTCTAGTATTTTGATGGGTTTTTCCTCATAGGTAAGGTCATTCTCCAATTGAACCTCATCTAGGGGAACGGTGTCTCTTAGCGGTGTTTCGGCCATCTCCGGGTGACACTTCTTTAGTTGCGACACATGAAACACATCATGAACAGTCAGTCCTTCCGGTAACTCAAGCGATAAGCAATTTCTCTCTGAGAGAACCTTATATGGTCCTATGAATCGTGGGGCTAACTTGCCCTTGATTCCGAACCTCTTAACTCCGCGTAGGGGTGAAACTCGGAGATACGCACGGTCCCCTATTTCATAGGCCACATCTCTGCGCTTGGAGTCAGCGTAACTCTTCTGTCGGGATTGGGCTACCTTTATCCTATCCTAAATCTGTCGTACCTTTTCTTCGGCATCCTTTATCAAGTCAGGTCCAAAAAGACTGCGTTCACCAACTCCATTCCATAGCAATGGAGTCCTACACTTCCTGCCATATAGAACTTCAAATGGAGCCATTTTGATACTGCAGTAGCTGTTGTTATATGAGAACTTCGGCATCTGACAGTTATCGTCCCAACTAGACCCATAGTCCAGCGTGCAAGCTCTCAACATATCCTCCAAAATTTGATTCACCCTTTCTGTTTGGCCATCTGTCTGAGGGTGGAAGGCAGTACTGAATTCTAGTCGGGTTCCAAGAGACTCATGTAGTTGACGCCAAAACTTTGAAATGGCGGGTGCCTCTATACACAATTCCCTTGGGAACACCATGCAGACTTACAATTCTTGACATGTATATCTTAGAAAGCTTAGCACTTGTATATGTGGTCTTTCGGGATGAAGTGAGCCACCTTGGTAAAGTGGTCCACCACTACCCGAATAGAATCAAATCCGAGCGAGTCCGGCAATCCCGTGATGAAATCCATGCCTACCTTGTCCCACTTCCAGTCGGGTATGGGTAGTGGTTGAAGTAACCCTGCCGGTTTCTGATGCTCGGCTTTAACTCTGTTGCACACATCACACAGAGAAATATACTCTGCAATATCTCTCTTTAGGTTATTCCACCAGAATCTGTCCTTCACATCCATGTACATCTTTGTGTTACCTGGATGAATTGAGTATGGAGAATCATGAGCTTCTTGTAAAATCATCTTCCTGATATCGGGGTTGTTGGGAATGCACAAACGCTTCCCATGCCAGAGGGTTCCTTGTTCATCCAGTCGAAATTCTTTAGTCTTTCCTTCACCTATCCTGATTCTTATTTCTTCCAACTCTTTATCTCCCTTCTGTGCTTCCTTGATTCTCTCTAGGAAGGTGGACACTATTTCCATAGTCACTACGTGCCCTTTCGGAACTATCTCTAGCCTGAGATCCCTGAATTGTTTGCATAAATCCTCTGGAAGTTCCCCTGCGGTAAGTCCATTCACATACACCTTACGACTTAAGGCATCAGCCACCACGTTTGCCTTTCCGGGGTGGTATTGTAAATCCAAGTCGTAATCCTTAATTAACTCAAGCCATCTTCTTTGTCTCATATTCAACTCCTTTTGGGTGAAGATGTACTTCAAACTCTTGTGATCTGTGAACATATCACAATGTTTGCCCATGAGGTAGTGTCTCCATACCTTGAGTGCATGAACCACAGACGCAAGTTCCAAATCATGTGTGGGGTAGTTGTGTTCGTGGTTCTTAAGTTGCCGGGAGGCATAGGATACCACTTTCCCATCCTGCATCAATACACTTCCAAGTCCTTGTCGAGAAGCGTCACAATAGACTTGAAAATCTTTATGGATATCAGGCAGACACAGAACTGGTGCCGTTACAAGGCGTTTCTTCAACTCTTGAAAACTTGCTTCGCATGCCTCGGTCCATAGGAAAAGTTCTCAATGAACCTCCGGTAATATCCTACGAGGCCCAAGAAACTCCTAATATCTCCCACATTCTTGGGTGACTCCCATTCCGTCACGGAAGCTACCTTACTAGGATCTACGACAACCCCTTTTGCCGACACAACATGACCAAGGAACCCCACTTCCTTTAACCAGAACTCGCACTTGCTGAATTTGGCGTACAACTTGTGTTCTCTTAGTTTCTCCATAATAAGGCGCAGATGTTTCTCATGTTCCTTCTCATCCTTAGAGTATATGAGTATATCATCTATGAATACCACGATAAACTTGTCCAAATATCCCATGAACACCTTGTTCATCATGGTCATGAAGTATGCTGGGGCATTGGTTAGACCAAAAGACATCACAGTGTACTCATACAATCCGTATCTTGTGGTGAATGTTGTTTTGGGCACATCCTGTTCTCGAATCTTCAACTGAAAATAGCCTGATCGCAGATCGATCTTTGAGAACACACTGGCTCCTTTTAACTGGTCAAACAGGTCATTGATGTTGGGCAGAGGATACTTATTCTTAATCGTCACTTCGTTCAACGAGTGGTAGTCCACAACCAACCTCTTGGTCTTGTCCTTCTTTTCCACAAATAGGACGGGTGCTCCCCAAGATGACGCGCTGGGTTGAATGAACCCCTTGTCCAATTGTTCCCAAAGCTGTTTCTTCAGTTCCTTTAACTCGTCCACATCCATCTTGTATGGTCTCTTAGCTATCGGCCCCGTGCCTGGCATCAAGTCAATGAGGAACTCGATATCACGGTCGGGTGGCATTCCTGGTAGTTCCTCTGGAAAGACATCTGGGTATTCCTTTACAATAGGTACCTCCTCCAAGCTAACCCCCTTAAGAGAGTTCACCATGACTTCTTTAAGTGCGAAATTCGACTTGATACGAATCCTCTTCCCTTCTGGTGTTGTGAGCATGACAGTTCTCTTGGCACAATCTATGACTCCTTCATATTCGGTCATCCAATTCATGCCCAAGATTATGTCTAATCCTTGTGATTCTAGAACCACTAGACTGGTGGGAAAAATGTGTGTCCCAATCCTTAGTTCTAATTCCCGGCAACCGGAGTTTGCCACTATTTCTCCCCCAGGAGAACTTACCCTTAGAGGAAAGTTTATAGTCTCCGTTGGTATCTTGCCTCTATCCACAAATACCCTTGATATGAATGAATGCGATGCACTGGTATAAAAAAGAACAACTGCGGGAATAGAATTGAGTTTGAACTTACCAATCACAGAGTCTGGCGCATTACAAGCATCCTCCATAGAAACATGATTCACCGTGGCTTTGACAAACGGATTTGGCTTCTTCCCGTTTCCATTGCCATGGTTGTGTCCATTTCCATTCCCATTGCCATTGCCATTCTTCCTCTCGGGGCAAGAGGTTGCATAGTGCCCTGTCTTGTTGCACTTAAAGCATGTCACCTCACTGAGATCCTTTCCATTGCTGCCATTCCCATTGCGGTTCTTATGCCCATTGTGTTTGTGGCCACCATGGTTATGACCGTTATAGTTGTGGCCATTATTGTTATAAGGTGGTGGTGAGGAATTGCGCTGCTTCTAGTACAGAAGAGAGTGTTTGTAAGGGTTAGATTTCCTCTTGCGGTTTTCTATGCTCTTCCTCTTTGATTCAACCACAATGACTCTGTCCAAGAGTTCCTGAAAGTTGTCAAATTTCTGAGCCACAAGCTGAATGGATATCTCATCATTGAGACCTCTTAAGAACTCCTCCTGTCTTTTGGCATCAGTGGAAACATCATCGGGTGCATAACGGGCTAGCTTTTTGAAAAGCTCCCCATACTCGGTGACAGAACTGTGCAGCTGGTGTAGGTCGCGAAACTCACGCCTTTTCAGAGTCATGACACCAGCAGCCACATGATGAGTGCGAAAAGCTAACTCAAACTGTTCCCAAGTGATAGCATCAATATCCGGGTGGGTGACTTGGTAATTATCCCACCATTCTGCAGCAGGTCCTTCAAGCTGGTGTGCGGCATAACGCACTCGCCGGCTCAGCAACTTGCGGTGTCTAGCTTCTTGTTGATCATACGCAGCCAGTCATCAGCGATGATTGGTTCAGTGATGCTAGTGAAGGTAGGTGGGTTCAGCCTTAAAAACCGAGTCAAGCGATTCTGTTGAGGAGGTGGCGGAGGTGGTGGTGGCGGCGGGTTGTTGTTGTTGTTTTGCATGTTCTGAGTGAGCAGTTGGAGCAGCTGGTTCTGAGTGGCCAAAAGTTGTGCTATTTCTGGCGGGATTTCGGAGTTCGCACGTCTTGGCGGCATCTGTGGGGTTTAATAGAATAGTTAAGAAATAGACAGAAAGACTAAGCAGTAAACTCCTACCCTTATGAAAACACACCAAGCACACAAGGCACACAAGACATAATAACACAGCTTAACACAGAAAACAACCAAGTTTAACTAAACCAGACTTGTCTTGGTATTTATTACATTTGCGAATAACGTTCTACTATAGAATTAAAGGTGGTCCAACTATTACACATCTTCCACGCCTTCCTCTTCCTCGTCCTCGAACGAGTAGCCTTCCTTCTCTAGAGTTGTCTTGTACAACTCCATCTCCTTTGTGGTGGCTTCAAGCTTCTCTTGGAGGTTCTTTATCTGTCAACACCCGGATTTTTCAATCCTAGATGCCTGTTATGCCATACATCGCAATCCCAGGATTACCATTTTTGCGAGACATAACAGAATTGGATACCATAGTACTTCATCCATTACAACGATACATAAGTTCTTACACAAATAGGGATCTCATGATCCAGTTCTTAATACAACATCAAGCGGTGAATACGTAATAATAACGATGGCGTGGCGAGCTCCATCTTCGAGGTCAGGCAATGCGACAATGGGAGATGATCCTAGTTGTCGTAACCTTCCTGGGGTCCATCTTCGAGGTACTCCTCTTCATAGTCTGGCCATGGGAATAGCCAGGGACAAAGCCATGAGTACTCTTTAAGTACTCGCAAACTAATACTAACAGGTAAGGGGTTTTTGGATAATAGGGCACTAGGCTCTAGGGTTGTTTTGCAAAAAGCCAGGTTTATCTCTACTAAGTTCCAAAGATAGTCACAATTTTATAACTCCTAAGTGGGATCTTGTAATTCAGGTCACAACTCTGTTGTGGTCAAGTCAAAGTCTCCATTCCTTTCACAAGTCATTTTGAAAAGTCTGACGGGGGAACAGTATGGCCACTCCAACTGTCCATAACCGCGGACGCGGCTATTCGAATAGTTTGACACTCTGCAGAGATTGTACACTTTCACCACAACATTCGATACATCCGTCAGGAACAAATCCTGAATTCACCATACTCAGTATGCGGATAATCAATCCTAACCTTTCAATTACACTCCCTAGTATAAGCACCTCTCCTGTGAGTTTGGCCTCCCAACCATGACCAACTATCATCTTGGGTACTGCACAGGTGGACAATCTTCACAAGGTAGCCTCAGCTCAGACCTTGGCCGTGAGGGAACTAATACTAAGTAATATAAGTTTCCAGTCAAGCCCTACCCAATATTCGGGTATTGTGGTTGTACGATAAAATTGGAATGGTATCGCATCCAGACAACCATCAGTTTTATAAAGGGATAAGGCTCATGCCTCAACATTTTCATCACCAAAATCATCAAGTGTTTGGATACACATGTCCAAAACATTTCAATAGAATGATCCATCATTCCAAGGTTTTCATAACCATTTTTCCACCAAGTATTACCATCTAAAAGTTGATCAAGTTTTATGCTTAGCACTAGCATCTACAGGTGGGGGTAATACTAATGAGGGGTGGTAACTAGTGGAGTTTTACTAAGTCCAACCTTATATCTTAGGCTGATATCAAGGTTTCTAGCTTAGGCCAAATTTTATGCTCTTTATGCAACCTTCAGACTGTTGTCTAGTATCTACCAAACTCTTAGGTGGACTCTAAGCAAGTTTTGATAAAGAAATAAAGTAAGAAGCTTGCACATAAAACTAGGATTGGTTTATCAAGTGGGTATGATCACATATGCTTAAGGCATATAGTAGTCATATCACAAGTATGGGTTTGTGGCATCAGTAGGGTATCTGGCAAGGGTTAGCTTGCATCAATATGAGTATAAGCTTGCATAGGTATAGTATCTTGCAAGTGGTAGCTTACATTGGTATAATATCAGCTTGCATAGTTACTAGCTTGCCTTGTGCAGAGCAGTGGTTGAAGTTCTCCTCGGCTTCCTCTTCGTAGTATCCTCCTTCCTCCTCGTATCCTTGGTCGGTACTAGCGTCTATGAATAAATACGAGGTACACAATCACCAAACAATACTTAACTACTTGCAATCATCACACACAAGGGTCCTATAGATGATCTAGCATCATCTCTAACCTTACAAGGTTAAGGCTTGGGTTAAATCTTTTTATTTTTAGAAAAGTAATTTCTACTCATTGAAAAACTACTTAAGATTTAATATTCTCCAAACTAAACATGGGATCATGTTGACACATGTCATCACCACATATTTTAGTCCATGGGAATGTGATTTAAAGTGGTGTCACAATTTAATAAGGTTTTACCCTTTTATTTTAATTAATTAAAGTGGCTAGAAATGCTTATGAAGCATTCTTTGATTCCTTGAACATTATTTCTGCAGGTAAACCTATATTTTTTTTATATATTCTGAAAGGTATGGTTAAATGTGATTTTTGAGAGTTGGAATCAACTCAAAAGCTTTTATGGTTTAAATTTGAAAAATATTTGAATGCAGAAAAGCTTCTGTGAATGCAGAAAAGCATTCACAGACCTTTCCAACAAAATTGGTTTCATTCAAATTGCTGCACTGAATCGATCTGGGTTGATTTTTGAAGTTGGGTACAGAAGTGTGTTTGAATTTAAAAAGAAAAGGTTTAATTTGAATTCTTTGGGCTCTTGGGAAATGTTACTGGGCCGGCCTGCTAAGCGCAGTGCTCCCGCGGGCTGCTTAAGTGGGTGTCCCCACTCGTCAGTGACACGGGGCTGGGCGAAGCGGTATGGGGCAACGTGGATCGTTCGATCTAGTTCTACCAACGGCTGTGGGTCATTGTCGACGCGAGACAGCTCCGGCCAGAACGAAACCTAGCGCGGCCAGTGAGGGTCTTGGGGCTCACGAGTGCAGGCGAGGTCGGCGAGATGAACGACAAAGTCGACGACGGCGAACCTCCTGGTACCGGTGGCTTCTCCTGGGGCGGCTCCAATCGCTGGCCCCTTTCTTCTCCGGCAGCGGCATGCTCCAGTGAAATTCCGGCGAGGTGGTGCTCGCCTTGCTCTAAGAATGGTGTGGCACGGTCAGTGAGGAGAGGGGAGTGAGATGGTGTGAATAAATCGTGCGGGGGTGGCCTCTATTTATAGTCGAGCGAGGGGACCGTCAAGACGCAGTGAGCTCGTCGGGGGCGACGTTACAAGCGGCTAATGGCATGGGCAAGGGTAGGGGACGGTGCTGTGTCTCCTGGCGATGCTCAACGACATGGTCGCGAGGCATGGGGCGGTGTGGTTTGGTCTAGAATGGCCGGTGCTCTGCGCGGCAGAGGCGGCGTCTTCGACGGCGGGCGGTGGTTATATGGCACGGGGCGGCAAACGGGGATGTCTAGCGGTCTCCTGGGTCGGTGGTGATCGTGTGTGCACGCGGTGAGGGCGGCGCGCGGTCTGTGGACGCTGGTCGCGGGTGGCGCTCTGGCGCACGCTCGGCATGGTCTGGGCGTGGCTTGTGCGCATGGTCCAGGGCTTGGCAATGCTCGCGGCTGGGACAGGGAGTGGCGGTGGACGGTGGGCTGTCTCCCAGACAAGGTTGGCATGGCTAGTTCTTCCTCTAGCCTGTTGTCGACTATGGGGTGGCATTGAGGTGCTCGGCTATTCACCATTAATGGCAATGGCAAGCTCACAAGGGTGCTAGTGTTGGGCTAATCTTTCTAGATGATCTACTGAGTTGTGTGTGAGCTAACTAGGGAACAAGTTAGGCAAGAATCATTGCACGCTATAGTGTTTGATGTTTTGTTTGATTTGTGTCTGCAACCTGTTTGATGAAATGGCGGCATGAAATCAAGTTTTGAATTTTGAAATGATTTTTGGTGGGTTTTCTAGATTGGTGCTGGCGAGTCTGCAGATGCTTGGGTTTTGAAAGTTGAGCTTGTTTGAGTGGTTTTTGAAAAAGTGGGATCTTCCCATATGAAGAAGATTCAATTTTGAATTGTCATTTAAACTGTGCATTTGAAAGTTTCTGGATGATCACAAAGTGGGCCTTGATACTTTGTTATGAGTACATTCAAGGGGTGCAAAGATCCAGAAAAGTTTCTGTTAGGTTTTGAAAGTTTGGGACAACCAAAGTAGGCATGGGAGTTAAATTGGTCAAAATGACCATTCACTTAATATATTTGTTTTGATTTACTTGTCTTTAGGAAAAGTGTGGGAAATGTTTTAAATGAGGTTCATTTCACCTAAGAAACATTTTACAAGCAATGGATCACACAAACAAGGTGGTTTTTAAAGAAATTCAAAATCCATGCATACACATATACATGCATTCATGGGTTTACTTAGAAAAGTTTTTGTTAGCCCTAATCTTGATGATTAGTGTTTGATGATCTAAGTTTGGTATTTTTGGGATGTTACAAACCTTCCCCCCTTAACAAAATCTCGTCCCGAGATTTGAAAAAGGACGAAAAGATTACCTAGGATTTGAAGAGATCGGGAAACTCCGTCCTGATGTGATCTTCGCGTTCCCAGGTAGCTTCCTCTTCTGTGTGGTTGCTCCACTGAATCTTGAGAAACTTGATGCTTCGGGTTCAGGTAGTTCGAAAGGCTTCTTCCAAAATGCGGATGGGTACTTCGGGATAGGTTAGGTCTGATCTCTATGGTCTGGTGATCGATATTCTTGAACACTTCGGTCTTCTCGGGTACTTCGAGACACTTGCGAAGTAACGAGATATGGAACACATTGTGCACAACTGACATCTCTTCTGGTAGCTCCAGTTGATATGATACTTCTCCTCGACGGTTCAGAATTTTGAAAGGTCCGATATATCTGGGGACTAAGTTTCCCTTGAGTTGGAAACGCTGCATTCCCTTCAATGGCGACACTTTCAGATAAACAAATTCTCCTATGTTGAAGGCGAGGTCTCGACGTCTCTTGTCGGCGTAACTCTTCTGTCGGGATTGGGCTGTCTTGAGGTGCTCACGAATCTTGTGAACCTTCTCTTCTGCTTCTCGTAGGATGTCGGGTCCAAAAATCTGACTCTCTCCTACTTCCGACCAGTTCAAAGGGGTGCGGCACTTTCTTCCGTACATGAATTCAACTGGGGCCATTTGCAAACTGGCTTGGTAACTATTGTTGTAAGAAAATTCTGCAAACGGCAAACAGTCTTCCCACTTGGATCCATATTCTAGCACACAGGCTCTAAGCATATCTTCGAGTATTTGGTTTACTCGCTCCGTTTGTCCATCGGTCTGAGGGTGATACGCGGTACTGAAATCTAGGCGGGTTCCTAAACCTTCTTGGACTTTCTTCTAGAATCTCGAGGTGAACTGAGTTCCTCGATCCGATACTATGTTCTTGGGGACCCCATGCAAACTAACGATTCTAGCAATGTACAACTCCGCTAGCTTCGAACTCTAATAGGTGGTTTTGACGGGCAAGAAATGGGCGACTTTGGACAATCTGTCCAGTATGACCCAAATAGAGTCATTTCCCCTACTAGAAGTAGGTAGTCCAGTGATAAAGTCCATTCCTACAGAATCCCATTTCCATTCCGGAATTTGCAAAGGTTGCAACAATCCAGCAGGTCTTTGATGTCCTGCCTTGACTTCGACATATATCACACTTGGCGATATAGCTTCCGATTTCTCTCTTCATCTTATGCCACCAAAATTGCTCTTTCAAATCTTGATACATCTTAGTTCCTCCGGGATGAATAGAATAAAGAGTATCATGAGCCTCCTTCAAGATAACTTCTTTTAACTCAGAATCTGATGGTACACAAAGGCGTCCTTTGTACCACAAAACTCCTTCTTCGTCCTCGGTGAATCCGAGTACTTTGCCTGTACCGATACGACGCTTGATTCCATCGATACTGGCATTTCCTTTCCGCGCCTCCTTAATCTGACTGATCAAAGTGGGCTGAAGTTCTATGCTAGCCAAAAATCCTTCACTTACTAATTCTATTCGAAAATCTTCCATCTCTTTGTGCAAACTTGGTTGCTCCTTGAAAATCATGGAGTTCAAGCGGCACGGCAATCTGCTAAGGGCATCGGCTACCACATTGGCTTTACCAGGGTGATAGTGAATGTCCAGGTCATAATCCTTGATTAGCTCAATCCATCTTCTCTGCCTCATATTCAGCTCCTTCTGAGTGAATATATACTTTAGGCTCTTGTGATCCGAGTAAATCTCACAACGGTTTCCCATCAGGTAATGTCTCCATGTCTTTAGGGCTAGAACTACGGCTGCGAGTTCGAGGTCATGGGTTGGGTAATTTTGTTCATGTTGCTTCAATTTTCGCAATAGATAAGATATAACTTTGCCTTCTTGCATTAGCACACATCCTAGACCAATCTTGGATGCGTCACAATACACATCGAAGGGCTTCGTGATATCCGGCATGATTAGGATTGGGGCTGAAATCAATCTCCTCTTGAGTTCTTGAAAACTCGCTTCACATTTGTCGGTCCATTCAAACTTCTTGTCCTTCTTCAGCAATTGGGTCATGGGTCGGGCGATACTCGAGAATCCTTCTACGAATTTGCGGTAATATCCCGCCAATCCGAGAAAATCACGAACTTGGGTTTGAGTGGTTGGGGCTTGCCAATCTTCTACATCTTTCACTTTGGCAGGGTCAACGGCAATTCCTCCGGCTGATACAATGTGACCGAGGAATCCTACTTCCTGTAACCAGAATTCACACTTGCTAAACTTTGCATACAGCTGATGCTCTCTAAGGGTTCCAAGAATGGTCCTTAGGTGTAGCTCATGTTCTTCTTCTGATTTGGAATAAATCAGAATGTCATCGATGAAAACAACGACAAACTTATCCAGGAAGTCCATAAAAATCTTATTCATGAGGTTCATGAAATAAGCGGGGGCATTGGTTAATCCAAAAGACATGACTGTATACTCATACAATCCATATCTAGTGGTAAAGGCAGTCTTTGGAATATCCTCTACACGAATTTTGAGTTGATGATAGCCAGTCCTAAGATCAATCTTAGAAAACACTTGGGCACCGGTCAACTGATCAAACAAATCTTCTATCTTAGGCAAGGGGTACTTGTTCTTGATGGTGACATCATTCAACTTCCGATAATCCGTACACAAACGGTTACCTCCATCCTTCTTGTCCACAACAAGACAGGTGATCTCCATGGGGACGCACTTGGTTGAATCAATCCGATTTCCAACATGGAATCCAGTTGCTTCTTCAGTTCTTCTAGTTCTGACGGGTTCATACTATAGGGTCTCTGGGCTATGGGTCCTGTCCCGGGGATGAGTTCGATGATAAACTCGATATCCCGATCTGGGGGCATACCGGGCAAAACATCTGGAAATACATCGGGGTATTCGCAGACTATCCGAACTTGGTCAATGGTAGGTTGGGCTATACTCTTGTTACACTTGAATTGGCGAGGTAAGGTTTCAGATATATGCTCGACTGATATCCCGGTGGTACTGGTCATGGTGATGGCTTTCTTAGCACAGTCAATCAATCCTTTATGTTTGGACATCTAATCCATTCCTAGTACTACTTCCAAACCTTTAGTTCCGAGTACTATTAGGTTAGCATAAAAATCTATGCCATGGATTCGGATAGGGACGGCCTTGCAAATTTGCCTAGCCTTGGTGGTTGATCCGGGAATTTGCACAATCATAACATGCTTCAGTTTGGTTGGTTGAATTTTACTAGTGCAGGCAAATTCTTCGGTGACAAATGAATGCGATGCACCAGAATCAAACAACACTCTTGCAAGTACTGAATTAACAGAAAACATACCCAAAGACGACGTCTGGCGCTTCCTAAGCTTCTTCAAAGATGCATGAGAAAAGACGCCATTGGGGTTGAGTGAATTTCCTGCAAATCTCCTTCCTGGACACGACGCTGCCGCTGCTGGGACATTGGTATTAGGGGCTGTAGCATTCTTCTTGTTGGGGCACTGCTGGAATAGTGGCCTTTATTTCCACCATAACAGGTCACTTGTGACTTGTCCTTGGTATGCTGAGACAAGATTGCTTCCAGTCCTCAAAGGTGTTGGGGTTGGGTAGCATTGTTGGTGTTGAACTTGGGTGGCACGGTGAAATTGCTAGAGTTGCTGGGGTTGTTGTGATTTCCTCCGGGTCTAGGGTTTCCACGGTTGGGATAGGTCGGAGGGGTCGTAGGGGTTTGTTGGTTCTTGGGGCAACTCGGAGATGGGTTAGCAATACTTTGGGGTCCGATGGGTTCTGGTTGATGCATCATGCGACGCTATGGTTCTCATTGGCCTGGTTGATCTTTCCTTCCATCCGGATAGCAGAGTCGACAAGGGCTTCAATATCAACAAAGGGATATTGATTAACACCGTCTGCATCTCGTCATGCGCACCATTCAGAATCTTTCTTTCTTCTTGGCTTCGTGTCTATCTCGTCCGGCATACCTAGCTAATGACAAAAATTTGTCACGGTATTCCACTACCATCCTTCCTTGCTTCAACTCTCGAACTCGTCTCTCATTCTCTTGATCAAACCTGGTGGCACATGGGTTACGCTAAACTTGACCTTGAATTCTCCTGTGTCATCATCTGGCCTCCGGTCATTGCACGAACACTGTTCCACCATGCCCTGGCATCTCCGGCTAGATAATGGGTGGCGAACAGGACTTTCTCATTGGCTTCGACTCCTGCTACTTCCAAGTTGTTTTCCATGGTTTGCAGCCAATCATCGGCATCTAGGGGTTCTTCTGACTTGGTGAAAACGGGTGGGTTGGTATTCTGGAAATTCTTGAGCTTAGATCCGTGGTTGTCCTGATTTCCATGGCCTTGGTTATTATGGGCTAGCTAGGCTATCTGTTGCAGAGTGGTTAGGTTGGCTTGACGTTCCGCTCTTTCAGCTTCGCGGTCAGAAGTCAACATTTGCAGGATCTGCAACATCGGGTCCGGGGCTGAACCACTTCCTCCACGTGGCATCTGAAGATTGATATAGATCATGAGAAAAGAGGGAAATTTCTAAGGTTTTGGGTTTTTGAAAAAATTTAAATGTTTGACTCAGATTTTTCTAGCAACTTGCTTTTTCATTCAATCATAGCACACAGTACAACACACACCACAACAAGGAAAACAGATGGTTTTAAGAACCATTATGGAAACTACGATATAGTGGGACCGACTACTACTCACTATGCTAGTGCTTAGTGCTACTACTCCTCGGAGTCTGTGGCTTCATCATCTTCAGCATCATCGATGAAGGCGAAATCATCCTCATCGGTGAAGAAGTCCATGGCCTGATCCTCCAGAAAATCATCGTCATCGCTGAGATAGGAGTAAGGGTCTCCACGAAGATCCTCTCCGGCATTCTCCCTTTCCTCTAACTGCATGTCTCTCTCGTGGATGGTCTCTTCCAGAGATGAGATGCGATGGCGAAGATGGGCAATAATGCGCTCCTTCTTGTCAAGCTGACGGCGACGAGACTTGCGATCCTTTGCTAGCATGGCTATGGTCTGATCCTTCGTCTTGATGATGGCAGACTTATGGTTGCAATAGTCACGGCAGTTGTCCAATTCCTGCTGACGATCATACATCATGACGCTAAGGTGGTCCAATTGAGTCTTCAGCTCGGGGTGGTATGGGGCTTCCAATGGTTGGCCATTTGCATCACGCCTTGGGAAAAACTCAAAGCGAGTACCCTTGATCTGATTGATGCTCTGCCCACACAGACAGGAAAGAGCTTCCTGCATTGCTCTGGCAAGTCCATCGAGCCAGTTGTTTTCCCTCAAGGTAAACTGAATTCCCTCCGCAGTGGGAGGTTCAATCTTTCCTCGAAGACTTGCAACAATTAGCCACTGCAGATCTTCTCCTCCTTGATCATTGAGCTGAGCTCCGAAGAACTCGGGATGCGGACGCTCCAGAAGTTCCGAAAGCTGATCCAGATCCCTCTCAAAGATAAGGTCTCCTCCATTCCCAAGCTGGTAAAACTTGCTGTACTTCACGTCCATCTATAAAAATAGAGGATGAGTAGCTTAGCAAAGTGATCAAGTGTGTCAAAATTTTATCTATTTGGCAAGAGTTTTTGAGGAACATGAAGTTTTATGAAAGAATTAAAGAGGTAAGAATGAGAATAAGTTTTCGTAAATATTTTTTTTTATTCTTTGGTTTTGAAACTAAGTTTTTGGGTCAATGTCCAATCTAACTAGGGTCTCCTATGGTCAGGATGGCTCTGATACCAACTTGTCAACACCCGGATTTTTCAATCCTAGATGCCTGTTATGCCATACATCGCAATCCTGTGATTACCATTTTTAGAGACATAACAGAATTGGATACCATAGTACTTCATCCATTACAACGATACATAAGTTCTTACACAAATAGGGATCTCATGATCCAGTTCTTAATACAACATCAAGCAGCGGAATACGTAATAATAACGGTAGCGTAGGCGAAGCTCCATCTTCGGGGTCACAGGCAATGCTGACGATGGGAGATGATCCTAGTTGTCGTAACCTTCCTGGGGTCCATCTTCGAGGTACTCCTCTTCATAGTCTGGCCATGGGAATAGAATACACTTTAAGTACTCGCAAACTAATACTAACAGGTAAGGGTTTTTTGGATAATAGGACACTAGGCTCTAGGGTTGTTTTGCAAAAAGCCAGGTTTATCTCTACTAAGTTCCAAAGCTAGTCACAATTTTATAACTCCTAAGTGGGATCTTGTAATTCAGGTCACAACTCTGTTGTGGTCAAGTCAAAGTCTCCATTCCTTTCACAAGTCATTTTGAAAAGTCTGACAGGGGAACAGTATGGCCACTCCAACTGTCCATAATCATGACGCGCTATTCAATAGTTTGACACTCTGCAGAGATTGTACACTTTCACCACAACATTCGATACATCCGTCAGGAACAAATCCTGAATTCACCATACTCAGTATGCGGATAATCAATCCTAACCTTTCAATTACACGCCCTAGTATAAGCACCTCTCCTGTGAGTTTGGCCTCCCAACCATGACCAACTGTCATCTTGGGTACTGCACAGGTGGACGATCTTCACAAGGTAGCCTCAGCTCAGACCTTGGCCGTGAGGGAACTAATACTAAGGAATATAAGTTTCCAGTCAAGCCCTACCCAATATTCGGGTATTGTGGTTGTACGATAAAATTGGAATGGTATCGCATCCAGACAACCATCAGTTTTATAAAGGGCTAAGGCTCATGCCTCAACATTTTCATCACCAAAATCATCAAGTGTTTGGATACACATGTCCAAAACATTTCAATAGAATGATCCATCATTCCAAGGTTTTCATAACCATTTTTCCACCAAGTATTCCCATCTAAAAGTTGATCAAGTTTTATGCTTAGCACTAGCATCTACAGGTGGGGGTAATACTAATGAGGGGTGGTAACTAGTGGAGTTTTACTAAGTCCAACCTTATATCTTAGGCTGATATCAAGGTTTCTAGCTTAGGCCAAATTTTATGCTCTTTATGCAACCTTCAGCACAACTGTCTAGTATCTACCAAACTCTTAGGTGGACTCTAAGCAAGTTTTGATAAAGAAATAAAGTAAGAAGCTTGCACATAAAACTAGGATTGGTTTATCAAGTGGGTATGTCACATATGCTTAAGGCATATAGTAGTCATATCACAAGTATGGGTTTGTGGCATCAGTAGGGTATCTGGCAAGGGTTAGCTTGCATCAATATGAGTATAATCTTGCATAGGTATAGTATCTTGCAAGTGGTAGCTTGCATTGGTATAATATCATCTTGCATAGTTACTAGCTTGCCTTGTGCAGAGCAGTGGTTGAAGTTCTCCTCGGCTTCCTCTTCGTAGTATCCTCCTTCCTCCTCGTATCCTTGGTCGGTACTAGCGTCTATGAATAAATACGAGGTACACAATCACCAAACAATACTTAACTACTTGCAATCATCACACACAAGGGTCCTATAGATGATCTAGCATCATCTCTAACCTTACAAGGTTATGGCTTGGGTTAAATCTTTTTATTTTTAGAAAAGTAATTTCTACTCATTGAAAAACTACTTAAGATTTAATATTCTCCAAACTAAACATGGGATCATGTTGACACATGTCATCACCACATATTGTAGTCCATGGGAATGTGATTTTAAGGTGGTGTCACAATTTAATAAGGTTTTACCCTTTTATTTTAATTAATTAAAGTGGCTAGAAATGCTTATGAAGCATTCTTTTATTCCTTAAACATTATTTCTGCAAGTAAACCTATATTTTTTTTATATATTCTGAAAGGTATGGTTAAATGTGATTTTTGAGAGTTGGAATCAACTCAAAAGCTTTTATGGTTTAAATTTGAAAAATGTTTGAATGCAGAAAAGCGTCTGCCTTGTTATATTTACTATGGGTGATCTACAGACCCAAATGACTTGAATCCAACGGGCTTGGATTAAGCATTCACAGACCTTTCCAACAAAATTGGTTTGATTCAAATTGGTGCACTGAATCGATCTGGGTTGATTTTTGAAGTTGGGTACAGAAGTGTGTTTGAATTTAAAAAGAAAAGGTTTAATTTGAATTGCTGGGCTGCGCGGGAAATGTTATCGGGCCGCCTGCTGTTTAGTGCTCGCTGGCTGCTTAAGTGGGTGTCCCCACTCGTCAGTGACACGGGGCTGGGCGAAGCGGTATGGGGCAACGTGGATCGTTCGATCTAGTTCTCATCCAACGGCTGTGGGTCATCATCGACGCGAGACAACTCCGGCGAGAACGAAACCTAGCGCGGCCAGTGAGGGGTGCTGGGGGCTCACGGGGTACGGGCGAGGGTCGGCGAGGCGGGCGAACGACGAAGTCGACGACGGCGAACCTCCTGGTACCAGTGGCGTCTCCTGGGGCGGCTCCAATCGCTGGCCCCTTTCTTCTCCAGCAGCGGCTGGCTCCAGTGAAATTCCGGCGAGGTGGTGCTCGCCTTGCTCTAAGAATGGTGTGGCACGGTCAGTGAGGAGAGGGGAGTGAGATGGTGTGAATAAATCGTGCGGGGGTGGCCTCTATTTATAGTCGAGCGAGGGGACCGTCGGGGCGGACGGTGAGCTCGTCGGGGGCGACGTTACAGGCGGCTAATGGCATGGCCAAGGGTAGGGGACGGTGCTGTGTCTCCTGGCGATGCTCAACGACATGGTCGCGAGGCATGGGGCGGTGTGGTTTGGTCTGGAACGGCTGGTGCTCTGCGCGGCAGAGGCGGCGTCTTCGACGGCGGGCGGTGGTTATATGGCACGGGGCGGCAAACGGGGATGTCTGGCGGTCTCCTGGGTCGGTGGTGATCGTGTGTGCGTGCGGTGAGGGCGGCGCGCGGTCTGTGGACGCTGGTCGCGGGTGGCGCTTTGGCGCACGCTCGGCATGGTCTGGGCGTGGCTTGTGCGCGTGGTCGCTGGCTGGGACAGGGAGTGGCGATGGACGGTGGGCTGTCTCCCAGACAAGGTTGGCATGGCTAGTTCTTCGTCTAGCCTGCTGTCGACTATGGGGTGGCATTGAGGTGCTCGGCTGTTCACCATTAATGGCAATGGCAAGCTCACAGGGGTGCTAGTGTTGGGCTAATCTTTCTAGATGATCTACTGAGTTGTGTGTGAGCTAACTAGGGAACAAGTTAGGCAAGAATCACTGCACACTATAGTGTTTGATGTTTTGTTTGATTTGTGTCTGCAACCTGTTTGATGAAATGGCCGCATGAAATCAAGTTTTGAATTTTGAAATGATTTTTGGTGGGTTTGCTAGATTGGTGCTGGTGAGTCTGCAGATGCTTGGGTTTTGAAAGTTGAGCTTGTTTGAGTGGTTTTTGAAAAAGTGGGATCTTCCCATATGAAGAAGATTCAATTTTGAATTGTCATTTGAACTATGCATTTGAAAGTTTTTGGATGATCACAAAGTGGGCCTTGATACTTTGTTATGAGTACATTCAAGGGGTGCAATGATCCAGAAAAGTTTCTGTTAGGTTTTGAAAGTTTGGGACAGCCAAAGTAGGCATGGGAGTTAAATTGGTCAAAATGACCATTCACTTAATATATTTGTTTTGATTTACTTGTCTTTAGGAAAAGTGTGGGAAATGTTTTAGATGAGGTTCATTTCACCTAAGAAACATTTTACAAGCAATGGATCACACAAACAAGGTGGTTTTTAAAGAAATTCAAAATCCATGCATACACATATACATGCATTCATGGGTTTACTTAGAAAAGTTTTTGTTAGCCCTAATCTTGATGATTAGTGTTTGATGATCTAAGTTTGGTATTTTTGGGATGTTACATTATCTCATCATGTAGCTTTTTGGTAGTGGCTTCTAGCTGCTCCTGAAGTCCCTCTTTCTTGCTTTGTAGTTCCTCCACTAAACTTGACTTCTTTGCGGCTTCAAGTTGCTTTGCCAAGTCCCTCTTGGAAGCACGCACATCATTGATTATCTTGCAAAGTCCTTCAGTTTGCACTTCATCTCCATCGATCTGCTGTTTGAGTTCCCTAATTCTCTTGTTTTTATTTATCACCCTCTTCTCTTAGTTAGCGAACTTCTTCTCTTGGTCCTGGAATTTTATCTCTTGGAGCTTCATTGCCTCCTCCTTCTGCTTGATCATTTCTTCCTTCTCCTTGATGAGGGCTCATAGCTCGTCGTTCTTCAACATATCGAGGAAGGTACCCTTTTCAAGGTCATGGATGTGGCACTCCAAGTCTTGATATTGTGTTCTTCGGCGCTTGGTAGAAGTTCTTTCCTCAAAGGTTAACTCCATGGGAATTCCTTCCTCATCTCTTCTTCCAAAGAGGCCTCCGCAGTGTCCTTGGAGAGTTTCATGATGGCGTCCACATAGGCGTCCAATGAGTTGTTGCAAGCTAATGCTAAGGGCCTTCTCCTTGGAATCGCTAACAATGTGGATTGCTATGTCTTCCTCCGGGTTTTTGCCTCGCTCTTTTCCTGGCTGGATGACCTTGACTCCCCAACAGCCGTCCTTGTGGAGTTTCTTCATTGTGCTCCCCTGGATGGTTGGGAGAGGAAGGTCCAAACGTGTGAGTAGATCCATGAGGCATCCACCAAAGCGAAGGGGCTCGATGTCCGCGATGGTGTCGTAGAGGAAGCTTGTCATCTTTGAGTTAGAAGAATGAAGGTTAGATACTTAAACAAGTAGAGGAAAGCAGATACTAGAAGTGCGGAAAAATAACTTAGTAGAAAAACAAGTAAGGCACTAAAGTTAGAGGTGGTTCCAATCCTAGGGTCACGTTCTACAGGCAACGATGTGCTCTGATACCATCTGTAGTGACCCCGGATCGGTAAGGATCCTAAGTCCCTGTGATTAACATGCTAGTCTCTGGATCAATAGCTAGCACTCACAGTCGATGAAATATCAGGTAAAACACAAAGTCTTTATTACAAGGAGAATCCAGAGTATGAATTTATTACAAAAATTGCTTAGCATTATGCTAGCTCAAATAACAGCGGAAACATAAAAGCAGCATGAGTCCATCAACGCCCCAGGCTTGTCGAGTGTAGACCCGCGATCCCTACGCACCTTTCAATCTTCGGATTCTGCACATAAGACGTGCAGCCAACAAGTTGGGTCAATACTTTGAATGTATTGGCAAATTACACCAAGGAGAGAAAAGACTATCTCTACATGCAAGGCTGGTATAGGCTGTAGAGTTCATTTGCTCAAAGCTAGTTTTCTTAAGTGGAGAGAAGAAGAGAGGATTGTCCTACTTTGTAAACATTTGCTTAGATAAAATAAGGTCGAGTGGCACACGAGTGTATTACGCACCAAGTGTCCAAACAACCAATCACTTGGATATTACGCACCAAGCGTCACTTGGATATTACACACCAAGTTCCCAAATTCCCACCCATTAGCGATATTACGCACGCCATGGGGTTTCAAAACTTTGTTTTTATAAAAGAGAGAGGAAGATCCTTCAGAGGCTCCATCCTTCAGATGCTCAATGTTGTTCTATTTCCGTGAACACGGCTGATCGATCAGATTGCAATACTCTCGAGAGTTTGTGCACTTTACCCACAATCCACGATCAAGTCCTTTTACAGAAACAACCATGGCGAGGCTTTCCCTTAGTAGCCCCTCTAACTTCCAGATCCAACCGTGCCAAGAACCTCCAAATGTTGGTACCCAGGTGAGGTTTCCCACTAAGTACTAGGCCAAGACAGAGCCCATAATGTATTGTGGTTGCACTGGAAGCTTCTGAATTCTGAAACATGGCAGACTTCTTTGATTCCTGGGCGGCCGTCCTCCACCAAAATCTCACTCGTTGTCCAGACAACCATTCTGCCCAGAACAAAACTTAGTTTTATTTTGAAGTGGATTTGAGAAGAAAAGTTTTCTCTAGAGAGCCTTTATACTTAGAAAAATTCTTTGTCTTTCGAACCCCCCAACGGTACTTTGTATATATAGCATAGCAAGCAATACTTAGTAAAAACAGGGGTAACCTATTAGGATGGGAAATCCTAAGTATAGAGCTACTCATGGCATACTACAAAATCATCGCACTTGCAAAATAATACTAAGAAAAAATTCTACTAGATCATCCTACACATGCATACTACAGAATTTTGAAGATCACATGCATAGAATCAAAACTGGGACAAAATTATGAACAAGTGGTGTAACTTGCCTTGATCCGAGCAGCACTCTACACAATAGCACTCCTTAGCGCACTCCGAACAATCTAACGAATCACAAACATAGATCTGATCAGAACTTGCTCAAAACATATCACAGAGGTAAACATGCATGCATGCACATGGTATTTTATGCAAGGTTGGTTCTTCTAAATTGACCAAGGTAGCAAGTTTGGGTTGTGATAGTGTAAGGGTGTCACTAGAATTGATTTCCCAAAGATTTAGATCTAGTTGAATCACTAAAACAATTCCTAGGTTTAAAGGAGCTCAAACCATCTAATTAGCCCCAAGTTAGATCTAATGATCCTAAGCAAAGCTTAATGATTTGGATCAGTAGGTATTGTGGAAACAAAGTTATTGCAACAAGAATCAATTAAAATAGAATTTAAATTTTTTTTCTATAGAATAAACACTCTAATCTAATGATTAAAATCTACACCTAAAACCTTACTGTGAACCTGGGATATTATTGCAGATTTGGATTCTACTCAAAATTAGGAATCCAACGGTATATCATAAGCTAAAATTGGCCAAGTAGTTATTTTCCTATGATTTTCGCAATATTAAACTTAATCTCCAAAAATCAAAACAATCTAGCCTGACCCTAACTCAGATCGTGCTGGCGGCGGCTTGGTTGGGCCACCGTTGGTGACGCTGGCACGCTGCTTGCCACGCTGGCTTGCCACGCGCGGTTGGCCGATACCCCTTCGTTCCCTCCTTCTAATCTGGCCCGCAAGATTTCAATCGGACGGCCGGGGCGACTTCACTGACCTGTGGTGGTGGCGGCGATGGAGGCGATGGTGGCGGCGGCAGAGTCGACGGTGGCGGAGGTCCTGGTGGCCCTAGTGGAGGCGAAGAAGAGGGTCCCCGATGCGCATGTCGATGGCGAATCTCCCAATGGCCTCAGCGCGGTCCCTCTCCTCCTCCTTCTCCCAGCGTTGGCGGTTCCTTTTCTCGGACCCGACGGCTCCGGTGAGCAATCGCCGGCGATCTCCTGCGTTTCGGAAGAAACGAAACAGACGAGCGGTTAGGGTAGGTCGGGGCGAGAAGGGTGGAAGGTGTAGCAAGGCTCGAGGTGCCCTGGAGAGTCGCCAACCTCGAGCTCCGACAATGCTGTTCCATGAGCCTGGAACTGCGAAAACGGGGCTAGGGTTTGAGAAAATCGAGGGGAAAACGACGAGGGGGGTCGGCTTTATATAGTCCAAAACTTGGGGAAGGGGGCGGTCGAAATCCGTTGGGATTCGGGGGTGTCCCGACGGCTCCAGGAGCTGTGTCCGCCGCGGTCTCCAGGAGGAAGACGACGGGGTGGGACCCCCGCGTCAGTGGTGCAGGGGAGAAGTGGGCCGATGTCAAGGGCGGCGGGCGTGGTAGGCTGGCTGCCACATGGGCTGGTGGCTGCGCATGCCCAGTTACGTAGGTTGCCCATTTTTTTCCCTTTTATCATTTTCCTTTTTCTGTTTTAATTAAACCTAAATAACTTTTGCCTACCAAGCCCAAACTTGATGAAAATTATTTCTAAATTTTTGTAAAATTATGGTGGTCAACATAGGACCATAGTTTAATGTTTTACAAGGTTTTTAGAAGGGTCATTACTTGACCTCTACAATAATGCTTACATAAGGTAACCACTATTAGGGTTTTCTAGGTTTAGGTGTTTAGGATTTTTATTTCAATTTTCAATTGTAGGATGCAATGATGCAAGGATGATGCATGACACTAATAACATCCTAATACAAAATCTGGGATGTTACATTGGGTCCCCCATGTGAGCCTCTCATTAGATGAATCTTTTATGATGGATTTTTTCCTTTGCTCCCGCTACCCTTTTCCGAACTTGATAGCGTTGTCTAACATTTAATCACGTAGCTAGGCCCCACATGTCATCCTCTCATTTGAAGAAATGTGTGTATGATGGATTGTTTCTTCTCTAGTGCTACCCTATTCCAAACAACATAGCGTTGCTCGCGGTATCTGCCGTTTATGCAAGCTTGTGAGTCCCTTATGTTAGCCTTACATTATAAGAATCATGTGTATTATGTAATTTTTTTCTTCTCTAGCGCTACCCTTTTCTGAACTACATAGCGTTGCTCGATGAATCTTCCATTTGTTCATGCTTCTTGGTTCCATATGTCAACCTCTTATTAGAAGAACGGTGTGCATGCTGAATTTTTTTGTTCGCTCGCGCCTCCGTGTTTTGAACTTGGCAACGTTGCATGATGCATCAGCCGTTAATACAGGTTGGTGGGTCCCCCATGTCAGCGTCTCATTAGAATAAATGTTTGCATGCTAGATTTTTTTTCTCGCTCGCTCCTCCCTGTTTCAAACTTGGCAAAGTTACTCGATGCATCAGCCATTTATACATGATGGTGGGTCCCCCATGTCAGCTTCTAATTAGAATAAATGTGTGCATGTTGGACTTATTTCTCCTTGCGCATCCCTGTTTCGAACTGGCAACATTGCTCGATGTGGCAACCATTTATACAGGCTAGTGGGTCCCCCATGTCGGCCTCTCATTAGAATACATGTGTGCATGCTGGACTTTTTTCTGGATCGCGCATCCCTCTTTGGAACTAGGGAACGTTGCTTGATGTGGCAGCACGTGTATAAGGTGTCACTGGTGGGTCCCACGTGGCAATATTTTTTAATGACATGTCAATATCTCTGTAAATGAAACGTGTGTATGATGGACTTTTTTTAGTTGTGTCTTCTGTTTTGACCTTGACAACGTAGCTCGATGTGGTGGACGTGTATGGTCTTGCTGCTGCAGCCCACATGTCAGCCTCTCTGGTATGTTCTGGCTTATGGGCCCCTGATGCCAGCTACCCTGTATAAGTACTTAACTTCTTTTTTTCAAACCCGTGTAGTAAGAGGGATCCTGTAGGATGGTGGGTCCACCATGTCAGCCTCTCTCCAAAGAAATATTATTAGAAGAAAATTAAGAGGGACGCTCACTACAAGAAAAATGTCCTTTTACAACGGAGGATTTTCGTGGTTGAAGGTCCGTTTTTCGTCGCTGAAAAGCCTTCTATGACAAATGACCATCGTGGTAGAAGTCCCGTCACAAATGATTCTTCCATGGTTTTTTTCGACCATGGAGGATCGCTCCCTTTAGCCACGAAAAGTCGTTCAGTCGTAGATCTGTTCGCCAGCCGTGTTAACTGCTGACGCCATGCAAACAGCCACGTGGCAAGCACCGTTAACATCGTTAACTGTCAATGAAACCATGGTAGAAGCCAGGCCCAGCCAAGGCGTAGTAATTATTAAGTGGGCCGGCCCATTAAGGAAGCCCAACAGGATTATGGCCCGTTATTGTTTCACCATGCACTATTACAAATGGGCCCACTGGTGCAGCCGTGGGCGGCCCGTAAACTTTTTGGCCCGTTACCGTTTCAACTTGCACAGTTTGGAATGGGCCAATTTGTGCGTCTCGTAAGAGATCGGTCCGGTTACTGTTTTAACCAGTACTATTTGAAAACGGCCCTTTGGACAGCCCGCTTTTGGCCCGTTACTGTACATTCCTACACTATTTGAAGTGGGCTCATTTATGTAGCCCGCGGTGTCTCATAGACTTTCGGGCCCGTTACAATTCCGGCCTACAGAAGGCCAGTCTACGCACACTAGTGGGCCATTGCAGTTTGGGCTTTACAGTTCTGGCCTTTTACTGTTTAGGCCTTTTACTATTCTGGCCTTTTTCTATTTTGGTCTTATACTGTTTTGGCCTTTTACTGTTCTGGCCTTTTACTATTTTAGGCTTTTACTATTTACAGTGTACAGGTTAAACGACCTGCTATCACTTGGCGGCACGGAAGGTTCGTCACTGTTGATTAGTGGTCCATCAAGGACTGGTACAAAACTAAGCAAATTGGGGATGTATTCCTAGTACTAGATTATTTACAGTACTAAAATAATTCAGGAACCATGGAAGAAAAACTTATAACTGTAAAAATATTAAATTATTATAGGCCAGAAAAAATCCATAGCTCAAACAACATCATTGTAGTACAACTTAACTTATAAACAAAAAGAATCTCAGTTTACAAAATGTTCCTTTTAGGAAGCTCGCATCGCCTCACATGTAACGATGGGCTTACCACAGGACTTGCTAAGGAGATTATTGAGTAGTTTCTCTATCAAACCTTGCCTGTTCTTCAATTGAGATAACTCATTCCATGCTATGGAGACTACTACATCTGTTCTGTTGGCTTCCTATCCAACTACATCAAGTGCATCTCGGAGTGCAGCTCCAAAAAAATCTTTCTGCTGGAATGTATGGAACAGTCGACATCATGTACCTACATGAGCAATACACACTGTCACTGCTGCTCTATGCAAAGAGATCTGCACTTAAAGTAGCTGTTTTATGTTCTTCCTTCATATTTATATTTGCAACCTAAAACAAAAAGAAATGTCCTATATCATCATTTCCAAGGAAAAGAAAAACCAAAGAATTTCAAATCAGACAAATAGTAGCAGCAGGGCCTCATACATCTCCATCTTCTAGAATAACTGGAACAGTCGACTTCATAGAGGGATGAGATCGTGTGCAACTGTCACTTCTGCTCTGTGAAATGATTGCTCTACTTGATGAAGGTTAAAACTAAGATAAAAAAGTTACAACATCATACGAAGGAACAAAACTACATGTTCATTCTCAAAAGATTAATTTGGTCTAATATAGCAATGTAAGCACTCAACCCAAGAGCCTCAAGCAAACTTATCAAAGTAGAATGCGTGAGTTACAAATGTAATGAATCCATCGACTGAGATCTCCTTAAACTAATTGAGAAGAATTTACCGAAGAACAAAATAAGCATTTAACCATTGTGGCTGATATTAACTAGCATACTCAATGTGCAGTTGGATATGAATCTTAGATAGGTGGAATTATTGTAATCATCGACAAACTACTATAGTAACTCAGTCAAATTACAAATAGAACAATAATGTGCCTCCAATAGACTAGCCAGATCATTCAGATAAATGGTGTAACAATCTATCAAACAGTTTGATACATAAACATTCAGATTTAAAAATTTTGATTGTCTGCCCAAAGACCTATTGAACTATCGTGTGCCTCGTATTAAAATAGCCAGACAAGTGGCAGATACCAGAGTGAGATTTGAAGTGAATGGTTGATTATGAACCTTCTCTTTCTGTTATATTGGATTACGTTGCAAATCTGGCCTTGTTCTAATCATCCTAGTGCCTTCAAAAAAATAAAAATGAACTAGACTAAATGGCCTAAAATGAGGGGATTTAAACCTTAAAAACTATGTGTGGGGGGAGGGGTGCATACAGTAGCTCTATGTAGAGTCTCACTGTTTCTTATCTGGTTACAGGTATGTTCGTTGACGATGTTTGCTGCATCATGTAATTGGACTGGTAGTCTCCATACTTCAGTGTTGGGCATCTGCATAAAGGTGCAGCGGATAGTGAACACAAAAAGGTTCCAATGTGATAGATGTTACATGAAGTGATAGGAAATGAATAGATACTTACTATATTATAGGGGCCCTTCATTCTACGATTTCTAGTGTAAACTATACATGTTCATTGTGTAACAACAGGAAACTGTTAGGAACCATGGGGTAAGAAGAATCAAATAAACCCGACCTATTAATGGAAGCAGTATAACGAATGTAAACGTGTACTGCACAGATAAGAGAACAACATCAGGCAGTAAATAACAGTTAGTGCCATAGCCTATAACAAACAGAGAGAAATTATAATGGAATAACTTATGGGCGGCCACTTTAATAAAGGATATAATGGAAACAAATGTGTTCACAGTTTGCTGACTCATATTTCGCCATGACAACCAAAATTGCAGTTCAACTCGTTACAGTTAAACATGACAACAAAGAGTTTATTTGGGACGATAAGGATAACAAGTACAACACTTGTAAGTTACTACGAAAGTAGATTCAATATAAAATACAGTTAACTACTCCATATTTATCATACGAAAATCAAAGGAGATCTAGTTACCTGGGTTGGGACGGCGTCTAGGCATCCTGCGCATGTTGCTCCGAGCGCTGGACAACAACGGCAAATAAGCAAATTCCTGGCGGTGCTTGTAGAAGCAGAATAGGGGTTGCTCTGAGCACTGGACGACAGCGGTGAAGAAGCAGATTTAGGGTAAGGTGGTGAAGGTTATATCTAGGGTTTTCTACAGGGCTTTGCCCATCTATGGGCGAGGATTGTGAGTAGAGGTAGTAAACCAGGAAATTATGATTGAAGCCCTAATGAACCAGGAAATTATGATTAAAGCCCTAATGAACCGTGTTATCTAGGGGCGGAAAGGGAATTAAATTATGTTTGAAACACTCGGGCATGAAATATTTTGGGGATAGCAGAAGATTTTCCCGCTCGACTAAATCTAGCTCGTACTCCCTGGAATCAAAGGCAGTCACGGGCCCATGTTCAGAAATTAAGGCCCATTAGGCATTGATCATCCATGGCTCATATTGGACATTTGGATGTCCCGAGCAGGCCCTTTTAAGCGGCCATCCACAACAACCAACACTCTGCATCCAGGTACGACGCACACACCGAAGAACTTTCTATGTCTCTGCCCCTACCCCCTCCCTCTGGATGGCCAAGCCACCACACACACACACACAAATACCACGCAACTGCTCCGATCAGTGTACCTCCATTGACGAGTCCAACACATTGGCCAACGGGGATAAAAGTCCCTACCATGGTGATAGCGGGGAGTCTGTTGTCGGGCCATACTATTCTTACACTCTGGAAGGTAAGTTTCCCGATGAGGACCTTGCTTATCGTTATCTGATGGAGGGGACAACGTCAGAGAGCACAGAGGAGGAGGACAATGGTTTATCTTTCATCTATGAAAGACCTATCTTCTTCAAGAAGAGTTCACACGATCCACCCTTCTTCAGCAAGAAGAAGAGGAAGCAGGAGGATGAGCGGTCGGAAATCGTCTACAAGAAGAGTGCACTCAATACCTTGTTCACTGGCAATAAGAAGAGGAAGGAGAAGGAGGCGGGAGGCTTGAAGAAAAAGAAGGCGAGAGCTGGGGGATGCCACACGAAGCGGAAGGACGACGCCAACAAGAAGGTCGCGGCAGAAGGATCCAGGTCCAAGAACAAGAAGTCTTATGATTAATTTAATATCTAGTACTACCTATCTGTAATAAGGTTTAGAGATTGAATATCATCAAGTTCAAGTTAGAACGGTGTTGGGATCTAGCACAAGTACTACGTTTGTCATTTCATCTCCCCCACTACGACACAATAAAACATCTTGTACTCCATATTACTTCCTCCCCTTAATTTCTGCATGCGTTCTAGGAAAGAGGGTCGCCAATATAGAGAAAACGACATCAATCAATAACGTGATTTTAGGTAATTAATTAATACTCCTACTAAAAATAAGAAACCTGGGGAACCGCATGTATTCGTAGTTATTGTGTGAAATACGTAGTAGTACTATCAAAGTCTCTGGATAAAAAATAATCTCTATACAACGTACTTACATGTAAATCATCTCCTTGCTCGGCATTAAATTAAATTATCTGATGTCACATTGATATGAAAACTTGACTGCGCCCAACATGCTATCCCTGGCCGGCACCGCGGCATGTCAAAAGGGCTATGTCGCCTGCAAAATCAAGCAAGCACGCAACCATCTATACACAAGAAATAGAGAGGAGCGAAATGAATTGCCTTGGTATCAAGAACGTGTATCTCAACACCTATGTCTCTGGCGCCCCCCTAGGAACCGTGTGATGATAGCTGCATCTGAGTAGTACAGTACTGTTCAGTAGTCTCACTTCATGAAGTCACGAGAGCTCACGAGTACTACCTAGTAAAAAGCCATAAATAGCTACCGCCGCCCGCCCACCGAAAATGCCTATACCTACCGGAGTACTGTAAAAAGCGATGTACTACTCAAGTATAAAAATGCATGTATTACTAGAGTATTAGTACAATTGTACAACTACTACTGCTACTATTCTACTCCGGTTACTACTACGTGGAGTTTCCAAAATCCGGACCTATTTTTTTCTAAATTAATCCTAGTACCTATATCTAGACAAGCTTAACCACAAGAAAGAAATGGAACTGTGCTGAGGTTTTGTGTACCAGGGCGTTAATCCTGACATTTTCCCTGTGGACCAGAATGTTGTAAACTTGGTTTCAATCGGGGCAGGTGCCCTTTCCCTCTAAAAAGGAGAGAGAAACGAAAGAGCCAGAACAGATAGGCAGATAGAATAAAATGCAGATTATGTTGAATACATACATGCAGTCCTCGATCTCTCCCCTGCAGCACTATACACTTTGCGCCAGACCCCAGGCTTCTCTGTCTCTCTCTAGGAGTAGACCTTCACATGGGTAGGATCTCTCCTCTACTTTACTCTCACCTGTCAACTTCCTACATCCTTGTTTTGACCGACCAGTGTGAAACATGGTGTTAAAGTGGCGATACATACTTACTCCAATTTTATGCAGGAGCATGGCTCTATGATGGATCTAGGATGGATCAAGGGACCTCGTATCCAATGCTGCATATAAATTCTGGACTACGGGCACTACAGTGAGCCGAGCTTCTAGGCAACCAATCCAACGCCGCGTGTCTAGGCGGATTCACCAAGAGCTCGCCGACAATGGACAAAGACGAGGTAGCGCCGATAATTGTTCTAGGCCCCCATGATGCCTGTCTCACCATGGTCATCTACTACAAGCTCGACGAGCTGGCGCCGATAACTGTTCCATTCCCCCACGACCGCTGTCTCACCATGGTCGCCTACCACGAGCTGAATGACCACAAGACCGCGTGCCCATACAGCCTGTGCGGCTGCACGGAAGTGGGCTGCATTTTCACCGCCTCGCCAGTGGAGCTCCTTATCCACCTCGACGGCTACCACAAGGTATGAGTGCATAGGATATCGTACGACCAGTCCATGGAGTTTACAGTAACGATGATGTTACCGTACTTTTCGCCATCCATGGTCATCGTCTATTGTGATGACGCTAGTGTGTTTAGCCTCATCATCGGCGAGCTCGGCCAGACCGCCGCCGTTTCCTTGGTATGCGTAAGGGCGGCCGCGTGCTCGTGGTCCTGATAAAGGGTGAAGCTATGCGCGACTGGGCCGTAGTCGCCGGCGGACTTTTCGACGGACACTGTTAATAGGTTAATGGAGCCAACGAGCTGCGCGTCACCCCGTAGTGTCATCCTTGAAGATCTGACGTTCCTCACGGCGCCGCCACAGTAAATAACCGCGGCTGCTGGATTGTATGAGAAGGTGTTCTCTTTCTCCGTTTGCATCGACAAGAAAAATTGATCTTAAACTTCCGCTAATGATCCCAACGCGATGGTACTGATGTATTACTAGTTAATTTAGTTCTAGAGTTCCACTCGTTTACTTTTACTATAGTAGTACTCGGAGACAGTGTCTATTTTGGCACTAGGAAGGGTGTATTTTGGCTGTAAAGTAAGTTTACCGATAATGTTTATGTTTAGGATTTAAGTGTTCTCTAAAATGATATGTCAAACTTCTATATATTATGCCACACTCACATGCAAAGCACGTGCAACTTGCTCATCCTACTACTTTTCCTTTCTTGATTTCAGGGTCCTTTATGCTAAATATTTGGACTTGGATGTAATTTATCTTTTGTGAGGTCCTTGGTGTAACATATATGTACACATCCTATGACCGTGTTAATTGAAACATCTCGGTCCCTCAGGACATACCCCGGTCAGAAAAATAATGTGCCACCACCCGGTTTTCAAAAAAAGTAGACGATGACCTTGGTCATTTGGCCTTAAACCCAAGAAAGTACACACAGAGTACGTGGTATAGTATACCATACCATCAAACGAGTTTTTCAAGTATTTTTACTACTCCCCTGATCCATCTTAGTTGACTTCGAGTTGTCAAAATTTGGATGAACCTATATACTAAATGGTGTCTAGATTCATCCAAATTTAGACAAATTTGAGTCAACTAATATGGGTCGGAGGGAGTAGTAGAATAAATTAAAGAATAAAGAATGCACCCAACAAATTTTCGTACAAAGTGGACAATTCTTTCTTACAGTTTCCCAAAGTTTAAGGATTTCTCCATTTTCGAAATTCGAACATGGACCATTGGATCAAGACTGGCAAATCCAAACATTGCTAACCGTTGGATCTTCTTTTCCATTCTTTGCATCTAGAAGATTTTATTGATAGTCTTTAACACAATGAACGCTTTTGTGCACAAACCTCAAAACACACTTCATTGCTTAGTTTCAGGGACCTTGTACTAAATGTATGGACTTGAATGTGATTTTCATTTTTTACGAGGTCCTTGATGTAACTTGTACTTCTACCGACCATGTTAACTGAAGCACCTCGCTCTGGGGGGACCTACCAGAGTTAAAAGAAAATGCAACTCTCCCAATTAGCACATAAAGTGGACCACGGTTTCTTATATAATTCCATTTTTCAAGCTTCCTTGCTAACTTCGCACACTTCACTTACTTATTTGTCAATTCAACGAAATTAGGCCAAACTTGAGTTACAAGTTAGCGTGGTAGATTAATTTCTCTTGAATTAAATGTAATTTCATAAGTAGATGGGTGTGCCTTCTTGTAGCAAACAATGTTGTCGGTGTGAGTTTCGAACAATGTGGAAAGAGCATTCTCAATTTCCCGAGTGATGACAAGATTGTTCTTTTCCGTAAAGAAATAAAGTCCAAAGAATATGGATATGAATGCCACAATCCAGCAAGCTTATAGATATATTAAGTGGACCAACATGTTGTGCGTCTTATTTATGCCGATTTATCGAAATTAGGTCAAATTTGAACAGCGAGTAAATTTTAGGTTGCTTTGATAGTTTTACGAAAAACTTTTGGAGCTACCCATCGGGCGGTCAATTAATATATCAGAAACCACTGACAGTTTTAACAACAGGTTCAACTTCTTGCTAAGATTATCCATCTTGACAACTTAACGAAATTAGGTCTTAAACTTGAGCTACAAGTAGGCGCGATAGATTGATCTCGAATTAAATGTAATTTCACAGCGGTAGATGGGTGCATCTTCTTGTAGTAAACAATACCGTCGGTGTGAGTTTCCAACAAACAGGAAATAACATTCTAATTTTTCTAAGTGATGACGATCGAGATTGTTCATTTCCGAAAAGAAAGTCTGAAGAATATGGATCTGGATGCCACAAGCCAAGCTTTCGACATATATAGTGGACCGAAATGTTGTACTTATGATTAATTCCCATGTTTTAGATGTTTTTAAACTTCGGTCTAGCTAACTTTGTCCACTTGAATGAATGTATGTCTATTTACCAAGATTAGGTGAAAATTTTGAACTACAAGTAAATTGTAGGTTGCTTTGAAAGTTTATGAAAAAACTTTTGGTAGGTACCCACTAGGGATTCACAACTAATATATCAGAAACCACCGAGATTTTAGACGACACGTCCAACATCTTGCTAAGATTTTTCATCTTGACAATTTAACGAATTTTTGTCAAACTTGAGCTACACAAGTTAGCGTGATAGATTTCTCTTGAATTTAATGTATTTTAAGAGATAAATGGGTGCATCTTCTTGCAGTAACCAATGTCATTGGTGTGAGTTTCGAAGTATGCGGAAAGAACATTCAATTCTCAATTTTTTCGAGTGATGAGAAAAATAGTTCTTTATTGTAAAGAAAAGTTCGAAGAATATTGGATCTAGATGCCACAAGCCAAGTTTACATACATATATATTGGACCAGCATGTTGTACTTACGATTCCCATGTTTTATGACTTTTCAAACTTTTTAGCTAACTGAGCCCACTTGAGTGAATTTATGTCGATTTATCGAAATTAGGTCACATTTGAAACAACAAGTAAATTGTAGGTTGCTTAAAAAGTTTGCGAAAAAGCTTTAGCAGGTACCCATCAGGGGCGTAATTAATAATATCAAACCACCGAGAGTTCTAACGATATATTCAACTTCTTTCTACGATTTTGCATATTGACAATTTAATGAAATAAGGTGAACCTCGAGCTACTAGTAAGCGCTATAGATTGCACTTGAATTAAATGTCTTTTAGGAGGTTATTGGGTGCATATTATTGTATTAAACAATGTCGTGGGTATGAGTATCCAACTATGAGGAGAGAACACTCTCAATTTTCCAAGTGATTACGAGATTGTTCTTTCCCTTAAAGAAAGTCTGAAGAACATGTATATGAATACCACAAGCCATGTTTTCGTACATATACAGTGGACCAACATGTTTTACTTACGATTTCCCATGTATTATGAGTTCTCAAACTTCCTATATAACTCCGCCCACTTGAATGCCTTTATGCCGATTTATCGAAATTAGGTCAAATTTGACTACTGCTAGTAAATCGTAGGCTGCTTCGTGAGTTTTATGTAATGGCATTTGGAGGTACCCACATCGGGCGGTCAATTAATATATCTGAAACCACCAGGAGTTTTGACGACTGGTTTGACTTCTTGCTAAGATTTTTCATCTTGACAATTTCGAACCCCTCTTGAAAATGACCACATGAAATAAAGAAAAAATAAATTAAAAGAGTTACGCATGACACACCCTATCATGCATGTCATGTGGGCTACGTGGAATAAAAACGTTAACCATGGGATTTGACGAGTTTTGGAAAAAACAGCTTCATAGTATTTTTCTGCCATGTATAGACACTATTGGTTTTCAAACGGAACGACCATGGTTGTCAAGTCCATATCGATCAACATCGTAGTTTACGACCTGATGGAGTTCCTACAGTAGATGGGTGCATCTTGGGGTAGTAAGCATTGTTGAGAGTAGGAGTTTTCAGACATATAGTGGATCATGCTTCCTATCTAACTCAAGGTTTCAAATTTTGGCCGAGATTACCGAAATTCAGCCATTTCGGCCAGGACCGGTAAGAGAATTTACCGAACGGAAACTTTCTAAATTTAGGGATTTTTTATTGAATTATCTAAAATATTTTATATTTGGTAGAATTTTATCTGAAACTCTAAATTTGCTCTAATTTCAGCCAAATTTCGTTTCAAAGTTTAAATATTGATACTTGCATTTCATCCGATATTTGACCAAAATCACTGAAGTAGCCGAATTTCGGCCATTTCTCTCGGACACAGTAAAAAATTAAAACCGAAATCCAAAACCTTTATCTAACTACATCGGTTAAATCAACTTTGCAAAAAAAATCGAGTCTAGCACGGTGGAGATGGGAGTACAAAGCACGAGTGTCTAAGGGCATCCGTAATGTAGGACCCAACCGGCTTATGAGAATTGCCATAATGTATAGGTCAACATTTGCCACAAGGTAGGACCTACATCCCTTGGTCATATTCCTCCATGCAGGAGAGAGGAGGGAGGGGAAATGATTTTTCTATTTTCTATGGGCAACCCACAAGGTTGAGGTAACTTTATTTTCACCACAATGTACTATATGCCTTCAGGTGTGATCTTTTTACACATTGCGGATGCCCTAACGGAAAAGCAAATAATGGGCCCACTTGGTAGCGTATGACCAAGCTATAAAACTCACATGCAAAAGTTCATTAGTTTAGTGGGTCCCACGAATTATCTCGTTTAGACACTAGTAGAGCTTATTACTTGTAAGTACAGTAGTATTTCTTTTTCTTAGAAAGAAGTATACGCTAACCTCTATCCACGCGTTGTACTTGCAGAGAGAATAAAACGTAGGCAGGGGAAGAGGGCAGCGGCGAAGAGAGAAGAAGAGTTGAAGGCGGTTCCATCTTAGAGAAAAGTTTATGATGGGTTCCTCACATGAGGTACTCCTAACTCTACTAGTAGTACTAGTAAATGTCAGGACCTATGCACGCAAAAAATTGGAAGTGTGTTTTCTCTCTCCTTCGCTGCCTCTCATCTCTCCACCCCTCACCCGTCGTGCACCGGCCCGGCTGATCTCTCCCTCGTCCACAGGGTGGTGCTGCGCATGTGTGCCCCGGTATGGTGGCTTTCTTTTTTTCTTTTTTGAGAGAGAGGGAGGCTCTATTTCTCTAGCGTGTTCGGCAGCCGCGTTGGTGTGAAGTAGGTGTAGTACATAGGAAGGAAACAATTTTGGTCCTTGGCGAAAAAAGATTCAAACTTTTCCGGTTTCGAAATTTTCACTTGCTTCCCAAACATCGGGAGGGAAAGGTTATTCAAAAGACCGGCCACTCGCAATAGTACTTCTTATCTTATCTTATCTTTTTTGTCCAAAAAAAACTATATAGTGTACAGATAACTTTGAACATGGACCATTGGATCAAGACTGACAAATCCAAACATTGTTAACCATTGGATCTTATTTTTCATTCTTAGCATCTAGAAGATTCTATTGATAGTATTTATCACAATGAATGCTTTTGTGCGCAAACCTCCAAACACACTTCATTGCTTAGTTTCAGGGACCTTGTGCTAAATGCATGGAATTAGATGTGATTTTCATTTTTTACGATGTCCTTGATGTAATTTTTACTTCCACCGACCATGTTAACTGAAGCACCTCGCTCTAGGGGGACCTATCAGAGTTAGAAGAAAATGCAACCTCCCCAATTATCACACAAAGTGGACCACGGTTTCTTATATAATTCCATTTTTAAGCTTCCTAGATAACTTCGCACACTTCACTTACTTCTTTGTCGATTCAACAAAATTAGGTCAAACTTGAGCTACACGTTAGCGCGGTAGATTAATTGCTCTTGAATTAAATATAATTTCAGAGATAGATGGGTGCGTCTTCTTGTAGCAAACAATGTTGTCGGTGTGAGTTCCGAACTATCTGGAAGGAACATTCTCAATTTCTCGAGTGATGATGAGATTGTTCTTTTCCATGAAGAAATAAAGTCCAAAGAATATGGATATGAATGCCACAATCCAGCAAGCTTCTAGACATATTAAGTGGACCAACATGTTCTACGTACTTCAGATTTCCATGTTTTATGAGTTTTCAAACTCCCTAGCTAACTCCGCCCAATTGAGTGAATTTATGCGGACTTATCGAAATTAGGTCAAATTTGAACATCGAGTAAATTTTAGGCTCCTTTGATAATTTACGAAAAAGATTTTTGAGGCCCCCGTCAGGGGGTTAATTAATATATCAGAAACCACCAAGAGTTTTGATAATAGGTTCAACTTCTTGCTAAGATTATTCATCTTGACAACTTAACGAAATTAGGTCAAACTTGAGCTACAAGAAGGCACGATAGATTCCTCTCAAATTAAATGTAATTTCATAGCGGTAGATGGGTGCATCTTCTTGTAGTAAACAATATCTTTGGTGTGAGTTTCCAACTATCAGGAAATAACATTCTAATTTTTCTGAGTGATGACGATCAAGATTTTTCATTTCCAAAAAGAAATGATAAAGAATATGGATATGGATGTCACAAGCCAAGCTTTCGACATATATAGTGGACCAAAATGTTGTACTTATGATTAATTCCAATGTTTTAGATGTTTCCAAACTTCGTTCTAGCTAACTCTGTCCACTTGAATGAATTTATGTCTATTTACTGAGATTAGGTGAAAATTTTGAACTACAAGTAAATTTGTAGGGGTTCATAGCATGGAAAACAAAAAGTTTCTATCGCAAGAACACACACAAGCCAAGATCTAATCTACTAGATCGGTGCTACGAATTGATAGAGTACTAACCCTCAAAGATCCAAAGCAGTTAACGAGATCAGATTCTCGTGGTTGATGTAGTCGTTCACTTTCCGATCTCAAGATCGCGAAGACAATCCTTCTGGCGCCATGTTCCAGAAGCGCTCCCGGAATAGGTCAACGTTCGGTACTCGGTGAAGACCTTCATCTCCCTCATTCCAGTAGGAAGCAGAGGTTGTAGATCTCTCCTCGCGATTCTAGTAGCACGAAAGCGTGGTGGTTGAAGTAGAGGGGAAATCCCGTAGGGCTTCGCCTAAGCCGGAGCGGGTATGATGGAGTATAGAGAGCCTTGGTAATCTAGGGTTTAGAGGATGAGGGGTGGAGGTAGCCGGTGCCTAGGGATTAGTTAGACGGCGGCTATTTAGAGGAGATCTAGATCGGCTACAACTAGAGAGGGCAGCGGCGGCCGACCTAGGGTTTCAAGTGGGGTGCAATGGGGCACCCTATCCCCTCTATTTACGAGAGGGATAGGCGGTTTAGGGGGAGGGAGTCCTCCCCCACCTCATCCTTGTGGCCGGCGGAATGGGAATGAGTCCTTCCCTAAGTGGGATTCACTTCCTCCCTCCACTAGGCAACCATGTTGGCATTTGACTTTTTCAAATTGGCATTTGACTTTCAAACTAGTGTTTGATTTTGCTCTTCCCATTGCCCAGCCAAGTGACCTAGGACATGATGCAACCATTACACTTTGGTATGACACATCCATGTACCCTTCCCACTCCGGAGTGATGGACCTTCTAGACCCTTATAAAACATTCCGGTGAAAACAACGAAACCATTCCTGAACTCCGGAATTGGACTTCCCTTATATGAATCTTATTCTCCGGACCAATACAGATCTCCTCGTGATGTCCTGGATCCAATCTGAGACTCCGAACAACATTCGATCTCTTACTCACATTCCATATCTACTAAACAATATCGAATCCTTAAGTGTGTCTCCCTACGGTTCGGGAATTATGCAGACATGATCGAGACTCTTCTCCGATCAATAACCAATAGAGGAATCTGGAAATTCAAATGGCTCCCACATTTTTCTACGATTACTTCATGATGAAATGAACCATTTCCATATGATACTAATTTCCATTTGTCTCACGATACTTTACTTATCTGATGTTTGATCGTCGGTATCTCTGCATACCTAGTTCAACCTCATTACCGATAAGTACTCTTTACTCGTTCCTATGATATGTGATACCTTGTGAGCCAGTCACATGCTTGCAAGCCAAGGGTATGACATTCCACCAAGAGGGCCCAAAGTATATCTATCCGTCATATGGATGGACAAATCCCACTCTTGATCCACGTGCCTCAACACATACTTTCCGAACACTCAATGCCACCTTTATAACCACCTAGTTATGAAGTGGTGTTTGATGTCATCAAAGCATCCATCTAGTGATGGTGATTAACATGATCTCATGGTCGAAGGATATAAGTTACTATGTATCTGAAATCTTATAGCAAGTGAACTATTTAAATGACTTGATCTTATGCTACGCTTAGCTATAGGAGTATGTCCTTCACATAATTCTCCTATTGATATGACCTTGTTGTTAACAACATCTCAATGTTCATAATGAGTAAACCATAATCATCAATTAACCAACAAGATAGTTTAACAAGAGGCTTTACTAGGGACTCTTACATGTTTACAAATCACATAAGTATTAATGTTTCTGATTAGTACAATTATAGCATGGGATGTAAACATTTATGATATACCTTTGTATATACACGATTAATACAATTATAATAATAACCACTTTATTATTGCCTCTTGGGTATATCTTCAACAGTCTTCCACTTGCACTAGAGACAATAATCTAGTTTTAAACCTTTGTCCATTCAACACCTATGGCTTTCTGGTGTTGTATATACATGATTGCTAGTGGTTAACCAATATTCGGATCCGACACTTTCAGGTCCGTGTGTAATTGCATGTCTTTGAGTCTCTACGCATCACTCATTCTCTAATGAGATGGCATTATATAAATTTGGTCCTTTGGAGAGACCTTTAGTTCCTTTGGGATTAAACTATGTCGATAATTGTTGCACAATATATCTTCATAATACTAGCCCGCTGTGAACCACACCTAGTTTGATAACAAACTACTTGACTCAAATGCCCTCTTTTGCTGCTATAATAACAGTCATATACTTAGACTTTTGTTGTAGTAGCTGTCATAGTGTCTTTAACTTTGGAACTCATCCAAATCCATTATAGAACTTCCTTTCCATTACATTGTGCCACCCATAGTTTAAATTAAGATAAACTTAATTCGTACTTTGTGACAAAACTAGTATCAATGTAATACTTTACAATGAACTATCCATCTATTTGTCACCTCTACAAAAATAATATATTCTTAGTTCTTCCAAAAGATCATAAGGATATCCTTACTATCGTCTAATGATCATCTTATGAATCATTTTGGCATATGCTCATAACATTTAGAGTATAGGACATATCTGGATGTGTACATATCACAGTATGATTGAAAAACATTCTTATTCATCAAGTATCAAAAATACTTGAATCTTTGTTTCACTTACCAAGTGTCGATACACTTGAATTTCGATTTGATCCTTTCTGTGTGGCAAGAACCTTTCTTGTCATTTCCATAGTGAACTCAACCAATATCTCATCTGTGTACATTTGGCACAACCATATTAGCATCTCAATCTATCCATATAGATATTGATGCCAAACATTCGGGTTGTGCCTAAGTCTTTCATCGAGATGAAATTCTTAACATGTGTCAATAAAAGATACATCATTTCCAATCAACAATATGTCTTTCCCATAATGTATTAGAAATATGTCTTAGCGCTCCCACTTAATTTCTTGCAAATGCAAGCATCTTCATCGTCTCGGATGGAATTAAACCCTTTAACAGTTTAATCACCGTGAAGATTCCAACTCCTCGATGCTTACTTCAACCATTGAAGTTTGCATACACTTTTAGCATCCTTTGAATTAAAAAACCCTTTGGATCGTGTCATGTACATGTCCTAGGTAACCATTCTATAAGAAGAACTTTTTTTGTTTATTCAACTACCATATAACAAAATTATATGTAGTGGTTGCTACATTAATCCGTCTAGACTAAATATCGCTATGAAATATCAGATCTTATCATAGTCAACTCTTTGAACATTGTTGTGAACTCTTTCCCAACATGTCGACTATTTCATAGATTTGAAACATCTATTTCTATTTCTTTATAGATCCAAATACGACTGTAAGGTCTTACACCTTTCTAGAGGGTCTTCCAAGTTCAAAGCTTGATTTCTCGTGTATGGAACTATCACGGATTCTATGGCTTCAAGCCATCTGACTGAGTCAGGTCCCATCATCACTTCTTTGCATGTAGTAAGTTCATCATTGTCAAATAATGATTTAACTCTCAAATCTTTGTATTTGATCGTTTACCCGACCTACTTGGTTCAATAGGAACTTAGACCTGCGTGACCACAACCTTTGAGGCACATGAGCCATGAGCATTGTTGCTGCCTCCGAAACACTTTTCGGTGATGCTCAACTCAGCACATTTAGCTAAAGTTCTTTTAACATTATCAAAGTTCTATTGTCCCCGTCCTAGCCCCCGTCCCCGCTAACAGTGTAGCCGCCAGCGAGGAGGCTCCCGCCGGTTGTGGGAAGGTTCCGCTCGATTGGGACCCCTATGAGGAGCAGGAGTACATACCCCCAAACAACCCCTACGACACCAGCATCATGGACCCATGGTCGGAGGTAACTAGGGTTTTCTCCCCTTCCATTGTTCTTTCCCCATTCCCATCGTTGGATGCTAGATCGTTTGTTAATAGGGTTCGGCTATTCGCATTTTTAATCGTTGGATGCTAGATCATTTTACCGAAGCTAATGCTCTTGTGTTTCAATGAATCCCCATGTTCGTATTTCAATGCTGTTTTATTTGTCCTCTGAGTTGTAGTTAAGGAATTCCCTAGCTGGTACTAGCGCTGATCTATAGTTCGGATCAGTATTTGATTTTGTTTGAGATCTCGGGATTGGGGAATTTAACCCACCTGCTTCACTTATGCAAATAATCATGGGATCTCAATCGTTTAATTTATGCAAATAATCAATCCCAATAACCATGGTATCTCAATCATATTCTTATTGCACGCTAATATTTTTTCCAACAGGTGGATAGCAGCTGTTGGAGATATGCCCAAGAGGCAATAATAAAGTGGTTATTATCATATCTTCATGCATATGATAAATGTTTACATACCAGGCTATAATTGTATTAAATGGAAACATTAATACTTGTGTGATTTGTAAACATAAAAGAGTCCCTAGTAAAGCCTCTTGTTAAACTAGCTTGTTGGTTAATATATGATCATGGTTTCCTGATCATGAACATAGAGATGTTATTAACAACAGGGTCATATCATTAGGAGAATGGTATGATGGACATACTCCTATAGTTAAGCGTAGCATAAAGATCAAGTCATTTAATATAGTTCATTTGCTATATGCTCTTTGATACATAGTAACCTATGAACTGGTATTGTATTGTTTTGAAGTGTTAATCTAAAGTTTAAAAGTCCCATTGCAAACTTTCACTAAGTTTTGATTACTCCGTGAAGTTTAATAGTTGGTATTAAATCAAGAGTAACAATTCCAGTGTTAGTATATAAGTATCATGTTTATCTCCATGATTCTTGATATTCGAAAGATAGTTTCAATATCAAGGTAATTTAGGAGTTGAAAGAGTTGTTTCAGAAACCATCATGTATGGAAGATATTACGATGTCTAAAATAATGTTTTGGTTACAACATGATAGAGTATAATATGGCAAAGTTTATGTTCTCATATTTGATGGGAATTTACAAAAGGTTGGAGACACTAGTTGTCCTAATCCTCCAAAAGGTTTTGGAGAGCAACATTATACTTGCGATTCATTGTTATAAGCTAAAGTAGCTTGATCATGAATAAATTCCATGATAAGGGTGAATATTTAATGTAGGTAAAAATTTTACTACACCAAGAGATTACTAAAGAAAGGAATTTGAAAGAACACCAAACATTTGATGATGGTGATCTACTTCAAAGTGCAAGTCCAAAGACACTGGTATTTAACTATACACGCTTTGGACTATGTGTCATGTGTATGGCTCCACTATTGATGATAGATTATTTCAAATTGAAAAGGAAATACTGAAAGAGAATCTCATAAATATATGGCAGAAAAGAAAAGACTAGAATTGTTCAGCTTAGGTATATAGAGGATATACATGTTATGGTTGTATTCTTTGATTGTTAAACAATGTAGTTCTTGAGTATTGGATACTGAATTTGTTGGTATGAATCATCATACGAAACAACACAATTCATGAACTACAATGGCCTAAGTAACTAGCAAATGAATAAGTGATGATGTTCATTGAGAACAAATAAAGGGTTATTGTGTTGCTCGTTAAACATCAAAGCTTGCCTTCAAGATTTGTTTTATTAGGTATTATGAGAACAAAAGGGTTGTTCAAATAATTGCCATAATCCATAAAAGATGTATGATTTACAAACCTCGTTGGAGAAATCACATCCATAAAACTAGTGCTAAAAATGTCGAAAGACAAATTGATTGAAAGATCACTTAGGAAGTGACATTGCTGTTTAAATTATAATGGAAAGAAAACATGAAGAAACTCCATGTGGATGGAATTTTGGAGTCTTTTCATTTTTGATCAAATGACGCTTGTGAAACTTTCCTAGAGATAATTAAAACTTCGTTCATAGGCCAAAAGGGAACGAATGACTGGCTTATTGGAACTTGTACATATTGTTGTATGAAGTCCATTATGTGTAGTCAAGAGCGATGGATTTCAACTTCATATGCTTTCTCCGAAAATTTGAGTGAATATATGAATATTTACTTAATAAGGATGAAGTATGAAACATTTGAAAAGTTCAAAGAGTTTCAAGATGAAGTGCAAAATCATTGTAACAAGAATATAAATAGTTTATGATAATATCATAAAGGAAGATATTTGAGTTACAAGTTTAGCATAAACACCTAAGATTTAAGGAATCGTTTCGTGGATTTGCATTTCCTGAAACACCATAAGAGTATGGAGCGTTCGAGATATGTAATTAAACCTTGTTTGACATGGTAAGATCAAAGGTGTAATTCATGAAACTTCCATTATATTTTAAAGATTAAAATCTTTAGGGACTACCGTTTTCCACTGAAAAGAGCTCCATCATAATCGGTTGAAATGACACCATATAAAGTTATGATTTGGGATAAAACCCAAGTTGTCCTTTCTTAAACATTGGTATGCTATGCATAAGAAAGATGTTTGCAACCAAAGTCGGATGAACCTGTCTTTGTATGTTATTTTGAATAACTGTTAAGTATTCCTCCATAACAACGGAGACAAAAATGTTTGTCGCTTAGAACGTCAAGTTTCTTTGAGAAGGAATTTTTCGTGAAAAGATAAGTGGGAGGACAATAAAACTTTGATAAGGTTAAAAGAACCTTAGCTGTACGTGCAAAGTTGCGCAGCGCCGAAAAGTGTTCCAGAGGCAGCAACAATGCTCATGGCTCACGTGCCTCAAAGGTTGTGGTTACGGAGGTCAAAGTTTCTATTGAATCAAGTAGGTCGGGTAAACAATCAAATACCAAGATTTGAGGGTTGAATCATTATTTGATAATAATGAATGGACTACATGCAAAGAACCGATGATGGGCCCTAACTACATAAAATGGCTTGAAGCCATAAAATTCGTGATAGTTCCATACATGAGAAATCAAATTTTGAACTTGAAGGACCCTCGAGAAATGTGTAAGACCTTACAGTTGTGTTTGGATCTATAAAGAAATAGACATGGATGTTTCACATCTATGAAATAGTCTACATGTTGGGAAAGAGTTCACAACAATGTTCAAAGGTTGACTATGACAAGATTTGATCTTTCATAGCGATATTTAGTCTAACGGATTAATGTAGCAACCACTACATATAATTTTGTTATGTGGTAGTTGAATAAGCAAAACAAGTTCTTCTAATAGAATTGTTACCTAGGACATGTGCATAACACGGTCCATAGGGTTTTGTTAATTCAAAGGATGCTAAAAGCATATGCAAACTTCAATGGTTGCAGTAAGAATTGCGGAGTTGGAATCTTCACTATGATGAAACTATTAAAGGAGTTTAAATTTGTCGGAGACGATGAAGATGCTTGCATTTGCAAGAAATTAAGTGGGAGCGCTAAGACATGTTTCTAATACATTATGTGGTAGACATATTGTTGATTGGAAATGATGTATCTTTTATTAACACATATTAATAATTTCATCCCGATGAAAGACTTGGGCAAAACCCAAATATTTGGCATCAATAGACGCTAATATGGTTATGCTGAAAGTGCATAGATGATATATTGAATGAGTTCAATATAGAAACTACAAGAAAGGTTCTTGTCGCATAGAAAGGATTGAATGAGTTCAATATTGATGATATATTCAAGTGTATTAACACTTGGTAAGTGAAACAAAGATTCAAGTATAGATTGATACTTGATGTATAAAATCACAAAGAGTATTTATATCAATCATACTGTGATATGTACAAATCCAGATATGTCCTATGCTCTAAATGTTATGAGCATATACCAAAATGATACATAAGATGATCATTGGACGATAGAAAGGATATTCTTATGATCTTTTGGAAGAACTAAGAATATATTATTTTTGGAAGTGACAAATAGATGGTTAGTTCATTGTAAAAGTACTACATTGATACTAGTTTTGTCACAAAGTACAAATTAAGTTTATCTCAATATAAACTAAGGGTGGCACAATATAATGGAAAGTAAGTTCCATAATGGATTTGGATGAGTTCCAAAGTTAAGACATTGTGACAGATACTACAACAAAAGGCTAAGTATATGACTGCTATTATAGCATCAAAAGAGGGAATTTGTGTCAAGTAGTTTGTTATCAAACTAGGTGTAGTTCACAATGAGATAGTACTATGAAGATATATTGTATGACAATATTATCAACATGTTTTAACCCCAAGGAACTAAAAGGTCTCACCAAAGGACCAAATTTATACAAAGTCATCTCATTAGATAATGAGTAATGCGTAGAGACGCAAAGACATGCAATTACACACGGACCTGAATGTGTCGGATCCGGAGATCAGTTGACCACTAGCAATCGTGTAAATACAACACCAGAAAGCCATAGGTGTTGAATGCACAAAGGTTTGAAACTATAGTATTTACTCTAGTGCAAGTGGGAGACTGTTGGAGATATGCCCAAGAGGCAATAATAAAGTGGTTATTATCATATCTTAATGCTTATGATAAATGTTTACATACCATGCTATAATTGTATTAAACGGAAACATTAATACTTGTGTGATTTGTAAACATAAAAGAGTCCCTAGTAAAGTCTCTTGTTAAACTAGCTTGTTGGTTAATATATGATCATGGTTTACTGATCATGAACATAGAGATGTTATTAACAACAGGGTCATATCATTAGGAGAATGATATGATGGAATACTCCTATAGTTAAGCGTAGCATAAAGATCAAGTCATTTAATATAGTTCATTTGCTATATGCTTTCTGATACATAGTAACCTAATTCCTTCGACCATGAGATCATGTTAATCACCAGCACCGGAAGGATGCTTTGATGATATCAAACACCACACCGTAACTGGGTGGCTATAAAGGTGGCATTGAGTGTTCGGAAAGTATGGGTTGAGGCACATGGATCAAGAGTGGGATTTGTCCATCCATATGACAAATAGATATACTCTGGGCCCTCTCGGTGGAATGTCATCCAATTGGCTTGCAAGCATGTGACTAGCTCACAAGGGATCACATATCACGGGAACGAGAAAAGAGTACTTATCAGTAACGAGGTTGAACTAGGTATGCAGAGATACCGACGATCAAAACCTCGGATACGTAAACTATCATGAGACAAAGGGAAATTGGTATCGTATGTAAGTGGTTCATTCGATTGCAAAGTAATCATAGAAATATGTGGGAGCCATATGAATTTCCATATTCCTCTATTGGTTATTGATCGGAGAAGTGTCTCGATCATGTCCGCATAATTCACGAACCGTAGGGAGACACACTTAAGGATTCGATGTTGTTGAGTAGTTATGGCATGATGAGTAAGAGACCGAGTTGTTCGGAGTCTCGGATGGGATCCGGGATATCACGAGGAGATCCGGAATGGTCCGGAGAATAAGATTCATATAAGGAAAGTCCTGTTTCAGAGTTCAGGGATGATTCCGGTGTTTTCACCAGGAATGTTCTAGAAGGGTCTGGAAGGTCCGGCACTCCGGAGGGGGAAGGGTACATGGATGTGTCATGACAATGTGGAATGGTTGCATCATGTACTAGGTCACTTGGATGGGCAATATGATGAGAGAAATCAAATCCAAGTTTGAAAGTCAAACGCCAATTTGAAAAGTCAAATCTCAAGTTTTCTTGGTGGAGGGAGAGTAGGAAACCTACTTGGGGAGGAAGTCCCACTCCCTCCCACCCGCCGGCCATGAGGAGGAGTTGGATTAGGACTCCCTCCTTACCAAACCGCCTCTCCCCTCCTATATAAGGAGGGGTAGGGCGCCCCCTCTTCCCTACACACAAAACCCTAGCCTCCTAGCCGCCGGCCTCCTCCAAGTCGCCGCCGCCTAGGGCTCCTAACTCCCCTAGCCGCCGGCCAAGCCCTCCCCATTGGTGCCCTCTAAACCCTAGATCACCAAGGCCTCTCTAATACTCCACCATACTCGCACCGGCTTAAGGCGAAGCCTCATGATCTCCCTCTACTTCCGTACCACACCGTCAGGTCACGAATCGCGAGGAGAGTGCTACAACCTCCGCTCGCTGGAACAAGGGAGAGGAAGGTCTTCATCGGGTAACGCAGACCGATCAAGGAAGCGCCGAACGCAAGGAAGGATCGTCTACGCGATCTTGAGATCGGAAATGTATGACTACATCATCCATGAGAATCTGCTCTCGTTAACCGCTTTGGATCTTCGAGGGTTAGTACTCTATCGACTCGTTGCTGCAATCTAGTAGATAGATCTTGGCTTATGTGTGTTCATGCGATAGAAAATTTTGTTCTCCATGCTAAGAATTCCTACAGTGGTATCAGAGCTGTGTCTATATGTAGATCTGTTGCACGAGTAGAACACAATGGTCATTGTGGGCATTGATGCTTTTGTTGTCGATTGCTTCTTGTGTACTTTGCATCTTGCGGGATGGTGGGATGAAGCGGCCCGGGCTAACCTTACATGACATCGTTCATGAGACTTGCTCCACGCTTGACATGCAACTTGTATTGCATAAGTGGCTTTGCGGGTGCCTGTTTCTCCCAACATAGTTAAGATTCAATTTACAACGGGTGATTGAAAATACTAGTATCAATGTTGTGGTTCTTGTTCGTAAGTTAGAATGACACTTATTGAAAGCCCCAAACCACGTAAAACAAGCAAAGAAAATTAGAGGCGTCTAACTTTGTTTTGCAGGGGTGTGCTGTGATGTGATATGGCCATGATTGTGATTATATATGATGTATGCAATGTTCCTTATTGTAAGTCGGCAACCGGCAGGAGCCATATGGTTGTCTTTTAATTCCTTTAAGTCCTGTGTATCTATTATTCAAAGTAGTTGTAATAGTCGATGCTGGTGGAAGACAACCATGAAGCGGTGCCATTGACCTTGACGCCACACCGGTGATGATGGAGATCATGTTCGTGCTTGAAGATGGAGATCGGAAGCACAAGAAGAAAGGCCATATCATATCACATATTATGAATCGCATGTGATGTTAATCCTTTTATGCATCTTGTATTGCTTAGTTCACGACGGTAGCATTATAAGATGATCCCTCAAGCACACAATTTCAAGTTTTAAAGTGTTCATCCTTAGTAAGCACCGTTGCTAAAGCTCGTTGTTTTGAAGCACCACGTGATTATCGGGTGTGTTAGATTATGCGAGTGTATACAACGTGAGCAAGCCATATTTGCTCATGCGGAAGCTAAGGTCTGATCTTGACGAGCCTATCATGTACAGACATGGTCTCGGAACACGGATTGCCGAAAGGTAAAGCATGAGTCATATGGTAGATATGATGAACATGTTGATTGTTCGCCTTTGAAGGTACATCATCTCTCATGATGATCGGTTTTGATGTGGTGGATTTGGCTCGTGTGATCACTAAAACAATGTGAGGGATATTGTTTTGAGTGGGAGTTCAACAGCAATATGATTAAAAGTTGAACACTATTTATCATAAATAAAATCAAAGTGAATTTGCATAGTTGTTGTAGTCATTGGCATCCGTTTACCACCTTGCGCTTAGTTTTAATTGAGATGATAGCACTATAGAATTCTGGTTAGTTACTTTACGAACTGGTATCGTATTGTTTTGAAGTGTTAATCTAAATTTTAAAAGTCCCATTGCAAACTTTCAGTAAGTTTCGATTACTCCGTGAAGTTTAATAGTTGGTATTAAATCAAGAGTAACAATTCCAGTGTTAGTATATAAGTATCATGTTTATCTCCATGATTCTTGATATTCGAAAGATATTTTCAATATCAAGGTAATCTAGGAGTTGAAAGAGTTGTTTCAGAAACCATCATGTATGGAAGATATTGCGATGTCTGAAATAATGTTTTGGTTACAACATGATAGAGTATAATATAGCAAAGTTTATGTTCTCATATTTGATGACAATTTACAAAAGGTTGGAAACACTAGTTGTCCTAATCCTCCAAAAGGTTTTGGAGAGCAACATTATACTCGCGATTCACTGTTATAAGCTAAAGTAGCTTGATCATGAATAAATTCCATGATAAGGGTGAATATATAATGTAGGTAAAATGTTTACTACACCAAGAGATTACTAAAGAAAGGAATTTGAAAGAACACCAAACATTTGATGATGGTGATCTACTTCAAAGTGCAAGTCCAAAGACATTGGTATTTAACTATACACGCTTTGGACTATGTGTCATGTGTATGGCTCCACTATTTATGATAGATTATTTCAAACTGAAAAGGAAATATTGAAAGAGAATCTCATAAATATATGGCAGAAAAGAAAAGACTAGAATTGTTCAACTTAGGTATATAGAGGATATACATGTTATGGTTGTATTCTTTGCTTGTTAAACAATGTAGTTCTTGAGTATTGGATACTGAATTTGTTGGTATGAATGGTCATACGAAACAACACAATTCATGAACTATAATGGCCTAAGTAACTAGCAAATGAATAAGTGATGATGTTCATAGAGAACAAATAAAGGGTTATTGTGTTGCTCGTTAAACATCAAAGCTTGCCTTCAAGATTTGTTTTATCAGGTATTATGAGAACAAAAGGGTTGTTCAAATAATTGCTGTAATCCATAAAAGATGGATGATTTACAAACCTCGTTGGAGAAATCACATCCATAAAACTAGTGCTAAAAATGTCGAAAGACAAATTGATTGAAAGATCACTTAGGAAGTGACATTGCCGTTTAAATTATAATGGAAAGAAAACATGAAGAAACTCCATGTGGATGGAATTTTGGAGTCTTTTGATTTTTGATCAAATGACGCTTGTGAAACTTTCCTAGAGATAATTAAAACTTCGTTCATAGGCCAAAAGGGAACGAATGACTGGCTTATTGGGACTTGTACATATTGTTGTATGAAGTCCATTATGTGTAGTCAAGAGCGATGGATTTCAACTTCATATGCTTTCTCCGAAAATTTGAGTGAATATATGAATATTTACTTAATAAGGATGAAGTATGAAACATTTGAAAAGTTCAAAGACTTTCAAGATGAAGTGCAAAATCATTGTAACAATAATATAAATAGTTTATGATAAGATCATAAAGGAAGATATTTGAGTTACAAGTTTAGCATAAACACCTAAGATTTAAGGAATCATTCCGTGGATTTGCATTTCCCGAAACACCATAAGAGTATGGAGCGTTCGAGATATGTAATTAAACCTTGTTTGACATGGTAAGATCAAAGGTGTAATTCATGAAACTGCCATTATATTTTAAAGATTAAAAGCTTTAGATACTACCGTTTTCCACTGAAAAAACCTCCATCATAATCTGTTGAAATGACACCATATAAAGTTATGGTTTGGGATAAAACCCAAGTTGTCCTTTCTTAAACATTGGTATGCTATGCATAAGAAAGATGTTTGCAACCAAAGTCGGATGAACCTGTCTTTGTATGTTATTTCGAATAACTGTTAAGTATTCCTCCATAACACCGGAGACAAAAATGTTTGTCGCTTAGAACGTCAAGTTTCTTTGAGAAGGAATTTTTCGTGAAAAGATAAGTGGGAGGACAATAGAACTTTGATAAGGTTAAAAGAACCTTAGTTGTACGTGCAAAGTTGCGCAGCGTCAAAAAGTGTTCCGGAGGCAGCAACAATGCTCATGGCTCACGTGCCTCAAAGGTTGTGGTTACGGAGGTCAAAGTTTCTATTGAATCAAGTAGGTCGGGTAAACAATCAAATACTAAGATTTGAGGGTTGAATCATTATTTGAGAATAATAAAAGGACTACATGCAAAGAAGCGATGATGGGCCCTAACTCCATAAAATGGCTTGAAGCCATAAAATTCGTGATAGTTCCATACATGAGAAATCAAGTTTTGAACTTGAAGGACCCTCGAGAAAGGTGTAAGACCTTACGGTTGTGTTTGGATCTATAAAGAAATAGACATTGATGTTTCACATCTATGAAATAGTCGACATGTTGGGAAAGAGTTCACAACAATGTTCAAAGGTTGACTATGACAAGATTTGATCTTTCATAGCGATATTTAGTCTAACGGATTAATGTAGCAACCACTACATATAATTTTGTTATGTGGTAGTTGAATAAGCAAAACAAGTTCTTCTAATAGAATTGTTACCTAGGACATGTGCATAACACGGTCCATAGGGTTTTGTTAATTCAAAGGATGCTAAAAGCATATGCAAACTTCAATGGTTGAAGTAAGCATTGCGAAGTTGGAATCTTCACTATGATGAAACTGTTAAAGGAGTTTAAATTCGTCGAAGACGATGAAGATGCTTGCATTTGCAAGAAATTAAGTGGGAGCGCTAAGACATGTTTCTAATACATTATGTGGTAGACATATTGTTGATTGGAAATGATGTATCTTTTATTAACACATATTAAGAATTTCATCCCGATGAAAGACTTGGGCAAAACCCAAATATTTGGCATCAATAGACCCTAATATGGTTATGCCGAAAGTACATAGATGATATATTGAATGAGTTCAATATAGAAACTACAAGAAAGGTTCTTGTCGCATAGAAAGGATTGAATGAGTTCAATATTGATGATATATTCAAGTGTATTAACATTTGGTAAGTGAAACAAAGATTCAAGTATAGATTGATACTTGATGTATGAAATCACAAAGAGTGTTTATATCAATCATACTGTGATACGTACAAATCCAGATATGTCCTGTGCTCTAAATGTTATGAGCATATACCAGAATGATTCATAAGATGATCATTGGACGATAGTAAGGATATTCTTATGTTCTTTTGGAAGAACTAAGAATATATTATTTTTGGAAGTGACAAATAGATGGTTAGTTCATTGTAAAAGTACTACATTGATACTAGTTTTGTCACAAAGTACAAATTAAGTTTATCTCAATCTAAACTAAAGGTGGCACAATACAATGGAAAGTAAGTTCCATAATGGATTTGGATGAGTTCCAAAGTTAAGACATTGTGACAGATACTACAACAAAAGGCTAAGTATATGACTGCTATTATAGCAGCAAAAGAGGACATTTGTGTCAAAAGTAGTTTGTTATCAAACTAGGTGTAGTTCACAATGGGATAGTACTACTAAGATATATTGTATGACAATATTATCAACATGTTTTAACCCCAAGGAACTAAAAGGTCTCACCAAAGGACCAAATTTATACAAAGTCATATCATTAGATAATGAGTAATGCGTAGATATGCAAAGACATGCAATTACACACGGACCTGAAAGTGTCGGATCCGGAAATCAGTTGACCACTAGAAATCGTGTAAATACAACACTGGAAAGCCATAGGTGTTGAATGCACAAAGGTGTGAAACTAGATTATTTACTCTAGTGCAAGTGGGGGACTGTTGGAGATATGCCCAAGAGGCAATAATAAAGTGGTTATTATCCTATCTTCATGCTTATGATAAATGTTTACATACCATGCTATAATTGTATTAAATGGAAACATTAATACTTGTGTGATTTGTAACCATAAAAGAGTCCCTAGTAAAGCCTCTGTTAAACTAGCTTGTTGGTTAATATATGATCATGGTTTCCTGATCATGAACATAGAGATGTTATTAACAACAAGGTCATATCATTAGGAGAATGATATGATGGACATATTAGCATAAAGATCAAGTCATTTAATATAGTTCATTTGCTATATGCTTTCACACATAGTAACCTAATTCCGACCATGAGATCATGTTAATCACCATCAAGGATGATATCAAACACCACACCGTAATCGGTGGCTATAAAGGTGGCATTGAGTTTTCTAAAGTATGGGGGTTGGCACATGGATCAAGAGTAGGATTTGTCCATCCAATTTATATACTTATATATACATTCTCCTGTGGATATGGATCTAATTGGCTTTAAAAGTAAGACTAGCTATAACAGGGATAAGAATATGAAAAGAGAGAAAGAGTAGAACGAGGTTGAACTAGGTATGCAGAGATACCTACGATCAAAACCTCAGATAAGTAAACTATCATGAGACAAAGGGAAATTGGTATCGTATGTAAGTGGTTCATTCGATCGTAATGTAATCGTAGAAATATGTGGGAGCCATATGAATTTCCAGATTCCTCTATTGGTTATTGATCGGACAAGTGTCTCGATCATGTCCGCATAATTCACGAACCATAGGGAGACACACTTAAGGATTCAATGTTGTTGAGTAGTTATGGAATGATGAGTAAGAGATCAAATGTTATTCGGAGTCTCGGATGGGATCCGGGATATCACGAGGAGATCCGGAATGGTCTGGAGAATAAGATTCATATAAGGAAAGTCATGTTTCGGAGTTCAGGGATGATTCCGGTGTTTTCACCAGGAATGTTCTAGAAGGGTCTGGAAGGTCCGGCACTCCGGAGGGGGAAGGGTACATGGATGTGTCATGACAATGTGGAATGGTTGCATCATGTACTAGGTCACTTGGCTGGGCAATATGATGAGAGAAATCAAATCCAAGTATGAAAGTCAAACGCCAATTTGAAAAGTCAAATCTCAAGTTTGCTTGGTGGAGGGAGAGTAGGAAACCTACTTGGGGAGGAAGTCCCACTCCCTCCCACCCGCTGGCCATGAGGAGGAGTTGGAGTAGGACTCCCTCCTTCCCAAACCGCCTCTCCCCTCCTATATAAGGAGGGGTAGGGCGCCCCCTCTTCCCTACACCCAAAACCCTAGCCTCCTAGCCCTCCTCCCTCCGTCGCCGCCGCCTAGGCTCCTCTAACTCGGCGAGTTAGGGTTTCTCAAACCCCAGTCCGGCCAAGCCCTCCCCTCCCCATTTCTAAACCCTAGATCACCTGTCTTCTTCATACTCCTGCTGGAACAAGGAGAGAAGGTATTCATCGGTGATCGTGTGCGATCAGTTGAACGCAGCGCCGGAAGGATCGTCTATGCGATCTTGAGATCGGAAGTGTGCGACTACATCATCCACGAGAATCTGCTCTCGTTAACCGCTTTCGATCTTCGAGGGTTAGTACTCTATCGACTCGTTGCTGCAATCTAGTAGATAGATCTTGGCTTATGTGTGTTCATACGATAGAAAATTTTGTTTTCCATGCTACGAATCCCTACAGCAGCGACATCTACAACGACGACTAGTCCAAGCACACCAAGACTCGTCAGGTGCTGAGGAGGCTGAAGTCTGGCTAGTACGTGTAGGGGTTCGTAGCATGGAAAACAAAAAATTTATACCGCATACAAACAAACAAGCCAAGATCTATCTACTAGATTGTAGCAACGAGTCGATGGAATAACTCACCCTCGAAGATTCCAAAGTGTTTAACGAGAGCGGATTCTCGTGGGTGATGTAGTCGCATTTGCCGACCTCAAGATCGTAGACAATCCTTCCGGCCAGATTCAAGCGCCCCAGCAATGGGTCACATCGCTCGGATTGATGAAGACCTTCCTCTCCTTGTTCCAAAGAAAATGGAGGTTGTAGCACTCTCCTCGAGATTCCTAGAAGATGACGGCATGGTACCTAAGTAGAGGGAGATCTCGCAGGCTTCAGCTTCCGAGCGAGTATGGTGGACTATGAGAGAGGCCTCGGTGATCTAGGGTTTAGACACACCAAGGAGAGAGGTCTAGGACAGCGGCTAGGGCTTGGGGAAGCCCAAGTCGGCGGCTAGGGTTTGCCCTAGGTGGCGGCGGCGGCAGCAGCAGGAGGTGGTGGCGCCGGCGGCTTAGGGCTAGGGTTTTGGTGAAGGCAAGGTGTAGTCTTGGAGGCAGCCCTGCCTCCTTATATAGGTGGAGGGCGCCGGCCAAGGGAGGAGTCCTCCCAACTCGCCTCAAGCCGGCGGGTGGAGGGAGAGGAACCTCCCCAAGTAGGTTTCCTACTTCCTCCACCAAGCAAACTTGCCGTTTGACTTTTTCAAATTGGCGTTTGACTTTTCAAACTAGGATTTGATTTATCCCTTTATTTTGCTCAGCGATGACACCTAGTACATGATGCAACCATTCCAACTTGTTATGACACATTCCTGTACCCTTCCCCTCCGGAGTGCCGGACCTTCCGAACCTTCTAGAACATTCCCATGAAAACACCGAACCATTCTCCAACCCCAAACAGGACTTTCCTTATATGAATCTTATTCTGACCATTCCGGATCTCCTCGTGATATCCCGGATCCCATCCGAGACAACAACATTCGGTCTCTTACTCATCATTCCATAACTACTCAACAACATCGAATCCTTAAGTGTGTCTCCCTACGGTTCGTGAATTATGCGACATGATCGAGACACTTCTCTAACAATAACCAATAGAGGAATCTGGAAATTCATATGGTTCTACATATTTCTACGATTACTATGATCGAATGAACCACTTACATACGATACCAATTTCCCTTTGTCTCACGATAGTTTACTTATCCGAGTTTTTGATCGCCGGTATCTCGCATACCTAGTTCAACCTCATCGATAAGTACTCTTTCTCGCTCCTGATATGTGATACCTTGTGAGCTACCACATGCTTGCAAGCCAATTGGATGACATTCCACGAGAGGGCCAGTATATCTATCCGCTATATGGATGGACAAATCCCACTCTTGATCCATGTGTCTCAACCAATACTTTCCTAACACTCAATGCCACCTTTATAACCACCCAGCCACGGTGGTGTTTGATGTCATCAAAGCATCCTTCCGGTGATGGTGATATGCATGATCTCATGGTCGAAGGAATTAGGTTACTATGTATCAGAAAGCATATAGCAATTGAACTATTAAAATGACTTGATCTTTATGCTACGCTTATCTATAGGAGTATGTCCATCATACCATTCTCCTAACGATATGATCTTGTTGTTAATAACATATCAATGTTCATGATAGGGAAACCACAATCATTTATTAACCAACAAGCTAGTATTATAAAGAGGCTTTACTAGGGACTCTATTTTAGTTTACAAATCACACAAGTACTAATGTTTCCTTGTTAATACTGTTATAGCATGAATGCAAACATTTATCATAAACACAAAGATATAATAATAACTACATTTATTATTGCCTCTAGGGCATATCTTTAATAGTACGACCACTACTTTGCCTATGACGTCTACAGGTTCCCCTTCTGCGAGAGGAGACTCCACACCACTGACTTCAACTGCCTTGTGAAGAATGCCGAGGACGTGACCACCTGCGGCCACAACATGAACGTCCATGCCTTCAGACACTACTAGGAAAAGGGCTATAGGTAATCCACACATCCATGGCTCACGTGGTTGAAGTGCCCCACGGATAAAACAGGCGTGGCTCACCTGTGGGAAGTGCCCTACTAGTAACTAGAACAACCGTGCCACACGTGGTGATAGTGCGCCACGGATATGTGTGGGCCACGGGTCTGCTGGCTGCATGCCACATACCCGTAGCGCACATGGGGTATGTGCGCTACGGTTGTTAGGGTTAGCCGTGGCACATATGATGGGCGTGCGCTACGCCTAAGCAAAGGTCGCTCTGATCTGTAAATGAGCAGACACATCCGTGGCGCACTACTGGCATGTGCGCCACGGTTGTGATTAGTTCCTGTGACGCACTAGGTCCGTGTGCGCCACGGATGTGTCGACCATTTTTTGGCAACTTCCACTTTGCACATGTGACTATCCACTACCACACCCACACTTCACTTTCCCCTCCTTCTTCCTCCTTAGATCTAGTCGGGATCCTCCTCCTTCCCTACTCAATTTCTCCACTCATTCACCATTTTTAGCATGTAGAACTTATCTTGGATGCTACATACATAATAGCGGAAGCTCTCCTTCCGGACACGCCATCCTCTCAGTCGATCTCGCGTGCACCTCTCCTTTCCATCTTCTCGATCGCTCTCTCATCTCGGTAAGTTGTCCATGTAAGGATGTGTTCATGTGTATATAGATGATATGGTCATATGTATGTAGAGGATCGATGCTCATGTGTGTATGGAGAGGATCGATGCTCATGATGTGTGTGTATGGAGAGGAGCAATGCTCATGCATGTGTGTATGGAGAGGATGATATGTTCATGTGTATGGATCGGTCTCTCTCTTGTGTTTGTGTGTGAATTAGTTGCCATTTGTTTTGCCAAAATGTTGATTCATTTCCATTTTGGCAAGACTTTGGCATGTCACAAAGGTCCTTGTTTTAGGATAGGTCATGCCGAAATTTTCAATCGACCATTGCATGCATGCATTGATTATGTGGTTTTAATAAACTTCTAATTGTATCGTGTACACCGTGCATGCAACCATGGTCTGCATAATGAGCGAAGGCATTGTGGCTAGATTTTTGAAATGCACGACAGACGACATGATACAAAATAACAAGACAGAGATAAGATGTCCGTGCAGAAGATGCAAACTCAACTGGTTGATCAACCCAGATTCCGGGCATCTGCAGGCGCACCTGCTCCGCCATGGTTTCATGGATGGATACACTCGTTGGATAAGAGATGACGAAGACGATGGAGAGGGTGAAGGTGGGAAACATGAAGATGATTATCACGGAGAGGACATGCGAGATGATGAAGAGTCTCCTGGAGATGGTGAAGGTGCGGAAGAAGACCGGGATGATGATGATCTAGATGCCAGAGGAGCAGACAACGATGGAACAACGTCAGGCTAGGTGCGGGACCCTTATGTGCAAGAGCTGCTTATCAAGCAGACAAGTAACGCCAGGGCTGCCGCTAGAGAGAAAGCCAAGCTTGCGCAACTTGAGAAAGACGCGGTTACTCCATTGTATGAAGGATGCAGGCCTGATGATACCCTGTTGAATGTAACGCTCAAGGCTATGGAGATGAAGGCAAAACACAAATTGAGCGACAAAAGCTTCGACGATATGATGGCATTCTGGCACGATCGTCTCCCGGAGGAGAACACGTGTCCAACTAGTATCGAGGACGCCAAGAAAATCGTCTGTCCTCTCGATCTACCGCACATTAGATACCACGTATGCATCAATGATTGCATCATTTATCGGGGCGAGGACGCGAAGAAAACCACATGTCCGGTGTGTACCGTGAGTCGATACAAGAAAGGGAAGAAAGCACCTCGAAAAGTGGTATGGTACTTCCTATCACTCCTCGTCTATAGCGCTATTTCGCGGACCCTAAGGAAGCGAAGCTCATGCGATGGCATGCGGAAAGGAAGAAGCTAGGAGATGACGATGACCCCGAAAAGGACAAGCTGATGACGTGCCCTTTAGATGCTAGCCAATGGAAAGCATTGGACCTCGAATTCCTAGAATACGGTGGAGATTCGAGGAACATCAGGCTTGGTGCAAGCACCGATGGACTCAATCCGTTCGGTAACCAAAGCAGCACGCACAGCACTTGGCCCGTGTTTGTATGGATGTACAAGCTCCCTCCATGGATGTGCATGAAGAAGAAGTACATACAAATGAGTATGCTAACTCAAGGGCCAAAACAACCTGGTACCGACATCAATCTGTATCTCGGGCTGTTGAAAGAGGATATAGCCACGTTATGGGAATCTGGAGCCAATACTTATGACGCCGTCGCACAAGATTATTTCACTATGAGAGACGCGTTGGTCACTACGGTGCAAGACTATCCAGGTTGCAGGTATATCTCAGGGAAGGTTATCCAAGGATTCTCTGCATCCGTTAGGTGCATGGATAACACAAGCTATCTCCAACTAGAGAAAGATCCAGGGTCTTCGAAAACCGTGTTCATGGCGCAGTGGAGGTGGCTCGACAAGAATGATCCATGGAGAAAACTTGGAGATCTGTTCAATGGAAAATCCGAGACCCGAGGAATCCCAGAGCAGAGGAGCAGTGAAGAAGTGGAAGAATTGCTGAAAAACTAGAAAGATTGTACTAAGCCTGGAAAGAAGCGAAAGAGACAGCAAGACAAGCTATTGCTGAAGGTATGGAAAACAAGGTCTGTTTTCTAGTAGTTTCCATACTAGAAGTTTCTCCGCATGCCTCATAGCCTTGACATCATGCATATCACGAAAAACATGTGCGAGAGTCTGGTCGCCAGCATAATCAACATGCCAGATAGGACGAAAGATGGTCCGAAAGCAAGGCACGACCTGATATTCATGGGCATCCAGAAGGAGGTTCATGGAGGACGCACTACTCCTGATAATCAGGAAGATGACGATGATCATGAGCCGGAGGCGACACAAGGTCATCGGAAGGGTAAAAAGTTCAAGAAGAACGAATATTACTGCCCTCCTTCTTGCTTCACTCTAAGCCAGTATTAGATCAAACAGTTTTTCAAGTGCTTTCTAGGAGTCAAATTTCCTTACGGCTACGCAGGCAAGATAAGCAAATACCTAGACGAGGCGAAGCAGAGGTTCAGTGGCATGAAGTCTCACGACTGTGCCATGCTAATGACGCAGGTACTTCCGGTTGCACTAAGAGGGATAATGGACGAGCACGTCCATGAAACGTTGTTTGGCCTCTACAAGTTTTTCAACGTCCTCTCTAGATAGTCGATTGGTGTGAATCAACTCGGGAGGCTACAGGAGGAGATCAAGTTCAAGGGAATGGGTAGCACTAAATGGAGGAAGCGCTAGAGGGAGGAGGCGGAGGCCAGGAGGTGCCGCTAATCTTGTGTCACATCCCAAAATTTTCTAAATTTTGAAATGTGAAAAATAAATAAACAAAAGAAATAATTGTTGAAATTTAGGGTGACAAGAAACTTTTTGCTTCTAAATAGAAACACCAAAACCCTTCTTGAACAAATATGAATAAAATTGAATCCAACAAATTTCAATCAGATGAAATGCATTCATCAATGAATGTATCTTAAAATTTAAACACTTGGAAAAGTTAAACCAAAACCCTAAAACCCTAATCGAAGAAAATCATTTCCAAGATCTCTCTAAGACTATGGATTTGACCCAAATAAAAATTTGTCAACAAACATTTATAAATGATCAAAAATGATAAATAAAAATATTATAAAACCATAGAAATTGGTTTCATTTAATTTGGAACCATGGATAAAAACTTATGAATATAATAAGATAAAAGGAAATAATTTCCAAAGCTAATAAAGATCCTATCTAAAATCCATACCAAAATTGTGAGCAAAATAATCCTAAAAGGATTTAAAAAGATAAACAAATATTAAATAAAATTATACAAATTGGAATCACCAATTTTGGATTTATAAATAAAAAGATATGGATTTTATTAGATAAAGAAAGAAATAAATAAGGGATATTTATAAGCCAAATTAAATCTTGACCAAATCCATAAACAAATGGAAGTTATTGAATAATAAAAGGAGTAAAAGATTATTTAAATAAAATCATAAGGATTGAATAATATTCAGGTTTATTTAAATGAAGATAAATTGCCTAAATAATTAATCCCAAGAAAATTATTTAGAAGACAATTTAAAACTTGAATTAAATCCATAAGCAAATGGAATAAAGATAATTCAAATAAAATAAAGGGATAAAGAATATCCAAATAAAATTATATGGCATTAACCAAATTCAATTCTATTTAAATGGAGACAAAATCCCTAAAGTAAATGATTAATTAAATGATATTTTCTATGAAAGATGGGGAGAATGAGATTCAGGGGACTCATGATCTCCTGCAGCATGCCACTAATTATTATAAAAATTTGTTTGGTCCTGCTGGTGGGTTCTCTATTAGGCTTGCAGATGACAATTGGCAAGATTGGGAGAAGCTTAATGATGAGGATAGGGAAAATATGGGGGTACCATTTACTGAGAAAGAGGTTAAGGAGGTTATTGATCAGATGGAGAAAAATAAAGTTGCTGGCCCTGATGGGATTCCTATTGAATTCTATCAGCATTGTTGGATGATTATAAAAACAGATGTTATGGTTGTGTTTGAGGATTTTTTGCTCATAAGATTGATTTGAGGAGCATTAACTATGGGGTGATTACTCTATTGCCCAAAGGTGATGATGCTGATAGAATCCAGAAATATAGACCTATTTGTCTGCTCCAAGTGTTGTTTAAGATTTTTACTAAGACTCTGACAGTTAGAACTGAGCCTGTAATGGGGAAATTAATTGACACATGTGAGACTGCTTTTATTAAAGGGAGGTTTATTGCAGATGGAGTGACTTGTTACATGAGATCTTGAATGAATCGAAAAGCCAGAAGCAGCAGGGTGTGGTGTTGAAAATTGACTTTGAGAAAGCTTATGACAAGGTTAATTGGGATTTTTTGTTTTACTGTTGTAAGCAGAAGGGTTTCAGTGAGGATTGGATTATTTGGTTAAAAAGTGTTGTGACTCAGGGTACTCTCAGTGTTAAAGTGAATGGGGAAACTGTCCCGTACTTTGGCAGTTATAAAGGGGTCAGACAAGGAGATCCTTTTTCTCCATTCTTATTCAATTTGGCTGGGGAATGTTTGGCTAAGATGGTGCTTAATGCACAGACTGGTGGGTTGTTTACAGGGTTGGTTGACAATATGTTTGATAAAGGGATTGCTATTTTGCAATATGCTGATGATACCATCCTTTTTATTAAAGATTACGGTGGTGGCGGCAATTTGTTGGGCTATTTGGAAGCTCAGGAATAGGGCTTGTTTTGAAAAAAAGCTTATTAATTCGCATGTTGATTTGGTTATAAATGCTTGTGTGTTCATTCGTTATTGGGCAGGGCTGCATGGGGAGGAAGACCGGGCGGTGTTGCAAGCTGGAGCTGATACTCTGCAACAGAACGCGTTGGCTGATGCGGCGGCTATGGATGTGGCTCCTGTTCCTTTTCTGGGACTGCCAGCAATCCCTGAAGATCATACTCATGAAGCTTCGGAACTGGAAAGGGGCGGGAGAAAAGAAGGAGAACCTGAAAAGCTGGTTTGTGAGAAGATTGTGTTGGCGTCTCACGTGGCTTTCTTTGCTTGGTCTGATAGCTCCTCGTTGTGTTTGATAATACTGTTCCCCACTAGCCTGAGGGCGGTGTTCTTGCGTCTCCAGCCCTCTCCCTTTTGTCTTTTTAGTTTGTTTGGTTTGTAATATGGATTCCTTAAGTCGTTTTGACCCCCTAGGTGGGTCAGTACTACGTTTGTGTGTTTGTGGTTGTTGTTCTGTTGTCTGATGATAATGGAACTCGATCCCTCTTTTTGGAGGATTGTATGGAAAAAATGATTAATTAAATCATGAGAAATAATAAATTGTAATTTGCCCAAGTGAAATAAAAGTTATTTAATTAACTTAATGGAATAAAAGAATCATTTGAATAAAATTTATATGGAATTAAAACCATATTTGATTTTATCTGAATAAAGACAAATGCCCAATTTAAATGATTAATAAATCATATTAAAAATATTTCAAACAATTCAAAGTGAATTATTTAACACCCTATTGAATAAATAAAACCTACTAAAAAGGTTTGATAAACATTTGAATTCAAAACAGATGTTTAACTCATTTGAATTAAATAATATAGATGGAAAAACATATTTAAGATCCTATTAAAATAAAGACAAGTGCCTATTATAAATAAATAATAAACCATAAAAGAATATAAGAAAACATTCAAAAATGGATTTTAAAATACATTAATAAACAGTATTAAAACCTACTAAACGTTTAGAAGAGATTTGATAAAAATATGAAATCAATTTGAGTTTGAAAATATATAAATAAAATCAAAACAGAAATGAGAAAAGAAAAAGGAAAAAGAATCAGAAAGAAAAAATAAGAAAAGACCAGCCCAACTAGACCTACCAGCACAGCAAAGCATCAGGCCCAGCAAGCCCACTCTCCTCCTTCCCCGCGAACCGTTTTTCACACTCACTCGCCTGCCCACCCACTCACTGACAATCAGGACCCACAAGCGCCACCTCACCATCTTCTACCTCGCTTTGACCCCGCCCCTCTTCTCTCCTCGTCGTTTCCTGCCGTTTAATCCTCGCATGAATTTGTATTAATGGTGCAGTAATTCTGCCCCGTGATTACTCTCATTTAACCGCCTCCCTCCCCTCTCCCTTTCCCCCCAGTCATCACGCTACTGGAGCCCCCAGGTTGCCCCTAATTTTGTTTGCACAGCCACTGCTCCGACGAACTTCCCCACCGATTCCGGCGAGCACAACCACCCCCACTGCCGCTGACTCAACCGAGCATGCTCGCCAGTGACTCCCGCATCTGCCCGTAGTCTCCATTCGCTCGCGCGTGCCCCTAGCATCGGCAACCTCGACGATAGAACGCCTCCGACGTTTGCCTTCATTCCGACGAGCTCTACTGGTAAGCCCTGACCTCCCCTTCCCCTCTCTTTGATGCTCCTATGCACGTGACTCTCTTACGAACCTAACGGTGCCTTCCGTTTGTTTTAGCATGCTATGTATCCTTGCCCCCGTCGACGACCTTGCGTGTCCGAGCCAGTAGGCAACTCCGGCGAGCAATCGGCGATAACCCCATGCGCCCATGTCCCTCCTGCGGCCACCTCGAGCATCACCGTGACCCTGCGAACCCAGTGAGTAACCTCCCCCTCTCTCTTGCTTCCTATATCACCGAAACCACCATAAGAAGAGCACGCCGCCACTGTCCATCGTCGCCGCGCCGCCCATCTGTGGTCATTTCGTTCTGGAGCGTTGGATGATGATTTGTTGGCTAGGATAGAATAGCTAATCGAAGCGGTATCCTGCGATCTACACCGTACGATTCACTTTAGATCCAACGCGCTGTGTTAGTCGATCCAGACGAACCAGTATGGACCAGTTAGATTAAAATGCGTGGCAGGCCTGTCTGTTAAAATTCCCAGAAAAAGAATTAGATTGATTAAACTTGTAAAATATATAACTTTTAATCCACACATCCAAATTTTGCAAACTTTATATCATTGGAATCAGGAAAATAATACTTTGCAACCATGCCCTTACTTTAGTATTTTGCTTCTGTAAAATTGGTTGTTTTGCAGAAACATATTTAGGCTTATTTTGTGTATAAAATTTATTCTAAAAATGATTTTAGGGTAAAATCTTTTGTAAATGTATTGCATTGAACCTACTGACCATAAAAACCAACTTTTGGATTTAAAAGTGTATTTTGCGACACTAAGGAATTATTCCTTGAATAAAAGCATTTCTAGTAGAATAAAATTATTGATTATGTTTTAAAAATGGTTTTTGAGTAAAACCTTTTACAAATGGGTTGAATTAAACTCTCTGATCCTAAACACTAGGTTTTGGATTTAAAAATGTATTTGATTAACCCTAGAAAATTATTACTTTGATTAAAGGCATTTTTAGTAAAATAAAAATGTTGCTTTGATTTAAAAATGGTTTTTGAGTGAAACCTTTTGTAAATGGATTTGTTTTAAACACTTTGACCATAAACACTAACATTTGTTTTTAAAAATATATTTGGCTAACACTAGAAATTATTACTTTGATTTAAATCATTTTCTAGCAAAACAAAAATGATTAAATGGCCCATTTTTACCAACTTGATTTTAAATGGTTTTGCCACTTTTATAAATGACCAATAGGTGTTTTAAAATGTTTATAACCTATTAGAAACCACCTTTACAAATAAAACAATATTTTGCATGCTTGCATGCATTATTTTGTTTTCATTATTTTATGTGATGAATTGTTTGAATGCTAGATTGAATTTATGCCTTGCTTGATTGAATTGTAATGAACTTTGAAGACTGTGACCATTTCAAGATCAAGGAGTGAAGCTATATTCTCTACCAAAAAGGAAAGTGGTGCTTCATACTTTTGTCCCATTATTTTCACTATGCATTAGTGATATTTTGAGTAGGACTTGCATGTAATTTTACTAAGTATGCTATACCTTGGGAAATCCTAGTAGATGATGCCTTAGTAGAATTTTCCTAAGTTAAAATCCCTACTACTATCATGCTTAGCTTAGCTAGTAGAAAACAAGGGTGGATTATATTCATGTTGTGAAATATTTCTAAGTCAATGACTTGTGTTTTGTTTAATAAAACAACTATGTGAATGAATCACCTGGGTGGAATGGGACTTGTATGGATTATGTTGAGTGGTTACACATGGCCCCATATTTATGGCCTACCCTAGTGTATCTCACTTGTGGAATGCCACCCAGGAACAAAGAGATTTGAGATGTCAAATGTTGAGAAGCTTCAAGTGCAGCCACATGGCAATATGGGCTCTGCCTGGATCATATAGGTTGCAATAACTTAGCCAGATGGACAGTTGGTGGTAGGGGGTGATAGGTTTGGTAACGCGTCCATTTTGGTCTAAGGGAAGGCTTCTGAAAGATCTTGTCTCGATGCATGTCGAGTCTTGTGCGGAAAGTGCACCACCTCTCGAGAGAGTAAAATCTAAGTACTTAACGTGTCCCCGACAATGGACAATTTGAGCATCAAGACATGGAAGCTATCAAAGATCTCCTCATCCCAATTTCTAAGTTAAAAACTTGTGGGTGAACAAGGGTAAAGATTAACCAATTTTATTGGTTGTTCCTTGGGTGATTTTGACAAACAAAAACTTAGTGTTTTCAAATGATAAGGAAAATATATTTTGAGCAAAGCAAGCCTAAGATCCACTTGTCCAAATGCATATAGATGATAGATACCACTATTCTACCATAGTATCACTTGCCAATACAATTCAAATGCATTGACCCTTGTGGCTGTAACTTATTATGTTGCAGGTTTGTTTGATGTTAGTGAAGTGTGTTGAATAGGATTACAAGTCTACAACCAACATCATTGCCTGTGGCACTTTGAAGATGAAGGACTCCATGCTATATAGTTATTTCTGCTGCATTGTAATGAGATAGCCAAATGAGCTATGTAAGATGTAATGAATTATTTATATTCCTGGTTATAAAGTTGTACTATGAACTTTGTTTCTTGATATTATATCTTAAACTGTGGATGCTAGCTATTGATCCAGGGTCTAGCATTGTAAACACAAGGATCTCTACCTTATCAAGGTTAGGACCTCTACATCTTGTGTGCTGCTACTGCTGTAAAGCAGCTTCTTTTGTATTTCCATGTTGAACTTGTCCGCTGCTGCTGAGCAGCCTAATTGTCGAACCTTGTTTAGTGTTGTACTACATATCCTATGTTAGCTTTGCCTACATCTGCTTTGTTTACTGAATGTGATGGTTAGATTTGCTTCTCTAGATTTGCTACCAGATTGGGCAAAAATTAACAATGAATGATGAAGAGAGAAGCTGCTCCAAAAGAAGGATACGCGAGAAGAGAGAGGGGGAGGGGAAGAAAATGGGAGGGATGACAGGTGGGCCCGAGGTCCACTAACCAACATGCAGAAGGAAAAGCATTCCATGTTTTTGTACCATGAAACATCTTATATTACCCAGGGCTTCTACTCAATATGCATCAATCACGGAGGAGAATCCCCGCCTGATGAATAATTGGAAGAAAGTGAGGCTAGCATGAAGTAATACTAGTATAGTACTAGTTCTTGTACTTCGGAGTATATTGTACTATATACTGTTAGTACTTGTTTAGGTCAAGAGAAGGAGATGGTCTTGCTTTGCCTTTGTTCTGTCGTTTGATATTACCAAAGTATTTTGTTGAACTAATAGTGATATACTATTACCTGTTTAGATCAAGTATAGCAGCTTGCCTTGCTTTTATTTGGAACCTAGCATTGTCACAATTATCTAGATGAGTCTTGGGCATTTTGGGTTGCATATGGGGATTGACACAGTCATTGATGAAATGAGGTGGTATTCACACAAAAGCAGACTTGATCCTCAGTTTTGCTTGCTCAAATGTTCGAGTCTGTTCAGAGAACAGGGCAAACTGATCGTGCGCCATGGTTTTTGAGCTGGAACAAGAACTTATTCTCTCTGTACTGCTATTGAATTTCAAGCAGGAAAGCTAATGAATCTCTCAAATGTTCTGTCATTGCTATTACTAAAGCATTTTGTGGAACTAATATTGATGTATTGGTACTTGTTTAAATCAAGGGCAGTCGAAAGTCTAGCTTTTCTTTTGAAACATGGACTTGTCACAATCTTGATGAGGCTTGGGCATTTTGAGTTGCATCATGGGTCACACTAGAACTGATGTGAGAAGAAACTACTCAAAGAAGACTTGATCGTAATTTTTGTATGCTCCAATGGTCGAGTGTGTTTGGAGAAAAGGGAAAACTGATCAGGCGACAAGGTTTTAAGAGCTGAAACAAGAACTGGTTTTCTCTGTACAGCTATCGTGTTTTAGTGTCTGTATTGCTGAATCGCCCACTTTGAAATGTCGTTGAATTGGTCAAGTGCTGCTGAATGTGAATTGCGAATCTATTGATAATGTTTCTATATTATTCTTTTCTGCAGATTTTATATAAATATCCTCCAAAAAGAATTATCAATTTCTTTCCCTCCCTTTATGAGGTCTTTGTTTTGAATCCGGCCGAGCCACATCAAAATGCATTTTTTATTTCGGAGAATCCTTCAATTTTTACATATCAGGAGAAGAAATCTAGTCATTTGGCCCCTCTTTAGCCCAGCACATTTTTACTTCAGCCTTTTAGAGGTAATAAGGGGAATGGTGACCATAACCCAGGGAAATTGGAGAAAGAAACCCATAGGGAATAGCCCATGGAGTATATCCCATGTAGAGCATCCCATGTAGAATAGCCTAACTCTTTTTAATTCAGCCTTTCGGTCATTGCCCCCACCTCCCAATTTTTTTGAAAAAACTCTGCCTGCAGTTTTTTCTGAGACAGACTATAGTTTTTAATTTAGCTGCCAGGAGCGCCGCCTTATATTTGCTGGGAGATAAAAAATTATTATAAAAAGTCTTTTTAAGGAGACAAATCAGTAAGTTATAATAGAGCAGTATCGTAGTGGCAAGGCACACAGTTCACCGCTAGTGATCTCCTGAGTTTGAATTCTAGGAATTTTGTGTTAATATAGAGTTTTATTTTTTGTACTCTAAGGCTGACATCTGGGACCCAGATAAACTGCTACTTCATCTATCAATGTTGCTAAGGTTAAGGATGGCAGACTCGACCCGAAAAAATAGTCCAACATATATACACACGTTCCATCCAAATTGAGGTTGACATGTGGGACCCAACATAGACACATTTAATTCATATAGAGGCTGACATGTGGGACCCAGCATAGACATGTTTCCTGTACATAGAAGGCTAACATGTGGGACCTAGCAATGGAGTATAGATTAACATTTTTTGTACTCTATAAGGCTAACATCTAGAACCCAGATAAACTGCTACTATATCATAGACACGATTTCCCACAAAAAAATCTACCAATGTTGTCAAGGTCATAATGGCGGACTCAACCCGAAAAAATAGTCCAACATACATATGTTTTGTTCAAATAGAGGCTGACATTTGGGATCCAGCATAGACACGTTTCCTTTTCATTTACGGTGAGGCTGGCATGTGGGACCCACCAGAGAGACCTTATATAGGTGCTGCATCGAGCAGTGTTGCCAAGTTCGAATAAGGTAGGCATGAGCGATAAAAAAAGTCTAACATTCACACGTTCTTCTAATGAGATGCTAACATGTTGAGCCCAACAGCGTGACCAAACAGTAGATTAGTCGAGCAACGCTATCTAGTTCGAAACAGGGTAGTGCTAGAGAAGAAAAAATTCCATCATATACACACTATTCTTCTAATGTGAGGCTGAGATATGGAACCCACCATCATGTATAAACGGCTGATGCAGTAAGCAACGCTACACGGAGGAGCGACCGAGGGCAAAAATTATATCATACACACGTTTCGTCTAATGAGAGTATGACACGTGGGGTCCAACTGCGTGATTATGCATCTGCCAGCGCTATCAAGTATCAAGTTCAGAATAGGGTAGCAGGACCGAGGGCAAAAAATCCATCATACACACGTTTATTCTAATGAGAGGATGACAGGTGGGCCCAGATGCGTGATTAAACGGCAGCGCAATCAAGTTCGGAACAGGGTAGCGGGAGCGAAGGAAAAAATTATATCATACACATGATTCTTCTAATGAGAGGCTGACATGTGGGACCGAGCAACACGATTAACGGCAGACCAAGTAAAAAAATAATCATGCACATGCATCTAGCAGTGCTATTAAGTTCAGTACATGGTAGCGGGAGCGAAGGAAAAAATTCTATCATACACACGATTCTTGTAATGAGAGGGTAGCATGTGGGACCCAGCATCGTGATTAACGGTAGATAGATCGAGCAATGTTATCGAGTTCAGGGAAGGAAAAAAATTCCATTATACACACGATTCCTCTAATGTAAGGCAGACATGCGGGACCTAGAAGCCTGACTAAACGGAAGTGGCATCGAACAACGTTATCGAGTTCAAATCAGGGAGGCGTGGCCGAAAAGTTTGGTCCTCTATAGTCACTGACGTCCGGGACCAGACGCAAAAAAATACTTCGGCGAGTCAACATTTCGCGAGGAAGCAAAAATCTTACTTCTGCCACGCGCCCGTCGAGCTTCCTTGTAACACCCTTAGATCGTCCCTATGCAATTTTTAGTGATCCCCGCCAAACCCGCATAGAAACGATTCATAGGTGGCCACTAGGCACTTGTGTGCGGGTGGGAAAACGAAGTAATATCATTACACAATAGTCCATGATGGAACCCATAAAACAGATATATACAGCAATGACTCAAGGAGTCAAGAATATAGATATACAGTACAAAGATCCATATCACCTTAAAAACGATACATCATCCAACTACAGACAAAATACAAATTGAGCTAAGAGCCCTGAAGAATAGCCAATGGCATCCATAACCCTGCCCAGGCCAAGCCGGAAGGGTAACCTTGCTAACGATGTTGATCTCAAAAACAGAAGGGGCGCCGACAAAGGGCAAAATAAAAAGAGAGCGGTCAGTACTGAGGCCAGTACATGGCGAGTCCAAGAATTCGGCGGTTCTCGCCTACATAGGTATGGTGGACTGAAACTGCAGCGCAGCATGCACTAAACAATCTATAGAGACTCGATACAACTTTCGGATATCAGAGACGGATAAGAAAGACCTATTCAAAACCAACCTGATACTACCACCAATCATACCCATCCTGTTATTTCCCCCTCGAGACCAAACGAGGAAGTCATGCCGAGGAAACTCACACGGTTGACAATTTTATCCATTCATTCCATGGTGGTTATCCAACATACTAGTCATATCAGGTACAAGTCAAATTATAACAGTAAACTTTAGTTATAGTTGTCTATGATCGAGAACTGTGCTCCAAGTCGTCCATAACCGCGGACATGGCTTCTCGAAAAGATTTAACCCTGCAGGTGTGCACCAAAGTTTTCACACGCACCTACACCCTTTTTGTCAGACCAGGTAGGTACAAGATCACAAAGCATACACCCAACAGTATGTCGACGGGGTTCGGACACAACATTTCCTAGACCCAAAGCAAGCACATGGGGGCCACCCCACTAAGCTACCTATAACAAAGTCAGCCGGTCTGCGAGACGGACCTAGGCTTTGTGCCAATGGCTATAAACGACTGGTAACCCAAAAGTATGACTGGACTTATCGATACCGCGGAAACATTCTACATTTATTCCTAAACAATACAGGCGCTCCACGCACAATCGTAAATAAAGTAGTAAAGCATGTCATAAATACAAGATAGTAATAAAGCCCCAAACTAGTTTGTGGCCCCCGGTACAGTACTTTGAAATCAGGTACTAAATTAATGGGGGTGTCCACACACCCCACCTGTGGTTAGAGCGCTCGATCTCTGAACATGTGTCAAGAACTCGGATCCTATAGGATACAAGTGAGCGGTTAAAAACCAAATATTATCTATTACCCACTGGTGTCTCTGTATTATTTACCTACTTTCATTTTTAGTTATTAAAAACGGTAACTAAATCCATGATCATCTTCACCATTAAGCATGCGTCAACCACCCACGACGGTGGAACATCGTCGACACGAAGCAGCACCTGAGCAAGCAACTACGACTCGCCAGGCCGACTGTCTATCAATCAACAGGCTATAGGAGGTGTCCAAGGCAATATAGAGGCTGCAAAGAATATAACTGGTGTACGGAATCTAAAGCATCGCAACACGGATAGCAATAGAACAACAGGAGGAAGTAAAGACTATAAAAGTAAGATAGGTAAAAAGGGGGAGAATGCTCGCCTGGGAAAACTGTCGAAGGATCATCCACAGATCGGGCGTCACTCGCATCAACTCATCGGCCTAATCTGTGAAGAAGCAATGCACGGCAAAGATGCGATACAATTAGGCAATATTAAGAGGAACCGGGGTCCCAAAAATTAATTAGATGGTTCATGTTATTTGGATACCCCGCAATTTAAATGTTGTCTTAACAAGGCAAAACATGTCACCAGTTCGCTACGCGAATTTAAATGAAGACAATATAAGGCTAGATTTGCCCGCATATGGTCTCCCTATTTAATTATGAGGTGAATTGACATAATGTCCCCAAACTATGCAATATGTATGCAACATGAACATTTATATGCAACATATAGATATTATATATTTAAAATATAGGGGTCTCGGAAGAGGGTCACACATTGGAACTCGTCGAACTTGGCGGTCCGGAGGGGTTCAGGTCCGGGCTTCGGATCCAGGACTACGAGAAGGGGAACTTGGTTTCCATGTTGGAGGTGTTGAGAGTCCGGCTTCAATGGTCGGTGAACTTGGTTCGCCTCGAGAAAATGACGCAGAAATACCACATTTGATACGATCTTGTTAAAAATCTACCACCTTTGGGTTTTTTGACACATAAAAACCACTTTTGGGGTATGTGTGTGACAGAAAGCTCTAACTGGCCGTGTTTAGGCATCTAACAGCATTTCTGGCAGGTGGGGCCCGTTGTCAGTGCTGGCGTGGCACGCACATGACGGAGGGAGGCAACGGCCGTGAAGCGCGCGTCAAAGGGGGTCGTTAGGGCAGCCACTGTCCCCTCGCGGTCAGCTGTTTTAGTTAGTTTGCCGCTCGAACATCTCCTCGAACAGCAATGGCGAGTGGCGGCGGGACAGAGGACGGCGACGGAGGGGGTCCAAGTGGAGGCAGCGGCGGTCGTTTCGTGCGGCAGGTGCTCTTCGGGCCTGGATTCAATATGGGGTTCATCGATTTGGACTCTGATGAAGACCGTGAGTCGATGGATCTCGCGCCGCCGCCGGAGCAGGAAGCTTCTTCAGCTCAGCCGGAATCTTCTTCAGCGCAGCTGCAGCTGGCTACGGCGATCCAGCTAAGCGACGACCCGCTCAGCCACTATGTCTCCGACGGCGGGTAAGGTTCATTTTTCTCTTTTCTGAATTTGGGGATTGAACAGTTATGATTTGTGTGTGATTTAGTGTGATTTAGCAGTAGAAAATTATTTGATGGTTGCACATTCTCTTATCTTTGTTTTAGGCCACATTCAGAGATTTGGGATCTTTACATTCAATTTGATGGTGCTAAATTTGTGCAAACAAAAATTCTGAGATCAGATATTAGGTTTTTGAATTTGTTGTCACTGATGGAGAAGGAAGGTTATGGTCTTTCTGATTCAATGTACTATGTAAAATCAGAAGGGGAGGGACTGAATGGACTAGAAATTGTGGATAGCAATTGTAAGGTGGAAGAGATGGTCAGGAAGTATGAAAGGTCTAAAAAACTAGTTTTAACTATGATGAGAGACAAGAGTAAACAAGCAATTATTGTGTCTCCTGTGAAGTCCAAGGAGGCAGAAAAATTATATGCAAAATCTTATCCAAGTCACATGTCATGTGATTTAGAGGAGGAAGATCATGGTCATAACCTCATTGAGACCCAGAACAGTGTGTACTTCAGCCTTTATGCAAACATAATGCTGACAATTGGATGTCAGAAGATGAATATGAGGGAGATGAAGAAGAATATGAGGGAGAAGCATCTGATGGCAGTGACAGTTGGATGTATCCGTGCCAGGTTGACCTAGTTCAGTTAGAGGAGATGAGGAGGAAAGAAATAGAGGAGAGTAAGAAAATAATAGCAGCTAAGATGAAGAGGAAGGCTGATGAGCAACTGTATGAGGATGAGACAGAGCTAGAGGATATTTTATAGAGCAACAAGTGAAGAAAAGAGTGAGGAGGAGGGGCCCTACTACAAGGTCACATTGTGAAGATGAATTACCAGGAAAGGAAGACTGGGCTCCTTCTGATCCAGAAGATGATGAGCAGTTAGGTTTCCTGGGAGAAGAAGAGGATGATGGGTTTGAGCCTCTACCATTTGTGCTGCCAAATGGGAGAAAAAGCAGAGCAAAGAAGCAACCAAAGAGGGTGTGGTATGATGAAACTAGGGAAAATCCTGAGCAACAGTTTAGGCTGAAGCTATGTTTCAAGGATGTTTATCAGTTTAGGCAGGCATTGTGTCAGCTTCACATAGCTCAAGTTAGGAATTTCCATTACCACAGGAATGGGCCAGATAGAATTATTGTTTGCTGTAAGCCAGCAAATAAGGAGAAGTACAACTGCCAGTTCTTTATATCAGCTTCAAAAATCAAGCATGAGAGCACTTTCTGTGTAAAGAAAATGCATTTGGAGCACTGTTGTCCAACTGAACCATCAAGAAATAGAGTTACCAGCAAGTTTCTGAGCAATGTGTATGTTGACAACTTCAGGTCTGATCCAAACACAGGCATCAGAACCATAGTTGACAAAGCAAAAAATGATTTTGGTGTTGAAGTGTCAAAGAGAATGGCCTATAGGGCAAAGACTAAAGCAAGGGAAAAGGTGATGGGGGATCACAAGAGGCAGTAACACAGAAATAGAGACTACTTGCAAACTGTTATAGATAAAAATCCAGGTTCAAGGTGTATTGTCACCACTGTTACTGGCCCAATAGAAGAAGAGCGGGAAGCAATTAAAAAAGGGCAGCAAGTGTTTATCAGTGACAAGCCTAGATTTCATGGCCTTTTCTTTTGTGTCAATGCTGCAAGGATGCAGGACCTTCATTAGCTTAGATGGCTGCTTCATCAAACTCACAACAGGAGCTCAAATTTTAGCTGTTGCTGGTAGAGATGGCAACAATAATATCTATCCTATTGCATGGGCTATAGTTGCTAAGGAAGATACTGCTAATTGGCAGTGGTTTCTTGAACAATTGAAGGAAGCCCTAGGTGGAGAAGAAGGACAGTTTGGCCACTACACAATAATGTCTGACAGACAGAAGGGGCTAATCAAAGCTGTCTCAAATGTGTTCCCAAACTCTCCCCACAGATTCTTTCTTAGGCATATTTATGCCAACTTTTAGATAGCAGGCTTTAGAGGAGAGGATTTGAAGAAATGCATGGACAATGCTGCTTATTCTTACACCAAACATGGTTTTGACAGTGCAATGGAAGAAATGAAGAAGCAATGTGAGCTTGCTTGGCAGTGGTTGTCCAAAATTCCTGTGAACACATGGGCAAGGTGGGCCTTTGATACAAACTGTAAGACAGATCTGGTCAACAACAATTTGAGTGAAGTATTCAACAGATATATTCTAGATGAGAGAAACAAACCCATTGTGACAATGCTTGTAGGGATTTATGACAAACAGATGGTTAGGTTTGATGAAAAGAGGGAAGGAGGACAGAAAGCATCATGGGAGATCAAACCCTTTTATGCAGAAAAACTAGAATTGAACAAGAAATTTGCAAGGAATTGTGTGCCAAAAAGGGCAGATGATGGACTGTGGCAGGTGCAAAGTGGAGATCACACTTATGAGTTGAATCTGATAAAAAGAAGTTATTCTTGTAGGAAGTGGGATCTATCTGGATTGCCATGCAATCATTCTGTTAGTGCCATATAGAAAGCTGGTGAATATCCAGAAGATTATGTGTCTGAATTCTACAAGAAACCTTTTTTCTTCAAATGCTACAAGCCTGTATTCTATCCCATGCCACAGCAACATGGATGGACCAAAACTGACACTGAAGACATCATGCCACATGGTTTTAAAGATCACCGGAAGGGAAGAAGGCAAGAAAAAAGAAGAAAAGGCAAATTTGAGGTGCCAAAGCCAAAAGAATCTTCCAGGATGGCCACTATCACCTGCAGTAACTGCAAACTGCAAGGACACAAATATACAAGCTGCTCACAGCCTCTCAGACCAGATCTTGCATTAAGGAAAAACAATCACAAGGTAAAGAAACTACTAGTGATTAAACTATGCTTCATAACACATGTAGAAACTTTTCTGCTGATTAAACTATGCTTCCTAACAGGCAAACAGGACAAAGCCAGATGGAGCATCTACTTCAGGTGCTACATCTCCCCAAGCTCAACCAGCTCCAAGGCCACCAAGAACTTCCAGTGTTGCACCTCCCCAAGCTCATCCAGCTCCAAGGCCACCAAGATCATGCAGTGTTGCACCTACCCAAAGCTCAACCAGCTCCAAGGCCACCAAGATCATCAACTCCTGCAGCAAGATCATCTTTTGTTGCACCTAGGAAAGAAAGAGGCTTCATGTCCTATTTAAATGCTGGGGCAAATGCATCTGCTAGGAGAGATGCACATGTTGGACCTCTAGATGGGGGAAATGTGTGATTGCTGTGGCAAATGCACCTGTTGTCATTCTGCTACCTGGTGAACCTCTAATTTTAAGTGTTTGTTGTGCAAACAGTTGGACCTCTAGATGTATGTTGAATATTCCTCTTTGTTTAAGTGAATGAGACTATGTACTGGTATTTTGGAGAAAATGAGCAAGTGAGTGTTGTTTTGCTGCCAGTAATTTTATCCGCCCTTCTAAATGAATGATACTACCTACACAATTTTCATTGTTCACATATAATTTCAATAACAAAGACAATTTACATTGTTCACAGATAATTTCAACAACAAAGATAATTTCCATTGTTCACAGATAATTTCAACAACAAAGAAAAGTTCACAACAAGCTCATAATTCAGATAATTTCCACAGCAAAGAAAAGTTCACAACAAGCTCATAATTGAGATAATTTCCACAACAAAGATTGTTCACAACAAGCTCATAATTCAGATAATTTCCACAACAAAGATTGTTCACAACAAGCTCATAATTCAGATAATTTCCATTGTTCACTACATATTACAGCTCACATCATAATAAAACCATTGTTCAAAGCATAATTAAACCATTGCTCACATCATAATAAAACCATTGTTCAAAGCATAATTAAACCATTTCTCACATCATAATAAAACTACATCTCAACAATCTCCTTTATCTTCTTGAACTTGACCCTGTAGCCCTCTTTCTCCTTCAACAAATCTGATACAATGGACTGCAGCTTCCTCTTCTCCTCCATGTACTTGTCCCTTTCTTTCTCTGCCTTCACCAACAAATATTTGTGCATGTTGACAGTTGTTGCTTCAGTGGTCATTTTCTCCTGAATTTCAGCCTTGCAGCCATGAGAGCTTGTTCAGCTTTAGCCTTGAGGGCTAAAGTCACCTGCTTCTCTTTCACTTCTTTTTCAACTTCATCCTGAGCTTTTTTCAAATCTTGGTTCAACTTCTTAATTTGGTCTTCAAAATCAAACTTCTTCTCAACATTGTCCAGTGCATCATTCACCCTGCCTTGTTTAGCTTTTTCAAACATCTCCCATAGCTTGCCCATTGCTTTCATCAGAGAATCTGGCCACACTTGATCAACCCAATGCACATATGAACACTTCTCTCCTTCCTACATCATTTAAGGAAGACTATAAATTAACACATACCGAGATTACCAGCACTGACTATCTATACTAATTAGGAAATGCTCATGCTCACATACCTGCTGCCCTTCACAAGCTAGGTACCTCCTTCCAGTGTTACAACCCCCTAAGCTACAAACTTGGCAGCCACAAATCCACACTTGCAGAGCACAGGCTCCTCCCCATCGTCGGCTAAACCACAAAAATCTAAATCATAGGTGTTGTTCATACTCTAACATGTTGAAACGTGGCAGAAATTAGAGAAGGAACCACCTGAATCCAAATCTAATTCAACTATAAATCGAAAAAGGCAGGTGCAGGAGATCTACAGGTGTAGAGTACTCACATCGTCAGACGAGGTCGGGTAGTGCGTCGACTCTTCTCCATCGCTTCACGAAACCATGACGACAACGGTCGGTGACGGGGAGAAGATTGGCGGCAATGACACAAACGAGGATAGGGAAGAGTGGGGAAACAGAGCCGGAGGTAGCTGTTGAAATCGACAGGGAGCGGGCTGCCCTAACGACCCCCTTTGACGCGCGTTTCACGGCCGTTGTCTCCCTCCGTCATGTGCATGCCACGCCAGCACTGACAACAGGCCCCACCTGTCAGAAATGCTGTTAGATGTCTAAACACAGCCAGTTAGAGCTTTCTGTCACACATACCCCAAAAGTGGTTTTTATGTATCAAAAAACCCAAAGGTGATAGATTTTTAACAAGATCGTCTCAAATATGGTAGTTTTGCGTCATTTTCTCGTTAGCCTCTGGTGGTTCATTAGGTTTGACGGATTCCGTGTCGATCTTGACTGCCAGGATGTTCCGAAGATCTTGTCGCGATGAGCTCGGGGTTGTGAGATTCTCTCGTATGGTCTTAAACAGCTATGCCACACTGTGGTACTTGGCATGGTTGGCCTAGCCAACTTGGTTTAACTTCAGATTCACAACGTACCAGGGACACACGGGCAGCAACAAACCTGCAGCTGCAAGCTACCCGCGGGGAACAACATGTCCAGGGAGGAGCTCCGGGCGAAGACGACGGACGTGCTGCTGGAGTTCAAGGACGAGGGAGCCCGGGGTAGCACCGTCGAGAGGCGCACGCGAGCAGGGGATGACGACGACAGGGGACCCGAGGAGGAGGGTGACGTACAACAGCGGGGCTGCGCAGGCGGAGCTCCCGGGCATAGGCGGGGGCGTTCATGGGAGAGCCGCTGGCGAGGTCGGAGTGGCCAGGCTTGAAGAGGGGTCGTCGCGACACCGGCGGGAGGACGTCGCAGCGGACCTGATGGGCGATGATGAGGTGCAGACGACGCTGGGCGGCGACCTTGGGTCCGGGGCGCAGGCCAGTCTTGGAAGGGCGTCAAGGCTGGGTACATGGAGGCGCGACGAGGCAGGGGCGGAGGGGGTCGGGCTCGCAGGAGGATCTCCGGGCAGCGGTGGCGGCCGCGGATCGAGGCGGCTCGACGGAGTCGCAAGAGGTGAGCGACGGCAGCGGCCGAGCTCGGGGGAGACGGCGAGGGAGAGGAGGACGGTGACAGGGAGAGGCCGAGAGGGCGGCGAGGAGCGTCGGGGAGGGAAGCTGGCGATGGCGGTGCTCCGGGGTTGCGAGGAGGAACTATTCGATAGAGGTAGCAAGGTCAGGTGGTTCGTGAGGGAGAGGTGGCGTGCGGGGAACGCGGAGGGGAGAGACAAGGGAGTGGGTCCACTAGGTGGGGCCAGGAGCGGGGTGCGGGCGGATGGAGCGGGCTGCGTCCGCATGCGTTACGATGGGTATCGTGTGCGGGATGGTGGGGCCAAGCTGCTGGCGCGGCATGTGTTGTGTGTGGTTGGTGTGCGCTGCGTGCTGTGGTGGTGTGTGGCCTGGGCGGGACGTGTCGCGGTGTGTTGGCTAGGTTGGTTCGGGGTGTTGGAACACCCCTGCCGGTTGGCCGGTTCCGAAGCTGCTTTACATCCGAGAAAAAAACTAGTAGAAGGCACACAGAGTATATAAATAGATGACACAGGAAACAAAGGGGAATTTTATTAAACTTTCTCTCGGTAAGCTCACGTATAATGATTGTTCCTCTATTTATAGACTAAAGGGGGATACGATACCCACATGGGTCAACCCTAGCCTGGTAGAGGCCACACCGAGTGGGCCTCTACCGGCCCAGTTTCCCAACACTCCCCCTGGGTATCCTATCTGTATAACCATGGCTTAAAACTCCGAAAAACCCAGTGGGAAAAATATGGATAAATGCACACGATATACTTCTTGCTATGTTGCACGAATTGCTTCATTAAAAACCTCATGTGAGAAACTTCATAAAAACTCACTAAGGGAAAAAGAGTACAATTCACTTAACTATAAAGTTAAGCACTCAATCATCGGAATCAAGATTTCAGCGACGAGTTTGTGAAGATTCTCCCCCTGAACCTTGCATCTCCCTAAGTCTCATCATGCCGATCCCATGGACACATCTCTCGAAAGAAGATGCTGGTAATGATTTAGTGAACAAATCAGCGAGATTTTCACACGACTTAGTATGCAAGACTTTCACTTCGTTCATTTTTTGCAGTTCATGTGCATAGAAGAACTTGGGGTTTATATGCTTTGTGAGATTGCTCTTCACATAACCCGTCTAGACTTGTGCAACACAAGCGGCATTATCTTTATAGATAATTGTTGGGGTTTGTACGGTGTTCAGTCCACATGACATCTGGATGTGGCTGACTACTCGTCGAAGCCATACACATTCTCGTGATGCTTCATATAATGTTATTATTTCTGAGTGGTTCGTCGAAGTTGACACAAGAGTTTGCTTAGACGATTTCCCGGAAATTGTTGTTCCACCACAAAGGAAAACATATCCAGTCTGCGACTTGGATGTATGCGGGTCCGAAAGGTACCCAGCATCTGCATAGCCTACAACAGATAGGTCTTGGTTCTTTTGGTAAAACAAGCCAAGGTCCTTTGTCCCTTGTATGTACCTAAAGATGTCCTTAACGCCTTTTCAATGCCTCTTGGTAGGCTCAGAACTGTACCTTGCAAGCAAATTGACGGCGAATGCAATATCTGGCCGTGTACAATTTGCGAGGTACATAAGTGCGCCAACTTCACTTAAGTAGGGGAATTCCGGTCCCAGAATTTCCTCCCCCTCTTCTTTAGGCCTGAACGGGTCCTTGTCTTGCTGCAAAGATCTTCCAACCATCGGGGTCTTAGAAGGATATGCCTTTTCAAACCCAAATCGTTCCAACACCTTCTGGGTGTAGGCCGACTGGTGAACTAGAATCCCAGTAGGGGAATGCTCAAGTTGCAGACCGAGGCAGAACTTGGTTTTGCCTAAGTATTTCATTTTGAATTTCGACATCAGGTAGGAACTCGCTTCCTCAATATCGTCAGGTGTACCGATTATATTCAAATCGTCCACATACACCGAGATAATACATAAACCATCCTGGGATCTCCGTATAAAAACACATGGGCAATCTTCATTGCTCGCGTAGCCCTTCTGATGAAGGAAATCGCTTAAATGATTATACCACATCCTACCTGACTGTTTTAGTCCATACAATGACTTCTTAAGCTGAACACTGTATAAGCTCCTGTTTGCTCTATCCTGGTTCGGGACAGGGATACCTTCTGGTACTTTCATGTATATGTCTGAATCCAAGTTACCATATAGGTAAGCGGTGACAACATCCATTAGTTTCATTTTTAAGTCCATGTTTACTTCTATTGAGATCAAGTATCTAAAGGTAATTCCATCCATGACTGGGGAGTAAGTTTCCTCAAAGTCGACACCTGGTCGCTGAGTGAAACCTTGAGCAACGAGCCTTGCTTTGTACCTTACTACATTATTCTCGTTTCTCTTTCGAACAAAAACCCACTTATGGCCAACGGGGCGAATGTGGGGAGGAGTTAGACAAACTGGTCCAAATACCTCTCTTTTGTTTAACGATAATAATTCAGCAGTAATTGCCTTCTGCCAATCTTTCCAATCTGACCTTTTCTTGCAATCAGCGAGCGTGTTAGGCTCAGGGTCAAGATCTATGATTGAGGAAATTTTCTTGGCAAAATTAACGTTGACATTTGCCATGGCTCGGTTGTATGACTCGCCTGAATTAACATAGTTAATGGCCATTTCGTCATGGTGTGCATCAGGCACATCCTCTTGCTCCACCGGATTTCCCAATCCAGGAGCTAGGTCCTTTAGCTTTCCCGCTCCGATGTATGCGCACACAACTTCGTTGGGTATTTATGATATAGGAAAGTTCAAGTCCGGAATTTGCACTGAAATATCCGTACTTGTGCCAGGTCTCAACTGGATCCCCTCAACAGGGGCAGACTGTAATAAATCTCTCTTGTCCTTTTTCTTCGGGCGTCCCCGGGTACTTGGGATTTGAGAAACCAGAATCCGCGTCCTCTTAGGCCTTGGAGCAGGAGCGGGTATACCATCATTTTTCTTTGGTATTTCAACCCTTTCCGGTGCATTGCGTGCATGCACATGCGACTTTGTCATAGTCTTTAAATCACTAAAATGATCGGGCAGTTGATTCGCTAGGGAGTGCAAATCTAGTATCTTTTGGACTTCTCTATTAGTCTCAACAGTGCACGGGTCATGAGCGTGGATCCCCGTGGCTTTCCACGTGATATCTCGACTTTTGTCATCCAGGGGTTGATTACCTCCCCCCAAAGTCGAAAAAAGATCCTCATCAAAAATGCAACAAGAAGCGGGCCGTGTGATGTCACCGTCAAGGGGTCCAAGAACCTGATTATGGACACAGTCTCATAACCAACGTATATCCCCGACTTACGGAGCGGTCCCATTGTTGATCGCTGGGGTGGTGGTATAGGTACATATACCTGGCAGCCGAACCTACGTAGGTGGGAAATTTTCGGTGCCGACCCTTGTGCAAGTTGGATGGGAGAGTGGATGTTGTAGGCCGATGGTCGAAAGTTGATGAGATTAGCGGCGTGTAACACCGCGTGTCCCCAACATGTAGTTGGTAAATTACAACCCTGAAGGAGTGGTCTGGCAATGAATTTAATCCTTTTAATCAATGCCTCCGCAAGTCCATTTTGAGTGTGGACATGCGGTACGGAGTGCTCAAGTTTGATTCCAGTTGCCATGCAATAATCATCGAATGCCTTTGAAGTAAATTCTCCGGCATTGTCCATTCGAATAGACTTTAAACGATAATCAGGGAATTTATTCCTTATTTGTATATCTGGGAGATCAACTTTGCAAAAGCATGGTTCCTTGTTGACAGCAGGCAAACATTGGACCATTTAGGGGAAGCATCGATGAGCACCATGAAGTACCGAAACGGCCCCGAGAGGGGCTGAATTGGACCACATATATCCCCTTGAATACGTTCCAAGAACGTGGGGAGTTCATCCTTCACCTTTAGGGGGGACGGTCTAATGATCAATTTCCCCGTAGCGTATGCGGAGCACACGAAATCATCGGGATTCGGGAAATTTTTCACATTAACATTATGACCATTCGAGTTGTTAATTATATTTCTCATCATCCTAAGACCGGGGTGACCTAACCTATCATGCCAAAGGCAGAATAGTTCGGAGCTTCTAAAGACAGTCTTAAGGGTAGTGTAAATAGGTGGTGCTACTATCTTAGTGTAGTACAGCCCAGTAGCTAATGAAGGGGGTCTTTCGACAACATGTTTTCCATTTTCGTCGCGCTTGGTAATGAGTAGGAACTCCTTTCCATTCTCATCATCATCGGTTTCGACATGGAAACCATTTGCGCGGATGTCTCTAAAACTTAAGAGAGTACGAGTCGACTCCGGATACAACAATGCCTCTTCAATGATCAGAGTTGTTCCATTTGGGAGTATGATAGTTGCTCTTCCGGAGCCAAGTACATTCGGACCGCAGCCGGCGATCGTCATTATGTTACCAGGGTTTTTGGTAATGGACTCAAAATACTTTGTTTCTCTCAAGATGGTATTTGTGGTGCCGCTATCAGCAAGGCACGTTTCCTCCATTTGGGCGCCACACACGTTCTAAAATATAGTGCCTAATTGATATAATGGAGCGAGGAAGATGCTACATCAAGTAAGTAAAACACATAAACATTTCAGAACATCACATAACCAAATAATGGAATAAATGAATGAAATAAATGTCATCCAATCGCGAAAAACAAATAAATGTTATGCTCTCATAGAGCTTACAACCATATCGAAAAATTGTATCTGATTATTTGCGGAAAAGAAATCATCACAATAAAAAGGAGCTCAGGTGGATTATGCAAATAAACCATCAAGCTCAGCCTGTATCTCAAGGTCAGTGAGCTTCTATTCGTTGGCTATCATCATCAAGGCAGCGGAGATGTCTAGCTGGGGCGGGGGGGGGGCACAACGTGCTCAACCTCCATGGGCACAGCAACATTTGTGGGAACCGCCGAGGGTGCTGCCACTTGTGCTACGTCCTGCGCCACTACGGGCGCGACGTTACAAAGCGCCCGCTCAGGCGCCAGTGGTGCCTCAACCTGGACAAGGTGCGCCTCGCGCGCCTTCTTGTTGGCCTTGAGCGCGTCCACGACGTGTTTAGGGTCCAAACACTGCCTGGAGAAGTGAGTCTTGGAGCCACAGCGGAAGCAGTCCTGGGACCTTGCCTCCCCCTTGCCCGCCTTGCGTTGCTTGGCCGGGTTGGAGGAGTTAGGGCCCTTCTTGCCCTTCTTGCCTCTCTTCTTGTGGATGGGCTTGCGCACCTTGTAGGCACCGGCATTAGCCTCATGACTTGGGCCCCCCGCGAAAGGTTGCGCGGAGAAGTTCTTTTTCAGAACATTATCCTGCGCCTCGGCCACCTGGAGAGCATCAATAAGCGCTGCATATTCCGTGAATCCTTCCTGGCGAAAGTTTCGCGAGGACTGGATGTTGTCCGGATGGAATGTGGAGAGGGTTTTGTCTATCTTCTGCTGATCGGTGGTACTTTTCCCACACAGCTGAAAAATGGTACAAATCCGGTGCAACCTGGAGTTGTACTCTCCCACCGTCTTGAAGTCCGCAAACCTCAGACGAATCCAATCTGCCTCCGCCTGTGGCTGAATGGTGTACTTCAGCCTAGAGAACCGCTTGTTGAGGGCGGTCCAGAAGCACTTCGTTCTGCCATGTACTCATTCTTAAGAGTCTCACACATGTGATGGCGGAGGAAGTGCAGGGCTTTGGCGTTATCCGCCGGGATGGTTTTGCTGGGGGCCGTCGGGGTCCCCTCAATCAAAGCATCCTTCACAATTTACAAAAAGAATAAAGAAAAATAATATTCTTTATTGATAAATATATAATCTTTATTACAAATGAATAAAGTAAAGATTACAAGAATTATAAAAGAAAAATTACAAAAGAACAAGAAAGTTACAATTGTATATCTACTAATTATCCTATATCTAAAACTACACTAAATCTTCATCTTTATCTTTGTACCTGCAAAACAAAGATTAAATAGAAAACAAAATAGGATCAGTGTTAGTATATTTCTCTCAGATATGTCAGTGAGGTGCACTTGACAATCTCATCATTGAGAAATGTGGAAAAAGGGGCAAGTTTCACCAATATGAAAGATTTCATCTTTCATAAATTCAAGCCAGAATGTACATGACAGCCAAAAGGGACCAATTCACCAGCCAGGGTAAAAGTAGATTGGTAATAGTAAGTTCAAACTTTCTGAACTTATCCACATGTGCATAGCAGGCACACAAGCTGCACACAAACAAGCATGTAGATGGTGTGTTGTCGACCACACAAGCACATCCAGCAACACAAAACCACAACACAGCCGTGGAGAAGCACCTCAGTGCATCACTCCACTACACAACACACTAGCACAGCCAGGGTGAACAACAACCAAACCAAGAACAGCAGCCAAAACCAATCACCCAGGTCAACCCAAACATCACCAGGATGATGACATAAGGAGGGGGATGGATCTGGTGGACAGCAAGGCCAAGCCCAAGAGCTAGGAGGAGCAGGCAAGCTCAAGAGCAAGCTCAGGAGCACAACAAAAGCAGATCAAGATCCAGATCAAGATCAAGATCATCATCAATCTACTACATCCACATCAGAATCTATGGTGAGCCTCATAAAACCATCACATGATTTCATCATATATCTAAATAAAAGCATGTGCTGTTTTATGAGATAATCTCTCAATAATCACCCAAGAGGAGTGCATCTATCCTAGAGATTTCAAGTATAAGGATAAGAAATCAAGCTCAACCACAAGCACTAAACCCTCAGACCAGCATCACTGGGTTCAGTGTTATTTTTTACAACTTAGATCATTTTCATTTGATCTTAACAGATCAGGGCACATCTCTCAGAGAGAGAGAGAGAGAGTAGCACCTCTAAATCTATAAGTTTCAAACAAACTATTGCCAACTAACTAGGAATTACATCCTAGAGCCTCAGACTAACATCATAGGCAGGAAAGTTAATAAAAGCTTCCATATCATCTTATTAGATTTAATCACAAGCTTAATCAAGCTAAGCCCAGAAATAAAATTCAAATCACTTGTGTGCCAGAATACAATGGTATCACAAGGACAAGGTCTTAATGAGCAAAAACCAATCTTTACTTAGCTTCCACAGATAAAAAGGGACAACCACTACATATCATTTTCTTGAAGCCAAGTGCCAGGAATCAACATTAAAATGAATCTTTACATCCACAGAAAATCATTACATGTAATGATTTGATTCAGAGTGTATAATCTCAAACAAGCCCACATTATAATTGCAGTAAGCAACTACTGAGAAAAATATACTATCAGTACAAGTATTTTGACAGTAGAGAAACTTCTGAGACCAAACAACATAATCCAATCAAGGATTTCATTGAAACACTAGCATGGATCATGGTGGATTAGCACTAGAATTAATTTGACAGGAAACTAGTATCATCAAAGCCTCTATCAATCATTAACCAAAATAGACAATCATTTCCCATGATCAGATATGAACAATACTAGATCTAAAGCATCATAGATATGATCAAGAGGGGGTTATGAACCCTAATCAGAGCAAGAACTCTAATCCAGAGATGAACTCAACCAGCACATAGTCACTTGGCATGAAAGCCACTAGATACACAAAGAGAATCATGGCAGTAGCATGGACAAACACCACAGGGACAACTTACCCAAGGTCCTCGCTGATGAATTGAAGAGGAAGCAGAGGGGCGAACCAGCAATGACATAGGGAGCACCAGGAGGCGCAGCACACCTGCCACGACGGCGGCCACAGGAGAGCACGAGACTAGCACACCACCGCAGGCGGGATCGCGGCGGCGGCGACAGCATCTCTTCCGAACCCTAGGATTCAGAAATGGGGTGGAACTGACCACGGGGAAGCCCCAGAGTCAAATCCAAGTGGATAAAACGAAAGAACGTCATCGACAACCCCAACTCGCACCACGGCGGCAGCCAGAATGGCCGACGACGGCAGGAATCGACGATGGCGGCATCGCCGGCCACGGGGTCGAGTCAGAGGAGGAGGGGATAAGGTCGAGGGAGCGAAGGGAGGCAAAGTGGGCTGGGTGGGCCAAAACCCTTCGGGGTTATCTTTTGACCCTGCCCTTTTGGGCCACCCTGGCCCAATAAGCCCAAGGGGCCAGCCCAAGTTGCTTAATAAATCTTTTTGATCAAATGGAAAAGACCAAAATACCCGTGACCTCAATAAAATTATAGAAAATACAAATAAAAGTCCAAAAATTATAAATAAAATATTTTTGGATTCACAATAATCCACTCTGTTCAAATAAAATAAAAAAAGTTTTGAACACTTAAACTTTTATAAGAAATTTGTAATTTATATATTCCTTATGGAATTTTACAAAATTATTGAAAAGTGATAAAAATAAATAAAAAATCACTTTCATTATTTATTAATATTATAGTATTTTCGGAAAATACTAAATAAATATTTAATAATAAATTTTAATGTATAATGAATAATTCCTAAAATAATTATTAAATCAATAAAATTGAAATAAAACGGGAAATAAAATAAAATAATTCAATATATGCAATAAATATAAAAAGCTAATATTTATAAATGCTTTATTAAAAGGCACCTTATATAGGGAAAATGCATATAGAATTAAAGAATGCATTACATTATTTGCATAATCATTTTGCTTCTTTAAATATTGTCCTTACCAGACAATAATGATGTTTTTGTAGAACTAGAAGCTCAAGGTCCAGTGCAAGCATCAGACTTCACTACGTTGCCATCACAAGGCAACTTCATCACTTGCTCATGTCCTTTGAAGAGTCTTTATCAAAGTATTTGCAAATTGTGTGTTATCATATATGCTATAAAAGAAATAAAATATTATTTTCGTAAACAAAGAAATCATAGATATCATCCTAAGTGGTGATATAATGGAGCAATAGAACTTAGAGTTCTAACTGCAACAATGATGATCAAATAGGGACTTAATAACCCCTGAAATCAGTGATTCTAGCACCGTATATTACGCGTTAGCCATGAGATTTGGAATGGGACAGAGAAGTCAGCTGTATCATCTTCCTCTCGCATGAAGCCGGATGTGTAGGTCGTGGCTGTTATCCTCATAGCGTGCATATTAATTGGTAATTCGTAGAGGATATGCAGCATATGGGTGGGAACCCTCATCGTCCCACGATAGTTCTGGCATCTAACGGTTTGTACAAACCATTGTCGTAATTCATTATGTGGGCATGGTGCACACCAAGGAGACATCTTGAGGTCATGAAGGGGCAGTGATTGGCTTGGACCAACTACTGGGCCCCACATCATGGAATTGTGGACGGGAAAGTACACCCGGTTGTGCAACAAGGAGTTGATATCTCATGGGTAAAGTAACGCACCTCTGCAGAGTGTAAGAACTGTAACTTGTTACTCCCTGTTCCGGGAAGGAGCTACGAACGCGGTAGGAAAGGAACTCCATGAAAGTTCTGGTCAACCAGTGAAGGCTGATTGTCATAGTTTTTTGGAATAAAATCAACCTTTGAAGAAAGATTTAGAAAAACTGCATAGTGCCAAGGATTTATAATCCGAGGTAGTAGTTAGAGCATCAAACTTCCCACCTTGCATATAATGAACTTGTTGGGTAACGCTGTTACACATCCTTTCCTTTGATCCCTTGCTTAGACTCTGAGGATCCCGAAGACGTGCCAATGTATGCAGCCGAATGCCAAGAAGACGTGTTCTACGAGGAACCTGATCTATCCGGAGGAGTTGAAGGCGTGGACTACGAGATCCGCTACGGTGTCGATGAGAACGAGTCCAGTTAAGTGTCTAGTTAGTAGTAACTAACGGAGCCGAGCAGCATAAACTCTATAGAATAAGCTGTTGAGCCCCACTCCTAGTCGGAGTTGTTACTTTTAAATTTCTGCTGAACATCTTATATTTTGGTTTGTAAGTTGGATCTTTTGGAAGTCTTGAACTTCCGGTATTGTAATAATAATAATGTGTGTACTTTTGTAATATGGACCCGCAATGTTTCTGTTGTACCACTCCGAGGGATGTGATATTTACAGAACGGTGTTCTGTGGATGTCATGTCAACGACTATAGTGTACTACACATGCAGTGGTATGCTGGGTCACCGCAGTTGGTATCAGAGCGAATTGCTTTGACCTTAGGTTGGAAACCTAGTAAATGGTATTACCTGTAGGAGATTTGGCAATGATAAAGAATTCTCTAAAAGTAATATAATGGGTATTCAACTAAGAATATTTCGTTATATATTTTAGTGCGATAATTCTTTGTTATGATGCAATATATCATTGGATACTAATCAAAATTATTTTTCTGATATACAGAGATATGGCACCAAAGTTTCCAAAACAGACTTTGGTAAGGAAAGAGGAGACTCTTGATGATTATCAAGGATCATTTACAGACCAACTTCGTCAACTTTTAAAGCTCTTTAATTGTCCCACTAGAATTCCAGTGAACACTATCACTTATCTTGATGGCCGGATGTTATCCAAGTATCGTGTGAGTATCCAACTTACAGAGAAGCTTGGATTATATCACGATCTACCCATAGGATAAGGTAGGAGTCATTTAGCTGCCTATCATGTTGCTGTTGTAGAGGCGATAGCTAATATCCGGGAGCAGAAAACTAAGGAGTTAGAAGGTAGCACATTCTCCGTGATACCTCATGATTCTATAGACTCAGAGCCTATACCGGATCATCTTACTTTGGTTAAGAAGCATCCTAAGTTAGCTTCCAAGTTTATGGATAGATACCGGACACTCGTTGCATCTTTTTATAAGACTCATCAAGTGATTGTCAAAGACAAAAATGACATGTTAGAGGATATAACTGATCCGGAAAGGAGGAAGCAGTTAGCATTCCAGCTAGAGAAAGAAGCAGGTAGTAGTGCAACACCTATCTTTAAATATATACCGATAGATCCGGAATCTTTTACACCATATCCTTATTCACCAAGACCTAAACCTACACATGATCCTACTATCGATATGCGGTATGCAGTACCACAGGGGTCAGAGGATGGTTCTGACTCAGAACTTCCTATTGAGAATTCAGATGGTTGGAGGATGGGATCATATAATGGATCTCATGAACACCAGATATCCGCATATGGTTCTGACAGAAATGTTGGACAATCCAGTTGGATGGGTGCAAGAATAAACCCTAATAATATAAGTAGTAATACCATGTCAATAGATGATCAGGATGAAGAAGAAGATCCTGAAGAGAGAGTGTTTGAATCATCAACATCTTCTCAAAGCCCAGGGAATATACATTATCCAGTATTCAATTATCTTGTCCACGAGAGCACCTGGGGAGCAGCAGGATCTGCGTATCCTGTTGACAACTCTAGAGATGAAGCTCAGGAGATGCAGGCTGGAGATAATGTTGAATATGTTTCTGAAGACTTTTCAGCTGAGCTGGAGGGAGTCGATGCGCTCAGGTTGAGTAATGACTCAACTCCTAACACTTCAGATACAGAGTATGTTCCTTCTGGAAGGCCATTTCTTCCACAAACTGTGTGACGGACAACACGTCATCACAGTTGGACATCAGGCATGTATGATGAGCGTAGTTACTACTAGAAAGAGACAAGTAGTCAACAGTATCAAGTACTGTGTATTGTACTTTAAGGAATAAGGGAGTGAGATGAATACGGTAGTTGTGAATATACCTATACGGTATATGTTGTAAGAACTTTGTATCATTGTGATATTATGTATAATATGTTAAATGCATATTTGGATTTTTTTGGATCTTCATTGTGTGACTAGTTCTGTGCGTAAAGTCGACCTCAGAACACATGTGCATGATGTAATTATGAGTATTCGCTTTATGTTGCAGGATTAGGGGGTCATGGATACAGGTGTAGAAATGTAAACTGAGCAGCAGCGGATGGAGCGTGAGGCCAAGGAAAAGGCCGATGCCGATATAGCAAATCAAGGAACATTACCACCACCACCACCAATGAGGCCGTTAATGGAGCAGAACTTTATGCAATGCATGCAAATGATGCAAGAGAACCAGAACAAGTTCATGGAAGAGCTGCTGGGGCGAGCAAATCAGAGGGCACCAGAAGGTGGAGGAGTGAGTTTATCTGATTTCCAGAATGCAAGACCGTTACCTTTTGCATCAGCTCCTAAACCAATGGATGCAGAAGACTGGCTAGCAGAGATAGAGAGGAAGCTGAAAACTGTGGGTTGCAATGATGAGGAAAAATTGAGGTATGCAACTCATTTGCTGACTGGACCTACAGCATCTTGGTGGGAAAATAAGTAAGCCATGCAACAACCAGGAAGGGAGTTTACCTGGGAGGAGTTCAAGCAGAGATTCTGTGAATATCATGTTCCGGAAAGCGTCATGGAGTTGAAGCGGAGAGAATTCGAGGAGCTTCAGCAAGGATATACTAGTGTCATGAACTACATCCGAAAGTTTAGCCAACTATCTCGTTATGCCGAGGAGGATGTCAACACCGAAGAGAAGCGGAAGAAGCATTTCTTGCATGGATTAAATCCATTTGTGAAGATGCAGCTAAGGTTAGCCAATAAGCAAACTTATCAGCAGTTGTTGGATGCAGCCATTACTTTTGAAGATGACTATAAGAATGTCCAAGAGGATCGGAGGAAGAGATCCAAGAAGGAAACCAAGAGAATTCAGGCAAGCAAACCTAAACCTAATCTGGAGTTCAAACCTCGGAATAGGAATTATGGCAACAACAACAATAATAACAATAACAAGGGTAGTGGAGGAAATCAAACTAATCTGAGAAGGAATGTTATCTGTAACAACTGTGGAATTCCAGGGCATTTCTAGAGGGAGTGCAAAAAGCCTGTAGTGATCTGTTATGGTTGTGGCCAGAAGGGGCATATCAAGCTAGATTGTCCGAGCAAACCACCAAGAGGATGGCCTACCAAGGGAGGAGGACAAGACAGTGGAGGAAATGGACAACCCAATAAAGGAGGAAACAATGGCAAGAACAACAATGGCAAGAGAAACCGACCTACTGGGAAATTGAACTGTGCAACCCTCGAGGAGGTGGATAATTCGGAGCATGCAGTAATAGGTACGCTCAATATCCTTACCAATCCCGGCAAAGTTCTATTTGATACTGGTGCAACTACTTCATTCATTTCTGAAGAATTTTGTGATAAGTTCGGGATTAGAAGGGCAGCGTTAGAACATATTTCGCAGACCTTTATGTGATTCCTTTGAAGGGAATTGCAGTAGTGCTGGGGATGGATTGGATGATGGAACACGGAGCTCAGATTAATTGTGAGGAGAAAACTATCTCAATCAAAACTCCAAGTGGAGCAAGGATAGTTTACCAGGCAGATAAACATAGTCATATCATGGTGGATCTACAATTGAATTCAATGAAAGAAGTTAAATTAGAAGAAATTCCTGTAGTTAATGAATTCCAAGATGTTTTTCCAATGGAATTACCAGGAATGCCACCAGACTGGGAGATAGAGTTCACCATTGACCTAATACCTGGTACAGCACCAATAGCTCAAGCACCCTATAAAATGGGACCCAAAGAGTTGAAAGAACTCAAGGAGCAAATTGATGAGTTAGCAAGAAAAGGATTTATACAGGAAAGTGTATCTCCATGGGGAACACCAGTAATCTTTGTGGATAAGAGAGATGGTGGAAGACGGATGTGTGGTGATTATAGAAATCTAAACAACGTGACTATTAAGAATAAGTATCCTTTACCAAGAATTCAAGATTTGTTTGATCAAGTGAAAGGAGCTGGAGTATTTTCAAAGATCGATTTAAGATCTGGATACCATCAAATAAAAATCAAGCCGGAAGATGTTCCAAAAACAACATTTGTCTCAAGATATGGACACCATGAGTATCTGGTAATACCATTTGGTTTGACCAATGCACCGGCAATATTCATGAATCTGATGAACAAGATTTTCATGCCATATTTGGATAAGTTTGTCATCGTCTTTATTGATGATATTCTGATATATTCCAAGGATAAGGAAGAGCATGCTGACCATTTGAGAATAGCATTGCAGACTTTAATAGAACATAAGCTTTATGCTAAGTTTAGTAAGTGTGAGTTCTGGTTAGATGAGGTAGAATTCCTCGGTCATGTGATCAGTAAGGATGGAATTGTTGTGTAAGATCCTCCCTTTATAAAGGAAAAGGATCACTGTGATTGCAATGCTAGTCCCTGGATCAATGCTAGCATCCACAGTTTAAGATGAAGTACACAGATACAAAGGTCATTTATTACAACCATTCCAGAGATAAACATAGTCTTTACAACTCCAAGGCCACAAGCCTAATACAAGAGTTTGAATAAGTAAATAAATAAAAGTATTCATCTTCATGTGCCACAGGCAAACATGTTAAGTGTAGACTCATGACACCTAATCCTCATCAGAGTAACCTGCAACATCACAAGTTACAGCCACAGTGGGTCAATACTTTGGAATAGTATTGGCAAGTGATACCTTAGTAAATTTTAAGTGGACTAGATACTATATGCAATTTGGCTAAGTGTAGCTTAGGCTTGCTTTGCTCAAAAATAGGTTTTGCCTATTAGTTGAAAACACTAAGTTTTTCTTTGTCAAAAACTTTTCCCAAGGAACCACCAATAGACATTGGGGTCCTTCACCCTTGTTCAACCACAAATTTTACTTAGAAATTGGGATGAGGAGATTCTTGATAGCTTCCATGTCTTGATGCTCAAGCTGTCCATTACCATGGACTTGGCTAAGTACTTAGATTTTTCCATCTGCAGAGGTTGTGCACTTTCCCCACCAGACTTGGTTTCACCAAGACAGGACCTTTCAGAAGCATTCCATTAGACAAAATGGACGCTCCAACCTACCATTCCCACTACCACCAACTGTCCAAATGGCTAAGTTCTAGCAACTTATGTGATCCAGGCAGAGCCCATAATGCCAAGTGGCTGCACTAGAAGCTTCTTAACACTTGGCCTCTAAAATCTCTTTGTTCCTGGGTGGCTTACCACAAGTGAGATACACAAGGTAAACCATAGAAATGGGCCTTGTGTAACCACTCAACATAAACCAATCCTTCCATTCCACCCAGGTGTTTCATTAACTTGGTTGTTTTATTAGGCAAAACACAAGTCCAAAGACTTAGAAATATTTTCATCATAGCATGTATATTTCACCAACCCTTGTTTGCTACTAGCTAGGCTAAGCATGGCATAGGTAGTAACTTAACTTAGAGATTCCCTAGCCATTCTACAACTACTTAGGATTTCCCAACATGGCATATAAGCAAAATAATGACATGCAAGACTTAGCAAAATAGTTCTAATGCTTAGTATAAAACATAGGGATAGATATATTCATGAAGTACCACTTGCCTTGGTAGTTTGGAGAGTAGTTACACTCTTCACAATCACAATCACTAGCACCAAAATCTACACAAAGAATTGTAGCAACAAATTACACACAAAACATATACAATCAAAAATATATGCATGCATGCAAGATGTTATGTGATGATTTTTAAAACTCAACAAAGCAAGAAAACAGTACTGATTCAATAACAAGTAAAAAACTTGCCAAACAACCATTATTTTAAACCCTAAATTATTTCCTAAACATTTCATATACTCAATTTAGTCCTACACAAGTTTCTGCAAATAAAACCTTTTTAACAGAAGCAAAACATTAAACACATTGCATATTTAGAAAGAGCTTGCTCTCCTGATTCCAATGGTATAAAATTTGTCAAATTCTAACGTGGGGATCAAAAGTTATAGCCAAATCAAATTCAATCTTTAATCAGATTCAAATCCTGTTTTAAATCTAAACTCTAGCCACGCGGCAGCGTCTGATTGGACGGTACCGCTTCACACCGGATCACGCTCGGCTACCGTTGGATCTAACTAAACACGCACGGCTCAGATCTAAACTTACCTCTTCGTCACAGATCTAATCTCACACGTTAGATCTAAATCCTACGGCCCTAATCTAAGCCGACCACGACAGGCGGCGCTAGCGGCAGCTCTTGGCGGCCGAGCTGGCGCGGACCTCTGGTCATCCTAGGGTCGTCGGAGGGCTTACCAGAACCGTGGCGGCGTCTTGATGCTCAACTTTGGCGGCTTGGCAAGGGGCGCACGAAGTGGGCTGCTGGAGCTCGTCGGAGTTGCGGGCGGCGTCGGGTTCGAGTAGACGGCGACGCTGGAGACGCTCCTAGTCTCCCTAGCACAAACAAGCGGCACCAGATGATGCACAAGACAGTGGCGAACAACTTCGTGTGAGTCAGAGGCGAAGGGGCGCAAAGGGCTTACAGAATTTGGTCGCCGGAGTCGAGGTTGTCGTCGGGATCTTGTGGTGTCGAACGGAACCAACGACTGAAGCGATCTGAGACAAACCCAGTGGGGTCAGGAGGTGTGCAAAGAAGCGGTGAAGCGGCTCGTATGAACCAGAGGGGAAGGGGCGCACGGGGCTCACCGGAATCGATCGCCGGAGTGAGCTCTGTCTGCAGCGGTGTGAGGATGATTGCGGGCAGCCTGGTGGCGGAGAGGTGGTGCTAAGTGAGGGGAAATGGTCGCAGAGAGGTGGGGGTTAAGTAGGCGGAGCAGGGGCGAGAATCTCGCGAGCAATCAACGCCAATTAAGCGCATTTGCATCGGGGAAGAAACGGCCACGGCGAGCAGGTCTCCAGCGCGAGATTGACGATGAGCATGACGTGGCAGTGGGTCTACCTTTCAGCGAACAAAACAGAGAGGGGGTGGGTTCCTGGCGTCAGTCTCTCGGCGAGTTAAATGCAGTGAGAAGGAGAGAGGAGAACCCGGTGGGCTTGGTGGCTGCTTTGCTCTTTCTTTTCTCTTTTTCCTTTTTCTAAATCGATTTTCTGGTATGATTTTCAATCAAATTCAAAGGCATTTGAATTTCAAATCTTTTCTGGATTTTTGTAAAGTGTAACTATCATACTTTTGGGCATAAAATCATGTGGCCTATCTATACTTGCTTGGTCCCTTTGAATAATCAAAATAAATAGTGCTATAGCACTTGATTGAAAAATGTTTTGAAGATGGTTTTGAAACCATATTTGTATTGTAAATTTTTGTCCAACTCTACATACAATCTAAATAATAAGGAAGCAAACAAGGCTTGGTTCAAAACACTTATGTTCTCAATTGAGAGTAGCATTTGATAAATGTTTGCTCACATAAAATAATAGCACCAAGTGTTGCTGTTTTCTTGAAATGAGTTGGAAAATGATCCCTAAATTACATGCATGTATGATATGCAATCTTTGAAATCATGATTTTAGGGATGTTACAAATCTAACCCCCTTAAGGTGAATCTCGCCCTCGAGATTCGGGTTGGCTAGCAAATAGGTGAGGGTGGTCTTTCCGAAGATCATCTTCTCTTTCCCATGTTGCTTCTTCTTCGGAATGATGGTTCCATTGGACTTTGCAAAACTTGATAGTCTTGGTCCGTGTGACTCTTTCTGCAGTCTCAAGAATCTTGATAGGTTTCTCTTCATAGGTGAGATCACTCTTCAACTGAACCTCCTCCAAAGGTATAGTATCTTTCAAAGAAGTTTCTTCCATTTCTGGATGACATTTCTTAAGTTGACTCACATGAAACACATTATGGACAGCTGACAGAGATTCTGGCAGTTCAGTTTCATAGGAAACTTCTCCTTTACGACTCAGAATCTTGAATGGTCCAACATATCTTGGTGCAAATTTTCCTTTGACTCCAAACCTCTTCACTCCATGAAGTGGTGACACTCTAAGATAAGCTCTATCACCGACTTCGTAGGTGACTTCTCTACGCTTAGGATCCGCGTAGCTTTTCTGTCGGGACTGTGCTATCTTCAACCTGTCCTTAACTAACTTGACTTTCTCTTTGGCTTCTTTGATGAGATCTGGTCCGAATAAACTTCTTTCTCCCACACCATTCCATAACAATGGGGTGGTGCACTTTCTTCCGTAGAGAAACTCAAATGGTGCCATCTCAATGCTGGCTTGATAGCTGTTATTATAAGAGAATTCTGCGTAAGGCAGACTTTCATCCCAACTGGCTCCATAGTCTAGGGCACATGCCCTTAACATGTCTTCAAGAATCTGATTGGTCCTTTCTGTTTGTCCATCAGTTTGAGGATGAAAAGCAGTACTGAATTCCAACCTCGTTCCCAATGACTCATGTAACTGTCTCCAAAAATGAGAAGTGAATTGAGTTCCCCTATCAGACACAATACTCTTGGGCACTCCATGTAGACATACAATTCTACTCATATAGATTTTGGCTAACTTAGCACTTGTGTAGGTTGTCTTCACGGGTATGAAATGAGCCACTTTAGTTAGGCGATCCACTACTACCCAAATAGAGTCGTATCCTGACCGGGTCCTTGGTAATCCGGTAATGAAATCCATACTAATCTTGTCCCACTTCCAATTAGGAATAGGTAGTGGTTGAAGCAAACCTACTGGTTTCTGATGTTCTGCTTTCACTCTACTACACACATCACACAAGGCAATATGTTCGGCGATGTCTTTCTTGAGATTATTCCACCAAAATCTTTCCTTCATGTCCATGTACATTTTGGTGTTACCCGGATGAATGGAATACGGTGAGTTGTGTGCTTCTTGCAAAATCAGTTTCCGAAGCTCCGGATCTTGTGGAACACAGATACGTTTCCCATGCCATAAAGTACCCTATTCGTCTTCATGGAACCCTTTGGCTTTTCCTTTGCCAATATTTTCTTTAATCTCTTCGATTTCCTTATCAATATTCTGGGCTTCTTTGATCTTGTCCAACAAAGTGGGTTGAACATCCAAAGTCATGAGATGTCCTTCAGGCACAATCTCCAATCTGAGTTTTCTAAATTGGGCACACAAATCATCTGGCAATTCTCCTTTGGTAAGGCCATTCACAAAAACCTTACGACTTAGAGCATCTGCTACAACATTTGCTTTACCGGGGTGGTATTACAAACTTAAGTCATAGTCCTTGATAAGTTCTAGTCATCTTATTTGTCTCATATTAATTTCCTTTTGGGTGAAGATATACTTCAAACTCTTGTGATCTGTGAACACTTCACAACGCTTTACCAAAAGATAGTGCCTCCATGTTTTGAGTGCATGGACAACAGAGGCTAACTCTAAATCATGAGTAGGATAGTTCACTTCATGAGTTTTGAGTTGTCTCGAGGCATACGCCACAACTTTTCCTTCTTTCATAAGTACTGCACCCAATCCATGATGAGATGCATCACAATATACTTGGAAATCTTTTTCCAAGTCTGGCAAACACAAGACTGGTGTTGTCACAAGTCTCTTCTTCAACTCCTGAAAGCTGAGTTCACAACCTTCCGTCCAAGCGAATTTCTTGTCTTTCTTTAGCAATTCAGTCATGGGTTTAGCTACCTTGGAGAAATTTTCAATGAACCTTCTGTAGTAACCTGCCAAGCCAAGGAAACTACGAACTTCTTTTACTGACTTGGGAGATTCCCATTCTGTCACAGCTGAAACTTTAGCAGGATCAACTGCTACACCATCCTTTGTCATAACATGTCCAAGAAATCCAACTTCATTCAACCAGAATTCACACTTGCTGAATTTGGCATAAAGTTTATGCTCTCTTAACTTCTCAAGTATCAAACGCAAATGTCCTTCATGCTCTTCTTTGCTCTTGGAGTAGACTAAAATGTCATCGATGAAAACGACAACAAACTTGTCAAGGAATTCCATGAACACCTTGTTCATCATATTCATGAAGTATGCTGGAGCATTGGTCAAACCAAATGGCATCACGGTATACTCATATAATCCATACCTTGTGGTGAAAGCTGTCTTAGGTATGTCTTGTTCTCTTATCTTGAGTTGAAAATAACCTGACCGGAGATCAATCTTTGGGAACACACAAGCTCCTTCTAGCTGATCAAACAAGTCATTGATTCTAGGCAAAGGGTATTTGTTCTTAATAGTCACCTCATTAAGTGAACGGTAATCTATGCATAACCTTTGACTTCTATCTTTCTTTTCCACGAACAAAACTGGGGCTCCCCAAGATGAAGAACTTGGTTGAATAAATCCTTTCTGCAACTGTTCTCCAAGTTGTTTCTTGAGTTCTTTCAGTTCATCAACTGACATCTTATATGGTCTCTTTGCTATTGGTCCAGACCCTGGTACCAAATCTATAAGAAACTCCACATCTCTATCTGGTGGCATTCCTGGCAATTCTTCCGGAAACACATCCGGATACTCACTCACGATTGGCACACTGTCTATGCTAACCCCGTTAAGAGAATTTAGCTTACTCCCTTTTGGCTCAAAATTAGACTTGAATTTAATCCGTTTTCTTTCCGGGGTTGTGAGTGCAACAGTACGATTAGCACAATCTAGTACTCCTTCATACTTAGTCATCCAATCCATTCCCAATATTACGTCCAGTCCTTGGGAATCTAGGATTATCAGACTCACTGGAAATTTATGCTTTCCAAACTCTATTACTAGATCCCGGCATCCAAGACTTACTATCATATCTCCACCCGGAGAACTAACTTTTATTGGACACCCAATGTTTTCAGTTGGAAACCCATTTCTATCAACAAATGCTTTTGATATGAATGAATGCGATGCTCCGGTATCAAAAAGAACAAATGCTGGAATAGAATTGAGTCTGAACTTACCAGCAACAGCATCAGGCTCCTCATAGACTTCCTCCACATTGATGTGGTTAACCTGTCCCTTCTGAAAAGGGTTGGGCTTGTTGGGTCCTTCAACTTTCTTTTCTGGGCATTCATTTGCATAATGCCCCATCTTCTTGCACTTGAAGCATTCAACCTGACTAATGTCCTTCTTGACAGACTGATTTTCACTTCCACTTCCATTACCACTGTGGTGGCTCTTGTATCCACCCTTGTGGTTTTTGTACTTGTCATTGTCATGAATACGGTGATGCTTGTTGTCATGACGGTTGTGGTTGTGGTGCTTGTTGAATTTCCCATGCTTGTGGGATCCTGAGCTTCCACTGTCATCATAATGGGATCGTTTGTGTGACGATCCCGAGCTGTGCTTGTCAGAGTGTTTCCTCTTCCTGCTTTCAACTTGCTTTATTTTGTTCTCCAAAATAGCAGCCTTGTCACAGAGAGACTGATAAGTGGGAACATAGGCCACAGCCAACTGCAGGTTCAGCTCATCATTCAACCCTTCGAGGAACTTTTCTTTCCTCTTAGCATCAGTGTCAACTTCATCCGGTGCATATCGCGCCAGATTGTTGAACTCCTCAATATATTGAGCCACACTGCGGTGGTGCTGCTTCAGGTTATGAAACTCCTTCTTTTTCAGACTCATCACTCCAGATGAGATATGAGCAGTACGAAAGCCATCCTCAAAGATAGCCTATGTCACATCTTCTATGGGAGTGGTGATTTGGAAGTTATCCCACCAAGTGGCGGCTGGTCCCTCCAGCAAATGTGCTGCAAATCTGACTTTTTCAGCATCAAGACAGCCTGATTACCAAGTCCTTGTTCATGGAGCGTAGCCAATCATTGGCCACCATGGGATCAGTTGTTCCTGAGAACTTTGCTGGCCTAAATCTCAAGAACCTGGTAAGCATGTCAAAACCCGGTGGGTTGTTGTTGTTGTTATTGTTGTTGTTTTGGTTCTGGATGAACGTCGTCATCATCTGCATCAGCTGAGTTTGAGCGGTCATCATTTGCTGCATTTCTGGAGTGATGTTGTTGTTGTTGTTGTTGGGGTTGGGGTTTGCACGACGGGGAGGCATCTGTGGTTTGTTCAATAGAGATAAGAATGAGATACCCATAGATGCTTTCATGCACAATACATTACATAAACAATCACAAATCATGCAACACAATGATAAAGATTCAACAACCAGATAATATGTTCGCAAAGTAAAACACACACGAATAACAAGCCATCCACATGTCGGATGGTCAAATAACAAGTTCTCAATGACAAGTATGATAATAAATGATAAATGAGTAGTCAAATCTACTCCTCGGCATCAACCTCCTCCTCGACAAAGGTAAGACCAGCATTCTCCATCGCGGTCTTGTATTCCTCGACACTAGTGGTCAAGGTCTCTATCTTGTCTTTGAGAGCCCTCTTCTGGGAACAAAGCCTCTCAATCACCGTCTGCTGATGCTCGAGCTCGAAGTCCTTGGCCTGCAGTTCTTCAGTCATGTCCCGGATCTTCTTGTTCCTATCCTGGACTCGCTTCTCCTGACTCTTGAACTTCCTGTCCTGCCTCTCGAACTTCGCCTCCATCTCCTTGACTATCTCATCTTGCTCCACGAAGAGCTTGTCCTTCTCGTGAAGCTGCACCTGGACTTTGTCATTGTTGAACATGACGTTGGTCCTATCAGTGTCCACGTGCCTAATGAGAGACTCTATGTCCTGGAGGTATAGACGAATCAGCTCTGCTGTGTCCCTCGAATCGTCCTCGAAGTCGATGGACTCTCCATCCTCATCACGTCTACCGAAGACGTGGAAGTGAGTACCTCTAACCTGTCGGGAGTGTCTCCCTAGCAGACGTCCTATCAGATCCTGCATAACTACCTCAAGGCCTCTCTCCTTGTCATCATGCATGAGATTGAAAATGATGGCCTCTGTGGTAGGCTCTATCTGGCGTCCGGGCTGGTTGACCTTGAAGCCCCAAAGGTCTTTCCTCTCAAACTTGGTGAGGGAAAGCACCATGATGGTAGGAAGAGGGAGATTGAGCAAAGTAGTAAGCTCAACAATACGAGGACCAAAGCGAGTTCCCTGGAACTCCTCAACAGTGCTGAAGGTAACAGTAGGCATCTATTTATAAGATAGAAAAAGTTAGAACTACACAATTCAAGATAAAATACAAGGAAAAACATCACATACAAATCCTTGGAATTCAAAACACACAAGTCATGGCACACATGGATCCACTACAATAACCAAAGTTCAACTTATTTTAAAGCATCATTTGGAAAATAAGGTGATAAGTGGTGGTCCAACTAACAAAGTACGCTTACAATCCTATCTCACTGGATCTGTTGGCTAACACAATGTTTCTAGAAGCAATCAGCCTATCTTGCTCACATGACTCCATCACTAAGTCTATAATGTCTCCTCTTAAGGTTTGGTTGGTGGCTTCCAACTCTTGGGTATGTTTCTTCTCTTCCTTTAGATCATTTTGGAGGTTGAGCATTCTGCACTTGACTCTATCACCAAGTTCTTTGATGGTCTTCCAAGCTGCATCCCTTGCTGATTCAAAGAATGTAGTGTGCACCACTGAATTGGTGAACATGTAGAATCCTTTTTCCTGGTGGTTGTCTTCCTTGTTTTTATACAAGTGAAGTTGCACCCACCAGTATTCCACTCCTTCATCCATCACAGGAAAACCCTTATACACAACTGCACCTTGTATCTCTAATGCAACCATGAGGTCCTTGAGAGCCTTGGGGAATTCTGTCTCACACTCCAAAGTCATTGTCATGAGTGGTCCTTTCCTTACGGCTTCGTTGATGGAGTTCATCTACAAATAGAGATGAGAGAGAAGATTAGAAAAGTTTTACGAGAAGAATAGACAAGTGTAGAAGTTGCTGAATTTTTTTCCTTAGTGGTTTCCAATCCTAGGGTCATAATCCTACAGGAAACACAGTGCTCTGATACCATCTGTAAGATCCCCCCTTTATAAAGGAAAAGGATCCCTGTGATTGCAATGTTAGTCCCTGGATCAATGCTAGCATCCACAGTTTAAGATGAAGTACACAGATACAAAGGTCATTTATTATAGCCATTCCAGAGATAAACATAGTCTTTACAACTCCAAGGCCATAGGCCTAATACAAGAGTTTGAATAAGTAAATAAATAAAAGTCTTCATCTTCATGTGCCACAGGCAAACATGTTGAGTGTAGACTCATGACACCTAATCCTCATCAGAGTAACCTGCAACATCACAAGTTACAGCCACAGTGGGTTAATACTTTGGAATAGTATTGGCAAGTGATGCCTTAGTAAATTTTAAGTGGACTAGATACTATATGCAATTTGGCTAAGTGTAGCTTAGGCTTGCTTTGCTCAAAAATAGGTTTTGCCTATTAGTTGAAAACACTAAGTTTTTCTTTGTCAAAAACTTTTCCCAAGGAACCACCAATAGACATTGGGGTCCTTCACCCTTGTTCAACCACAAATTTTACTTAGAAATTGGGATGAGGAGATTCTTGATAGCTTCCATGTCTTGATGCTCAAGCTGTCCATTACCATGGACTTGGCTAAGTACTTAGATTTTTCCATCTACAGAGGTTGTGCACTTTCCCCACCAGACTTGGTTTCACCAAGACAGGACCTTTCAGAAGCCTTCCCTTAGACCAAATGGACGCGCTCCAACCTACCATTCCCACTACCACCAACTGTCCAAATGGCTAAGTTCTAGCAACTTATGTGATCCAGGCAGAGCCCATAATGCCAAGTGGCTGCACTAGAAGCTTCTTAACACTTGGCCTCTAAAATCTCTTTGTTCCTGGGTGGCTTACCACAAGTGAGATACACAAGGTAAACCATAGAAATGGGCCTTGTGTAACCACTCAACATAAACCAATCCTTCCATTCCACCCAGGTGTTTCATTAACTTAGTTGTTTTATTAGGCAAAACACAAGTCCAAAGACTTAGAAATATTTTCATCATAGCATGTATATTTCACCAACCCTTGTTTGCTACTAGCTAGGCTAAGCATGGCATAGGTAGTAACTTAACTTAGAGATTCCCTAGCCATTCTACAACTACTTAGGATTTCCTAACATGGCATATAAGCAAAATAATGACATGCAAGACTTAGAAAAATAGTTCTAATGCTTAGTATAAAACATAGGGATAGATATATTCATGAAGTACCACTTGCCTTGGTAGTTTGGAGAGTAGTTACACTCTTCACAATCACAATCACTAGCACCAAAATCTACACAAAGAATTGTAGCAACAAATTACACACAAAACATATACAATCAAAAATATATGCATGCATGCAGGATGTTATGTGATGATTTTTAAAACTCAACAAAGCAAGAAAACAGTACTGATTCAATAACAAGTTAAAAACTTGCCAAACAACCATTATTTAAACCCTAAATTATTTCGTAAACATTTCATATACTCAATTTAGTCCTACACAAGTTTATGCAAATAAAACCTTTTTAACATAAGCAAAACATTAAACACATTGCATATTTAGAAAGAGCTTGCTCTCCTGATTCCAACGGTATAAAATTTGTCAAATTCTAACGTGGGGATCAAAAGTTATAGCCAAATCAAATTCAATCTTTAATCAGATTCAAATCTTGTTTTAAATCTAAACTCCAGCCACGCCAGCGGCTCGATTGACGGTACCCGTCACCGGATCACGCTCGGCTACCGTTGGATCTAACTAAACACGCACGACTCAGATCTAAACTTACCTCTTCGTCACAGATCTAATCTCACACGTTAGATCTAAATCCTACGGCCCTAATCTAACTGACCACAGACGGGCGGCGCTAGCGGCGGCTACTGGCGGCGGCGAGCTCTGCCTACGGCGGCGCGGTGCTACAGGTCGTCCTAGGGTCGTCGGAGGGGCTTACCAGAACCGTGGCGACGTGCTGATGCTCAACCTGGCGGCGGCTTGGCAAGGGGCGCACGAAGTGGGCTGCTGGAGCTCGTCGAAGTTGCGGGCGGCGTCGGGTTCGAGTAGACGGCAACGCTGGCGACGCTCCTGGTCTCCCTAGCACAAACAAGCGGCACCAGATGATGCACAAGACAGTGGCGAACAACTTCGTGTGAGTCAGAGGCGAAGGGGCGCAAAGGGCTTACGGAATTTGGTCGCCGGAGTCGAGGTTGTCGAACGGAACCAACGACCTAGGGCAGTACAGGACAAACCAGTGGGGTCAGGAGGTGTGCAAAGAAGCGGTGAAGCGGCTCGTATGAATCGGAGGGGAAGGGGCGCACGGGGCTCACCGGAATCGATCGCCAGAGTGAGCTCTGTCTGCGGCGGTGTGAGGATGATTGCGGGCAGCCTGGTGGCGGAGAGGTGGTGCTAAGTGAGGGGAAATGGTCGCAGAGAGGTGGGGGTTAAGTAGGCGAAGCAGGGGCGAGAATCTCGCGAGCAATCAACGCCAATTAAGCGCATTTGCGTCGGGGAAGAAATGGCCACGGCGAGCAGGTCTCGAGCGCGAGATTGGCGATGAGCATGACGTGGCAGTGGGTCTACCTGTCAGCGAACAAAACAGAGAGGGGGTGGGGTCCTGGCGTCAGTCTCTCAGCGGGTTCGTCTGCGAGTGAGAAGGAGAGCGGGAGAACCCGGGTGGGCTTGGTGGGCTGCGCCTGTTGCTAGGCTCAATTGCTGGCGCCGGCCCTTTTCTCTTTCTTTTCTATTTTTCCTTTTTCTAAATCGATTTTCTGGTATGATTTTCAATCAAATTCAAAGGCATTTGAATTTCAAATCTTTTCTGGATTTTTGTAAAGTGTAACTATCATACTTTTGGGCATAAAATCATGTGGCCTCTCTATACTTGCTTGGTCCCTTTGAATAATCAAAATAAATAGTGCTATAGCACTTGATTGAAAAATGTTTTGAAGATGGTTTTGAAACCATATTTGTATTGTAAATTTTTGTCCAACTCTACATTCAATCTAAACAATAAGGAAGCAAACAAGTCTTGGTTCAAAACACTTATGTTCTCAATTGAGAGTAGCATTTGATAAATGTTTGCTCACATAAAATAATAGCACCAAGTGCTGCTGTTTTCTTGAAATGAGTTGGAAAATGATCCGTAAATTACATGCATGCATGTATGATATGCAATCTTTGAAATCATGATTTTAGAGATGTTACATGCTGTGAATCCATCTAAAGTTCAGTCAGTACTAGAGTGGACTGCACCAACCAATGTGAAACAAATTCGAGGTTTCTTAGGAATGGCTAGTTATTATCGGAGATTCATTGAAGGTTTCTCCAAAATATTCGGACCAATGACCAAATTATTAAGGAAGAATACACCATTCAAGTGGGATGAGAAGTGTGAAGCAAGTTTCCAAGAGTTGAAGACTAGATTAACCACAGCTCCAATCTTAGCAGTTCCTGAAATAGGGAAGGATTTCATTGTATATTGTGATGCATCTAAAGAAGGTTTGGGTTGTGTATTAATGCAAGATTGGAAAGTGATTGCTTATGGTTCAAGACAATTGAAACCACATGAAGTCAACTATCCAACTCATGATTTAGAGTTAGCATTAGTAGTCTTTGCGCTGAAAGGATGGAGTCATTTTCTTTATGGAGCTAGATGTGAGTTATACACTGACCATAAAAGTCTCAAATATTTCTTCACTCAAAAGGAATTGAATATGAGACAGAAGCGTTGGTTGGAATTAATCAAGGATTACGATTTAACAATCAACTACACCCCAGGGAAAGCAAATGTTGTAGCAGATGCTTTAAGTAGAAAGAGTGCAGATATTCGGCCAATCAATAGAGAGTTACCAAAAGAATTACAAATGGACTTGGAAAGGTTAGAACTTCAATTCATCAGGACAGAGGTTCTTGGAGGATTAGCGACTATGCAGGTAGTTGCAGAGCAGGACAGTGATCTTAAGCAAGAAATTTTTAGACGTCAAGAAGAAGATCCTTTTATTGCTGAGGAAATTCGGAGGATATCTCAAGGGCAAAAATCAGTTTTACGCCTTGGAGATTATGGATCTTTATGGTTCCAAGATCGTCTATGTGTTCCAGATGTCACTGAAATCAGAAATATCATACTCAAAGAAGCACATGATACACCCTATTCTATACATCCAGGGAGTACCAAGATGTATATGGATTTGAAAGAATTATTTTGGTGGAATAACATGAAAAGAGATATTGCTAAATATGTATCTGAATGCCATACTTGTCAAAGGGTGAAAGCTGAACATCAAAATCCAGCAGGACCATTACAACCCTTAGAAATTCCGGAATGGAAATGGGAGGAAATAGGTATGGATTTCATCACAGGGTTACCTACGACACCAAAAAGGAAGGATATGATATGGGTAATTGTGGACCGACTTACTAAGAGTGCACATTTTATTCCATTAAATCAAAAGGATAATGCCGAGAAGTTAGTTGAAGTATATGTCAAAGAGATAGTAAGTAAGCATGGAGTACCCAAAAAGATCATAACTGATAGGGGATCAGTGTTTACTTCAGCATTTTGGAAGCAATTGCATGAAGCACTTGGTTCAAAGTTAGATTTCAGCACGGCATATCATCCCGAGACAAGAGGTCAAACTGAAAGAACTAATCAAATACTAGAAGACATGTTGAGAGCTTGTGCACTAGATTTTGGAGGAACATGGGAAGATCACCTACCTTTGGCAGAATGTTCTTATAATAATAGCTATCAGAGTAGTCTGAAGGCAGCTCCATATGAGATTCTGTATGGAAGGAAGTGTAGATCACCAATATGTTGGTATGAACCTGTAAGCAGCAAAGAATTTGCACCAGATTATATCAAGGAGAGACAAGACATCATTTATAAGGCCAGGGATAGACTGAAAATAGCCCAGAGCAAGCAGAATAGTTATGCGGATCAAAGTCGAAGATCATGGCATCCAGAAGTAGGAGATATGGTCTATTTGAAAGTAAGTCCAATGAAAGGAGTAAAAAGATTCGAAGTTAAATGGTAATTGAGTCCAAGATACATCGGACCATTCAAGATACTGAGTCAAAATAGGACTATAGCTTATGCTTTAGAGTTACCATCAAGACTGGCTCAAGTGCATAATGTTTTCCATGTGTCACAACTTCGCAAATGTTTGAAAGTTCCAGATGATGCAATAACACATCAAGAGATAGAACTACAAGCAAACCTGACTTATATGGAAAAGCCCTACAAGATTCTGGAAGAAAACTGGAAAAGAATGAGGAACAGACCAATCAAATATTGCAAGGTACAATGGGAACATCACCCTGAGAGAGAAGCCACATGGGAGAAGGAAGAGGATTTAAGAAAAGCTTATCCAGAACTATTCAGGTACATCTCCACAAACTTCGGGACGAAGTTTAATTTAAGGGGGGGGGAGTCTGTAACATCCCAGTATTTAGGACCTAACGAAGGGTAGATTTAGGAATATGAATTGTTGCATGCATTCATTTGAGAAAATGTGAGTAAAATTTTCGCCAAATAAAAACCCTGAAGTGATCAAAGTTTCTTTCTTACTTTGAGAGTAGGTTTAGTCTTAAAGGAGGATTGCTATAAACTTTGATATGATCTTAAAGGAATTGTGTGTTTTGAAATGAGTTTGGATTTGTAAAACTTAAGTGTTTTATAATTTAAATGATTTTGATATAAGATTTGAATCTTGAATTAATTAAGATAAAACTATTATAACTTAAATCTTATCTAAAAACAATATTGTATGTGAAATTCATTTTATATACATAAACAAGTTACAAAGAATGAACTTACTAAAGTTATTCAAACTTCACAATTTACAAAAAGAATAAAGAAAAAGAATATTCTTTATTGATAAATATATAATCTTTATTACAAATGAATAAAATAAAGATTACAAGAATTATAAAAGAAAAATTACAAAAGAACAAGAAAGTTACAATTGTATATCTACTAATTATCCTATATCTAAAACTACACTAAATCTTCATCTTTATCTTTGTACCTGCAAAACAAAGATTAAATAGAAAACAAAATAGGACCAGTGTTAGTATATTTCTCTCAGATATGTCAGTGAGGTGCACTTGACAATCTCATCATTGAGAAATGTGGAAAAAGGGGCAAGTTTCACCAATATGAAAGATTTCATCTTTCATAAATTCAAGCCAGAATGTAGATGACAGCCAAAAGGGACCAATTCACCAGCCAGGGTAAAAGTAGATTGGTAATAGTAAGTTCAAACTTTCTGAACTTATCCACATGTGCGTAGAAGGCACACAAGCTGCACACACACAAGCATGCAGATGGTGTGTTTTCGACCACACAAGCACAACCAGCAACACAAAACCACAACACATCCATGGAGAAGCACCTCAGTGCATCACTCCACTACACAACACACTAGCACAGCCAGGGTGAACAACAACCAAACCAAGAACAACAGCCAAAACCAATCACCCAGATCAACCCAAACATCACCAGGATGGTGACATAAGGAGGGGGATGGATCTGGTGGACAGCAAGGCCAAGCCTAGGAGCTAGGAGGAGCAGCCAAGCTCAAGAGCAAGCTCAGGAGCACAACAAAAGCAGATCAAGATCATCATCAATCTACTACATCCACATCAGAATCTGTGGTGAGCCTCATAAAACCATCACATGATTTCATCATATATCTAAATAAAAGCACGTGCTGTTTTATGAGATAATCTTTCAATAATCACCCAAGAGGAGTGCATCTATCCTAGAGATTTCAAGTATAAGGATAAGAAATCAAGCTCAACCACAAGCACTAAACCCTTAGACCAGTATCACTGGGTTTAGTGTTATTTTTTACAACTTAGATCATTTTCATTTGATCTTAACAGATCAGGGCACATCTCTCAGAGAGAGAGTAGCACCTCTAAATCTATAAGTTTCAAACAAACTATTGCCAACTAACTAGGAATTACATCCTAGAGCCTCAGACCAACAACATAGGCAGGAAAGTTAATAAAAGCTTCCATATCATCTTATCAGATTTAATCACAAGCTTAATCAAGCTAAGCCCAGAAATAAAATTCAAATCACTTGTGTGCCAGAATACAATGGTATCACAAGGACAAGTTCTTAATGAGCTAAAACCAATCTTTACTTAGCTTCCACAAATAAAAAGGGACAACCACTACATATCATTTTCTTGAAGCCAAGTGCCAGGAATCAACATTAAAATGAATCTTTACATCCACAGAAAATCATTAGATGTAATGATTTGATTCAGAGTGTATAATCTCAAACAAGCCCACATTATAATTGCAGTAAGCAACTACTGAGAGAAATCTACTGTCAGTACAAGTATTCTGACAGTAGAGAAACTTCTTAGACCAAACAACATAATCCAATCAAGGATTTCATTGAAACACTAGCATGGATCATGGTGGATTACCACTAGAATTAATTTGACAGGCAACTAGTATCATCAAAGCCTCTATCAATCATTAACCACAGCAGAGAATCATTTCCCATGATCAGATATGAACAATACTAGATCTAAAGCATCATAGATATGATCAAGAGGGGGTTATGAACCCTAATCAGAGAAAGAACTCTAATCCAGAGATGAACTCAACCAGCACATAGTCACTCGGCATGAAAGCCACTAGATACATAGAGAGAATCATGGCAGTAGCATGGACAAACACCACATGGACAACTTACCCAAGGTCCTCGCTGATGAATCGAAGAGGAAGCAGAGGGGCCGACGAACCGCGGCGGCATAGGGAGCACCCAGAGGGGCACTGCAACCTGCACCTGCCACGGCGGCGGCCATAGGAGCGCACGAGACTAGCACACCACCACAGGCGGGATCGCGGCGGTGGCGACAGCATCTCTTCCGAACCCTAGGTTTCGGAAATGGGGTGGAATTGACCAAGGGGAAGCCCCAGAGTCAAATCCAAGTGGATAAAATGAAAGAACGTCATCGACAACCCCAACTCGCACCACGGCGGGGGCCAGAATGGCCGACGACGGCAGGAATCGACGGTGGCGTCATCGCCGGCCACGGGGTCGAGTTAGAGGAGGAGGGGATAAGGTCGAGGGAGCGAAGGGAGGCAGAGTGGGCTGGGTGGGCCAAAACCCTTCGGGGTTATCTTTTGACCCTGCCCTATTGGGCCACCCTGGCCCAATAACCCAAGGGGCCAACCCAAGTTGCTTAATAAATCTTTTTGATCAAATGGAAAAGACCAAAATACCCCTGACCTTAATAAAATTATAGAAAATAAAATAAAGGTCCAAAAATTATAAATAAAACATTTTTGGATTCACAATAATCCACTCTGTTCAAATAAAATAAAAAAAAAGTTTTGAACACTTAAACTTTTATAAGAATTTTGTAATTTATATATTCCTTATGGAATTTTACAAAATTATTGAAAAGTGATAAAAATAAATAAAAAATCACTATCATTATTTATTAATATTATAGTATTTTCGGAAAATACTAAATAAATATTTAATAATAAATTTTAATGTATAATTAATAATTCCTAAAATAATTATTAAATCAATAAAATTCAAATAAAAAGGGAAATAAAATAAAATAATTCAATATATGCAATAAATATAAAAAGCTAATATTTATAAATGCTTTATTAAAAGGCACCTTATATAGGGAAAATGCATATAGAATTAAAGAATGCATTACATTATTTGCATAATCATTTTGCTTCTTTAAATATTGTCCTTACCAGACAATAATGATGTTTTTGTAGAACTAGAAGCTCAAGGTCCAGTGCAAGCATCACACTTCACTACGTTGCCATCACAAGGCAAGTTCATCACTTGCTCATGTCCTTTGAAGAGTCTTTATCAAAGTATTTGCAAATTGTGTGTTATCATATATGCTATAAAAGAAAGAAAATATTATTTTCGTAAACAAAGAAATCATAGATATCATCCTAAGTGGTGATATAATGGAGCAATAGAACTTAGAGTTCTAACTGCAACAATGATGATCAAATAGGGACTTAATAACCCCTGAAATCAGTGATTCTAGCACCGTATATTACGCGTTAGCCATGAGATTTGGAATGGGACAGAGAAGTCAGCTGTATCTTCTTCCTCTCGCATGAAGCCGGATGTGCAGGTCGTGGTTGTTATCCTCGTAGCGTGCATATTAATTGGTAATTCAAAGAGGATATGCAGCATATGGGTGGGAACCCTCATCGTCCCATGATAGTTTTGGCCTCTAACGGTTTGTACAAACCATTGACGTAATTCATTATGTGGGCATGGTGTACACCAAGGAGGCATGCCGGGTCGCGAAGGGGGCAGTGATTGGCTTGGACCAACTACTGGGCCCCACACCATGGAATTGTGGACGAGAAAGTACGCCCGGTTGTGCAACAAGGAGTTGATCTCTCATGGGTAAAGTAACGCACCTCTGCAGAGTGTAAGAACTGTAACTTGTTACTCCCTATTCCGTGAAGGAGCTACGAACGCGGCAGGAAAGGAACTCCATGAAAGTTCTGGTCAACCAGTGAAGGCTCATTGTCATAGTTTTTCGGAATAAAATCAACCTTTGAAGAAAGATTTAGAAAAACTGCATAGTGCCAAGGATTTATAATCCGAGGTGGTAGTTAGAGCATCAAAATTCCCACCTTGCATATAATGAACTTGTTGGGTAACGTTGTTACTCATCCTTTCCTTTGATCCCTTGCTTAGACTCTGAGGATCCCGAAGACGTGCCAATGTATGCAGCCGAATTCCAAGAAGACGTGTTCTACGAGGAACCTGATCTATCCGGAGGAGTTGAAGGCGTGGACTACGAGATCCGCTACGGTGTCGATGAGAACGAGTCCACTTAAGTATCTAGTTAGTAGTAACTAACGGAGCCGAGCAGCATAAACTCTATAGAATAAGCTGTTGAGCCCCACTCCTAGTCGGAGTTGTTACTTTTAAATTTCCGCTGAACATCTTATATTTTGGTTTGTAAGTTGGATCTTTTGGAAGTCTTGAACTTCCGGTATTGTAATAATAATAATGTGTGTACTTTTGTAATATGGACCCGCAATGTTTCTGTTGTACCACTCTGAGGGATGTGATATTTACGGAACGGTGTTCTGTGGATGTCATGTCAACGACTATAGTGTACTACACATGCAGTGGTATGCTGGGTCACCGCAGTATCCAATGACTTCACTTGGTGAAATCATGTTGTATCTTTACCCTCTCTGCCTCTCATCACTGTCCAAAACACAACCAACGGTTCCGATGAAACATAGGCAAAAGCTCTAATGCAAGCAATCTAGTAGCACCGATAGAACTTTTCACAAATTTAGTAGCATTTGAATGATTTAGCAGTACAAAATAAGAAAGAGAAAATATCAACAAATTCCTAGATCATATTCAGCAGCACTTGAACAATTCACCAACATTTCAACATGACTAATTCAACAAAAAAACACTGAAATTCAATAGCAGTACAGATGGAACCAGTTCTTGCTTCAGCTCTAAAAACCATGCCCAAAATCATTTTGCCTTTTTCTCCAAACACACTCAAATAATTTTAGCAAGCAAAACTGACGATCTAGTCTTCTTTTGTCATAATGGTTGGTATTGTTCATATAGGGAACTGTCATATAGATACAAATATACCATACTAATGGCAGTAAAATATAGCCATCCACATTTAAACTAGATATTATTCATATTTTTTTGGAAATATCTATCTAAATCATGCCACTAATGCATATTTTTATTAGTCATATGCAATCCTGTATTTCTTTTTTTCTCTGCATAGATAATGATGTTTGATGATGGGAATCACAACATTAAATTCAAAGATATGAGATTTCCAACAACTCAAAGAAACTAGGAGTCGTGGAGAGGAGGCAGAAGCTTTAACGACCAACTATACGGTGGGAATAAAATTCTGGCCGTGTAGTTCTGGCCGTATAGTTGCCACTGACACTGCTAGGTCAAATATAATAACTTTCATGAAGGGACCCCTATATAAAGAGGCCTCAGGCAACGAGACCCCCCCCCCGCTACGCTTCCAACTACACCAAGCCATCAGAAACCACAACACCGGAGGGATAGATCTAGATCTAATCTGCAAACCCTTCTCCTCCACCATAGCCATATTCCTCCACTTGTAATAGTAGATATAATATCCAATTGGCAATATTGTAATACTATTACTATCAATCTCATGATTTCCATTACATTGTTTATGGTTGTTTATCATAGTTGGGATCATGTATTAGTTTGTATGACATAATGATTATTGTACCCTCTCTTGCCTCCATCTAAGGACTTGTCAGGTACCAAGACCCCAAGGATTGATCTAGGTATAGGGAGTGTGAGTAATGACTAATCTGCAGGATGGAAACCCCAATGACAGAAAGGGTAGTACGGCTGTATGTGAGGGATTTACTTGGGATTAACGGTGACGTCACTATAAATATCATTAGTTCTCTTTCTTCTATGAATGAGACTATTAGGTTATTGCTGTGAGTGGTTGCGGAGGCAATAGAAATTATGGATGCACTGCCCACGTATAATTATATTTCTCTAACAATTACATGCATACTTTATTATTATCTTTTATTCCCATTAGATGTTTTGCACTGCTATAGGTGAAACCGAAAGCCCCAGGCTCTCTCTCTCCATCATCGACAACAAAAAAATATCGCAAACTCTTTTCCGGTAAAACACTAAAGTAATTCTAAAACTCCCGAAGGTCCATTAAAGTAACTTTACTATGCTTTCTGTTTCCTAAGGATTCAATAACCTAGGTCTAATAGGGAAAAATAGCTATACTATATTTGTAATCGGGATCGAAGGTATCAACCCTCTTTCTGGCGCCGTTGCTCGGGAAGTAGTAGCTACCGTTGTAAGGTTAGTAGGAACCTTTCTAGTTTGAATTCTTGTTTTTAATTTCGTTAGTTTGGTTTCAGTCCTTATTTGAAAAACAAAAAAAGTTAGTATTTAAATTCTTGTTTTTACTGCTATAAGTTTTTATTAAGAAAACCCAAAAACATAGGAAATATGGCTGAAAAGAAACTTGGGCAGTTTGCAACTCCCAACAATGATTATTTGCATACTCCTATTACCCAGCCAACAATTACTACCGAGGACTATGAAATTAAGCCCCACTATTTAAGTTTGCTTCAACAGAATCAATTTGGAGGCTTTGTTGTTGAGGAGGTAGGTATGCACTTAAACATTTTCACTGAAATATGTAATATGATGCGCATTAAAGATGTTGACCCCGACGCGGTCAAATTGCGCTTATTTTCTTTTTCTCTTAGAGGAAGAGCAAAAGAATGGTTGCTATCTTTGCCTAGAAATACTATTGCATCATGGGTGGAATGTACTTCTTTATTTATGACTAAAATTTTCCAACCTGCAAAGACTATGCAACTAAGATCTAATATTACTGGTTTTAGATAGGAAGAGCGTGAACCACTAGCCCTTGCATGGGAGAGAATGAAAGGATGTATGAGAAACTATCTCAGCCATGGGATGGAAGATTGGTTAATTCTCCATTTATTGTATAATGCTCTTAACCCTGTGTCTAAGTATATTCTTGATACTGCAGCTGGAGAAACATTGATGGGCAAACAAATTACCGAAGAAAAATAGCTGCTAGACAATATGCAAGACAACCATGCCCAATGGCATGTGGATAGATCAAACACAAAGAAGGTGAACTCCGTCACACCTTAGGAAAATGAAGAACTCAATGCTAAGTTGGATGAGATCATATTAGCCGTCAAAGGTAAGGAAACCCAGGTAAGAACTATCCTAGAATCGAATATTAAAGTAATAGAGTTCATAGCTCGTAATGATTATAACCCTGCTTGGAAGAAGAACTATAATCCTAATTTTCAGAATTTTTTTTCTAGTCTTGCAGGTAACTCTAATAATAATATGGGATCAAGTAATGGTAGTCTCCAAGAAACTCTTATGTCCTTTATGGACGCAAAATGAGCAAAACAATATATTTGTTAAAATAACGGAGAACCATGATAATATGCTTGGAAAATTATCTAACCAAGCTGTAAGTTTGAGGAATGATTTGCAGGCCCTCCAAGAAAGATCAAGGATTATTGAGGCATAGCTAGGTAAGATATCCTAGAGTCAAAAATCAGTCTATCTAAATTTGCAAGAAAAGCTGAGCCTAATCCAGTTGAAGACCTCAATATGATAAGAATTCAAAGGGAGGAGCCTAAAGAACTTGACTATAGGAAAGCCCCTTCACCAAATTACACAGTTGAAGACCTTGTGAAAATGATCAATATCAAGATTCCAGTAAGTGAAGGAAATGAGGAAGCTATGTATCAACACTTCGTTAATCAGGTAGCAATAAAGGTACGTGATATTGAGGAAAAATATAATAAAATTGCTGAAAAACTACCTCTTAATCTTGATGATATATTTGAGCCTACTATTAAAATTAAAATTGGGACTAATGAGATAGCTACACTTTTGATTTAGGTGCAAGTTTTTAAACAATTCCAAAAAGTCTTTTTAATAAGTTATTTCTTGGATCTTTTGAAATCACTAAGTTAAAATTACATCTAGCATATACTACCTACAAACAAGTAGTAGGAATTAAAGAGAATACTTTAGTATACATTAAACGTTGTCCTGCTCTTGTTGATTTTGTTATTGTTGACATACCTGAAGATGCTACTGCCCCTATCATATTAGGCCATCCGTTCTTAAGAACTATTAAAGCTTTGTTTAATCTACATGAAGGGAATGAGAAGCTTCAATTTCCTTCACAGGATCCTTTTGTTATTCATTTCCCCAGCAAGAAGAAAGCCAAGCATAATGAGAAAGAGGCCATCACTTTAAAGGCCAACTATTTTGGAGTGGGTGTTCTAGTTATCTAGCCTAAGTGAGCAACATCAAGGTCAAGCTATTGACCATAAAACATCGCTTCATGGGAGGCAACCCATGTGAAATAAAGGTTTGAGTGAAGTTTTTAAAAATTTTAGTTTAAGTTTCATGTTGAATAAAGAGTGCTAGAAAACTCCAGTTGAGGAGGAGAGGTACAGTGGTACTAAAATTCCTGTTTTATACATGGTGTTGTTGGTCGACAATTTAGACTATCATTTTTCTGTCAAAACATGGTTTTTCGCTAAGTTTCAGGTTAAGAAAGAATTCTCAAAGAAATAGAAATTTTTTGACGACTACAGTACCTTTAACGACCAACTATACGCTGGGAATAAACATTCCAGCCATATAGATATCTATGCCATCGTCAAATTTTGTTTTCCAGGTACAGAAGGTTTAATGACCAACTATACGGCTGGGATAAAAATTCTGGCCATATAGTTCCGGTTGTATAGATATTTCCGCCAAGAAGAAACCCTAAAATTTTGTCGTCTGATCAACTATATGGCGGGAATAGATGATCCGACCGTATAGTTGCGACCGTATAGTTCCGTCCGCCCACATAAACGCCATGGGAAGGTACTGCCAACACCAAAACTTCAATCCTTTTTCTCTCTTCTACCTCCAAACTCTCTCAAAACCTCAAGGGATCTTCATCTCTACTCAATTTCATTCGATTTCCTCGCACACAAGTGATCTACGATATGTTTCTCCTCCGATCCTCTAGTTACTTTTTGCAAATTCATCTTTGATCTATTGTCATTATCAATCTAGGGTGAGACCTATTTTGAACTAATTTCCATGTTTCTCTTGCCTAGATTATTTTTTTGAGGAGATTCTTTAGTGTGCTATGATGAGGAATATGTTATGCTTATTATTGTTGGATCAAAAAGTTTTATTTTTGGCTTTATTATTATTTTAGAAGATGAACACAAGGATCCAAACGCGTGCTCGTGCCACTGCGAGTTCTTTACAGGCTGCCGCTGCAGCTCAGAACTGAATGGGGATATAGTTTAGGAACGTGTTCCAACGCGATCGCTTCGACGGGATCAAGAACCGAGAAGTAAAGACAACCAAGTGGGCTTGTACTGTTATATTGAAATAACTCGGTATTTCTAATGACTTCAATTTACTTTGCAATAGAGTTGGCCTACAAAACTTTGTATTCCATGATGTGCCTACTTATCCGTCGGTTAACTCTTGAATTTTTAAGTTCTTTGAAAAGCACCGTTAAAACATGGCACGGAGAGGACACGATTTCTTTCCGACTTATGAACAACAATTATACATTATAACTTGATGAATGGTACAATTGTTTTAGTTTACCAAACAATGATGTTAATACCTTACGTGCATCTTATGCTGACATGAACCCTTCTCCAGATCATCATTATAATAGAATGAGTTTCACTTCTAGAGTCAACAAGGGGAAGAATATTTAACATCCTTCTATTCGCTATTTGTTCTATGTTATTGCTAATAGCTTGTAGGCATGAAATGAGTTTACAAGACTCAATGAGGAGGACATCTTGGTCCTTGCACAGGCCGCTTTCGACAACAACTTGTCACTCAACTTGGGCGCAATTCTTGTGTGCTACTTGGAACACCAATCCTCCCAAAGCCAAGGGCCAATCACATGTGGAGGCGTCATCACCGTGCTTGCCATTTCCTTGGGCATCCACCTAGGTGAGCTACAACCATTGCTAGGTGAGCGACGTGTTGCTTTATCTACTTTAATAGCTTATGGAATGCTCACTAGGAGAGGTGGTGTTTATTACTTGCATATTGCAGGAGCTGGGCATCTCTACCCTGCTCCTTTGCCTAATGGTCTTTTCTCCATCGAGGAGGGACGTTTACTATATGATGTGCAGTTTGAACAACATCAACCCGAGGAGGAGATTCTGGATGAGGATGAGGATCAAGAAGAGGAGCAAGGAGTTCCTTATCAATAGGAGCAACCACCTAACTGGTTTTCTACATATCAAGACTTCCAAGAACTTGGAGGAAATTTGGAGGGGATGCATAATTTCGCCCTGAACCTCCAAGAAACCACTAGTAATTTATCAACTAAATTTGCAAACTAGAGTTACTGCTTTTTCCCGCCACCTCAATGATTTGAAGGCCTTGCAAAATCCAAAGCTTGGGGAAGTTTTCCTCATTATCTTTATTTGGCGTTCATTTGTTTTTTTTATTTCGAGGTTATGCTTTTCATTTGAGTTTATAAGAACTCACGTTGGTTTCCCCAACACTTTATATTTAGTTATTTTATTTGTTTTCAATATTTTCAAGTCGAGCTTTGCCACCATTTTTCTATTCTTTAATTCCCCCTCTCAAAAACAACAAAAATATTTTTCCATTTATATTTATTTTCCCTTTTTATTTTCTATTCTCCTGGTGGTTCTCACATATTTGTAGGAGAGTGATTGACCTCCAGTTTCCAAGAAACAAATCAAAAGGGAAGAGAGAAGTGGAACCAATCATGAGAAGTATGCCTTATGACTCCCCACTTTTGAAGTTTGAGAAACCCATGCTAGTTAGTAGTAAATGTTAGTATATTATATTGGTGGAGTGAGTCTTTATATTGGAGTAAATTTTGTTTGCATGGGTATTTATTTGAGTATGTTTTGTTCAAGCTCTTGTAGTTAACCAAGTATTGCCTAAAAATTTTCTTAACAATTGTAATAAGAAAAAATCTCACAATTTGCGTGTTGTAGTGTTTAGTCTTGAAAGATTCTACCTAGAGACACTCAACACCACAGAAAATAATGATTGACTTGATATCTCTCTTTGAAAGGATTTGTTCAATTGAATTAATGTTTAGCGGTTTTTGTGAGCATGCAAAGTTTGACTTGTTAATCATAAGAATGATAAAGTTTTATGCGTTTCAAACTTCATGGGATGCCAACAACTCCGCTAGACTACGAACGATATTCATGGTGAAACTCCTAGATTTTGGCTATGAGTTGATTAAACATATGTAGCAGCAATGCTATAATGGGTAAGATTCTTGGCATTATCGTGTAGTTGTGTTCAAGATGGAATCACTCCTCTGGCTGATATGAGTAATGATTATGCAAAAGGAACAAAAACCTTGGTAATGCCACGAGTGTCCATCACAACCCGATAAACTAATTAAAACTTTTGGCATGCTCTCAATTACTTAAGAACTGAAATTATTGAAGGACAATGAATAGAAAAGTAGTGCTTGTAAAGTCTTGACTTATTGATGTGTGAGAATTGAGATACTTTAGTGTATATGCTTTTCATGACAAACTCTCACACTCTCAATTTTACATGAATATTTTTTTTTGTTCAAACGCAAGCTTATGAGTTGATTACATGACATGGAAAAAAGTTCACTCATTTGAATCTTCCATGCTAACAATAATCTTGTTGCGCTATAAGGATTCATTAAAACCCATACGATATGCTTGACATTAATCTATCCATGCTGAAGTTTTCCAGATTAATAAAGTGGAGGAAACATGAGATTAAAAAATCATGAGTAAGATCATCATCTCGTTATTTCAGTTTAAATGCTGAGTTCCTTTTTGATTTTGGTTTTCTTGCTCGAGGACGATCAAGCTTAAGATTGGGGAGGTTGATGGATGTGAAATATAGCCATCCACGCCCAAATTTAAACTAGATATTATTCATATTTTTTAGGAAATATCTCTCTAAATCCTGCCACTAATACCTAATGATCAAAGGGGTATGTAATCATGTCTTTCTATTTTTCCCTGTGCATATAATGACGTTTGATGACGGGAATCACAACATTAAAGTCAAAGATACGAGATTTCCAACAACTCAAAGAACCAGGAGTCGTGGAGAGGAGGCATAAGCTTTAACGACCAACTATACGGCAGGAATAAAATTTCGGCCATATAGTTTCGGCCGTATAGTTGCCACCAACAACTTTCGTGAAGGGACCCCTATATAAAGAGGCCTTAGGCGACGAGAAAACCCCCCGCTGTGCCTCCAACTAAACCAAGCCATCAGAAACCACAACACCGGAGGGATAGATCTAGATCTATTCTCCAAACCCTTCTCCTCCACCATTGCCATATTCCTCCACTTGTAATAGTAGATCTCATCTCCAATTGGTGACATTGTAAGCGTATTACTATCAATCTCATGATTTCCATCAAAATGTTTATGGTTGTTGACTAAGGGCTTCGGCCTAGCCATGTAGTTGGTGCATGTTATTTATCATAGATGGAATCATGTATTAGTTTGTATGACATGATGATTATTGTACCCTCTCTTTCCTCAATCTAATGACTTGTCAGGTACCCAAGACCCCAAGGATTGATCCAGGTATAGGAAATGTGAGTAATGACTAATCTGTAGGATGGAAACCCCAATGACAGAAAGGGTAGTACGGCTGTATATGAGGGATTTACTTGGGATTAATGGTGACGTCACTATGCATATCATTAGTTCTCTTTCTTCTATGGATGAGACTAGTAGGTTATTGCTATAAGAGGTTGCAGAGGAAATAGAAATTATGGATGCATTGCCCACATATAATTATCTTCCTCTAACAATTATATGCATACATTATTATTATTATCGTTATTTCCCATCAGATGTTTTGCACATCTACTGGTGAAACCGAAATCCCCAGGCCCTCATCAACAACAACAAAAGATCGCAAACACTTGGTCCTAAAACACAAATAATTCTAAAACTCTCGATGGTCCATTAAATTAACTTTACAATGCTTTCTGCTTCCTGAGGATTCGATAACCTAGGTATACTAGGGAAAAAGAGCTATACTGATGGGGATATGCCTATCGGGGTATACCCAGCAGGGCGTTTCCGACCGGCCCAGGAACTGGCGAGTGGGCCTACAGGACGGCGACTGGATCAAGACCTGGCGTAGATTCAAGCGACTGGAAGCTGAAGGCCCAGGAGAGTAGATAGGCCCAGTCGGATTAGGTTAAACGATTGCCGAAACCTTAACTGATTCGGTTGAGATCTGTAAACCCTAGGTGGGGGAGTCTATATAAACCTCCCTAGAGGGCGTGTAGAAGATACGTTCCATCATCCACCCAAGCGACTCGCTGCCTAGCTGCCGAGCTCGCCCCATTGTACTCTCATCATAATACAATCTAGCAGGAGTAGGTCTTTACCCTCCGGGGGGCCGAACCTGGGTAAAACCCTGTGTCTCCGCCCTCATCTCGCACCGCAGATGGCTGGCCGCCCTTGCCCCATGTTCTACTACTCGCTGCCGATTGCAGCGTCTGCCGTGGTCATTCCCACGACAATGGCACCCACCGTGGGGCCTGGCCGGTCTGGCCGGTGTTCTGCGGCGAGATCCAATCTGCCCATCAACGAGTCGATCGCCACCGGCCGCATGATAGCGATCGGCGAGATGCTCCAAATCTTGTCGAGCAGCTATGTCCCGGCGGCGCGACCCGTCACGCACAGCATGATCCTGCCGGTTGGCACGATCAGTCTCTTCGTCGGCCTCACCGACGTCATCGTCTCGGAGGACTCGGCCTGCATCCGCGAGTCGCCGCCACGCGATCGGCTCTCCGAGAGTCAGGTCCGCACGATCCACCGCCTCGCCTCCGAGTACGACTCAACCCACAGTGATGTGGCTGAAACCACCGCGGCCGTGGAAGACGTGGCCCTCAACGACGACGCCGACTCGGTGACCCAGCGTCTCCGGATCCATCGTCACTTCGCCATGGCTCCATCACCCGGGTCTCCAATTTTGGAGACTTCGAGGATCCCTCCATCCTTGGGATCTTTGACTTCGACTCCGGGTCGGAAAACTCCGCCGATCTCCGCTGACGGTCGATGCCCACGCGACCTACATGGCGGACGGTGCCGACCCACCGGAGGATCCCTTCTCCACCCGATCCTCCCCCAAACGGCAACGAAGGTCGAGGACTCCGCTGGTGGCGAAGCAGTCCGCATGAGCAAGCCGGCGAAAAATTTCGCCTGGCGAGGCTGTCGGCGCTACCACCAGCAACGAATCAGGTCGGCGCTTGAACCCCACTTGTCAGGCGCCCTGAACTTCGACGACGAGAACGACCCGGCCCGCGTGGCCGAGCGTGCGATCTGCGAGAACGCGCCACCAGGAGGAAGCGCCCGGCCCCCACCAGGGTCGACGGCGAATGGCGCCCCACCTCCACTCAACCGCGCACCCCCCAGGGACCAGCCGCGGATCGTGGTCTCCTCACGGGAGCTAGACGCGAACGGCTGTAGCATCCCAATTGTCTAACAATTGCAATGCTACTAGCCTAGTCTATATAATGGCTACTTCAAATACATAATTGTTGCATCATAATTATATCATGCTCATGTCATCATGCCACCCTGCATTTGAGCATCATATAAAACCCTTTTGATTTGGTTCTTCTCTCATATGCATTATTAATTGTATTTGCCTCTTGATATTGTATTTGGTTCTTGATATATTGTTTCATGCCCAAGTTGAGTTGGGGGCATATCTTTTATTCAACTCCATCACCTTTTCTCTGTCACCACCTTATAATTCCACCATCCAACTAAATATGAGCTTTGCACTTTATTTGGGTTTTACTTCTAGCTCATGTGGGTTGGGATGGATCCAAGTCTTTTTCCCCATGCTCTCATCTTAGCATCAGGTTGTTTTCACACCATGGATATATGAGAGACACATGGCCACCTTTGCATGCCTTGTGAGTGGGACCCTTTCTCCTAGCTTCCATATGGATTATTATGGGTTTATGCTCATGTTGGGATAATTTGGGGACTATTAAGCATCTAGTGGTATATACACACTAGCAAGTCCCAATTCTACCCAAACATGGCCATCTCCAACTACTCCACATGGGGCCTCCTTTCATTTCTTTTGCTTGGCTTTATTCCACCTTTGGAAATGCAAATGAACAATGCCATGTTTAGTATTATTGTTTTCACAAGAATCAACATGGTATTAAATATTTTGCATGGGCCATGCAAGTGCCACCTTTTCTAGTATTTGGTTTTTATTTGAATCTTGAGTGGATCATCATCTCTCTCTCTATCTATATCCCTTCCTTTTGGCTTGATCTATGTTGATCTTGCTTAAACCCTAGCACTCCATCCCTCTCTTTTCTTGTCTTGATCTTGTTGGAGCTTGTCATGTTCTAGCTTGGTCTTGTCAAATAAAGCCACTCCATCTATCTCTCTAATCCCTAGACCATCACCTACCCCATCTTCACCATACCACCTCTCCCCTCATCTCTCCTCTCTAGCTAACCCTAGTTCTAATCCACCCCTCTAACCTAACCCAAGACCACCTCTCCCTAACCCTAGTCAAACCTAACCCGAGCCCCCCCAAGCTATCCTAGCCCGATCCTACCCTCCCCCTCTCTAGCTCTCTCCCGCTGCAGCTCGGCCCCACCCGAGCCTGGCCTCTTTCCTCCTGCCTTGCCCCACCTGGAAGCCTGCCCTGCCCTGCCCCTGCCATGCCGAGCACGTGAGGGAAGGAGGGAAAAAGGTGGCCGAGCCACCTTTTCCATCAACCACTCCCCCACGGCACCCCTCCCCTCTCCCGTCCTTATCTTCCACCTCTCTGCCTCGCCCTGCTACCCCAAATCTACCCTAGCGCCTGCCGTTCCTTCCCTCCCTCTGCACCTTCGGCCATCCTATCTCGCCGACCACCGTCGGTCTACGCCAATCCCCCTCTCCCAGCCGGTGGCGTGACGATCTTTGGTGTCGAGGAAGGCCACGCAGTGCTCCTGCATCACCCTGTACCCGCCGTCGAGGAGGAGAAGGACTAGAGCCGGAGAACATCGCGAAGCCGACCCCGAAACCCTAATCCGCCCGGCGTCTGCCTCGCCGCCGATCCACTGCTCGCCGACCCGATCCAACGCCACCAACAACCTCCCGGTGAGCCCATGACCTCCTAGACACGCTCCTCTGCGCTGCCGTTGCCTGTTCTCGCCGGACCAAACGTCGAACGCCCTCTGTGCGCCAGAGCTCGCCGGCGTCTGCAACCTCCCCGCTCCGCGTCAAGCCTTAGCTAGGCCCCAGACCACCTCCTGTCAGCTCCCCTAGCCCTACCGCAGTGGCTACCGCCGCCAGCGCGCACCCGCACGTCCCAGGGTCGAATCCCCACCCCGCGTGGTCGATCACCGACCCGTTCAAGCGCTACTGAGAAGATCCACAGAGTCTGCCACTTTACCAATACCCCCCTGCTGTTTTGCTCGTCGCAACCCGCGCTCCTTAGGACCCCACCTGCCAGCTGCCGCTTTGCGAAAAAACCCGGCGTTCCGTTCGCAACCAGCTCAGCTCGGCCCGCCCTGCCCACCTGCGCCCGTTCGGGCCTTTGGCCCGAGCCAGTTAGCCCCACCTGTCATCCTCTAGGCTAGATCCAGCTGCGGTGAGAAAAGTTGTCCTGCGCGTTGAGCTGCTGCGTCAGCCAGTGACCCCACCCGTCAGTGACTGTGTCTGGATCTGTCTGGGTATAAAAAGCTTTTCTGTAATCTGTTTAAATTCAAATCTTTTTCAAATTATTTCAAATTCAAATTTATTTCTGTTTTAAAATAACTTTTAAAATACAAACCCAGTTAATACAAATAATATATGTTTTCAAATCAGAAAAATATGAGGAATTCAAATATGCCATTCAAAATATATTTTGACACTTTAATTTTCCAAGTTTATTTAAATTACAATAAATTGCCCTTTTGACTTAAATAATTAATAACTTTTGATTTATAACTCCAAATTTAACAAATGATATGTCTAAAATGATTAGCTCGACGAGACCTTTCTGTTTATGCATTCCATCATCTGTTTTGCAGCATGCATCATATAAATATAAAGTGTACAGCAACTAATATGAGGATAAAATGTGGTTAAAACCCAATAAAAATGTTTATTCTTGTATTCCACACCTCACCCATGCCATGCTACCTTATTGCCATGCAAATTGTGCATCATTCATCATGGCATGATTGTTTGCTTGTCGCATTTTATTCATATGCTTGCGCACTTTATTTATGTTGGCCCTTGTTTGTTTGGTTCTTCTCCGAATAGACGCTGAAAGGTGGATATATCAAGAGAACCAGGAGCACTACCCAGATCCATCCATTGCTTCAACTGAGCTGCCAGGCAAGCACTACCACATGCTTGCATACATATAGTACCTATTGCCTCTATCTTATTCTTGCGTCATTGAGTCGCGATTGCATTAATCTGAATCCCAAGTATTGCATAGCCTTTACTTTTAAACCCCACCGAAGCTTGTTCCTCCATCCCATGAGCCATTACTACAGGAGTTGTTTGAGCCATGCGAGTCGTAGAACAGCATGTGTAGGGTATGTGAGTGTCTGATGGGTAACGAGGTACCTATACAACTTAATTTGAGTAGTAATGGGATAACTAATGAAAGTGGCATCGGTGAGCCATATTTGCTATTTGGTTTTTTAGGCTCACTTGTGTCCCGTAGGACCCCGAGTACTTGATTCCTGTTCCTTGATTATTCGCGCTATCCACATCCGGGAGGCCTTATGGACCCCCTGAGCCAGAGCTTGATTCATTCTTATTTCTTGGGGCCACAAACTAGTTTGAGGTTTTATTTACTATCCTGTACTTATGCCATGCTTTACTGCTTTATTTAAATTGTGCAGGTCGCATAATCGCATCTTGTTAGGAAAGCGGAGTGTTTTCGCGGTGTCGACAAGCCCAGTCGTTCACAGCCACTGGCGCAAACCTTGAGGCCGTCTCGGAGTCAGCTAACTTCGTTGCTGGTAGCTCAATGGGGTGGCCCCCTGAAATAATTCTGAATCCTGTAATTGCTTTGTCGTGACTTCCTCGTTGGGTTTTGATTTGGTTTTTCCGAGGCATATCGAGTGTGTGTTGCTATTTGTGCACCCTCAGGTAAAACTTTCAAAGCCGTGTCCATGTTATGGACGACTTGGAGCACAGTTTCGATCATAGACAAGCATAACTAAAGTACCGCTTTTAATTTGACTAAGTACGACTAGTAATAGTGCAACACTCATGGAATGGTAAATAAAACTGCCACGGATGGGGGTTGTTTGTCGCTTCCTCGTCGGTGGCGAGGAGGAGGATGGATCTAAGATTACCGTTATAACTGTTGTTATTAATTCCGGACATCCGCTCATCTATGGTTAGGCGGATGGTTAGCGATATCTGTAGAATTGCTAGGGTTTATCTTTTGCTGCAATTCGTCACCCCGGTTGTGTCCCTTTAGCGGCATAAAGACTTGCTGAGTACCCTAGGGTCTCACACGATAAATTATTGGTTCTGATGAACAGTACACTCGCAAGATGGATCTTTGGGTGGAAGAGACAGACGATGTGGGCAACGATCATTCGGTGTAGAGATTCCGACGGGGATCCGTGAGATCTGTATGGATGTGTTTATTTATGGCGCATCTTATGCCGATTTGCTTCTTATCCGTACTCGGATCTTGTTTTCCGCTTCCGCTTGATACTCTGATGTTTGATGTATGAGGATATATCCTAAACTATTATATCTATCTAGGATATTTGGATCTTGCCGTATGGCGTTGCTATATTTCCTTTCTTTTTAGATGGAATGGCTCTGATGTAATGTTGTATGGTGGCTTGCATACATACTCATTTGTGTATGTAGTTGATCCCTTCGCCTGCCGATTACGCCGCCCGTTCTTGTCCCGATGTTTAGAAATGGTTGGGACGGCCGAAAGGTCTACCTGTGAGTGGCATTTGGGCCCCACCGTACTATTTCAACCATTTCTGCTCATCCAGGCTTGTAACTAGGAGCGTAATACACCGAGGTAGTTACACGGCCTACCACTGTTCTCCACCCCAATGGACAACCTCGTGGCGGGCCGAGCAGCGGCCGACAACATCACGGCCACCGGTGACGGCGCCCTACAGATCCAGTACGTCAAGGCCTTGCTCGCAAAGGCGGTCGAGCAACAAAACGCAGGCGTCGACTCACAGGGTCGGATGTACTCGCGTTCATCGGGCAGCAGAGCGGCCTCAAGCGGCCTTCCATTGGCGGCAATCACCCTCAACTGCCCGCCACCCGAACCACTGCAGCTCCAGCACCGACCCGCGAACGCGGCACTCTCCACCAACGACCCCGGCCGGCAACCAACTTCGTCGCCGCCAACGGTCAGCCCGTCGACGCCCGCACCCACATCATCAACAACCAGTGCTGGCGCGCACGCCAGCCTGACGAACTGCGACATACCCTAACCAACCGCTGCGACGGCGAGCCGAGGGGGTCGCTAAGTCGACTCGGGCCCCGGTGCTTCGGACCAATGATCCGAGGCGAAAGATACCCGACGAACTTCAAAGCGCCGAAGGAAATAGAGAAGTACGACCCCACGTACGATCCCTCCGTGTGGCTGGACACTTACCTCATGGCAATGGGGATCGCCGGCCACACCGATCTACTCGCCGCCCGCTACCTCCCCCTGATGATGGAGGGGGCGTGCAGGCAGTGGATCAACACTCTCCCCGCGGACAGCATCGACTCTTGGGAAGAGATGCGCGACGCCTTCGTCAGGCACTTCGAGGGTTCATACACCCGCGCCACCACCATCGAGGACCTGGAACGATGCGTCCAGGGACCTCGCGAGTCGACCCGCAGCTGGTTCCAACGATGGCAAGAACTGTGGTACAACGCGGTCGGTATCCACCCAGACATCGCAATCCACTGCTTCAAGACCTCGTGCCGCTACGAGCCCCTGGTTGCCAAGCTCAAACAAGCATACCGCACACTCGACAACATACTGGACCTCCTTGAGATCGCCAAAAGATACGTGGAGGAAGACCCCAACCAAGAAACCGACGACGAGTCGGGAGGACAACGCCGCATGAGCGACAACGACAACGGACGACGATCCGATCTACGCTACAGCAACAGTCGCCTCACCGGCAAGCGCCACAGTGACGGGCGAATCGACTTTGTCGCCAACGCTGGGCACGCGCAGCCTGAGCCCAAACTTCGCCGGCGGCAACTACAAGGCGAAACCAAGGTTCGACCCCGCGGACCTCCTTAACCAACCTTGTGCATTTCACAGCAGGGAAGGAAAGCCCGCCACGCACACGACCGCCGACTTCCACTCTCTCAAGGAGATCGAGAAGGCACGGCGAGTGCGGGAAGACCCCGACAACAACCCGCCAAACGGCGGAAAATTCGGCAGCGTGGCTGGCTCACTCCACACCTTCACAGGCTTCAACACGAAGCGCGAGAAGAAGGTCATCGCCCGCGCCGTCGCCGTCAACGCGGTGGCCTAGGTGGACGTTCCCCAGTTCCTCAACTGGTTGGAGCAACCCATCACCTGGAGCCGCCAGGACCACTCGCCACACATCGAGTACCCGGGACGAGTCGCCCCGGTAGTCAAGACCAAGGTGGGAGACTACTGGCTCCCCAAGACATTGATGGACGGCGGCAGCTCCATCAACATCCTGTACCTGGATACCTTCAGGCGACTGCGGATCCCGCAGTCGATGGTCGAGACGACCTACACCATGTTCCAAGGCATCGTCCCCGGTCGGAAGGCGTACCTGATCGGCAAGGTCACGCTGCCAGTCACCTTTGGCACACCGGCAAACTTCCGCACCGAGCGGATCGTCTTCGAGCTGGTGCCCTTCGACAGCCCTACCATCGCTGCGTCTGGGCGGCGTTCGCCAAGTTCATGGTGGCGCCCCACTACGCGTACAACGCGATGAAGCTCCCCGTACCGCGTGGCGTCATCACCATCCACGGCGACCCCGACATGGCCGCCGAGTGCGAGGCCAAAGGAGCCAAACTCGCCAACGCTGTCATCGCGGCAGAGGCCAACCACGCCGACGAGCTCGCCAAATACACGAGCGGGGTCAACAACGACGACCCCACTATACTCAAGAAGCCCAACTCGGAGGGCGGCAACACCTCAGCCTTCGAGGCAACGACGCACACCCGCACCGTCGAGCTGATCCCAGGCGACTCCAGCCAGACTGTAACGATCGGGACGGGCATGAGCCCAGCATAGGAAGGCGCGCTCATTGAGTTCCTCCGTGAGAACAGGGACATCTTCGCATGGAAGCCCTCTGACATGCCTGGTGTCCCTAGGGAACTTGCTGAGCACAAACTCAACGCCGACCCCAAAGTGCGCCCTATCAAGCAGTCGCTGCGGCCCCTCAATGAAGAGCACCGCCGAGCCATCGCCGAGGAAGTGCAGCATCTACTCGCTGCAAGCTTCATCCGGCCAATCAAATACTCCAAGTGGCTGGCAAACCCTGTCCTGGTCGAGAAGAAAAATGGGACCTGGAGGATGTGTATCGACTACACAAATTTAAACAGCGCCTGCCCGAAGGAACAATTCGTCGTCCCGTGGATCGACCAAATAATCGATTCCACCGCGGGCTTGGAGTCACTATGCTTCCTCGACGCCTACTCTGGATACAACCAGATCAAAATGGCCGTTGAGGACGAAGAGAACGCCATTTGGAGCCTTCTGCTACACCGCCATGACCTTCGGCCTCAAGAACGCTGGGGCGACCTACCAGCGGTGTATGCAGGAGTGCCTTGCGAGCCAAATTGGCCGCAATATCCACGTCTACATCGACGACGTGGTAGTAAAGTCCGCTCGCCAGGGCGACCTACTCGCCGACCTGGCGGAGACATTCGCCAACCTGTGGAAATACAAGATAAAGCTAAACCCAGGCAAATGCACCTTCGGTGTACCAGCAGGGCAGCTATTGGGATACGTCGTTTCCAAGCGCGGGATCGAGGCGAATCCCACCAAGATCGACACGATCGCTCGACTCGGCAAACCCGAGTGCCTGCGCGACGTCCAGAAGCTGGTCGGGCGAGTCGCTCGGCCGCTTCATCCCCGATTGGTAAGGCGATGCCCCTATACCGCCTGATGCGCAAAGACCCCACCTTCCAGTGGGACAAGGAGGCGGACAATGCGCTCCGTGACCTCAAGAAGGTGCTACTCGCAGCACCGCTACTCGCCGCCCCCGCCGACAAGGAACCCATGCTAGTCTATGTCGCGGCTTCCGAGCGCATCGTCAGCGCCGTCATGGTCGTCGAGCGACCATAGGAAGGAAAGGAGCGCCCAGTGCAGCGACCAGTGTACTATATCAGCGAGGTCCTCACCGACTCGTGCCAGCGATACCCACAATACCATAAACTGGTATACGCGGTCTTCAGAGCACTGCGGCGACTGCCACACTACTTCTAGGAGCACCCGATAACGGTCGTCTCCTCAGCACCGTTGCAGGACATCATCCTCAACCGCGAGTCGACCGGGTGAGTCGCCAAGTGGGCCGTCAAAATCGGCGTCCACAACATCAAGTACGAGCCACGCAAAGCGATCAAATCGCAGGCTCTCGCGGACTTCATCGCTGATTGGGAGGAGGCCCAGCAGCCAGAAAAGCTGCCATACCTCCACTACTGGAGTTTACACTTAGACGGCTCCAAGAATGCGGACGGGGCAGGAGCAAGGATCGTGCTAACCTCTCCGAAGGGCGACAAGCTACGCTACGTCCTCTGCCTCGACTTCACCCCCTGCACCAACAACATGGCCGAGTACGAGGCACTACTCCACGGCATGCGAGCCGCCAAGGAGATGAATGTCAACCGCCTACGCTGCTATGGAGACTCTGACCTCGTCGCTGGGCAAGTCGCCGGCACCTGCGACGCTGGTGAAGAAAATAAATTCTCCCTCGCGCGGGTCCGGAGTCACCTCTCCAGCCGCAGGGATGCGCCACCTGCCGGCGCGCAGGATCCCGGCTTCCTCGAAGGATGCCAGTAGCGCCCTGGTGCACTTGGACCTGCCCCATGGTTCGGTGGAGGGGGCCATTGGCTAAAAGGTTCGCGGAGGTCGAGGCTTTCTGGATCGATTGGATCACGATGCGGGGGAAAACGAAGATGGGCGAAATCGGAGGAAAGACGAAGGAGTGTTTTCCCGATCGCCTGCCATTTCCCTTATATAGCGGTTGCTACCCGCCAATTTCGCGAGCCGTTACTACGCGGTGATTACGGCAAAGTTACCGTTGGATTACCCCAACGGCTAGTTTGACCTCATATGACGGTCCAACTTCATCCATTCGACTCGCCGACCCGATCACTACAACAGTGACTGAACATTCACCGACCCGTTCGCCGAGCTGCGACCCAACTGACCGCTATCATTGCGACTAGAATAGCTGGTTTTTCCTTTATTCAGGAGACCGCCGCCGATTCGACTGGGCGTCCGCCTTGGACCCGTATACTCTGACTGCCAACGAACACCTGCGACCAATCAACGACAGCCTCGGGGACTACTGATGGGGATATGCCTACCGGGGTATACCCAGCAGGGCGTTTCGGACTGGCCCAGGAACTGGCGAGTGGGCCTGCAAGACGGCGACTGGATCAAGACCTGGCGTAGATTCAAGCGACTGGAAGCTGAAGGCCCAGGAGAGTAGATAGGCCTAGTCAGATTAGGTTAAACGATTTCCGAAACCTTAACTGATTCAGTTGAGATCTGTAAACCCTAGGGGGGTGAGTCTATATAAACCTCCCTAGAGGGCGTGTAGAAGATACGTTCCATCATCCACCCAAGCGACTCGCTGCCTAGCTGCCGAGCTCGCCCCATTATACTCTCATCATAATACAATCTAGTAGGAGTAGGTCTTTACCCTCCGGGGAGCCGAACCTGGGTAAAACCCTGTGTCTCCGCCCTCATCTCGCACCGCAGATGGTTGGCCGCCCTTCCCCATGTTCTACTACTCGCTGCCGATTGCAGCGTCTGCCGTGGTCATTCCCACGACATATACTACATCCATAATCTGGATCAAAGGTATCACATACCAGTACGTACTAGTCATAGATCCAATCCAGCAAAAGGGTATCATAGTTTTACCACCCATATATGATTAGTGGAGATAAGACAACCACATAATTAATTATGATAGCATGCGATGAAAGATCTAGACACCTAGTAATTCATGACCAGCCTGCTGCATTTAGGGCAGCAAGATACACCGACCTTGACCATTCTTCCAATGGTAAGTTTGGTTGCTTTCCGGAACTTGCTCCACCTAGAAGTAGCTGCCAAGCTCCCACCAGTACAGTTAATGGCGTAGCGTCCCTCGACTTGCACTCCTTCGCTCTGCATCATGAAGACTATTGTGCCCTTTCGCTGGCCTCGAGTTGCTTTGTGGCACTTTAGGAAATTTTTGAGTCAAAGCAAAAGATAGACGCATAATTAATAAGAGAAATGAACTAAATCATGTGAAACTTGAGAATACATTGAGAGCAGTTTATCTTCCACCACTCACAAACATAATCCGGTGCAACCTTGAGATGACACATGTGTAGGATACAATGCTTGTGTCGATGCCTATGCTGGGGCTAGTGCATTAGCTGGTGCAGGAACAGGGACTGGTGCAGCAGATGGTTCCACTGCTTGTGCTGGGGCTGGTGCTGGTGCAGGAGATGGTGTCGATGCAGTTAATTGAAGAGGGCTGGTGCAGGAGCCAGAACCGGTGCCGGCGCCAGCAGCTTGATGCTAGATTTCTTCTGACTGGTAGGTAAGCTGACTGTAAGGATGGTAGAGGCATATGAGATGTGTGCAAGAAAAATGGCTCTTATACTCCAACATTTACTCACAGGACAGTGATTAGAGGATATAATGAGTATACAAGAAAATTAAGTTACTACTACCTCCAATCTTTCACCTTCGGTCAGCATGTGTCATAGCAGGAACTAGGTCCAGTGCTGGTGCGGGTGCAGGTGTTGATGCCAACATCTTGATGCTGGTTACCTTCTGGGGGAGGTAAGGGGACTACAAGAGTGGTCAGAGAGGCATATGAGATGTGTAAAAGAAAAATGGTTTATTACACTCATAGATAGTGATCAGAGTATACAAGAAAATTAAGTTTAGTACCTCTATTCTTTCTCCTACTTAGGTTAATAGTTGCTATTGAAGGAACTAGGGCCGGTGCAGGTTCCAGCAGCTTGATGATGGCATCCTTCTGGAAGAAGATTGCACAAGTGGTAAGAATCATACGATAAGTGAAGACAATGGTGCATAACATTTAGTAACAAGAAAGTCATCAGAGGTTGTGATGAGTACAGAAGCATATTAATAAGTAGCACCTTTGTCCTTGGCCCTTTGGTCAACATGTGTACGATGGCTTGGAAGTATCTGCCTAGGCTTGCTAAAATCAAGTGCTACCTTGTCCCTCTACTTCAGACCATTCTCATGGACATACTTGGACCAACCTCGGCCACCCAAATAGGTGGTGGCCATCGTCTGGGAGACATCCACATCATATAGTTGCCGCAAGTCTTTTGGGAGCTTAGTATACATAGTTAGAAACTTGTCGTTTCCGAATAGCTTATTTATAATGGGGCGAGCGACATAAGGGACAGCCTTCATGAGAAAATTGATAGTCAAGTAAGACAACAACAAGAAAAGTGAGATAAAATATATTACATCAAGTCGATCTAAACTGCTTGGAATCTATACCTGATACCATGGGTACCCTTCCGATCTGACGCACCTCTCCCGGTCGGCCTCGGCCTACCGCGCCTTCTCACGTCCTCACCACCGCCGGAGGACCTCCCCAGGTGAGCTCCCCGACGATCTCTGGGAAGGCCCACTCCATCATCTTCGCTCGAGGTTCGTCCAGGGCCAAACCGCACCCTGCCGCCCATCACCGGACTCTCCGAGGAGAAATGCGTCGCGCTGACTCATCGACGGCACCGAATGAGCACCCAGGTGAGAGTCCCGCTCCTCTCTGTCGTCATCTAGGGTTCTTCTCGCTATTGTCATGTCCTGAGGAAGAAGACGCGCGCTAGCCCTCGATCTATACCTGATCGGATGGCTGACGATGCTGCTTACCCCTTCGGGGCTTGCCCTCTCTTATGTTGGGCCTCGCCCTAGTGGGCTTCACCATCGCACTCTTCATGCTGGTCAACAGATATCGGCAAGAGATTCTGTTCCTTTTTCTTTTTCTTAGAAATTCCAAAACTTCCTCTTGGCCACTTGGATTAAATCCCAAATAAAATGGAAATGGCATGAAACTTGGTAAATTTAAATTTCCCATAGTTCCCTGTGTTTTTTCCTATAATGATGTGTCCCTTGTTAACCTAAATAATGTACAGATTATTTAGAATAAATCCAATACCTAAAGGTACCCTTTTTACTAGAAAATTCTTTCTGTGAATTATACAACTTCTTTTGACATGCACCCTTTTGGCACAAAAAGGTATAGATGACACCTTGCATTCCACATTGACCTCACCTAAGATGGCATCATATGTTTCCCTGGCAAAAATAACAAAAACAGCCCAAAACTGCCTTTAGGAATTTCTCCAGGTCAAACCAAAATTGGTAATGACCTAATTTGAAATCACAATACACATGCATACCCATATATATGAAACCCAAGGACCCATAATTTTATAAGTTACTAATGTTTTATTGTGAATTAATCCTTTTTGTGCATACTGAATTCATCAATAAAATCACCTTAGTAGTTATGTAACTCCAAATAGGGTGATGCCAATTTCTAAATAAAGGTATTCTAAATACCTAACATGTGTATTTGGAATCATACCAAAATATCCTGTAGGTTTAATCTGGTTAAAAAGATAAAAAATCCTCTAGTATTGCCCTTGGGAATTTTCTGAGGGCATTCTGGTAAATATTTTGAGGTGATTCCAACTCTCAGTGAATCGGTTCATCAAAACCTAATTAATACTAAGTGGAAATAATTTTTGGAGCTTTGGAACTTTTCTAGTGAATTATTTCCTAAAATTAGAGTTTTATTCACTAGAAAATCCATTATAAATAAGTGGTAATTGATAAAATAGTTAAACCACTTTTGTTGGTGTAATTTTATCAAAACCTTTCTGATGTTATCATTTTTGTATATTGATATCATATAGAAGTTGTCCTTGGTCTAAAAAACCTCTCCTAACTAGTTTCTAGACAATATAACTCACCTTGGAATTCCTTCAAACGCTTCCAATACAATTCCGATATTCTTAAATCCATTACTCTGAAACCCTACTGAATTGTAAAGCTGTATCTTGCATTTATCGCTGAATTGTTTTGATGCTTGTATGCCTTGGTTGAGTGTGTTGTTGTTTGTTTGCATGTATTCACAATATTGGTGATAGTTGCGATTGTTTGACACCGAGAAGAAGGAAGCACCAGATATATATTATTATCATGGTATTTTGGTATTATGGTATTATATTGAAGAAGTCAGGGACATATCGCTGATCACAAGCAAGCCACAATTCCTGAACTCCTTTATTGCCCTACTCCTTTTATCAATGGTTTTGTATCTCGTTTATGAACTTCATGGTTAAATGCATGGTTTGTTTCAAATAAAGTACGCAAGTAGCTTGGCTCCTCCAAGTTATGATGGAGTGTCCACTAGGACACTTACCCTCGTTGACACCCACCTTTACCCTTTATATTGAGGCTAAGATGATTAGCATCTCCTCTCTTTGGAAACTACTGTTTTTCTGATGATAAAACTATTTTGGGTTTTACCCCACTACAAAGTTTTCAAAATAAAAACCTTAGAAAAAGGCATCATTTCCAAGTGGATGTTTTACCAAATAAAAGAATGAAAAAGAGAAGGAGAAACTCGAGCAAGAGAAAGAGAAGGGATGTTCTAAGCCATTACCGGAACAATTTATCCGTGCAGCCACACCACCCCAGTTGATGGGGCTTATCTCGTAGTTTGTTGTTTTTAGCCGGGGATACTCGTACTCGCTAAAGGGGAGAAATCCTCTGAAATCCGGACTGTCTTGGACAAGGTACCGGTGCAACAATTGGGTATCCCACGGATGGTATGAAATGTTTGTATGGAAGGGAGTTAAGTCACAATTTAAGGTATAGGCCAAGCTGCGGCTTGCGTATACGCGTGTACGGGAGGAAGGATTATGGCTATCGTGCCACACACTCCTTTGTCGGGGAGACCAAACACAAAAGGAAAATCCGCCTTTGCTAGGGATGGACAAATGAAAAGCTAGGTTTGATTATCCGAACCCCCATTTACCGTGTGTAGCGGGACATGGTTGTATCTCGGCAGATGTATTGATTCTTGTGGGTAAAGTGCACAAACTCTGCAGAGTCTAATCTATTCGAATAGCCGTGCCCATGGTCAAGGATGTTTGGAAAGGTGATTTGTAGGAGTACCCTTGAGATGGATAAAAAGGATGTGACTTGGTCACGAGGAAAGATGAGAATGAGTTTTTTTTGACCATGTATGGTCTGAAATGTTTCAAAAGGGTTTTCTTCAAAAACTGTTTTAAAAAAGGAGACATGTTTTCCAAAATCATTTTTTAACAAAGATATAGAGATGCCAATGTTAGGATATTCAGAAACAACTGTAGTGTAGAGCTATTTCGCCACAACCCAATATGCATTATCTTTGGTACCTTATCTCGGTGGTCTTGCGAGTACATTCAAAAGTACTCACGACTTTGTCCCTGGATATTTACTTGGCCAGATTGCAGATGGTAAGAAGTGATGGAGATGCTAACGTCTATGTGAGCTAGGCCATCTTTCCAGTCAGTCTCCTGTAGGTTAAGGCATGACATGGGCTCTACGCTTGAAGGCTTCCGCTATTATTTTTGTAATTTCTATAATTGAAATAATGTAAGTTTTGTACTCGCTACTTGTAGATGATGTAATGATACTAGTCGATTATGCGCATGGCTCGCTGATCATGGGAAACGTGAATTGCAGGCATAAAGGGGATTTCTCATATCGTAAATCTAGGGCCCATAGACTTGGCATTAGAGCCATCCTTACTGTAGGAGACCTTAGTTAGCATGGACGTTAGACAGGACAACCCCTATTTCCGAAAACACCGGCTTTCGAAAATTATTTTCTCAAAGGAGTTTCGAAATATTCCTTATCTCATCTTCTCTGACATAAAGTTTTTGAAATGGATTACTCTATATCTTGTCTACTTCAAATATTCCGTTTTCAAGAATAATCCCAACTTCGAAACCCTGAAGACTGAGATCCCGAGATGGCAAGAAGTAGAGACAAGCAAACCAAAAGAGCTACCTACGATGACATATACTACAATACCTCCCCACCCCGGAGTCCTTCCTTGCCCCCAAATGGATCAAGTACAACACCAAAAACACTAGATGGCAAGACAGAAGCCAAGATACCCGTAACGTCCGTACTTAGGATAAGTATCAACAATATAGGATTCCCCTTATGACGTGTAGTCACCCCTTGGAACCTATGGTACACTCTGTTTGATGTCATGTGCTAATGCTTGAAATGTGTTTCTTGCCTGCCCTGGATCATTCGCCCCTCTTGTATTACCCACCTTGTTTGTGTATCCCGATGCTAACCCTATTAAAACAATCAACTAAAACCTCTCCTTAGTAGGATGGCCACATAAAGAAATATACGTCAACCCCTTACTATGTATAATTCGAATCGCTCCAACAGAACGGCGATACGATTCAACCATCAACCAAACCCACGGGAAGTTGTCACCATAAAATAAGTACTCCAAAGCCCACATGATAAGTATGCCCGAGGACAATGAGTCTACTTTCTCATCAAGCTGGAGCAACACAAAGAGGAAAGCGGAGACAACCTCTCGGAAGCTACATGCCCCAACCCCTTGTTGGAGATATGCCCTAGAGGCAATAATAAAAGTAGTTATTATTATATATTTGTGTTTATGATAAATATTTACATTCATGCTATAATTGTATTAACCAAAAACATTAATACTTCAGTGTTTGTAAACTTGTTAGAGTCCCTAGTGAAGCCTCTTTATAATACTAGCTTGTTGGTTGATAGATGATCATGGTGTCCTTATCAATAACATTGAGATGTTATTAACAACAAGATCATGTCATTAGGAGAATGGTATGATGTACATACTCCTATAGATAAGCGTAGCATAAATATCAAGTCATTTCAATAGTTCAATTGCTATAAGCTTTCAGATACATAGTAACCTAATTCCATCGACCATGAGATCATGCTAATCACCATCACCGAAAGGATCCTTTGATGACATCAAACAACACTTCTTAACTGGGTGGTTATAAAGGTGGCATTGAGTGTTTAGAAAGTATGTGTTGAGTCGTATGTATCACGAGTGGGATTTGTCCATCCATATGATGGATAGATATACTCTAGGCCCACTCGGTGGAATGTCATCCAATTAGCTTGCAAGCATGTGACTGGCTCACAAGGGATCACATATCACAGGAGCGAGTAAAGAGTACTTATCGGTAATGAGGTTGAACTAGGTATGTAGAGATACCGACGATTAGACCTCGGATAAGTAAAATATCCGAGAGGAAGGGAAATTGGTATCATATGTAAATGGTTCATTCGATTGCAAAGTAATCATAGAAATATGTGGGAGACATATGAATATCCAGATTCCTCTATTGGTTATTGATCGGAGAAGAGTCTCGGTCATGTCTGCATAATTCACCAACCGTAGTAAGATACACTTAAGGATTCATTGTTGTTTAGTATATATTGAATGTGAGTAAGAAGACTGAATTTTGATCGGAGTATCAGATGGGATCCGGGATATCACGAGGAGACCTGGAATGGTCCGGAGAATAAGATTCATATAAGGAAAGTTCAATTCTGGAGTTCAGGAATGATTCCGGTGTTTTCATCGGAATGATCTAGAAGGGTCTAGAAGGTTCACCGAACTGGAAGGGTAAGGGTACATGAATGTGTCATGACTAAGTGGAATGATTGCATCATGTCCTAGGTCACTTGGTTGTGCATTTAAAAGAAAGAAATTAAACTCCAATATTGAAAGTCAAAAGGCAAGTTTGAATAATCAAACTAGGACAATGGTTCCTGGTGGAGGGAGGAGAGGAAACCTCCTCTCCCTCCACCGCGCGTGCCAAGGAGAGGGAGTTGGGGGAGGATATGGCCTCCCATCCCCTAGCTTCCCGTCCCTCTCATAAATAGAGGGGAGGGGCTAACCCAAAGACCTACACCACCACAACCCCACCCTACGAGCCACCGCCGCCCTAGCCGCCGCTGGTCCCATCTACTCCTCTCCAGCCTCTAAACCTTAGAACACCGGGGAACCTCTCTACTCCATCCTACCCGCTCCGGCTTAAGGAGAAGCCCTGCGGGATCGTGCTGCCGGAATGGTGAGGAGAGAGCTACAACCTCCGCTGCCTGCTGAAGCAAGGGAGAGGAAGGTCTTCATCGAGTACCGAACGTGTGACCGACTGCTGGAGCGCTGCTGGGAAGCGGCGCCGGAAGGATCAGCAAGTGAACGACTACATCACCCATGAGAATATGCTCTCGTTAACCGCTTTGGAATCTTCGAGGGTAAGTACTCTAATCGACTTGTTGCTACAATCTAGTAGATAGACCTTGGCTTGTGTATGTTCATGCGGTAGAAATTTTTTGTTTTTCATGCTACAAACCCCTACACCCCTACATAGGGATTAATAAATAAGCGTCGCTAACCGCTAATAAAGATAACCCCGGATGCTTCCTTCTTCTCGGCGTCACACAATCGAAACTATCGCCGTTACCGAGCGTACATGCAAACAAGCAATACACCAATCAGTACAAGGCATACAAGCATCAAACCATACAAAAATAAAAGGATAGATACATGATAAACATTAGTAGGATGTTGGAGGTTGGTGGATAAGATTGGCAAAAGATATGGAGGCATTAGGGAAAAAGGCTCCTTTTGGATTTAGGGTCTAGGAATCTCCTAAGAGAGAGGTTTTTGATCAAGGACTTGATATGGATCATACCTATTGTATAAAAATGATACCATCAGATAGGTATTGATAAAATGAAGCCAATAAAAGTGGTTTCACTATTTTATCAATTTCCGTTGATTTATCATGGATTTCATAGTGATTAAAGCTCTAGTTTTAGGAAATAATTCACCAGAACTTCTCTGGAGTTCCAAAAATTATTTACTTGGGTTAAAAGGTATCATTTGGTGTACTGAATCTATAGGAGTTGGAATCTACTCAAAACAATTAACAGAATGCCCTTGATAAATTCCCAACGATAGTATTGGACAGGATTTATCTTTTTCATTGGATTTATTTTACAGACGATTTCTAGTTGATTCCAAGGACACATGCTAGGTACTAGGAGTACCTTTCTATAGAAATTGTAATCAATAAATTTGGAGTTACAAAGTTACTGCGGTGAATTTTTTAGTGAATAAACCATGCACAAAAGGATTTAATTCACTAAAATTCAAAAGAGACCCATAATAATATGAGCTCCTGGTTTTATAAATACATGGTTATGTGTGATCTCTAAGAGTTGGAATTAGGTCAGAAACTCATTTGGTTTGACCTAGGGAAAATCCTAAAGTCAGAAAGTCTCTGTTTTTGCTATTTTGGTCAGGGGTAAACTAGGGAATCAAATAAGATGGGGCCAGTGGGGGTATGAATGGTGTGGTCAGTACGTTCCATACCCAATTGGATTTACTCCAATTGGAGATACCAAACCTTCTGGAGAATGATTTTAGTGAACAGGACAGGTCTTAGGAAATGATTTATCCTACTTATTTTGTATATTGTTTTTGTGCAAACCTTGGACTGCATGTTAGAGAACAGGTGGATGAATGTGAAGAAATTTAGATCTGAGTAGTTTGATGCGGTTTCCATGTTCATTTGGAATTAAACCAAATAGCTACTTAACATATCTGGAAATAAAAAGAAAAGGGAAAGGGGGCTTTGGGCCTACGGGCCAGATTTGGGGGATACTGGGCCAGAAGAGCCAGATCGGCCCAGACGCAGCGCTCACATGTAGGAGGCGTGCAGCTGGCCGCGGCCCAGCAGCCGGCCTGCCTGCGGGGGTCCGCGCGAAGAGGTACCGAGCGCTCCCGGCCGTCGAATCTGGCTGGATCTGACGGTCGCGGGGCGTCGTCCTCGCGGGGGCTCGCCGACGGGGAGCAAACCCTAGGGGAGGTCGGGGAGACGCAGGGAGGCTCACCAGGGGCTCGGGGGAGGTCGTGGGGGTGACGAGGCGACGCGGTTGACGACTGCGAGTCCAGGGAGGGGCGACACGGAATGAGTCATCGTCGGGAAGGAGCTCGCGCGTCAGTGTCCGAACCTAGCTCGCCGGAGCTCGTCCTAGACGAAGCTGTAGAGGGTCCTGGGCACAAACAAGAGCATGGTTAGATAGAGGAGGAGGAGGGGGTCATAGCAGGGTGACATGCAGAGAGAGGGAAGCTCGAGGGAGGGAGCGGTGCTTGCGGGAGAGCAAATGGCCGAGCTCCTTTCTTCTCCTTCTTTGAGAAAAATAGAGCGTGGGGGAACAAAGTGGGAGCTTAGGGAGTGACTGAGGGTGGAGAGGGGGCAAATGAGCTGGAGGGGGAGTGCTGTACTGGCTTGTGGGCTTATAAACCGAGAGGGCAGGTCCATGGTGGGTGTGGCTCATGGGGGAGCATGGAACTAGTCCATGGCTTCCCCATTAGGTGCTGAGGGCGGTGGGGAGTGTGTGGGGTGATCTTAGGGGCGTGCATGAAGCAGAGAGGGAGTGGGAGGGCTACAAGGAGTAAGTATGTTGATTAGACAAGACCTTGCCTTTGCCTCCCTCATAAACAAACAAGTGGGACAAGGGGTTTGGGGCCATGCTAAAGTGCTTGGTCGTCCAGAGGTGAGTGATGCTGCTAGCGAGAAGTGCTGGAGAAGGTTGAGGCTGCTTTGGAGTTGTTTTGAATCAAACTTGGACTAGTTTGCCAAAATTGATCAAATGAAGGAGTATGAAGGAGGTTACAAAAGTTGTATTGAGAAAAGTGGTAAAATGGTACTGGTAGATAGATGAGGTCAAATAATCTCTCCATGATTTAAATGGGATTTTTCTGACGATTATTATCCCATTTAAATGCACTTCTTCAAAAAGTGCTAAAGTAGATTATGGAAGCAAGAAAGATATTTTTACATTGGGCAAGCTGGGTTTTTTAGGTGGTATGGTCCTAAATACCATAACACACATTGGAGAAGTTTATTGGGATTTATTGAAGTGGAAAAGTATTTTTGGGGAATTATTTCTTGTTTCTGCCATTAAGAAAAAGGGCAAAAATAAATAATAAGGAATCTCAAAAATATTTATTTTTGAGTTTGGAAGATGGGTTATGATGAATAGGCATCAAATGTGCCTTAATTTGGCAAGGTGATTTGGAGAAAAAAAACAAATTTGCCTTTATAGACAAGGATTTTGGGAATTTGGTAAATAAAGGGAATTAGATAGTTTAAAAATTCAAATAATTGGGAGAATTATTTGGGGATGCTTATATCCAAGGTAGATGATGTACACTTGATGTAGGCATCAAGATCAACCTTGGTTTTGAATAAAAGTGGTGAAAAGGGTGGAAACTAGATACTTGGAGGATCTAAGGTTTGATTAGGCTGATGCCATCTAAACAAGGTTGGATTAGGGAGCTCAGAGCTCACCTTGGTACAAGGGGTATATGGATGGATAGACTATGTTAGGTAGATGATCATGGAAGCAAAAGTTGGGCTTGGTTGGATTTGAGGTGGTATTGGAGTGATGGCAAACTTTGTTGAAAATAAGGCTGCCATAGAAGATACATTAGTTAGCCTCCTAGACCATATGGGTTTAAGAAGCACAAGGTTCCAATGGAGACAAGTAAAGTGCGGGTTGGTGTTGGGGTATAGATTTCAAGGAGGGATTCATGCTTGTAGTGGGTCTCCACTGGGTTGGAAACCATCCAAAGGGATTAGCCTTAGATTGAGATAAGCATGAGATGAGATGATCACTTGAGTGACTTAGCATAGATCCAGACTTGGATGCTTGCCTTGAGGTTGATGGTCACAATCCAAGGATTGGGGTCCTAAGGGTTGAGCTACTAGATTAGATCAGTCTAGTTCCTAAGCAAGCAAGGCAATCAGCATATCAATGCAATTTATCAGACAGCATATCAAGGCAATTCATTAACCAGCAGATCAAGGCAATTCATCCTAACACTTATCTAACTACTACTAGGGTTACCATCAAGCCTAGCTTGAGGTAAGTATAGGTATTTTGAAAAGGGTTCTTGCTTGGAAGTAAGATAAGTACCATCTTGGTATCTCTACCAAGATTGAGGTGAAAAGGTTTTTAATAAGGTTTTTGGGAAAACCTAGGGATAAGAGTAGCTTAAGGTTCTATCTTGAAAACATAAGGAGAATATATGTATGTCTCCATAGTTTTGTTAAAATAAACTAGTAAAGCATTTGGTTGTGTCAAAGTCATCTTGGCTCGGGTTTTTGAAATGCCGGAACATTTGAGAATATGAAAGATGAGCCAAGACCTCTCTTTTGTAAAATAGTTTTTGTAAACTTAGTTTGAGATGGGGAGTATACAACTAATACACAATCAGTTGCTTGAGCACAAGCAAATAGGTAAGCACACAATGCAAGAAAAAGTTTTTGTTTCCCCTGATTTTTGCCTTTTGGACATTTAATCAGGTTTGCTGAAATTGGGATGTTACAGGGTAGGTCAAGTTGGTTACAGATTGGGGTTTTACCCTTTGAATTTCTATCTACAGCTTGTTGTATTCTCCAAGGAGTCGCATCTTTCAAGGGCCTGGGTCACCCAAAGCCTTCCTGGGCTTTGCCATCCAGAGCGGGTGATTGTATGGGCTCCTACTAGGCTGGACCGGGTAGGCTAACATCAGGTACCCGTAGGGCATACCCATGTTAGTATCCCTCGAGTGTTCATTTGATTCATAGATTCGATTGGAGACTCTTAAGTCTTTCGAGTGCTATCATCCGAACAAGTTTCGGGTCAATGTTTTGGTTCATAGGGATTGCTGATGCATGTGCTTGACTCGCGCGACTGATCAGGGTCAGCTAACTATCTTTGGACAAAACAACACGATCTACTTCAGACTCGAGTCCCCGGACTTGAATCCAGAAAATTTCTAGCGTAATTCAACTCAGGATGCGGAGGTCTTATAGGAGTCGAATTCCAGTGTTTTAAGTTATGTACCCAACACATCTTTCGGGATTTTTCATCGTTCCTGCTAACACGGAATATTACTAGCAGAGCATAGTCGGGCGCGTTGCCAGGCCATGAGAAGTATCTATAGGTCTTATCTTTGTATCATAGACACATCATCTGAAAGTTTATAGCCGTGGATGCGTTTCGGGTGGCTAAGGATACGTTGCCTCTCTTAGCGCTATTTCAAGCAGAGTTGATAAATGAGATGTATGATTTATTGTAATCATGAAGGATCCGAAGGATTTCAATTATGTAATTCATAGGGTGCGCGACCAGTGCTCCATATGGGAGTAGCCCCCGAGTGTCTGTTCGAGTCGCAGACTCGAGCAGAGACTTATAGTTAGAAGTTGTGCATTACGGTGATCTGGAAGTTCTTCGGATGACCATGGAAAATGCCATCAACGCCAGCGCTTTTTGGAATGCATGGCCAGCAGTCCCTATGGGAGTATCCCCCGAGTTCGTAATGGAGTCGTAGACTCGAAGAAGGACTCGAAGCTTTTACGGGGTCGTTCGATTGACCCAGGACCCTACCAATTTGTCAGGTGCACAACCAGCGCTAATGATAGGAGTAGCCCCCTAGTAGTTGGTTGAATCACAGACTAGAGTAAATACTTTTATTTGGAGTCAAAAGATTAGAGCCGTTGTTGGCCTTCACTTTTGGTGATGTCATTGCTGACGTTCGGTGAGATCAACCGTCTTAGGTAGCAGAGGCGATGTGACGAGACAATCATGGGTCCCACTTTCTGACCGAGATTTGACTAGTCATGCGTACTTTACACGATAATTATTGTGTATCCTCGATTTCCGCACGTAGTGGACGGTGTGATCGCGACTGCTCGGGCAGTGCGAGCCAAGTGTTTGCGATGAAGGGAACGTGTTAGGGTAAATAGATCAACGGTTCTGCATCGTCGTCTTCATTGTTTTATACTGTGAGGGACCGTGGTAGTTTTTCCCTTTGCCATTTGCTCTCTTGTTTCTCTGTCGATTTGCCTCCTCTATTTCCAGAGCTCGCCCGCACTGTGCACTGGACATTCTTCGTGTTTTCCCCTCTTCTTCCCATCACGCCCATCGCATCACGCGCCGCGCTAGAAAGATGGGAAACCAAAGAGATCTTCCTCTACTGCTTCTGGGACGAGTGTCGCCGGCGCTGCCAAGAAGGACACCACCACCAGCCGTATCACTGATGGTAGCTGGCGGCGGTCTACGATGAGGGGGATGGACCTGCGCCGCCTACGTGAAGCGGGTCTGGTCTCACAGGAGAAAAGCGATGCCATTCTTACTCAATCTGAGGTAACCCCGGATCCTCCCAAAGGTTTCCGGGTGATGTTTTATGCGTTTGTTATCCACGAGCTTTCTCTTCCCGCCCATGAATTTATTCGTGGGCTCCTCTTTCTTTACGGGATGCAACTCCATCAGTTGTCGCCCAATTCCCTTTTGCACATTGTGTGATTCATCATGTTGTGCGAGTGCTAGCTCGGAATTGGTCCACACTTTGGCCCCTTCAGGAAGCTCTATTCCCTAAAGAGGCAGTTGGGCACGAGCGGCATTTACGCACTGGGCGGGTGCAGGATATCCATCCTCCCCAACATCTAGTACTTCACCTTCCACCTCTATGAATTCATCCAAGTATGGAGGAACAAGTGGTTTTATCTTCGCAACTCCAAGCTTGACAACCAGCACTATGGTTTGTCTCCCTTCGATGCCAACTAGGTCATCACCCGCAAGCGTTCGAGGTATAACGACGTTATGGAGGGTGAGATCGAAGTGGTGGAGAAATTGTACAAGCGGGTGTAGGCGCTCCACCTGGTGCGAGGCAAGGTGGTCTCCGGCATTGACATCATCCGGACATTCCTTAAGCGTCGGCTGCATCCCTTCTAGGCGAGGGCGTACCTGATGTTTTTGTATTCCGATGCTAGTGACCCGACGAGAGTGTCGGATGAGGAGATGTCCTCAGCCGACCTCGACAGGCGCTTCGACCCCTGCTGAAGTTCACGGGCGATGAGGAGTTGCCGGGGAAGTCGTTGACTGCCCCCTTCAGCGCGAAGAAGGAAGTTCCTTAGGTGATTCTTATACTTGCACGTAGTGCATTTTCGTTTGTATTTGTCTTCTCTCCTTGACTTTGACATGCGTCTTCAGGGTTCCGTAGGAACTTAAGGTGGAGATCATGATGCCTCCCCTTCCTGAGAAGTACATGGCTGCGCCAGATGGCGGGGACGTGAAATCTGATTCCACAGTCCCTCATGCACACTCTCTGACAGAGCAATCCCCCGAGCATAGTGAAGGGAACTCTCGCAAGAGAGCCCAAAGCTAAAGATTGGATGCCACGACGCCACCATCACCGAAAGGGCCCGCCTTCCTGCAGCGACACTCTGCGGATCAAGGTGTTACCTCCCCCATTCCTGCGGTGCCCATCCAGGCCGTGGCTCCTCAGCCGCAGGTCAAGAAGAAGAAGGTAGTGCTGGTCTTTAACCTCTCCAATATCCCTTCGTAAGTATCGGATGCTCCTGTTGTATTGATTGTAGTGAACCTGAGCCTTCTTGATGTTTTGAGTGACTTGGTTGTTCTGTTGTAGCAGGGGGTCCTCCTCGGGTGAATCCATGAAGGATGAGACTGAAGAATTAGGCGTGAACTCGAAGATGGCGCACGCAGAGCCTACAACGTCCTCCTCGAAGATATCGGCCAACTCCGGTGACGTCGTATCGAGTTCCTCGAAGCCGAGGACTCGTGCGTTTGTTACTCAAAACACGCAAGCTACTCCTTCGGAGTTTTCGAGTGGACATGTGAGTATTCTTCCTTTGGTGCGGGCGAGCCCCCGATCCCTTATGTGCCTTAATGTTCCCTTCTTGCTGTAGCCCTTCATCCGCGACATCAACCGCCTTGTGAAACAATATCTCTCTTTGGAAGAAAGCTTTCAGCAGCTCCAGGTTGTGTACATTGATGCCTGTTTTCTTCAGGTGCCCATGGCAAATTTTGTTTTCTAATCCTTTTTTCCTTTTGCTTTCCATAGAAGAGAACAATGAGGCCCTCCATAAGCTGGACGCACCCAGAAAGAGGCAGAGCTAGGAGAAACCAAGGCAAAATATGCCATGGAGGCCCCTGAGAGCTACAAGAAGGAGGCCCAGGACCGCGAAGAGGAACTTATAGCCGCTACTGCTGCATCTCGGGAGAAGGCAATGGCAGAGCAACTTATGGCGACTGGCAAAGCATTTTCTGGTGAGTTACCATACTTATCTTTTCCCTGAGCTTCTTGGTGTGTTTCCCTTGCTTGACCTGAAACTTTTTTGACGCACCTGCAGATGCCACTGGCATTGCGTTTGATCACGATGTCTTGGAGCATGGGGAGCCCATTGTAGATGCGGTTGCGGCAGTCAAAGACCGTTGCATCTCTACCATCGAGATGCTGGGTAAGGCCAAGGAGGTCCTGAGCCGCTTATATCGAGAGATCTTTCCCAAGGGCGTTGCCCGTGATGACGTCGACTCCTTGGTGAAGGCCCTGGCGGGTGATGCGCCTGCGGAGTACAAGAAGACCCAGAAAGGCGTGGGTGCTACCCTTGTCCTGGCGATGGTGATGGTGTCTGGCGCGCAGCTGAACCTGGGCCAGGTCACCTCCAGTATGCCGGTGGCGGCGGATGGTACTAAGGTATACTTTTATTCCTTTGCCTCCCGCTGCAATCATTATGGCCCCTGCCTTATTGACCTTATAGCCACCTATGCGTTAGAGCAGCAGTGGGTGGCCAAGGCGAGGGCCTCGGAGTTGGAAGTTGTTGTTGGAGATATTCCCAAGAGGCAATAATAAAAGTAGTTATTATTATATCTTTGTGTTTATGATAAATGTTTACATACCATGCTATAATTGTATTAACCGGAAACATTAATACTTGTGTGATTTGTAAACATGTTAGAGTCCCTAGTAAGCCTCTTATAATACTAGCTTGTTGATTAATTGATGATTATGGTTTCCTAATAATGAACATTGTATGTTGTTAATAACAAGATCATATCATTAGGAGAATTATGTGATGGACACACTCCTCTAGTTAAGTGTAGCATAAGATCAAGTCATTCAATAGTTCGTTTGCTATAAGCTTTTAAATACATAGTAACCTAAATCCTTCGACCATGAGATCATGCAATCACCATCACTGGATGGATACTTTGATGACATCAAACACCACTTCATAACTGGGTGGTTATAAAGGTGGCATTGAGTATTATGAAAGTATGTGTTGAGGCACATGGATCAAGGGTGGGATTTGTCCATCCATATGATAGATAAATATACTTTGGGCCCTCTCGGAGGAATATCATACAATTGGCTTGCAAGCATGTGACTGTATCACAAGGGATCACATATCACAGAACGAGTAAAGAGTACTTATTAGTAACGAGGTTGAACTAGTGATACGTCGGAAACGTATCTATAATTTTTTATGCTCCATGCTTGTTTAGTATCTACTTTGCTTTGCTTTGTCTTTCTTTGAGGTGTTTTTATATCTTTTCTGGAACTAACCTATTAACAAGTTGCCACAGTGCCAGTTACCTATTTTCTTCTGTTTTTGGTTCCACAAAGGCAGAAAATCAATATTCGCGGAATTGGACGGGAAAAAAGCCAAAGTAAATAACTTTCCGTGAGGGACACAAATTGAGAAGGAGGGACGGAGAGGCACCAAAGGGTGGCCAGACCCCCCTGGGCATGGCCAAGCATGGCCCGTGCCTGGGCAGGGTGTGGGCCCTCTGGCCGCCTCCTCGGTCTCCCCCTTCGCCTATAAGAAGCCTCCGACCCAAAAACCCTAGGGCATCCAGAAGAAATCCACGAAAACTTTTGTAGCGCTGCCACCACCGAAGGGGAGATTCGGGGGACAGAAAGTCTCTATTCCGGCACCCCGCCGGGACGAGGAAGTGCCCCCGGAGCCATCTCCATCGCCATCTTCATCACCGTTGCTGATTCCCATGATAAGGAAGGAGTAGTTCTTCCTCGAGGCTAAGGGATCTACCGGTAGCTATGTGTTCATCTCTCTCTATCTATGCATGAGCTTGTGTCATGAGCTTTGTAATCAAGTTGATCTACCTTGCTACTCAAGTGCTTCATTAGATCTCTGCTCTCCCCATGTGTGTGAAAGTGACAGCATGCACGCCATGGTGGCACTTAGGTTTGAGTCTACATAAATACTCTTTGTGCTTTAATAGATCTATGCTTTTCCCCACGTGTGTGAAAGTGACAGCGGACATACCGTGTGTGGCACTTTGGCTAGATTGATTATTTTTTATGAGTTATATTTGGAGTTGGATGTCTCTATGAAATTTTGGTGTTTGTTGGAACCATCTAGCGCTCAAGGTGAAAGTGTGGCGTTATCTGGATTGGGGAAGGCGAACTTTGAGGTGTGCTGTTATAGCCCTAACATGGATTAGAGTGTCCAACCGGAGAGTAGTTAAGAGTAGTATCATGAAGAGAGGATATTTATATGAGAGAGTGTTCACTAGTGAAAGTATGATCCCTAGGCCTTGTTTCTAAACATTGAAACACCTTTTGCATCTAGATCTGTTGCATGTTTGCTTGCTTCCATCTTTGTTCCGTTTGCCGGGGAGGTTTTGGGATTTTACCTTTACTCCATGCCATCAGCTCTTTTCTGGCACCGTTACCCCACGTCAACAACAAGTCAGAAGCTATTTTCTGGCACCGTTACCACTTGTATTTCACTATCTCTTTGCCAAACTAGTGCACCTATACACCTGACAAGTGTATTAGGTGTGTTGGGGACACAAGAGACTTCTTGTATCTTGATTACATGATTGCTTGAGAGGGAATACCTTTGACCACTTCCTCCCTGAGTTCGATAAACTTTGGGTAATCCACTTAAGGGAAACTTTCTGCTGTTCTACAAGCCTCTTCACTTGGAGGCCCAACAACTATCTACAAGAATAGAAGTGCTTAGACATCAAGCTCTTTTCTGGCACCGTTGCTGGGGAGGTAAGGTAAAAGGTACTCACATCCTCCGGTGTGAGTGCTCGAAGTTATTTCCTTTAGATTCTACAATTTTGTGTTTTTGTTTCTTGTTTTCACTAGTTAGGCTTAATGGAAAACAACAAAAAAATTAGAGAGCTCTATAGCATTTATCTTGAGTTAGGACATGAAGTGTTTGAAGAGAAAATTAAAAAACCTATGGAGCTTTATTTGCATGCTAATAGCAGTGCTATTAGTATGAACTCTTTGGACACCATTATTGCTAATGCTATGGAAAAGTCTAAGATTGGGGAAGCTAGTTTTGATGAAAATGATCTTTTTAGTCCCCCATCTTTGGAAGATAGCTATTGTATTGCTTATGATGAAACCAAACCTCCAATCTATGATGATTACAATGATGAGTATGATATTTTCATTCCACCTACTATTGAGGAGAAAATTGATTGTGATTACAATATGCCTCCTATATTTGATGGTTATGGTGATGAGAATAATAATGATAGCTATTTTGTTGAATTTGCTCCCACTACAATTAATAATAATGCCTTTGCTTATGTGGAGAGTAATAATAATTTTATGCATGTGGATCATGATAAGAATGTTTTATGTGATAGTTATATTGTTAATTTTGTTCATGATGCTACTGAAAGTTATTATGAGAGAGGGAAACATGGTTTTATGCATCTCAATAATATTAAGTTTCCCCTCTCTATGTTGAAAGTCTTGAAGTTGCACTTGTTTTGCTTTCCTATGCTTGGTGCTTTGTGCTTTCATGACTGGTTTCTTTACAAGATTCCTATGAATAAGAAGTGGGTTAGACTTAAATATGTTTTGAATTTGCTTCCTGATGCTCTCTTTTACTTCAATTCATATTTCTTATGTGAGCATCTTGTCAAACTATCAAGCCTAACTTAAAGGCGTTAAAGAAAAGTACTTGTTGGGAGATAACCCAAGAGTTTTCTTGTGTATTGGAAGTTATTACTTCAGTAATGACCTCTCTTTATCCTTTTTGTTTGCTTTTTGTGCCAAGAATAACCTCTAATAAGAGGGAAGTAAGATTTGGGGAGTTGCTGTCCCGAAACAGACTTCTTTCCTCTACAATAAAAATTCGTGAGGAGTCTCTGTAAGTTGGATTGAGCTGAAAATTTACGAATAAATCCCCCAGTATGTTATATAACTTTCGATAGTTCAACACTTTTTGATTTGAGCAACAAAAGGTCTTATAAAAAATCGGTTTCTACCTGCTGGTCTGTTTTGACAGATTTCTGCCATTATTTGCATTTGCTTCTTATTGATTCCTTTTTGAGTTCTCTTTTGGGGAATTGAGATTTTTGAAGGAGTTGCTACAGTAGCTTGTGTTTTTAGTGAAAAGAATTTATGTTCCAAAGATTTTCCTAAGGTCTAATATCTTTTGAATAAACTAATGTTGCTAATGAAAATTGTGTGAAGTTTTGTATGAAGGAAAAATTTCAGGTGTAGAGAGAGAATGATATAATGAGATGAAGAATGGAAAAAATATCAAGCTTGGGGATGCCACCCCGGTGTCAACCCAAGAAATATCTAAGAGGTATAATCGTCAAAGCTTGGGCATGCCCAAGGCATCCCCTTCTTCATCAATAAAAAGCTTAGGTCTTTCTAGACACTTCGTTTTTATTGTTTCATGCAAAGTTGTGTTGTTCTTGGAGAGTCTTATTTTTTTGTTTTAGTTTGCTTGAGTAAGTTGGTTGATTATAGCACACTTATTTTGGAGAGAGACACACTCTGTTTTCATTGCCTAGAACACTCTAGTTTTCATTCTAATTATCTTGTGAGTGTTATAGTTTGCTAGCACTGTGTTTAGCCTAAGTTTTCTTGTGATTTCAGCTTAGAAATTTTTAGTTCTTATTTGTGGATTTTGAGACAAGCTCACTGATCTTTATTGATTATTATCTTTGTGAGTTGTTTCAAATAATTGTTTGGTGTTGGAAAAGAGTAGTAAGTTCTTGCTTGTAAGTGCAAGAGGAGCTTGCATTGACTAGACATATACTTTAGCATGACATGCTAGGTGTTATTTTGACCTTATGCTTAGTGATTATTGCTGTATCATGTCTTGTTCCAAACAATTGGGATTGCTTAGTGTGCCTTGAAGAAATTATGCGTTGTTTTAGCATACAAAAGCATAGTATTGTGGTATTATCCTTTGATGCTTTGTTTGGGTTGACTTGGCACATGCTCACACCATGATATGACTATAAACAAGTCATCATAGCCTCTATGATCATTTAGTCCTTGACTTGTAGTACCACTCTATGCTTTGATTAGTAATGCTTAGTTGCTCTACATGATTATGACCATTATGATCTCTTAGTTGGTTGCTCCCAGTATTTTGCTAGACTTCACTTGTATGAGTAAGCTCTACTCATGCTTCCAACTCCCAAGAAACCAAGTTATTCCAAAGTATCCACTATAAACTCCTATGCATGGTGTGTTACACCATTCGAAGTATATTCTTGTTTTCAGCTATCTTCCAATTAAAAACTATTTTGTTATGTGAAAACTTAGTGATTAAAGCCCTTACAAACTTGATGGCACACTTTATATTCTTTGTCCCTAATAAACTTGAACCATTGTATCATCTATGTTGTATATGCTTGCACTTATACGTTGGAATTAGCATAACCGTGCTGTCACGGGGAACGTTTTCAACATTGCACTTGTACTTTGTACTCAGTTGATATCATGCTATTTTGTCTATGGATGTCACCGTGTGAAATAAAAGGGAACTTGTAAGTCCATGGAGTTTGTATCCTGTGTTAGAGAAATGCCTGGGCCGCTAGCCAAAGCCATGCCTAATCATGGTGGAAACTTGCAGCATCACCATATTGAGCTATCTATGAAGCATCCTCAATAAAAAGCTATCATATGGTAAATAAAAAGATTGCTGATGTGCTCATTGTCTGCTTGCCTTGTAATTTTGGTTATGGGAAAGCTCCTGTACCATGTGCAAGGGGTACCCCGTTGGCGGTTCTCAATGATATGCAAATACTTACAGTGATAAAAAATTACAGGTGACCAAAGTTGAGTAGCATGAGGTGTGACCCTCGTATTCAAGGGACTTGAGATTGCCAAATTATACTTTGTCAAGCATATACTCCAGCTTTGTTCACTTTAACCTTGATCACTTCAAGATGCTTATGATAAGGGCAATGAGGGCTGAAAGCTAAAAAGTACCATAATTTTTGGAAGCTCTTTTAGAAACTTGAAATCCCTGCTTCCTTTATAAAAGGCCTTTCTTCCACCATTATTAAGTCTCCACCTTCTACTTTTAGGCACCATTAAGAGAGCATAGTTGCCATTCTGTGTGCACTGTTCCAAAGCTTATTGATTGATGCATATTGTGATATTACTTGTTCTTGTGCTACTTGTTTCTAGTCACCCTTGTGAACCTTGAAGGTGTCCTATGCATCTATTTGCTACTCCACGAGGGACAAGCTGAATGCCAATATGCTATGTTTTCTATATGTGAAACAAACAAACGTCTTTCAATGCATTGTTATTCATGATCTTTGTTTGTAGCCTTTCTTGTTGCATGCATAGTTACTTTGTCTTACTGTAAGAACTTCTTCTTTCATTCTCATGTTTAGAGTTCCTTGATCCCAGCTTTCAATGCTTGCAAATGGTTAGATCTTGGTTTTGATGGTGCATGTCATCTAAAAAATTATTCTTTTTATCACTTACCTACTCGAGGACGAGCAGGAGTTAAGCTTGGGGATGCTTGATACGTCCGAAACGTATCTATAATCTTTGAGGTGTTTTTCTATCTTTTCTGGAACTAACCTATTAACAAGTTGCCATAGTGCCAGTTGCCTGTTTTCTTCTATTTTTTGGTTCCAGAAAGGCAGAAAATCAATATTCTCGGAATTGGACGGGACAAAAGCCAAAGTCAATAACTTTCCGTGAGGGACACGAATCTAGAAGGAGAGACGGAGAGGCACCACAGGGTGGCCAGACCCCCCTAGGCGCGGCCAAGCCTAGCCCGCGCCTGGAGAGGGTGTGGGCCCTCTGGCCGCCTCCTCGGTCTCCCCCTTCGCCTATAAGAAGCCTCCGTCCCAAAAACCCTAGGGCATCCAGAAGAAATCCACGAAAACCTCTATAACGCCACCGCCACCGAAGGGGAGATTCGGGGGATAGAAAGTCTCTGTTTCGGCACCCTGCCGGGACGGGGAAGTGCCCTCGGAGCCATCTCCATCGCCATCTTCATCACCGTTGCTGATTCCCATGATGAGGAGGGAGTAGTTCTTCCTCGAGGCTAAGGGCTCTACCGGTAGCTATGTGTTCATCTCTCTCTATGCATGATCTTGTGGTCATGAGCTTTGTAATCAAGTAGATCTACCTTGCTACTCAAGTGCTTCATTAGATCTCTGCTCTCCCCATGTGTGTGATAGCGTGCACGTCATGGTGGCACTTAGGTTTGAGTCTACATAAATACTCTTCGTGCTTTAATAGATCTATGCTTTTCCCCACGTGTGTGAAAGTGACAGCGGGCATACCGTGTGTGGCACTTTGGCTAAATTGGATATTTGTTATGAGTTACTAGTTGAATGCCCATGCGTTGCTACGGAGTAATAAAAATTACAAGTAATAACATGGATTATTCATAATCTAGGGGGGGGGGAAACCATTGTGTCGGCAAGGGACCAACACCTCTAGCTCTCCCTATTTTGCTTATGTATCTTATCTAACTATTGGGACATGGTTTATTTCTATGAAAGTTTAGTTGAACGCTTCAATATGAACATGAGTGGTAAACATACCATGTCATTGAGATTGTTAGATGTTAGTGGGGCTATCATTTGTTTGATTTATACATTTTTAATATGTTGTTGAGATTATGCTTTGGCTAAATTATACCCAACCTAAACAGTAGGAAGTCACAAGGATTGTATCGTTAAAATTGTGCAATGTTATTTTTCACGTAATATCACAAAGTATGTGCGATATATGTCTCTATGTTAAACGAAATGAGTAATTTTATAGTGCATATATGCTAAATTACATATCACAAATTTGTCTAGATACACATATATCTATAAATGCATTGGTATATATATACATTCAAATAAATATGTTTTAAATAAAAATATTTTAAAATAAAACCTAGGGAAGTAGGTTAACTAGGCCAAAACAGCCCGACCGGCCACCTACAACCCCTCCAGGTGCAACCCACCTTGCGAGCCATGGCTGTCCCACCTGGCCCAGCACGTTAGAAACCCTAGAACATCCACTATGCCCTTGGTCGTTTTACAATCTGTCCTATGCGCTGCCAGAACTCATTACCTGTAGGTCCCTTTTCATCTTCCACCTACCCGAGCGCGTGCCTCCTCCCATCGATCTCTAGACTCCAGCCCGCACGCGGCACCACTTCCCCTAACCTCGACAGCCTCCCTGCCGATGCCTTCACGCACGCGAGGCAGATCCGTGTCCTGTAATTTCTATTAACGTCCAGACTGATCGTGTTGACATGACTGGAACTTGTACCTTCGGTAAATTTCTCCGCACAAGCTATATGCAAATCAAACTTTAATATGAAAACATACAGTATGTAAACATAGTGTAAATCGGACACCATTCATCATTAGTTCATTACAGCGTCAGTTAGGAAATATAGTACTCCCTCCGTCTCAAAATAGATGTCTCAAATTTATCAAAATTTGTATGAATCTAGACACTATTTAATATATAGATTTATACAAACTTTTAAAAACCTAAAACATCTATTTTGAGATGGAGGGAGTATGTAATGTTTGTGAAGTACTATACAAATGTTGTAGTAGTTCCTACCTCCAAAGTCCAGATTTCACTCGTTGTAAAGAGATCAGCACTGAGAAACGTACTCCAAACAGGGGAGTAATGAATGTCTCTGAATTCTGGACAATCAACATCTACAGATTGAAAAATATATGAGTTTAGGGACCTCTCAGAAGGTAACAAACGCAATTCAGGGACCTCTCAGAGACAAAAGCATGAATAGAATCGAAGCCTACAAAGGCTCGTGACCTTACGAGCAAACCGTACACCGTGTAAGAGAGTGGGATGGGGTGTGGTGAGGCGAAGGAGGAACTCGTGCGGCGGTCGCGGCGGAGACCAACTGCATCTTGTGCGGGCTCACTCCTCTCTCTCTCTGGTTAGCGTGCGCAGACCCCGTCGCCCGCGTTCCAAGCCATGGATGCCTCCTTCGAGCGGGCACCGGTCCCCAGCCCCCCCTCATCTCTTGGGTAATTAATTTGACCTGGGGCAAGGCATGAGGAAGGAAGGAGCTCAGTGTAGATAGGAGGGTGGCAGGCCGCAGGCCACGGCAACCCCTGACAGCAATGGATGTCCTCGCCGTACTCCAGAGCTTGGGGTAGGGTGAGTCTTTCATCCTGCTCGGTGCAGTTAGGGTTCGTCCCTGTAGAGAGTAGAGTATGAGAGGCCGCGGGGGTTGGCACGGCGCCGGAGCATTGGGATGCATACCTCGACCATGGGAGGCATCTTCGGTGGCAGACTGGTGGTCACGGGAGTGGAGGGGATAAGGTCGTGTGAGGAAGCCATGGAGAGAGAAGACGAACCTACGGTATACAATTTGACAGCGGGTTGATTTGAACCAACTTGAGGGGCTACTTTGCAAAACAGACCGACAGACGAAAATCAGGGTGACGAAAACCTCCTCAAGACAAATTATATAGTAGAGAAGAGATATTTGGATTTGGATGTCTCTATGAAATTGTGGTGTTTGTTGGAACCATCTAGCGCTCAAGGTAACAGTGTGGGGTTATCTAGATTGGGGAAGACGGACTTTGAGGTGTGCTGTTATAGCCCTATCATGGATTAGAGTGTCCAACCGGAGAGTAGTTAAGAGTAGTATCATGAAGAGAGGATATTTATATGAGAGAGTGTTCACTAGTGAAAGTATGATTCCTAGGCCTTATTTCTAGACATTGAAACACTGTTTGCATCTAGATCTGTTGCATGTTTGCTTGCTTCCATCTTTGTTCCGTTTGCCAGAGAGGTTTTGGGCTTTTACCTTTCCTCCACGCCATCAGCTCTTTTTTGGCACCGTTACCCCTCCTCAAAATAGGCTTTCGCCCTGCTTTATAAATAAAGCCACATCGGCCGAACTGATATAAGGTGATGGGGAGACCCCTTACAAATCAGATCAAGATAAACAAGAGAAAAACACGGAAGCCCACGACCCGCCACCGAATACAATGCCCTGGGACCAAGAAGATCCGGGGGCTCCACGACGACGCCCCCAAGAGGCTAACGAAGCATCACGCCGCCGCCATCGAGACCAATAGTCAAAAGTTTTCACCCGGAGCCTTATCACGGAGAAGGTAGCCGCATCAGCGTCCCCAAGAGGGTAACGATACCCGCAGGCACCGCTGCCGATGGTGCCAAAGCACTGAGATTTCGCCCGGAAAAACCTCCAAGCCGCTCCCGTCACCCGTCCATGCCCACCGTCCCCGAGTCTGGCTTCTGACACGCGATCCGGAAGCTGCCAAAGCCGAAACGACGCCAGCACCAAAGTCTCCCAACGTCCGCTCCTCGCCATCCACATGCCCAAAGAAGGGAACCATCAACACTGCCACGGGGCTCGTCGAAGAACCGACTGCAGCAGTCCACCTTCCGGAGCCACCGCCCCAGCGTCCGCGAACTTGAGCCCGGTCTCTGGACAACGCTACGACGCACCGACGAGGAGGATGAAGAAGGTCAAGCGCCGACCTGCCGGAAGGTAGCCACCTGACAGCTTAGGGGAGGGGGACATCCCTCCATCACACATGGTGATTGCCGTCCGGGTGCAGTAGCCATACCGACTAGGCCTAAATCAGGCCCGGCCAGGCCCAGATCAGGCATGTTAAGGCCCAGATCAGGCCCTGTCAGTACCGCCGCTGTGTTGCTGCAGTTAGGCCATCAGAGCCGCCGTCCTTCTACGCAGAGTCGCCCCTACCCGCTCTGTCTCGCTCGTCATGGCGCCATGCCTCGTCATCGGAGGCCTAGCTGCGCCGCTATGGCATCTCCCGTCCCCGGCCGGGGACGGCCAGACCAGAAGCACCGACGCCGGGAGAGGGTACCGCTACCGTGCCGCACCGAGGGCCACCAGCCAGAAGCTCTGCCACTGGTCGAATTCCACGCCAACCGATCTGCACCGCCGCCAAGAGCCGCCGCCCGCGAGGGAGCCCCAAGCACCGGGTGAAGGAGATCCCGCCTCTGCTGGCACCGGGCGGACTTTGCCGCGCGGCGCTCGCCGGCGGCTGAGTGGGGGAGGGATGGGAGGAGGTGGGGAGAGCAGGCGACGGGCTAGGGTTGCGCCTCGGCCGCCCTCGCAGGGCCGACGCGAGACGCGAGCTTGGCGTTTTTTTCCTGGCACCGTTACCCCACGTCAACAACAAGTCAGAAGATATTTTCTGGCACCGTTACCACTTGTATTTCACTATCTCTTCGCTGAACTAGTGCACCTATACACCTGACAAGTGTATTAGGTGTGTTGGGGACATAAGAGACTTCTTGTATCTTGATTGCAGGATTGCTTGAGAGGGAATACCTTTGATCACTTCCTCCCTGAGTTCGATAAACCTTGGGTAGTCCACTTAAGGGAAACTTGCTGCTGTTCTACAAACCTCTACACTTGGAGGCCCAACAACTATCTACAAGAATAGAAGTGCGTAGACATCAACTAGGTATGCGGAGATACCGACGATCAAACCTCGGATAAGTAAAGTATCATGAGACAAAGGGAAATTGGTATCATATGTAAATGGTTCATTCCATCACGAAGTAATTATAGAAATTTGTGGGAGCCATATGAATTTCCAGATTCCTCTATTGGTTATTGATCGGAGAAGTGTCACGATCAGGTTTGCATAATTCACCAACCGTAGGGAGACACACTTAAGGATTTGATGTTGTTTAGTAGATATGGTAATGATTTGGATACCGAATGTTATTCGGAGTCTCAGATTGGATCTAGGACATTATGAGGAGATCTGGATTGGATCTCAATTGCCTCACCCAACAAGAGTTGGAGGCCGGAGGTTTATTCTCGACGGATCGTGACCGAGCGACTATGGTCACAACAATCCAAGATCGTGTCCACCAGGTGCTTCAGGTGTTCCGTGTATCGTCGGTCAAGCTCCATGGCAGGAGCAAAAACACAACCATGCAATGCCTTCAGCTGCAGCTGAAGGGCACGACCAGATCCTGGCTTAATAACCTCCCCTCTGGATCCATCCGCAGCTGGGAAGATTTGGTGTACTGCTTCATCCGCAACTTCAAAGGCACCAGAAAGAGGCCACCTTCAATCGAGGAGCTACGTGCCTGTTGTCAACGGTCCAATGAGTCCATCCGCTCATACATACAATGTTGGTCCATGATCAAGAATTTTGCTGAGAACATCTCGGAGGAAAGGGAAATCGACGCCTTCAACGGAGGCGTAAGGCGCCACAAATTCAGAGAAGATCTAGGGCACATAAAGCCCAAAACCATTGTTCATCTGATGGACATCACTAATCCCTGGGCTAATGGAGAGGATGCCGTCAACCGAACACGTTCGGATGACGAGGAAGACTTCGGCCGCAGGCGTGATCGCCAAGTGAAAAGAAGAGTGCGTGTCTATGACGAGCGTGAAGTGGTCGATTTGGTCGCGGCTAGCTTCGTCGACCGCCACGAGGATGGAAACCGCAATAGAAGATATCGCAACGACAACTACCATGATAGCGGGAAACCAGCACAAACATGGCAGCACCGCAACCGCGATGATGAGCAATCTGCACTGGACAAACTGTAGGGTCCCTGCACTATCCACTTCTACATCGACAAGCATGATGGCAAAAATAAAGCCAGCCACATGCTCAAATATTGCAGGGTGTTCTAAAAGCTCCATGAAGGATACACCCAGATGAGGCGCGATCCAGGATTCGCCCCTGCACTAGGAGCCATTGCATACGGTGCCCTACCCCCCGCCACCTGGAGCACTCGCACAACCTGCAGCTACGCTAGCCCCGAACAACGGAGTAGAGCTATACCCACGATAGATGGGGGCTATGATGATACAAAAGGGATATCCATCCAACAGGGTGCAAAATACGATTACCAGACAGGTTAACTTGGTCGTTACCTCTCCAACTGCCATACCTGAGTACCTCAGTGGCTTGGAATCATGCATCACATTCAACCGTTTGGATCACCCACGGCAAATACCTCGCCTAGGTCACTCTGCCCTGGTGCTCAAGGCTTAGATCGAAGGATTCGAAATGAGTCACGTCTTCATGGATGGCAGCAGCGGCATCAAGATGATGTTTGCCAGCACACTCACAACTATGCGGATCCTGCTATGCAGCCTAGAAGCATCAAACACGATCTTCCACGGCATCGTCCTAGGTAAATGAGTATATCCCCTGGGCATAATATGGCTCGACGTCATCTTTGGCACCCTCGAGAACTTCAAGCGTGAGTGGCTCAAGTTCTGGCAGTGCTGCACTACGTGTATCTTCTGTTAAAGATGCCAAGACCTAACGGTGTCATCATCGTTCTAGGTAGCTTCACCAAGTCTGGTACCTATGGTAGAGAATTCAACAGAATATCCCAGTTGTTCGGCATAAAATAGGAGCTCGCAAGACTTAAGGAGTCGACAGACAACAGTCTTCCCCTTGTCACCAAGCAAAACGCACCCGATATGTTGTTCGACTCTGCAGTCAACACCAAGGTGGTGCAGGTCCACCCGATAAACCCACCAAAACCGCCATGATTGCCAAAAACTTGAGTTCGGCATAGGAACTCGCGCTCGTCAAATTCCTCCATGAGCGGTGGGAAATATTTTCCTGGTGACCCGTGGACATGCCATGAGTTCCCAGGGAATCCGCCGAGCACGCACTCAACGTGTTTCCGGATGCAAGGCCGGTCAAGCAGACAATGCATTGACTGTTTGAGGGCAGAGATGAAGCAATTGGAACCAAAGTCAACAGACTCCTCGACGCCAACTTCATAAGGGAGATAAAGGAAAGCACCTGGGTAGTTAACCCCGTGTTGGTCCCTAAGAAGGACACGAACATCCTATGGATGTGTGTGGACTTCACGGTGCTTAACAAGCATTGTCCAAAGGACCACTTCCCCTTGTCGTGAATCGATCAAATCATCGACTCCACTGCAGGATGCGAGAGACTCTCCTTTCTTGGAGCCTACTCAGGTATCATCAGATTTGACTGAAGGTCGAAGATCAAGAGAAGAAGACATTGATCACACCGTTCGGGGTGTTCTACTACAACACAATGCCTTTCGAGTTCAAGAATGCAGGTGCAACCTACCAAAGGAGTATGCATGCATGTCTAAAGAACCAGATCGGTCGCAAAATCCAAGTCTATGTCGACGACATAGAAGTTAAGACTAAGGAAAGCCGAACACTGGTCGACCATCTCTGCGAGATGTTCAACAACCTTGATTGCTATTGGATCAAGCTGAACCTGGAAAAGTGCGCCTTTGGCATCCCATCCGGGCAATTACTCCGGTACTTAATCTCTGAAAGAGGCATCGAGGCCAACCCGAAGAAAATCAAGGCTATACTAGACATGGAGAAGCCGAAGAATGTCAAAGGAGTCCAGTATCTAGCTGGGAGGGTCGCGACACTCAGCAGATTCATCAGCTGCATGGGTGAAAAGGATCTCCCCTTCTACCAACTTCTCCGCAAGGCCGACAAGTTCGAGTGGACAGCTAAAGCCAATGAGGCATTCTAAGACCTCAAGAGCTTACTCTCTACATCTCTCGTACTAGTAAGTCCAAAGGATAGAGAGCCCATGCTACTCTATATCGCTGCCACGCACCAAGTGGTCAGCACAGCCCTCGTGGTCGAATGACCCAAAGAAGTAAAAACCCATGGGGTATAGCGCCTAGTATACTACCTCAACAAGGTACTGACGCCTACAAAGCAAAGGTATCCCCACTACCAAAAGCTCGCCTACGGCTTATTCATGACTGCGTGTTGATTGCGCCACTACTTCTAGGAGCATCAGATCGTGGTCGTCAACGAAGCACCAGTATCACACATCCTCAACAACCCCTAAGCTACAGGGCGGGTAGCCTTATGAGGCATCAAGTTGTCCCCTCAGGACATCATCTACGAGCATCGCACCCCTATCAAGTCACAAGTGTTCCCAGACTTCTTCGTCCACTGGATGGAGCTCCAGCTACCATACACTCCGGAGATGTCACAGCTCTAGACGATGCACTTCGACGGCTCCAAGAGCGATGATGGAGAAGGAACCAGAGTAATCTTGACATCCCCTCAAGGGTACAAGATGAGATATGTGTTGCGGATGAAATTCCGCGCATCCAACAATGAGGCTGAGTACGAGGCACCCCTGCACGGCATGCGGATGACCAAAGTGTGCGGTGCCACACGTTTAATCATCTACAGTGACTCCAACCTTGTCCACAGCAGCAACGTGATCACATACCGTGCACTCTACAACTCACTCGAAAGAGACTTTGATGGCTGCAAGATCCGACATGCCGGTAGGGAAAGCAATGAGGAGGCCCACAAGCTCGCCAACATTGGCTCCACCTGCACCCTAGTGCCACCAGGTGTTTTCCTCGAGCAAATATGCGTGCCCACCATCAAGCAAAAAACTTTGAAGGACACAATCGACCCCGCGGGACACTCGGGGGGCTATGCCACCCGAGAAAACCAAAGAACCTAAAGAACCAGACACATACGTCGAGCTGGGGAGTCTCATGCAGGTCCTGGCAATCGAGCAAACATGGACTTAGCCATATGTCAAGTATCTGGCGAGCAAACAATTAACCGAAGACCCGACGAACGTCAGGCACATTGCTCACCGATCAAAAGCCTTCACCATCATCAACGGCGAGCTGTACAAGAGCATCATTATAGGAGTACTCTAGAGGTGCGTCACCAAAGTGACAGGAAGAGCATCCTCATTGACATCCACGAAGGCATCTGCAGCCACCATGCAGGTAGCCGCGCCCTTGTCGCCAAGGCTCTATGAGCTGGCTTCTACTGGCCAACCATAATGCGTGATGCCAAGGACATCATCGAAAGATGCAATGCCCGCCAAAGGTTCGCAGACAAACCACACACACCAGGCTTAGAGCTACAGCCCATACCATTGGCCTGGCCCTTCACCCAGTGGGGACTCGACATGGTCGGCAAACTATAGAAGTCCTCACCCGGAGGACACGTCTTCCTTCTAGTGGCAGTCGACAAGTTCACGAAGTGGATTGAGGCCATGCCTGTGACTACCCAAACTGGTGCCACTGCCGTTAAATTCTTTCAATCCATCGTCTCCAGGTTCAGAGTGCCTCATAGAATCATAACTAACAACGACATGAACTTCACCTCGAAGGAGTTCCGAGACTTCTGTGAAGGGCTCATCATCAACATCACATATGCCTCTGTGGTGCATCTGCAGACCAACGGGCAGGTTGAAAAGGCCAACGGCCTCGTCTGAAATGGAATCAAGAAGCGGCTACTATGCCCACTCGAACGGCTGGCGGGAGCCTGGGCGGATGAGTTACCCTTTGTTCTCTAGAGCCTGCGCACAACGCCAAACAGCGCCACATGCTACATGCCTTTCTTAATGGTGCACGGGGCCAAAGCAATGTTACCCGTCGAGGTACGCTATAAGGCCCCATGGGTCGTAGCCTACAGCGAAGCCAAATCGGCGGTTGCACTTGAAAACGCCGTTGACACAATGGACGAAGCTCGCGACATCGCTGCGGCCCATTCAATGGTGTACCAGCAAAGTCTCCTCAACTACCACAATAGACGGCTATGCCCAAGGTCCTTCGTCGAAGGAGACCTCGTCATGTGACTCAAGCAGAAAGGGCACCTGAAGCTAGAGTCACCCTGGGAAGGACCCTATGTGGTCACCGAAGTAATCCCAAGTGGCGCCTACCGCCTCAAGGACGCCAAGTCCGGAGTAGCATACTCCAATCCTTGGAACATCGCACAACTGTGACACTTCTACCCTTAGTCGTCTTTACTTTCAATAAGGCTATTCGGCTAGGCTACTCAGCCGAAACTTGTAACCCTACTATGCTATGAATAAAAGCTAAGTTCCTTGGCCAACATATTTTTCCTCTTGTGTACATTTACATTCCTAAATACGATCAGGAGCTGCGCCTCACCTCACGACTTCGTCGACTCTCACAATAACACATCACCCTGAGTAGCTGACCACGTCAGGCTAACAAAAAGGAAATGCACATATTAAAAACCAACAACGCACTTCGTCCAAATACACACTTACAAACTTTACAAGGGCGCAAAATCCCACTCGAGACTACAGATTTTACATCACTATGTTCAAAACTTGCAGGACTCAACCATGCTGGAGCAAGACGTTCGTCCTCTCATCGAAGAGGTCGATGATGTCCTCATCATGGCGAGCAACCGCAACATAGTGTCGGCGCTTGTTCCACGCCATACCATCAGGAGGAGCGGGCGGCCTCGCCGCTAATTCCGCCAAGTCGACATCACGGCGATGCAGCCGAACAAGCGCCAGCGCCACCTTCGCACCTACCACAAGTTGCTGATGAACAAGACCTTTTACGAAATCCATGTTGCGCAAATTTCCCAGTAGCCCCAAGAAACTGGACGGAGCTGCATCCAGGGGGAACATCGTAGCCAGATAGACGCAAGCGATGACCTTGCACGCTTTAAGACCTGAAGAACCTGGTGGACATGATCATGAACCATTGCACAATAGTCGCCCGATCACGGTCCATCCAAAAGAAGCCTCCAACTCCTGTTGGGTGAGGCAATTAATCCAAATAGCAACACGCTCCTTCTCTTCCCGTGGAAGAATATTGACAACTGCAAACAAGAGCAACACACTCCTACAGTGGTTGGTGTCGGGGGGGTAACCCTCGGGTGGGAAAAGCTGGGCCTAAGCAGGCTGGCTCCAGAAGATACTGGCCGCCTGGCCTTCAAGCAGACGAACTCTTGCCAGATGGCTAGTCCCACCCGGCTGGGCTTAAAGCTTTCCCGGCTGGCCCATCTTGCTGGGTAGATAGAAGAACCGGCTGGGTGGCCGCTCCCATCCGGCTGGCCTCGGATTTGATGGAGAGCGCAAAAGGGAGATGCTCCTTGCGGGGTACGCCTCTGGTGCCCCTCATCACCAGATAGGCTAGCACGCCGCCCTGACCGGCGCTACCAGACGAAGATAAAGCAAAGTGGTCATCTGACCGCCAAAGAAGCCGCGGGTGACCGTTAAAGCGAGGGATGATGCCCCAAAGGAAGCTCGGGTGACCGCTAAAGTAAAGGGTGACGCTAAAAGGAGGGCACGAGGCTACTGTAGCACCGTCCATCGATGTACTGGAGGCTGACTAGGTGCTGGTCCACCGTCTGGGGGGCCTGTAGCCAGCCCACCCTGTAAACCCAGATCCAAACAGTAAACCCTAGAACCCACATTGTAACCTACCTCTCCCGACCAGTATATAAGGGCGGGTAGAGGTACGGTTCTAGGGAGAGGGAAAACAGTTGTAAAGTTCTCCTCTAGTTCATCTTCTTCCTTTAGCTCTCGATAGTTGCAAAGGAAACATCTCCAGGAGCACCTGTACTGGGCATTCGCCCCTATATAGTAGATCTTCAGGAATAGGGGTGTTACCTCTCCAAGAGGGCCCGAACCTGGGTACGTCACTGTGTTTGCAATTCACCATGCCCATCCCATTGCGTGAGCCACCTACTGCATCGTAAGTGTCCCTCTTAAGCCATCCCCAATGGTACTACCATGTTCCACACCATGACAGTTGGCACCCACCGTGGGGCACAGCGCTTCGGCTGTGATCATCTTCCGCATGGGACTTCCGCTCGTCGCCAGTGAGCGCATGGCCTCCGGCCTCATCCTCACACTTGGCTCTTTCGACTGTGTCGTCGACAACGTTGTGTGCTTCTCCGGGGACACCTTCCCTATCAATGGCTCCATACTGCACTTCAGGAACCACCGCGTCTATGTCGCCACCATCGCCGAGGCCTTCCCCAGCATGGTCGATACCGTCTCCGGCGTGCCTCTCAACCACATCGCCCGCGGCGTCGCTTGGACAAATGGCTACGTCGAGGTCATGGTGGTGAACGCCCGTGAAAACCACCGCTTGCCATAGGAGCGTCGAGGGGGAGGAGAGGGCTCCGCGCTTGAACTGCAGGAAGATCCACTCACCGCCTCCATCCAGCACCTCCGTGCCCCCATCGTCATCGAGACAGACCTGTCGGCCACCTCGGACGCGCTCGAAGCCATGCGCTAGAAGCTCTTGTAGGAGGCCACCAAGGTCGCTGCTAACCAGCGCCGGATGAAGGACACCATGGACGAGTACAACGCCGCCCAGGGCTTTGCCAGGAAAATCCAGCATAGAGGGTGAAAGAACATGTTGGGCCCCCATGTGTGGTTTTGGTAATTAATGACAATCCTTATGGACTAATGTGTGTATTAAGTTATACTTGTAGGATTTGTCCATTGGCATCGCTTGGAGCATGTGTTGGCTTCAAGGTCGATGAAATGCAAAGAAGATATGTTGGGCAAGCTCAATATGCGAGGTCGATGATGAGGAATTAAGAAAGGCGTTCCATCTTGAGAAGGGCAAGACCGCATACATCGAGCTCAAGTGGAATGCTCAAGGAAAAGGTATAATCTTGATAGGTTTTCCCTTTTCCGGTCTCACGTTGTGTGTGTGAGACCGGGTTTAGGATAGATAACCGTACTATCAAGAGGGGCTCTCGAATGAGTAATTCGGTCACATCGTTCGGAGAGAGCTCAAACCTTTGCATACTTGCATCATCATATTTGGTTGTTATTTGGTCTTGTCCATGTGAGGATATAGAGCTTGTGGTAATCTCCATAACAAACTCTTATTCATCAAAATTGGATCTCCCATAAATATCTTGTTGCAATTTTGATTTATGCGGCTTTTCGGTTTCTCCCCAAGTGAGATATCTCCATTATTCTACTTGATACTTTCTCACTTGGTGATAAGCAATATTTCCACTTTTTATTGAGAACCCTTATTGTCCTTTATCCAACGCAATTGGAATCGGGTCAATCAGAGCTACCGTTTAAAAGTTATGGTCATTTGAATATCTGCCATTTTAATTGAAAAGGAAAAAAGGTTTCAGATTTCTGGGCCAAACGGTAGTACCGCCCGGGCGGGCCGGTAATACTGCCCGCATCTGGCTGCACGTAGCTATCTTCTGCCTGGCCCGGTTGCGTCATTCGGTCCTATCGGACCGGCCCGGTAGTACTGCTCGGGTGGGTCCGGTACTACCGGCCGACCCACCTTATTTTCTCAGATCTAGATCTTGATCCGCGCGTTGACCCGCCTCGCTCCGTGCGCTGCCACCTTTCGCTCGTCTCGCGCCGCGCCACCCAGCTCGTTGCGCTGGGCCCGTCCGCCGCCACGCTTTCTTCTTCGCTGCGCCGCTGGCCAGCGTCACCTGCGCCTCTTGCATCGCTCCGCTACGCTGCTCCCTCTGGGCGCTCCCGCTGGCGCTGCTGCATATGCTATGCCTGCAGCGTGTTGATTCTTGCCGCTGGTGCTGGTGCTCTGCCCGCTATGTCTTTGGCGTCTTGCTGTCATGCTGGTCTTGTGTATTGCCTTGCGCTTCTCATTCTTTCTTCTGCTCTGCTAGGTCCCGTCGCATGCGTTGGCTGCTTTGATTTTTCCCTGGCATTTGCAGTTTTGGTCCGGTAGTACCGGACCAAACCGGTCCATTCTGAAAAATGTCCAAACGGCTAGTTTTTCTGGGCCCATATTTAAGGCTTTGCCCTTTTTCAGTTTAGTTTGATCCTCTCTCATCTATTAGGCTAAACTTTGTCCACACTTGCTCTAGATCTTGAAGCTTGCCTAATCTTTTCCCTCCGATGATTCTTGCCCATATTTGAGTGGAAGAGAGAGGAGATCTAGCCCCACATTTTGACCTAACCGATTTATCTCTTTGTGAGTGCATCTTTGGGGATCTAGTTTTTGGGGGATTTTGTGTCTCTCTTTGATTCCTACTCTCTAGTTTCCCCAATAGCTTTAGTAGCTTTGTTGAAACTTGAGAGTGAGGGATTTGAGCATCTTTGTGGTGTTCTTGCCATTTGCATTTGGTGCATCGGTTTGAGTTCTCCTCGGAGGATTTGGTTTGAGTTCCTCATTGGAGCTTGTCCCTCTTGGGTTCTTGGAACCCTAGACGGTTTTGTGGCCTTGGTGGCATTGTGGCCTTGGTGGCATTTGTTGAGGCCTTTTGTGGCATTTGTTGGGAGCCTCCAATTAAGTTGTGAGAAGTGCCCCAACCTTGTGAGAGGTTCTGGTTTCCACCGACAAGTGCATCGATAGTGGAAGCGTGGATCGATCCTGTTGGGGTGAGATTCACCAGAGAATAAGGGAGGCCTTTTGTGGCGTTGGTGGTTTGATACCACCCCCTCTCCAAACGAGACGTACTCCATGTTGGGAGGAACTCGGTAAAATATCGGTGTCCCCGTGTGCCTCGGTTATCTCTATACCTGAGCTCTTTACTTATGCACTTTACTTTGTGATAGCCTTCGTGCTTGAAGTACTATATATCTTGCTATCACTTTGTTGCTTGTATTACTTAGCATAAGTTGTTGGTGCACATAGGTGAACCTTAGTTGTTCTAGGTTGTGCTTAATAAAGTAAAAACTAGTTTTATTCCGCCTTTGTTGAGCCACTCTAAGAAAAGTTTTAATCGCCTATTCACCCCCCTCTAGGCGACATCCGTATCCTTTCAATTGGTATCAGAGCCCGGTCTCTCATTTTAGGCTTCACCGCCTTGAGAGTAAAGATGTCGGCTAGAGGATTAGTGCACAATGACATGTTCACATTCGATGGCACAAATTATGATATATGGAAAAATCGCATGCTCATTCATTTTCGGGACATGGACCCAAATTTGGAGTGTATTATAGATATGGGTTTTTCTCCTCCTATGGATTTCAAAAATCTATCTTGTGAGGATGAGAAAAACTTATATCTCGATGCTCAAGCTTCTAATGTGCCTGTTAATGCTTTGAGCTATGTAGTTACCTCCTCAATCATTCCTTTTTGGAGCGCTCATGAGTTATGGACAAAACTTCAAGATAAATATGTTGTGTCCAACATTATTGAGGATGATTGTGTTGGTTCCACTTCTGGTCGAGATGAGTTCTCATCCTCTACCACTTCACCAACATGTGACTTTTCACAAGGTAATGATATGTTGAGTGGTGATAGAAATTACAATTTGGATAGTGTGCTTACTATTTGTAATCCCTCATCTCTATCTAGTTGCAATGATCTATCTTTGGACTTTAACACTTCTAGCACTACAAACTCCTTACATGCTTGTGTTAATAGTCCTTGCATATCATGTAGAAATGACTTGAATAAATCTCATGATGATATGCTTGTGTTGTCTTGTTGCCATGATAAAAATGCTTCCATTTCCTCTAGTGCTTGTGTTGCTAACCATGTAGAGGAAACCGACGATTCTATGGGCCAAGACATGGTTTTGAATGAAGCCACATATGCAATCTCATCTTCACCTTCTTCCGGTACACACCTATGCCTTATGGCTAGGGATTCTAAGGTAACTCCTACTTTGGAACCTATTACCTCTTGTGATGAGGAGGATGTGGATAATGTGGAAAAAGAGCTAGATATTGATGATTTATATGAAAAGGCTGAGATTGTTTATCGTGCCCTTGTTAAGAAGGATATTGCTTGCTCTAACTTTGTTGAAATCTTGGACTTTGCTATTAAGAGCAAAGAACTTATTGATAAGTTAGAAACACAAATTGAGGTGGCAAGTGATCTCAAACATAAAAATGATGAGACTCAAGTTGCTTATGCTAAACTCCTTGAGGATTTTGAGCACCTCAAAAATGGCTCTAGGGTCATAAAGGGTGAGCTCATCAAACTCACTGAGTCACATGAGCAACTTAAAGCCTCATATTCAAAAGAGCTTGCCAAGTTGCCCTCACCTCTTGCAAATAGTGATGATGCTTGTGCTACTAACTCTATTTCTTGTGAAGCATCTACTTTGAAGGAGAATGTTGAGTTAAAGGCTCAAATTACGTTGCTAACTAGCAACTATGGGAAATTAGAAGAAAGTCATGTTAAGCTCTCGAGCTCGCATGAGGATCTTCTAGTCTCCCATGGTAGGCTAAAGGTAGCTCATGAGGCCATCATGTCAAAGGTAACATCTAGTGGGCCTCATGTGGACATTAGCACTATAACTACTTCAAATGTTATATTTCCATGTGCTAGTCCTTTAATTCATCCTCTCACAACCATGCTATATCTCGTGATGAATTACATTCCATGCCTTGTTGCTCTAACGATGTAGCATCTACTTCCGCTAGTACTTTTGTTGAAACTAACCATGTAGAGGAAATCAAAGAGCTCAAGGCTCAAGTCACTTCTTTGAAGAATGACTTGAAAAAGGGTGATCAAGGGAAGGCCGCACTCAACAAAATCTTGAGTGTGCAAAAGTCCCCCAATGACAAGAGTGGGCTTGGATTCAACTCGAATGTCGAGAACAAGTCCACTATCAAGTTGAAGCACAAGGACAAGAAGAATGGCCAAGATCAAGTCAAGAATCCGGCCAACATTGTTTGCTTCAAGTGCAAGGAAGAAGGGCATCATGTCAAAAATTGCCCATTAAAGAAGAAGTCCCTTGGCAAGAAGCAACAAGGGAAGCGACCTCAATCTCTACATATTGTTAGAGATGGGCCTCCTCCTAAGAAGACTCAAGCTCTTCCTCCAGTTGTTTCTTCATCCAAAAAGAAAGATGGCAAGAGTAGAACTTGCTACATATGCCGCGAGAAGGGACACATTTCTTCCTCATGCACTATTGGTATCTCCTCATCCCATCCTATCTTGATTGATGATGCTTATTCACTTCGTAAGGATGAGGTTGGCAATGTGTTTGCCAAATTTGTTGGTGCTCAATGTGGGTTCAAGAAAATAACCATTTGGGTTGCCAAGCCTATTGTGACTAACCTCTTAGGACCTAACTTGGTTGGGGACCAACAAGCCAAAACTTGATCAATAGGTATTGTTGGAGGGCATTGGAGACTTGGTTACATTATGAAGCCTTTTGGGATTATCATGCTCATATTATATTTCCAATGTTCCTCCTTGCGGTAACATATGCTTAACTCATTTCATTGAAAGTTACTCGCCCCCTTGTGCATGTGTTGGTTTTGTATCTTCCATGTTTTTGTACATGTTGTGCTTTCCACTTAATTATCTTGAGATATCAAGTATATTTTTGTATGATTAGGTGGCACTCCATGTATGTGTGTTTCTTGTGTTTGAGCCTTACTTGGTTATATTTGGTATCTTATTTGGCTCTTGTGAGAGATTAATGGATTATCCCATTTTGGGGGAGTGTTATGCTTGGGCATTCCACAATCCTAAAAATGTGTGTACATGAGGAATACCACCTAATATTTATATTGGATTATTGTCTAGTCTCTATGTGGTATAATTCTCATGAGAAATTTAATTTTATAATGTCCATTAATTATCTCTATTTGTATTATTTTGCCTCGTGTTGGTTTTTATGGTAGTGTCACATTATGGGGGAGTCATATGCTTAGTGCATATTACAATCCTAGAAAATGTGAATATTCGAGGTTGTGTTACTTAGAATTGATATTGATAATTATCTAGCACCTATGTGACACATTTGCTCATACAAGTTCCAATTTGATTGAATGGCTTTATTGATCTTATTTTGGATCTTGTATATGAGAGTGGTTCTTGGTATGTGTTTCCTCATATTTAGATATTTATATTCGCATGGAAACCATTTGCTTCAAGTTACTCTAATCACTAGTGATTGTGTGACTATTGGAAGCTACCAAGAGTCTTGTTTGAAGTATCATGCTCAATTCTTATATTTAGTTATATGCTTCTTGTTGTGTGTATATGATCTTAGATATCCGTATGAACTACCTAGGGCAAATTATTCCCAATATTTCTTGTCCTTGGACAATGAGTACTCAATTTAAGGTAGAATTTATTGATCATATTCACTTTGGACTTGCTTAATTTTATCCTATCTTTGGCCAAGAAAATGTTTTGTGTTGTCTCCCAAGCCTTCCTTGCTTCTTGTGGATCTTCTTATTTTATTGAAATCCTCTTGTGTTTTATTTAATGTAGGTAGTAGTGATGATCCCATTTGTGTGTATTTTGCATTCAAAAGGAAAATCCTACATAATGCACTATCCATGGGGGAAACTTTCTATATTATTTAAAACACTCATATTTATGCTTCTTTGCTTGATCCATATCGGGTCTTATGTGCTTGGAACCTCAATCTTTTCGTTTTGGTATTTTGTGCCATCATGGGAAGTTTGGGGAGTTTGGTTTCTTGTTGGAACCTTGCTCTTTTTGGGAGTTGGTTTTGTCTCATTCCTTGTTTCTTGATTTGACCATTTTAGAATGAGACAAATCCTTGAGCATTTTTATTTCTATCTATTTTTGCTCTTTTGGCCTTAGCCTAGTTCATTTGTTGAACTTGTGATCTTTCATGTGTTGAATTGGTTCTTTGATACAATTTGGACACCGCTTGTCTTGCCAAACTCTTGTGTGTGCCATCTTGGTTTACTTGGTGTTTTTGTTCAAATTGTATCTCATTTTTGGTTCTTGAAAGCCTTGTGCATGAATATTTACTACATATCTATATTATGGCATGCTTGCTTTCTTTGATCCAATATATATGGGAAACTCCACCAAATCCCATCGGCTAAGTTGTGCATGAAATTCAATTTCATATCAATATGCACATATTTATGTGGAGTCTCTCCTATGTATTGTAGTTGCACTAACTACATTGGACCCAATAAGTTTGGGGACCATTTTGTACTTAAATGTGTTTTAGGTACATTGGAGATATATTGGACGCTTGTCTCTCAATTTTGAAGAAGTGATGCTTAGAAGAAAATTTGAGGCAAGCTATAGGATGATCAACGAATTCATATCCTCTACATCCTACCAATTATATCTCGGTAACAAGTATCTCTTTCTCATGCTCACATATCTTGATTCCAACCGTTTGTCGGTTGCCTTCTAGCATGAATTAATGTATTTGTAATTGTTGTAGTTCTAGCCATGATTTTAAGAGAACTCTCTATTGTATATGTGTTTAAGTTGAGATGAGTGCATATAATTGGGACTATACAAAATCATGCATATGATCCTCCAATCCCAAATATGTCAATCTAGCAATTTTATTGCCTATCATTTCATCAACTTCTCTCATGTGCAATAGTGAGATTGTTGCTAGTCTATTCTATCTTATGATACTTGTTGCCTTTCTCCATATATTTCAACTTTCTCCTTTTCCCTTGGTGATAGTTGTAATATATGTATTGTGTTGGTATTTGAAGCTCATTAATGTACAATAAGATATATTTGAGCCTTTGGCCGTGCTTTGAAGCAAAAATCTTATTGGTATATGTTAAGACTTCATTTTTGCTTTCATGTGATTTCTTGTATATCTTATTTATGTGTGCATATGTCTTTGTTGGCATATGTTTTTGTGATGTTTTCCACTTAGAGACATATGCACATATGAGAAGATAATTTTAGTTGAATCTTATTCCTTGGATACCACCTTTTATTCCTTTTCATTTTTCGGTGGCTTCCAAATTTATTTGCCTATGAGTGCTTGTTCCTATTGTTTGCATCTTCGGACACTCATATTTGTTCTATCATGCCTTGTATTGTTAAATGAACTTGGATGAGTGAGGATTCCATGATTATGCACCTTGTTCCCAAATCCAATTATCACAATTGGTGCATTATCTTTGGGGAGCTCATCTAATTCATTTAATAATGCTTATTTACCATTTTTCTCATTTATTGCGTCTTAAATGCTTATGGGGGAGCAAGGATTCCATATGTGTGCAATATAGTGCACATATCTTGGGGAGCTTCTCTATTAGTTATTTAAAGCACCTTTTTGCTCACATCATAATATCTTGTAGTTTCCTTTTGGACTCATTTGTTGTTTTCAAAATAGCTTGTCGGACTTGTAGTTGCTTGCATCATGTGACTTTATTTTTGCAACCTTCGGGTCCTAGATATAGTTCTACTCCCTCCCAAGTATTCATCATTGGATATGTGCGAAAGCACACATTTGGAGGAATTATTACTATATTTGCCTTCTAAGAACTTGTCACCCATTTTGGCAATCGATGCCAATGGGGGAGAAGTTTTAGAGGGTTTAAGGGAAGTTGGTTTATGCATTGAGTTTGTTCTTGTGCATTTGACTCTCATGCTCTTGCATCTTTGTTGTTGCTTAGCATGTGGTATATATACAGGAAACTCCACCAATGATAATGATTGGCAATATATGCAATGAAATTCAAGTTCATCACACATGCATAGATTATGGGGGAGTTTGCTCTATATATGGTGGTGGTACCAATATCACATACTTTTGTAGTATATATGGTGGTGGTACCAATATCACATACTTTTGTAGTTTTTCATATTGGTATTACCATTGCATTCATTAATATTCCTTATATAAACCCTCTTAAAGGGATTGTCATCAATTACCAAAATGGGGGAGATTGAAAGAACATGTTGGGTCCCCATGTGTGGTTTTGGTAATTAATGACAATCCTTATGGACTAATGTGTGTATTAAGTTATACTTGTAGGATTTGTCCATTGGCATCGCTTGGAGCATGTGTTGGCTTCAAGGTCGATGAAATGCAAAGAAGATATGTTGGGCAAGCTCAATATGCGAAGTCGATGATGAGGAATTAAGAAAGGCGTTCCATCTTGAGAAGGGAAAGACCGTCTACATCGAGTTCAAGTGGAATGCTCAAGGAAAAGGTATAATCTTGATAGGTTTTCCCTTTTGCCGGTCTCACGTTGTGTGTGTGAGACCGGGTTTAGGATAGATAACCGTACTATCAAGAGGGGCTCTCGAATGAGTAATTCGGTCACATCGTTCGGAGAGAGCTCAAACCTTTGCATACTTGCATCATCATATTTGGTTGTTATTTGGTCTTGTCCATGTGAGGATATAGAGCTTGTGGTAATCTCCATAACAAACTCTTGTTCATCAAAATCGGATCTCCCATATATATCTTGTTGCGATTTTGATTTATGTGGCTTTTCGGTTTCTCCCCAAGTGAGATATCTCACATTATTCTACTTGATACTTTCTCACTTGGTGATAAGCAATATTTCCACTTTTTATTGAGAACCCTTGTCGTCCTTTATCCAACGCAATTGGAATCGGTCAATCAGAGCTACCGTTTAAATGTTATGGTCATTTGAATATCTGCCATTTTAATTGAAAAGGAAAAAAGGTTTTAGATTTCTGGGCCAAACGGTAGTACCGCCCGGGCGGGCCGGTACTACCGCCCGCATCTGGCTGCACGTAGCTATCTTCTGACTGGCCCGGTTGCGTTGTTCGGTCCTACCGGACTGGCCCGATAGTACCGCTCAGGTGGGCCGGTACTACCGGCCGACCCACCTTATTTTCTCAGATCTAGATCTTGATCCGCGCATTGACCCGCCTCGCTCTGGCTCCCGTGCCGCTGCCCTGCTCGCTCGTCTCTCACGCGCACGCGCCACCCAGCTCGTTGCCGCTGGGCCCGTCCGGCCGCGCGCTTGGCCTGCTGCTGCGCCTGGCCCCGCTGCATGCTGCTGCGCCTGGCCCGCGTCACGCGCTGCCCTGCTGCATGCGCTGCTCCCGCCTGGAGCGCTCCCGCCTGGCACGCTGCATGCTCTGTGCCCCGCGCGCGTGTTGACTGCTGCCGCTTGCAGCTGGTGCTCTGCCCCGCTAATGCTGGCGTGCTGCTTGCTGCGCTGCTGGCTGCATGCGGCTGCCGCGGCGCTGCGCAGCTGCTGCTCTGCTAGGTCCCGTCGCATGCGTTGGCTGCTTCGATTTTTCCCTGGCATTTGCAGTTTTGGTCCGGTAGTACCGGACCAAACCGGTCCATTCTGAAAAATGTCCAAACAGCTAGTTTTTCTGGGCCCCTATTTAAGGCTTTACCCTTTTTCAGTTTAGTTTGCTCCTCTCTCATCTATTAGGCTAAACTTTGTCCACACTTGGTCTAGATCTTGAAGCTTGCCTAATATTTTCCCTCCGATGATTCTTGCCCATATTTGAGTGGAAGAGAGAGGAGATCTAGCCCCACGTTTTGACCTAACCGATTCATCTCTTTGTGAGTGCATCTTTGGGGATCTAGTTTTTGGGGGATTTTGTGTCTCTCTTTGATTCCTCCTCTCTTGTTTCCCCAATAGCTTTAGTAGCTTTGTTGAAACTTGAGAGTGAGGGATTTGAGCATCTTTGTGGTGTTCTTGCCATTTGCATTTGGTGCATCAGTTTGAGTTCTCCTCGGAGGATTTGGTTTGAGTTGCTCATTGGAGCTTGTCCCTCTTGGGTTCTTGGAACCCTAGACGGTTTTGTGGCCTTGGTGGCATTGTGGCCTTGGTGGCATTTGTTGAGGCCTTTTGTGGCATTTGTTGGGAGCCTCCAATTAACTTGTGGAGAAGTGCCCCAACCTTGTGAGAGGTTCCGGTTGCCACCGACAAGTGCATCGATAGTGGAAGCGTGATCGATCCCGTTGGGGTGAGATTCACCAGAGAATAAGGGAGGCCTTTTGTGGCGTTGGTGGTTTGATACCACCCCCTCTCCAAACGAGACGTACTCCATGTTGGGAGGAACTCGGTAAAATATCGGTGTCCCCGCGTGCCTCGGTTATCTCTATACCCGAGCTCTTTACTTATGCACTTTACATTGTGATAGCCTTCATGCTTGAAGTACTATATATCTTGCTATCACTTTGTTGCTTGTATTACTTAGCATAAGTTGTTGGTGCACATAGGTGAACCTTAGTGTTCTAGGTTGTGCTTAACAAAGTAAACACTAGTTTTATTCCGCCTTTGTTGAGCCACTCTAGGAAAAGTTTTAATCGCCTATTCACCCCCCTCTAGGCGACATCCGTATCCTTTCAGAGGGCGTGACCTCGGGTCGGAGCTAGACTGTGCCGCGGACTTATGTGATGGCATGGCCCAGCCCGTCTACAACACCCCCGCCAAGAGCGCGTCTAGCTGTGGAACTGAGGCACCTCGAGGGGGAAGAACTTCGTCGCCAGCAAGAGCGCGTCTAGCTCCTCGTTGCCACCGCCAACAAGCAATAAGCCTAAGGGGCTCCCAGCCAAGGGGGCAACACCCGAGACATGGTCCCTCGCAGAGGCGCGGACCAGACGGCACCCGGAGGAAGCAAACACCAGCATGCATCTTCGCCAAACGGAACCGGTAAAACATCCGCCCATGCGGCGGATCCGGCATGGCCACCGCAACCGCGATGCCGCCATCACCAGCGTTAGCCGTGTGTCGGCCGGAGGAGCCGGCCAAGGAAAGAAGGCACGCGCCCCATAAGAAGGAGCTGGCGGAAACAAAAATCCGCTCGTGTCACGCTTGACCAGACACCTCGGCCCCCGTGAGATGGCTAACGCGTGTGCGCATCGACCTCCTGGTACAGTCGTGTACGCTTGAAGAAGAAAGTCTGGCTGGACCGAAATGGTTCAGCCCACACATCCAGAACGAGCCGTTTCCAAAGGGATTTTCGCTCCCAAGGGACACACCAAAATACAATGGCACCATCAAACCGTAGGATTGGCTGGTCGATTACACCACCACCATGGGCATCGCAAACGGTAACCTCTGTTTGGCCGTCCTCTACGTCCCCTTCATGCTCGTCGTCTCAGCATGAACATGGCTCAACAGCCTTCTCGACAACAGCATCAACGCTTGGTTGGACATTGAAGAAGCATTCATCCACAACTTCATCGGAACGTACAAACGACCGGGTCGTCCTCGCGAGCTCGCCCATTGCATTCAAGGCAAGGACGAATCCGACCACTCCTATCTCACCCGGTGGACTAGCATGCACAATTCGTGCGAAGGAGTGCGCGAACATCAGGCAACTGACTTCTTCACCAACGGCTGCCGAGACGGCACCATGCTAAAGCACAAGATCAGCTGGGCAGATCCCCAAACCATGGCTCGGGTCATGGATATTGCGGACAAGTATGCCACCACCGACGTGGCCATGAAGAAGCCTATCATGGTGGACAACCAAGGCCAGATCGTGACGGATGAGAAGGCGGAGTGCCGCCAGCCGAGCGAGCACCACTCTAGGCGGCATGGCCATGACAACCGTCATGGCAAAAGAAAGGACGACCAGCCGGACAGCCGGTACGACACTAAGCAAGTAGCAACAACGCATGAGGACCCGGCTGTAGGCGGTAGCCGGAGACAGAGACCGTATGATAGGCCACCGCGTCCCAAGTACACCATGGAATCCATGCTTGATGGGCCGTGCAAGTTCCACAGCGGCGGCAACAAGCTTGTGAACCACACGACACGCCAGTTTAGCTGGACGCAGAAGATGGCCGAAGACGGCGGTCTCCCACCTCCACCTCTAGCCGGAGGCCCGCAGGACAATAGGAGGTGGCTCAACCGCCGAGAATATGATGAAGATGGCTACCCACGCCAAGTGGGAAACTATCACATCTACCTCGCCGAGCCGGAAACTAGGCACAGAAAGAAAAGGCGTGAGGCAGAGGTGAACGCTATCGTTCCCCCGTCCCCCAATACCTGCTTTTGTCCGAGCAAGCAATCACCTGGAGCAAGGAAGACCAACCAGCCGTGTTGCCAAGCCCCGGCAGCTACGTGCTAGTCCTGGACCCCATCATCATCTCCAAGAAGCACTCATGCTGTTTCTCTCATTTCCTCATTGACGGAGGCAACAACATCAACCTCATGTACTGTAGCAGCCTCGAGCGGCTCAGAATCAGCGAGTCTCAACTTCAGCCCTCAATCACCTGCTTCCACGGAGCGGTCCCAGGGTCCATCGCACTCGCCAATCGGAAAGATCCGGCTAGACGTCATCTTCGGTACCGAGAAGAACTTCCGTCGTGAACCGATCTGGTTTGAGGTGGTTAACCTCTCCAGTGCCTACCACTCCATACTCGGGCGCCTAGCTCTCACCAAGTTCATGGTTGTTCTGCATTACGCGTACCTCAACATGAAGCTGTCGGGTCCAAAAGGAATGATCACCATCGATGGTTGCTACAAGCGATCGATCGAATGTGCCACATATGGCTCCAAGTTAGCCGAGGCCATGCTCATTGTAGAAGAAAAGTGCATCATAATGCAGAACGTGGCAGCCCTGCAGGCGGCCATGCCGGCTAGAGAGCCCAAGCCAGCCGATGAATCATAGTTCAAGACATCCAAGGGAACAAAGAAGATCCTTCTGAACGAGGCTGACCCAAGCAAGTTTATCCTGGTCGGTGATGGTCTGCACAGCAAATAGGAAAGCGCGCTCATCGACTTGCTCCATGAGAATCGGGACATTTGCGCATGGTGCCCCAAAGACATGCCTGGTGTCCCGAGGGAACTCGCCGATCACTCTCTTCATGTTCTACCGGATGCAAAGCCAGTCAAACCATCATTACGACACTTCATAGAAGAAAAAAGAAAAACCATTGGTGAGGAGATCACACGATTGCTCGTTGCCGGCTTCATCATGGAAGTTTTCCACCATAATGGCTAGCGAACCCGGTGCTAGTACTGAAGAAGAACAAGACACGGCGCATGTGTGTGGACTACACCAGCCTCAACAAGGCCTGCCCCAAAGATCCTTTCGCCCTATCACAGATAGACTAGGTCATCGACTCCACGGATAGTTGTGACCTGTTGTCTTTTCTGTATGCTTACTCGGGCTATCACCAGATCAATCTCAATGTAACTGATCAAATAAATACATCATTCATAACCCCTTATGGGGCTTACTGCTATACCACCATGCCCTTTTGTTTGAAAATCGCAGGAGCAACCTACCAGCGCTGCATGCAGAAATGCTCACAGACGCAAATCGGTAGAAACATACATGCCTACATCAATGATGTCGTCATCAAGACCAAAGAACACTGCACGCTGCTTGAGGACCTGAAGGAAACATTTGACAACCTCCGCCGCTTCCAGATCAAGCTGAACCCGGAGAAATGTGTCTTTGGCGTCCTAGCCGGCAAGCTCCACGGTTTTCTTGTCTCAGAACGAGGAATCGAGGCAAACCCAGAGAAGATAGGAGCAATCGAGTGCATGGAGGTACTGCAGAACTTGTGCGACGTGCAGAAGTTTACCGGGTGCTTAGCCTCTCTTAGTCGGTTCGTCAGCCAGCTGGGCGAGAAGGCCTTGCCCTTGTTCCAGCTCATGAAGAAGACAGACAAGTTCATTTGGACACCCTAGGCGGACGAGGCATTTCGCGAGCTCAAGCGCATGCTCACCTCCCCGCCAATCGTGGCGGCCCCAGCTGCAAAAGAGCCAATGCTGATGTACATTGCGGCCACCAACAGGGCCGTCAGTGTCGTACTTGTGGTGGAAAGGCTATAAGAAGGGAAGGCCCTGTCCAGCACCCTGTATACTACCTGAGTGAGGTACTATCACTCTCCAAGCAGAACTACCCCCACTACCAGAAGCTGGTGTACAACGTGTACATGGCCGCTAAGAAACTCAAGCATTACTTCCAAGAGCACTCCATCCGGGTGGTGGCTCTAGCCCCACTCGCAGATATCATCGGCAAGAAGGATGCCACTGGCCGCATGGCGAAATTGGCTAGTGAGATCGCCGCGCACAACATCCAGTACATGCCAAGAACGGTGATCAAGTCTCAAGTGCTGGCTGATTTCATCGTCGACTGGGCCGAGACACAATACATGCCACCAGTTCCTGACTCCATGCATTAGAAGCTACACTTCGATGGCTCCAAGTTGCATGGGGGATCAAAGCGGTCATCGTCATCACTTCCCCCAAGGGCGACCGACTAGAGTACGTGCTACAAATCCACTTGAAGGCATCGAATAACGTCGCCGAGTACGAGGCGCTCATTCATGGAATCAAGATGGCCATGGAAATAGGGGTCCAGAGGATACTATGATTCGGCGACTCGGACCTAGTGGTACAACAAGTCTCAGGAGAATGGGACACGAGGGTCGCCAACATGGCCCTATACCACTTCTTTGTCCAACAGCTCTACGCTTGCTTTGAAGGATGCGAGTTCCACAATGTCCCCAGAGCTAACAACGAAGCCGCTGAGGCCCTGGCCCGAGTCGGCTCAACAAGACAAGACATACCGCCTGGAGTCTCCCTTGAGAACATGCGCAAGCCGTCCATCATTCCGTCTCTAGAGTCCGACTCCATAGTATTGGACGCGGACCTAGGGATAGCCAGAGCGTCACACCCAGGAACTGCCGCGCCAAACCCGTGGACTATCGCACAGACTCGGGACTTCCGTACACGCCTGGGACTGCCACGCCAGACTTGGGGACTGCCGCTACCGAGCCTCCACCCGATAAGCCTCCTTAAACACCAGACCCGGTAGTCCGCGGGGAGATCAAGCTCATCATGCAAACAGTGTATGCCATCCGGGAAACCCCCAAATGGGCCAAACCATTCATGAACTTTCTGGATAAGGGCGGGCTACTAGAGGAGTAAGTAGCAGCGTGGCAAGTGAGATGCAGGGAAAGCGCATACACCATCATCAACAATGAGCTATACAAATACAGCGATGGAGGCATCTATCAACACTGTGTTAGCCAAGAGGAAGTAGTCAATCTTCTGGTTGACATTCACCAAGGCGAGTGTGGCCATCATGCTTCGTCAAGGGCCATAGCAGCCAAGGCACTTCGCCATTGTTTCTACTGGCCAACAGCGCTAAAGGACGCTGATGAACTGGCGTATGCCGCCAGCTGCTGGCCAACTAAAGCACCGCCGTCGCAACGCTCAAGACAATACCAATCACCTAGTTGTTTGCAGTATGGGGGCTGGACATGGTTGGACCATTCAAGACAGCCCAATCCGGTATGACACACTTTCTCGTGGAAGTGGACAAGTTCACCAAGTGGATCGAGGAAAAACCCATAAAGAAGTTGGATGGGGCAACAATGATCAAGTTTTTCATGGACATCAGTATACGCTTTGGCTACCCCACAACATCATCATGGACAACGACACCAATTTTGCCAAAGGAGTTTTCGCTCGCTTCTGTGGAGAGAAGGGCATCTGCCTAGACCTAGCATTGGTCACACACCCTCAGTCAAATGGGCAGTGTGAGCGCACAAACGGCCTGGTTCTAGCCAGAATCAAACCAAGGTTGATCGAGCCACTTGTTAGATCCCCCGATGCTGGATAAAGGAGCTGCCAGCCGTGCTATGGATGCTGCGCACCACCCCCAACTAGTCAACCGGCTTCATGTTGTTCTTCCTGGTCTATAGTGCTGAGGCAATCCTCCCCACTGATATCCAGTTTGATGCACCCCGCAAGCTGCTCTACATGGAGCAAGAGGCCAAGGAAGCACTCGAAGACAACGTGGACCTTCTAGAAGAGGCATGCGAGCTGGCCCTGTCTGGATCGGCTATCTACCAGCAAGACCTGCATCGCTACCACGCCAGTCGGATCTGGCCTACCTCCTTCCGCGAGGGCGACCTGGTGCTGTGCCTGGTGCAGAGCACGAAGGGAATGGACAAATTGTCTCCACCTTGGTGAGGGCCATTCATCATCAGCCGAGCACTGCACAACGACTCATACTACCTCATCGATGCCTAGCAGCCGGCAAAGAACAAGGTTGATCGCTGTGACGAAGAAACTGAGCGCCCGTGCAATGCGAACCTACTCCGTACATTTTACACTTGATCAAGAAGTGTATGTATCTTACCTTCATGTAATAAATGAAAAAGTTTGGGAGCCTCGGCATAGCCTCGAGGACTCCGCATCGATCTACGCATCATTTTTATCACCAACCCAACTTCGATAGTCTCTGCAAAAAGCTCGCTGGCTGGTTCAGCCGCAAGCGACTTCTACATATGGTTAAGTATTGTATGTGGCACCTAAAGCCCACTCTTCGATTCCGGCTTCAGACCGCAAGCCGGCTGTCGACCCGGCATGAGCAAAAGCCCGAAGCCCCTTTACAAGAAACGACCTAAATAGAAGACCAAGGCGCCTGGACAATCCGGCTGCTCCTGCTCGATCTAAGCCGGTGACAACAACCTGAAGTATCATGCAGTATGCCAACCTAGCTACCCCTTCGGTTCTGACTGCAGACCACAACCCAGCTGGCAGCCGGCAAGGACACAGCTTGAAAGGCCAATTCTCACTAAGAAAAGTAATAAGTTATTGGCCTAGTTCGAAAGGGCATCGTCTTCAAATTTGATCATAACTACAAACGCACACACCCGTGGCGAAACTAACGCAAGCAATGTTGTGTTTTGTTTTTCACGAGCCGCAATTCGGCAGGAAAGAAGGTGGAAAAGAGCTCTGACCCGGCTGGCTACCCCAGTCGCGTCGAACCTTGGGGACTACATCGAGTGGATGCGCTCCCGCGCACCCACAAGAAAACACCAAGGTGGAAAAGAGCTTCGATCCGGCTGGCTACCCTAGTCGGCCCGAACCTCGGGGACTACACCCATTGGACGCGCTCCCGCGCATCCACAAGAAAACAAGAAGGTGGAAAAGAGCTTTGACCTGGCTGGCTACCCTAGTCGGCCCGAACCATGGGGACTACACCCAGTGGACGTGCTCCCGCGCACCCACAAGAAAACACCAAGGTGGAAAAGAGCTTCGACCCGTCTGGCTACCCCAGTTGGCCCGAACCTCGGGGACTACACCCAGTGGGCGCGCTCCCACGCACCCATAAGAAAACACGAAGGAAGAGAAGAGCTTCGACCTGGCTGGCTACTCTAGCCGGCCTGAACCTCGAGGACTACACCCCATGGACGCGCTCCCGTGCACCCACACAAGAAACACAAAGGATAGGAACGTCCAGAAAGAGAAGCACAAAAGGAAAATCCAATCTTGAAACAAAAGGAACCATTCAATAGATAAACTGAAAACAAAGTTTCCGTGTAGGACTAAAGTTTTACAGCAAATAGTTCACCCCAAGGACAAAATGAATGCAGAACAAGTTTTCAGAGAGACAAATACACCAGGCATCCCAGGGATTTAGGGCCGAGGTGCCGCACTCGTAGAAGGAATATCAACGTTGGAAGCAGGAGTTTGGCTGGGAGAAGGAGCATTGGCACCTGCTGCAGGCATCTGGCTGGAGAAGGCAACATCGACGCCACTTGGAGGGCTGGTATCTAGTGATACGGCTCTGGCTTAGAGGGTCACGGAAGTCATGGTCCAGCTCCACGTAGGTGACGATCTTGACTCTGCATGACCTAATTTCAGGAATGCTTTGGCGGAGGGCCTCGTAGTTGGTTCCAGCACGGAAGCCGTGGGTGAGAGCGCCCAGATCTGCATACGGATACCAAGATTTCACCAGAGCCAGCGCCATCACCACGCCGCTGCAGGTTGCCCAGTCCTTGCCGATCTCCAGCACGTCTATACCGTGGTGGAGCCCAAGCCCTGTGGGCAATGTCGTGTGGTTTGCCCTGATACATCGTAAACGTATCTATAATTTTTGATGATCCATCCTTGTTTTGTGCCAACTATCTTATGTTTTGTCTACACTTTGAGGTATTTTTATAAACTTTCTCGAATTAACCTATTGACAAGATGGCATAGGCCATTTGCCTGTTTTCTGCCTTTTGGTTTCAGAAAAGCTAAAAATGGATATTCTCGGAATTGGACGGGACAAAAGCCTATCTTCATATTTTCTCGGAACGATACAGAAAATCGAAGTAGAAATGGAGTAGGGCACCAGGTTGGGCACACCCTAGGGTGGCACGGGCCCAGCTAGGCTACGCCACCAGGGGGTGTGGCCCCCTGGCTGCCTCCTCGCCTTGCCCCTTCGCCTATAAGAAGCCCCCGGGGAGAAAACCCTAGATGGTCAATCATCCATCCACGAAAAGTCCCACTGTGCTGCCGCAACCTAAGGGGTAGTTCTTCCACCATCTCCATCACCATTGCTGATTCCCATGATGATGAGGGAGTAGTTCTTCCTCGAGGCTAAGGGCTCTATCGGTATCTATGTGTTCATCTCTCTCTCTATGCATGGTCTTATTGTGATCATGAGCTTTGTAATCAAGTAGATCTACTCTGCTACTCAAGTGCTTTAATAAATCCCTGGCTCTCCCCACGTGTGTGAAAGTGATAGCGTGCATACCGTGCTGGCACTTAGGCTAGAGTTTACATAAATACTCAAGTGCTTCAATAGATCTCTACTCGACCCACGTGTGTGAAAGTGACAGCGTGCACGCCGTGGTGGCATTTAGGCTAGAGTTCATAAATACTTATCATGAGTATATTTTGAGTTGGTTGTCTCTATGAAATTGTGGTGTTTGTTGGAACCATCTAGCGCTCAAGGTGACAGTGTGGGGTTATCTAGATGGGGAAGGCGGACTTTGAGTTGTGCTGTTATAGCCCTACCATGGATTAGAGTGTCCAACCGGAGAGTAGTTCAAGGTAGAATCACGAAGAGAATATATTTACTGAGAGTGTTCACTAGTGAAAGTATGATCCCTAGGACTTGTTTTTAAACATTGAACACCGTTTGCAACTAGATCTGTTACATGTTTGCTTGCTTCCATCTTTTTGCCTTTAGTCCCACTACCACAAGCTGGTGTATGGTGTGTACATGGCCACCAAGAAGATCAAGCACTACTTTCAGGAACACTCCATCCGGGTGGTGGCATTGGCCCTACTCGCGGAGATCATTGGCAACAAGGACGCCACCCGGTGCGTGGCAAAATGGGCCATAGAGCTTGCTACACACAACATTCAGTACGAGCCAAGGACATCAATCAAATCCCAGGCACTGGCCGACTTCATCGTCGATTGGGCAGAGACGCAGTACATGCCACCAGTCCTTGACTCAACATATTGGAAGCTACACTTCGATGACTCCAAGATGCGAGGGGGACTCGGAGCCGGAATTGTGATAACCTCGCCCAAAGGCGATCGGCTGGATTACATCCTCCAGATCCACTTCAAGGTGTCCAACAACGTCGCCGAATATGAAGCACTCCTCCACGGGCTCAAGATGGCCATGCATATAGGCATTCAGAGGATACTATGCTTCGGAGATTTGGACCTGGTGGTGCAGCAGGTCTCCAGCGAGTGGGACGCAAGGGACGCGAACATGACCCTCTATCGTTTCTTCGTTCAGCAGCTATGCGCCTGTTTCGAACCCGGTGGCTAGCGAACCCGGTGCTAGTACTGAAGAAGAACAAGACACGGCGCATGTGTGTGGACTACACCAGCCTCAACAAGGCCTGCCCCAAAGATCCTTTCGCCCTATCACAGATAGACTAGGTCATCGACTCCACGGATAGTTGTGACCTGTTGTCTTTTCTGTATGCTTACTCGGGCTATCACCAGATCAATCTCAATGTAACTGATCAAATAAATACATCATTCATAACCCCTTATGGAGCTTACTGCTATACCACCATGCCCTTTTGTTTGAAAATCGCAGGAGCAACCTACCAGCGCTGCATGCAGAAATGCTCACAGACGCAAATCGGTAGAAACATACATGCCTACATCAATGATGTCGTCATCAAGACCAAAGAACACTGCACGCTGCTCGAGGACCTGAAGGAAACATTTGACAACCTCCGCCGCTTCCAGATCAAGCTGAACCCGGAGAAATGTGTCTTTGGCGTCCTAGCCGGCAAGCTCCACGGTTTTCTTTTCTCAGAACGAGGAATCGAGGCAAACCCAGAGAAGATAGGAGCAATCGAGTGCATGGAGGTACTGCAGAACTTGTGCGACGTGCAGAAGTTTACCGGGTGCTTAGCCTCTCTTAGTCGGTTCGTCAGCCAGCTGGGCGAGAAGGCCTTGCCCTTGTTCCAGCTCATGAAGAAGACAGACAAGTTCATTTGGACACCCTAGGCGGACGAGGCATTTCGCGAGCTCAAGCGCATGCTCACCTCCCCGCCAATCGTGGCGGCCCCAGCTGCAAAAGAGCCAATGCTGATGTACATTGCGGCCACCAACAGGGCCGTCAGTGTCGTACTTGTGGTGGAAAGGCTATAAGAAGGGAAGGCCCTGTCCAGCACCCTGTATACTACCTGAGTGAGGTACTATCACTCTCCAAGCAGAACTACCCCCACTACCAGAAGCTGGTGTACAACGTGTACATGGCCGCTAAGAAACTCAAGCATTACTTCCAAGAGCACTCCATCCGGGTGGTGGCTCTAGCCCCACTCGCAGATATCATCGGCAAGAAGGATGCCACTGGCCGCATGGCGAAATTGGCTAGTGAGATCGCCGCGCACAACATCCAGTACATGCCAAGAACGGTGATCAAGTCTCAAGTGCTGGCTGATTTCATCGTCGACTGGGCCGAGACACAATACATGCCACCAGTTCCTGACTCCATGCATTAGAAGCTACACTTCGATGGATCCAAGTTGCATGGGGGATCAAAGCGGTCATCGCCATCACTTCCCCCAAGGGCGACCGACTAGAGTACGTGCTACAAATCCACTTGAAGGCATCGAATAACGTCGCCGAGTACGAGGCGCTCATTCATGGACTCAAGATGGCCATGGAAATAGGGGTACAGAGGATACTATGATTCGGCGACTCGGACCTAGTGGTACAACAAGTCTCAGGAGAATGGGACACGAGGGTCGCCAACATGGCCCTATACCGCTTCTTTGTCCAACAGCTCTACGCTTGCTTTGAAGGATGCGAGTTCCACAATGTCCCCAGAGCTAACAACGAAGCCGCTGAGGCCCTGGCCCGAGTCGGCTCAACAAGACAAGACATACCGCCTGGAGTCTCCCTTGAGAACATGCGCAAGCCGTCCATCATTCCGTCTCTAGAGTCCGACTCCATAGTATTGGACGCGGACCTAGGGATAGCCAGAGCGTCACACCCAGAAACTGCCGCGCCAAACCCGTGGACTATCGCGCTGCACCCGGGGACTTCCGTGCCACGCCCGGGGACTGCCACGCCAGACTTGGGGACTGCCGCTACCGAGCCTCCACCCGATAAGCCTCCTTAAACACCAGACCCGGTAGTCCGCGGGGAGATCAAGCTCATCATGCAAACAGTGTATGCCATCCGGGAAACCCCCAAATGGGCCAAACCATTCATGAACTTTCTGGATAAGGGCGGGCTACTAGAGGAGTAAGTAGCAGCGTGGCAAGTGAGATGCAGGGAAAGCGCATACACCATCATCAACAATGAGCTATACAAATACAGCGATGGAGGCATCTATCAACACTGTGTTAGCCAAGAGGAAGTAGTCAATCTTCTGGTTGACATTCACCAAGGCGAGTGTGTCCATCATGCTTCGTCAAGGGCCATAGCAGCCAAGGCACTTCGCCATTGTTTCTACTGGCCAACAGCGCTAAAGGACGCTGATGAACTGGTCAAGGCGTGTAACGGCTGCCAGCGTTTTGGCCAACTAAAGCACACGTCGTCTGCAACGCTCAAGACAATACCAATCACCTAGTTGTTTGCAGTATGGGGGCTGGACATGGTTGGACCATTCAAGACAACCCAATCCGGTATGACACACTTTCTCGTGGAAGTGGACAAGTTCACCAAGTGGATCGAGGAAAAACCCATAAAGAAGTTGGATGGGGCAACAATGATCAAGTTTTTCATGGACATCAGTATACGCTTTGGCTACCCCACAACATCATCATGGACAACGACACCAATTTTGCCAAAGGAGTTTTCGCTCGCTTCTGTGGAGAGAAGGGCATCTGCCTAGACCTAGCATTGGTCACACACCCTCAGTCAAATGGGCAGTGTGAGCGCACAAACGGCCTGGTTCTAGCCAGAATCAAACCAAGGTTGATCGAGCCACTTGTTAGATCCCCCGATGCTGGATAAAGGAGCTTCCAGCCATGCTATGGATGCTGCGCACCACCCCCAACTAGTCAACCGGCTTCATGTTGTTCTTCCTGGTCTATAGTGCTGAGGCAATCCTCCCCACTGATATCCAGTTTGATGCACCCCGCAAGCTGCTCTACATGGAGCAAGAGGCCAAGGAAGCACTCGAAGACAACGTGGACCTTCTAGAAGAGGCATGCGAGCTGGCCCTGTCTGGATCGGCTATCTACCAGCAAGACCTGCATCGCTACCACGCCAGTCGGATCTGGCCTACCTCCTTCCGCGAGGGCGACCTGGTGCTGTGCCTGGTGCAGAGCACGAAGGGAATGGACAAATTGTCTCCACCTTGGTGAGGGCCATTCATCATTAGCCGAGCACTGCACAACGACTCATACTACCTCATCGATGCCTAGCAGCCGGCAAAGAACAAGGTTGATCGTCAGGAAGAAACGAAGCGCCCGGTAATGCGAACCTACTCCGTACATTTTACACTTGATCAAGAAGTGTATGTATCTTACCTTCATGTAATAAATGAAAAAGTTTGGGAGCCTCGGCATAGCCTCGAGGACTCCACATCGATCTACGCATCATTTTTATCACCAACCCAACTTCGATAGTCTCTGCAAAAAGCTCGCTGGCTGGTTCAGCCGCAAGCGACTTCTACATATGGTTAAGTATTGTATGTGGCACCTAAAGCCCACTCTTCGATTCCGGCTTCAGACCGCAAGCCGGCTGTCGACCCGGCATGAGCAAAAGCCCGAAGCCCCTTTACAAGAAATGACCTAAATAGAAGACCAAGGCGCCTGGACAATCCGGCTGCTCCTGCTCGATCTAAGCCGGTGACAACAACCTGAAGTATCATGCAGTATGCCAACCTAGCTACCCCTTCGGTTCTGACTGCAGACCACAACCCAGCTGGCAGCCGGCAAGGACACAGCTTGAAAGGCCAATGCTCACTAAGAAAAGGAATAAGTTATTGGCCTAGTTCGAAAGGGCATCGTCTTCAAATTTGATCATAACTACAAACGCACACACCTGTGGCGAAACTAACGCAAGCAATGTTGTGTTTTGTTTTTCACGAGCCGCAATTCGGCAGGAAAGAAGGTGGAAAAGAGCTCTGACCCGGCTGGCTACCCCAGTCGCGTCGAACCTTGGGGACTACATCGAGTGGATGCGCTCCCGCGCACCCACAAGAAAACACCAAGGTGGAAAAGAGCTTCGATCCGGCTGGCTACCCTAGTCGGCCCGAACCTCGGGGACTACACCCATTGGACGCGCTCCCGCGCATCCACAAGAAGGTGGAAAAGAGCTTTGACCTGGCTGGCTACCCTAGTCGGCCCGAACCATGGGGACTACACCCAGTGGACGTGCTCCCGCGCACCCACAAGAAAACACCAAGGTGGAAAAGAGCTTCGACCCGTCTGGCTACCCCAGTTGGCCCGAACCTCGGGGACTACACCCAGTGGGCGCGCTCCCACGCACCCATAAGAAAACACGAAGGAAGAGAAGAGCTTCGACCTGGCTGGCTACTCTAGCCGGCCTGAACCTCGAGGACTACACCCCATGGACGCGCTCCCGTGCACCCATACAAGAAACACAAAGGATAGGAACGTCCAGAAAGAGAAGCACAAAAGGAAAATCCAATCTTGAAACAAAAGGAACCATTCAATAGATAAACTGAAAACAAAGTTTCCGTGTAGGACTAAAGTTTTACAGCAAATAGTTCACCCCAAGGACAAAATGAATGCAGAACAAGTTTTCAGAGAGACAAATACACCAGGCATCCCAGGGATTTAGGGCCGAGGTGCCGCACTCGTAGAAGGAATATCAACGTTGGAAGCAGGAGTTTGGCTGGGAGAAGGAGCATTGGCACCTGCTGCAGGCATCTGGCTGGAGAAGGCAACATCGACGCCACTTGGAGGGCTGGTATCTAGTGATACGGCTCTGGCTTAGAGGGTCACGGAAGTCATGGTCCAGCTCCACGTAGGTGACGATCTTGACTCTACATGACCTAATTTCAGGAATGCTTTGGCGGAGGGCCTCGTAGTTGGTTCCAGCACGGAAGCCGTGGGTGAGAGCGCCCAGATCTGCATACGGATACCAAGATTTCACCAGAGCCAGCGCCATCACCACGCCGCTGCAGGTTGCCCAGTCCTTGCCGATCTCCAGCACGTCTATACCGTGGTGGAGCCCAAGCCCCAGGCTGGCAATGTCGTGTGGTTTGCCCTGATACATCGTAAACGTATCTATAATTTTTGATGATCCATCCTTGTTTTGTGCCAACTATCTTATGTTTTGTCTACACTTTGAGGTATTTTTATAAACTTTCTCGAATTAACCTATTGACAAGATGGCACAGGCCATTTGCCTGTTTTCTGCCTTTTGGTTTCAGAAAAGCTAAAAATGGATATTCTCGGAATTGGACGGGACAAAAGCCTATCTTCATATTTTCTCGGAACGATACAGAAAATCGAAGTAGAAATGGAGTAGGGCACCAGGTTGGGCACACCCTAGGGTGGCGCGGGCCCAGCTAGGCTACGCCACCAGGGGGTGTGGCCCCTGCCTCCTCGCGCCTTCGCCTATAAGAAGCCCCGGGAGAAAACCCTAGATGGTCAATCATCCATCCACGAAAAAGTCCCAATCAGTCGTACGCCAAGAACCTAAGGGGTAGTTCTTCCACCATCTCCATCACCATTGCTGATTCCCATGATGATGAGGGAGTAGTTCTTCCTCGAGGCTAAGGGCTCTATCGGTATCTATGTGTTCATCTCTCTCTCTATGCATGGTCTTATTGTGATCATGAGCTTTGTAATCAAGTAGATCTACTCTGCTACTCAAGTGCTTTAATAAATCTCTGGCTCTCCCCACGTGTGTGAAAGTGATAGCGTGCATACCGTGCTGGCACTTAGGCTAGAGTTTACATAAATACTCAAGTGCTTCAATAGATCTCTACTCGACCCACGTGTGTGAAAGTGACAGCGTGCACGCCGTGGTGGCATTTAGGCTAGAGTTCATAAATACTTATCATGAGTATATTTTGAGTTGGTTGTCTCTATGAAATTGTGGTGTTTGTTGGAACCATCTAGCGCTCAAGGTGACAGTGTGGGGTTATCTAGATGGGGAAGGCGGACTTTGAGTTGTGCTGTTATAGCCCTACCATGGATTAGAGTGTCCAACCGGAGAGTAGTTCAAGGTAGAATCACGAAGAGAATATATTTACTGAGTGTTCACTAGTGAAAGTATGATCCCTAGGACTTGTTTTTAAACATTGAACACCGTTTGCAACTAGATCTGTTACATGTTTGCTTGCTTCCATCTTTTTGCCTTTAGTCCCACTACCACAAGCTGGTGTATGGCGTGTACATGGCCACCAAGAAGATCAAGCACTACTTTCAGGAACACTCCATCCGGGTGGTGGCATTGGCCCTACTCGCGGAGATCATTGGCAACAAGGACGCCACCCGGTGCGTGGCAAAATGGGCCATAGAGCTTGCTACACACAACATTCAGTACGAGCCAAGGACATCAATCAAATCCCAGGCACTGGCCGACTTCATCGTCGATTGGGCAGAGACGCAGTACATGCCACCGGTCCTTGACTCAACATATTGGAAGCTACACTTCGATGACTCCAAGATGCGAGGGGGACTCGGAGCCGGAATTGTGATAACCTCGCCCAAAGGCGATCGGCTGGATTACATCCTCCAGATCCACTTCAAGGTGTCCAACAACGTCGCCGAATATGAAGCACTCCTCCACGGGCTCAAGATGGCCATGCATATAGGCATTCAGAGGATACTATGCTTCGGAGATTTGGACCTGGTGGTGCAGCAGGTCTCCAGCGAGTGGGACGCAAGGGACGCGAACATGGCCCTCTATCGTTTCTTCGTTCAGCAGCTATGCGCCTGTTTCGAAGGGTGCGAGTTCCACCATGTACCAAGGTCCAACAACGAAGCCGCTGACGCCTTGGCCAGAGTCGGCTCAACAAGACAGGCCATACCGCCTGGAGTCTCCCTCGAGCACCTGCGCAAGCCCTCCATCACCCCGAAGCTGGAATCTAACTCCATATTACTCAATGCAGACCCAGGAATAGCCGGTGCCGCGCCGCACCCGGGGACTACCTCGCCGCACCCGGGGACTGCCTCGCCGCACCCGGGGACTGCCGCGCCGCACCCGGGGACTGCCTCGCCGCACCCGGGGACTGCCTCGCCACACCCGGGGACTGTCTCGTCACACCCGGGGACTGCCTCGTCGCACCTGGGGACTACCCCGTGGCAGCCAGCGGTCGACACCAACAAGCTCCCACCCGACAAACCTCCCGATGTTCCAGAGCCAGCCATCCGCGAGGAGATCAGGCTCATCATGCATACGGTGTACGCCATTCGGAAATACCCGACTGGGCGACGCAATTCATGAACTTCTTGGCCAAAGACGAGCTCCCAACGGAGGAAGTGGCAGCACGACAAGTGCGACGAAGAGCAAGAGCATACACCATCATCAACAACAAGTTGTACAAGCGCAGCGTCGGTGGCATCTATCAACGATGCGTAAGCCAAGAGGAAGGAACCAAGCTCCTAGCAGACATACACCAGGGCGAATGTGGCCACCACGCTTCATCAAGAGCAATAGCAGCCAAGGCTCTTCGCCATGGTTTATATTGGCTAACAACGTTGAAAGACGCTCAGGAGTTGGTCAAAGCATGCAACGGTTGTCAGCGATTCAGCCAGCTGAAGCACACGCCGTCTGCGGCAAACAAGACGATACCAATCACCTGGCCATTCGCAGTCTGGGGATTAGACATGGTTGGGCCGTTCAAAACAGCCTGATCTGGTATGACGCACCTGCTCGTAGCCGAAGACAAGTTCACCAAGTGGATCGAGGCGAAGCCCATCAGGAAGCTGGATGGAGCAATAGTGATCAAGTTCTTCATGGGCATCATCATCCGATTTGGTTACCCACACAACATCATCACGGACAACGACACCAATTTCACGAAGGGGTTTTTTGCCCGTTTCTGCGGAGAGAAGGGCATCCTCCTGGACCTGGCATCGGTCATGCACCCACAGTCGAACGGGCAGTGCGAGCGTGCTAATGGCCTGGTTCTAGCCAGATTCAAGCCAAGGCTGATTGAACCACTCATAAGGTCACCCGGATGATGGATCGAGGAGTTGCCAACTGTGCTAAGGAGCCTGTGCACCACCCCAAACCGTTCAACCGGCTTCACACCGTTCTTCCTTGTCTATGGGGCAGAGGTAGTTCTCCCCACGGACATCCAATTCGATGCACCCCGCAAATAGCTCTGCATGGAGCAGGAGGCCAAGGAAGCACGGGAGGACAGCGTGGACCTACTCGAGGAAGCACGAGAGTTGGCTCTGTCCAGGTCAGCAATCTATCAGCAGGATCTGCGCCGCTACCACGCCAGCCGGATCCAGCCCACTTCTTTTCGCGAAGGAGATTTGGTGTTGCGCCTAGTCCAGAGCACAAAAGGAATGCATAAGTTGTCCCCGCCATGGGAAGGCCCATTCATCGTCAGCCGGGCGCTACATAGCAACTTGTACTATTTGATCGACGCCCAACAGCCGGCAAATAACAAGGCAGATCGCTCGGACAAGGAGACGAAACTCCCATGGAATGGGAGCCTACTTCGGCCAATTTACACTTGAACCATAAGTGTATGTATCTTCCCTTTCATGTAATAAATGAACAAGCTCGAAAGCGTCGGCACAGTCTTGAGGACTTTGTCCCAATTTTGCGCACCACATTCGTCTCCGTATAGGCTAGCCCGGACACCCGTGATTTCTACAGCCGGCATAGTATTGCATGAGATGCCTAGAGCAAACTCTTCGGTTCCGGCTTCAGACCGCAAGCCGGTTGTCGACCCGGAAAAAGCAAAAGCTCGAAGTACCTACTGCAAGAAAACAAGGGAGCTTAGGCGAACCAGTCGCGCCTGCATGAGATAAGATGACAACAACGAGCCGAAGTATCATGAGGCATGCCAGCTCAGCCGTTCTTTCGGTTCCGGCTGCAGACCACAACCCGGCTGGCAGCCGACAAGGACAACGCTCGAAAGGCCAATGCTCGCTGAGAAAAGGGTAGCTTCTAACGGCCTAGCTCGAAAGGGCACCTTTCCCTTTTTGTGTTTAATCATAACTATAAACAAGCGTGCATATAAAGAAACTAACCCAAAGCAACGCTGTGTCTCGCACGACACGAGTCACAACCTGATAGGAAATAAGGCGGCCTAGAGCTTCAACCCGGTTGGCTACCCAGCCGGCCCGAACCTCAGGGACTACACACAGTGGGTGCGCTCCCGCGCACCCATCAGCTTAAGTCAAGATGACAAAGAGGTTCGACCCGGCTGGCTACCCCATCCGGCCCGAACCTCGGGGAGTACACCCGGTGGGCGCTCTCCCACGCACCCATCAGCTTAAGTCTAGACGACAAAGATCTACGACCTGGCTGGCTACCCCAGTAGGCCCGAACCTCGGGAACTACACCCACTGGGCGCGGTCCCGTGCACCCATCACCTTAAGTCAAGACGACAAAGAGCTTCGACCCGCCTGGCTATCCCAGCTGGCCCGAACCTCGGGGACTACACCCAGTGGGCACGCTCCCGCGCACCCATCAGCTTAAGTCAAGACGGCAAAGAGCTTCGACTCGGCTGGCTACCGCAGCCGGCCCGAACCTCGGAGACTACACCTAGTGGGCGTGCTCCTACGCACCCATCAACTTAAGTCAAGAGCCCCGACCCGGCTGGCAAGCCTAGCCAGCTCGAATCTCCAAGACCACAACCGATGAAGGCATAAAAACAAAAACACTAATGACAAACAAAAATACAGAATGAGCTCAAGAAAAAGTGGGCGCCAAGCCAATAAGCGGAACACAAAGGTTCCGCACCAAATTCAAATTTTAACGTCAAGGATTCATCCACAGGAAGCACCAACAAAGGGCAAGTTTGAAAAATACTCCTGGCATACCAGGGATCAAGGCTCAAGAGCCGGAGTAGCAGAGGGAGCATCAACAATAGGAGCAGGAGGCGGACCGACAGGAGGGGCACCAGCGTTGGCTGCAGGAACTTGGCTGTTGGAGGCAACATCGGCGGAATTCCAGGGAGCCGAGACCCAGTGAAACGGCAACTGCTCGGAGGGGTCGCGGAAGTCACGCTCCAGATCCACGTAGGTGCCAATCTTCACCCCGCAGGACCAGATGGCCGGAATGCTGTCGCGGAGGCCCTCATAGATGGTCCCAAGACGGAAGCCACGAGTGAGCACACTTAGATTAGCCCCCGGATACCAGGACTTCACGAGGGCCAGAGCCATCTCCACGCCTCCGCAAGCCGCCCATTCCTTGTGGATCTCCATCACGTCGATGCCACGAGACAAGGCAACAACTAAGCTGGCGATGTCATGCAAATCACCTGCCTCCGGCCAGATGTAATTGAAGAGGTCGTTAGCATAGCATGAATACCATTGCTCTCCTCCGCCAACACCTTAACTAGATCCAGGGCGGTCAGGTCGCGGCCAGCATCCTCCACCGGCAGCTTATCAAGAGCCATCTCGGTCGACTTAGGGTAATGAGATGCAACCAAAGACAGGAGTGAGTGGCAAGATTCAATTCAGCTAGCCATGGTACAGAGGGGGCAAGGAGCGAAAAACTTACTGACAACCATCTCCGAGATTCTCTAGAGGTGCTGGGTCAGCTCCTCCTCCCGGGAGCGGAGAATCTTGATCGTCTCCTCCCTTTGGGCGGAGATCGTTTCAAAATTCTTCAGCGCCTCCGCCTAGATGTTAGCTGCCTTCTTTCCCATCTGGCGCTAACCTCAACCTGATGCTTGGCCTCGGCCAGTTGGTCGAACTGCGCCTGCCGCGCCCTATTCGAATCCTCCAGCTGGACAACCTCAGCTTTGAGGCACTCCACCTCCTTCTCCTTGTCCAGGATCATGGTTGTAGGAGGATACCCGATGGTCAACAAAAAACAGGAAAAGGAAGCCAACCGCCAAGATAGGTTGGAAGAAGCAATCTGACGGCCTAGATCCCGGGTGTTCTTCACCGACTCCGAAAACGCTCTCTGCAAAGAGAAACGAGTAAGATACGGAACGGCAACCCGGCTGCAAAAACAAAGTATGGAAAAATATAATGGGGAGAGACACCTACCTCCAACAAAGCAGAAATTTTTTTGGCCTCGCCAAGGCCCTTCTCCATCCACTCAACCAGGTGGCGAACCTGGCTGAGTGCAATAGGCGCCGCGCACGAGAGCTGGGCGAGGATCGCACCGACATCAGCTACACCTGAAGTTGCGGCCACCACCAGTTACCTCCAAGCCGGCCACCACCACCCGCCCGCTATAGCCGTCTGCACGGTCGCAGCCTCCTCCGACACCTCCGTGATGATGGGCCTGGCAGAACTAGCTAGAGCATCGCTCCAGGACGGGTTCACGCTAGCCCAGGACAGAGGAAGAGAGTCTCGGGGTCCTGCGCGACCGCGAACAGCTGCCCCAACCGCAAAGATGCGGGCGCTTGGTGCAGTAGCCCCGTGGTCGGGGAACCCTGAGGATCCCTAGGCGGGGACGGCGCGGCAGGCGCAGCTGGCGCAGGTGCAGTCGGCGACCTCTTCACCTCCTCAACCGCCAGAGGCGGGGGAGGAGCAACAGCGGAGGCACCAACATTGCCAAGCGACATCACCTCGCTGCATGGGACGAAAGTGAGAAAAAACTACGGCAAAACCACAAGAAAAGCAAGGAAGATATGATAAGGGAAGATGCTAACCCAACGATGGATGGCGCGACGATGACCTGGTGTGCCCGATGCGTCCTTTTTTGCTCAACGGGAGCCGGCGCGGCAATGGGCACCACCGTCTTCCCTTGGGCTTTTGCCACGGCCTTCTCTCGGCCGGCCTCATCATCGGCGGAATCGACTGCAACAAAAGCAAAATCTTACCACAGCTCCACGGACCAGGACGAAGGAAGGAGATGCAACCGGCACTTACCATGAGGATCCGAGGGGCCGTCGTCCGTCCGGACGGGAAACCCTTCGGGCTCCGTCTGGGGGTACTTCTTCGTCTTCCTGTTCGCCAAGAAGGAGGGGAGCGGGAAATCACCCATACCATCTCCGGCTAGCTGCGCTGTGAACAACTACTAAAAAAGGGGAGCATAAGGCACCCAAGGAAAGCTCCCAACAACGAAGATAAATGCAAGAGAACCAGAGGATAACTCACCCGGGGTGGCAGGCGGCCGCGATGGTACGGCGGGCAGGAGTACGCCCAGGTCGCCTCCATGCGGAACTTGGAGATCATGGAGATCTACTTCCGCACATCCTTCCGCGATGTCCGCGTCGGATCATCGGTGGTTGACAGATGGCACATGTCGTGCGACCGCTTCTGTAGCGGAAGCACGCGACGTGCCATCCAGGATAGCGCGATGTCCTAGGCGGTGAGTCGCTCCGTCTCCACCATCGCCTCCACCCGGGCGGCCATCCGATCGAGATCCGCTGTAGCGCGCATACCCTTCGTCAGCCCTTCTTCGTCGAAGGCATGTTGACGAAGGGCGGCAGGCAGATCCAATCCACCTCCATGGCATTGCTCACATAAAAATATGAGCGCTGCCACATCTTGATGGTGTCGGGAAACTCGAACCGCGACATCTGCGAAGAGGGCCGCGGGTAGATGGCGCAACAGCCCGTCTGCGTCAGCGGACCGTCCTTGGTAGTGTTCTGGGCTTTGAAGTGGAAGAACTTGAGGAAATTCGCCACCTCGGGCCACACCCCAAGGTACGATTCGTAGCAGTCCGCGTGATGCGACAGCTGCGCGATGGCGTTCGTTCCAAGGTGGTGGAGTTGGAGGTCGAAGAAGACGAAGAGTTGAAGGAGAAAGGGGCTGACGGGGAGGCCAAAGCCGCGGGCGAAGTGCGCGAGGAAGACGACGCGCTCTCCCGGCCGAGGGTCCGGAACCCGCTCCCCTCCGGTGCAAGTCGATGCTTTACCAGCATCGATGAGGGAAGAAATCTACCCCACCGATACTTGTAAACAAGGTCATAGGTCACGAAGGACCCGCACAAACCCCCACGCTGCTCCGGCCACATACGGCAGAAGAAGCGGCCGTGACGGATGGTGTGTGGTGGCTATGGCAGCAACGAAGAGGAGGCGCAAGGAGCGAGAAGCGCTAGGAGGTAGGGGAAGGAGAGCCGGAGGAAGAGCAAGTGTAAACCTCGCTCCCCTCTAGAGACCTATTTATCCCTGCGGGGGGTACCATCGCCCCCTCAGCTTCCGCGTGACGCGTGGCCATGAAACACCCCGACCACACCACGCTACGGCTCCGGATCCTCTGCGACATTAAAACCAACCACAGAAGATTCAAAGGCGTTACCAGGAGACGAGGCATGCGTGCTCGCCCCGAGAAACCGCTGCGGAAAGTGGCGTCCTCAGTTGTCAAAAACTGACGAAGCAACGAGGAAGTCCAACTGACGCGACGTGCGCTAGAGCAACAGTCGTGGATGGCGATATCACCAACCTCATCAAATTGACGCTTCTTCTCCAGCTTAGCCAGTCGGTCCCTGCCTTCGCTGTCTACACCCAGTGGGCGGCCATCGATTCAGCAGCCGGTTAAATCCAACCGGAAAGCAAAAGCAAAAGCTACAGCCGGACACGGACAACCAACGACAGCAAGACACAAAAGAGCACCCAAGACCTTACCCACCGGCCAAGTCCATACGCGCTCGGGGAATAGTGTTGGGGCGATAACCCCCGGGTAGGAAGAGCCAGGCCCATGTAGGCCAGCTCCAGAAGGCACAGGCCGCCTGGCCCTCAAGAAGGACAACTCAAGCTGGTTTGCTAATACCACCCGGCTGGGCATAAAGCTTTCCCGGCTGGCCCGTCTAGCCCGGTAGCCAGAAGAACCGGTCGGGTGGCCGCTTCCACCAATCTCACCTCGGATTCGATGGAGAGCATGGAGGGGGTGATGCTCCTTGCGGGGTACGCCTCTGGCCCCCCTTCGTCATCGGGCAGGCTGGCATGCCGTCATGACAAGCGCTACCTGACGAGGATAAAGCAAAGCGGTCGGTTGACCGCCCAAAGCAGTCCGGGCGACCGTTAAAGAAAGAGTGACGCCCCAAAGGAAGCCCACGTGACTGCTAAAGAAGAAGGTGACGATAAAAGAAGGGCGAACTGGGTCCTGGTCCACCGGCTAGGCCCTGCGGCCGGTCCTGTCCTATGAACCCGTATCCAAACAGTAAACCCTAGAGCCCAAATTGTAACCTGCCCCCCTAGATCAGTATATAAGGGAGGGTAGGGCTATGGTTCTAGGTAAGAAAAGATAGAAGTATAGAAGAGCTAGCCTCTAGTTTTCATATTCCTCTAGCTCTCGATAGTAGCTAAGGAAACAACTCTAGGAGCGCCTGTATTGGGCATTCGCCGTATAGTTTATCTTGCAGGATTAAGGGTGTTACCTCGCCGTGAGGGCCCCGAACCTGGGTACGTCGCTGTGTTTGCAGTTAACCGTGCCCAACCCGTTGTGTGAGCCACCGATTGCATCCGAGTGTCCCTCTTTAGCCATCCCCGATGGCACTGACATGTTCCACACCACGACAACCACCAAATCCCCCTCCCAACTGGCAGGCTAGGAACATAGGAAACGGGCCACCCCCCACCCAATCCCAATAGGAATGGGTAACCCAAAAATACTGAGGGTATAAACCGTGTTAGCAACGAGATTAATCCCAACAATGAAGAGTGGGAGAGGGTGCGTAAAGCTGTGCAAGACACCCACCCTCTACCAATCGACGCCCCTCGTGACATGTTGATGGGCTACCACTAGCTAGTCATCAAGGAGCACAATCGACAAATCAAGTAGCAAAATGAGCTCGATCAACGCAGGCGAGCGGCTGGCGAGTCAAGCGCGCAGCGAGCTGCACTCTCTTCTACCGGTGGCTCTTCCTCGAAGGGCTACGATGTCCGCAAGTATCGCTCCCACATGGAGCGCATGGATCCCACTGCATGATGCAAGGCCACCAAGGAATTCGACGTGTCCTTCATGACAATGGACTCACAGGGAAATATCATGCCCAAAACGCCGCAGGCCGCGGTCATGGAGGCCACCCCTACCTGGCATCCAACTATCCACCGGTAGGAGACCCACGATACGCAATCCACAAATATGCGATTGTAGGCGTCAGACTTATCTGAGCTGTGCTCCATGACAAAGAAGCTGTAGAGCTGAAAAAAGGCCACGCTGAAATTCACCTGAAGCCGCACACCCTCATCCAATGAGGAAGAGCACGACCTGCCGCGGCGTGATGACTGCAAGTGCACAGGTCCTTTATAGCTAGTTTTGAAATAAATATATCGATCACATAGGGAGCAGTAGGCGAAAGACTAAAATGCTTTTAACTAAAACTAAACGAAGTACTTAAGGAATAATTCTAAGATGCAAGAAAAGTAGAATTTTTTTGCGGTGACCCAGCATACCACTTCATGATGTAGTACAATATAGTTGTTGACATAACACCAATGGAACACCGTTCCATTCGTATTATATCCCTCAGAGTGGTACAACAGAAACATCGCGGGTCCAAGACATTACTTCCTCGAACGCAATTGATTACATATAACATATTACAAAAGATCTAGAGAACTTCCTCGAACAGTGAGGAATATTATACAGAATGAACCAACAAGATCCAATCGGAGTTTACTTTAGGAATACTACTATTAGTATATATATAAGGCTTCAAGGTGCTAATATAGTATTATTCTACAGTAGTAGGTTCTAGATTCTAGGAGTTTTATTTATACTCTACGCTTCATCTTGACTTCCATAGCTTCCTATAAGGTCTTCGACTCCGTTGGTCTCCATCAAATATCTTCAACTCTTCAAGTAACTTATTTCCTGGGAACGCTATTTGTTTCTCCGAGATCTAGCAAGGGTTAAGAAGATATGGTTGAGTACGAGCGTACTCAGCAAGTTCACTAAAGAGAAGTTTTTGATGCACTATCTACAGAAACAAACCATAGGTCATAGTCAATGCAATTTTTCGAAAACATTTCTTCATAGGTTGCTTTCATTCTGAAAAGCTATGTCCATGAGCCTTCACAGGTTTACCAGAACTTTCATGGAGTTCCTTTCCTTCCGCGTTCGTAGCTCCTTCCCGGAACAGGGGGCAACAAGTTACAGTTCTTACACTCTGCAGAGGTGCGTTACTTTACCCATGAGAGATCTTAGCTTTGTTGCACATCCGAGTTATAGGCTCGTTCACACTTCCTTGGTATGAGGCCGACACTACTAGGAAAACGGCTATAGGTAATCCACAATTCCGTGGCGCACTTGCTAGTGGTGCCCCACGGGTAAAATAGGCATGGCACGCTGCCCATAGGTGCCCTACGGCTAACCTCCATAAGCGTGGCGCACATGGGGGTGGTGCGCCACGGCTATGTGTGGTCCAGGGCACAGGTGGCCGCAACACACATACCCGTGCGCACTAGGTCAAGGTGCAATACGGATGTGTCACTTACCAATTGCGCACCTTGACCTAGTACGCTACGAGCATGTGTGCTGTAGCAGCTGGGTCAACTTAGCCGTAGGGCACTCTGCCCTAGTGCCCTACGGCTAAGTGGCCTACACCAACTCCACCCCCCCTGGATCGCCTTTTTAGGTTTTGAAAAAAATAAACGAAAATGATAAACACTTCCAGAAATATAATCCTTTCATATTTAGGTAGGTAATGTGGTATAGTTTGTAGGAAAATTAACAAACAATAATTTCGACTTTATCTGCAAAAAAAGTTATGCCACGGTAAAATGGCCGTAATTTTTGGCATACGATATCGAAAAAATCGTATAATATACCAAAATCCGGACGTTTAGCAATTATTTAGATTTTCAAAATTCGAAAAGAGTAAAAAGTTACGGTCAAAATAATGTTTTTTCCTGTAGAAAAAAAAGATGGCAACTTACCCGTAGCGCACCACTACCTAGTGCGCTACGAGTAAGTTGGGCGGGATTCAAAATTTGAATCCCCACCCCGCCCACCTACCCCTTTTCTTTTACCTCCCCTTCTCTCCTTTTCCTCCCTTTTCCTCCCTTCTCCTTTCCTTCTTATTCTCCTCCTCCTCCTTCTCATTTTCCTCCTCCTCCTCCTTCTCTTTCTCCTTCTCCTCCTCTTCCTCCTCATTGAAGTGAAGATGGTGACGGCGGCCTCCTCCTTGAAGTGACAACGACGATGGCGGGCTCCTTCTTATTCTCCTCCTCTTCCTCCTCCTCCTTGAAGTTTCGACGATAACGAGGCCTCCTCTTCTTCTCCTCCTCTTCTTCTCCGCCTCTTCCTCCTCTTATTCTCCTCCTCCTCCTTGCAGTTCTGACAACGACGACGAGGCCTCTCCGACGAGGTGATGACGACGAGGCGACAACGAGGCGACGATGATGACCTGCACCGATGAGCGACGACACTGACGGCGAGATCCAGATCTCCCGCTTTTTTTAGAATTTTGAAATTTGTATCCGTGGCGCACAACACGTAGTGCGCCACGGTTATCGTTTCATATGCGTGGCGCATAGCACATAGTGCGCCATGGTTATATTTTCATAGGCGTGGCGCACCACCTAGTGCGCCATGGCTAACTTTTAGCCATAGCGCGAGGATAGTGGCGCACTGCTAGTGCGCCACGGATGGCCTTTTCAGGTGCGCCACGAATGGCCTTTTTCATAGTAGTGCCAGACTAAGATCCAAGCCAATAACCGTCCTTCTCCGCGACCCCGCATACCCTACGAATTCCACATCAGGCCTAGGATAAAACTTGTTCAAATAGAAGCCTAAGATGCACAATCCTCCTAGATACCAGAAGCCGTGGGACGTTGAGGGATCCCACCCATATTCTGCCAACCCTCTATAAGAGGAGTTACAGCAACGGCACGGTCATCCCTTGGCATGCGAAAGGGAGCCAATCCATCTGACTTCTCCGTCCCATTCCAAATCTCATGGTTAACACGTAATATACGGCGCAAGAATCACTGGCAACATTGGTTGTTAAGTCCTAGATAATATGTTCCTTTACCACCGGAACTTCCATAGAAGGTTATTACCTCATGGTAAATATACTATAATCATATTATTATGAAAATAGTGTTTTCTGACCTTTTTGAAATGCAGGTGATGACAACACTAGATCTGCAAAATATTTGATAGAAAATAATCAAAGGACATGAGCAAGTGTGAACTTGCCTTTTGTGATTGCAAGATTACGCATTCACGGTCTTCGGAACACTAGAAGATCCAATATCTGAAATCATCATCATTGGTCCGGTAAGGACTAATGTTTAAAGAAGCAAGATGCCATTATGCATAAATAATGCTATGCAATTTTATAAATTCCCAAAGTGAAACCCTCAGCATTATAAATGAGTTGATCTTAGGTATCTTCTTTAAGATTGGGTTTATCTTTAAGTTTATTTCATAAGCAATTTACCTCTATAAGGAACTTAAATCTTGACATACAAGATATGGAAATAGGATATCATTATAATCTAAGGTTGAGGTTGATTCTCAACTGATGACTATGCCAAAAATCCATGTATTAGGTTGTTAAGAGTTGAAGGACTTACTTTAGGGTTCTTGTTTGAAATGGCAAAAAGAATAACATTTGAAGAAACTAGTGTTTAGTTAAGGTTAATCAGTCTTGAGGGTTATTAGGTTTTACATTAGGGTTTGTGATGGTTACGAATGATGTTGAGTTATCATATTTTAATTGTTGGTACAAGTGACCAAAGTTAACTATAAAAACATGAACTTCAAATGAGATGTTTATGATTGTTTAGACCAAAGTTAACTATAAAAATAGAAGTGAATCTTAAGATGAAGTGAGTTCTAGAACATCGTCTAGTTTTAGGGTTTTGACAAATATGATTATGGATGATCCCTTTTAATTTAAGTGAAAGATGAGTTTAATAACATGCAACTTATTAATGGGAGCATAATTAGATGATCTTATAAATTTTGTAGGGGTTGGAGTCATTTTAAGAGTGGTTAAGAGATGAAGATTATTCACCATATTATACATGAGTGATATATAATATTTATTTAAAAGGAGTTTAATTTGAATTTAAGATTTAAAACGAGTATGTAAAATTTAATAGCTACACTTAAGTTTTATTATGAATTATGTTTACGGATTTAGATTTAGTAATTAAACTTAAAGGATTTAGTGTTTTATTAAGAAATTTGATTATTTCTTTCTTAATAAGTAAATTTAAAGAATTAACAAAGTGGTTATTTCATTTTAGTAAAATAGGTAAATGAATTTTATTATCTAAGGTTATTAAATGTTTTTGAATAATATACATACTATTTTTCTAGTAAAATATACTTATTTAAGATCTTAAAAATGAATTTTATTTATTTTTAAGTATTATCTTTATTTTTATAAAAATCTTCAAAGAATTAAGTGTCTTAAAATATTTGCTTTATGCTTTATTTGTAAAATTCTAAGTTAGTATTTTTATAAAATAGTAGAGTTATTATTATACAGAAGATTGATTTTTTACACATTTTTAGGGCTCTTCCTTATTTTCCTAAAATTCCATAAATTTATAAGTGTTTTTTAAATATATGTTTTATTTTATTACATTAAAATACAAGCTAATATTTTTCTTTCAAAAAGTATTATTTATATATTTCTTAAATGATTTTAATTATTGTTTATGTCTTATCCCTATTTTTAGAAAATTCCTTAAATTAAAATATTTAATTTAAGTTTTATTATGCTAAATTATAAATTAATATTTTTTTATTGGATAGTCTTAAATATATATATATAAACAATTTTATATATTATAAGTATTTTTAGGATTTTATATGAATTTCATATGCATTGGAAATGTTTTATAGAGTTTACTTAATGAAAAAAATGGTTTGATGGTGGGCAAGTAGTTGGGATGTGGCCTAGTTGATTAAATCCGTATTTGGTCTAACAGGATAAAGAGGAATTGGCCCAATAGACCGGCCCAAATCGACTTGCGGTCAAATCACCACCCCTGGCCACTTCTCTCCCTCACGCATCGCTCAGATAGACACGGGATGCCGTCATTCTCCTCTTTGCCTGCCGCTGGCGCCACCACCCTTGCTAGCGCTGCCTCGCCCAATCTCCTTCCTCTATTTTCCGCCTCCTTGATGTCCTTTAGCTCCTACACGGGCCCCCGTTCCAGATAACCCTACCCGTGAGGTATGGTTGGTCACCGACGCAGTAGTGCCCCTGCTATCGTGGTGGTGTCACGAAAGATGCCATGGGGTAGGCTTAAGTTCGGGGCCGAATGGACGCTTGTGGTAACCGGGGAGGGAGTGCATGGTGTAGCCGCGTACGAAGAACACAAAGAACTCTCCACACTTAGGATTTTTATTGATCCAAGAAGTTTACAAGTGCTCCTAGAGCTGTTTGAGCATAACCTCAGGGCACTAGTTTCCTACTTGGTCCAACCTACCTAAACCCTAGCTATGCCCCTCCTTATATAGGCGATGGCCAGCTACGTTACATATTTGGGTCCTAGGGTTACTGTTTGGATCTTTTTCCTTACTATGCGGGTCGGGTCATGGGCTAGCCCTGATCCCTTGACCCAGTCCACAAAGCTATACAACGCACGATCTTCACGTATGTAACCTCCAGCTCTTTGGCGTCATGCTGTGACTTTGTATGTCAGCCCTTGCTTTGGGCCTCACCCGGCTCCTTTTATGTCACCCGGCGTCGCCCTTCTCTCTTTTGACCACGCTTTACCATGGTACCTCCTAAACCTCACTCGGAAAGCCGCCACGTGTCCTTTGTAACTCGGCCTTCCCTCGTAAGACCCGGCTTGTTGCTACCTGCAAGAACAATGGCTCTGTCCTATGAGGGCCGACATAGTTTTCATGTCGGCCATGCATAAGCTTCGTATTCGGTGGTTGACACCCGACATGTGGCTTATTTGACTCGGCATAAGCCAAGTTGGGCAATGTTTTACCCCTTATGACCCTATCGGGGGTTATCCCCCTAACATTAGTCCCCGAAGTTGGTGAGACCTAGCAGTTCTTGTTGTTAGGCGTCTCCAGGTTCCTTTAATGTATTTGGAACTTTTCTTTTCTCTTAGAATTCATTGCTCAGGACGCACTGTTTGGCGTAACCTCGATCTTTCACGAGTCTGTCTTGTCCTTTCCGAGTCTCATCTTTGACTTTCTACTCCATCCTTGCCTCGTGCCGAGTCATTTCTGACGTTGCTGAGTCATTTTGGGCTTGCCTTAGTCACTGACAGGTTGTAATCATGATTGCTTGCCTCAAATTTTGTCTCAAATCATGACTGTATAGTGACAGCGGCGCAGTTACTCCCATCACTATGGTAGTCACGTCGCTCAACGCCTCGTGTCCTGTGCAGCATGACGTGGCTTTGTATTTTCCGTGTATCGCACACACGTGGCACTTGATGATGCGCTTAGTTGACCATGTACACGGCAACACAGCGGCCACACAGCGCAAAGGAATCCCATGCCGTTTTTTTACTCTCCTTAAGTAGTGGTGCGCGGAACTTAACTGCCCCCGCTAGTTCAGTTTCCCCCCTTGCCTTCTTATTCCTTGCGCCTCTCAATTAAAAATCGCCCCTTTGCTTTTCCTCTTTGTTTCCATTCTACTCTAGCGATTCTTTGCTCTCTTTTCCTATTTCCCCGACGGGTCCCTGCATTTCCAGGCCTCTTCCAACAGAGAAAGAGCCCGGGCTGCACAAGATCATGGACGCCCGTGACGGCGGCGAGGAGGTGGAGGAGCACGAGGCCGCGCTGCGGCTGGGAGGGCTCTGAAGTCACCGTGGAGGAGCTTGAGTGGTTGCTCTCCACCAGGTGTATTCTACTCGAGGTAGATTGCCGCCTCACCGTCGGTGATATTGTTCCCAAACCAGAGCCCAACAAGAGGGTGGTTTTTCTTTCACACTTTGAGCGCGGCTTTGATCTTCCAGTTAGCGATTTCTTCAAGTCTTTTCTTTCCACTTTCCAATTGCAAACCCATCACCTGCCTGCCAATGCCATTGGCTCTCTGTCATGTTTCATTTCTGCCTATGAAGGCTATCTTGGCATTTGGCCCACTGTCCTTCTTTGGGCCAAATACTTCATTTTCCGAATCCAGGTCGTCCCTGATCCCGACATTCCTCGTGCTAAGAAGAGGCCCACCAGGTGCAGTGCTGCAAGCATCACGCCCAGGAGGGACTCTGTCTTCCCCAGGGTCACCGACATTGATTCTTGTAAGAAATGGCATAGAACCTTTTTATATGTCAAGAATAGCGGGTCCAACGACTACATCCGGCTTCCCCCTTCAAGGACGAGGTACCCAGCAAGGAGCTTTGGAAGCTTGACCCGCGCGACAAGAATCAGGCGGTGAATGAGGCTCACGAGATCATTGAGAGGTTGCTTGAACCGGAGGAGAACTTCCACCTAACCGAGGAAGACCTGATGTGCACCTTCATCGCTCGCCGAGTCAGCCCCATCTAGGACAGAAGCCACAAGATGTGCTTCATGAGAGGTCCTCGTGATCCTACTCGACACTGCACCCTCGAGCTCACCAATGACTCAGTGGCCCACCGAGTAAGCTCAATTTTAAGCTGAACTTGGCAGAAAACTGGGCTTGGAGTTGTCCTCCTTTTAATCGAGATAGGCATGTCCGTTGGGTAAGCATCCGAGTGACTGAGTGCTGCCAACATAATTTATCCGGGGTTTACTCGCCGTTCTGCTCTTTTACTGATTTCATTCTGTTTGTCTTTCGCATAATCTTGTTCACCAGGTTGATGACAACACCGTCCCTCCTGGCGGTTATTTCGATGACCGATCGAATGTGGACGAGGTTGAGTATGACCTAGAGTTCTCCATGCCAATTCCGCACTCTTCCGCTGCTCCTGCTTCAGGTAAGACCTTTACTCTAAATCCTTTGCGGGATTGGTCAGACGATGACGATGATGTATTGGAGGTACTTGTCCTTTTACCTTACTTTATGACTTGTCCCATTGAGCTTTTCATTTACTGATGCAGCTAGCCAGGTACATGAGGATCCCCCTCTTGCTATAGCCGGATATGGCAAGCTCCCTGCTGCCAAGCCGAATAAGCGACACGTGACTTCCTCCAGCACTCAGGCTTCCAAGAGGCGCCGAGTCGATCTTGCTGCTACTAGTTCTGAAGCCACGCCTTCCCAGACTTGCAAGACTATAGTGCACTAGGTCATTCGTCGTGCTCCACGCGACCAGACCATCTCCGGGTAACTATAGCTGCATGTTACCTTTCATTTTCTGTTTCTTTTATGTCTTTGTTTTCTTATAGATCTCTGTTTTTATTTTCATTGTTGCTATGTCTGCCGACCAAGCTGCTCCCAGTATGACCTCTTCCCAGTAAAACCTATCTCTCCTCCTCATTCTGACCCTGTCGTGTAGAGCCCCGTTCGGGTCACTGCACCCACCACTGAGGCTCATGAGTCCTAGAGTGAGGCTGATCCGGCGGCGCGTCCGTTAGAGGAGACCCGACCTCCTTCGCTAGTTGCTCTCTCTGATCAGAACCTAAGACTCGACGCCAGCAATATCGACACTAAGTCTGCCCAGAACACCCCTGTTATCACTTCTCCTATTGTTAACCTGCCATTTGATCCAGTTATTGCTCCCCCGCTAGTTGCTGAGCATGCTCAGTCGGCTCCATTATCTTCCCAAACCAGTTCCAGACCTGCTCCTCCTACCTCTCTGGTCAAGTATAAGACTCGGCCTGCTGCTCAAGGCCAGACCCGCTCTGCGCCTAGTAAGCCATCAACTTCGAGGCAGATGACCTTGATCTACGCCCCAGGCTCCGCTCTAGGGATTCGGCCCACACCATCAACAATGACACCTGCTCCGGCGTGTTAGTTGGGCGTGTCTTCCATTGCCAGGTCTGGCAGCGTTCCTAGGGCTGGCACCATGCACGCTAGTGTTACTGCTACCCGTGCCGGAGTGGGGGTTAGCCTGAAAAAAGGGCAAGTCCTTACTCGGACACTCAGTGGGCAGGGCCTTGGCTCTGCAGAGCGCTATGCCATATCTTGGAATGCTGCAGGAGAGGAAGAAGTGAGCTCCAGTTCTGGCCAGCTGCTGCAATTGGGCCCCAAGGCTGTCTCCGAAATGACTCAGCAAGCCATCACACTGATGGCCCGAGCAGATCATGTGAATGAGGTATGTGATTTATTTACTCTTTTGTGTCCTGAGTATCTTTATATTCACACATATTCCCTAGTCCCTGAGGTTACTGCCAAGTAAGTCACTTATTCGGCTGTAAGTTCTTAGTTAGAACATATCTTTTATTTCCTCTTGCCAAGTTTGTATGTCGGATTTGCAATCTCTAGTCCTCGAGGTTACTGCCGAGTAAGGCACTTATTCGGCTGTAAGCTCAACCATTAGCATATATCTTTTCCATTTTCCGCCGAGGTAGAAATACTTAATGTACTGAGTATATTCTAATTAAATCTTTTTCGTGTAGCTTACGCATAATGAGCATACCAAGGTGCATCAGGCCCTTCTTCTAGAGTATCGAAAGCTTGAGCTTGCTCACCATGATCTAAAAGCCGAGGCTTAGGGCCAAGGTATTTTTCTTACTCGGCTCGCTTTTACTTAGCAGGTCTATTTTGTTTCGTCCTCTTGAATTTTCCTCATTGTTTTTCCACAGCTTCGGCCCAATCCACCATCGATGCGCAGCATAAGCAGATCAACGACGCTGAAAGTAATTCCCATTTCCTTAGAGATCTTGTGATTGCTTAGCATTTATGTTTCCTCACTATCCATTTCTATCTCGGCAAGGCTGAGATGGCTTGATGTTACTGATGATTCACATGTTCCAAATAAGCTGATCAGCTCAGGGTCGAGCTCCAGAAGGAGTGGGACGAGGTGACTCGGCTAAAGAAGCAAGTGGCGGATATGGAGCAGAAGCACCAGTCTGAGTTGGAGGGCCTGCTCCAGGAACTCGCCGAGAAAGATGGGCAACATGCTGCCAGTGCTGAGAAAACAAATCAGCTACTCCAGGATGCCGAGTTATCGGTACAGTCGTCTCATCAAGATCTGGAAGCTCTCCAGGCCAAGGCAAAGACCTAGCAGACCAAGCTCGGCACGATTAACTCTTTCATCGGTAGTGAGTTCTTACTCTTTTCACTGTGCTCTTATCCTTATTCTTTACTCCTTTTCCGCTGTTTTTGATGCTCCTACATTTCTGCAGAGAACTTCCCTAAGGCCGACATGATCGCCTTAAGGGCAATGAGGAAAGTGCGAGCTGAATCTGGAGCCCCAGCGGCCGGCGAGATCACCATCGACGAGCATTTTGCTGCGCTCTTAGAGCGCGTGACCACGTTGAAGTCATGCAGTGTGGACTTACTTAAGTCGGTAATCCATGCATTCAGGATGCTCTAGCTGGATGAGGATGTGCCCACACTCGTGGAGCCTTTGGCTACCAAGCTTCTACTCACCGAGGAAAGGTTTGATCAATGGCGAGAGTTGGCTGGTCGCGTCGCAGCGGATAAGGCCCTTGCTTTTGTGCTCTCATAGTACGAGGATATCAATATTGATGTTCTCCAACATATGAGGGCCAAAGGCAAGTGGATCCATGACCCTGATCTCATCAAGAGGCGCGAAGAGCCAGCCTATGCCATGGTGGAGTATGCTCTGGTGCATGCCTAGTGTTATGGGCCCATCTTCCTTGATCTCGCGGAGCCGCTTGCTGAGACTATTGATGATGACGGTGCAGACAATGAGGCCACCAAGTTAGATGCTCCATAAGACTCGGCTGATGCACCTGACTCGACCGGTGCTCCTGATGACCCTCCTTGCTCCAACCCCAATGAAGCTCCTTTGATTCCAGCTGACTCTTAATCTGGTTATGTCAAAAACACTTAACTCTATGAGATCCCCGGTATGCCGGCTATAGATGTAAAATATACTATAGTTCTTTTGGGTATGTGCCTTTGCTAAGGCTTAAACATTATTTTGGTTGAATGCAAATCATCCAGTGGCAAGTCCCCGAGTTTCATTTGTCGTTTCCCTTATCCTTGAATTTGGCTCTTGTCTACCTTTTTTGCTGTTCAACATTAGAGTCTCAAAGTTCCAAGGATTTAGTAAGCAGATATGAAACTAGACAACTTGACCTAGGGTCATTCAACATACAAGCCGATATATCCTGCAATGGGTTAGTTATAAGCAGACACAGGGCCGACTCGCGTTTCTTCCTTTACTTATCCGCTATTCATGTTTACTCATCCTTGGTCTTTTTCTCTTGCTTGCCATGAAGCCGTGTTTTCGAACAACAACATAGTCGAAGAGTTGACCTCATACGAGTAAAAATTAATTATTCTGAGTAAGTTTAAGTGTTGACGCCAGCCGACATAGAATATTCAAGAGTAAACATGAGGGGCAGTCCCCGAGTTAGTTTTTCGAGTAATACCATTTTATTATCAGCACATAGCTGGCATAAGTGTCCGACATATGAGAGATCAAGAGATACATACATTGCTTCTCCTAAGTGTAGAAAGGACGGAGCAATGCCATATTCCATGGACTTTTGGTTTCATCACCCGATCTGTCCGCCTTGTTCTTTTGTGCTTCGCGAGCATTACTCAGATAATAAGAATCGTTGTGCACTGATTTGCTTACAATGAATGGTCCTTCCCATAGGGGTGATAGTTTATGCATCCCAATTGTGTGTTGCACAAGTCTGAGCACCATATCCCCTTCTCGGAAAACACGAGGTTGGACTTTCCGGCTATGATAGCGTCAGAGATTTTGTTGGTATATTGCAGATCTCGATAATGCCAATTCTCTTGCTTCTTCGAGTAAGTCAACTCCATATTCTCGGTCCTCCTTTACCTCGACTTCCGAGTATTGCCTTACTCTTGGCGAGTCATGCTCTATGTCGGCAGGCAAAACTGCTTCTGCCCCATACACAAGGAAGAATGGCGTATAGCCTGTCGATCGATTCAGAGTTGTCCTTAAGCTCCATAGCACTGAGGGTAGTTCCTCGATCCAGCAACCAGGTGATCTCTGGAGTGGTTCCATTAGGCGGGGTTTTATCCCGGGTAAAACTAAGCCATTAGCTCGTTCCACTTGTCCATTTGATTCTGGATGGGCAACTGAGGCTACGTCGAGTCTTATTTGGCTCTCCCAGCAAAATCTAGAAAAATCTCCTTCAGCAAAGTTTGTGCCGTTGTCTGTAATCATGCTATGCGGGTGACCGTATCTCAGGATTATATCCTTTATGAATGTGACAGCTATTTTTCCATCAAGCTTTTTGATGGGCTTCACTTCTATCCACTTAGTAAACTTGTCAACCATCACTAGTATGTGAGTCAAGCCTCCTCTTGCTGGTTTGAATGGTCCCACCATATGCAGGCACCACACTGAAAATGGCCATGTGATTGGTATAGTTTTTAATTCGGATGCAGGTAAATGTGACTTTGATGCGTGGCATTGGCAGCCATTGCATTTCCTCACTAGATCTTGTGCTTCCACCAGTGCACTTGGCCAATAGAATCCATGTCGGAATGCCTTGGCTACTAATGCTCTTGACGAGGCATGGTGCCCACATTCTCCTTGGTGAATGTCCAACAGTATCTCTTGGCCTTGCTCTGGACTTATGCAACGTTGCAATACACTTGTCACACTCCTCTTGTATAGCTTCTTGTTAATTATTATGTATGCGTTTGCTCTTCTTTCTGTTTGTCTTGCCAATATCTCATCATCAGGAAAAGTTCCATCTCTTAATTAATTGAATATTGGTTGTGCCCAGGATGGTATTACTGGTGCCGGATCTGCTTCTCCATCAATTTCCATTGGCTCAGCTGACATAAGTTCTGCCGACATAACCTGAGGAGTCCCCGAGTGTGATTCGGAAACCCCTCGGTTAGGCGAAATAGTCCCCGAGTTACTCGAACCTGCCCCTGTGTCAATGTCCATTAGCACCGCATCCGACTCCTGGCTCGCCGGGATGAATATTGACTCAGATTCTGGTGATGGCTTGATTGATGGTTTCCTGAGATGTTCCAATGCTACTCCTGGCGGGATTGCTTGCCGATATGAGCCTAACTTGGATAATACATCAGTTTCCTTGTTTTCATCTCTAGGTATATGATGAAATTCACACCCGTCAAAGTATCCCGAAATCTGCTGCACATGAAGACGATAAAGTGCCATATTTGCATCCAGTGCATCCCAGTGTCCAGACACTTGCCGAATAACCAGATCCGAGTCACCGAAGCACATGATCCTTTTGATGCCAATCTCTTTGGCCACTTTTATCCCATGGACAAGTGCTTCATACTCGGCTACATTATTGGACGTAGCAAAGTGGATCTGCAACACATATTTGAGTTGATCCTTCTTGGGTGAGGTAAGTACTATCCCGGCACCCAGGCCCATCTTTGTCTTGGACCCGTCAAAGTGCATTCTCCAGTAATTCGGGTCTGGCAATGGTGGTTCGTATTGCATTTCCATCCAGTCCACAAAGAAATCCGCTACAAGTTGAGATTTAATTGCATCTCGCCTGTAGTATTGTGGAGTGTATGGTGCTAGCTCTATGGCCCATTTCCCCACTCGGCCACTGGCATCTTTTCTGCCCAAAATGTTCGAGATAGGAGCCTCGCATATTACCCGAATTGGGTGTTCTTGGAAATAGTGCTTCATCTTCTTTGCTGCCATATACACCTCATATGTCATTTTTTGGTAATGGGGGTAGTTTTGCTTTGATGTAGAGATCACTTCGCTCAGGTAATAAACTGGCCGCTGGACTGATTTGCCCTCTTCTTCGCGCTCTAGCACTATTACCACACTGACAACTCTATTGGTTGCTGCGACATAGAGCAGCATTGGCTCTTTGGATAGTGTTGAGGCTAATATCGGTGATGTTGCCAACATCCTTTTGAGTTCATGGAAAGTGCTACCATCTTGTTGTGTCCATGTTAATTTGTCTGATTTTTTCATCATTTGATATAATGGTAAGGATTTTTCGCCTAGCCGACTCACAAACCTACTCAACGAGGCCAGGCATGCTGTAAACTTCTAGACATCGTTGAGGGTATTCGGCAATTCCATTCTTTTGATGGCTCTGATCTTTGTCGGGTTAGCCTTAATTCCTCGGCTGGATACAAGGAATCTGAGTAACTTTCCAGCCGGGACACCAAAGCTGCATTTTTTCGGGTTAATTTCATCTGGAATCTTCTTAAGTTTGCGAATGTTTGACGCAAGTCCTATATTAGAGTATGAATTTGCTTGGTTTTTATTACCACGTCATCGACGTAAACTTGAACATTTTTGTCAAGTTGATATTGCAGGCATTTTTGCATGCATCTTTGGTATGTTGCACCCGCATTTCTCAATCCGAACGGCATAGTATGATAGCAATCATCCCCATACGGGGTGATAATGACTGTCTTTATTTGGTCATCCGTATTCAGTGCTATCTGGTGGAAACCAGAGTACGCATCCACAAATGACAACAACTCACACCCGGCAGTAGAGTCAATAACTTGATCGATCCGTGGCAGTGGGAATGGATCTTTTGGACACGCCATATTGAGGTTCGTGTAGTCAATACACATGCAAGACACCACTGCCACGTTCGGGTCATCCTTCTTCTTCTCAACCAAGACTGGATTTGACAACCAATCTGGGTGCAGTACTTCCATCATAAACCCGACATCTTAGAGCCTGGATATCTTGGTGGCTATCACTTTCCTCCTATCCTCGGCGAAGTGGCGGAGGGATTGCTTCACCAGCTTGGCATCTGGTCTTACATGAAGAGAGTGCTCAGCCATCTCCCTCGGAACTCCCTGCAAGTCTAGTGTGGACCATGCAAAGATATCCCGATTCTCACGGCGGAAGCTGGTGAGATCGCTTTCCTATTTGTCAGATAACCTTGCGCCAATAGTCACAGTGCGCTTTGGGAAAGCCTCATCGACCTGTATCTTCTTTGTTTCCTTGGTGGCTTGGAAGGACACACTACCATGTGGGTTAGTGAGTGCCGGCATAGACATCTGTGCCGCCTTGGCCAATGCTGCAACTTCCATCATTTGCTGCTTTTCCTGTGCTATCACCAGTGACTCGGTCAGCGAAGATCCGGCTGAGGCGCATGCGATAGATCTCTTGTAGTTACCCTCAACTATGATAACTCCACATGGACCTAGCAGCTTCATCTTTAAGAAGGAAATATGAGGAGTAGCCATAAACTTTTCCATAGCTGGCCTGCCGAGTAAAGCATGGTATGAATTGAAAAGGTCTACCACCTCGAACTCTATGGCTTCAATGCGATAGTTCTCCCTGTTGCCGAATAGGACAACAACCAAGATCTTCCCAATCGGCTCACACGATAATCCCGGCACAATACCATGGAAGGTTGTCTTAGTCGGCTCCAACATGTTCATAGTGATGCCTAACTTGAGCATAGTATCCTTGTAAATGATGTTGATGCTACTTCCATCGTCTATCAGTACATTGGAAAACTTCACATTGATATCTGGGCCCATGAATGTTGGATCCAAAACAAGAGCATAACCTCTTGGCATCGGCATAATCTTGGGGTGATCCTTTATGCTCCAAGTTATCTCCTGATCAGACCAGTGCATGTATTCTGGTATTGCCGGCATTGTGGCGTTCACTTCCATCATCCATATCTGTTGACTTTTCTTGTCATTCGTCTCTATGAAAAACACGACATAGCTCTAGTGATGCTCTGTGTACTCATTTCTGGTCCCATGGACGAAATGAGTGTCATCACCTCTTGGGTCATGCAGCTGATGCACAACCTCTCTCCTTTCTTGGTTATGACATATCGACTGTCGGTTCTCATATCTATGCTCAGCTCCAACATCCTGGGCATTTCCTCCTGTGAGTGGTGGCTGGGGAGGTGGTGGTAGCTACTGAGTCGGTGAATCTACTCTGTCTCCCTTCTGGAACCAAGTGCATTGTATTGTTGTGTGATTTGTCGGCTTACTCGAACTTGGCGTGTGAAATTTACACGGTTGATCCAACATCATCTCATAAGTATACTTCTTCATGTCTTGGTATGGCTTTCTTTGTTCATATGGCTTTTTGCCATCATTGTTTGTTATCCACTGTTGTTGCCCACTTGTCCTTTGATGTTGGCTGCTTCCAGCATCTGGATGATCCTGACTTACGGCTGCGAATTGAGTCGAGCCATACCTGTAGTCGGGTCTTTCATCTCGTCTTTTGCTTCTGTATTCGGCCCTTTCCTGGCGCCTTTGCGACCCAGCTATGTCATAGATCTGAGTCACAGTCATCCCGTCTGTCGACATAAGCAGAGGCTGAGTCAGATCTCCTAACGCGTACGAGTCAGCGATTCTTATCGTTTCTGCCAAGCTTGCCGGCATGTCTCTCTGTAACCTTTCCCACAATACACTTCCATGCATGCATCCTTGTTCAAACCATGCAATGGCCTGAAACTCAATTACCCCTTCACAAGAGTTGCGCATAGTGCACCATCTATTGAGGAACTCTTTGTCTGTTTAATTCGGCCTTTGCTTGCACCATCTCACGAAAGCTTCTTGGAAATCAATCCAGCTATTGATGCTTCTAGGTGGCAAATTATTCATCCACACCCTCGATGGACCTTCTAGCATTTGCGGTACACACCGCACTGCGCATCTCAGATTTCCCTATGCGATCTTTACCGTAGTTCCATAATCTATGAGCCAGTCTTCTGGTTTCGTGCTTCCATCATAGGTTTTTGTTCCTCTTGCCAGCTGAAAATTTGGCATTGGCGGCTCTCTCATGATCCTTGGGCCAAAACACGGTGGACCTTGGGACTCGATCAGCTCTACCATCTTTAGTCGGTCATGCTTTAGCCTAGCATCATCCGGCTGGAGATTTCTGCCTCACAGTATGGTCACCGTAGCTTGATACACGTGATCTGGCAACTCATACCCGTCATTTACCATTGCCGAGTAACCATCAATATATCTGTTGGCGTTCAGGTCTGCGGGCTACTGCACTGCTTTTCCCGCACTTTGCTGTCTCCTTTCGGGTTGAGCTGGTGGAGGATTCGGAGGTGCATTTCCTCCTCCTGCCGAGTGAGTTCCATGCCTAGGCTGAGGTGCAAAGTTCTGCCCTCCATTGTCATTTCTTTGTCCTGTTTGCCTCTCTCGGCCAGCATTTTCTTAGTTCTCATTTCCCTGAGCGACATTTCTTCTTGTTCCTTGTACACAGGTCGGGTTTCCTTGAAGCACTGCCGGATCATAGGAAACCATCTGTTTGTTCATTCCTGAATCTACACTCTTTTCTTTTCTTTGTCTCGGCGCTGCTCCTGGTGAGGAGGTTGTATGTGCCGCTGACCTTGCCGGGCTTGGAGTTTCCGAGTGAACGAGCTGTGACCTCCCAGCTATACCGGGATTTTCCCTGTAGTATGCTTCATTCAGCATTCCTGCTACTTTCACTAACTCATTTACCCATTCATGTTGATTTTTCTTTGCCTCACCCATCAGATGGGGTAACTCGACCATTGCTGCCTCTGCGGCTCTCAAGTTTGTTGCTGTTGTGTTGTATGTCGGCCGCATGGCTGTTTTGTTGTTGTTTTCTGGTGTTATCTTTGACGTAGCATCCGCCAATTCTTCATTGAGGTTCCTTCCTCTTAACCTTGTTGCATCAAGCCGGGTCTTAGCGACCTTGACTCGATTTGCCGAGTTATACTCTCGGATCGTGATATCCATATCCTGCTGCATCTGGGCTAATTCCTTTGACTTTTCCAACACTTTTTTCCAGGTTTCCTCTAACTCGGCATGCACGCGTGTCGGGTCAGCTGCTGGCGCCACTGGCTCTGCTAACTTTTCTATTGCTTCCTGCAACTCTTTGGCTGTTTTACTACTAGCTATGTTTTCTGGCTTCTCTTGTGGCGCTTTCGCTGTTCGTTGCTCGTGGCGTTCCTTCTATGTTTTCTCCCTCAACATTCTCATTCACTACAGGATCTATTGGAGTTGCTGGGGGACGCAACAGGTCTGGAATGGTCATGATTACCTCAACGGAGACGATTTGATGAAGCTTTCCCGTGGCATGAACCATAGGTGGATCCGGCGCCAGGACGATGTGCTCCGGGTATGCGCGCTTCACGCGCACCGTGGCGTAGACCTGGTGCTCGCCGAACAAAGCAACCGCCCCTAGGGAATGTCTTGGTCCCGAAGCAGCCCGCGTTGTCGCTGACAAAGTTGAGTGCCCCGAACCTCTGGATGAGGCCGGAATAGACGCGCTCGCCCATCTTGGTGATGATGTTGCCCGTCCGGATGAAAAATACAGCAAGCGCCTGCTTATGCCCCACGGTGGGTGCCAACTGTCGTGGTGGTGTCACGACAGATGCCATGGGTAGGCTTAAGTTGGGGGTCGAATGGACGCTTGTGGTAACCGGGGAGGGAGTTCACGGTCTAGCCATGCACGAAGAACATGAAGAACTCTCCACACTTAGGATTTTTATTGATCCAAGAAGTTTACAAGTGCTCCTAGAGCTGTTCAAGCATAACCCCAGGGCACTAGTTTCCTACTTGGTCCAACCTCCCTAAACCCTAGCTACGCCCCTCCTTATATTGGCGATGGCCAGCTAGGTTACATCTTCGGGTCCTAGGGTTACTGTTTGGATCTTTATCCTTACTGTGCGGGCCGGGTCATGGGCTATCCTTGAGCCCTTGACCCAGTCCACAAAGCTATACAGCCAACGGTCTTCATGTACGTAACCTCCAGCTCTTTGGCGTCATGTTGTGACTTTATATGTCAGCCCTTGCTTTGGGCGTCACCTGGCTCCTTTTATGTCACCCGGCGTCGCCCTTCTCTCTTTTGACCATGCTTTACCATGGTCCCTCCTGAACCTCACTTGAAAAGCCGCCACGCGTCCTTTCTGACTCGGCCTTCCCTCGTAAGACCCGGCTTGTTGCTACCTGCAAAACAATGGCTTTGTCCTATGTGGCCCGACATAGTTTTCATGTCGGACACGCATAAGCTTCATATCCGGCCGTTGACACCTGGCATGTGGCTTCTTTGACTCGGCATAAGCCAAGATGGGCAATGTTTTACCCCTTATGACCCTACCGGGGGTTATCCCCCCGACACCTGCACCATGGCTGCTTCCCTCCAGCTCCTATGCCTCCTCTTCCATGCTCAAACACCTGGTACTCCTGCTGCGCCCTCTTCATTCTCGATCCCCATACGCTGCTACCGCCAGGGAATGGTTGTGGTATCATGGTGGTGATGTTTTGGTGATGGTGTTTCTGCTGTGATGATGATGCGATTCATCCACCACTATCTCCATGCCGGTGGGACGATGCTGCAGCGCAACCTCGACATCGGCTCTTCACTACACCCTCATATGAGCACGGTGAGTTCCTCTTTGTGATCGGCCATCGAGTCGATGAAATGCTTGGTGATCTTTGGATCCATTATATGGTGTTGGGTGCAGACATTGTAATGGTGAGATACAACGAGGTGGTTATTGATATTCTTGAGATTTAAGTTAGATTCTCCTAAGTGCCCGGCTTCAGTTTGGATGAATATTCATCCCCAGCATATGTTAGTGGATGGTTCCATATTGTGTTGAGTTTGACTGACTATAGTCTAGTGGCTTGCTTCACTACTTATGATTTTTAATAAACAAATGAATATGGTGATATTTGGATTAAAAATGATTCCTATAAAATCTGGTTAGGAAAATGATTTTAGTCAATTCCCTGTGGATGTAACTTACTCTTTTAACAATGAATTTAATACTAATCTTGGCTAGTGAATACCTTGATTACGGAAGGATTTCTTATTTATATAAATAAAAGTTTAATTCTTACTATAATGATCCTTGTGAATGTATATATCATCCTGATGTTGTTATCTTAAGAAGAATTGTTTACTAAGAATGATACATAATATTCAGAGAGGATGATTATTTGAATTTTTTGAATTTGGGGTTGGCCTTGGCTTGGGTGTATGAATCTTTCTCACTGAATTTCCTCTGAAAAATGACAGTGATATGTGTAGCTTAGATGATTTCTAGTTGCTTGGCTAGAAAAATGATTTCAACTCATTTGGTGTGCCCTATTTGTACTGTCAACATGACAGAATACATTGGGAATTTTTATTAGATGCCTCTATGGTGACTTTTTGCTAGCTGTAGAACCCTACTGTGGTGCCTCTAATGAGTGTGCATAGTAGTGATTTATAGCAACATGATCTACTGCCATATGGCTGGCTGTACTAAATGGAACCTCTCTTTCTATGATTTAGTTGCTAGATCAGATGATCCACTAATCAGCTGATCTTTCTAATGTACTACATAGATAGGAATATATGCAGATGTGCAAAAAGTGACCCCTACTGATCTCCTAGACTAGATCTGGATGATGATTAGTTGGATTAGGTTGCTTGTACACTCTTGTACCATTTCCTTGTGTGTACTACTATTGTCGGGGGGATAACCCCCGGTAGGGTCACAAGGGGTGAAACATATCCCAGCTTGGCTTGCTCCGAGTAAAGAAAGAACCAGGTCGAGTAAGTACGGCCGGGAGAGAATCGTATGCGGCCGACATAGAAACTATGTCGGACCGTATTAGACAAAGTTGTTAATCTTGCAGGAACCAACAAGCTGAGTCTCCCGAGGAAGGGCCAAGTCAGATAGGATGCATGTCACCTTTCCGAATGAGGTTCAGGAGGGACCATGGTAAAGCGTGGTTAAAAGAGAAGGGCGGCGCCTGGTGACACAAAAGGAGCCGGGTGACGCCTAAAGCAAGGGCTGACGTACAAAGTTACTGCGTGACGCCAAAAGGAACAAGAGGCGACGTACCAGAAGACCGTTAGCTGTTTAGCTTTGTGGACTGGGCCTCTGGGATTAGGGCAAGCCCATGACCCGGCCCGCATAGTAGGGACCAAGATTCAAACAGTAACCCTAGAACCCAAAGGGGTGTAACCTAGCTAGCACCACCTATATAAGGATGGGCATAGCACTAGAAGAAGGAGGTTGGACAAAGTAGGGAACTAGTGCCTTATACACTAGTTCATACAGCTCAAGGAGCATTTGTAAATTCGGAGCATCAATAAAATTCCTAAGTGTGGAGAGTTCATCTTGTTCTTCGTGCATGGCAAGACCGTGCACTCCCTCCCCGGTGACCACAAGCACCCATTCGGCCCCCAACTTAAGCCTACCCATGGCATCTGCCGTGACACCACCACGACATTTGGCGCCCACCGTGGGGAAGAAGCAGGTGCTTGATGGAGTCTTCATCCGGACGGGCAACCTCCTTGCCAAGACCGGAGAGCGCGTCTACTCCGGCCTCATCCAGAGGTTTGGAGCGCTCAACTTCATCAGCGACAACGCGGGGTGCTTCGGGACCAAGCCGTTCCCTAGGGGTGGTCGCTTCATCAAGTTCGGCGAGCACTAGGTCTACGTCGCCGTGCGCGTGGAGCACGCATATCCGGAGCGCGTCGTTCTGGCGCCGGATGCGCCAGCGGTTCCTGTCGCTGGGAAGCTTCACTAACTCGTGTTCGTTGAGGTAATGATGACAACTCGTAACCCAGCAGCTCCACCAATAGCTCCAGTAGTGAATGAGAACGCTGAGGGAGGAATCATGAAGAAACACCAAAGGTCGCGAGAACAGAAAAGGCACCGCTAGAAAAGCCAGAAAACATAGCTAGGAGTAAGAGGGCTAAAGAGATGCAAGATGCGATAGATAAGTTGGCAGAGCCAGTTGCAAAAGCAACTGATCTGGCACGTGTGCAAGCCGAGTTAGAGGAGGCTAGGATAAAGGTTCTGGAGAAAGCCAAGATGTGGATATCACAATCCGAGATATCAACTCGCCAAACCGAGTCAAGGGCGCAAAGACCCGGCTTGATGCGACAAGGTTAAGAGGAAGGAACCTCAATGAGGAGCTGGCGGATTCAACATCGAAAATAACACCAGAGAATAGCAACGAAACAGCTATGCAGCCAACATACAATACAACAGCAGCTAACCTGCGAGCCGCAAAAGCAACAATGGCAGAGTTACCCCATTTGACGGGAGAAGCGAGGAAAATACAACAAGAGCGAGTCAATGAACTAGTAAGAGCAGCTAGCATGCTGAATGAAGCATACTACAGAGCGAATCCGGGTATAGGAGGGAGGTCACAGCTGGTTCACTCGGCGACTCCTGTCCCAGCAAGATCAGCAGGTCACACGGCGTCCTCACCCGGAGCAGCGCCAAGACCGAGAAAAGAAAAAAGTTTGGATTCAGGGAGGAACAAGCAGATGATCACTTATGACCCGACAATGGCTCAGGGAAACCCATCGCATGCACATGGAACGAGAAGGACTAATGCCCAAGGGAATGAGAACCAGGAAATTGCAGGCCGAGAAAGGCAAGCAGGGCAAAGAAATGACAATGGAGGGCAAAATTTTGCGCCTCAACCTAGGCGTGGATCTCACTTGGCAAGTGGAGGAAATCCAGCGCCGAATAACGCACTAGCTCAACCCAAAAGAAGACAACAAAGCGCGAGAAAAGCAGCACAACAGCCTGCTAACTCGAACGCAAACAGGTACAATGATGGTTACTCGGCGATGGTAAACGACGGGTATGAACTGTCGGATCACGCATATCAAGCGATGGGAGCCAGACTCGGAGGCAAGAACCTTCAGCCGAATGATGCAAGGCTGAAGCTTGACCGAATAAAGATGGCAGAACTGATTGAGTCACAAGGTCCACCATGCTTTGGCCCAAGGATCATGAAGGAACCTCCTGTACCAAATTTCCAGCTGGCCAGAGGAACAAAAACATATGATGGAAGCACAAAGCCAGAGGATTGGCTCATAGAATATGGAACTGCTATGAAAATCGCGCAGGGGAATTTTAGATGGGCAGTACGATACGTACCGCAAATGCTAGAAGGACCAGCACGGGTATGGTTGAACAATTTGCCACCTGGAAGCATCAACAGCTGGATCGATTTTCAGGACGCTTTTGTGAGCAATTTCAGAAGCACCTACAAGAGGCCGAATCGCCCACAACAGCAAGCAATGTGCAAGCAAAGGCCGAATGAGACAAATAGAGAATTCCTCACAAGATGGTGCACAATGCGCAATTCTTGCGAACGGGTAATCGAGTCATAGGCAATCGCTTGGTTTGCCCAAGGTTGCAAACACGAAAGTGTGTTGTGGCAAAGGTTACAGAGAGATATGCTGGAAAGCTTAGAAGAAACAATAAGGATTGCTGACTCGTATGTGTTGGGAGACCTGATTCAGCCTCTGCTCATGTTGGCAGATGGGATGACTGAGACTCAGATCTATGACGCTGCCAGGTCGCAAAGGCGCGAGGAAAGATCCAAATACAGAAGCAAAAGAAGAGATGAAAGGCCAGACTACACATATGGTTCGACTCAGGTTGCGGCCGTAAGTCAGGATCATCCAGATGCTGGAAGTAGCCAACGTCAAAGGACAAATGGACAACAATACTCGGTGCCAAAGAATGATGGCAAAAAGCCATATGAACAAAGGAAGCGATACCAGGACCGACAGAAGTATACCTATGAGATGATGCTGGACCAGCCGTGTAAATTTCGGACGTCTAGTCCGAGTAAGCCAGCAAATCACACAACAAGACAATGCACGTGGTTTCAGAAAGGAGATAGAGTGGATTCGCTGAGTAAGAAGCTACCACCACCTCCCCCTCCACCACTCACAAGAGGAAATGCTCAGGTTGTGGGAATGTATAACAGATATGAAAACAGGTAGCCAAGGTATCATAGTCAAGAGAGAAGAGAAACTGTGCACCAGGTGCACAATCCAAGAGGTGACGACTCTCATGTCGGCCATGGAACTAGAAACGAGTACAGAGAACATCACCAGAGCTATGTCGTCTTCATCACAGAGCCGAATGACAAAAAGAGTCAGGAGCGACGGATGATGGAGGTGAATGCCACAATGCCGACAGTTCCTAAGTACATGCATTGGTCTGAGCAAGAAATAACTTGGAGCATAAAGGATCACCCCAAGATCATGCCAACCCCAGGAGGATATGCTTTGGTCTTAGATCCAACTTTCATGGGCCCTGATATCAATGTGAAATTTTCCAAGGTATTGATCGATGATGGCAGTAGCATTAACATCATGTACAATGATACCATTCTCAAGTTAGGCATTACCATGAACATGCTGGAGCCGACTAAGACAACTTTCCATGACATTGTGCCGGGATTGTCCTGTGAGCCAATTGGCAAGATCTGGGTCAACGTCTTATTCGGCAACAGAGAGAATTGTCACACTAAAGACATAGAGTTCGAGGTGGTTGATTTGGTCAGCTCGTATCACTCCTTACTCGGCATGCCGGCTATGATAAAGTTTATGGCTACTCCTCACATTGCTTACTTGAAGCTGAAGCTGCCAGGCCCATGTGGGGTGATTACAGTTGAGGGAGATTACAAAAGGTCCATTCCTTGTGCCTCAGCCGGGTCTTCATTGACAGAATCACTGGTCATAGCGCAAGAAAAGCATCAAATGTTGGAAGTGGCAGCATTGACCAAAGCAGCACAAATGTCTATGCCGGCACTCACTAATCCGCATGGCAATCTGTCATTTCAAGCTACCAAAGAGATCAAGAAGGTATAGGTGGATGAGGCTTTCCCAGAGCATACAGTCACCATTGGGGCTGGCCTCACTGACAAATAGGAAAGCGAGCTCACCAGCTTCCTCCATGAGAATCGGTACATCTTTGCATGGTCCACACATGATTTGCAAGGAGTTCCGAGGGAGCTGGCTGAGCACTCTCTTCATGTAAGGCCAGATGCCAAGCCGGTGAAGCAATCCCTCCGCCGCTTCACCGAAGATAGGAGGCAAGTAATAGCTGCCGAGATTGCCAGGCTCTTAGCTGCTGGATTCATCATGGAAGTACTACACTCGGATTGGTTATCAAATCCAGTCTTGGTCGAGAAGAACAAAGATGACCCGAAAGTGGCAGTAATATGGATCATGTGTATTGATTACACGAACCTCAATAAGGCGTGTCCAAAATATCCATTTTCCCTGCCACGGATCGACCAAGTCATAGATTCTACTACTAGGTGTGAGTTGTTGTCGTTTGTGGACGCGTATTCTGGATTCCATCAGATACCACTGAATCCGAATGATCAAATAAAGACAGCTTTTATCACCCCGTTCGGGGCTTATTTCTATCGTACCATGCCATTCAGACTGAGAAATGCAGGTGCAACATATCAAAGATGCATGCAAAAATGCTTGCAAGTTCAATTGGACAAAAATGTTCAAGTACACGTCGATGAAATGGTGATAAAAACCAAGCAAAGTCATACTTTAATTGAGGACCTGCGTCAAACATTCACAAACTTAAGAAGATTCCTGATGAAACTTAACCCGGAAAATGCACATTTGGTGTCCCAGCTGGCAAATTACTCAGATTTCTTGTATCTAGCCGAGGAATTGAGGCTAACCCGACAAAGATCAGGGCCATCGAAAGTATGGAACTGCCAAAAACCCTCAATGATGTCCAGAAGTTCACAGGATGCCTGGCCTCATTGAGTAGATTTATTAGTCGGCTAGGTGAAAAAGCCCTACCACTATACCAACTGATGGAAAAATCAAACAAATTCACATGGACACAGCAAGTGGATAGCGCTTTCCATGAATTAAAGAAAATGTTGGCAACATCACCAATATTAGCGTCACCACTGTCCAAAGAGCCAATGTTGCTCTATGTTGCCGCAACCAACAGAGTTGTAAGTGAAGTAATAGTGGTTGAACGCGAAGAAGAGGGCAAATCAGTCCAAAGGCCAGTTTATTACTTGAGCGAAGTGCTCTCTGTATCAAAGAAGAATTACCCTCATTATCAGAAAGTGACATATGGGGTATATATGGCAGCAAAGAAGCTGAAACATTATTTTCAAGAACACCCAATACAGGTAGTATGTGAGGCGCCTATCTCGGATATATTAGGCAGCAAAGATGCCAGTGGCCGAGTCGCAAAATGGGCCATAGAGCTAGCACCATATACTCCACAGTATGATAGGCGAGATGCAATTAATCTCAGGTTGTTGCAGATTTCTTCATAGATTGGATGGAGATGTAGTACGAACCACCACTACCAGAGCCGAATTACTGGAAAATGCATTTTGACGGGTCCAAGACGAAACTGGGTCTGGGCGCCGGGATAGTGCTCACATCGCCAAATAGGTATCAGCTCAAGTATGTGCTAGATCCATTTTGCTGCTTCCAATAACATTGCCGAGTATGAAGCACTTGTCCACAGCATCAAAGTGGCCAAAGAGATTGGCATCAAAAGGATCATGTGCTTTGGCGATTCGGATTTGGTGATTCAGCAAGTGTCTGGGCATTGGGATGCACTGAACGCAAACATGGAGTTATATCGTTCCATGTGCAACAAATTTTGGGATACTTTGACGGGTGTGAATTCCACAATGTCCCAAGAGCAGAGAATGAAGCAGCAGATGTACTATCCAAACTAGGTTCGTCTCGGCAAGCAATACCACCAGGAATAGCATTGGAACACCTTAGGAAACCATCGATCAAGCCATCACCAGAATCCGAGTCGATTAGGGTCACCCCGGCGAATTAGGAGTCAGACGTTGTGCCAATGGATATTGACTCAGGGGCAGTTTCGAGTCACTCAGAGACTGATCTGTCTAGCTCAGGGATAGCCGAGTCACACTCGTGGACTCCTCAGGTCATGTCGACAGAACATATGTCGGCTGAGCCAATGGAAATTTATGGGGAAATAGATCTGGAACCACTAATACCAACATGGGCACAGCCAATATTCAACTACTTAAAGGATGGAACTTTGTCGAATGAGAGATATTGGCGAGGCAAACCGAAAGAAGAGCAAAAGCATACACCATAATCAACAAGGAGCTGTACAAGAGAAGTGTGATGAGTGTACTGCAGCGTTGCATTAGCTCAGAGAAAGGCCAAGCGATTTTATTGGATATTCACCAAGGAGAATGTGGGCACCATGCGTAATCAAGGGAATTGGTAGCCAAGGCATTCCGACATGGATTTTATTTCCCAAGTGCACTGGCAGAGGAACAAGAGCTAGTTGGAAAATGCAATGGTTGCCAGCATTATGCATCCAAGTCACACTTACCAGCGTCTGAAGTAAAGACTATACCAATCATTTGGCCATTCGCAGTATGGTGCCTAGATATGGTAGGACCATTCAAACCAGCAAGGGGAGGCATGACTCATATATTGGTGATGATTGATAAGTTCACCAAATGGATAGAAGTGAAGCCCATCAAAAAATTGGACGGTAAAATAGCTGTCACATTCTTGAGGGACATAATCCTAAGATATGGTTAGCCACACAGTGTAATCACAGACAATGGCATGAACTTTGTTGAAGGAGCTTTTTGCTTGATTCTGCGGAAAAAACCGAATAAGACTCGATGTAGCATTAGTCGCTCATCCAGAATCAAATGGACAAGTTGAACGAGCTAATGGCTTAGTTCTATCCGGGATAAAACCCCGCCTGATGGAATCACTCCAGAGATCACATGGTTGTTGGATAGAGTAACTACCCTCAGTGATATGGAGTCTAAGGACAACTCCGAATCGGTCAACAGGATATACGCCATTTTTCCTTGTGTATGGGGCTGAAGCATTGCCTGCCGACATAGACTATGATTCGCCAAGAGTAAGGTAATACTCGGAAGCCGAGGTAAAGGAGGCCCTAGAAGATGGAGTTGACTTACTCGAAGAAGCAAGGGAACTGGCATTATCCAGATCCGCTATATATCAGCAAAATCTTCGATGCTACCATAGCCGGAAAGTTCAACCTCGTGTTTTTCGAGAAGGGGATATGGTGCTAAGGTTAGTGCAGCGCACAGCTGGAATGCATAAGTTATCACCCCCATGGGAGGGTCCATTCATTGTAAGCAAAGCATTGCACAATGATTCATATTATCTCATAGATGCTCGTGAAGCACAAAAGAACAAGGCGGACAGATCAGGTGATGAGACCAAAAGGCCATGGAATGTGGCACTGCTTCGCCCCTTCTACACTTAGGAGAAGCAATGCATGTATTACTCGAACTCTCATATGTCGGACATTTGTGCCGCGGCTATGTGCTGGTAATAAAATGGTATGACTCGAAAAACTGACTTGGGGACTACCCCTTATGTTTTCCCTTTCAATTATTTTATGTCGGCTGGCGTGACACCCAAAGCTTATCTCGGAACAAGTAGTGTTTACTCGGAACAAATTAACTCTTCGACTATGATGTTGTCCGAAAACACGGCTTCATGGCAAGCAAGAGGAAATGATGCATGATGAGTAGACACGAACGCCGGATAAGTACAAAGAGAAACGTGAGTCGACCCTATGTCTTTGCCTAACCCACTGCAGGTTATATTGTATTGTGTGTTGAATGATCCTCGGCCAAGTGATCTAAGTTTCATACCCGCTAACTATATCCTTAGTACTTTGAGACTCTAATGTCGAATGCCAAAAAAGATAGACAAGAGCCAAAGTCAAGGAAAGGTGAAACGACAAAATGAGACTCGGGGACTTGCCCTTGGATGATTCACACGCATAACATAACAAGATATTTAAAGCCTTATCAAAAGGCACACAACCAAACATAAGTGTAATGTATATTACATTTGTACCCGGCATACCGGGGATCTCATCAAAGTTCAAGTATTTGTCCTATCTAGTCTAAGAAGCAGCAGGACTCGGAGGAGCAGTATTGGAGCTAGGAGCATCTGCCGAGTCAGGGGCATCAATAGCCGAGTCTTCAGGATCGTCTGACTCGGTGGCCTCGCTGTCGGCACCCTCTTCATCAGTAAATTCGACAAGTGGTTCGCCAAGGTCGAGGAAGCTGGGCCCGTCGCACCAAGCATGCACCATAGTATACTCGATCATGGCGTAGGCTCTCTCCTGGCGTCTCTTGATCAACTCAGGATCATTTAGCCACTTCCCGTCCCCCTTATGCATGCGAGCACATAAAGATTGATGTTCTCATACTATGAGAGCACGAAGGAAAGGGCCTTATCCGCTGCAGCTCGGCCGACCGACTCACGCCATGGATCCAGCATGTCCTCGGTATGAAGCAGTTTTTCAGCAAGGGGCTCGATGAGTGCAGGTGCGTCTTCATCCGGCCAGAGCACGCGGAACGCATGAATGGTTGATTTGAGCAAGTCCACGCCATAGGACTTGAGGGTCTTGACGCGCTCCCACAGTGCTTCGAGATGCTCATCGTTTGTCACCTCGCCATCAGCTGGAGCACCAGAATCGGCTCTCACCTTCTTCATGGCCCGAATGGCGAACAAATTGGCCTCAGGGAAATTCTCTGCAAGCAAAAGAGAATCTTAGCAAAGTAACAAACAAAGATGACAAAGTCAATAACAAGAAAGCATAGTGCAAAAAAAGAGTAAGAACTCACTATCGAGAAAAGAGTTGATGGTGCCGAGTTTGGTTTGCCAAGCCTTGGCCTTGGCTTGGAGTGCATCCAGATCCTTGTTCGCCGACTCAACCGCCAACTCAGCCTCCTTGAGCAGCTCCCTAGTTTTATCGGTGCCGGCAGCATGTTGACCGTCTTTCTCGGCAAGCTCTTCTTTCAGCCCCTTCACCTCGGCTAAGTGTTTCTGCTCCATGTCAGCCATCAGCTTTTTCAGCCGATTCACCTCGTCTCTCTCCTTATGGAGTTTGGCTTGGTGCTTCTATACTTATTTGGAACAAATTACTCGTCAGCGGCAACAGAAATATCTTGACCCACCAGGATAATAAGGCAAGAGAATGGCATGAACATAAAACAGCGCGAGGAAGGCAAAAAACATACTCTCCGTCTCGCTCATCTGCGAGTGGAGTGCGTCGATGGTGGACTGGGCAGAAGCTGTGGGAAAAGAGCAAGAAAAGACTAAGAAAATGAAGCAAAGAAAGGTACACCGAATAAATATATGACGAGTAAGAAGATTACCTTGGCCTTGGGTCTCGATTTGCAGCTTCTCATAAGCAAATTCGAGCTTGCGATGCTCCAGGAGGAGAGCCTGATGCACCTTGGTGCGCTCATTATGCGTAAGCTACACAAGGGGAAAGGACAATGAACAAATGGAAAAGTCAAGCTCCCAACCGGATAAAGAGTGACTCCTATCTTAGAGCTTATAGCCGAATAAGTTTCTCATCCGGCAGTAACCTCGGGGACTAGGGATCAAAAGTCTAACATGCGAGCTTGGCATAAGCAAATAAAAGGCTAAGTTATTGCTTAGAGCTTACAGCCGAGTAAGTTCCTCACTCGGCAGTAACCTCGGGGACTAGGTGATATGTATAACGGAAATACTCATCAACACAAAAGAGTAGAAAAAATATTTACCTCGTTCACTTCATCCGCGCGATCCATTAAGGTGATGGCTTGCTGGGTCATATCAGAGACGGCCTTGGGGCCCAGCTTCAGTTTTTTGCCAGCACGGGTGCTGACCTCCTACTGGCCCGCTGCATTCCACGCCAAAGCATAAGGCCCAGCCGAACCAAGGCCATTCCCGCTGAGAGTCTGAGTGAGAACTTGCCCCATTTTCAGGGTAGTTCCCACATTGGCGCGGGTGGCAGTGGCACTAGTATGAAGGGCAACAGCTTTAGAGCCATCACCTGACCTGGCAGCCATAGACCCACTCGGTTTACCCGTTGACACAAGCATTTTTGCTAATGTCGGGGCCAGATCTGAGGAGCGGTACCCGGAGCACAAACCAAATTTGTTTGTTTGGTGGAGGTGGTCTTACCGGATGAAGTGCGAGCCGGACCAGGAGCCATAGGCCGAGTCTGGTTCTTTGACAGAAGAGGAGAGTGAGAAAATTTGTTTGGAGAAGAAAGGGGAGCCGACTGACTGGGCTCAGCAGTTTTGCAGGCACCAAGATCATGAAATTGTTCATGTGCACCAGCTTGAGGGCTGATGCCAGAGGAACTGGTGGCGGAGGTTTTCTCGGCGCCAGCATCGCTTGTACCAAGATCAGGAAGTTGTTCCTGACCAGCACAAGGGGTGCTGGGCCGAGTCTCCTTCGCCGGCTGCGCCACCGGGTCTGACTGACACTGAGAAGCATGAGCCTCAATAGTGGGAGCCTCGACTCGAACGGGGTTCTCCACCATAGAATTAGTCGGAGCAGGTGCAGGCCTTAGTGATGAGGCGATGCTAGGAGCAGCCTGGTTAGCCGACAGAGGCGCAGCGCTGAAAACAACAAGATACGCATAAGAAAACATTAGGAACGTATAATAAGGAAAAACGTAAGGTAAGCAGAACACAAAAGCTTACCTAGTGACGACCGGATCGCGCGGTGGGCGACGCGTGACTCGCCCAGAGCTTATGAAGTCTCGGCCAAGTGGCAAAGCAGGAGCAGCGGGAGTGGCCTTGCTCTTCTTGGCTGGCTGAGTACTGGAGGAGGCCCCTCGTCGCTTATTCGGCTTGGCGACAGGGATCTTGCCGACTCTGCCCACGGCGAGAGGAGGAGTGTCATGTACCTGGCCAGCTACATAAGGCCTAGTTCTTTTGGCGGCTTCTCCGATAAGCCGCCCTACCCCCAGCTTCCTGGAGAAGCCGGTTTCAAAAATTTCCGAGGCTTCCAAATTAGTTTAGCCTTAACCACTTTAGAAGCCTCGTAATTTTTTTGAACCGGATTCCCTAGGAAGCTGGGGGTAGGGTAGCTTCTCGAAGAAGCCGTCAAAAGAACTTGGCCTAAGTAAATGACAAGCTTACTCGAATAAGTTAGAGGTCTAAGGTCACAAGGCATGTACCTCCAAAATCGTACAATCATCATCCTCATCATCGTCAGACCAATCTTGTAAGGGGTTTCAAGATTGACTCTTACCCAAAGTTGAAGCAGCAGCCGCATGCGGAATGGGCATGAAGCAATCCAAATCATACTCGAGTTCGTAGGAGTCGGAGAAATCCTCGTTGTAAGCGCTAGGAGGGACAGTACTGTCATAAACCTGGTGAACAATGTTCTGCGAGAGACAAACAGAATAAGTATCAAAAACTAGACTAAGAGCAGCAAACAAGCTAAAGCTGACTCGGCAATGAAAATGACTCGGAAACTTACCCAGGGGACAGGCTTGACCCGGCTAAACGGAGGGCAGCTCCAAGACCAATCATCCACCAAGTTCAGTTTGAAGATCGAGCTTACTCGGCGACCCACAGAATCATGGGTGAGCTCCTTCGTGGAGTGCCGAGTGGGGTCATGGGAGCCACTCATGAAGCACATCCTTGTGGCTCCTGGCTTGGATAGGGCTTACCCGGCGAGAGATGAAGGTGCACATGAGGTCCGTTTCGGCAAGATGAAAGTTCTCATCCGGCGACAGCAATCTTTCCAAGATCACATTGACCTCGTTCACCGCAGCATTTTGGTCGTGCGGGTCAATCTGCCAGAATTTCTTGCTGGAAACCTCGTCCGAGAAAGGGGGGAGTCGGATGTTATCAGTGGCCCCGCTGTTTTTGACATAGAAGAAAGTGCTATGTCATTTCTTGCAAGAGTCGAGGCCAGTGACCCGAGGAAAGATGGAGTCTCTCCTGGGAGTGATACTAGCGGCACCGCACCGAGTCAGTTTCTTCTCGGCTCGGGGAGCGCCAGACTGAGGGACAACTTGCACCCTAAAGCTAAAATATTTGGCCCACAGAAGAACTGTAGGCCAAATGCCAAAATAGGCCTCACAAGAGGAAATGAAGCAGGAAAGGGGTCCAATTGCGTTGGCAGGGAGATGATGGGTCTGGAGATCGAAAGTGGAAAGAAACAAGGAAAAGAAACTGCTCACTGGCAGAGCAAAACCTCGCTCAAAATGAGAAAGGAAAACCACCCGCTCATTGGCATCGGGTTTGGGGGAGATCTCACCGGCGGGAAGACGGCAGTCGACCTGGAGCGGATTGCGCTTGGTGGAGTGGAGCCATTCGACCTACTCGGTGGAGACCTCTGAACCCTCCCAGCCGCCACGCTCGTCGGCAGGAACCTCCTGTTCCTCGGCCCCATCAGCACCGTCGTGTGCGTCCATGATCCTCCTGGACTCCAACTCCTCCGCCGTTGGAAGAGTTTTGGAAGAACAAGGACCCGTAGCGGAATGGGAAGAGAAAAGGAAGAATCGCAGGGCAAGAATAGAAAGCAGGAAGAACCGCAGAGGGGGAAGTTTGATTTTGGAGGCGCGAGGAAGAAGAAGAGGCAGGGGAATACTGAATGGGTGGGGGGAGTTGTAACCCCCTCACCCCTACTCCAGGGAAGTAAAAACCACAATCGTGGGATCCCCCTGCGCCGTGCGGCCAGCGTGTGGCCGTGTACCCGGCCGAATAAGCCAATCAGCGGGCGCCACGTGACAACAATACACGGAAAAATCCCCTGCCACGTCACGATAGGAAGGACAAGGGGCGTAGACCGATGGGACTGCCATAGTGACAGGGAATAACTGCACATCCATCATTATGCTGCCAGATCTTGGAACAAAATTTGAGGCAAGTTACCATGATTACCAGCTGTCAGTGACTGAGGCACGCCAAAAATAACTCGGAATTGGCCAAAATAACTAGACACGAGGAGAAAACGAGCCAGAAAGTCAAAGAATAGACCCAGAAACTGTCAGACAGACTCGACAGAATGTGAAATCGCGCCAAATAGTGCGCCATAAGCAGAGAATAAGGACAAAGGAAAAAGTTCCAATTACATTAAAGGAACCTGGAGACGCCTAACAGCTTGAACTGCTAGACCTCACCAGCTTCGGGGACTAATATCGGGGGGATAACCCCCGGTAGGGTCACAAGGGGTGAAACACAGCCCAACTTGGCTTACTCCGATTAAAGAAAAAACCAGGCCGAGTAAGTACGGCCGGGAGAGAGAATCGTATGCGGCCGACATAGAAACTATGTCGGCCCGTATAAGACAAAGTTGTTAATCTTGCAGGAACCAACGATCCGAGTCTCCCGAGGAAGGGCCGAGTTAGATAGGACGCGTGGCACCTTTCCGAATGAGGTTCAGGAGGGACCATGGTAAAGCGTGGTCAAAAGAGAAGGGCGACTCTGGGTGACACAAAAGGAGCCGGGTGACGCCCAAAGCAAGGGCTGATGCCCAAAGTTATTGCGTGACGCCAAAAGGAACAGGAGGCGATGTACCAGAAGACCGTTAGCTGTTTATCTTTGTGGACTGGGCCTCTGGCCTTAGGGCAAGCCCATGACCCGGCCCGCATAGTAGGGACCAAGATCCAAACAGTAACCCTAGAACCCAAAGGGGTGTAACCTAGCTAGCACCACCTATATAAGGAGGGGCATAGCAGTAGAAGAAGGAGGTTGGACCAAGTAGGGAACTAGTGCCTTATACACTAGTTCATACAGCTCAATGAGCACTTGTAAATTTGGAGCATCAATAAAATTCCTAAGTATGGAGAGTTCACCTTGTTCTTCATGCATTGCAAGACCATGCACTCCCTCCCTGGTGACCACAAGCACCCATTCGGCCCCAACTTAAGCCTACCCATGGCATCTGCCGTGACACCACCATGACAACTGTCTTGTGAGACAAGTTAAATAAAGTCAGATACTTCACTTGCTTCCTAAATCTGCCCATGATGCACTAGACTGAGGCCAAACTCAATATAAGAACAGATGCTAAAGTGTGGCTACCAAACTCACTATGATGATTCAACATAGCATTTCTATGTGGATATGAGAGAAATCTCTCCTCACAACCCAAAGTTATGGAGGATGTGGTTGCTAGTTCTCTGATTTCTGGACATGATTTATCTGTTGGCTTTGACTGCTTGATTAGCTAAAAAGAAACTATTGTGTGGCTGCCAATGATGCATGGTTTGAGGCTTGATTATGTTTGTATATAAGAATAGATGGTTGAATAGTTTTCCTAGATCAATGATGATACTGGTGTAGCATTTCTACACCAGTCTGAGAGCCCTCTATTTCCCCCATTTAAACCATGCTCTAAAGAAGTAAGTGAACATATCAGATACTATTTCTGTTATAAGTTACCAACCTGATATGCAGAATAACTGTTAATGTTACTAGAGTGGATCTTGATTGCTTGCTTGATCAACTTGAATTATAATAGCATCTCTGCTATTAACAGCCTGCTTCTTTTGAAGTTGTTATTGATCTTGATTTCTTACCCCCTTGTCCTAGCTCTTGGATGGCTCTTGGGAGCAACTAGTTGCTGGTGATGGTGTGGTGCGGTGCTATGGAACTATGGGAGAACAAGCAGTGCTCCTTGTGGTTGTATTTCTTGAGATAAGAACAGGGGTGTGAGACTTGGTCTGGTGGATGTCCTACGACTGTACCTTCCTTTTCTCTATTTATACCTGTCTTGCTATCTTGACAGCACAGCTGGTGCATGCAGTGTGTAAGCTGTTAGCTTATGTGCTGCCAGCCGAAGTTCATTGTCTCATTAGAAAGATATTTTGTTGTGGATCAGCTCAATTGGATTGGATATTATGTGAAGTTGAGATATATTTTTGGGTGTTGCCAAGTGGATTTATTAAATAGCCAATGATGGGGTTCTGAGAAAAAACACTGATATGAGCAGATACTATAATCCGGTCCCTACATAAATATACTCAGTGATGAGTTTAGGCAAAGCATTACTTTGCCCTAATCTGAGAGTAAAACCAATACACTAACCAATATTTTATCTTTTTATTAGATTTGTTCTTTTTGTCTTTCCTTCTTGCAGGAATCAATATCGGGAAGAAAATTTTCAAGACATGAAGATTTAGTTTAGGATTTCTGTTATTATTCTTGTTGTAATTTTTTCCTTTTAGTAATTTCTTGTATTTCTTTTTCTTTTTTTGGTATTACCAAAACATTGTAGTAATATAGTTTAGATTTTTGTTTTTGTAATGCTTATTCTTTTGTAATTCATTTATTTATTTGTAAAGAAAATGTAATATATATTTTCTTGCAATAAAGAATTATTTTATTTATTTCAATAATTTAATTCCTTTTTCTATTTATTTGTTTCCTGATACTTTACTTTAATTCATTTATTGTAAAAGATCAATGTAATACTATATGTATATATATTAATAAAGAATTCTTTTTATATCATTATTGTAATCATTTCATTTCAAGTTATTTTTGGATCAATTTTATCAATTGAATAATCAAATTTGAGTTGTGTTCCCCTCAAACACAAAAGATACAATAGAGGTCATACCGAAATTCATAGCACTTGTGCTGACATTAATACCAGAACAAGAGAGATCTCGATTCTCCTATAGTTCTTTTAGTTTTGCGCGAAAATTATCCGGATTTTCTATGCATGAATGCAATGCACAAACCTATGTCCTCTCTATTTCCAAGTACTAATCCTGGTATGTTACATTTTTGGGTTTTTTGTTGAGTGAACAGTAAAGTAAAATGAAGTAAAACTTAATGCAGAAAGTAGTAATCGCGTGTGTATGAAATATTGAAACTGCAATAGGGAAAGAAGGCGCTCTCGGGGAGTGGTGGATACACCGCTAGCAATTTAGACTAAGTGATCAAGATTATAATGAATATTCTCATGATATGCATGTATGTGGGAGGAGCTCCATATATGGACGATTAGGCAGCAACCACTTCTCACACCATCCTTCAAAACCACAGCTGATAGATAAACGACATCAATCGTATTATACCGCTATTAAGGGATTTCTCCCGCGGCAAGGACATTGCTTAATGAGTTCTCCTTGTTTCCCCAAATTAGTACGTAGAGGATGACAACGACTTTATAGTCACAGTAAGTGCTACCATCCCTCCATATACCAACAAGTAATCCCCTTCATCGATTCCCCATAAGAGGCTAATATTAAGGAGGTTCACAAATCCCAACATCAAGATAAAGACAATTAACACCTACATATAATGATGTATAATATAATAATCCCTATCTCATCTCAATCATATACTAGGGTTTTTCCATCTTCCCAAGAACTAATGATCTACTCAGACATGGAGGCAAACAACATTATGGCGATGGTAATGGAAACGATTATCAATGAATAGTACTTGTATAAATCCACAACTAGTGCAAGAATTACAACAAGATCTAGATGGGATGGATGGAGATGATGGTGGTTATGAAGATGCATCGGTTGATGAAGATAGAGATCGATGCGTTGGCCTCCCATATCTGCTTAGGGCGAAGATGGATCCCTAGGGCAAGTTCCCCCTCCAGATCCCTTTCAGAGGTGAGGTTTTTGGCGATTTCTGGGTGTTATGTATGTCGTCTCTCTAATCCAGTTGCTCGGGGAGAAACTATTTGAGGAGGCGGTGTCGGCGCCAACTATACGGCCAGAAAACTTTTACCGCCGTATAGTTGGTCGTCAACTCTTCTGTATCCTCCGATCGCTTTGGGGTTTCTTCTGGTATTATTGATATTTCCCAAATAAGCGATTTACATTGTTTTGGGCTTCTTTTCACTCCAATATAACTGGTCCAAGAGTTGTGTCTGTCAAATCTATCATCTGTCCTGATCCTGCTGAAAATAAACATAAAAGGTATGTTTGAACACCGTAAAATACCAAGATCCTACAACTACAATGCAAAATAATGATCTAAAACATGATGCAAATATGCACTCATCAACTTCCCCAAGCTTAGACTCTTGCTCGTCTCGAGCAAGTTTAACTTAATGAATGTGATCCTCATATTCATGAAGCTGAGTCGATAAAATAAATGAGGCAGTTGTAGCATGTGTTTATCATAAATGATACATATAAATAAGTTCATGAATAGTACCTTACTCGAACCATTCGAATAATATTAGCAGGCTTCCACACCTTTATCAATTAACAGTTCACAAAAAATTATTCTCAACATGATATAAAAGTATTCAGTTCAACCGAATAAGTTAGTGAGGTAGTCCCAAGTGTTTTAGGATTAACATATTCACTTGGATTTCAAAATCTCAAATGTCGCTTTGTTTTACTACAACTAGATGATGCCCCGCGCGTTGCTGCGGAAATGCATCTATAAAACGATGATCATGCATTGATCAACTATTTAAGACACGCATGTGATCAAAGGTTTTGTGGTACAACCAAAATTGCTATTCAGAGAAGCATTTAGATTTGAAGAAAAATTATATTCCATAGAAAGATACAGCTAAAATATCCAATGAGAGTAGATACACTTTTATGAGAAATTTGAGATAAATTTTGGAGAGAAACAAATCTATGAATAACACACACATATACTTCAATCATAAACTTAAATATGTTCCTTTTTGCACATTCAACATTTAAGGTTCTTCAATCTGGTATAAAGTGCAAAAGACCTAGCAATGGTAATCTATACTCCTTTACAACCACATACAAATGTATAGTACTCATTTACAACCACATACAAACTCAAAGGGCAAACGAACGGAATAGCTATTGAGCATATGGGTCTTCCCTCCATACATCCACTACAAAGTAAATAGTGTAGAAAGTTTATAGAAAAGCTATTTGAGTTTCAGACATGAACAAACCACCAAATGGATATAAGTATGGTTGAGAAACGAAGGACCAAGACCTGAAATCAAAGCTTCAGGCTGACTTGTATCGCCTTGCTTGAGCTATCTGCTAGAAATAAACAGGCAAACAACAAAGCGTTATTATTATTGCTACTGCAGCACTCTACTTGACTTAACTATCAGTCAGAACAGAAATTCATGAATCTGGGTGAACCCTTGATGTACTTCACACAATATAGTACAATGATGCAATAAAAATAATAACCTTTGTATACTTGCAGGAACCTAATTATACATGAAAAGAGAATATTACCCCAAACAATCTGCATTAATAAGAAAAAAGAAAAACACCATCGAATATTGTTCTCTTAAGGAAATTGAATAATAATTTGGGGTTGCTGAGCACGGACCAGGGGTTGGAAACAAGCGTGTCGACATATATTGCCCTTGGGGATGCTTTGGTTGAACAACAGGTGGGTATATGTGACGCCCCCAACCTTCTCCATACTGACTCCCTCACAACCTTCTGCTTACTGATGCCCTCTTCAGAGAAACACATCAGCATTGTTGTCATCGCAACATAGGCGGCAGGATTGCGGCGGGGAGGTCCTGTGATGGATATTGATGGAAGGAGATTGATGATGGTAAGAGGCGCTGGCGGGTGGAAGACTAGAGGAGTTGGCGGCGAACATACCGTCAGAATTGTTGAGATGCATGGTGATGGGTCCAAGTGAGGTGTGGGCGTGCAGTTTGTCCAATGCAATATGAGAAACCAGTTCATACCATTGTAGAGCGCCTCAGCATGGAGTTCGGTGTGATTGCACAACCCAGATCTTTACCACAACCGCAGTGTGAGATGGGTCGAGTTTTATAGGAAGAAGAGGAGAAGCATTGATGCGTCTGTTCTTGCATGGAGTCCATAAATGTGAAGATGAACCGACCAGACATGCACATGCGCAAAGTAAAGTCGTCTCAGCAACGTCTAGGCTAGAGTAATGGACTGATTGCAATACATCACTAAAAAATAATGGCAGATTCATGGGTTTCTCACCCTTCGGTTACAACTGAGAAATAAACTGAACGTGTGGAGCACAATATAGGATATTTTCCAAGCTTATTGTTTGTTGTTTGGGTTACGTGGATGCATAGAATTGCAGAGAAATATAATAGTGGGGGCTTATTATTTATATATAGAAGATATAGTGGTATATGCCTATTTGCTCTTTGCACACTCGCTTTTTTTCTTCATCTTTTCTTTTTCTTATTTTTCTATATATATTTGTACTCACACTTTATGTAGGAATTTAAAGTTTAATGATCTTAATTATCAAATTCCAAATATATATGAAGCATCTTTATAACTTGACTATTCTACCTCAGCTTGTTCTCACTCTATTTAATAGCACTTATAATTTCTCCTTTGTTCAAGGTTTTTTTTCTTTTTAATCTTAATTAGTTAGATAATCTCTCCTTTTTTTAAATCAAACCATTGACCTACAATATATTGATTAAATTATCTTTGTATGTTCCGTTAATGCCAATGGTGTGAAAGACTCCTATTGGTATCATCAAGTGCAAGTAAAATCATACTCAAGCCATTCATATATCCAATAGACAAACTCAAACTCAATAATGCTCCATATATTATAATAAACTTAGAATTTCACAAATAGGATCAACTATTTCTGAAGGGAATTATAATGATGCAACCTTTATTTCTAAACTTGAACTAATGCAAAACTAAAAGTAATAAACTTATAAGATTGATTACAAGGTTTTAGAGATATCCCAAAGCTAATCAAACCAGGGCAGGATCGAATAACTCCTTGTTGATACCTATTCCTCCTCATGGGTAGGAAGAGTATTGCCTTCTTCTCATGGGTTGCTAACCTTAGCCATACTTTCGAGGCGGATGCTGAGCTCGGCATGTCGTACTGAAGCTTCAAAATTTTCCTCTGAAGGAATTTCTTCTCATCTGTCAACTCAAAAATAGTTTTAATCAAGAAACCAACTCTACCACCGATGTCATAGACCTTTTTCTCAAGGTATTTGCTCATCATCCAGTAGGAGTCAATCGTTTCTACAATAGTTTCAACACATGCCTTTGAAGCTTTTTTCAACTGATAGATCTTATCATGAATCTCATCTTGCCGCACCTTCTTGGGTTTAAGAGGTGGTGGAATAAGAGGAGGTTTATAATAAGATCCTATGTTGTGACAGTAAGGATTAGGGAGATACTCATCCTTGCTCCTTCTCTGATCTGCTTGCCTCATCATCTCCATCCTTTTCGGGAATATGTCCTCCCAATTTGGGAGAGGCTTGATCTCCAAGGTGGATGACAATGATGATTCTTTTGGTTCCACCCCCTTGATCCTCATCACGGGCTTCTCTTCCTTCTTCCTCCAAATCTTGTTGACATGGAAAGGCTACATGGCTTCACTGCACGGATGTTGTTAGAAGGGGCTTGTATGGATTTGGCGATGGTTTTCGAGGATGGAGGTCGTGGCTCTACGGAAAATTAATGAAAAAGGTTAGCTGCAATTGTCTTTAAAAGGGGAGGTCAAAAACCCTAGCTGCCAAGATTAACGAGCAACTATACAGGCGCGACCTGTATAGGTCCCGTCGTATAGTTACGAACCAAATATAGATTTTTATTTATCTACGGCGGTACCAACTATATGGCCGCAACTATACGATCGGAAAATTGTTTTCCAGCCATATAGTTGATCGTCAAACCTTTTGTACCTCGGCATGAAAATTTGGCGATGCGATGAATAACTATACTACCGCAAGTATACAGCTGGAAATTTAATTCGTGTTGTATAGTTGGTCGTTAAGGTTATAGTACATATCAAAATTTATCTGTTTCTTTAGGAATTCTTTATTAGTCTGAAACTTAATGAAATACCGAGTTTTGATAGAAAAATGACAACTTAAATTTTCGACCAACATTAACATTCAGTGGACGAGATTTTTATCATAACAAAATTTCTTTTATTTCACAAGAGCTTCAAGTGTTCCTTTATTCAATCATAAAATCAACTAAAACTTACTGGAAAAAATTAAAAACTTACTCGACCCTTTATTTCACATGGGTTGTGTCCCATGAAGCGCTCTTTTATGGTCTATAGCTCGACCATAGTGTTGCTCACTTTGTCTCAATCTTATCCTTCTTCCAGTTATGATCTTTTCATACTTTTTCTTAATCAACTCTTCTGGGGTAATTATTCAAAAGGTGATTGCACTTATATCTTCTTTTACATGATAATGCTTCAAGAGTTGTCCATTCACCACCCATGAAAGAGAGGGTGTTTCCCCTGGAGCTTCACTTCTCCTGATGCATAAGCGTCTTCAACTATATAGGGTCCTTCCCACTTTGATTTGAGCTTTACTGGAAACAACTTAAGATTAGAGTTATAGAGCAGAACTTTATCTCCACTTTTAAATACCTTATCCTCTATTTCTATCATACCATCTTTTTACTTTTTCCTTAAACAATCTAGAATTTTCATAAGCTTCACTCCTTGTCGTGGCATTGCTGACGAGTACGCCATGGAGGAGTCCTCACAGACCATGTTTAGAGACGTGGGGTAAGGTGGAAGGTTGGAGGGTACGAGGTGACACAACTTACCCAGGTTTAGATCCCACGACGGTGGCAGAATCCTACTCCTTCTACAAATCACTATAACGGCAATAGGTTGGGTTACAGGGATTGGTTTGTTTTATGCGAGTTATGTTGTTACGTTGCCCAAAAGGATCCTCTAGGTCCGGCTTATATAGTCACCAGATCCTAGGGTTACAGGGAAAGTCCTAGCCGGACAGGTTATAGAGTCCTACATGGTATACAACTAGTCTAACGTGTCTTGCACTCCAAGGCTCCGGGTATGCCGATGAATCCACTGTAGCCTTCCTTCATCCGGCATGGGCCTCGCTTCTATATCCATCTGACTGGGCCCCCAGTAGGACATAGGCCTTGCTACCAACTGTGGGTCACCCGGGTTATCCGGATTAGAGACATGCAATGGTGATACCCATTTAGCATATCCCCAACAGTAGCCCCCGGAGAACTCCGAGATCTTGCGCCTTCTTGCCTCTTCAGATTGAATGCTCCATCTAGATGAATGTTGGCAAATTGTCAAGCAATATCTTGTAGTCCTCCCAAGAACACTGCGATACTCTTTGCCTTAGATATGTAAGTCGGAGAATCGCTGAGTTTTCCATCGTACTCTTCTCATAGCCGGACAGGATCCTCCCATGCCGGAATCTTCAGATGGGACCGCTCTTCTGCATGTGTTAGCACAGTGTTGTAGACCATAGGTCAGCGACGCCTCATAACTCACACATGCAAAGAACGTAATCATAGCCGTTTTTCCCGCGTGAAGGATACAAAACATTGGCGGCGGTGGTGGGAACGTGGCAAAATTTCCTCGCACGCTCACGCACGCGCTGTCCACGCATCAACCATTGGATCAACTTGCACGAATCTTGACACCGAGTAGTATATATTTTAACTGTGGTGGCATTTTATCTTTTCACCTCATTATTCCTCGCGTCATCATCTACCTACAGCCAAACCACTCCTCGAGCTCTTTGTGCACACAGAGGATAACCCTAATCCTTCCAGTCTCCAACCACTCCCATCCGTTCCAATGGCGAGAAGCAGCAACACACCATTGATGGCGGCATCCGGCGAGGCTATGGCCAAGCCATCTGGCTCCGCTCATATCCCACCGGAGGGCGTGGTGGTGCCATGCAGCACGGTGATCGAGTCCACTGGCAGCAACCAAATTTTAGTGGCGCTGGAGCCGTTGGAGGAGGAGGCTGACTCCCACAAGGGAGAGTGACGAGGCTCAGACATCTCCGAGAGGGACCTCAAGGAGATGCTCGCTAAAGCGTACCTCCCTGCGATGGAGGGCCTGGTCTGGCGGGCTGCGCCGGCCGGCAAGGTCATCCCTTCTCCCCAAGACGGAGAAAAGGTATACCTCAAGGCCCATTTTTGTGTGCGGCGTCTCCCTCCCAATTTCTGACATGTTTATCCAAGTCCTCAAGCACTTCCGGGTTCAACCTCAGAACCTTTCTCCGAATATCATCCTCTCGCTTAGCTACTACGCGGCTTTATGTGAGGGATACCTAGGAATTAGGCCTAGGTTAGATCTGTTCATTTACTTCTTCACCTTGAAGAGGGAAGCCGGAGTGTCAACACCTGGATTTTTAATCCCCGATGCATGTTATGCCATACATCGCAATCCTAGGATTACCATTTTTGCGAGACACAAGAGATTGGATATAACATTACATCATCCATTACAAACCATACATAAGGTCTTACACAAATAAGGATCTCATGATCCAGTCTTAATACAATTCAAGTAGCGGAATAACGTAATAATAACAATAGCGTAGGCGAGACTCCATCTTCATAGTCATAGGCAATGCTGACGATGGGAGATGATCCTAGTTGTCGTAACCTTCTTGCTGTTCATCTTCCTGCTACTCCTCTTCATAGTCTGGCCATGGGAATTGCCAGGGACAAAGCCATGAGTACTCTTTAAGTACTCGCAAACTAATGCTAACAAGTAAAGTGGTTTTGAGTAGGATACTAAGCTCTAGGGTTGTTTTGCAAAAAGCCAAGTTTACCTTAGCTAAGTTTAGAAGCAAAGAAGGCTAATTTAAAGTTTTATAACACCTAAGTGGGAACTTTAATTTCATATCACAACTCCGTTGTGGTCAAGTCAAAGTCATAAATCATTTCATAAGTCATTTTAAAAACATCTGACGACATAACAGCATGGCCACTCCAACTGTCCATAACCGTGAACGCGGATATTCAAATAGTTTGACACTCTGCAGAGGTGGTACACTTTCACCACAACATTCGATACATCCATCAGGAAAAAATCCTGAATTCACCATACTCAGTATGCGGATAATAAATCCTAACCTTTCCATTACACGCCCTAGTATAGGCACCTCTCCTGTGAGTTTGGCCTCCCAACCATGACCAACTGTCATCTTGGGTACTGCACAGGTGGGCAATCTACACAAGGTAGCCTCGGCTCAAACCTTGGCCGCAAGGGAACCAATACTAAGGTATATAAATTTCCAGTCAAGCCCTACCCAAATTTCGGGTATTGTGGTTGTACGGTAAAACTGGAATGGTATCGCATCCCGACAACCATCAGTTTTAAAAAGGGCTAAGGCTCATGCCTTAACATTTTCATCATCAAAATCATCTAGTGTTCAAGAACACATGTCAAAACATTTCAGTAGAATGACTCATCATTCTAAGGTTTTCATAACCATTTTCACCAAGTATTCCCATCTAAAGTTGATCAAGTTTTATGCTTAGCAATAGCATCTACAAGTGGGGGTAAACACTAATGATGGGTGGTAAACAAGTGGGAATTAGCTAAGTTCAATCTCATGCCTCAGGATGACATCAAGATTATATAACTTAGGCCAAGTTTTATGCTCCTTATGCTACCTTCAATTTATCCTTCTAATATCTATAAGTCACCTAGTAAACTCAAATAAAAGCTTTGATAAATAAATAAAATACTAAGCTTGTAAGTAAAACTAGGATTGGGTATCATCAAATGTATCTAACCAAGCATGCTTAATGCATTGCATAAGTTATCTAACTTTGATAGTTGAAAGTGTTAGCTTTCTTAATTGCAAGTATAAGCTTGCTAATTCAACTTGTAGTGTTAGTCTTGCCTTGTGCAGAGAAGTGGTTGAAGTTCTCCTCGGCTTCTTCCTCGTAGTATCCTCCTTCCTCCTCGTATCCTTGGTCGGTACTAGCATCTATAAATAAATACGAGGTACACAATCAACAAACAATACTTAACAACTTTTACTTATCACACCAAGGTTTTCACTAGATGATATAGGATCATCACAAGCACTATAACCATTAAGGCAAATAGTTTTATTTCCTTTATTTTAGAAAAGTAATTTCTACTCATTGAAAAACTACTTAAGGTATAATATTCTCCAACTAAAACATGGGATCATGTTGGCACATGTCATCACCACATATTTTAGTACTTGGGAATGTGATTTAAAGTGGTGTCACAATTTAATAAGGTTTAACCTTTTTTATTTTAATTAATTAAAGTGACTAGAAATGCCTATGGGTCATTCTTTTATTACTTGATCATTATTTCTACAAGTAAACCTATATATTTTTATATATTCAGAAAGGTCTTGTTAAATGTGATTTTGAGAGTTGGAATCAACTCAAAAGCTTTTGTGGTTGAATTTTGAAAAATATTTGAATGAAGAAAAGCTTCTGCCTTGTTATTTTTACTATAGGTTATCTACAAATCCAATTGGTTTGAATCCAACGGGCTTGGATTAATCACTCCAGTACCTTTCTAACAAAATTGGTTTCATGCATTTTGGTTTAGTGAATCGAGTTGGGTTGATTTTTGAATTTGGGTACAGAACTGAGTTTGAAACTAAAAGAATAAACCTAGATTTGAATTACTGGATCGCGCGGGAGGTTAACTGGGCTGGCCCACTATGCACAGCATGCGCGCAGGCTGGTTAAGTGGCTGTCCCCACTGGAGTTAGTGAGACAGAGGGGTGCGAAGCGGTATGGGGGGATGTGGACCGCACAATCAAACTCTAATCCAACGGCTACGGCTCATCGTCCACGTCGGGAAAAGCCGGTGAGATAGAACCCTAGCGCGTCCAGTGGGGGGTCGTGGGAGGCTCACCGGGGCTCAGTCGAGGGTCGGCGATAGGGGAGAACGATGAAGTCGACGACGGTGATCCTCCTGGTACCGACAACTCCTCCTAGGGCGGCTCCAATCTACGACGTCCTTCTCCTCCAACAGCGGCAAGCTCCGACGAAATTCCGGCGATGCGCTGCTTTTCCTTGATCCGGGAGTGAGGTGGGGTGCTTCTGAGAGAGAGGGGAGTGATATGGTGTGAACAATTCGTGCTGGGGTGGCCTCTATTTATAGTTCTTGAAGGGGACCGACGTGCGCGGGCTGAGCTCGTCGTGGTCGTCGTCACAACGAGCTACTGGCATGGGCAAAGGTAGGGGATAGTGCCGTGTTCCCTGGCGAAGCTCAACGGCAAGGTCACACGGCGTGGGGCGGTGCGAAACGGTCAGAACGTCGCTGCGCTCTGGGCGGGTCCGACAGTGGTTTTAATGGCGTACAGCGTCTACGGTCCACGCGGCGGTGAACGGGAATGTTCGCGGTGTTGCTGGGATGCTGGCGATCCTGCTTGCACGCGGCGAGGGCGGCACGCGGTCTATGGGAATTTGTCGCGGTTGGCGCTTTGGCGCGCTCTCGGCTCGCTCACGGAGATGCTTGGCATGGTCGGGTTGTGTGGTCCAGAGGCTAGCAGTGCTTGAGGCTTGGACAAGGGGCGACGGTGGACGGTGGAGAGTGTCCCAAACAAGGTTGGCGAGGCTAGTGCTTCTCCTAACTCGCTGGCAACATTGGGGTGGCAAGTTAGGCTCGGCATGGTCGCCATTGATGGCTATGGCATGCTCACAGTGGTGCTAAATCTTGTTAATTGAGCTAGATCATCTACTAAGAGTGTAGTGTGAGCTATAGAGGGAACAAGGTTGGCCAAAATCACTGCTCCTAATAGTGTTTGATGTTTGTTTGTTTGCTGATTACAAGGTGTTTGATGAAATGGCTGAAAGAGATTCAAATTTGAATTTTGGATTCAAACTTGGTGGGTGTGTTGGTTATATACTAGGCAGTCTCTGGTTAGTTGGATTGGTCAAGGTGCACTGGTTTGGTTGGGTTTTGAAAATGTGGGATCTTCACATATGAATCAGATTCAATTTTGAATTGTGATTTGAATCAAGTTGCCAAATGTTTATGCAAGTTTGGAAGGTGGGCTTTGATTCAATTTTACTTGGTCTTGCAAGGGGTGAAAAGAAATGGAAAAGTTTCTGTTTGAAATCTTGGACTAGAAACACTCAAAGTGGTCTAGTGAGCAAGATTGGCAAAAATGACCATTTGCTTATTTGTTTTGTTTTTCATTTTCTCTTGAATTGTTTCTGCTTGGAAATGTTTTAGATGATGTTGTTTTCACCTTTAATCCATTCCTTACTATTTATATCAATCACACAAGTCCATTTAGGCATTCACACAATCATCACATACACACATGCATTCATAATGATTTGAATTAACAAAAGTTTTTATTAACCCTAATTTTGGTGATTGGAATTTGATAATCATTGTTCAACATTTTTGGGATGTTACAAACCTTCCCTCCTTAAACAAAATCTCGTCCCGATATTTGAGAAAGAAGAAGAAAACTTGGATTTAAAAAGATCAGGAAACTCTGTCTTGATGTGATCTTCTCGCTCCCAGGTAGATCTTTCTTCAGTGTGCTTACTCCACTAAATCTTGAGAAACTTGATGCTTCGGGTTCTGGTGGTCCCAAAAGCTTCCTCCAAAATACAGATGGGTACTTTGTGATATGTCAGGTCATCGTTGATCTCTATGGTGCGGTGATCAATGTTCTTGAAAACTTCAGTCTTATCCGGGACTTCTAGGCATTTGCGAAGTAATGATATATGGAACACATTATGCACTGCTGACATCTCCTCTGGCAGTTCTAGTTGATACGATACTTCTCCTCGACGATTCAAAATCTTGAAAGGTCTGATATATCTGGGGGCTAACTTTCCTTTGAGCTAAAAACGTTGCATTCCCTTCAAAGGCGACACTTTGAGATACACAAAATCTCCGATATTGAAAGCTAGGTCTCGACGTCTCTTGTCGGCGTAACTCTCCTGTCTTGACTGGGCGGTCTTGAGGTGCTCACGGATCTTGTGAACTTTATCTTCTGCTTCTCGTAGGATGTCGGGTCCGAAGATCTCTCTCTCTCCTAGTTCCGACCAATTCAAAGGGTTGCGACACTTCCTTCCATACATGAACTCAAATGGGGCCACTTGAAAACTAGCTTGATAACTGTTGTTGTAAGAAAATTCTACGAAAGGCAGACAGTCTTCCCATTTAGATTCATACTCTAGCACACATGCTCTTAGCATATCTTCTAGTATTTTATTTACTCGCTCCATTTGTCCATCGGTCTGAGGGTGATACGTTGTGCTGAAATCTAGTCGGGTTCCTAAACCTTCTTAGACTTTCTTCTAGAATCTTGAGGTAAAGTGAGTTCCTCGATCCGATACGATGTTCTTGGGGACTCCGTGCAAACTGACGATTCTAGCGATGTACAACTCAGCTAGCTTCAAACTTTGGTAGGTGGTCTTGACTGGTAATAAATGGGCTACCTTGGACAATCTATCAACTATAACCCAAATAGAGTCATTTCCCCTACTAGAGATAGGCAATCCGGTGATAAAGTCCATTCCAACGGAATCCCACTTCCATTCTAGAATCTGCAATGGTTGCAATAGTCCTGCGTGTCTCTGATGTCCCGCCTTGACTCTCTGACAAATATCACACTTGGCGATATAGCTTTCGATTTCTCTCTTCATCTTATGCCACCAAAATTGCTCCTTAAAATACTGATACATCTTCGTTCCTCCGGGGTGGATAGAATAAAGTGTATCATGGGCTTCCTTCAAGATAGTTTCCTTCAACTCTGAATCTGCTGGTACACAGAGATGTCCTTTGTACTACAGAACTCCTTCTTCATCCTCGGTGAATCCGGGTACATTGTCTGTACCAATCCAACGTTTGATTCCATCGATACTAACATTTCCTTTCTGGGCCTCCTTGATCTGACTGATCAAAGTGGGTTGAAGTTCTATGCTAGCCAAAAATCCTTCACTTACTAATTCCATTCTAAAATCTTCCATCTCCTTGTGCAAACTTGGTTGATCCTTCAGAATCATGGAGTTCAAGTGGCACGGCAATCTGCTAAGGGCATATGCTACCACATTGGATTTACCGGGGTGATAGTTAATGTCTAGATCATAGTCCTTGATTAGCTCAATCCATCTTCTATGCCTCATATTCAGCTCCTTCTGAGTGAATATATACTTCAGGCTCTTGTGATCCGAATAAATCTCACAACGGTTTCCCATAAGATAATGCCTCCATGTCTTCAGGGCTAGAACTACGGCTGCTAGTTCAAGGTCATGGGTAGGATAATTTTGTTCATGCTGTTTCAGTTGTCGGGATAGATAAGATATAACTTTTCCTTCTTGCATTAACACACATCCGAGACCAATCTTGGATGCGTCACAATACACATCAAAGGGCTTCGTAATATCTGGCATGATCAAGATTGGGGCTGAAATCAATCTCCTCTTGAGTTTTTGAAAACTCGCTTCACATTTGTCTATCCACTCAAACTTCTTGTCCTTCTTCAGCAATTGGGTCATGGGTCTTGCGATACTCGAGAATCCTTCTACGAACTTGCAGTAATATCCCGCTAATCCGATAAATGCACGAACTTGGGTTTGAGTGGTTGGGGCTTGCCACTCTTCAACATCCTTCACCTTTGCAGGGTCAACGGCAATTCCTCCGGCTAATACGATATGTCCGAGGAATCCTACCTCGTGTAACCAGAATTCACATTTGCTAAACTTGGCATACAACTAATGCTCCCTAAGGGTTCCAAGGATGGTCCTTTGGTGTAGCTCATGTTCTTCTTCTGATTTGGAATAGATCATAATGTAATCGATGAAAACAATGACAAACTTATCCAGGAAGTCCATAAAAACCTTATTCATGAGGTTCATGAAATAAGCGGGGGCATTGGTTAATCCAAAAGACATGACAGTATACTCATATAATCCATATCTGGTGGTAAAGGTAGTATTTGGAATATCCTCTACGCGAATCTTGAGTTGGGGATAACCAGTTCTAAGATCAATCTTAGAAAACACTTTGGCACTAGTCAACTGGTCAAACAGGTGTTCTATCTTTGGCAACGGTTACTTGTTCTTGATGGTGAAATCATTCAACTTCCGATAATCCGTACACAAAAGGTTACCTCCATCCTTCTTGTCCACAAACAAGACAGGTGATCTCCATGGCGACGCACTTGGTTGATCAATCCTATTTCCAGCATAGCATCCAGTTGCTTCTTCAGCTCCACTAGTTCAGACGGGTTTATACTATATGGTCTCTGGGCTATGGGTTCGGTTCCAGGGATTAGTTCAATGATAAAATCGATATCCCAATCTGGGGGGCACACCGGGCAAGACATCTGGAAATACATCGGGGTATTCATAGACTATCCGTACTTGGTCAATGGTTGGTTGGGCTATACTCTTGTTGCATTTGAATTGGCAGGGAAAGGTCTCAGATACATGCTCGACTGATACTCCAGTTGTATTGGTCATGGTTATGGCTTTCTTGGCACAGTCGATTAATCCTTTATGTTTGGACATCCAATCCATTCCTAGCACTACTTCCAAACCTTTAGTTCCGAGTACTATTAGATTAGCATAAAAGTCTATGCCATGGATTCGGATAGACACGGCCTTGCAAATTTGTCTAGCTTTGGGCAATCTTCTTGGGGAACTCATTGGAATAGTGACCTTTGGTTCCACACTCATAACAAGTCACTTGGGACTTGTCCTTCGGTGCAACAGGCACAACATTGCTTCCAGTCCTTGGGGCAGTGTTCGTGTTGGTGGCAGAATTGTTGTTGTTGAACTTGGGCGGGGCACGGTTGAGATTGCTGGGGTTCCCGGGGTTATTGTGGTTTCCTCCGGGCCTTGCGTTTCCACGGTTGGGATAGGTCGTTCGGTTCATCGAGGGTCTGTTGGTTCTTGGGGAAAATCCCGGAGATGGGCTAGGGCGATACTTTGGTGTATGGTGGGTTCCTGGTTGATGCATCATGTGACGCTTGCGGTTCTTATTGGATTGGTTGATCTTGCCTTCCATCTGAATGGCAGAGTCCACTAAAGCTTCAATATCAGCAAAGGTGATATTGACTAACACCGTCTGCATCTCATCGTGCAGACCATTCAAGAATCTTTCCTTCATCTTGGCTTCAGTATCTATCTCATCTGGTGCATACCTAGCCAATGACAAAAATTGGTCATGGTATTCCACTACGGTCATCCTCCCTTGCTTTAATTCCCTGAATTCATCTCTCATCCTCTTGATTCAACCCGGTGGAACATGGGTTCTGATGAACTTGAATTTGAACTCTTCCCAAGTCATCAGCTGTCCTACAGTCATTCCATGAACGCTATTCCACCATGCTCTTGCATCTCCGGCCAGATAGTGGGTGGCAAACAGTACCTTCTCGTTAGCTTCCACTCCTGTAACCTCTAGGTTGTTCTCCATGGTTTGCAACCAATCATCTGCATATAGGGGCTCTTCAGACTTAGTGAAAACGGGTGGATTGGTGTTCTGGAAATTCTTGACCTTAGATCCATGGTTGTCCTGATTTCCATGGCCTTGATTGTTGTTGGCCATCTGTGTTGAAGGGTGGCTAAGTTGACTTGACGTTCGACTGTTTCGGCTTCACGGTCAGAAACCAAAATTTGCAAGATTTGCAACATCGGGTCCGGGGATGAGTTGCTTCCTCCGCGAGGCATCTAAAGATTGAGATAGATCATGAGAAAAGAGGGAAATTTCTAAGGTTTGGGGTTTTGGTGTTTGAAAAGTTTTCAAAGTTTGACTCAGATTTTTCTAGCAACTTGCTTTTCATTCATTCATAGCACACGATACAATACACACCACAACAAAGGAAAACAGATGGTTTTAAGAACCATTTTGTGAAACTACGATACAGTGGGACCGAATACAACTCACTAACGCTAGTGCTCAAGTGCTACTACTCCTTGGAGTCATTGTCCTCATCATCCTCATTATCATCATCGATGAAGGCGAAGTCATCCTCATCGGTGAAGAAGTCCATGGCCTGATCCTCCAGAAAGTCATTATCATCGCTGAGATGGGAGTAGGGGTCTCCATGAAGGTCTTCCCCTGCATTCTCCCTCTCCTCCAACTTCATATCTCTCTCGTGGATGATCTCCTCCAGATCCGTGATCCGGTGACGAAGACGGGCAATGATGTGCTCCTTCTTGTCGAGCTGACAGCGATGATGCTGGCAATAGTCTGATCCTTCTTGGCAGCGATGGCGTACTTGTGGTTGGCGTAGGAGCAGGCATTGTCTAACTCCTTCCGACGGTCATACATCATGAAGCTGAGGTGGTCCAATTGACTCTTCATCTCGTGGTGATATGGGTCCTCCAGTGGCTGTCCCATAACATCACACCTTGGGTAGAACTCAAAGAGGGTACCCTTGATTTGATTGATACTCTGCCCACACAGACGGGCAATAGCTTCTTGCATGGTCCTGGCAAGTCCATCGAGCCAATTGTTCTCTCTCAAGGTGAACTGAATTCCCTCTGAGGTGGGGGCTTCAATCTTTCCCCGGAGACTTGCAACAACTAGCCACTGCAAATCCTCTGCTTCCTGATCGTTGAGCTGAGCTCCGAAGAACTCGGGGTGCGGACATTCCAACATCTTCGACAGCTAGTCCAAGTCACGCTCAAAGATGAGGTCTCCTCCATTCCCCAACTAATAAAACTTTATGTACATCACATCCATCTATAAGAATATAGGATGATTAAGTTAGTAGAGTGATCAAGTGTGTCAAATTTTATGTAAGTTTGCAAGAATTTATGAGGAACATGAATTTTTATGAAAGAATCCAGGTGATAAGAATGAGAATAAGTTTTCATAAATACTCACTTCCTTTGGTTTTGAAACTAAGTTTTTGATTCGAACGTCCATTCTAAACTAGGGTCTCCTATGGTTAGGATGGCTCTGATACCAACTTGTCAACAACCGGATTTTTAATCCCAGATGCCTGTTATGCCATACATCGCAATCCCAGGATTACCATTTTTGCGAGACATAACAGATTGGATATCACAATACATCATCCATTACATAAGGTCTTACACAAATAATGATCTCATGATCCAGTCTTAATACAACTCAAGTAGCGAAATAACGTAATAATAATTATAGCATAGGCAAGACTCCATCTTCATAGTCACATGCAATGCAGACGATGGGAGATGATACTAGTTGTCGTAACCTTCCTACTATCCATCTTCCTGATACTCCTCTTCATAGTCTGGCCACGGGACTAGCCAGGGACAAAGCCATGAGAACTCTTTAAGTACTCGCAAACTAATACTAACAAGTGAAGTGGTTTTAGTAGGATACTAAGCTCTAGGGTTGTTTTGCAAGAAGCCAGGTTTACCTTAGCTAAGCAGAAGCAAAGAAAGCTAATTGAAAGTTTTATAACAACTAAGTGGGAACTTGAATTTCATATCACAACTCTGTTGTGGTCAAGTCAAAGTCATAAATCATTTCATAAGTCATTTTGAAAACATGTGACGATGGAAAGTATGGCCACTCCAACTGTCCATAACCGCGGACGCGGCTATTCAAATAGTTTGACACTCTGCAGAGGTGGTACACTTTCACCACAACATTCGATACATCCATCAGGAACAAATCCTGAATTCACCATACTCAGTATGCGGATAATCAATCCTAACATTTCCATTACACGCCCTAGTATAGGCACCTCTCCAGTGAGTTTGGACTCCCAACCATGACCAACTGTCATCTTGGGTACTGCACAGGTGGACAATCTTCACAAGGTAGCCTCGGCTCAAACCTTGGCCGCAAGGGAACCTATACTAAGGTATATAAATTTCCAGTCAAGCCCTACCCAAATTTTGGGTATTGTGGTTGTACGGTAAAATTGGAATGGTATCGCATCCAGACAACCATCAGTTTTAAAAAGGGCTAAGGCTCATGCCTTAACATTTTCATCATCAAAATCATCTAGTGTTTAAGAACACATGTCAAAACATTTCAGTAGAATGACTCATCATTCTAAAGTTTTCATAACCATTTTCATCAATTATTCCCATCTAAAGTTGATCAAGTTTTATGCTTAGCACTAGCATCTACAAGTGGGGGTAAACACTAATGATGGGTGGTAAACAAGTGGGAATTAGCTTAGTTCAATCTCATGCCTCAGGATGACATCAAGATTATCTAACTTAGGCCAAGTTTTATGGTCTTTATGCTACCTTCAATTTATCCTTCTAATATCTATAAGTCACTAAGTAAACTCAAATAAAAGCTTTGATAAAGAAATAAAATACTAAGCTTGTAAGTGAAACTAGGATTGGGTATCATCAAATGTATCTAACCAAGCATGCTTAATGCATTACATAGGTTATCTAACTTTCATAGTTGCAAGTGTTAGCTTGCTTAATTGCAAGTATAAGCTTGCTAATTCAACTTGTAGTGTTAGGCTTGCCTTGTGCAGAGCAGTGGTTGAATTTCTCGTCGGCTTCTTCCTCGTAGGATCCTCCTTCCTCCTCGTATCCTTGGTCGGTACTAGCGTCTATAAATAAATACGAGGTACACAATCAACAAACAATACTTAACAACTTTTACTTATCACACCAAGGTTTTCACTAGATGATATAGGATCATCACAAGCATTACAACCATTAAGGCAAATAGTTTTATTTCCTTTATTTTAGAAAAGTAATTTCTACTCATTGAAAAACTACTTCAGATATAATATTCTCCAACTAAAACATGGGATCATGTTGACACATGTCATCACCACATATTTCAGTACTTGGGAATGTGATTTGAAGTGGTGTCACAATTTAATAAGGTTTAACCTTTTTATTTTAATTAATTAAAGTGACTAGAAATGCATATGGGTCATTCTTTTTTATTTTTATATATTCAGAAAGGTCTTGTTAAATGTGATTTTTGAGAGTTGGAATCAACTCAAAAGCTTTTGTGGTTGAATTTTGAAAAATGTTTGAATGCAGAAAAGCTTCTGCATTGTTATTTTTACTATAGGTGATCTACAAATCCAATTGGTTTGAATCCAATGGTCTTGGATTAAGCACCCCAGTACCTTTCTAACAAATTTGGTTTCATGCATTTTGGTTCAGTGAATCAAGCTGGGTTGATTTTTGAATCTGGGTAGAGAACTGAGTTTGAAAATAAAAGAATAAACCTAGATTTGAATTACTGGGTCACGTAGGAGGTTAACTGGGACGGCCGACTACGCACAGCACGCGCGGGGGATGGTTAAGTGGCTGTCCCCACTCGTTAGTGAGATAGAGGGGTGCGAAGCAGTATGGGGGGATGTGGACCACACGATCAAACTCTAATCCAATGGCTACGATTCATCATCCACGTCGGGCAACACCGGCGAGATAGAACCCTAGCGCGGCCAGTGGGGGGGTCATGGGAGGCTCACTGGGGCTCAGGCGAGGGTCGGCTATAGGGGTGAATGACGAAGTTGACAATGGCGATCCTCCTCGTACCAGCAGCTCCTCCTGGGGTGGCTCCAATTAACGGCGCCCTTCTCCTCTAGCAGCGGCAAGCTCCGGCAAAATTCTGGCGATGCGCTGCTCGCCTTGCTCCGTGAGTGAGGTGGGGTTCTTCTGAGAGAGAGGGGAGTGAGATGGTGTGAAGAATTTGTGCTGGGGTGGCCTCTATTATAGTACCTAAGGGGACCGACGGGCGCGACCGACGGACCGACGGGCGCGAATTCGTGCTCGTTGTCATAGGGAGCTACTGGCATGGGCAAAGGTAGGGGACGGTGCTGTGTTCCCTGGCGAAGCTCAACGGCAAGGTCATGCGGCGGGGGGGGGGGGGCAGTGCGAAACGGTCGGAACGTCGCTACGCTCTAGGTGGGTCCGATGGTGGTTTTAATGGAGTACATCATCTACGGTCCGCGTGGTGGCGAACGGGCATGTTCGCAGTGTTGCTAGGGTGCTGGCGATCCTGCTTGCATGCGGCGAGGGCGGCGCGCGGTCTGTGGGCGTGTGTCGCGGTTGCCGCTCTGGCGCTCTCTCAGCTCGCTCACAGAGAGGCTTGGCATGCTCGGGATCTGTGGTCCAGGGGCTGGCAGTGCTCGAGGCTTGGACAGGGGATGGCGATGGACGGTGGAGAGTGTCCCAAACAAGGTTGGCGAGGCTAGTGCTTCTCCTAACTCGCTGGCGACATTGGGATGGCAAGTTAGGTTCGGCATGGTCACCATTGATGGCCATGGCATCCTCATAGTGGTGCTAAAGCTTGTTAATTGATCTAGATCATCTACTAAGAGTGTAGTGTGAGCTATAGAGGGAACAAGGTTGGCCAAAATCACTGCTCCTAATAGTGTTTGATGTTTGTTTGTTTGCTGATTACAAGGTGTTCGATGAAATGGCTGAAAGAGATTCAAATTTGAATTTTGGATTCAAACTTGGTGGGTGTGTTGGTTACATACTAGGGAGTCTCTGTTTAGTTGGATTGGTCAAGGTGCACTAGTTTGGTTGGGTTTTGAAAATGTGGGATCTTCACATATGAATCAGATTCAATTTTGAATTGTGATTTGAATCAAGTTGCCAAATGTTTCTGGAAGTTTGAAAGGTGGGCTTTGATTCACTTTTACTTGGTCTTGCAAGGGGTGAAAATAAATGTAAAAGTTTCTTTTGGAAATCTAGGACTAGAAACACTCAAAGTGGTCTAGTGAGCAAGATTGGCAAAAATGACCATTTGCTTATTTGTTTTGTTTTTTATTTTCTCTTGATTTGTTTCTGCTTGGAAATGTTTTAGATGATGTTGTTTTCACCTTTAAACCATTCCTTGCTATTTAGATCAACCACACAAGTCCATTTAGGCATTCACACAATCATCACATACACACATGCATTCATAATGATTTGAATTAACAAAAGTTTTTGTTAACCCTAATTTTGGTGATTGGAATTTGATAATCATTGTTCAACATTTTTGGGATGTTACACGGAGTGAGCAAGGAGGAGCTCAGAAACTGTGGAACAATTAGCTTCAAGATCCGGCCTGTTCGGCGGTTCCCCGACATCGTGGGAAACAAGTCCTGCAAAAACTGGCAAAGGACGTACTTCTACAGACCAGATATCCCTCTGGCCGGCCGAGAAGCATCGTACCCGAACTTTGTTGATGGGGCTGCCGTCGAAGCCCCGACATGGAGATCACAAGCCCTCGTACCCTTTCACGACGAAGCCTCTCACATCGTAAGGCGGATTAACTGGTTCATAGAGACGGGTCTAGCCGGCTTGGACCTAGCCATGTGCTGGTTCGTCAGGCGGATCCAGCCTCTGTAGCACCGCGTGAAGCTTATGTAATAGTACACCAAGGATAGGAAAGATAGTCTCCGTATTTCTGAGAACAACTTCTCCAGTGACTTCGTCAAGCTTTGCCTCAAGGACATAGTCAAGGTGAAGGGTCGGAAGCGTGGCTTCACCATCACCTACGACATGTTCGAGGGCGGCAGGTGCCCAGAGGTACTCAATTATTTTTCGTATATGACATATGCTCCCGTTCTTCCATCTTGCGCATATCTTTGCATCTAACACTTAGGATTCACTTAAATGCTAGGGGATTTGGACGAAGATAGAATGGCTTCCCAAATACATGACCCCAAGATGAAGGAAGTCACTGTTGTGTTTGACGATGACGTCCCATTAGTGTGAAAGAGGGAGGGCTCCACCTCTGACGCTGCCGAAGCAGGCAAGAAAAAGAAGACAGAGGATGGAGCCTCCAAGAGATCCACTGCCTCCCTGGAGGCGGCAAAAAGAAGGTTAACTAGTATCCTGTTGAACAAGGCACCGACTACTGTGTAAGCTTCTTATCATCCAAGATCGTCTTTTGCTCATCTCGTTCCTATACTTATACTTTTGCACATTTTAGGGAAAAGGCTAGTGTGAGTTTGAAGAAGACCTCCAAAACATCGGGGGCTTCTAAAAACATTAAAGATATGTTTGTCCAAGTGTCACCCGCCATCGCTCCTCCTACTCCTACCGTCCAACCTTATGCCGCACCTGCCGGATCTCTGGCAAAGGTAACATCCAAACCTTCCTCCATGGAAGTGGACCCTACTCCTTCTCAGGAGGTCCCAGATGCTACCGTGGAGGTCCACGTTGACGGCGAACAGGTGACGCAAGAGAGAACCTCTCCCAAAGTGGCTGAAGCTCTGGCTAAGGATGCCACTGGCAGCGGTAAGGAGATGGTGGAAGGCGGAACTTCTGCCAAGGCGGAACCGTTGCACCCAAGACGCCAACTGAGCTTCCCAAGATTGTCTATCCGGTGCTCACAACGAGTATCTCAGCTTTGGCTCTTGGTGCTGCACCGACTTCTCCTTCGTGCGGTCCTGAGGAGCTTCTCAAATAGACACAGATTGTCCAAGTTAACACACTTGCTTTTAGCAAGTTGTTTGCTAGGAGCGCCAACAACCTCAAGATCATCGCACTTGTAAGTTTTCTATGCCTTTTGCATTTCATACATAGTATCCCACTGTAGCCCCCGAGGATTTAGAGGGAAAACCATAGGTCTCTGGGTCTGAATGATCTAAGAGTGACTAAGCTAGAAACTTTGCACTGTATCCCCCAAGTATTTAGTTTGAATGAATTATTCTGACTAGATACTTTCATAGTAGCATACGAAGTGTTTGTAAATTTCAATACTGTAGCCCCCAAGCCTCTAGTTGAAACATAATTAGTTCTGACTAGATGCTTTAAAGAAAGTCTAAGCGTAGCTTTGAGTTAAAAACTCGTACTGTAGGCCCCAAGCCTCTAGGCAGATATTTATCCGGCTAGATGCTCCAAGTATACTAAGTAGCCTTGTTATTTTTGTAGAATGAGAATACTCAGAGGGTTGCCGCCAATGAAAAGTTCCACGAGATGCACAAGGACCTTGAAACTGAAAAGGGTAAAACCGCCATCTTGAAGGAACAAATCACCAAGGGCAAGAGTCTGTTTTCTTTTCAGTTCCACGCTCACCTTGTTCTTGTGTCGTGAACTTCCGACTATTCATTTTGCTCTATCATTTCTTTGACTTGCAGAAGCTATTGCCAAGGCCAAGTACATTGTTGAGAAATCCAAGCACATACAAGAGCTAGATAGCGAAAAAAGATCCTGAAGCAGGAGAGGGCTGACTCGCTGAAGATGCACAAAGATGCATTAGCTGCCCTACAAGAATCTACAAACACGGAGATCAATCGCCTTAAGGAGGATATTGCAACCCTCAAGGAGCAGAACAAAGCTGCCGAAGAGCAAAATACTCGGAACCTTGAGGCGTACAAGACTCTTCGAAAAGAATGGGATTCCATGGTGGAAATTCTTGAGCAAGCAGAAAGCAACATCTTTGGTAAGTGCTCTCCGTCTTGTACTTCTGTAAACTAGGTACTTAAACATTTTTGGCCGGAAATGCAGCTCCTATTGATTTGACCAATAATGCTCCTCCGCCAAAGGAATGCATGGTTCTTGCCGGCAACTTCATAAGCACCACCATCACCCAGGCGAAAGAAATCGCCAAGCCCTTGGACATCAACATTAAGGCATTGGACTCTATAATGAAGTACTCGGAGATCCTACGCCGAGCCCCCGAGCATATCGTAAGATGGAAAGCTTCATGTACCCGAGCTGGCGCTAGGATGGTCAAGGACCACTATGACGATTCCGACATCGCCACGGTAAGCTCTGGGTTGCCATACATAGACTAAGACAGCAGAAGATCGATCACGACTCTATCTGGGCTTCTCTTGCCAGCTACGATACCAGGTTCACCCAATTGGTCGATGCGAATACCTTTGTGCCTCTCAAGGAAATTGATGCCGACCAAGCTAGCTCCTCCGAGTCCCTAAAAACTGCTGACTTTGTTGATGGGCAAGATGGATCTCCTGTGTCCGATGATGCTACCTCAAAGTCTCCTGCACCACGAAGACAGTAGAAGACCGAGTGCCGAAAGTCACTACTCTAGAATCCACATAAAAACAACAAAGAATGAGTAGACTAGAAAACCTAAGCTAACGCCCGTAGGCGGAATTTTCACAAGTGCAAATGCAAAACTTGCGCATAAAGGTTTTATTTGATCACAAAATGAACACTAAAGGAGGTAAAAGACTCAAGCATATGAGTGAACCAAAGAGCTTTATTTCATTTATCACATAAAAGATACACAGTAGATAGTAAAATATGCTAAGTGTAGAAAGGATGTAGCAGTGCTATGTTCCATGGCCGATCAAGCTCCGGGTAGTCATCATCCGGGTCATGTAGCTTACGCTTATGATCCTCGTTTGGCCTACTGAGGTGACCCAGCATACCACTGCATGTTGTAGTACACTATAGTCGTTGACATAACACCAATGAAACACCATTCACTTGTTTTACATCCCTTAGAGTGGTACAACAGAAACACAACAGGTCCAAGACATGACTATAGGTTACAACTCGACTCTTTACATAAGATCCAGAGAACACTCTAGGTTAAAGAGAGAGAAATAAACTTCTTACAAAGAAGAATCGGAAATAATCAACTCGTAACTATTATGCTAATAAGATTAGCATATAACTATTTGGCTTGTATTGCTTCTATAGCAATATTCTACAGAAATAGGTTCTATGGCTAGAGATTATATTCCTGTCTAATCAGCAACTTTGTCTTTATTTTAGTTGATGTATATGTTGACTTCCTGGACTTCATTGAAGAACTTGAGCTGTTGATGAATATTCCCTTGAATAGAAGTTGATGAAGACGTCGTCTTTATTGGCTTCAGAATCTAGCAAGGGTTAAGAAGATACATTGAGTACGAGCGTACTCAGCAAGTTCACTAGAAAGGAGTGTCTGATGCACTATATCTACAACCACAAACCATAGGTCATAGGCAATGCAGGTTTTTATAAACATGTCTTCAAAGGTTGCTTTTATTCTAAAAAGCTATGTCCGTCAACCTTCACAGGTTTACCAGAACTTTTGCAGAGTTCCTTTCCTGTCGCGTTTGTAGCTCCTTCCCGAAAGAGGGAGTAACAAGTTACAGTTCTTACACTATGAAGAGGTGCGTTACTTTACCCATGAGATATCTTAAGCTTTGTTGCATGGCCGGGAGTATGTCCCTGTTCAAACTTCCTTGGTTTGAGGCCCAACCTAAGATCTAAGCCAATCACTGTCCATCTCTGCGACCCCGCATACACCGCAATTGTTGTATGCCCAAACTCAAGGTAGACCTTTCCCCGTATAAAACGTCTATACCTTAGTTGGATACACACAACAACCATTAACACTAGAAATCTGTCTTTTGTAAGCCTAGATCCACGGTAGACCTTTCCCCGTATAAAACGGCTATACCCATGATCTGCAACGTACAAACACCCAGAACAGTGTCCAATGCATGCGAAAGGGAGCCAATCCAGCTGACTTCTCTGTCCCATTCCAAATATCATGGTTAACGCGTAATATACTGCGCAAGAATCACTGGCGACATTGGTTGTTAAGTCCTAGATGATATATTCCTGTGCACTGGTCTTCCAACTGCCAGACTTAATAGATTAGTTGATCTCCCTGGATCAGTAACCGATACTTCAAGTTAATTATGAAAATAGTATTTTTGACCTTTTTGAAATGTAGGTGATGACACAACTGTTTGCAAATACTTTACAGAAAATAATCAAAGGACATGAGAAAGTGGGAACTTGCCTTTTGTGATTGCAAGATTATGCACTCACGGTCTCGAGACAATATAAGATCCAATATCTTAAATCAGCATCATTGGTCCAGTAAGGACTAATGTTTAAAGAAGCAAGATTCTATTATGCATAAATAATTCAATGCAATTTTATAAACTCGAATCCCGAGTATAACATTTTTCTAGGGTTTGGATGCTAGAAATGGTTTCTTTGGAATGTGTTGCCCTTATAGATTAAGTTTCACACTTGTGCTTCTTATTAAGGCTTGTGAGTGTGTGTGAAACAACATGTAATTATAATACCACACAACAATAAGATACACAAATATGGAATGCTTACTCAAAGACGGCTTATATGAGATTTGTTTTATTCTTCATATTCTATTTTACAAGTAATGGCATTATAAGGAACTTAAGTGTCAACAATCCTAAATATACAAGTAAAGTATAAAGTAATGTGATTATGATTAATTGTCATCTATTGACTATGATGAAAGTCCTTGAGTTTAGTTGTTAAGAGTTGGGGATATTATTATAAGATTTGTTGTTTGAAGTGGCAAAAAGAATAATATTTGAAGAAAAGGTTTCTTTACTAAGGTTTAAACAATCCTGATAGCTTTTATAATATGATTGATAGAATGTGATTGATTTTGTTTACGCTTGCTTGAATAGTTTAGATTTGATATGCTTTACGTCTTAATTAAAATAGACCAAAGTTAACTATAAAACCTATAATAAAGTCTTTAGCATTATATTTAAAGTCTTGTAGACTAAAGTTAACTTTAAGAACATATATGGATTTAAGATGTAATGCTTCTGATAATTGTACTTTGTTCACCTCATAATGTTTTCCTAAGGATACTTTAAGAGTGGTAACATTTTTATTTTACTAGTAGTTTCTAATCTTATAATTGAATAAAAGGATTTATCTCCTTATAAGGGTGTGGTTATGGTTTGTATCCAAGGAGTAATATTACTTAACTACTTATGAATTCACTATAATGATTTGGTATGCTTATAAATTTGTGATTGAAGTAATGATAAAAGATTTTATTAAGTCAAAATAATAATCTTGAGAATTTTATATTTGCTAACCTCATTTGGAAAATAACATACACTTACTATTGAATGATAATTTAAATAAAACTGTATTTAAAATGTATTGAACTTATTTTGACTTCATATTATCAATATTTATGACGAATATTTATAGTTAAATTTAATATAATTGTAGAAATATTAGTAATTTTTACTTATCCTTTTATGAATTTTCAACTAAGAAATTAGATTTAATTAACTTCAAGTTATTAGAGTATTAAATTTTTATTTACTTCAAAAGTGGAATGTTATATTTTTAAAATGTAGATATTATTTTTGTGATCATTTTGGTATATTATATTTATTTTTGTGATTTATAAATAATGAGATATGATTTTTATAAGATTTATTACTTTATAAATAATTAAGAAATAATAAATATTTAATTAACTGAAATAATAATGCATGATTATAGTTTTAAATTTTAGTTCTTATTTTTCTAAGATTTTTGTTATTTTATTTCTATTTTTAACATTTACCAATATTAAAGTATGAATTATCAAAGTATTATTACTTATAAAACCTTTATTAAATAATAATGATTTAAATAGATAACATAATAAAGTTTGAGAATAATTTTATGTTGTAGATTTCATTTTTCTGAAAATTTTCATATATTAAACATATTTTTCTGAATTATAAAACAAAAGTTATTGAATTTCTAAGGTTTAATCATTTTATTAAATTTCTGGAATTTATTTTTGTTTGAATGTATATTGTTTTATTTATTTTCTAAACAGACACTAACCTTTTATACCGCACGGGACAAAGGCTTGGTCAAACGAGGCTAAGGTGGCATGGTGACACCAGCATGATGTCATGCTGACGTCAGCGTGGCCTCCACCACCAGATCATGGTCCCCAGAGGTGATCTGCGGCGTTTCAGCTAGCGTGGTTTGGTGCATTGGAGGAAGGATGCAACGGGGAGCCTAACTATTGCTGCGCCGCCCAGGAATGGTCACAGGAGCTTCGGCTCCGACAAGCATCTGCGGCGGCGGATAGAGGTGCGCGACGCATGCACTATAGAGGAAGAAAGGAAGGCAACGGAGAGGTACCAGAGCATCGTGATCTCACCAGGATGTCGTTGGTGGCTCGGGAAGGCTCGGGGTAGCCGGAATCAACGGCGAGGGCAGCGGCCGGAGTTGGGGATGGAGATGCCAATTGCAGCGCTTGGGGCTTCTTCGGCTCGTGCTAACTTTGGCAAACGACATAGTCGAGCGAGGCAAAGATTCCAGGCATCATGGAGAGGCTTGGGACGGTCGAAAACATCAGCAACGGACAGCCCTAGCTAGAGCTAGCGGTCGGTCAAAGAGGAAATTGAGGAGGAGAAGATAAGGCTCTCAAGCGCGTCGGTGGTCTTCTTATAGGCAACGGACAGCGGAGCATGGATCTTGGCGTCTGCGGGCATCGTGGTGACAGCGTACGGAGAAGAGACGGCCACCGAGGTGCTTCCAGTAGGCGAGGAAGACGACAACAACAATTTTGCAGGACCCGCGATCCCTGGCAGCGTCCCACCCGTCAGTCAAAGCAGGTTGCACATGGGTGGTAGATAATGCAGAGGAGAGATGGGCTATGGCATGGCTGCTTTTTTTCTTTTTCCCTGAAACCCCTTTCTGTTTTCTGTTTTTGTAATTCATGTTTGTCTTAAATCCTTCTTTGTAGAATTCATTCTTTAGATAAATGCAAGCATATAAAAATGTATTTCAAATTCTGGTATGAGTTTATTATTATGATAGCATACTTTATTTATTATTTTCTAATTTTATAATTATAGGGAGATTCTTGTATTAAATAGAATAAGTAGGAATTAGGGTTTTTATAATTTCTTAAATATCTTAAAAATTATCTATAATATTATTTTCACTTTTATTTGGAGTAATGAAGTTTTAAAATGTTTACTCGTAGCCATAAAGTGTATTTATGTATATTTAATCACATAGTAATGTTTATATATTTTATTATAACTAATATAGGAGTTAGGGTTTGAATTGTAAATGTTTACCCTAGGGTTTAGGGTACTTAATATACTTATATTCTTTTGTTGATGTGAATAAAGATTAATGGCTAAACATATTGTCTTTATGTTTGTGATCTTTAATGATACCACCCTTTAAAATAGAAAGTTATTTTCTGGAATATCTTATGGAAATGAATTCATAAAGATAACTCCTAAGCACATATGATGATGATAGATTGCAGTGACAAAGATATGATTGAGTGATTTGCTATAGAAAAATATTCCTATAAACCACTATAGAAATAAGATGATTGATCCAATAGATGAAATAGATAATAAGTTTGTTTACAGATTTAAGATTGAATGTTTTACCAAAAATTCCTTTCCTCCATAATTCATAATTCTTGGCTTCTACTTAAGAAATTCCTTTCCTAGATATATTAATTCTTTATACCCATCATCATGTGTTAACATGATGAGCTTTACTTCACAAGAATATTCTTGTCAACACTTCCTCCTTCTAAATCCATTTGCAAATCCAATGAGCTTGATACTAAATCTCATATGATCTCCTCAAAAATATAATTCTTACCTCTAGGATATTTCTTATGAATCCAGTTCCACTATAATTATTACTCTCTTACTCCACAATTACTTTGTGATTTCACTTATAAATCTTAGAAGCTTGTCACTGAATATTTTCATAATCTTCTCATATCTTTACTTGGTTATATCAACTACTCTACTACTGATAACCTCTAATCCAACAAGTAGTTACTTCTAACTCCATTCATACTCTTCCTTAATCATCCATCACTAATATTACTCCCGTAGATGTATATATCAAACTACTCTCCTCAAAATCTTACTATCCTTTAAGAGGAATAACACTACTTCAATAACTCCATGCTACTCTAGCTTTAACTTAGTCATACTATCTTATATCTACTTTACTCCAGTATCTTATATTCCAGCTTCACATCATATCCTGGTGACTTGTCATGGATAACCTAGGATAACATATCTATACTCGGGTTTAATCATATTATATCCACCAATGTCAGTTATACATGACATAATCATTCACTCTCGATGACTTGAGCATGATCAATATAATCCTTTGATCATTGATGGCTTAAGTTTCAAGTTGTCTATTCAAGGCTTTATTAATACAACATTACAGTTTTATTATAATTATCTTCAGAATTCATACTTGTAATCTTCTTTGTTACCACATATATCTTTATCTCAGATAACTCTTCTATCCATTTCAGGAGTTAACTCCATCAATTATCACATGGATCCTATTCTCTTCCAACACTCCCATCCTAAAGATGATATCTAAAACTAGCATTACCACTTACCTCTTCTTACTTCTTTATCTAAAAGACTTTAAGTGAATATTTGTGATAAGGACAATAGTTGCTAGGTCAAGAATTGATAGGTTAAGTAATGGTGAATCAATAGTTGATTACTCAACATTGATGAACAACAGATATTAGAATATGGTTCAGTAAAGATGATAAGGATTGATATGGAAAGAAAGATATGTGGTGAATGATCTTGATTTTTAATTTCCTTCCAACTCAACATTGATAAGGAATTAGTGTTAAAGAACTACCATGATGCTCATGGTAAGAATAGATAAAATTAAGATAGGTCAAGATTTAGTTATTAAATTCTTGTTACTTGAGTTATATTCATAGCTTGGTATTCATGGGTTATTGTAATGAATACGATGGAATGATGACCTAAGGATCAGATATAAATCATTAAGTAATGTATTTGGGTTTAATTTTATTACATTTGTTCTACCCTTAGATCAAATCTCCTTTACCCAAAATAAGCTTCTAGCAAAGGTCATATTGAAACTTATCGCAGTAAACTTGATGATCTACTTTAATTCGATCATGTTGATAGAAGCTTCAATCACTTTGACAAGTTTTATTTAAAAGCACGAAAATTATTCGGATTTTCTATGCATGAAAGCAATGCACACATCTGGGTTCATCTTATTTCTAAGCTCTAATGCTGGGATGTCACAGACTCTCCCCGTTAAAATAAACTTCATCCTCGAAGTTCGTACACTCTCACGTTTCAGAATAAGGAATTGACTTGTATTAGTTACGACATTTCTCAACTCCATGGTAATCTCAAATGAGAATAATTGTAGTATCCCATATCTAGATTTTTTTCTTGAATTCTTATCATTCTTAGCAATCTCCAACTTGTTGTCTTCAATACTCCAAAGTTCCTTTTACTATCCTCTTCTAGGGATTTGTCCTTATTATAAACTCCTTAATTTTGGGCCTCTAATTTGGTTCATTTCCCTTATTAGGTATCCTAATCCAACTCCTTTACTTGATCATCGAACTTCCTTACTACATTATGTAAGGTTTAAGAAGCCTCACTAAAACAGGGGTTTAATTGTTATAACACAATAATTGTGGTCAAAAGACTAAATTTTTGGTTTGTCATGGTATGGTTTATACTGGTGGTCCTTCCAAAGATTGGTGTTGAACACATTTAATCTATACTCATCGGAATTTCTTGTTTCTCTACACATCTCCATTTGGATATGATTTATTACTTCTTAAGGATCACTTAAGATTTGTTTCATCTAGAATTAGTCTGTTAGGATTAATCTATTTTATCACGTTCAAACTTTTATATTATCAAGATTTTATAAATCTCTTATTATCACCCTAAGTACTTCTTCAACTTACATTTATTAATTACCTTACAATTTGAGTCCTACTATCTTGAAATAAACTTCCATCTTTCATCCAGACATACTCATGAAAGAACTTCCGTAATGATGGCTTCTTTTAACCTTATAAAATAAGGCTTAATGTTGTCCTAGTTTAGTACACCATCTCCAATCTTTACTGTGGAATTTAGTTAATAGTAATTCCATTTACTGTTTACTCCCCCCCTTAGGGTTTACTAATGGTCTCTAAATTTCTTATATAGTAACCATTGGCTCTATAACTAGGATATTGGTCTCTATCCATCTTATACTTTACCTCTATAAGGTTTCATGAAAGGGCTTACGGTATACCTACTCAATTGTGGATCTCCGAAATGAATCTTCCAACAATATTTGTCATACAAACTGTTTGGACATTCTCTCTTTAGGTAGGTTTGATTTCGTGAAGTGTCTCGAAAGACGGTCGCTTTAATTTTTATATTCCTTTATGTCTTACTTAGCTTAGGCTAAGTTTTATGCTCTTTATGGAACACTTTAGATGATCTGGTTAACTAAGTCAACCAAATACCAGCCGCAGACAATTATCAGCTGCAAACCATCCTAGGGTGGATGTATTACCCTATGGTTTTTCAACATATTACTAACATTCTCTCTGAATTTTCAGAGCTTGAATACCATTTTGTTCCAAAGCTTCTTCTTTGTACTTAGTCATGCTACTTCCATCGTCCTGGTACAACTACTTCATTAACTTCTTACCAATATTACCTACTTTGAATGAACTTAAGTTTATCACTTCTTGTTGCTCCATACATCTTCTACACTAATCTTCCTTCTTATTGTTATTTAGTAATGATCTGAACTTGATCCATCCTTCAAATTGTGTTGATATTCCTTATACTTGGCTTCATTCCTCATGTAGGTCTTCATCTTGATCTTTGGAACTTGTCACTCCCTTACACGAATTCCCCTTTCTATCTAGGTCTATAGCATCAAGTAGTAACTGGATGTTGCAACATGCATTTGCACACCAAGTCAAACTTCATGTACAGATCTAGTCAATCAAGAAGATCCAAGAAAAATCAAGAAATCCAAATGTGGTACATATAATACACAATATTCTAAGCCCAGAATATAATAGTTGAGTATAATATCTCAAAAATTCAGGCTTAGTTGTGTAGTACATGACACCTCCTTATATAGGTTTACCTGGTGATACTTAGCACACAGAGTCAAACTATTCTTTGCCCCATTATTTACCCAAATTGCTCATTTGCAACAGGATAATTTTTTAAGAGAAGTGGTCTCTATTTGGTTTTGACTAACCTTTAGTCTCACTTTTGGAATGACTAATATAACCAACATGTAATTATTTAGTAATCTAACCTCACAAAATCTCTCCAAAGGACTAACCAAAATCTTAAACCAGAAATTATTAAAAATTTATGACACTTATGACTTCTATCATAGTTCTACCATGTTATTTCCCGATTAGGGTTTAGTCTAGTGTTTAGCGAACATCTCCCATATCTTTTAATTTTAACTTCTGCCTCAAGATAATTTACTAATTACTTGTCATATTTACACCTATATCATGGTTTCGGAGCTAATCTTACCATGATCTTGTTATGTTTTACCTATACATCATGATTTAAGATCTAATCTAAACATGATGACTTTGTTTCTTATTACACTATCATTAAGTCTTAACATAAATTCACTTCATCACATAGAATTCTCAAGTGGATCCCACCTGATTACTACTCATTACATCAACATTTATCCTAATGATATTCATCATGTTGTCTTTGATTATCAATTAACAATAAGATTCCACTATGCTACTTGAATTCTACGGTTAGGAAACCATTAGGACTACTTCAATTGATATATTAAACTTGATCCTAATCTACTGTGACCAATTGGCTTCCCTACAGTATCTTGGTGGGTTATGTCTCCTTCGTATCACACTAAATAGCACTTTACTAAGAGAAGATGGACAATTATTTCTAAGAAAGATGATTATACACCTCAGGACAAGGTTATCCTCAAGTGGATACTCATCACAATTCATAAAATTATTTGGTTAAGATAAGATGGCTCCTATAGTCACTATCCAACCTACAGATCTTCCTAAAAGGGTTTTAATCCTAAGGTCAAAGCATATGCTCTAATACCAGCTGCGGTGACCTAGCATAGCACTGCGTGGTGTAGTACACTATAGTCGTTGACATAACACCAATGAAACACCGTTCACTTGTATTACATCCCTCAGAGTGGTACAATAGAAACATAGCAGGTCCAAGACACGACTATAGGTTACAACTCGACTCTTTACATAAGATCCAGAGAACACTCTAGGTTAAAGAGAGAAATAAACTTCTTACGAAGAACCAGAAATAATCAACTCATAACTATTATGCTAATAAGATTAGCATCTAACTATTTGGCTTGTATTGCTGCTATAGCAATATTATATAGAAATAGTTTCTATGGATAGAGATTGTATTCCTATATAATCAGTGATGTATATGTTGACTTCCTGGACTTCATTGAAGAACTTGAGCTGTTTATGAATATTCCCTTGAATAGAAGTTGATGAAGACGTCGTCTTTATTGGCTTCAGAATCTAGCAAGGGTTAAGAAGATACATTGAGTACGAGCGTACTCAGCAAGTTCACTAGAAAGGAGTGTCTGATGCACTATATCTACAGCCACAACCATAGGTTGTAGGCAATGCAGGTTTTCATAAACATTTCTTCAAAGGTTGCTTTTATTCTAAAAAGCTATGTCCGTCAGCCTTCATAGGTTTACCAGAACTTTCGTGGAGTTCCTTTCCTGCCGCGTTCGTAGCTCCTTCCCGGAATAGGGAGTAACAAGTTAAAGTTCTTACACTATGAAGAGGTGCATTACTTTACCCATGAGATACCTTAAGCTTTGTTGCATGTCCGGGAGTATGTCCCCATTCAAACTTCCTTGGTTTGAGGCCCAACCTAAGATCTAAGCCAATCACTGTCCTTCTCCGCGACCCCGCATACACCGCAATTGTTGTATGCCCAAACTCAAGGTAGACCTTTCGCCGTATAAAATGGCTATACCTTAGTTGGATACACACAACAACCATTAACACTAGAAATCTGTCTTTTGTAAGCCTAGATCCACGGTAGACCTTTCCCCGTATAAAACAGCTACACCCACGATCTGCAACTTACAAACGCCCAGAACAGTGTCCAATGCATGCGAAAGGGAGCCAATCCAGCTGACTTCTCCGTCCCATTCCAAATCCCATGTTTAACACGTAATATACGGCGCAAGAATCACTGGCGACATTGGTTGTTAAGTCCTATATGATATATTCCTATGCACTGGTCTTCCAACTGCCAGACTTAATAGATTAGTTGATCACCCTGGATCAGTAACCGATACTTCAAGTTAATTATGAAAATAGTATTTTTGACCTTTTTGAAATGCAGGTGATGACACAACAGTTTGCAAATACTTTATAGAAAATAATCAAAGGACATGAGCAAGTGGGAACTTGCCTTTTGTGATTGCAAGATTATACACTCGCGGTCTTCGAGACAATATAAGATCCAATATCTGAAATCAGCATCATTGGTCCGGTAAGGACTAATCTTTAAAGAATCAAGATGCTATTATGCATAAGTAATGTAATGCAATTTGATAAACTCGAATCCCGGTATAACGTTGTTCTAGGGTTTGGATGCTGGAAATGGTTTCTTTGGAATGTGTTGCCCTTGTAGATTAAGTTTCACACGTGTGCTTCCTATTAAGGCCTGTGAGTGTGTGTGAAACAACATGTAATTATAATACCATACAACAATAAGATACACAAATATGGAATGCTTACTCAAATACTGCTTATATGAGATTTGTTTTATTCTTCATATTCTATTTTACAAGTAATGGCATTATAAGGCACTTATGTGTCAACAATCGTAAATATACAAGTAAAGTATAAAGTAATGTGATTATGATTAATTGTCATCTGTTGACTATGATGAAAGTCCTTGAGTTTACTTGTTAAGAGTTGGGGATATTATTATAAGATTTGTTGTTTGAAGTGGCAAAAAGAATAACATTTGAAGAAAAGATTAATTTACTAAGGTTTAAACAATCCTGATAGATTTTAGAATATGATTGATAGAATGTGATTGATGTTGTTTACACTTGCCTGAATAGTTTGGATTTGATATGCTTTACGTCTTAATTAAAATAGACCGAAGTTAACTATAAAATCTATAATAAAGTCTTTAGCATTATATTTATAGTCTTGTAGACTAAAGTTAACTTTAAGAACATATATGGATTTAAGATGTAATTCTTATGATTATTGTAGTTTGTTCACCTCGTAATTTTTTCCTAAGTATACTTTAAGAGTGGTAACATTTTTATTTGACTAGTGGTTTCCTAATCTTATAATTGAATAAAAGGATTTATCTCCTTATAGGGATGTGGTTATGGTTTGTATCCAAGGAATAATATTACTTAAATACTTATGAATTCACTATAATGTTTTGGTATGCTTATAAATTTGTGATTGAAGTAATGATAAAATATTTTATTAAGTCAAAATAAAAACCTTGAGAATTTAATATTTGCTAACTCCATTTGGAAAATAATATACACTTACTATTGAATGATAATTTAAATAAAATTGTATTTAAAATGTGTTGAACTTATTTTGACTTAATATTATTAATATTTAAGACTAATATTATTTTTATACCTTAAAGGAATAATTGTAGAAATAATAGTAATTTTTACTTTTGCTTTTATGAATTTTCAACTAAGAAATTAGATTTAACTTCAAGTTATTAGAGTATTAAATTTTTATTTACTTCAAAAGTGGAATTTTATATATTTAACATGTAGATATTATTTTTGTGATTATTTTGGTATATTATATTTATTTTTGTGATTTATAAATAATAAGATATGGTTTTTATAAGATTTATTACTTTATAAATACTTAATAAATAATAAATATTTAATTAAGTGAAATAATAATGCATGATTATAGTTTTAAATTTTATTTCTTATTTTTCTAAGATTTTTGTTATTTTATTTCTATTTTTAACATTTACCAATATTAAAATATGAATTATCAAAGTATTATTACTTATAAAACCTTTATTAAATAATAATGATTTAAATAGATAACATAATAAAGTTTGAGAATAATTTTATGTTTTAGACTTTATTTTTCTGAAATTTTTTATATATTAAACATATTTTTCTGAATTATAAAACAAAAGTTATTGAATTTCTAAGGATTAATCATTTTATTAAATTTCTGGAATTCATTTGTGTTTGAATGTATATTGTTTTATTTATTTTCTAAATAGACATTAACCTTTTATACCGCACACACACCTAGCCCTAGTCATTGACTAGTGGGCCGTGGCCACGTTGGTGTGCCACGCAGGACAAAGGCTTGGTCAAACGATGCTGAGGTGGCAGGGTGACACCAGCATGATGTCATGCTGACATCAACGCGGCCTCTACCACCAGATCATGGTCGCCGGCGGCGATCTTCGGTGTTTCATCTAGCATGGTTTGGTGCGTTGGAGGAAGGACACAATGGGGAGCCTAACTATTACTGCGCCGCCCAGGAATGGTCACTGGAGCTTTGGCTCTGACTATCATCTGCGGCGGCGGACAGAGGTGCATGACACAGGCACTATAGAGGAAGAGAGGAAGGCAACGGAGAGGTGCCAGAGCACCGTGAGCTCACCAGGATGCCGTTGGTGGCTCGGAAAGGCTCGGGGTAGCCGGAATCAACGGCGAGGGCAGCGGCCGGAGTTGGGGACGGAGATGCCAATTGCAGCGCTTGGGGATTCTTCGGCTCGCGCTGACTGGGGAAAACGACATAGTCGAGAGAGGCGAAGCTTCCAGGCATCACGGCGAGGCTCGGTACGGCCGGAAACGTCGGCAACGGACAACCCTGGCTGGAGCTAGGGTTCGGTCAAAGAGGAAATTATAGGAGGAGAAGAAGATAAGGCTCTCGGGCGCGTCTGTGCTCTTCTTATAGGCAATGAACAGCGGCGACACGGATCTTAGCATCTGTGGGCATCACGGCGACGGTGGACGGTGAAGAGACGGCCACCGAGGTGCTTCTAGTAGACGAGGAAGACGATGACAACAATTTTAAAATGTTTACTCATAGCCATAAAGTTTATTTATGTATATTTAATCACATAGTAAGGTATATATATTTTATTATAACTAATATAGGAGTTAGGGTTTGAATTGTAAATGTTAACCCTAGGGTTTAGGGTACTTAATATACTTATATTATTTTGTTGATTTGAATAAAGATGAATGGCTAAACATATTGTCTTTATGTTTATGATCTTTAATGATATCACCCTTTAAAATAGAAAGTTATTTTCTGGAATATCTTATGGAAAGGAATTGATAAAGATAACTCCTAGCACATATGATGATGATAGATTGCAGTGACAAAGATATGCTTGAGTGATTTACTATAGGAAAATACTCCTATAAACCACTATAGAAATAAGATGATTGATCCAATAGATGAAATATATAATAAGTTTGATTACAGATTTAAGATTGAATGTTTTACCAAGAATTCCTATCCTCCGTAATTCATAATTCTTGGCTTCTACTTAAGGAATTCCTTTCCTAGATATATTACTTCTTTATACTCATCTCATGTGTTAACATGATGAGCCTTACTTCACAAGAATATTCTTATCAACACTTCCTCCTTCTAAATCCATTTGTAAATCCAATGAGCTTGACACTAAAGCTCATATGATCTCCTCAAAAAGATAATTCTTCCCTCTAGGATATTTCTTATGAATCCAATTCCACTAGAATGATTACTCTCTTACTCCACAATTACTTTGTGATCTCACTTATAAATCTCAGAAGCTTGTCATGAAGCTTTTCATAATCTTCTCATATATTTACTTGGTTATATCAACTACCCTACTGTTGATAACCTCCAATCCAACAAGTAGTTACTTCTAACTCCATTCATACTCTTCCTTAATCATCCATCACTAATATTACTCTAGTAGATGTATATATCAAACTACTCTCCTCAAAACCTTAATATCCTTTAAGAGGAATAACACTACTTCAATAACTCCATGCTACTCTAGCTTTAACTTAGTCATACTATCTTATATCTACTTTACTCCAGTATCTTATATTCCAGCTTCACATCATATCCTGGTGACTTATCATGGCTAACCTAGGATAACATATCTATCCTAGGGTTTAATCATATTATATCCACCAATGTCACTTATACATGACATAATCATTCACTCTCAGTGACTTGAGCATGATCAATATAATCCTTTGATCATTGATGGCTTAAGTTTCCAGTTGTCTATTCAAGGATTTATTAATACAACATTACAGTTGTATTATAATTATCTTCAGAATTCATCCTTGTAATCTTCTTTGTTACCACATATATCTTTATCTCAAATAACTCTTCTATCCATTTCAGGAGTGAATTAACTCCATCAATTATCACATGGATCTTATTCTCTTCCAACACTCCCATCCTAAAGATGATATCTAAAACTAGCATTACCAGTTACCTCTTCTTACTTCTTTATCTAGAGGACTTCAAGTGAATGCTGTGATAAGGAAAAGAGTTGGTAGGTCAAGTATTGATAGGGTAAGAATTAGTGAATCAATAGTTGATTACTCAACATTGATGAGCAACAGTTATTATAATATGGTTCAGTAAAGATGATAAGGATTGATACAGAAACAAAGATATGTGGTGAATGATCTTGACTTGATTTCCTTCCAACTCAACATTGATAAAGAATTAGTGTTAAAGAACTACAATGATGCTCATGGTAAGAATATATTAAATTAAGATAGGTCAAGATTTAGTTATTAAATTCTTGTTACTTGAGTTATATTCATAGCTTGGTATTCATGGGTTATTGTAATGAATACGATGGAATGATCACCTAAGGATCAGATAAAAATCATTAAGTAATGTATTAGGGATTAATTTTATTACATTTGATCTACCCTTAGATCAAATCTCCTTTACCCAAAATATGGTTTTAGCAAAGGTCATATTGAAACTTATCGCAGTAAACTTGATGATCTACTTCAATTCCATCAAGTTGAGAGAAGCTTCAATCACTTTGAAAAGTTTCATTCAAAAGTGCGAAAAAATTCGGATTTTCTATGCATGAATGCAATGCACACATCTGGGTTTAGCTTATTTCTAAGCTCTAATGCTGGGATGTTACACCTATCCTCTAGTTCACGATTATCAACGAGGTAATATGAACCATTGAGTAGAGATTTGCTTATGATGAATGATCCTTCCCATGGCGAGGATAGTTTGTGTGAATTCTTCTGCTTAAGTCAGAGCACCAGGTCCCCCTCCTTAAATGAGCGATGTTAAACGTGGCAACTATGGTAGCTGCATAGCTTTTGCTGGTAGATGGCGGATCTTTGGCATGCCAATATGCGCTCTTCCTCGATAAGGTCTACATCTAGGCGTCTGGATTCTTCAGCGTCATCTTTGTCGTAGGAGGGAACTCTTGGTGAATCGTGGAGGATGTCGAATGGTAGGATTGCTTCTGCTCCATATACCATGAAGTATGGGGTGTAGCCGGTGGATCTATTGGGAGTAGTTCATAAACTCCACAGAACAGATGGTAATTCCTCTGCCCAAGCTCCAGCTGCTCTATGTAGCGGTGCTTCTAGACGTGGCTTTATTCCCTGCAGAATTAATCCATTGTCCGGCTCAACTTTTCCATTGGATTGTGGGTGTGCCACATATGCCAGATCAAGTCGGATGCCTTCTCCCAACAATAAGCTTCCACTTCTCCGAGTGACAAGTTGTTTCTATTATCGGTGATGATGCTATGTGGGAGACCAAATCTCACCACTAGATCTTGGACAAACCTAAGGGCAGTTGACCCGTCAAGCTTTCTAATGGGTTTAGCTTCTATCCATTTTGTGAATTTATCAAGTGCTACCAGCAGATGCGTAAACCCACAAGGTGTCGTCTGTGATGGACCAACCATGTCAAGCCCCTAGACCGCAATGGCCAAGTTATTGGTATAGTTCGCAATTCTTGAGCTGGTACATGTGGTTGTTGGGCATAATACTGGCATCACATGCATGTCTCTACCATCTTGTCGGTGTCCGCCTTTGCAGTCAGCCAGTAGAATCCTTGCCAGAAGGCTTTGGAGACAAACGATCGAGGAGCGGTGTGATTCCCGCAATCTCCGAGATGGATCTCATGGAGGATTTCAATACCTTCTTGCTGGGAGACACACTTCAGGTATACACCAGTGGTACTTATTTTGTAGAGATGCCCATTGATTATGGTATAGCCCTTTTCTCGATGTACTATTTGTCAACTTTCAACCTCGTTGATGGACAAAGTTCCGTGTACGAGGTATTCCATGAACGTTTTTGTCCAAGCCCGAGGGACTATTGTTACTGCATGAACAAATGATTCAACTCTATCCAGGTTCTCGGGGTCTGCTCCCTTCACGGATGGGGTCCATAGATGCTCCAGAAAAACGCAAGGTCGAATTGGTTTGCGCCCTGATCCAAGCTTCGACAGCAGAACAGCCGCCTCATTTTCCTCCCTCTTGACATACTTGACTTCGTAGCCTTCGACGCACTTGTCTATCTCGTCCACTTCGTCTCTATAACATCCCAAAAATATAAAACAAGGATCATCAAACTCAAATCACTAAAATTAAGGTTAACAAAAACTTTGATTAATTAAAATCATATGAATGCATGTGTGAATGAAATGATTTGATATATGCATGAATGAACTTGTGTGATAAACCTAAATAGCAATAAATGGTTTAAAGAGGAAAATAACATCATATAAAACATTTCCATGCAGAAACAAATCAAGAGAAAATAAAAAACAAATAAAATAAAGCAAATGGTCATTTTTGCCAATCTTGCTCACTAGGTTACTTTGAGTGTTTCTAGTCCAAGATTTCAAACAGAAACTTTTCCAAATCTTTGCACCCCTTGCTAGACCAAGTAAAAGTGAATCAAAGCCAACCTTTCAAACTTACAAAAACATTTGGCAACCTCATTCAAATCACAAATAAAAATTGAATCTTTATCATATGTGAAGATCACCCATTTTCAAAACCCAACCAAACCAATGCCCCTTGACTAATCCAACTAACCAGACACTCCCTAGTATGTGCCTAGCAAACCCACCAAGTTAGAATCCAAAATTCAAATTCAAAGTTCTTGCAGCCATTTCATCAAACACCTTGTAGATACAAATCAAACCAACATCAAACACTATAGTATGCAGTAAAATTGGCCTAACTTGTTCCCTATCTAGCTCACACTACACCCTCAGTAGATCATCTAACTTGTTTAACCCCTCTAGCTCACTGTAAACCAGACCATTCCATCAATGGCAAGCATGCCGAGCCTCACCTTGCCACCCCATTGTCGACAGCAAGCTAGGAGCAGCACCAAGCCTAGCCAGCATGTCTAGCAGGCACTCAACCGTCCTGCCAGCCCGAAACCTTTGCCAGCCGGACCACACGTCACGACCATGCGAAACTTCTCTGCGTGCGAGCCGAGAGCGCGCCAGTGCGCCACCCTCGACCAGCACCCACAGACCGCGTGCTGCCCTCGTCGCGTGCGTGCGTGATCACCACCGTCCCAGCAACCCCGCAGACATGCCCGTTCACCGCCACGCAGACCACGCGCGCTGTGCGCCATTAAAATCGCCGTCGGACCCGCCCAGAGCATCGAAGCATTCCGACCGGTCAGCGCTGCCCCACGCCTCGCCACCACGCCATTGAGCTTCGCCAGGGAGCATAGCACCGCCCCCTACCGTCACCCATGCCAGTAGCCCTCTGTGCCGTCGACCACGATGAGCTAAGCCCACGCCCGTCGGTCCCCTTCAGCCACTATAAATAGACGCCTCCACCACTCGTTTTCTTCACACCAGTTCACTCCCCTTCACCTCATAACCACCCCGCCTCACTCCCAGCGAAAGGCGAGCAGCGCATCACCGGAATTTGGCCAGAGCCCGCTGCTGCTGGAGGAGAAGGGAATCGTCGATTGGAGCCGCCCCAGGAGAAGCTGCCGGTACTAGGAGAACCGCCGCGTTGACTTCGTCATTCTCCCCCGTCGCCAACCCTCGCCTGAGCCCCAGTGAGCCTCCCACGACCCCCACCTGCCGCGCTAGGGTTCTTTCTCGCCGGTGCTGCCCGACGTGGACGATGAACCAGAGCCATTCGATTAGAACCAGATCCCACAGTCGATGTTGCCCCGTACCGCTTCGCCCCTCCCTGTCTCACTGACGTGTGGGGACAACCACTTAACCAGCCAGACGCTGTGTCATAGTGGGCAGCCCGATAAAACATCCCGCGCGACCCAACAATTCAAATTTAGTTTTATTCATTTAATTTCAAACCTAGTTCTATACCTAGATTCAAAAATCTACCCATCTCAATTAATTCAACAAAAATGCATGAAACTAATTTTGTTAGAAAGATACTGAAATTCTTAATCCAAGCCCGTTGGATTCAAACCATTTGGAGTTATAGATCAACCATGGTAAAAATAACAAGGCAGAAGATTTTCTGCATTCAAACATTTTTCAAAATTCAACCATAAGAGTTTTTGAGTTATTCCAACTCTCAAAAATCACATTTGATCATACCTTTCAGAATATATAAAAACATATGGGTTTACTTATAGAGATAATGTTCAAGTAATAAAAGAATGCCACATGGGCATTTCTAGTCACTTTATTTAATTTAAATAAAAGGTTAAACCTTATTAAATTGTGACACCACTTTAAATCACATTCCCAGGTACTGAAATATGTGGTGATGACATGTGTCAACATGATCCCATGTTTGACTTGGAGAATATTAAATCTTAAGTAGTTTTTCAATGAGTAGAAATTACTTTTCAAAAAATAAAATAAATAAGACAAGTGCTTTAATCCTTGTAATGTTAGTGATGATGCTAGATAACCTAGTGTGCACCTTTGTGTGATGTTTAAAAATATTTAAGTATTGCTTGGTGATTGTGTACCTCGTATTTATTTATGGACGCTAGTACTGACCAAGGATACGAGGAGGAAGGAGGATACTACGAGGAAGAAGCCGAGGAGAACTTCAACCACTGCTCTGCACAAGGCAAGCTAATACTTAAAACCTTGCAAGCTAACCCTTGCAACTTATGCAAGATAATACTTTATTGTTACTATGCCAACTATATGTCTTAAGCATATGTGATTACACCCACTTGATAACCCAAATCCTAGTTTTTCTTGCAATCTTAATACTTTATTTTCTTTATCAAACCTTTCTCTTAGAGTTTACACAGTGACTTGTAGATTCTAGAAAGATAACTAAAGGTAGCATAAAGAGCATAAAATTTGTCCTAAGTTAGATAATATTGATGTCATCCTCAGGCATGAGATTGAACTTAGCAAATCCCCACTTGTTTACCACCCCTCATTAGTATTTACCACCACTTGTAGATGCTAGTGCTAAGTATAAAACTTGATCAACTTTAGATGGGAATACTTGGTGAAAATGGTTATGAAAACCTTAGAATGATGAGTCATTCTTCTAAAATGTTTTGACATGTGTTCTTGAAAACCAGATGATTTTGATGATGAAAATGTTGAGGCATGAGCCTTAGCCCTTTATAAAACTAATGGTTGTCTGGATGCGATACCACTCCAATTTTTACCAAACAACCACAATACCCGAAATTTGGGTAGGGCTTGACTGGAAATTTATATACCTTAGTATGGGTTGCCTCGCGGCCAAGGTCTGAGCTGAGGCTACCTTGTGAAGATTGTCCACCCGTGCAGTACCCAAGATGATAGTTGGTCATGGTTGGGAGGCCAAACTCATAGCAGAGGTGCCTATACTAGGGCGTGTAATTGAAAGGTTAGGATTGAATATCCACATACTGAGTATGGTGAATTCAGGATTTGTTCCTGACGGATGTATCGAATGTTGTGCTGAAAGTGTACAATCTCTACAAAGTATCAAACTATTCGAATAGCCGCGTCCGCGGTTATGGACAGTTGGAGTGGCCATACTGTTCCCCCGTCAGATGTTTTCAAAATGACTTGTGAAATGAATTGTGACTTTGACTTGACCACAACAGAGTTGTGATATGAAATTCAAATTCCCACTTAGGTGTTATAAAACTTTCAACTAGTTTTCTTTGCTTCTGAACTTAGTAGTGGTAAATCTGGCTTTTTGCAAAACAACCTTAGAGCTTAGTATCCTACTACAAACCCCCCCTTAACTTGTTAGTGTTAGTTTGCGAGTACTTAAAGAGTACTCATGGCTTTGTCCCTGGCTATTCCCGTGGCCAGACTGTGAAGAGGAGTACCAGGATGACGGGCCGCAGGAAGGTTACGACAACTAGGATCATCTCCCATCGTCAGCATTGCCTGTGACCCCGAAGATGGAGCTTCGCCTCCGCTATCGTTACTATTATGTTATTCCGCTGCTTGAGTTATATTAAGAACTGGATCATGAGATCCTTATTTGTGTAAGACCTTATGTATGTTTTGTAATGGATGATGTACTATGATATTCAAATCTGTTATGTCTCACAAAAATGGTAATCCTGGGATTGCGATGTATGGCATAACAGGCATCTGGGATTAAAAATCCGGGTGTTGACAATCTCGATATGCCGCCATCATAGGGTTCCACGCGTTCCAGGTGCCAGCCACCTGCTGGGCAACCAAGTCAGAATCTCCATAGCAAACTATGCGCTTGATGCCAATATCCTTGGCTACATGAAGTCCGTGAATGAGTTCTTCATATTCTGCCATGTTATTTGTAGCATCAAAGTGGATCTGCAAAACGTAGTGCAGTTTTCCCCCGTTGGTGACTGCAGTAGCACACCAGCCCCCGAGCCATTGAGTAGATTTGATCCGTCAAAGTCCATCACCCAATATTCTGGCTCTGGTACAGGGGTAGCATCTGGCATCTCCGTCCAATCTGCAATAAAATCTGCCAAGACTTGTGATTTGATAGCGTCGCATCTCTTGTAGGTGATCTCAAAGGCGACAAGATCAATGCCCCAGTTCGCGACTCGTCCCATAGCGTCGCTGCTATTGATGATGTCGGACAGTGGAGCCTTGCTCAATACTGTGATAGGGTTCTCTTGGAAGTAGTGCCTTAGCTTACGAGAAGCAAGGAACACTCCATAAGCTAGCTTTTGGTAGTGCGGGTCCCGCTGCTTGGACTCCGTCAAGACCTCGCTTACATAGTAAACCGGTCGTTGCACTCTGTACTCATGTGTTTGCTCTTTCCGCTCTACCACGACGACGATGCCGATAACCTGGTTTGTGGCTGCAATGTAAATTAACATAGGCTCCATTGGCTCGGGTGCTGCGAGTATAGGTGCCGAAGAAAGTATCATTTTTATCTCCTTAAGCGCAACATCTGATTCGTCCGTCCATACGAATTTGTCTGCCTTCTTCAGTAACTTCTATACTGGCAGGGCCTTCTCTCCAAGTCGGCTGAAGAACCGGCTGACCGCTGCAATGCAGCCTGTGAGGCGTTGAATTTCCTTCAGGCATGTCGGACGATTGATGTTTAGGATGGCCTTGATCTTCTTCGGGCTGACCTCGATTCCGTGCTGCGAAACAATGAAGCCCAAAATTTTTCCGGCTGGAACCCCGAAGACGCACTTATTTGGGTTAAGCATCATGTTGTATTTCCGGAGATTTTCAAAGGATTCCTTCAAGTCGGAGATTAAGTCATTTGATTTTTTAGACATCACCGCGATATCGTCCACGTAGGCATGAACGTTCCGACCAATTTGGTCGTGTAGGCAATGCTGCATAGTCCGCTGGTACGTAGCACCTCTGTTTTTCAGCCCAAAGGGCATCGTGACATAGCAAAACGTGTCGTAAGGTGTGGTGAATGAAGTGGAAAATTGGTCCGACTTCATATTTATCTGGTGGTATCCTGAGTATGCATCTATAAAACACAGAAGTTCCGAGCCAGCCATCGAGTCAATGACTTGTTCAATGCAAGGCAAAGCAAATGGATCCTTCGGACACGCTTTGTTCAAGCTGATGTAATCAACGCACATTCTTAATTCTTTGGTTCCCTTTACGGGGACAAGTACAAGATTGGCCACCCATCGGGTGTGAAGGACTTCTCGGATGAAACTAGCCTTAAGTAACCTAGCTATCTCTTTGCCTAAGGCGCGTCTCTTCTTGTCTCCGAAGCATCGTAGAGGTTATTTCACCGGTTTGCATTTTGGATCAATATTCAAGCTGTGCTCGGCAAGTTCCCTAGGTACACCCTTCATGTCGGCAGGTTGCCAGACAAAGATGTCCCTATTCTCACGGAGGAACTCGATGAGCGCGCTTTCCTATTCCGGATCCAGATCCATCCCAATGGTGGTGACCTTGGAGGCATTGCCGACCACAAGTTCCACCGACTTGGTCTCAATGGTGGCCTTGAAGGCGGGATCGGAGTTAGAAATATGCTTCTTCGATGCCGGCATCTCCGAGGCGTCGACCTTGCTCTGGATCTCCTTGAATTCTTCGCTATAGAGGACAGCTTCTGCAAAGGCTGCTTCTCCAATCTTGCAGTCCCTTGCCTTTGAAAAGCCTCCGGATACGGTGATAACACCGTTTGGTCTGGGTATCTTGAGCTTGTTGTAGACGAAGCATGGCTTGGCCATGAAGGAGTGGAAGACGTCACATTCAAATATGACATGGTACACGCTCTTGAATGGGACCACTTCATAGGTCATTCGTTCTTGGCGGTAATTGTTAACCTCGCCAAAAGCAACCGGAAGCGTGATGCACCCAAGGGACTCAGCCTCCCGACCAAGAACTATGACATAGAAAACGGTGCTGGTCCGCCTTAGGTTGGTCTCCGTCAAGTTCATCTTGTGTATTGTATCTAGGTACAAGATATTGATGCTGCTTCCACTGTCCACCATGCATTTGGTGACCTCGTTGTCGTCAATCAAAGGGTTGATGACCATGGCATATTGGTTCTCCCTTGGAACGAGGTCTGGGTGATCCTTCCTGTCCGAAGTGATTGGAACTTCCGACCAGCGCAGGTATTGGGGAACTGGGGTAGGATGGCCATCAGTATCCTCAATGAGGTTTTCTTAGCCCGGCCAGTTGGGGTGCCAAGGAAAGTGTGGTATACGGGGGCCTTCTACTCGAAGGGGTTCTTGCCTTTGCCATCGCTTTAGTCGACGTGCTTGGGATCAACATCCTCATCCATGTCACTTCATTCCATGGACTCCTCCTCCTTCTTCTTCCCTTTTCCCTTACCTCGCGGTCGGTTCTTCCGGCTTCGTTTGTAGCAGGACTCCGGGTCTTCTTTGAGATCGTTAACGAACTTGCAATGGATGTTGGTGTGGGTGGATCCGCCATTGGCGTCGAGGTGTACAAGGCACGGCATATCACGGTATTCCTCGTACGTTTGGGGAATGCAGGGCGTGGCCGGGGTAGTTTCACTACCGCGCTGCTACCCACGACAAGCCCCCCGTCCTCGGCCATGCTATTCGCCATCACCTCTTCCTGCAACCGTCATTGCGACCATGTCATGTAGGGTTTGCAGCATAGAAAAAATATTCATACGATGGGAACAACTATGTACCAAGATCTATCTACTAGATACAAGCAACGGGTGGATATACATCCATTGAGAACATACCCTTGTAGGCTGACAAAGTTTAACGAGGTTGTACTCGTGGATGATGTAGACGAACGCTTTCCGATCTCAAGATCGAGAGAAGTCCAGCGCCACAAATAAGCAGCGCATTCGTGCTCGCACACACGTCCAAGCCACTGAGCAACCTCTGCCTCCTCGCTCCAGCGATGCAGTGGAAGCAACAACTCTTTCTCAACAAAAATCCACCGGTAACATGTATCTCGCTAGTGCGAGACCATGGGGGATAAACTAGAAGGAGAGGGGGATTTATATAGGAGGGAGGGGCACTCCAAGGGGGTGGCCGGCACATGGGGGCTGCCCCCTCCCCTCCTTCCATTCATGTGGGTGGAGCTCCCACTCACATTTAGCCCCTTCATTTCTCCACTCAAAATCCCACTAAAAAATCCCATTAAATTTCCACCAAATTTAATGCAATCTCTCTTTAAATAAAACTCCTTTTATTTATTTATTTGGAATTTTGTAAATTACATCAATTAACAAACATTCACATAAAACCCCTTGCTAGTATTCTATTTCATATGCAGAAACACTTTTAGCAATTTCACCCGAAACAATTCCGGTGTCTAGTGAAATAAATTCATGCGCTTTGTTAATCTTTTCGTCTAGAAACTATTTGTTCCAAATGGTGTTGGTGTCTCTTAAGTGTGCACCCTACGGTTTGAGAATAATGTGGACATGATCGAGACCCCTCTTAGATCAATAATCAGAAGCGGGACCTGGAGATCCATACTGATGCCCACACATTCAACGATGACTTCTTGTGATCGTGGGAACCTTTTACGCTATAATCTTAATCCCTTTGTCTCGAGATATATTACATGTCTGAGATTTGATCATCGGTATCTTCATACCTAGTTTGATTTCGTTACCGACATGTACTCTTTTCTCGTTCCCATGATATAACATTCTAGTGATCAAATCACTTGCTTGCAAGCTAACCAATGTGATATCACCGAGAGGGCCCAGAGTATATCTATCCATCATAGGGATGGAAAAATTCCACTCTTGATCCATGGGCCTCAACATAACACCTTCGTAGCACTAAACCCATCTTTATAGTCACCCTGTTACGGTGTGATGTTTGATGGTATCAAGATACTCTTCTAGTGTTAGTGATTGACATGATCTCATGGACTAAGTATTAGGATTACTTCGTATGGTGTTATAGCAATATAAACAAAATGACTTTGATTGTAATGCTATACTTCGGATGAATGCTCATCACATCATTCCAATAATGTTGTGACCTTGTTATTAACAACATCCAATGTACATGATCGGGAAACCTTGATTATCTTGTTAATCAACAAGCTAGTTAATAAGAGAGGCATAACTAGGAACTTTCCATTTGTTTATTGAACACACATGTATTAATGTTTCCGTATTAATAAAATTATAGCATGCAAAATAAACATCTATCATATACTTGGAATATAGATAATAACAACTTGATCATTGCCTCTCAGGGCATATTCCCCTTCAGTCTCCCACTTGCACTAGAGAAAATAATCTAGTTACATAGTGATAAATCTAACACCCATGGAGCTTTGGTGTTGATCATGTTTTGCTCTAGGGAGAGTTTATTCAACAGATCTGCTACATTGAGATCCATGTGTACTTTACAAATCTTTATATCTCCATCCTTGACATGCTCGCGGATGGAGTGAAACCGGCGCTTAATATGTTTGGAATTCTTTTGAGACCTTGGTTCTTTGGCATTGGATATGGCTCCATTGTTGTCACAATATATCACCATTGGGTCCAACGCGCTAGCAACCACACCTAGTTCAGTTATGAAATCCTTCATCCAAACTACTGCCTAAGCCGCTTCCTAAGCAGCAACATATTCGACCTCCGTTGTTGATCCCGCCACCACAGGTTGTTTAGAACTCCTCCAACTAACCACTCCACCATTCATGAGAAATATGTATCTGGATTGAGAATTAGAGTCATCCAGATCGGTGTCGAATCTAGCGTCGACATAACACTTAATGACGAGCTCATCTTCACCTCCGTAAACGAGAAACATTTCCTTAGTTCTTCTTAAGTACTTAAGGAAATTCTTGACTGCTATCAAGTGTTCCAATCCTGGATCATATTGGTATCTACCAGTCAAACTAATAGAATGTGCCACATCTGGTCTTGTACATAGCATGGCGTACATTATAGATCCTATGGCTGAAGCATAGGGGACCTTGTCCATTATATCTCTTTCTTCCACCATAGCCGGACTTTGAGTCTTACTCAGTTTCTTGCCTTGCAACATAGGTAAGAAACCTTTCTTACTTTCGTCCATTTTAAACTTCTTTAAAATCTTATCAAGGTATGTACTCTGCGATAGCCCTATTAGGCGCCTTGATATATCTCTATAGATCTTTATGCCTAATATGTATGACGCTTCACCTAGGTCCTTCATTGAAAATTTGTTGTTTAGATAACTTTTAACACGGTTTAAAAGATCTACATCATTTCCGATCAGTAATATGTCATGCACATATAATATCAGAAATACCACAATGCTCGCACTCACTTTCTTGTAAATACAAGCCTCTCCATAAGTTTGGATTAATCCAAACTCTTTGATCACCTCATCAAAGCGGAGATTCCAACTCCGGGATGCTTTCTTCGGTCCATAGATGGATCGTTGAAGCTTGCATACCTTGTCAGCATCCTTAGGATCAACAAAACCCTTTGGTTGTATCATATACAACTCTTCGTCAATGTTTCCATTGAGGAACGCAGTTTTGACATCCATCTGCCATATCTCATAGTCGAAATATGCAGCAATTGCTAACATAATCCTAACTGAGTTTAGCATTGCTACGGGAGAGAATGCCTCATCGTAGTCAACTCCTTGAATTTATAGACACCCCTTTGCGACAAGTTGAGCTTTATAGACAGTTACGTTACCATCAACATTAGTTTTTCTTTTGAAAATCCATTTATTCTCCACGGCCTTTCGGTCCTGTGGTAAGTCCACCAAGGTCCAAACCAGGTTTTCGTACATGGATTCCATCTCGGATTTCATGGATTCTAGCCATTTGTTGGAATCTGGGCTCATCATCGCTTCTTCATATGTTGCAAGGTCATCTATTTCATCGACCATGAAATTCATAACAGGATTTCTGTATAGTTCTAGAGATGCACGCGTCCTGCTTGACCTACGAGGTTTGGAAGTATTCTCTTTCGGAGTTTCATGATCTTTATCATTAGTTCCCTCTTCATTTCGTGAAGTCAACTCCGGAACAACTTCTGGCGCTATGCTACTCATCATACTATGAAGAGAAGGTTCAACAACCTCTTCGAGTTATACCTTCTGACTACACACCTTTTGCGAGAAACTCTTTCTCTAGAAAGGATCCATTCTTGGCAACGAAAACCTTGCCCTCGGATCTGTGATAGAAGGAATACCCAATAGTTTCCTTAGGGTATCCTATGAAGACGCATTTTCCCGCTTTGGGTTTGAGTTTATTAGGCTGAAGTTTCATCACATAAATGTCACATCCCCAAACTTTAAGAAATGATAGCTTAGGTTTGTTTCCAAACTACAATTCATACGGTTTCTTTTCAATGGATTTAGAAGGTTCCCGACTTAAAGTGAATACAGAAGTTTCTAGTGCATAACCCCAAAATGATAGTGGCAGGTCAATCAGAGACATCATAGATTGAACCATATCTAGTAAAGTACGATTACAACGTTCCAACACACCATTTCTATGTGGTGTTCCGGCAGGTGTGAGTTGTGAAACTATTCCACACTATTTCATATGTGTGCTTGTCAACACCCGGATTTTTAATCCTAGATGCCTGATATGCCATACATCACAATCCCAGGATTACCATTTTTGCGAGACATAACATATTGGTACCATAGTTCATCATCCATTACAAACCATAATAAAGGTCTTACAAATAAAGGATCTCATGATCGAGTCTTAATACAAGCAACACAGCGGAATAATAATAATAACAGTAGCATGGTTGGAGCTCCATCTTCAGGGTCATGGAAATGCTAACGATGGGAGATGATCCTAGTTGTCATAGACTTACTGCGGTCCATCATCCTAGTAGTGCTCCTCATAGTCTGGCCATTGGAATAGCTAGGACAAAGCCATGAGTACTCTTTAAGTACTCGCAAACTATCACTAATAAGTAAAGTAGTTCGAGTAGGAATCCTAAGCTCTAGGTTTATTTGCAAAAAGGCAGGTTTATCTCTAACTGAGTTTAGAAGTAAAGAAAACTAATTTAATGTTCTATAACAACTAAGTGGCAACTTAGTTTTCATGTTCACAACCTTGTTGTGGTCAAGTCAAAGTCACAGTTCATTTCATAAGTCATTTTGAAAACATCTGACGATGGAATAGTATGGCCACTCCAACTGTCCATAATCGCGGACGCGGCTATTCGAATAGTTTGACACTCTACAAAGATTGTACACTTTCACCACAACATTCGATACATCCGTCAGGAACAATCCTGAATCATCATACTTGGTATGCGGATAATCAATCCTAACCTTTCAATTACACACCCTAGTATAGGCACCTCCCCTATGAGTTTGGCCTCCCAACCATGACCATCTGTCATCTTGGGAACTTTAGAGGTGGACAATCATCACCAGTTAGCCTCAGCTCAAACCTCTTCCGCAAGGGAACCCATACTAAGACATATAAACTTCCAGTTAAGCCCTACCCAAATTCGGGTATTGTGGTTTTACGGTAAGATTGGAATGGTATCGCATCCGAACCCAACCATCAACTTTTATAAAAAGGCCTAAGGCTCATGCCTCAACATTTTCATCATCAAATCATCTGGTGTTTATAACACATGTCAAAACATTTCATTAGAATGACTCATCATTCCAAGGTTTTCATAATCATTTTCATCAAGTATTCCCATCTAAAGTGATCAACTTTTATGCTTAGAACTAGCCACTAAAATTGAGGGTAATCACTAATGAGGGGTGCTAATCAAGTGTGACTATCCAAATCTAGTCTCATACCTCAGTATGACATCTAGTTCTAACTACTTAGCCCAAGTTTTATGCTCTTTATGCAATCTATACTATATTTTCAAAACTCACAAAGCACTAACTAAAAGTAATAAATAATTTTGATAAAGAAATAAAAGACTAAAGCTTGCTAGTAAACTGGGTTTTGGTAGAATCAAGGTTGCATATCCAAAGCATGCCTAATGCATCTTGCATATGTTATATGTAGAGTTCTAGCTTGCAAGTGTTAGCTTGCATAGTTAAGAAACTTGAAAGTGTTATCTTGCATAGGTAATATGCAAGTGGTAGCTTGCCTTGAGTAGTGCAGTGGTTGAAGTTTTCTTCTTCGTAGTAGTAGTACTCCTCCTCGTATCCTTGGTCGGTACTAGCATCTATAAATAAATACGAGGTACACAATCACCACACAATACATAACTAATTCTATTTAGCACACAAGGGTTCACACTAGATGATCTAGCATCATCACAATCATCATACGAAATAAAGATCTAGTCCTATTTATTTTATTTTGGAAAAGTAATTTCTACTCGTTGAAAACTACTTAAGATTTAATATTCTCAAATTAAAATATGGGATCATGTTGACACATGTCATCACCACATATTCTAATACATGGGAATGTGATTTAAAGTGGTGGTCATATTTTATAAAGTTTAAAATTACTATTTTTAATAATTAAAGTGACTAGAAATGCCTATGGGGCATTCTTTTAATACTAGTCCAAGATCACTGCATGTAAACCTAAATATTATTACGTATTCAGAAATATCTTATCAAATGTGATTTTTGAGAGTTGGAATCGACTCAAAAGAATTTATGGTTGATTTTTGAAAAATGTTTGAATGTTGAAAAGTCTCTATCTTGTTATTTTTACTATAGGTAATCTATAATTTCAAATGGTTTGAACCCAACGGTCTTGGATAAATAATTTGAATACCTTTCTAAAAAAATTGGTTTCATGCAATTTGGTTTAGTAAATCTCCTTCAATTGATTTTCAAAGTCACTGACTGAACTAGGTTTGAACTAAATTGGAAAATCTATATTTGAATTATTGGGCTACACACAGGAATGTTACTGGGCCGTCCCATCTGCACAATGCGTGCACAACGGGCTGCTGACAGGATGGGTCCAGGCGTCAGTGGCTCAGTCTAAACGAAGGGGTATGTTTCAATTTGGTTCATACGATTAGACTACGATCTACGGCTCATGTTTGTTGTCTCCGTCTAATAGCTCCGACGAGACCGAACCCTAACGCGATGGTGGGGGTATGTGGTGGCTCACCTGGGCTCCAGCTAGGGTCAGCTATGGGGGAAAATGACGTTGTCGACGACGACGGTTTGAACGGTGGTCACAGCGGCTCCTGGGATGGCTCCAATCAACGACTCTGCTCCTCCTCTACAGCTGCGGACTCCGGTGAAATTCCAGCGGGCTAGGGCTCTCCTTGCCCCAGGGAAGGGTCAGGGGTGGTTCTGAGAGAGAGGGGAGTGAGGTGGTGTGAATAATTGAGATGGGGTGGCCTCTATTTATACACCGGCAAGAGGGGCAGTGCGGCATGGTCAGGCTCCTCCGGCAACGTCAGTACAGCGAGCTACGGGCATGGCAAAGGGCATAGGCCGGTGCGGTGTCTCCTGGTGATTGTCACTGGCTTAATGGCACGACACGGGGCAGTCGAGAATGGGTTAACGCTCTGCGCGGCACCGACGGCATTTTAGACAACGTACAGGGGCTACTGGTCGCGTGGCGGGGAATGGGCATGTCTGGGGTGTAGCTAGGGTCATGGTGATCGTAGTTATGCACGACGAGGCATGGCGTGTGCGCGCGTGTCGGCTGCAGTGCTCTGGCGCGCTCTCGGCATGGCAGAGAGAAAATGGGCGCGGCTGTTCTCAGTGGTCCAGGGCTTGGCTGCGCTCGAGGGTTGGACAGGGGGTGGCGATGGACGGTGGCCTGCCTCCTAGACATCATGTATGGGCACGGCGCTGCCTCCTGCGTGTTGTCCACGGTCGGCCGGCAATGGTGGCTTCGGGTGGCATGGCACTGGTGCAAGGGTAGGGTTAGTAGCTTGTACAATGCAGTGTTGGGTGCTGGGGGTGACAAGGGGAGTAAGTTGGGGACAAAGGTTTGCTCAAACACTGCTCAAAACAGTATAAGTTAGGCAAGTTTGATCTGTGCTCACCATGTGTTTGATGAAATGGCCGCATGAAATTTAGTTTTGAATTTTTGGATGAATTTTGGTGAGTGCTCTGGTCACAATCTTGGTAGTGTCTGGTTGCTAGGGTTTGCCATGGGGAATTGGTTTGGGTTGGTTTTTTGAGAAATGGTGATCTTAGTACCAACACTTGATTCAATTTTGAATTGTCATTTAAATAGATTTGGAAAATGTTTCTGTTGGTTTGCAAACTGGGCTTGGGTTCACTTTTACTTGGTCTAGAAAGGTGTGAAAAAAATGCATTTGTTCTTGTTAGAAATCTTGGACTAGAAACACTCAAAGTGGTCTAGTGGCTAACTTTGGTCAAAATGACCATTTGCTTATATTGCTTATTGTTGAATTTCTCTTTATTTGATTCTGCTTGGAAATGATCTAGATGATATTGTTTTCATCTTTAAACCAATCCTTATCATTCATAGCAATCAAATATGGCAATCTCAATCATTCATGCATTCATCACATACACACATGCATTCATATTGATTTTAATAACAAAAGTTTTTGTTAACCCTAAACTTGGGTGATTGGAACTTGATAATATTGATTAATATTTTTGGGATGTTACAGTGCTAAACTTGTAACTTAGATACTCACCTCCAGGATCACACCGTAGAAATTTGATCTTTCTATTATGATGATTTTCCACTTCATTCTGAGATTCCATGAACTTTTCAAAGGTTTTAGACTTGTGTTTCATCAAGTAGATATACCTGTATATACTTAAATCATCCGTGAAAGTAACAAAATAACGATATCCACCTCGCGCCGACACACTCATTGGACCACACACATCAGAGTGTTTGATTTCCAATAAATCTGTCGCCCGTTCCATTGATCCGGAAAACGACGTTCTAGTCATCTTGCCCATAAGGCATGGCTCACATGTATCAAATGATTCGAAATCAAGTGATTCCAAAAGTCCATCTGAATGGAGGTTCTTCATGCGTTTAATGCCAATATGACCTAGACGGCAGTGCCACATATATGCAGATATATCATCATTAACTTTAATCCTTTTAACATCAACATTATGAATATGTGTAACACTATTATAGAGATCCAACAGAAATAAACCATTCATCATAGGTGCATGACCATAAAAGATATCATTCATATAAATCGAACAACCATTGTTTTCGAATTTAAATGAATAACCACTGTGCATGAAGCACGGTCCGGATACAATGTTCATGCTCAGTGCAGGCACCAAATAACAATTATTTAGGTTTATAACTAATCCTGATGGTAAGTGGAGAGGCAACGTTCCGACGGCAATCACATCAACACTTGATCCATTGTCGACATGCATCTTGACCTCACCCCTTGCTAGCGGTCGCTTGTTCCATAGCCCCTGATTCGAGTTACATATATTAGCAACCGATCTGGTATCAAATACCCAGGTGCTACTGTAAGTACTAGTCAAGTACACATCAATAACATGTATATCATATATACCTTTGTTTGCCTTGCTGGCCTTCTTGTCTGCCAAATACTTGGGGCAGTTACGCTTCCAATGGCCAGTACCCTTGCAATAATAGCACACGGTATCATACTTAGGGACAAATTGGGGTTTCTTTTCAGGTGCGACAACCTAATTGCCACCCTTCTTTCCCTTCTGTTTACCCTTCCTGTCTTGAAACCAGTGGTCTTATTGATCATGAACACTTGCTGTTCTTTCTTGATCTCCACCTCTGCAGTCTTAAGCATTGACAGAAGCTCGGGGAGAGACTTCTTCATGCCATGCATGTTATAGTTCATCACAAAGCTCTTGTATCTAGGTGGCAGAGATTGGAGAACATGATGTATGCCTAAGTCAATGGGAATCGATATTCCCAAGGACACAAGCTTATCAGCATACCCAGACATTTTGAGTACGTGCTCACTAACGGACTTGTTCTCTTCCATCATGCAGCTAAAGAACTTTTCATAAGCATTATAACTCTCTATAGCAGCATGGGTGTCAAAAATCATTTTCAACTCACCCATTGTATGAAAGGCATTGCCCTTTTCAAAACGCTTTCGAAGTTCTGGCTCTGGCCCATACAATATGCCGCAATGAACTAAGTTGTGGTCCTCCTAACGAGTCTGATAGACGTTCTTTTCCTCGTCAGGGCATCATCAAGTGGTGGGGGGGTCTAGCGGCGCTTCTAGCACATGTTGCTTTTGTGCAGCAGAGAGGAGAATCTTCAAATTTATAGCCCAGTCGGTAAAGTTGCTACCATTCGTTGCAAGTTTCTCTTTCTCCATGAACACATTGAAATTAGAAGCAGGTGGTGCCATCTACAACAGGATTTGTAAAGTTTAGACTAAGTTTATGATAGATCGAGTTCAAATAATCCAAATTATGAATGAACTCTCACTCAAAAACGACATCCCTCGTGTCTTTTTGGTGATTACATGAACCAAATCCACTAAACCAAGTCTGATCATCACGTGAGTCAGTGTAGCTTCAAAGGTGAGCATCTATATGGGCATCATATCAAGATATGACTCATGCTTAACCTTTCGGTCCGTGTTCCGAGGCCATGTATGTACATGCTAGGCTCACCAATTAAGAACCTTAGAATTTAGCATGTGTAAAACTGTCTTACACCCAAAATATGATCGTGGATTCAAGAACACCCGATCATCACGTGATGTCTTGAAGAGACAAAACATAATCGGTGCATACTTAAGGGAGAAAACATTTTTATCTTGATATCTAAATGAGGGATCATCTTATTATGCTAATAAAATGCCAAACAAGCAATATAAGATGCAACAAACATCATATCGGAAAAGTGAAATGATATGGTTCTTGCACTTGATCATCATCATGTGCATAGTGGTATGATCTTTATCATTCCTTTATGTGTAATGCCAAGGTCTATGGAACTTACATGTTAGGTGTGTTGTAAGAGTATCGACTATAAATATACTTACAACATTACCATATCATGACACTATCCCAACAACAATCTAAACTAGACGCTTCTAATTTATCCATTACAAGTTTTACATGGCTTAGGGCTTTCAAAGATAGAACTGTTCTTACCTACAAACATGGAACCACAACGAGGATAACCAAATTATTAACAACTCATTGTAAATTAGATATTGACTATAGTAGGAGAGATAGACACCCGCTAGCCACTTATGCAAAACTAGTTGCATGTCAAGCGTGGAACAGGTCTCATGTGCGAGGACATGTAATGTTTGTCCGGGCTGCTTCATCCCACTATGCCACCAATATACAAAGTACAAACAAGAAGCAAGAACATGATCATCATCACCCACATACTCATATGTGTAATACCCGTGCTAAGCATCTACGCATAGATCTGGCTCTAATACCACTGTAGGGTTCGCAGCATAGAAAAAAATCCTACAATGGGAAGAACTATGTACCAAGATCTATCTACTAGATACAAGCAATGGGTGGATATACATCCATAGAGAACATACCCTTGTAGACTAACAAAGTTTAACGAGGTTGTAATCGTGGATGACGTAGACGAACGCTTGTCGATCTCAAGATCGAGAAGAAGTCTAGCGCCGCAAATCAGCAGCGCATCCGTGCTCGCACACACGTCCAAGACACCGAGAAACCTCCGCCTCCTCGCTCCAGTGATGTAGGGGAAACAACAACTCTTTCTCAATGAAAATCCACCTGGAAAATGTATCTCGCTAGTCCGAGACCATGAGGAATAAACTAGAAGGGGAGAGAGATCCTTCATGAGGAGGTGTGGGTGCGAGAGAGGGAGAGGGGGGCTTTATATAGGAGGGAGGGGCACCCCAAGGGGGTGGACGCCACATGGGGGCTTCCCCTCCCCTCCTTCCATTCATGTGGTTGGAGCTCCCACTCACATTTAGCCCCTTCATTTCTCCACTCAAAATACCACTCAAATATCCCATTAAATTTCCACCAAATTTAATGCAATCTCTCTTTAAATAAAACTGATTTTATGTATTTATTCATAATTTTGTCAATTACATTAATTAAGAAACATTCACATAAAACCCCTTGCTAGTATTCTATTTCACATGCAGAAACACTTTCAGCAATTTCACCTGAAATAATTCCGGTGTCTAGTGAAATAAATTCCTGCGCTTTGTAAACCTTCTCGTCCAGAAACTATTTGTTCCAAATGGTGTCGGTGTATCTTAAGTGTGTCACCCTACGGTTCATGAATAATGTGGACATGATCAAGACCCCTCTCATATCAATAATCAGAAGCGGAACCTAGAGATCCATACTGACTCCCACACATTCAACGGTGTCTTCTTGTGATCGTGAGAACTCGCTAGAAACTTAATCCCTTTGTCTCGTGATATATTACATGTCCGAGATTAGATCATCAGTATGTTCATACCTAGATTGATATCATTACCAATATGTACTCTTTTCTTGTTCCCGCGATATAACATTCTAGTGATCAAAATCACTTGCTTGCAAGCTAACCAATGTGATATCACTGAGAGGTCCTGGAGTATATCTATCCTTCATCGGGATGGAAAAATTCCACTCTTGATCCATGGGGCTCAACATAACACCTTTGTAGCACTAAACCCATATTTATAGTCACCCTATTACGGTGTGACGTTTGATGTTATCAAGATACTCTTCTAGGTTAGTGATTGACATGATCTCATGGTCTCAGGATTAGGATTACATCGTATGATGTTATAGCAATATAAACACAAAGACTTTGATCGTAATGATATACTTTGGATGAATGTTAATCACATCATTCCAATAATGTTGTGACCTCGTTATTAACAGCATCCGATGTCCATGATCAGGAAACCTTGATCATCTTGTTAATCAACGATCTAGTTTATAAGAGAGGCATAACTAGGAACTTTCAATTTGTTTATTAAACACACATGTATTAATGTTTCCGTATTAATAGAATTATAGCATGAAAAATAAACATCTATCATATACTTGGAATATACATAATAACAACTTTATTATTGCCTCTCAGGGCATATTCCCTTCATGTCGGAGGTTGGCTTTTCTTCTGGAGAACTCTTCCACTTAGTGTTCTTGTTACTCTTAGCTTGGGTTGAATGGAAATTTCCGGCAAAGAGCCGCGACCATCGTCGTCTGTAGCCACGAACTCACTAGCCAAGGACATCATCTGATTGAGATCTAGCCTGTGATTTTCCTACAGGCGCTTCTAATTATGTCAGAGCAAAGTACCCTTTTCCAAGCCATCAATGTAGGTGTCCATAGAGGTCTGATCGTGCACTCCTTCTCAGGAATTCTTCATCTCCAGCCAGCGGGAGAGGTAGGCTCGAGATGTCTCGTCCTTTTCCTAGACGCACAGTTGTAGATCGCTAGTAGTGCAGGGACGTTTGTACGTACCCTCAAAGTTCTTGGTGAATGCTTCTTCCATGTCCAACCAATTGCATATGGACTTATTCGACAAGTTGTCAATCCATTGGCGGGCTATGCCCGTCAACATCAGTGGGATGTACTAGACGACAACGTTGGGGTTTCCCCCAGTGATCTCCACTGCGTTGCCGTAATCCTGCAACCACATAGCTGGCTTGGCGGTGCCATCATAGGGCTTGATCGTCTTGTCTATCCAGAAACCCATGGGGTAAGTTGCGGTCTGTATTACAGGTCCAAATCAATGTGGTCCCAGGTACTGTCGCGCGTCGTATGGCTCCGGGCTTGCTTTTTTCTTCTTGCCATCAGGGGAAGGGCTTCGTGAACGACGCGGCCCTCCTCCACCATGGTGGCTGCTAGGGGCGACGGAGGCGGAGGTGGTGGTGGGTTGGCCTTCTTGCTGTTACCCTCCTGTGACTCCTCACGTCTGTCGCGGTTGCTTGTCAGACACGGAGGGTCATGGTGTGACCTGCTCTTATGTCCCTGATTTCCATTGTGCTCCCCGCCATGACGAGGCTGCTCCATGTTGTCACAAATGATGATGTCACCCTGAGGGCGTCTAGGCGGAGGCATGCTCGTATGGTGGTGAGCTCTTGGGTCTTCGTGATCTCGTGGGGACCAGGGCGATGGAGACGGGCGATGAGCGTGAGCCTTTCCTCCGTGGTTGGAGGATATGGGGATAGCGTCCTTCCTGTTGCACGCGTCCGTCAGTCTTTGTTCTGATGAACCCGTATGGGGCCCGACATCATGAGGATATCTCTCCCTTGGCTGCTTAGGATTGCTAGACTAGCAATATGCTGGATCAGACTCAAGCCTCTGAGAGGTGGCCTTTTCCTGCTGTTTGACAGCCTTGGCCACAAGGTCATAGACTTGTTCCACAGCAGCAGGCGATCTATCCTGCTCGAGTAGGGTCTTGGCCACAGCCAAGTTGAGGATACATGTGGGCATGACCTGCCTGCCTTCATTGTCAATGTATGGCTTGGCATGTGCCAGCTTCGAGGGAGCCCACCCTAGGTTGCGCCATACGCCAGGATCGTTGACAATGTGAGACGGAGATTCCTTAGCCTTCTGTTGCTTAAGCAGAGTCTTATATTCGGCCTCCAGTGCCCTAGCTGTCTCAATCGATTTCTGCGCCTTGGCCAGATCTCGATCTAACTTTGCGCCTTTCTCCGCGATGGCCTGCGCTTCCTCTAGTAGCTGCTGGCGCTTCTCATCAATCTGGACTACGTTCCGTATATGGGCCATAGTCATAGGCTCGACGAGAGAATTGTCGTACATCACTCTATCAGCTGGAGTGACTTGGGCGGCCGCAGCCGTAGATGTTGGGGGCGGCGGATTTGCGGTGTTGGCATTACTCAGACCGGTGTTAAGTTCCTATGGATATTGCACTGGGTTAGGTGGAGGAGGCATGGCCTTTGCGCGATCATTGTCAGCGGCATCAGCTGGTCCCTTCCCCTTGTACATCGGCTTAGGCGGAGCGAGTCTAGTTTGGTCTTCTTACATAACGCTCCCAATGGAGACGAACGCCTCTCGGGATGTGACGGCCTTATCGGCTTGCTCCTCACGCTTGATATCCTCCTCCATCTCTTTCATAGCTGAGTCGAGTTCCTCTGGGTTGATGTCCATCTCCTCTGAGTCCACGCTGATGTCGGCATACATCGCATCAAGAATGGAGTCGGAGGGTGCAGGAGATTCCTCGATGACGGAGGACGATGCTGAGGTAACCGGGTTGTTGGCTGGAGGCGGTGGCGGCGGAGGCTGTGGCGGTGGTGGCCCCGGTATGACAGCGAGCTCTGCCTGAGCAGCTGCATCGGCGAACGTTACTGTTGACAGTGCCAATCATGCTCTCAAAGGTGAGGACACTCGCGGCATGTTTCCGCCTTAGCGTATGCCGGAGAAGTGTACCGCGGTCCAGCCCTTCCACAAAGTGATAGATATCATCATCATTGGGGTAGTGTTCCAGGTCGGCCCATATTCGGAGCCATCTGGCAAGGTAATCGCGGGGGTTTTCACCCTCTCTCTGAATGCATCACGCCAGATCAAAGATAGTAACCACGCCGACAAAGTGTGATCTCTGCTTTCCAGACGCACGAGAGAAGCCGGCGGATTTGCAGCGATCTTCCACCATTATTTCTTGCACAGGGGCGGTTTGGTCGAGCCTTGAATTTTTCTGATCTAAGTTGGAAAACTCCGGAGAGAGATCCGACTTCGATCCTTCCACGAATGTATCCTGCTTGTAGGCGGTCCGTGCGGGCCTTGACGATCCTCCAACTTCCATGGAACTAGTGCCCGAGTTAGTTTTGCCGATGAAGAGGTGGATGTCCCCGATTGGAACGATCGACCAGCGGGTGGGGTTCGTCTTTGCCAGGATACAGATCTCGTCGGGAGGGACGATCAGAACATTCCAGGGACAGATCCCAAAGAATATAACACGTCCAATGGCTACTATTTTGTTGATTCCTGTGAAGAGCTTAGACCTCGCCCGTTGTAGTGCGTGAAGCGCTTCTTGCCCCATGGTGGGCGCCAACTGTCGTGGTATTACCGACGAGTACGCCATGGAGGGGTCCTCACAGAGCGTGTTTAGAGACGTGGGGTAAGGCGGAAGGTTGGCGGGTACGAGGTGACACATCTTACCCAGGTTTAGATACCACGACGGTGGCGGAATCCTACTCCTGCTATAAATCACTATAACAGCAATACGCCGGGTTACATGGTTTGGTTCGCTATATGCGAGTTGTGTTGTTATGCTCCCTAAAGACTCCTCTAGGTTCGGCTTATATAGTCACCAGATCCTAGGGTTACAGGGAAAGTCCTAGCCGGGCAGGTTACATAGTCCTACACGGTATACAACTAGTCTAGCGTGGCTTGCACTCCAAGGCTCCAGATATGCCGATGACTCTACCGTATCCTTCCTTCATCCGGCATGGGCCTATCTTCTGGATCCATCTAACTGGGCCGCCCAGTAGGCCATAGGCCTTGCTACCAATTGTGGGTCAACCGGGTTATCCGGATTAGAGATATGCAATGGTGATACCCATTTAGCATATCCCCAACACTCCTAAACTCATTTAAAGCATGTATGTCTAATAAATGTTTTTCTCCTACTACTTTAAGATCATAGTTTAAGTTCTTGATTGCCCAAAAGGCTCTATGTTCCAATTCTAAAGGTAGATGGCATGCCTTACCGTATACCATCTTATATGATGTCATACCCATCGGATTTTTAAATACAGTTCAGTATGCCCAAAGAGTGTCATTTAGCCTGTATGACCAATCTTTTCTTGATTTATCCACCGTCTTCTTGAGTATGGTCTTTAGTTCTCTATTAGAGAGTTCCACTTGACCACTCATTTGAGGACGATATGGTGAAGCAACACGGTGAGTTACTCCATATTTACCGAGGATTTTCCTAAAAGTTCCTTTCATAAAATGAGAACCACTGTCAGTAATGAAAAATCTAGGAACTCCAAACCTAGGAAATATGACATATTTGATCATCTTCATGGAAGTAGCTACATCTTCATGGTTAGTTGGAATAGCTTCAACCCATTTAGTAACATAATCGACAACAACAATAATATGAGTGTAGCCATTTGATTCTATAAAGGGTCCCATGTAATCCATTCCTGACACATCAAATGGTTCAATTATAAGACTATAATTTATTGCCATCTCTTGTCTTATGCCTATATTACCTCTTCTCTGACAAGCATCACCATATTCCACATACATGTGTGCATTCTTGAACAAGGTGGGCCAATAGAATCCGGATTGAAGTACCTTTTCTGCAGTTCGCTTGCTTGCATGATGTCCTCCATACAGGCTGCCATGACTGCAAAAATGCATTCATTTCATGATTAGGAACACACTTTCGAATCATTCCATCAGGTCCATGATTATAAAGAAACGTATGATCCTAAAAGTAGTGTTTGAGATCATTAAATAATTTTATTCTTTTATTTCTTGTCAGATCAGGAGGTACAAATTTTACTGCGAGATAATTGGCATAATCTGCATACCACGGATCAACAACTTCAACTTTTGCTAAGTATTCTCCCGGAAATGACTCATTTATAGGTACGGGGTCAGTAATTATTCCTTCCATCCTAGATAGATGACCTTCTACTGGATTATCCTTACCCCTCATATCTACTATTCGCAAATCATATTCTTGTAGTAATAACACCCACCTAATCACCCTGGGCTTTGCATCCTTTTTCACAAGAAGGTGACGCAAAGCTGGGTGATCTGTATGAATTATTAAACTAGAATTAACAATGTAAGATCTAAATTTGTCACAGGCAAAATTTTTGGCCAGGAACTCTTTCTCGGTAGTAGCATAATTTTTCTGAATCTTATTAAGAGTCCTACTAGTGTAGTGAATAACATTTAAATTCTTACTTTATTGTTGTCCTAGTACATATCCTACATCATAGTCACTAGCATCGCACATAATTTCAAAAGGTTCATCCCATTTTGGAGATCGCATGATAGGTGCTGAAACTAATTTATTTTTAAGATTTTCAAAAGATGCAATGCAGTCCTGGTCTAAGTAGAACGGAATTTCTTTCTCAATAAGGTTAGTGAGAGGCATAGATACTTTGGCAAAATCCTGTATAAAATGCTAGTAAAAACATGCATGTCCCAGAAACATTTTTAAGTTTTTAATGTCTTGAGGTATGGGAAGATTTTCTATAGCACTTATATTGGTCTTATCTATTTCTATTCCTTTTTCTGAAACCTTATATCCAAAAATATTACCTTCTCTTTCCATGAATCGACATTTCTCCCAATTCAAAACTAAATTTGATTGCCTGCATCTCTGCAAAAACCTTGGTTAAATTGTAGAGACAATTATCAAATGTTGTTCCACAAACAACAAAATCATTTGTTAGAACTTCCATAGTCTTCTTAGCAACATCATCAAATATTTTTAAAACACATTCTTGAAAGGTCGCAGCTGCATTACATTAGCCAAATAGGATTGATCTATAATCATAAGTACCATAAGGACATGTGAAAGTTGTTTTCTCTTGATCTTCGGGCTGTATAGCAATTTGAGAATAACCAGAATAACCATCAAGGAAACAAAAATAAGAATTATTGCTTAGTCTTTGTAAAATTCTATCCATGAATGGTATAGGTTTATGATTTTTCTGTGTCTCATGGTTTAGTTTTCTAAAATCGATGCACATGCGATACCCAACAATATATAGCCGTTATAGGGACTAGCTCCCATCCTCATTCATAGCACCATCAAGACCCCCATGTCTTGGTATGCAATAAGCAGGGCTAACCCATTTACTGTCAGAAATAGGATATATTATGTCGGCATCTAATAAGCGTATAACTTCTTTTCTTACTACTTCTTTCATTTTTGGATTAAGCCTTCTTTGTGTGTCAACTACAGGTACATCATCTTCAAGCATGGTAATTTTATGTGTCACAATGGATGGATCTATTCCTTTAATGTCACTTAGAGTATACCCAAATGCTTCACAATGTTTGATCAAAACCAAAATAAGTTTATTTGTTTCATTTTCTAATAAATTTATACTAATAATAACAGGAAATTTATTTTCATTATCTAAAAATTCATACCTCATATTGTCTGGAAGTCATTTCAATTCAATTGGTGGAGGTTCTTCGTCTCCTTTTCTTACTAGTTCTTTATAGTCATGTGGGTTTTGTGCTTCCAGAACGGAGTCAAGGTAATCATCCATGTCTTCTCTTTCCTCACCATCTAGTGCCTCTTCCCAATTAACTAATCTCATTTCTAATTCATCTTAGGGAGTGCTGAAATGAATTGCGGCTAGTTCTGCAATTGTGTTCTCTTCCTTGATATCTTCTATTTCATATGGCCTCTTCTTTAGTTTGGCAAAGTGGAATGTCATTTCTTCCTCTCCAAACATCATTGAAATATTTTCCTCCTTATTATCAATTCGAGCTTTGGTTATATAGACAAAAGGCCTTCCTAAAAGAATAGGACAAAAAGTATCTCGAGGCATGTCAACAATATGAAAATCAAGAGGGTACATGAGTGATCCGATAAAGACAGACATTTCGAATAACACCTTCCGGTTTTATATTAGTTGTATTAGACAATTTAATAGTAGTGTCTACCGGTTCCACCTCTGGATTATTTAAATTGTAGAGAAGTTCCTCATAAAGTGATGAAGGCATAATATTTATAGTGGAAATTGGTCACAAATTTCGTATAAGGAAGTTTCTCCATAGTATATAGGAGTCATAGGTTTAGAAGTTTCTTTACCTTTTATCTTACCTGTAATGAAGTCTGAAATTTCAGAGTCTAGCATAACAACTTCATTTTCCATGATTCTTGCCTCCATAAGATCTTTAAATATAACAATATTTTTGTTGGTAGCTTTGGGGTTCCTTTCTAATCTCTTTGATCTTCTCCTTATACGTTCTTCATCACTACACTTTTTCTTAATATTCTCTTGAATAGGTTCAGAGGAAAATTCTACCAATGATGTGTCCTCTCTTGCTCGCTTCTTTTCTTCGAGGGGTTTGTGAGGTTCCCATCTTGTAGGTACCTATAGATGTCCTGCATAATTCTCAATAATTTTCTTTACCAAATAAGAATCAATACCCAGGGTTTTAATCATCGCACGAGCCCTTTCATCTGCAAGGAAGTTGTTAACACAAGCATATTCAGAAGAATTATTCATATTGATCTCCTCATTTTTAAGACTTTCAGTTGTCTCTTTCATTTTCATTATTAATTTCCAGGCTTCATCATAGATATAAGATAGAAAACTACCATTAGAAGCAGTATCTAGACTCATTCTATTTTTATTATTAAGCCCTCCATATAAAGTATGACTGATTAACCAATCGGGTAAACAATGATGGGGCAATTGTCTAGATAGCTCTTATACCTTAGATAGCCTTCATATAAACTATTATCGGGATTATTTTTGAAACTAATAATAATACCTCTCATCCTATGAGCTTTGCTTTCTGAGTAATATTTTGATAGGAAATTGGTTGTCAAATCCGTCCACGTCCTTGGTGCTTCTACACAAAAGGATCTATACCAGTTGCAAACATTATTAGAGAGAGTTTGTCTAAACAACTAGATTTTAACCTTATCAAGGTCACAATCATCAAATATAAAGGAACCAAAAACATCTTCAAAGAATTGTAAGTGTCCATATGGACTCTCTTCATTGGTCCCTACAAACTTTTTAGAGTTAAGTAATTCAAATAATAAGGGATCAATCTCAATACCATCGGGGTTTATTGTTTTATTGACTATTATAAAAGCGTCCATGGGAGAACCCATATTCCTTACTACCTCAAGCTGCATTAAATGCTGAGTGTTGTCCATTGTTATGATCCTGCAACTCAAATCAAAAATTAGTACAACGAAAGTAAATAACTAAAAGTAAAGTGACTTATACCGCTAAGCTCCCCGGAAACGGCATCATAAAATAGCTTGATGACTGCAACTGCACAAACCGTTTGTAGCTAGTTTCAAAATAAAGATATTGATCCCATAGGGAGCAGTAGGCGAAAGACTAAAATGCTTTTAACTAAAACTAAACTAAGTACTTAAGGAATAATTCTAAGATGCAAGAAAAGTAGAATTGTTTTTGGGTTTTTGGTTGACTGAAATAGTAAAGTAAAATGAAGTAAAACTTAATGCAAAAAGTAGTAATCACGTGTGTAAGAAAGATTGAAACTGCAATAGGGAAAGAAGGTGTTCTCGGGGAGTGGTGGATACACTGCTAGACATTTAGAATAAGTGATCAATATTATTATAACGAATATTCTCATGATATGCATGTATGTGGGAGGACCTCCATATATGGATGATTAGGCAGCAACCACTTCTCAAATCATCTTTCATAACTACAGCTGACAGATAAACGACATCAATCGTATTATCCTGCTATTAAGGGATTTCTCCCGCGGCATGGACATGGATTAATGAGTTCTCCTTGCTTCCCCAAGTTAGTACGTAAAGGATGACAATGACTTTATAGTCATAGTAAGTGCTACCATCCCTCCGTCTACCAACAAGTAATCCCCTTTACCGAGTGCCCGTAAGAGTTAAATATTAAGGAGGTGCACAACTCCCAACATCAAGATGAAGAAACCATACATATAATGATGTATAACATAATAATCCCTATCTCATCTCGATCATATATTAGGGTTTCTCCATCTCCCCAAGAACTAATGATCTACTCAGACGTGGAGGCAAATAGCATCATGGCGATGGTAATGGAAACGATTATTGATGAATGGTACTTGTATAAATCCACAACTAGTAGAAGAATTACAACAAGATATAGATGGGATTGATGGAGATGATGGTGGTGATGAAGATGTAGTGGTTGATGAAGATGGAGATTGATGACTTGGCCTCCCAGATCTGCTTAGGGCGAAGATGGATCCCTAGGGCAAGTTCCCCCTCCAGATCCCTTCCGGAGGTGAGGTTTTCGGTGATTTCTGGGTGTTATGTATGTCATCTCTCTGATCTAGTTGTATGGGGTGAAACTATTTGAGGAGGCGATGTTGGCGCCAAATATACGGCGAGAACTATACGGCCGGAAAACTTTTCTGTCGTATAGTTGGTCATCAACTCTTCTGTATCCTTCGATCGCTTCGGGGTTTCTTATGGTATTATTGATATTTCCCAAATAAGCGATTTATGTTTTTTTGGATCCTTTTTACTCCAATATAACTTGTCCAAGAGTTGTGTCCATTGGATCAATCATCTGTCCTGATCCTAGTGAAAATAAACATAAAAGGTGCATGCGAACGCCGTAAAATACCAAGATCCTACAACTACAATGCAAAACAATGGTCTAAAACATGATGCAAATATGCACTCATCATAGCGCCGCCATGGCCCACGACACAGGAGTAGCAACTACGACGCTCGTAGCAAGCTCGCGCAGTGCAAGATCGACAAGTCACGCGCAAAATGCGCGTGCTCCACGGAGTCTGAAATACGAGGACACGGAACTATGTGCCAGGTGCTTCAGCAGGGCCGTATGGAAATCGTGGATGCCTATGGGCTTCAAACTCCCTTCGGACAACCTGAAATTCGACGATATGCAGGAGCCAAAGATCTGGCTCGACGACCATCTGTCGTCAGCCAAGCTCTATGGCGGGAGTAAAAACATAGCCATGCAATGACTTCAGCTGCAGCTGACGGGCACGGCCAGAGCCTGGCTCAACAGCCTCCCTTCTGGGTCCATCTGCAGTTGGGAAGAGCTAGCATACTGCTTCATCTGTAACTTCAAAGGCACCAGCAAGATATCGGGTTCAATCGAAGGAGCTACGCGTCTGCCGCCAACGGTCCAACAAGTCTATCCACTCGTACATACTGCGCTGGTCCATCATCAAAAACTCCACCATGAACATATCGGAGGAAATGGCAATCGACGCCTTCAACGACGATGTATGGCATCATGAATTCAAAGACGATCTCAGGCGCTTCAAGCCCAAAACCATCAAACACTTGATGGACATCGCCAATCGCTGGGCCGATGGCCAATATGTTGTCAACCGAACACGTTCGGATGACGAGGAAGACTTCGGCCGCCGATGCGACCGCCGAGGAAAATAAGAACGTGCGTCTACGACGACCATGAAGAGGTCGATATGGTCGCGGCTAGCTATGCCGATCGCCACGAGGATGGAAACCTCAACAGCAGATACCATGGTGGAAACTACCGCGATGGCAGGAGACCAACACAAACGTGGCAATGCTGCAACCGCGATGACGAGCCATCCGCCATGGAGAAGGTGTCAGGTCCCTGCACCATCCACTTCTACATCGACAAGCAGGATGGCCAGAGGAAGGCCAGTCACATGCTCAAGGACTGCAGGGAGTTCCAAAAACTCCATGAGGGCTTCTCCCAAATACGTCACCAAGAGGTGAACCTAGGATTCGGCCCCACCCTAGGAGCTGTCGCACATGGAGCTCCACCTCCGCCACCCGGAGCAGCCGCACAGCCTGCGGCTGTGCCGACGCAAAATAACAGGGCAGATGCATACCCGCCACCACTGGGGGCCCTAATGATACAAAAGGGGCGCTCAACCAACAAGGTGTAGAAGAATATCACCCGCCAGGTAAACTTGGCCGCCACCTCCCCGCCAGCCATACCTGAGTACCTTAGTGGCTCAGAGTCGTGTAACACATTCAACCGTTCGGATCACCCGTGCCACATACCTCACCCAGGTCATTCTGCCCTGGTACTTGAGGCCCAGATTGGAGGATTCGAGATGAGCCGTGTCTTCATGGATGCGGTAGCGACATCAACCTGATGTTCGCCAGCACACTCGTAGCTATGCGGATCCCGCTATGTAGCCTAGAGGCATCGGACACGATGTTCCACGACATCGTCCCAAGGAAGGGAATATACCTCCTGGGCAAAATATGGATCGATGTCATCTTCGGCACCCCGAACAACTTCAGGCGCGAGCGGCTTGAGTTCGAAGTGGTGGACTGGCCCTCACAGTACCACGCCATCCTTGGGCGAGTGGCATTCACAAGATTCCTGGCCATGCCACACTACGCATACCTTCTGCTGAAGATTCCAGGACCCAACGGTGTCATCATCGTCCCAGGAAGCTTCACCAGGTCGGACAGCTACGACAGAGATTTCAACAGAATCTCCCAATCGTTTGGAATGTAGGAGGAGCTCGCAAGGCTGAAGAAGGTCATAGACAACGGTCTACCCCTAGTCACTAGGAAAAATGCACCTGATATGTCGTTCAACTCCATAGTCAACACCAAAAAGGTGCAGGTCCAGCCGACGGACCCCACCAAGACGGCGTTGATCACCAACGACCTGAGACCCGCATAGGAACTCGCGCTCGTTGAATTCCTCTGCAAGCGCTGGGAAATTTTCGCCTGGTGTCCTGTGGACATGCCAGGAGTTCCCAGGGAATTCGCCGAGCACGCACTCAATGTGTTTCCGGATGCTAAACCAGTGAAGCAGTCGATGCAGCGGCTGTCCGAGAAAAGAGCTGAAGCAATTGGCATCGAAGTCAACAGACTCTTCGATGCCAACTTTATTAGAGAGATAAAGGAAAGCACCTGGGTAGCTAAGCCCGTGATGGTCCCTAACAAGGACACGGACATCCTACAGATGTGCGTGGACTTCACGTTGCTTAATAAGCACTGTCCCAAGGAACACTTCCCTCTAGCATGGATCAATCAAATCATCGACTCCACTACAGGATGTGAGACACTCTCCTTCCTCGATGCCTACTCAGGCTACAATAAAATTCGACTGAAGGTCGAAGATCATGAAAAAATGGTGTTCATCAGCCATTTGGGGTGTTCTACTACAATACCATGCCCTTCGGGCTGAAGAACGCAAATGCACCTACCATAGGTGCAGGAAGGCGTGCCTGAAGAACCAGATCGGTTGCAATGTCCAGGTCTATGTCAACGACATAGTAATCAACACGAAGGAGGCCAGAACACTCATCGACGATCTCCGAGAGACGTTCGACAACCTCGATCGCTACAAGATCAAGGTGAACCCAGAAAAGTGCGCCTTCGGTGTCCCGTTTGGGAAACTACTCGGGTACTTCATGCCTCAGCGAGGCATCGAGGCCAACACAAAGAAAATCAGGGGTATATAGTATACTAGCCATGGAGAAGCCCAAGAACGTCAAAGGGTCCAGCAGCTAGTTGTGCGAATCGCGGTGCTCAGCAGGTTCATCAGCCACATAGGCGAAAATGCTCTCCCGTTCTACCAACTGCTGCGCAAGGCCGGAAAGTTCGAGTAGACGACCGAGGCCGACAAGGCATTCGAAGAACTCAAGCATATTCTCTCCACATCTCCAGTATGGTCACGCCTAAGGAGAGGGAGCCCATGCTGATATACATTGCAGCCACGCACCAGGTGGTAAGCACTGCCCTGTTGGTCGAACGACCCGAAGACGGCAAAACCCACAGCGTACAATGCCCAGTCTACTACGTCGGCGAGGTACTGACGCCAACAAAGCAAAGGTATCCCCACTACCAAAAGATCACCTACGGCGTATTCATGATGGCTCGTCGACTGTGCTACTACTTACAGGAGCATCAGGTCGTGGTCGTCAATGATGCACCACTATTGAACATCATGAACAACCCCGAAGCTATAGGGCGAGTAGCCTTGTGGGGCATCGAGTTGTCCCCTCGAGACATCATCTATGAGCATCGCACCGCCATCAAGTCTCAGGTGCTTCCTGACTTCTTCATCCACTAGATGGAGCTCCAGCTACGGGACACTCCATACATGTCCCAGTCCTGGATGCATTTTGATGGCTCCAAACGCGAGGCTGGAGCAGGAGCCGGAGTGATACTGATGTCCCTCCAAGGGGATAAGATGAAATACGTTTTTCGGATGAAGTTCCGCGCATCAAACAACAAGGCCGAGTACGAGGCACTCCTACATGGCATGCGGATGGCCAAAGTGTGCGGTGCCACGCGCCTTGTCATCTACGGTGACTCCAACCTCATCGTCCAGCAGACGATGAATTAGTGTGACGCCCATAGTCAACATGATTGCATATCATGCGCTCTACAACTCACTCGAAGGAGAATTTGACGACTGCGAACTCCAGCATGTTGGCAGGGAAAGCAACAAAGAAGCCGACAAGCTCGCCAACATTGGCTCCACCTGCGCCCCAGTGCCACTGTGTGTGTTCCTCGAGCAAATCTGCATGCCCTCTATCAAGAGAAAATTCCCGAAGGACATAGCCAAAGCTACAGGACACTCGGGGGCGGCGCCACCTGATAAAGCCAAAGGACCCGAAGAGCTCGACACGAAGGTCGAACTGGTGAGCCTCATGCAGGTGCTGGTAGTCGAAGAAACATGTACTCAGTCATACGTCAGGTACCTGGTGAGAAAGCAATTGCCTGAGGACCCAACGGAAGCCCGGCAGGTCACCCGCCATTCAAAGGCCTTCACCATCATTAACAGCGAGCTGTACAAGCGCAACATTTCGGGTGTGCTCCAGTGATGCATCACTAACAGTGAAGGGAAGAACATCCTTCTCGACATCCATGAAGGTATATGCGGCCACCACGCAGGCATCCGCGCCCTTGTCAGCAAGGCTCTACGAGCTGGCTTCTACTGGCCAACAGCGATGAGCGACGCCAAGGACATCGTACAGAGGTGCAACATCTGCCAAAGGTACGCAGACAAGCCGCACGCGCTAGGCTCGGAGCTACATCCCATACCATTGGCTTGGCCCTTTGCCCAGTGGGGACTTGACATGATCGGCAAGCTACCAAAGTCCTCGCCAAGAGGGCATGTCTTCCTCCTGGTGGCAGTCGACAAATTCACAAAGTGGATCGAGGCCATGCTCCTCACTAACCAAACCGGCGCCTCCATCATCAAGTTCTTTGATTCCATTATCTACAGGTTCGGAGTGCCTCACATCATCATAACCGATAATAGCTTGAACTTCACCTCAAAGGAGTTTTGAGACTTCTGCGAAGACCTCAACATCAACCTCACATACATCTCTGTGTCGCGTCCAAAGGAAACATCATGGCCCAGATAGCCACGAGTGACGATCTTGCGCGCTTCAGCACCCCAAGCACTTGGTGGACGCGGTCTTGAACCGTCGTGACAACCAGTCGCTTGGTCGCTATCCATCCAGAAGAAGCCGTCGGCCTCCAATTCCTGTTGTGTTATGGAATTCAGCCGAATCGCAACACGCTCTTTCTCCTCCTTCGGAAGAAGATTCACAACTGCATGCAAAAGCAGTAGATGAGAAGACATGAAGGTCATAGGTAGTCGAAAAGGAAAAAATTTCACGGTGACCTACACTAGAGTTGCTTGCCGACTTGCCAAAATTCCTCAAGGAGAAATTCCTCTCTCGCAACGGCCCGTTCGGTCTTGGACTTCCAAACTTCCGCATGGACACGGATCATTATAACATCCTTCTCCAGGCTTCGGATGCAATTGTGTATCAGAGGCAACTGCGACGTCTCACTCATCGACGGACAGGCACAAATTAAGGTAGGAGGCGAGGTCGCCGGTTCAGCATTTGAAGGGCCCTAAGAGTGCACAAGCGACAAAGCATAAAAACCAAGGCAAATGACAGCATTCAAAAGAGACACTTATATTTACATCAACCACTACGTGGTAAAGTCAAGTTTATCCATCATGAAGCATTACATTCACGCTGGCAAAGCAAAATCAAAATACTACTAAATAGACTACGGAGCAGACGACCTAAGCAGCCGCATCTAGAGTAGCTTAGGACTCCAAGACCATAGCCTTGGCTGCCCGCTGCTGCTCCAGCGCATATGTGTCCAGAAGGTCAATAAGCTTCAGTACAAAATGATTGCAGCAGGAGGCGAATAAAGAAAAAGCTACCTCGGTGCCATCTGCTGCCGTCGGCATCTTGGAGGTGATCTACGGAAGATCCAGCTGCGCGCCAGACGCCACTACCATCGCCAGCCCCATGGAGGCACCCACACCCTTCTGCGCCCTCTTGTAGTTGCAGGGGCATCGAACACCAAGGCCTGCGCCAGGGAGTCGACATCGTCAAGAGCGACGACCTTCGGGTTGATGTCCTTGTAGAAGCGAGAGAGGACCTCCTTGTCCTTTCCTAGCGTCTCCATGGTAGAGCTGCAGCGATCTTCGATTGCTGCAACAGCATCCACCATGGGATCCCCATGCTCCAAAGAAGTGCTATTAAACGCAATGCCAGTAGCATCTACAAGAGGCGGTAAAAATTCGGATGACACAAAGAACCGCACCAGAAGAAAAGCAAGCTCAAGAAGGGGAACGTAGGATCACTCATCGGACAGTGCTTTGGCAACAGCCATAAGCTTCTCCGCTGTGGCTTTCTCCCGATACTCCATTGAAGCCATAAGCTGCTGCTCATGATCCTAGGCCTCCTGTTGGTGGCGCTGAAGGGCCTCCACGGAATCCTTCGCCTAGGTCTCCGCCTGGCTAGGAGTCTTTTCGAGTGCATTTAGCTTGCGGAGTGCCTCATTGTTCTCGTCTGCAACATTCAACAAGGAAAAGGTTAGTAAAACTGCTATTCATCAATACTCATGGTCGAACATAAGAAATAGACGTACCTGGGAGTTGTTGAAGGTTTCCCTCCAAGGCAAGGTATTGCTGGACAAGGCAATTGACGTCGCGGATGAAGGGCTGCAATTAGGAAACAAGCAAAACCATATGAACAAAAGGGATCGGGGGCTTTCCCATGAGAAATGATAAACTACTTACATGGTCACCAAAATACTCTGAGGGTTTAGTTTGAGTCTTCTGAGCAACAACTGCATGTGTCCTTGGCCTCAAGGAACTCGAAACTTCGTCGTCGGAGTCGGCCACCATCTTCGGGGAAGCAGCAGCAACCTTCGACTCCCCATGTATCTCGTCAAGTTCCTCCTTTAAGGATTCGTCTGAAGAGTTCCTCCTAGAAGCACACGAAGTATTTCAGGCTAATCAATAAAACAGTATGGTAATACTTAGCACACTGCAAATGCAAAGACGACAGAAAACTTACGACGGAATGTCGGAGAGGTCGAAAACTAGTGTGTCCTCCTTCTTGGCCAGCGGCTGCGGGGCTATGGCCTGAACGAACACGACAAGAATGGGAACGTCGCACCCTCGTCTCCAGCGTGCCGTAGAAGAAAGTCAGGTCCCCTTGGCGTCAGAGGTGTCGCTCCATCCAAACTTTCACTCTGAGTCCTCTTGCGAGAGATCTCTTTGCTATGCTCGGGGGCTTCCGAAGTAGGCGATCACGCGGGGGGAAGTGTGGATTCAGAATCCGCGTCCCCACCATTTGGCGCAGCTTCGAACTTCTCAGGAAGAGGAGGCACCATGCCTGCCACCTTAAACTCCTACAAATCAAGAAAGATGGAAACATCAGTCAAAGAATAAGAGACAAGGGCACTCGAAAATGCATTGCGTGCAACTGCAAAATTCACCTGAGGGAATTCCTTCTTAACATGAAAGGGGGAAGTCAGAGACTTCCCGACAGCTCCTCGTCGGCCTTATGCTTCAGTAGAGGTCGAAGCGCTCGGTTGAGGTCGGTCGAGGACAACTCCTCTACCAACACTCTCGTCGGATCGCCAACACCAGAGTATAAGAACATCGGATGTGCCCTCGCTTGGAGAGGTTGCACCCGACGCTTAAGGAAAGTGCGGCTGATATCGACGCCACTGACCTCCTCGTTGTGCACCAGCTGAAGCGCCTCCACCCGCTGGTACAACTTCTCCACCTCTGTTGCTTCACCCTCCATGACGTCATTTGACCATGAGCACTTTCGATGAACACCTTGCTAGAGTCGAAAGGCGCCAGCCCATAATTTTGACCATCGAGCTTGACATCGCGGATGTAAAACCATTTGTTCCGCCATTGTTGGATGGACTCGCTAAGATAGAAGGATAAAAATTGGACAGTGAGGTGGATAGAAATCCCACACCCACCCACTGGATAGACGCCACCGGTTCTAGACTGCCTCTTCAGAGAATAGAGTCTCTTGAAGAGGCCGAAGTGTGGCTCGATACCGATTCAGCACTCACAAAGAGTGATAAAAAACGAGATGTGCAGAAGAGAATTGGGCGACAACTGGTGGAGTTGTAGCCCATAAAGAAAGATAAGTCCACGAATAAATTCGTGGGCGGGCAGAGAAAGGCCGCGAATGACAAAGGCATAAAAATAACCCGAAAACCTTCGGGTGGGTCTAGAGTTACCTCCTTGCGAGGAAGGACGGCCTCGTTCTTGTTCTGAGAGATGAGAATAGCCTCACACAGGCGGCGCAGGTCCGCATACCGGCGGGGGCCTGCTTGCTAGCACCGACGGCGCTTGTCCCCGTAGCAGTGGAAGATGTCTTCTTTGCCTTGCCCATCTTGGCGGCGCAGCTCACAATGCAATGAGCATGGAGGAAGGACGAGGGAAATACGCGAAGAACATCCAGTGCGCGATACGAGCAAGCTCTGGAAATGGCAAAGGGAGCAGGATGGTAGGGGAAAAATATTACTTTGATCCCCCACAGTATAAAAGGACGAAGAAGATGAAGCGGAGCCATTGATACACAAGCCCTACGCGTGCCCCTCATTGGATTGTACACATGTCACGAGCCACCGAACCGTCACGAGCACTCCGTCCACTACACACGAGAATCGAGGAGACACCGTAATTATCGCGAAAATTACGCGTGAATAGTCAAATCTAGGTTAGAAAATGGGACCCACGATCGTCTCGTCACGTCGCTACTGCTGCCGTAGACGGTTGACCTCACCATGTGTCAGCAATGACGTCATGAAAGCAAAAGCTAGCAACGGCTAGAAACTTTCGACTAAACAAAGTACTTACTTGAGTCTATGACTCAACCAACTACCCGGGGGATACTCCTATCAGGAGCGCTGGCCGCGCACCTAAGAAATTAACATGGTGGAAATACTTCTTCGAAAATATCTTCGAGTCCTTCGTCGAGTCTGCGACTCCACTACGGACTCGGGGGGCTACTACCATAGGGAGCTCTTATCGTGAATTCGAAAAATCTCTGACGTTGATGACATCCGTAGATTTAAAGTCTCCGCTCGAGTCTACGACTCGAACAGACACTCGGGGGCTACTCCCATAGGGAGTGCTGGTCGCGCACCCAATGAACTATTCGGATGACATCCTTCGGATCACATATGACAAAAAAACACATCTATTTGGCAACTTTTCTCGAACCAACACTTAGAGACATATCGTCTCCTTGGTCACCCCGAAACACCTTCGCGGTGAAAAAAGATTAGATGTTGTGTCTGCGACACAAAGATAAGACCTACGGATATCATCTAATGGCCTGGTATCGCACCCGACTGCGCTCTGCCAGTAACATACCGTGTCAGCAGACATGATGAAAAAATCCCGACGGACGCGTTGGGTACTCAACTTAAACACTGGAATTCAACTCCTATAATACCTCCGTGGTTTGAGTTGAATTATGCCAGCATTGTTCTGGATTCGAGTCCGGGGACTCGAGTCTGAAGTAGATCATGTTGTTTTTTCCAAAGATAGTTAACTGACCTTGATCCGTCGAGCGAGTCAGGCACATGTATCAACAATCCCTATGAACTAACATATTCACCCGAAAACAGGTTCGGATGAAAAGCACTCGAAAGAATATAGAGTCTCCAGTCAAATCTACTATTCGATTGAACACTCGAGGGCTACTGACATGGATATGCCCTACGGGTACCTCACCTTGGTATACCCGGTCCAGCCCAGTGAAGGCCCACGTGAAGACTTGCTGTCCAAGGAGACTCCGAATGGCCCAAGCCCGGTAGAAGTTAGACTCCTTGGAGAACACTGCCAAGATGTAGATAGAATATTCAAGGGTGAAACCCTAACTTGTAACCGACTCTACCTACCTTGAGACCTGGCCTCCCCATATAAAGGCCAGGAGGGTACGACGACGAGGATCTCTCTAATTCATACACACACCTCACGCCAGATTGCATCTGCGCACCCCCTATAACCTTCGGTTCCACCATCAATCAAGAATAGACAAGCATGAGTAGGGTTTTCCCTCCGGGGGCCTGAACCTAGGTAAACCTCGTGTCCTCCTGTTGCGTGTCTATTAACCATCTCGCGATCTCCATGATCCCCATATTCTCCAAACCCAAGTCCATAACTATGGGCATTGACAAGTCGAACCCTCGTCACCGAGAATTCCTCAGTCAGAGGCAGGAACATGACTGCAATGACCAGATCCTACGCACTCAGAGAAGATTTCATATCAAGCAAAGTGATAAATCAAAATAATTGTCAAGAGATATATTTCATGAATGTCAAAAGCTCATACCTGATGAACTGCATTCCATGCACTGAAAGGTGCAGCCGACGACTCCGCGGGTAGAGGCTCATCATCCTAGAACTTGAGTAGAGGCCAGAGCTACCTTTCTAGTTATGCTAAAGACATATCCTCCTTCGTCACCCTCGTAGGGTCTAAAACATCGGATGAGTCCTAGCTTGGAGGGGCTGCACCCGACGCTTTAGGAACGTCCGGATGATGTCGACTCTAGAGAATTCTTTGCCTAGCACCAGCTGGAGGGCCTCCACTCGCTGGTATAGTTGGTCCACCTCTGCACCCTCACCCGCAAGAATTTCGTTTGACCACGAATGCTTGCGGGATACCAGTTTGCTGGCGTAGAAGGGGGACAGACTATAATTCTGGCCGGCGAGCTTGGAGTCGCGGATGTAGAACCATTTGTTCCTCCACCCTTGGACAGACTCACAAAGAGAAATACTGGATGTTGGGGCAGATGGATACCATGCACCCGCCTAGTTCATAGACTCCTTGGGAGCCCGACTGCCTCTTCAGGGAATAGAGTTTCCTGAAGAGGCCGAAGTGCGGCTCGATACTGACCAACACTCGCATAGCGTGATGAAGCACGCAATGTGCAGAATAGAGTTGGGCTACAATTGATGGATATGAAGCTCGTAAAGGAAAAGAAGCCCATGAAGAAAGTCGTGGGAAGGAAGAGAAAGGCCTCAAACAAGGAAGGCAACAAAGACGACAACAAACCCTTCGGGTGGACGAGGAATTACCTTGTTGGAAGGGATGAGGACGTTGCCCTTCTTCTCTGTGATCAGATGCGACTTGTGCAGGCCAGCTGCCATTCGTGACGCGGCTGGGGTTGGAGGTCTTCTTGGCTGCACCTACGGTGCTTTTCCCAGTGGTGGCGGCGAACTTCTTAGCCTTCCCCATCTTTCTAGTGCAGCCCGTAGCGCGGTGTATACGAAGGAAAGAGGAGGGAAAAGTGCGAAGGACGTCCAGTTTATGGTGCACACGAGCTCTGAGAATGGCGAAGGCAAACCAACAGCGAAATGCAGGAGTGAATGGTGAAGGAAAAATTACCACCATGACTCACTGTATAAAACAACGAAGACAAGGACCCAGAACCATCGATCTACTTACCCTAACGTGTGCCCTTCATTGCACCGTACATGTGGCAGGCGTCGCCCGAACTGTCGCGAGAATGTCGTCCACTACGTGTAGAAATCGAGGAGACGCAGTAAATTTTTCCATAAACAACACGTGACTAGTCAAATCCCCGTCATAAAGTGGGACCCATGAGCGTCTAGTCTTGTCATCACTGCCATCATAGACGATTGAGCTTACCAAGCGTCAGAAATGACATCAACAACTCTCAAGGGAAGAAAGAAAGCAATGTCAGATTCTTTCAACTGAATACAAGAGTACTCGCTAGAGTCTACGACTCAATCGAACACTCCGGGGGCTACTCCTATCAAGAGCGCTGGTCACGCACCTGAAGTTTTAGCATAAGACCTTGATCAATAAACAAAGTCATGAATCTTCAAGTCCTTCTTCGAGTCTGCGACTCACTTACGGACTCGGGGGCTACTCCCATAGGGAACTTGTTCACCTGAATAAATTTTTGGATCATTTTTTTGAATAACTTGTTCTGCGACTCAAACAGACACTCGGGGGATACTCCCATAGGAAACGCTAGTAGCGCACCTTATGAACTATTCTAATGAGATCCTTCAGATCCTCCATAACAAAAATGAAATCACATTAGCAACTTGCCCAAATTGATGCTAATAGAGATACCGTCTCCTTGGTCACCTGAAACGCCTCCGTGGCAATAAATTTTTGGATGTTGTGTCTACGACGCAAAGATAAGACCTACAGATATCATCTGATGGCCTGGTATCGCACCTGACTATGCTCTGCCAGTAACATACTGTGTCAACAGTAATGATGAAAAATCCCGATGGACGCGTTTGGTACTTAGCTTAAACTACTGGAATTCGATTTATGTAAGACCTCAACAGCCTGAGTCAAATTACGCCAGCAATTTTCCAGATTCGAGTTCGAGGACTCAAGTCTGAGTAGATCATGTAGTTTTGTCCAAAGATAATTAACTGGCCCTAATCCGTTGGGAGAGTTAGGCACATGCATTAACTATCCCTGTGAACCAACATATCCACCCGAAACATGTTTGGATGAGAAGCACTCGAAAGGCTAGAGAGTCTCCAGTTGAATCTATGATTCGACTAAACACTCGGGGGCTAATGACATGGATATTCAAAGGTCCTAACCCTAATCTGTAATCGTGAAGACCAAAGGGAATTCAGATGTCCCAAGCCCGGGGGCTAATGACTCGGGGGCTACCAACACTCGGGGGCCTACTGCAATCGTGAAGACCAAGGGGAATTCAGATGGCCCAAGCCCGGGGAGATATCGACTTCTTGGAGGACATGATTAATGTAGATAGAAATTCAAAGGTCCTAACCCTAATCTGTAAACGACTTGACCTACCCCGAGACCTGGCCTCCCCATATATAGGCCAGGAGGGCATGACGAGGAGGCTCTCTCACCTGATACCCTAGAACATACCTCACGCCAGATTACATCTGTGTACCCTTGTAATCATCGGCATTGCCTTGAATCAAGAACAGACAAGCAGGAGTAGGGTTTTCCCTCCGGGGGCTTGAACCTGGGTAAACCTCGTGTCCTAGTCTTGCGAGTATGTTAGTTGTTCCGCGATCTCCAGCTTCCCCTCCTTCTCCAAAACCCAAGTCCATAACAATGGGCATTGACAAGTCGAACCCTCATCACCGCTGCAGAGGAGTCGAAGATCATGGTGGATGGAGTCGTCACGATCGCACGATCAACATCCCTAGTTCCCACAAATGGCACCAATTGACGAGGGTTAGACTCTTCAATGCCCATTGTTATGGACTTGGGTTTTGTAGAAGGAAGGGACGCTGGAGATCACAGAACGGCTAACAGATTCGCAACACGGGGACACGAGGTTAACCCAGGTTTAGGCCCCCGGAGGGAAAACCCTACTCCTACTTTCCTGTTCTTTATTGATGGCGATGTCGAAGGTTACAGGGGTGCGCATATTAGATCTGGCGAAGTGTATGCTAGGGTTATGAGGTGAGATCCTTCTCGACGTGCCCTCCTGACCTTTATATGGGGAGGCCAAGTCTCGGGGTAGGTCGAGTTGGTTATAGATTACGGTTTTACCCTTTGAATTTATATCTACAGCTTGCCGTTTTCTCAAAGGAGTTGCATGCTTGATGGTCCTGGGTCACCCGTCCTTCCTGGGCTTTGCCATCCAGAGAAGGTTATTGTATGGGCTCCTGCTAGGATGGACCGGGTAGGCTAATATCAGGTACCCGTAGGGCATAACCATGTCAAGTGGCAAGCCCCTCCTTTAGCACAGAGAGGGATAGCTTGGTGAGTGATACATCCAAAATGTATCTACTTTTCTAAGTACTTTGCTCGGTGATTTAATCCAGAATCTTCCCATACATGGATAAAACTACTGAATCTAACGCTATTTTTAGCAAAAGTCTTCTTTCTGTCAGTTTTTGCAGGAAATAAAATCGAGGAAAAATACCACGTTAGTTTTTCACCAAATAATGAAGCCAGGGAACTTGGAATCAAGCAAATTGATCCACGAGGCCTAAAATAGACTAGGTGGTCCACCCAGTAAGGTTGGGCGTGCCACAAAGGCCCTTTTGGCCATGGAGCATCATCTCGGTCTCTCCTTTGGCGTACCTCCTTATATACCCAGAAAACCTAGTTCCCTGGAAGGAGGAAGTGTTTCACGAAACAGAGCTCTGCCAGAGCCACGATCTTCGTTTCGGGGGTCAGATTGGTCCTTCTCTCCAGCCTAGAGAGTGGGATTTTGAGGTCTTCTCCATCACCATCCTCATCAACATCATCACCAACGACCATGAGTTCATCCACCATCATCATGTGTGAGTAATTCCCTGTGGGCATGTGAGGTGAATGGGGATTGGATGAGATCCATCATGTAACCATCCATATGTATCGAGATTTGAGGTGTTTATCTTGTGGACATTCGTGTATGAGTGTTGGTACACTTTTGCAATGTTTAATGCTTGTTGCTAGGGCCCAAGTGACATGATTTCAGTACTTAACTTTCATTGCCCAATCATATATTTGAGTTTGGTATGTATTTGCAAAGCGTATTATCTATTATTATGTTGAACCTTCAAACCCTAAGGTGACAGTTAGGGAAAACACTGGGAATATATGATAGTTTGAGGATATTGTGTGTTCATCAAGTGTTAATACTTTGTTCTGGTCTATTTGAAAAGGTAGATCTTAATTGTCTGTAGTACCAAGTTGGGCCCGATGAAATGGGCTGGCAGGACAAAAGATATTGGGATTTCTATTTTCGTGCCCTTGGTTCCTTAGTTGTACTCACTTTTCCCAGCCGCTTAACTTTTCCTCACTTTTCACCATCTCCTTCTACGAAACTCTCACATGGTCTGAAACTCACTATCCGTTAACCTTACCATTACATGCTGACAAGTGGGGCCGCATTCAGTCGGGTCCCATAGTGGACCATCACTGTTAAATGCTGAAAAGTGGTGCCATAGTCCATTGGGTCCCGTAGTGGACCCTTGCCATTACATGCTAACAAGTGGGGCTGTGTTAAGTTGGTTCCCATAGTGAACACCTCTCTCCACTTATCCAGATCAGCATGGGACCCACAGCTTATCCACGTGAGCGTCGGACTCATAGCTTACCCAGGTTGGTGTTGCAAGATGTGACCCCGAGCCAACCCTACGCTTGCGCCTGTGTCGTTGCCTTCCCTTTCTTCTTCTTATCTAGCGACAACGGCCCTTCCCTGGTGACAACGGCCCTTTGTTGAGCTTCACTTCGGCCTCCCGTTCGTCCTGGCTACAGTATGGTGTCTTCTCGTTGACCTGTATGAAGGATGACAATGGCAACCGTGCGCATGGAAGGTTAGAATCTCACACAAAAATGTTCTGATTAGACGGGGTGCTTTCTGTGGAGAATGTCTCAGCTTGCATGCCATTCTGATGATTTAATTGGTTTATCGAGTTAATGTCTCGGCTGCAATCAAGTGAATTTATGAGGTGAAAGTCAAACTTTGAGATTTAGGGAGATGGATGTATAAGAAATAAGAAAATGACACAACTCTTGAACACTTTCAAATTAAAAAAATTATACAACTCTTAAGTAAAAGAGTTTTTATAATTGACACAACTCTTGAACACTTTCAAATTGAAAAAATTATACAACACTTAATGTAAAAGAGTGTTTATAATTTACACAACTCTTGAACACTTTCAAATTGAAAACGTTATACAACTCTTAATGGAAAAAAGTGTTTATAATTGACACAACTCTTGAACACTTCCAAATTACAATTTGGACATGATAATGTTGTCCTAAGAAAATCTTGAGAGTTTACCATTTTTAGACCACGAAAAGTGATCCCTAAACTAAAATATTTATGCCTCGTTCATATATGATAGTTATACACATTTGAGCTCTTTGAAATCACACTTATGACATGATAATGTTGTGCTAATAAAATCATAATTATTTATCATTTTCATGGAGTGAAATATAATGCATAAACTTGCGTATACGAAAATTTTAAACCTTAGAACACTATGAAATCGCACTTAATACGTGATAATGACGTGCTAAGAAAATTTTGAGAGATTATCATTTTCTCCCCATTTTCATAGAGTGGAATGTAATGCATAAACTTGCATATACAGAATTATACACCTTCGAACACTGTGAAATCGCACTTAGGACATGATAATGTTGTGCTAAGAAAATCTTGAGAGATTATCATTTTCATAGAATGTAATGCATAAACTTGCATATACGAAAATTATACACCTTTGAACTCTTTGAAATCACACTTAGGATATGATAATGTTGTGCTAATAAAATCCTGATCATTTATCATTTTAATGGAGTGAAATATAATGCATAAACTAGCATATACGAAAATTATACACCTTTGAACACTTTCCCTTCAAGTTATATTCAAAATTACTTATTAATGGAGTTAAAGTACCGGTGACAAACTCATTATTTTTGCATGGATAGAGGGGTGCCCCCGACAGATATAGGGGTTATCATGTCCGTTAGATCACAGAGGATCAACGGTTGGTGGGCACGATCTGCGTGAAAACTGTCTTGACCAATCAGAGCGTAGCAGCCAGGATGAGCACATGTGTAAGAGTTTGTGACTAAGAGAGAGGGGAAAATTGAGTAGAACTTAAAAACAAAGGGCAAAACTGACAAAGGGATTCAAATATAAAATAGAAAGAGATTTAAAAAATGGAAAATGCTTCTTTTATACAATAAAATACATCTTGACATACATCAAACTATTTGCAATTCAAATATACATCAATTTGACAATTATTGCCTCATTCAGAAAAACTATGTTTTGGGGAGGGATGTTTTGGGAAGAGGCTTGAGTAGAAAGCCATGAACCTCCATATATAGTAGGTGATTTGAGAAGTGGTGATTTAGGTTAAAACCTTATTCTTATGGTGGCAGGTCACATAATAAGACTCCCTGGGTAGATGCCACTATGTTTTGATCTTTTTGAATTTGTTATGCATAAAATAACTCAATTATGTAGCTAAAATCCATTCGTTGACTACCACCGGAGGGTAAAAGTGAGTATATTGCACACGACAGTGTTAGTACTAGAGGGAAAAACTGAGTATAACCAAACTTTCAGTGTTACACTCGAGGGTATAACGGAGCACAACTAAGTCGCCAGGGTTAGACACGAGAAAAAAACATGATGCACAGTACGCGTGTCGAGGTGCACGGGGCGGTAGCAAACACGTGTGACCGTGCACGGTGTAGTGGCGTACACGGTTACAGGGTACACGGTGGTGCAACGAAATGTTTGCTCCCTTCACCTTTATAGAGGCCTCCTCACTCTCACTCATCACTCACTCGCTCACTCACGCAACCGTCTTTACTATCCCATCACCTTCTGCAAACCCCCAAGAAAACCCCAAACACGCCGGCGATGGAGAAGAACGGCATGGTGGCTATCATCACGTTCAAGGTAGACGGTGAGGAGGCCCTCGTCCCCATACAGGCTCCCGTCGAGGCATCAAAGGCAGCCACTGTCCCCGTCCCCGATTCCGCCAGAAACGCCGGTGAGGAGGCCCCCGCCGTTCTCGGGCTAATCCCGCTCGGCTAGGACCCCTACAAAGAGGAGGATAACATCAGTCAAGAGAACCCCTACGACCCTAGCATCACCGAACCATGGTCGGAGGTAACTAGGGTTTTCTCCCCTTCTTTTGTTCTTCCCCCATTCCCATCGTTGGATGCTAGATCATATGTTATTAGGGTTTGGCTGTTCGTATTTTCAATTGTTGGATGCTAGGTATTTTTATAGTAGATAATCCTCTTGTGTTAGATCCTGTATTTCGATGAATCCCCATGTTCGTATTTCAATCGTATTTTATTGGTCCTCTGAGTTGCAGTTAAGGGATTCCCTAGTTAGCACTAGCATCGATCTGTAGTTTGGGTCAGTATTCGATTTGGTTTGAATTTGGGGATTGAGGAATAATCATGGGATCTCAATCGGTTAATTTATGCAAGTAATCAATCCCGATAATCAAGGTATCTCAATCATGTTCTTATTGCACTCTACTGTTTTTTCCACCAGGTGGATAGCAGCAACGTCTGCAGCGACGACGAGTCCAAGGACAACAATACTCGTCAGGTGCTGAGGAGGATGAAGTCCGGCCAGTACGGCAACTTTTTCACCAGCCACGTCTACAGGTGCCCCTTCTTCACCAGGAGGCTACACGCCTCCGACTTCAACTCCCTCGTGAAGCATGCCGATGACGTGAAGACCTGCGGCCTGTCCGTGAATGTCAATGACTTCAGAGACAAGCACAAGGCGCTCGGTTTTCACCTCCGCAACCTCCATAAGGTGGCCATCGAGGAGGGTCGCATGCCCCCGATCAAGCCCAAGGCGCCCAAGGTCAAGGGACTAGGCAAGTGGAGGAAGCACCAGAGGGAGGAGGCAGAGGCCATGAGGGACCAGTGATCTTGTGCTGCTACTGCTGTAAAGAAGCTTCTTTTGTATTTTCTGTGTTGAACTTGTCCGTTGCTGCTGTTGAGCAGCCTAATTGTCGAACCTCGTTTGAGTACTGTACTATATATCCTATATTAGCTTATCTACATCTGCTCTATTTACTGAATATATTTATGGTGCTGGTTAGATTTGCTGCTCTAGATTTTCTACCAGATCAGGAAAAAACGAGGGCCAAAAGGAACCATGAATGAAGAGAGAAGCTCCTCTAGATTTGCTACCTTTTTGGGCAAAAAAACACAGCTATTAGCGAGATAAAGGGGAAAAGACGCTCTTAAAAAGGCCAATCATAAAAATAACAAAAAATAAAACTTCCAATTTAGGCGACAGGGCGCACGTAACCACCAAACGCGCCCTAGATGGTCCCACATCACATACCCCATAACACGTTCCCAACAAACCGGCCCCACGCAGTCCAACATGGCATGGCCCCACACGTCAGCATAAGGCGTATCTAACCAACCGGTCCCACTTGTCAGCACGTAACAGCGAGGGTCCACTACTGGGCCTGACTGAATGGGCCCCACTTGACAGCACGTAACGGCAAGGCCGACGAACAGCGTTTTTCAGACCGTGTGAGAGTTTCGTTGTAGGAGATTGGCAAAAGTGAGGAAAAGTTAAGCAGCTGGGGAAAATTAAGTACATCTATCGAACGGGAGGGTACGGAAATAGAAATCCCAAAGAAATTATGCAAACTTACATGCATAATTATGTTTGGAGCACACACCTACACACAATTGAATTAGATATAAATGTCATGTTAACTATGATATATTATATGATGGATATCATTCATCCAACACCCCGCTATAACATCATGTATGCATTTTAGCCACTAAAAGTTTCACAACATTACTTTTGGTGAAAACTGGAAATCTACTGCTTTATTCATCACTTGTTTTACTGCTTTGAATCAATTACCATAAATTACCACTTTTTCTGCAAGTTTATTGATATACATGTGTGATTGAGAGTGATGCCTAAATTGCTAAAGTCTTATTGGTATTCTTGTGCTCCCCTTGAGTCAAACTATAAATTTGGGTAATACTTCCCATCGAATATTTCAGCAATCCCCTATACTTGTGGGCATCAGTCAGCCGCACCAGCTGTGGCATACGTCATCATCATCATGCGCATTATCTTTGAATGGGCGCTAAGTCATAGGCACCCACCGCGCCTCTCCCCCATGAGGGAGGCCTCGCTAGGGTGCTCCTTTCCTAGAGGAGGCTTCAGGGAAATGTTGCCTTGCGAGGTCCGTAACCCCATGAAGGGATCTGCAAGCTTCGTTCCTCGGGAGGATCTAGGCCTTGTGAGGGAAACTTCACTACGGTGTTGTAGTTGGTGTGCTATCAGGGGCTAGTAGCAGATGTGTCGTGGTACCCTAGTTGCCACTAGACCGACACTCTAAGGGTTCTGATTGAGATGAGGTCATTACATTGTTTAACTATAAGTCCATTCATAGTTCCTCCTGCAGTTGCATCAATTAATTATTTAGATTCATTAGTAAGTCCATTATAAAACTATTTACTGATGGAATAGTCTGTAAATCCATGATTTCAAACTATGTTAACAAGTTGAGAGAATCTCCCCCAAGTTTGAGCAAATCTCTCTCCAATACCTTGTGAAATTAGATATGGCACTTAACATGCATTATCTTATTGAATGAAGTAAACTTTTGTGTGAAGAGATGAACACAGACTGCCCAATTAGTTATACTGTGATGAGCAAGAGATTAAACCATACAAAATATTTATCTTCTAGGGACTAACAAAATAATTTAAGAAGAACAAACTATTTGGACAGTTATCTTGGTCTAAAGATCTTGGACTTTCTTTGGATGGTATATCGGATTTCCATCTTCTAGTCCTATGAAAACTTCCTCCTGCAATTAATATAAAAATAAGATTGACATTAATTTTATATTCATCAACTTTTGCTTCAGAAAAAAGTATAAGTCTTCTAATAACATGTGCCAAAGGAGCACCATACTCTCTCAAAGTCCGGGCTCTTTCTCGGGCCTTCTTGTAATGGTTAATTTTTCCATAATAGTAGTTAAACTATTTACATCTATAGTTCGTGATTATCAAAGATTCTTAAAAATCTCCCAGCATCTTTGCTCAGGTATGCGTTCAATATAATCTGGTAGATAATTCTTGCCAGAGCGTTTAGATCCTCTGTTGGCAACATATATCATCTGCAATTTCAACACTCACAAATGTAATAAGCAGACATTTGTGATGACCCACAAGTATAGGGGTGTATCGTAGTACTTTCGATAAATAGGAGTGTCTATCCCAACGAGGAGCATAAGGTGTTGACTAGTGGTTTGGAGCAGGAAATCTCTGTAAATACTTAGCAAACGGATTTTTAGGGGTTTTGATAAAGCAAAGAAATAAAGTGCAAGTAAATAAAGACAACAAATAATTGCAGCAAGTGGCCCAATCCTTTCTTAGCAAAGTACAAGCTGGTGGTAATACTTATGAGGACCAAACGTTCTCTAGGACACATGGGAATACTGTCAAGTGCTTTCGTTTCATATAGTTGATTAATCTTCTTTGGTTTGATAAGTGTTGTGTGGGTGAATTTTTGCTAATGTACTGACCTTACTAGGACTAATACATACTTGTGATTAAACCCCTTGCAAGCATCCGCAACTCCAAGAAAGTAACTAAGATAAAAACCTAACCATAGCCTTAAACTATGAGATCCTACACTCCCTTGTGGAAAGGTTTCCTAATGGGGGTTCAGGTTTCTGTCACTCCGGCAACCCCACAATTAGTAGCCAAATACACAATGCATTCCCCTAGGTCCATAAATGGTGAAGTATCATGTAGTTGATGTTCACATGACACCACTAGAAGAATAGCACCACAAATGAAATATTAAACCATTGAATAATACCTCAACACAATTCCACTACTAACAACATGACTTCTCCCATGTCCTCAAGAACTAAACGAAATACTCATGAGACATCATATGGATCAAGATCAGAGATGATATAATGATGAATAACAATCTAAACATAAACAATAATTCAATGGTTCCACTCACAAGCATCAACTACAAAAGTAATCAACACCGAGAAAGTTTCCCCTAAGAACTATGCAAGATTCAACACAATTGTTACAGCGAGATGGAGTGGTGATGATGGTGCTGGTGGTGATGGTGGTGTGGATGATGATGATGATCCCGATGAAGTCTAGCTTGATGACGGTGTTGATGGCGACGATCTCCCCTCTTGAGGAAGGAATTTCCCCGGCAGAAATCTGTCTGCCGGAGAGCTCTTTTTCTCTCTATAGGTTCCGCCCCGAAGAGGTGGCAGAATCTTTCTGTGGTTGCTCCCCCGAACTTTAGGGTTTCGGGAGGAAGATATAGGCAAAGGGGAAAGGCCAGAGGTGGGCCAGCGTGGCCACACCCCCTGGTGGCGCGGCCCAGGGTGGCCCGTGTGGCCCAACCCCGCCTCCCCTTCTGGCTTCCTTCGTCTTCTGGAAAAATATGATTTTCCATAGTTTTTCTGGTATTTTTCTGATCTTCATGAAAATTGCATCTAGACACCGCTATTTCCATCAGAATCCTGACTCCGGTAGTTCATCCTCCAAGAATCATCCAACATGCAAAAACAAATGAAATAACATAAGTATCACCTCTTAATATGAAAGATATCAATGAATAAAACCAAATTACGATATATAATAGTGATGCAAAATGGACATATCAACTCCCCCCAAGCTTAGACCTCGCTTGTCCCCAAGATAAAACTAAGCTCAGTAAACATGTCCACAGGTTTATGGAGTGAAGTGTCAAAAAAATAATACGGAAAATAAGCATCACACTTACCAATACACAACTCATAATAGAACGCAACTCACCATTATAGAACTTGACTTGCAACGAGTATGAGAGTCACAATAAAGATGCATAAAGATAAATCAAATTTGGTAATGGCAAACTTTGTTCTTGGTCAGAGAACAGTTTCCAAACAGTTTTCAAGCAAAGCTTGGTCAGAAAAAAGTACTCTTTGCTCAAACATAAAAGGCTTTTCACAATGATGGCTTTTAAAGTAATACTCATTCAGATAAGAGTCTTGTGCAAAACAAGGAAGATAAGGAAAATGATTGAATAAATCATCATATGAATGATTGAAACACATCAACTCAAATGCTTGCTGGAGATAGAGAGGACTGGGTTTACTGACTCAACTAAGAAGTAAAAGGAAGGCCCTTCGCAGAGGAAAGCAGAGATTTCAGTTCATAAAGAGAGTCCAAAAGATTATGGTAATTACTAGCTTTGAGCTCTCATTGCCCCTATCATAAGCATCTTGAGGTGATTAAGGTTAAAGTGAACAAAGATGGAGTATATGCTTGACGAAATATAAGTTGGCAATCTCATGTCCCTTGAGTACGAGGGCCGCTCCTCATGCTACTCAACTTTAGTTACCGGTAAGTTCTTGTCATAGTAACTACATGTGTATCATAGAGAACCGCCAACGGGGTACCCCTTGCACATGATACAGGAGTTATCCCATATCAAAATGACAAGGCAAGCAGACAATGAGCATCTCAGCAATCTTCTTATTTACCATGGGAAAATGGTGTTTTTTTCTCTTCTTTCCTCTTTTCTATGTCTCTCTTTTTTATAAGAAGAACGCTTCATAGATTGCTCACTATGGTTATGCTGCAACTTTCCACCATGATTCGACATGGCTTAGGCTAGCGTCCCAGGCGTTTCTCTAGCACATATACATAACTCCATGGACTTACAAGCTCCCCTTTGATTTCACACCGACGACATCCATAAACAAAAGAGCATGATATCAACGGCGTAGATATTTACAGGTGTTGAAAGTGTTCCCCGTGACAGAACGGTTCTGCTAATCCCAACATTTAGGTGCAAGCATATACAACATCGATGACACAATGATTCAAGTTTATTAAGGGCAAGAAAATAAGGTGTGCCATCAAATTCGTGAAAGCTTTACTAACTAGTTTTCACATAACAAAAGAATTTTTAATTTGAAAGATAGATGAAGCTTGAGAATTTACTTGGAATAGCAACAATGCTAATAGGTATATATGGTGGACACAGATGGCATAAGTTTTGTTTTAAAGGATTGGATGCACGAGAAGTATTCCCTATCAGTACAGTTTTTTCGCTAGCGAGGCTGGGTAGCAAGCAAAAGAGTTGAAGGAAACAAGCAAACATACAAATGATAAAGTCAAACATGCAATCTTCTTTGAAAACACAAAAGATCTTCACTAAAGAATACTAAGATTATGAGCCAATCAAGAAAGAAAGTAAATGATATAAAATACCTAAAAGTTCTTTTCTCTTTTCCTTTCAAACCTCAAAAAGTGTTGCTACTAACAAGAGCTCGGTTTGCCAAAACAAATTTAGATTTACTTGATGCTCCCAAAGTGATACCAATACTAATCAACAAGATCAATCATATAATAGAGATTGCAAACTAAAAGAAGAAGTGCAAAAAGTAAAAGATGAAGCTTCTCATTAATAATCCATAAAGGCACTCACACCAAGGGATACATAGATAACCAACTAAAGGAGACATACTTCCACAATGCAAACCATCCTACATGATAACTTCTCTATTCAAGATATGAATCTACTAAAAATGTAAAAAGCTGAAAGATAATGATGTGATACCGTGGCACTCCCCCAAGCTTGGAACAAACCAATGGGATGTCAAAACCTAATTACAAATTACTCCTTCGATGGTGGTGTTCCTTTGTCATCGTCAGACTTCCAAGGTATTAAAGGCTCCCCATCCACAAAGGATGTCTTGGTCTCAAATATCCTAAAACTAGCAGCAGAGCTTATGCGCTAAAACCTAGCCTCATACTCATAGTTTTGGTTTTGTATGTCATAGAGATGTGCTCGTAATTGTTGGTGGTCTGATGGAGTGAGAGGATTTCATCTCGAAGCTCGGCAGTCTCCCTCTTGTGCTCGGCGATGAGTTCTGAACTTATCTTATGGATGATGTCCACTTTGCGTTCTGCCATCTTCTTGTACCTAAAAACTTCCTTCTCCAATGCTTCCAACATATCTTCCAGACTGCCTTCTCCTTTAGGGCCCTGAACTTCTTTTATCTGTACCTTCCCATCCTTGAGTAACAACTCCTTGGGGTGAACCTTCAACTCATACATGTATGGGTTGATGACGTCCGCGGAGGAATCCTGTATGGGTGATCCAGAGGAAGACACTGTGGCTCCAAAACTAAGAATCTACCTGACAGAAACAGATCGAAACAAAAACACGACGAGAAATCGATATACGAACCTCGGGGGTCCGGGTGATTATATATTACGAAGTTTTATGACATAAGGAAGGTGTTGTGCGAAAACGGGACCGAGATGGGCTCCGGGGTGGTCTCACCCCCTGGTTGCACGGCCAGGGAGGGTCGTGCCACTGGTCGGTGTGGCCCACCCGGGCTCCATTCCCTCCCCTATTTCGACTCATTACCTTCCGTATCTAATAAAAACCACAAAAATATATAAAGAAAAAAATTCACGAACCTTCTATTTTTAGCACTTTTACCTATTCGAAGACGGACTCTGCAGGTTCCGAAGTTTGTTCTCTAATAAATTCTTCCGGTGTCACCATTTGAATAATATCAACATCTTCATTATAAGAATCTCCAGAAATATAATGTTTAAGCCTTTGACCATTCACCACCTGTGTAGTGTTGTCGCTCAAAGAAGATATTTTTATATCTCCTGAACGATACACCTCCTCAATAACAAAAGCTCCTTCCCACTTTGAGAGTAGTTTTCCTGCAAAAAATCTGAGACGAGACCTATACAATAGAACTTTCTTACCAACATGGAACACCCTTTTGAGAATTCTCCTATCATTCCATCTTTTTACTTTTTCTTTAAAGAGTCTAGCATTTTCATAAGCTTCACTTCTCCACTCATCTAAGGTACTTAAGTCAAGCAATCTTTTCTCACCAGCAAGTTTAAAATCTCTATTCAGTTCTTTCACTACCCAATAAGCTTTGTGTTCTAATTCTAAAGGCAAGTGACAAGCTTTACCATAAACCAATTTGTAAGGAGACATTCCCATTGGATTTTTATAACCAGTTCTATAATCCCATAAAGCGTCATTCAACTTTTCAGCCCAATTTTTCCTAGATCTATTAACAGTCTTTTGTAAGATAGATTTAATTTCTCTATTTGAAAGTTCTACTTGCCCACTGGTTTGAGCTTGATAGGCTGAAGCAATTCTATGGTTAACATCATACTTAGCAAGAGTCATCGATAAGTCATGAATAAAATGAGAACCTCCATAAGTCATGAGATATCTAGGCACACCAAACCTAGGAAAAATAACATCTTTAAGCATTTTTAAAGAGGTCTTACCATCAGCACTATTTGTAGGTATGGCTTCCACCTACTTTGTAACATAATCAACAACAACAAGAATATGAGTATACCCTTTTGAAGGAGGAAAAGGACCCATAAGGTCAAATCCCCAACAATCAAAAGGCTCAATAACAAGAGAATAATTCATAGGAATTTCATTGCGTCTACAAATATTACCAACTCTTCGACATTCATCACATGATAAAATAAACTTCCTTGTGTCCTTGAAGAGAGTAGGCCAATAAAAACCTGATTGTAAAACTTTTTGTGCGGTTCTATCTCCAGCATGGTGTCCTCCATAAGCACTCCCATGACATTTTCTCAATATCTCTTGTTGTTCATATTCTGGAACACACCTCCACATAATACCATCTACTCCTTCTTTATATAAATGTGGGTCATCCCAAAAGTAATGCCTCAGATCATAAAAGAATTTCCTTCTTTGCTGGCCTATAAAGGTTGGAGGCAAATACTTGGAAACAATAAAGTTAGCATAATTAGCATACCAAGGACTCTCTCGCGGGCTTACCTTTATTGCAGCAAACTGTTCGTTTGGAAAAATATCATTAACAGGCATTGGATCAAAAGAAATGTTTTCCAACCGAGATAAATTATCAGCAACAGGGTTTTCAACACCCTTTCTATCCATAATATGCAGATCCAACTCTTGTAAATGCAACACCCATCTAATAAGCCTAGGCTTAGCATCTTTCTTTGTCATAAGGTACTTAAAAGCAGCATGATCAGTATGAATGGTAACTTTTGAATCAACAATATAGGGTCTAAACTTATCACAAGAAAAGATTACAGCTAAGAACTCTTTTTTAGTAGTAGCATAATTATTTTGAGCAGCATCCAGCATACCAAAGTTTCAAAAGGTTCCTTACAATCATCATCAAAAACAAAAGGCACATATTTTTGGAGAAGATTAATAAGGGTCTTTGAAAGTTTGGAGAAATCTTTAATAAACCTTCTATAGAAACCAGCATGACCAAGGATACTACGAATACCTTTTACATCCCTAGGACAACGCATTTTCTCAATTGCTTCAACTTTGGGTATGTCTAATTCAATAACTCTTTCAGAAATTTTGTGTCCAAGAACAATCCCTTCATTAACCATGAAGTGGCATTTCTCTCAATTAAGAACAAGATTAGTTTCTTCACATCTGTGCAAAACTTTATCAAGGTTGTGCAGACAATTATCAAAAGAAGTTCCATAGACGGAGAAATCGTCCATGAAAACTTCCACAATTTCTTCACAAAAACCACGAATGATAGCAGACATACATCTCTGAAAAGTGGCAGGAGCATTACATAAACCAAAAGGCATACGCCTATAAGCATAAGTTCCATAGGGACAAGTGAAAGTGGCTTTCTCTTGGTCTTGTACTTTCACAGCAATTTGAAAAAACCCAGAATAACCATCAAGAAAACAAAAGTGAATCTTCTTAGACAACCTTTATAGCATTTAACCAACCACTACTCTTTGAGGTATAATCTCATTATTTTCATTAGGCACAACATTTCTTCCTCCTTTCTTGGGGACACAATGAACGGGACTAACCCATCTACTATCAGCAATAGGAAACTTTATACCAGCATTAAGAAGTTTTAATACCTCATTTCTTACCACTTCCTTCATCTTAGGATTTAAACGACGTTGATGTTCAACAACTGGCTTTGCATCAGGTTCTATGTTAATAGCATGCTGACATATAGTACGAGAAATCCCTTTTAAATCGTCAAGAGTATATGATACGTCCAATTTGCATCACCATTCTATATCATAATTTTCCTCAATTCATTGATATATTTCATATTAAGAGGTGTTACTTATGTCTTTTCATCTATTTTTGCATGTTGGATGATTCTTGGAGGATGAACTGCCGGAATCAAGATTCTGATGGAAAAAAGAGGTGTTTAATACAATTTTGCGAAGATCAGAAAAATACAAGAAAAACTACGGAAACTTATATTTTCCCAGAAGACGAAGGATGCTAGAAGGGGAGGCAGAGTTGGGCCACAGGGGGCCCACACCCCCCAGGCGTGGGCCACCCTAGGATGCGCCTACAAGGGGTGTAGCCACCCTGGACTACCTCTGGCTCCGCCCTCTCGCCTATATCTTCTCCTCGAAACCCTAATACATGGGGGAGCGACCACATAAATATTTCGCTGCCTCTGCGAGGCGAAAACACTGAGAGAGAAGAGCTCTCCGGCAGACAGATTTCTACCGAGGAAATTCCTTCCCGGAGAGGGGAGATCATCGCCATCAACACCATCATCAAGCTAGACTTTATCGGGATCATCATCATCATCCACACCATCATATCCACCAGCACCATCATCACCACTCCATCCCGCTGTAACAATTGTGCTGAATCTTGCATAGTTCTTAGGGGAAACTTTCCCGATGTTGAGTACTATTGTAGTTGATGCTTGTGAGTGGAACCATTGAATTATTGTTTATGTTCAGATTTTTATCCATCATTATATCATCTCTAATCTTGATCCATATGATGTCTCGTGAGTAGTTCGTTTAGTTCTTGAGGACATGGAAGAAGTCATGTTGTTAGTAGTGGATTTGTGTTGAGGTATTATTCAATGGTTTAATATTTAAGTGGTGGTGCTATTCTTATAGTGGTGTCATGTGAACATCGACTACATGATACTTCACCATTTATGGGCCTAGGGGAATGCATTGTGTATTTTGCTACTAATTGTGGGGTTGCCGGAGTGACAGAAACCTAAACCCCCGTTAGGAAACCATTGCACAAGGGAGTGTAGGATCTCAGAGTTTAAGGCTGTGGTTAGGTTTATATCTTAATTGATTTCTTGTAGTTGCGGATGCTTGCAAGGGGTTTAATCACAAGTATGTATTAGCCCAAGTAAGGTCGGTACATTAGCACAGGTTCACCCACACAACACTTATAAAACCAAAGAAGATTAATCAGCTATATGAAACGAAAGCACTTGGCAGTATTCCCATGTGTCCTCGAGAACGTTTGGTCCTCATAAGTATTTCCTCCGGTTGTCCTTTGCTACGAAAGTATTGGGCCACTTGCTGCAATTGTTTTCTATTTTATTTACTTGCACTTTATTTCCTTGCTTTATCAGAAAACCCCTAAAAATATGTTTGCTAAGTATTTACAGATATTTCCTGCTCCATACCACTAGTCAACACCTTCTGCTCCTTGTTGGGAGTGACACTCCTATTTATCGAAAGTACTACGATACACCTCCTATAATTGTGGGTCATCAAGACTATTTTCTGGCGCCATTGCTGAGGAGTGATGCGCTATTGAAGAGTGGAACTGCTAAAGGAAGCTTCTACTGTGAGTATTGCTTTTATTTTTGTTTGTTACTTTGTTTCCAACATGGATAACCCACTTGATTTTTTGTTTGGGAAAGCTACTACCACTGTTAGGGTAGTAGATGAACCACCAGCTATTGAGATAGATCCTTTTAAGATACCTACAAGTATTGTTGATTGTGTCATGGATAATTATTATTTAGGGGATGGACCTGTCCACCCTGGTGATCACTTGCTTTTTATCCATGAATTATGCGGGTTGTTTAAGTGTGCAGGTATCACAACTTAACAGGTGAAGAATAAGTTGCTCTCTATATCATTGAAAGGAAGAGCTGAAGAATGGTATAAGCTGATGAAGAATGGACAATCTATGGAATGGGAGGAAATATTACCTCTTTTTTAGTCAAAATTCTATCCTCCCAGTGAGACTCATAAGGATAGGAATCTAATATATAACTTTTGGCCTTGTGATGGAGAGAGTACAGCTCAAGCTTGGGGGAGACTGAAGTTACTAATGCTTAAATGTCCTATTCATGAACTCCCTAACAATATTATTATTAATAACTTTTATGCAAGGCTTTCTATTCATGATAAAGATTTACTAGATGCTTCTTGTGATGGATCATTCACACGTATGAAGGAAGAAGCTAAATGGGATCTCCTAGACCATATTCAAGAGAACACTGAAGCATGGGAGAATGACAAAGGAAGAAATTCAGGTATAAACTATGATTATGAATGCATTAAATCTTTTATGGGAACTGATGACTTCCGTGATATTAGTACTAAGTGTGGTCTTGATTCTCAAAGTATTGTCAATTTTTTTAAGGCTTTTTCCTCTTATATAGAAATTCCTAAAAAGAAGTGGAATAAGTACCATGCACCTTATAAAGATGTTGTTAATCATGTTCCTGCTACAAATACTGAAGTTTGTATTATTGATCATATTTTACCTAAACCTTATGTTGAGAAAACACCTTTCCCAGCTAAGGTAAAGGAGTACTCTATGATTATTAGTGCGGTTAACAAAGGTACAAAGAAAACTGTGGAACCTGATGAGCAAATAAACATTGAACCTGTAGTAGCCATTGAGAAAGATCTTGTCACTAAAAACGTAGAAGTTGGGCACATTGTCTTCTGTGAAGACGCTTCTAATATTGTCTCTCATCCTAGTAAATCTAGGAAAACTAGTGTCCATGTGCTTTGTGTTAGAATTGGTGATCATTGCTATTATGGTTTATGTGATATTGGTGCTAGTTCTAATGCTATTCCTTATGAGCTTTATAGGGAAATTATGCATAAAATTGGTCCTTGTGAGCTTGAGGACATTGATGTGGTTATTCACCTTGCTAATAAGGAAACTATTTTCCCTATTGGTATTGTAAGAGATGTGGAAGTCCTTTGTGGTAAGATTAAGTATCATGTTCATTTCCTAGTGCTTAGTTTAGAAGCTAGTTAAACCTGTCCTATTATCTTTGGTAGACCTTTCTTGAATACTTGTGGGGCTATTATAGATTGTAAAAAGGAGAAAGTTTTAACAAAGTTTGATGGATATTCTTATGAGTTTAACTTTTCCAAATTTGCTAAAGCTCCTTATGAAAATAATTTGCCTAATGAAGATTTCAGGGTTGAACAACTTGCTTCTATTGATCCAGTTTATGACCTTGGACCTCTTTTTGATGATTGTAAGTATGCTAATTCTGACGATGAATTTGTTTATTGTGACAGTTATATTGTCAACTTTATTCAAAGTACTACTGAAAGTTATTATGAGAGAGGGAAACATGGTTTTATGCATCTCAATAATATTAAGTTTCCTTGTTTTATGTTGAAAGTTTTGAAGTTGCATTTGTTTTGTCTTCCTATGCTAGTGGCCTTTTGTTTCAACAATTTGTTTTCTCATGAGACCCCCTTGCATAGGAAGTGGGTTAGACTTAAATGTGTTGGATATTTTCTTATTGATTCTCTCTTTCACTTCAAATCTATATCTCCTATGTGAGCATCTTTGAAATTATCAAGCCTAACTTAAAGGCATTAAATAAAAGTACTTCTTGGGAGATACCCCAATAGTTTTGTTGAGTCTTGGAACTTATTGCCTCAGTAATAACCACTCCTTATCCTTTTTGTTTGGTTTTTGTGTCAAGATCAACTACTTTTGAGAAGTAGAGGAGTTGTGAAAAGTGGCAGTCCTGGGATAGATTTTTGTGATGTGTTGTAAAAATTCATGAAGGAGCTCAGTACTATGAATGGAGCTGTAATTTTCTGTGCTTATTCTCCAAGTTGTTATCCAACTTTCATTAGTTTTGCACTTTTTGATTTGAGCAACAGAAGTTTTTCAAAAAATATCAATCTTTACCTGCTAGTCTGTTTTGACAGATTTCTGCCATCATTTGCATTTGCCTCTTATATTAATTTCCTTTCAGATTCTTTTGGGTTTTTTGAAGGAGTTGCTTCAGTAGCTTTTGTTTTGATGGTTTTCAGTTGAAATTTGAACCTAAAGGTTTATTGTTTTTGCATACACTAATGTTGCCAATGAGGTTTGCCAATGAATTTTCAGGAGAGGGAGAAAAGGAATCTGCAAAGTCCGTCTTTGAGTAGGTAAAAGTGCTACAAACTGAAGGTTCATGAAAACATTATCTTTTTATATTTTTGATGTTTTTAGGAGGAAACGGAGGCCAGGTGGGCCAAACCCACCCTAGGCGCAGGCCCCAGCTGGACGTGCCTACAGGGGGTGTGAGCCCCCTGGAGTCCGTCTCCGCCTCATTTTCGTACAGTACCTTCCTTATGTCATATAACTTCTAATATATAACCCCCTGGATCCCCCGAGGTTCGTATATCATGTTCTCATCGTGTTTTTGTTTCGATCTGTTTCTGTCATGAAATCTTCTCAAGTTTAGAGCACCATGGTCTCCGCCAACGACAAAGGCAAGAAGCCCGTGGAAGATGATCCTCAAAACCCCAAGGAGGAGGAGATCTTGGTTGGGGATGAAGAAGATGATGGGGATATGCCGAGTGGGGTATACCCAGCAGGACGATTCCCATTGGCCCATTCTACCAGCGAGTGGGCCTGCAGGACGGCGACAGGATCGAGATCCAACAAGGAGCCAGGTGACTGGAAGCTGAAGGCCTAGAAGCGTAGCTAGGCCTAGTCGGATTAGGTCGGACATCCTCTGAATCCTTAACTAATTTGGTTGTAGATCTGTAAACCCTAGCGAGGTCAGTCTATGTAATCCTCCCTAGGGTACACATAGAGGACACGTTCCATCATACACCCCCTGCCACTCGCCGCCTAGTCGTCGATCTCGCCCTAGTACTCTCTCATCGATACAATCTAGCAGGAGTAGGTCTTTACCCTTCGGGGGGCGAACCTGGGTAAAACCCTGTGTCTCTGTCCTCATCTCGCACCGCAAATGGATGGCCGCCCTTGCCCCTTGTTCTACTACTCGCTGCCGATTGCAGCATCTACCGTGGACGTTCCCACGATAGCGGCGCCCACCGTGGGGCCTGTCCGGTCAGGCCTGTGTTCTATGGAAAGATCCAATCTGCCAATCAACGAGACGATCGCCACCGGCTGCATGATCGCCATCAGCGAGATCCTCAAGATCTTGCCAAGCAGCTACGTCCCAGTGGCGCGCCCCGTCATGCATAGCATGATCATGCCGGTCGGCACGATCAACCTCTTCATCGGGTTCACCGACGTCATCGTCTCGGAGGACTCGGCTCGCATCCGCGAGTCTCCACCACGTGATCGGCTCTCTGGGAGTCAGGTCCGCACCATCCACCGCCTCGCCTCCAAGTACGACTCGGCCAATAGCAACATTGCCGAGACCAGCGTGGTCGCGGATGACGCGGACCTCAACGACGACGCCGACTCGGCGACCCGGCGTCAGTCGCCGGATCCAACGTCGCCGTGTCACCCACGGGCTCCATCACCCAGGTCTCCAACATGGGGGGACTTCAAGGATCCCTCCATCCTCGGGATCTTGGACTCCGACTCCGGGTCGAAGAACTCCAGTGACTTCCACGCCGTATCGGGTTGCTTCATCGCGACCTACATGGCGAGCAGCACGAGTGCCCCGCACGACCCTTTCTCTACACCGATCCCGCCAACTGCCACGGTGACGGAGGTCGAGGAACTCCACCTATGACTGGAGGAGGTGGTCCGCAAGGAACAGGCCGAGCGCAAAAAAATTCGCCTCGAGCAAGTAACGGCGCAGGAGCTCTCGCTCTACCACCAGCGCCGCATTAGGTCGCGCCTGAACCCCACCGTTCAAGGCCGCGCCCTGAACTTCAACGATGAAAATGACTCGGCACGCATGGCCGACCGCGTGGCCTGCGAGAACGTGCCACCAGGAGGAAGCGCCCGGCCGCCACCGGGCGCGACGGCGAACGATGCTCCCCCACCGACGCCCGGTCGCACACCACCCCGGGATCAACCAAGGATCATGATCTCCCTGCAAGAGCAGGATGCGAACAACCTCCTGCTGTTCTCTATTCCAATGGACAACGGCATCGTGAGTCGAGCCGCGGTTGACAGCATCAACGTGACGGATGAAGGCGCGTTGCAGATCCAGTACGCCAAGGTCCTACTCGCCAAGGTCGTCAAGCAGTAAACCGCAGGCACCGATTTGTGGGGGCGCATGTACTCCCGCTTGTCGGGAAGCAGGGCGGCCTCGAGAGGCCGCCCAAATATGGCAAATACTATCAATTGCCCACCCCCGAGCCCCTGCAGCTCCAGCCACGACCCGCAAACGCATCACTCTCCACCAATGACCCACGACTGACGAACAACATGGTCGCTGCCAACGGGCAGCCAGTCGACGCATGGACCCACATCATCAACAACCAGAGCTGGCGCGCATGCCAGCCTGACGACTTGAGGCAAACCCTCACCAACCGCCACGACGGCGAACCAAGGGTATCGCTTAGCCAAGTCGGCCCCTAGTGCTTCGGACTAATGATCCAAGGCGAAAAATACCTAGCAAACTTCAAAGCACCGAAGGAGATCGAGAAGTACGATCCCTCGTATGACCCGTCCATGTGTCTAGACACGTACCTCATGGCGATGGGAATCGCCGGCCACACCAATCTACTCGCCGCTTGCTACCTCCCCCTGATGATGGAGGGAGCGAGCCGACAAAGGATCAACACCCTCCCCGCAGATAGCATCGACTCCTGGGAGGATATGCGTGATGCCTTCGTCAGGCATTTCGAGGGCTCCTACACCCGCGCCACCACCATCGAGGACCTGGAGCGATGCTTCTAGGGACTCTGCAAGTCGACTCGCGGCTGGGTCCAATGGTGGCAGGACCTATGGTTCAACGCGGCCGGTATCCACCCGGACACGACAATACATTGCTTCAAGACCTCGTGCCTCTACGAGACCTTGGTCACCAAGCTCAAGCGGGTGTACAAAACAGTCGATAACATACCGGATCTCCTCGAGATTGCCAAGCGGTACACGGAGGAGGACCCGAACCAAGAACCGGCGATGAGTCGGGAGGAAATCACCGCCCAAGCGGCCACGACAACGGGAGACGACCCGAGCTACGCTACAACAACACTCGCCTCACCAGCAAGCGCCGCGGTGAAGGGCGAGTCGACTTCGTTGCCAATGCCGGCTACGTGCCATGCTAGCCCAAAAGCTTCCACCATGACGGAGGCCAGCGCCGCGATAGCGGGAATTACAAGGCCAGTGCCACGCTAACCAAAATTCGACCCCGTGGTCTACTTAACCAGCTCTGTGTGTTCCACGGCAGGGAGGGGAAGCCCGTCACGCACTCGACCGCCGACTGCCACTCCATGAAGGAGATCGACAAGGCACGGCGCGCACGGGAGGACCCCAACAACCACCCGCCAAACGGTGGGGCATTCGGCAACGACGTCGGGTCGCTCCACACATTCACCGGGTTCAGCACCAAGCGCGAGAAGAAGGTCATCACGCGTGTTGTCGCCGTCAATGAGGTATCCCAAGTCGACGTCCCTCGCTTCCTCAATTGGTCTGAGCAGCGGATCACCTGGAGCCGTGAGGACCACTCGCCACGGATCGAATATCCGGGGCAAGTCGCCTTGGTGGTCAAGCCCAAAGTAGGTGACTACTGGGTCCCCAAGACGCTGATGGACGGCGGGAGCTCCATCCACATCCTCTACCTGGACACATTCAGGCGACTGTGGCTTCCGCAGTCGATGATCGAGACGACCTACACCACCTTCCACGGCATCGTCCCCGGTTGGAAGGCGTACCAGATCGGCAAGGTGACACTGCCAGTCACCTTTGGCACACCAGTGAACTTCCACAACGAGTGGATCGTCTTTGAGCTGGTGCCCTTCAACAGCCCCTACCACTGCGTCTTGGGGTGGCAGGCGTTCGCCAAATTCATGGCGGTGCCCCACTACGCGTACAACGCGATGAAGCTCCCAGGGCCGTGCGGCATCATTACTGTCCACGGCGACCTCGACATGGTCGTAGACTACGAGGCCAAGGGCACCGAGATCGCCAAGTACACGAGCAGGGTGAACAATAATGAGCCCACAATACTCAAGAAGCTCAACTCGGAGGGAGGAGGCTCAACCGCCTTCGAGGCAACCACGCACATGCGCTCCGTCGAGCTAGTCCCAGGCGACTCCAGCCAGACGGTGACAATCGGAATGGGCATGAGCCCAGCATACGAAGGCGCGCTCATCGAGTTCCTATGTGAGAATCGCGACATCTTCGCATGGAAGCCATCTGACATGCCTGGTGTCCCGAGGAAACTCGCTGAGCACAAACTGAACACCGACCCCAAAGCGCGACCCATCAAGCAGTCGCTACGGCCCTTCCATGAAGAGCGCCGCCAAGCAATCACCGAGGAGGTGCAACGTCTACTCGATGCAGGCTTCATACGGCCAATCAAATACTCCAAGTGGCTGGCAAACCCAGTCCTGGTCAAGAAGAAGAATGGGACATGGAGAATGTGTATCGATTACACAAACCTCAATAGCGCCTGCCCAAAGGAGCAGTTCGTCCTCCCACGGATCGATCAAATCATCGACTCGACCGCGGCGCGGAGGAGGAACCGAACCAGATAAAAATGGCAGTCGAGGATGAGGAGAAGACGGTGTTCATCATGCCATTCGGAGCATTCTGCTACACCGCTATGACCTTCGGCCTCAAGAACGCCGGGGCGACCTACCAGAGGTGCATGCAGGAGTGCCTTGCGAGCCAAATTAGCCACAACATCCACGTCTACATCGACGACGTGGTGGTGAAGTCCACTTGCCGACCTGGCTGAAACCTTCGCAAATCTGCAGAAGTACAAGATCAAACTAAACCCAGGAAAGTGCACCTTCAGTGTACCTACTGGACAGCTACTGGGGTACATAGTCTCCAAACGAGGCATTGAGGCGAACCCCACCAAGATCAACATGATCGCCTAGCTCGGCAAACTCGAGTGCCCACGCAACGTCCAGAAGTTGGCCGGGCGAGTCGCGGCTCTCAGTCGCTTCATCCCCCGGCTAGGCAAGAAGGCAATGCCTCTCTACCGCCTAATGCACAAGACGACGCGCTTCACGCACTCAAGGAAGTGCTACTCGCGGCCCCACTACTCTCCGCCCCCGTCGACAAGGAGCCCATGCTCGTCTACGTCACGGCTTCCGAGCGAGTCATCAGCGCCGTCATGGTCGTCGAGCGACCAAAAGAAGGCAAGGAACGCCCGGTGCAGCGACCTGTCTACTACATCAGGGAAGTCCTCTCCGAGTAGCGCCAGTGCTACCCGCAGTACCAGAAATTGGTATATGCGGTCTTCCGAGCCCAGCAGCGACTGCCGCACTACTTCCAGGAGCACCCAATCACGGTTGTTTCCTCAGCGCCATTGCAAGACATCATTCGCAACCACGAGGCGACTGGGTGAGTCACGAAGTGGGCAGTCGAGATCGGCATCCACAACATCAAGTACGAGCCGTGCAAGGCAATCAAGTCGCAGGCCCTGGCAGACTTCCTCGCCGACTGGGAGGAGGCGCAGAAGCTACAGAAGCTGCCGTACCTCCACTACTGGTCGCTACACTTCGACGGGTCCAAGAATGCTGACATCACAGGGGAAGGGATCGTCCTCACGTCTCCAAAGGGCGACAAGCTACACTACGTTGTGTACCTCGACCCCCTACACCAACAACATGGCCGAGTATGAGGCCCTCCTCCACGACATGCGAGCAGCCAAGGAGATGAACATCAACCGCCTGCGCTGCTACGGCGACTCTGACCTTGTCGCCACGCAAGTCGCCTGTACATGCGATGCAGTCTCCCCCACCATGGCGGATACCGCCAAGCAGTGGACCAGCTGGGGCCACTTTGCCGGCTACTCCGTCGAGTGGATCGACCGGTGCAAAAACGAAGAGGCCGACGCCCTCTCTCGTATCGGGTCGACTCGTCTCGCACCACCCGCCGGTGTCTTCCTCGACACCATCACCAAGCCGTCCATCTCTCCCCCGAGGGAGATCGACATCGGGATTCCGCTGGAACCAGAACCAGCCCTGGTCGCCATGGTCGCGGAGCCACCCAACTGGACCGCGCCATACGTCGCCTACGTAGAGGGAGGGACCCTACCCGATGACGAGACGGAGGCCCGGATGATAGTATGCCGCTGCAAGTCCTTCGTCATCATCAACGACGAGCTCCACAAGCGCAGCGTGACCAGTGTGTTCCAACGCTGCGTACAACCTGCGGAAGGTCGCAAGATCCTCCAAGACATCCACGCGGGCGACTGCGGCCACCACACTGGCGCTCGATCCCTAGTCGCTAAGTCCATGCGACATGGCTTCTACTGGCTTACCGCACACGCCGACGCGGTCGACATCGTCCAATGCTGCATTATATGCCAGAAGTACGCCAACCAGACTCACGTCCCAAGCTCGGCGCTCAATACCATCCCCATCACCTGGCCATTAGGCGTGTGGGGCATGGACATGGTGGACTCCTTCAAGAAGGCCCCCTCCGGCTTCACCCACCTCCTAGTCGCAGTCGACAAATTCACAAAGTGGGTGGAGGCCAAGCCAGTCCGCAAGTGCGACGGGAAGACCTCCACCAAGTTCCTACGCGAGCTCATCTATCGCTACAGGTTTCCGCACAGCATCATCACGGACAACGGCACCAACTTCACCAAAGGAGCCATGGCAGAATTCTGCGAGGAGAACAACATACGACTCGACCTCACCTCAATCGCCCACCCGGAGTCCAACGGCCAAGCGGAACGCGCTAACCAGAGCATCCTCCATGGCTTGGAGCCGCGACTGCAAGTTCCCCTCGAGCGAACTCCGGGGTGCTGGGTCGAAGATCTCCCCTCCATCATCTGGGGCATCCGCACCTCCATCAACAACTCGACTGGGTTCACCCCCTTCTTCATGGTGTACGGCGCCGAAGCCATCATGCCGACCGACCTTGAGCACGACTCGCCTCGGGTGGTCAACTACGCGGAGGCCAACAACGAGCTCGCGCGCCAGCACGGGGTCTACCAGCTCGACGAAGCACGCGACCTAGCTTGCTCCCACACCGCCATCTACCAGCAAGGACTTCGCTGCTACCACAGCCGGCGAGTCTGGAATCGCACCTTCCAGGAAGGCAACCTGGTCCTGCGACTGGTCCAGGACAAGAAGGGCATGCACAAGCTCTCTCCCCCTTGGGAGGGACCATTCTCCATCGGGCGAGTCCTGGGCAATGACGCCTACTACCTCATCGACGTCCGAGGAGATGGACAACTCGACGTCAAGCGGCCATGGAATGTAAATCTCCTAAGGAAGTTCTACTCCTAGAACTCCAAACATGTACCCCCTACCCGCTATGAAATAAAGAAGATCGATACGCACAAATTGTGTCCACTCTCCATACCTTGTACCGTTCGCACTCGTAATAACAGCGCTACGCTATTCGCAAAAGTCAACCCTTGGTCACGCGACCGGCATGACCAAGTAGTGCGATACGATGGCACCGATAAATTTAGGGCCTTGTATCGTCCACGAAAAACGCCAACCCGGAGCCCCATCGGAGTCGCCTCGCTCGTTTGGCTTTCTGAGCCAAGACGACTGCATTCGCTTCCAACAGCGACCCAGTCCTCCACATCCTTGGCATAGCGACTCGAACGGCTAAGTACCACGCTCGGGGACTGACACCAGCCCAAGCCCGAGTGACTAGGGAAAACGCCAAGTATGAGAGCGCGTCCTGGACTCGCCAAGCGACTGAACTCCATGTCAGGTGGAGCGACGCGCCTAATATAACGCACCTCGTCCTCACCTACCTTGGGCATGCGACTAGAACGGCTAAGTACCACGCTCGGGGACTCGGCCAACTGACCCCGTTCGTTCCCGGGAAAATGGCTAAGTATAGAGCACCCCTTGGGGTCGCCATGCAACTGGCTTTTCAACCCATGGAGATTTGACCTCAACTGACTAACGGTATAACAACACACATACACGCAAAAACGAGGTAAACCCCACAAAAGGGCAGACGTGCTCGGGGACTCGCACAACTCACAATCAAATCAAAAATTGACAAAAAGCATTCATGCATTCCTTATGGCAGCAAAACCTTGTTCGCTTACAAGGGCAGTTACATAGCTTTTACAACTAACGCCACTCGGAAAACTGATTTACTCTGCAGGCTTCGACGACGATGCACCACCACTCCCACGAACACGGATGAAGGGACCCATGGGTTCGATGGGTACGTCATCAGAGCGCCCGCCATGACCGCTCGGAACGGCTGCTCCACCTTGAAGTTGCGGCTCGCCGGCTTGGGGTCATTTGGGGCAACGATCGTCTCCTGGTACGGAATAAGATCACCCATCGCCAATACCCGGTCGGAGATCTCGACCATGCCCGTTGATGAAGGATACCCGCTGGTGATGTCATCAAGATCGAAGTCGTCGGGGAAGTGCGTGGGCCCAAGGCTCAGCGCAGTCACAGCACCACGACGGAAGGCCAACCGCGACATGAAATCAACAACCATTGGGGCCTTCTCCAGGTAGCGCCAGACCTCGACGAGGTCGCTGGGGATCACCTCCGTCGGTGAAATTTCTTGAAGGCACGCGCGAATGCAAGTCGCTGACAGAGCGGCAGAATCCACCAGCATGGTGACAAACTGTCGCGCATCATATGACTTTGCTTTGGCCTCGCCATCAAGAATCTTCGCTGCAAAGCAGAAAGAGCTTCAAATCAGAAGTGCACAAAAGAGTAAAGGCGACTTGCACGCTCGGGGACTCGCAAGATCAACCACTCGAAAATCGAAGGAGCTCACCAATCAACAGGCGGCAGCGCCCCGTAATGAAGTCCTACAGCTTCAAGAGATCAGTCTGCAGCCCAGCGATGAGTGCATCTAACACCTTCCGCTCATCAGCAGTAGCAGCGACGGCTGCCTTAGACCTCTCATCTGCCGAGGTTGCCTCCTCCTTCGCGGCCTTGAGCTCTCGCTCCAGTTCGGCCACCCGTTTCTCCATGGCGGCCAACAATGATTGGGCAGCCGTCAGCTCGCTGGCGGGGACCATACCCTCGCGAGCCTTTTCCACCATGCCCACGTGGCCCTCTGCGTCAACACAACTCTGAGAACAACATAAGGAAAAGACGTCCCTGACAACAAGCACATCAAACTCTTACCAGCAGTCGCTCGAAGCTGCTAGTTCGTCCCTTGCACGGAGTGGAGTTCCTTTTCCAGACGCTCCTTGGCGTCCAATCGTTCCGCCGACTCGCGCTGCAGGCCCTGCAAAACCATGATAAAATCAACAAAGAAACTCTTGAGTTCCTAGCCGCTGAAGTTCAGCGACTAGCCACTCGGGGACTGGACAGCAAAGAAATTCTTAAGTGCCTAGCCGCTGAAATTCAGCGACTAGCCACTCGGGGACTGGACAACGAAGAAATTCTTAAGCGCCTAGCCGCTAAAATTCAGCGACTAGCCACTCGGGGACTGGACAACAAAAACAGTAAGGATCTGGCCATCGAAATTCAGCGGCCAGATCCTCGGGGACTGGACATACCTGGATGGCTGCGCCTAGCATATTTTGGAGTTTGCACGTGTCCACCGTAGTGAGCACAAGAGGCGTGCGACCACGACGTTGCTCAACCTCTGAGCCCACAATGTCGGGCACCTAACCCGATGGCGCTGAAGCACTCCCGTAGAGGCCCTTGCCACAAAGCGAGGGAACGTCGCCACCGCCGCTCCTGCGGCACTCGAAGATGGGCATGTTGCCCCGACCGACGTCGTGGGTTCCACCCGCTGCGACTCCGTGTCCACTACGGCCTTTGTGGCCGCATATTCTCCAGTCGGAGCTTTACTTGGGGCGACCATCGGCTCGTGTGAAATTGTGACGACCAACTCGCCCTTCGCCTTCTGCGCGCCCTCAACGGGCGCCTCGATCTCGTCGCTCTTCCTCTTCTTCGACGGATCGACTTGCGCCCCTGTGGCACCCAATGGAACCTTAGCCACCGAGGGGTGACCTATTTTCTTCACACCAGTCCTGCAACACGGCGATGTCAGCAAGTTCGCCGGACAAACATAATCAGCTTCCCAAATAAATACTCTAAAAGATACTCACTTGGCGACTGGGATAAAGCGAAGGACGGTGCGAATGCTCGTCGGCTTCTCCACCTCCAGCCCCAGCTTCCGACTAAGGCCCGTATCGAACACGCTCTAGGCCCAAGACACCGAGGGCTTCTTCGAGGATGAGACCGCAGCAGGAGGATCCGGGGCAATCGCCGCAAGCGCTTCTCTTGGTGGTGAGGCACCCGCGGATGGAGCGGCCCCGAGCCCGGTGACTGCGGTGAAGGGCGGTGGCAGCAACGCCAACGGCACTTCATCCTCCACCACGATCGCGCCAGTTGTCGTAGTCGCCCATACCGGCACGCTGGCCCTAGCCTCGTCGGCCGTGCTGGTACCTTCGGAGCTACTCGCGGACCGAGGCAGCGACACTGCCTTTCCCGACTTCTTCTTCTTCTTCTGCGGCGACTTCTTCTTCGACAGCGTGGCCACAACACCGTGAAGTGTGCTCGGGGACCTCGTAGTCACCCCCGTCGTGAGCTTCGAGGCTTTTGTTGGACTCAAGCTCACGTTGTCGCTGCCCGCGGGTCTTATGGACCGTGGGTGCGGCGACCTTGACGGCCTTGTCGTCATCTTCATTGTCGTCGTCATCATCGTCACCCCCGACATTTCCCTTGTCGGACGAGGACTCGCTCTCGTCTTCGAAGGACTCGTTCGAGTTTTCATCATCAGCAGGCGGAAGACAACCTTCCACCACTTGGAACAACTGCAAAGACAAACGCGATTAGCAAAAACCGTGACTGCATATCCGTGATTGCGAAATGGACAAGGAAGTGAGAACTTACTGGCGGAGCCTTTTGCTTCGTGGTGTATGGGGGAATCCCGGCCTTCACGTCGAGATATTTCGCGTTGGTGATTTTCTTCAGGGCCAAGGTGTAATCATTAAGCCTCCACTCGGCGGTGCAAGACTTCGTTGGGTCGTCCTTGCCCGTGTACTCGTACATCCAGTGAGAACGGCTGGCCAAGGGCACCAACCGCCGCCCGAGCCAGCAGTTGTAGAGGTTGATGGTCTGGAGGCCGTCTTTCTTTAGCTGACGAATCTTCATCAGCATTTCGTCGACCACCATCCGCTGGTCGAGCGGAAGCTTGCGACTTGAAGCCGACGCAGCTCGGGCCGGTCGACGGAGTACATCGGAAGCGCCACCTCGTCGTCTGGCGGAGACTTGGTCACGTAGAACCAATGATTCTTCCACTCGTTCGCCGCCTTCTTCGGCAGCATCAGGTCGAGGAAGGAGGCCTTGGACTTCAGCTAGAAGCCGCTGGCGGCTAGCATCGGGCCGCATGTCCCTTCGCGTCTGATCCTCCCGTGGAACATATCTTGCCACAGGGGGAAGTACGGCTGGCAGCCTAGGTAACACTCGCAAAACTCCATAAAGATGGAGAGTTGCTCGATGGTGTGCGTCCCTAGGTCCGACAGCTGGATGTCGTAATACGCGTAGAAACGGCGGAAGAAGATGGAGGTGGGGAAACCGAGCCCCCTCTCTAGGTGGCTGGTGAAGCAGATGAATTGTCACTTGCGCGGATCCGGCACCACCTCTCCGGCCACTGGGATTCGCCATCTACTGGCACAAAGGATCCCCGCATCCTCGAAAGATTTCAGCAGCACCTTCGTGCATTTGGATCCCCCCCATGGTTCTGGCGGAGGCGCCATCATTCAAATGATCTAGGGTTGCGGGATTTCTCTGGGTCGCTCTAGTCACTATGGAGGAATGGTAGACTGGGAGGCACATGAGATCGGAGGAAGTGTGGGGAATGATCGCTCTTCGCCCGTCACTCTCCCTATATAGCGGTTTGCTACCCACCATTTTCGGGGAGCCGTTACCGCGCGGTGATTACGCCGATATTACCGTTGGATTACCCAACTACTAGTTTGACCAACGCTAACGGTCCAACTTCGTCTCCTCGACTCGCCAGCTTCAGTGACCCGGCTACTCGCCGACCTGATCGCCATAGCTGTGATTCGACTACTCGCCGACCTGATCGCCATAGCTGCGATTCAACTACTCGCCGACCTGATCGCCATAGCTGTGATCCGACTACTCACTGACCCATTCGTCGTGATGCGATTCGATTGGTCGATGTTATTGCGATTAGGATGGCATGTTTCCTCTTTAATTGAAGGAGTCCACCACCGATTCGACTGGGCGTCTAAATGGACCCCGAATACTCCGACTGCCGAAGAACACCTGCGACGAATCAACGACGGCCTCGGGGACTACTGAAGGGGATATGCCGAGTGAGGTATACCCATCAGAACGATTCCCATTGGCCCATGCTGCCAGCGAGTGGGCCTACAGGACGGCGACGGGATCGAGACCCAACAAGGAGCCATGCGACTGGAAGCTGAAGGCCCAGAAGCGTAGCTAGGCCCAGTCATATTAGGTCAGACATCCTCTGAATCCTTAACTAATTCGGTTGTAGATCTGTAAACCCTAGCAAGGTGAGTCTATATAAACCTCCCTAGGGTACGCATAGAGGACACGTTCCATCATACACCCGCTACGACTCGCCGCCTAGTCATCGAGCTCGCCCTTGTACTCTCTCATCGATACAATCTAGCAGGAGTAGGTCTTTACCCTCCGAGGGGCGAACCTGGGTAAAACCCTGTGTCTCCATCCTCATCTCGCACCGCAGATGGCTGGCCGCCCTTGCCCCTTGTTCTACTACTCGCTGCCGATTGCAGGATCTGCCATGGCCATTCCCACGACAGAAGACATGAAGGAGGAAGAGCATCCGGACACCCGCGCTACCGTTGCAAGCATTGGAGTGGTGGCAAACCCTATCAAACTTAGGAGGACAGCACGGATGTCTACAGGAAGGAAACCCCACAGCATATCCTCGCTCCACGGTAACTTCCTTCACGCACTAAGAACCCCTTCCATACTCTCCTAATTGAGCAACAATACCAAAAGGTGCCCCAAGGGAGGTTGCCCTCTGTTTGGGATCTGCCTCATTCTAACCATGCAGGGAAGGAACACACTAAGAAAGAAGAGTGGGGAAAGAATAACAAGGACTGGGATTCTTGGTCCGACATTATCATGAACCGCACTGAGCATAATTCAGAGTTGATTTGTACTCTAACCTTTGAGATTGAGAAATTGAGGGAACTGATTGAAGATCTTATCAAGAGAACACCACCACCGAAGGAGTAATTCGTCATTAGTTTGGCATCCCCTTGGCTTGTTCCAAGCTTGGGGGAGTGCCGCGGTATCACATCATTATCTTTTATCTTTTACCTTTTTAGTAGATTCATATCTTGGGTAGAGAAGTTATCTTATAGGGTCATTTGCATTGTGGAAGTATCTCTCCTTTAGTTGGTTATCTATGTATCCCGTGGTGTGAGTGCCTTTATGGAATATTGATGAGAAGTTTCATCTTTTACTTTTTGCACTTCTTATTTTAGTTTGCAATCTCTATTATATGATTGATATTGTTGATCGGTATTGGTATCACTTTGGGAGCATCAAGTAGATCTAAATTGTTTTTGGCAAACCGAGCTCTGGTCAGAAGCAACACTTTTTGAGGTTTGAAAGGAAAAGAGAAAAAGCTTACAGGTATTTTGTATCATTTATTTTCTTTCTCTATTGGCTCATAAGCTTAGTATTCTTTATTTAAGATCTTTCGTGTCTTCAAGGAAGATTGCATGTTTGGCTTTATTACTTGTATGTTTGCTTGTTTCCTTCAACTCTTTTGCTTGCTAGCCAAAAACCTGTTTTTTGAGAAGGCATTCTTCTCATGCATCCAACCCCTTCAAACCAAAACCCATGCCATTTGTGTCCACCATATCTACATATTAGCATTATTCCTATTCCAAGTAAATTCTCAAGACTCATCTATCTTTCGAATTAAAAATTATTTTGTTATGTGACAACTAGTTAGTAAAGCTCTCACGAACTTGATGGCACACCTTATTTTCTTGCCCCTAATGAGCTTGAACCATTGTGTCATCGAAGTTGTATAAGCTTGCACCTATACGTTGGAATTAGCAGAACCGTGTTGTCAGGGGGAACGCTTTCAACATTGCACATGTACACTGTACATAGTTGATATCATGCTCTTTTGTTTGTGGATGTCGCCAGTGTGAAATAAAAGGGGAGATTGTAAGTCCATGGAGTTATGTATGTGTGTTATAGAAACGTCTAGGCCGCTAGCCTAAGCTATGCCTAATCATGGTGGAAACTTGCAACATAACCATAGTGAGCAATCTGTGAAGCATCCTCAATAAAAACCTATGCAAATAGAAAATAAAAAGATCGCTGAGATGCTCACTGTCTGCTTGCCTTGTCATTTTGATTATGGGAAAGCTCCTATATCATGTGCAAGGGGTACCCCGTTGGCAGTTCTTTATGATACACATGTACTTACTATGACAAGAACTTACCGGTAACTAAAGTTGAGTAGAATGAGGAGAGGCCCCCGTACTCAAGGCACATGAGATTGCCAACTTATATTTTGTCAAGCATATACTCCATCTTTGTTCACTTTAACCTTAACCACCTCAAGATGCTTATGATGGGGGCATTGAGAGCTCAATGCTTGGGGGAGTTGATACGTCCAATTTGCATCACCATTATATATCATAATTTGCCTCTATTCATTGATATATTTCATATTAAGAGGTGTTACTTATGTCTTTTCATCTGTTTTTGCATGTTGGATGATTCTTGGAGGATGAACTGCTAGAGTGAGGATTCTGATGGAAAAAGAGGTGTTTGATGCAATTTCACGAAGATCAGAAAAATACCAGAAAAACTATAGAAAAATCTATTTTCCCAGAAGACGAAGGATGCAAGAAGGGGAGGCGGAGTTGGGCCACAGGGGGGCCACTACTCCCCCCTCCCCAGGCGCCAGCCACCCTAGGCCACGCCTATAGGGGGTGTGGCCACCCTGGCCCTCTTCTGGCTCCGCCCTCTCACCTATATCTTCTCCTCGAAACCCTAATACACGGGGGAGCGACCACAGAAAGATTCCGTTGCCTCTGCGGGGCGGAAAACACCGAGAGAGAAAGAGCTCTCCGGCAGACAGATTTCTGCTAGGGAAATTCCTTCCTGGAGAGGGGATATTTAAGTTGTGGTGCTATTCTTCTAGTGGTGTAATGTGAACGTCACTCACTTGTGCAATGGTTTCCTAACCACAGCCTTAAACTCTGAGATCCTACACTCCCTTGTGCAATGGTTTCCTAACGGGGGCTCAGGTTTCTGTCACTCCGGCAACCCCACAATTAGTAGCCAAATACACAATGCATTCCCCTAGGCCTATAAATGGTGAAGTATCATGTAGTCGACGTTCACATGACACCACTAGAAGAAGAGCACCACAACTTAAATCTCCCCTCTCTGGGAAGGCATTTCCCCGGCAGAAATCTGTCTGCCGGAGAGCTCTTTCTCTCTCTGTAGTTTCCGCCCCGCAGAGGTGGAGAAATCTTTCTGTGGTCTCTCCCCTAAACTTTAGGGTTTCGGGAGGAAGATATAGGCGAAGGGGCGGAGCCAGAGGTGGGCCAGGGTTGCCACACCCCCTGGTGGCGTGGCCCAGTGTGGCCCACGCCTGGGGGGTGTGGGCCTCCTGTGGCCCAACTCTGCATCCCCTTCTGGCTTCCTTCGTCTTCTGAAAAAATATGATTTTCCATAGTTTTTCTGGTATTTTTTGATCTTCGCTAAAATTGCATCTAGACACCACTTTTTCCATCAGAATCCTGACTCCGGCAGTTCATCCTCCAAGAATCATCCAACATGCAAAAACAGATGAAATAACATAAGTATCACCTCTTAATATAAAAGATATCAATGAATAGAACCAAATTATGATATAGAATAGTGATGCAAAATGGACGTATCCATTTGACACTTAGCTCCTCGACAATGGTGCTAGAAAATAGCTTGATGCTACAAGAGCATGGGCCTGTTTTAAGCACATTTTTTGGATGTATTACTTCTGCTCGATCATAGCGAAGAGACTAGGCAAGTGTTTACCGGTGGTGTTTCTGTCGCACCCAAGGTGTCACAGGTCTTGAGTGAATTAACTGCAAGTATCAAAGGTGAAAAGGGTGTGAGTATGGTTGAGTGTAAACATGAATTTGAATAGAGAGTAAATAACATAAAAGTAAAAAGTACAATGATTGGTTGAGGTTCCTGCAGATGAAAGGTTAGGTCCTGAGAGACTCGGTTCATGATGGTACTGAATATGCCAGTGGAATAAATAGAATAGGTAATTGCAATTATTCATACAACTGTGCATGTACATGAGCAACCCATTATTAGTCAGGATTCCTCCTAGTGAAAAATCTCTGACTTCCATGATTATTTTGCCTATTACCACCACCAATGGTTAATGTAGGATTTGAGGTCATGAGACCGAATTAAGATTTTATTCTTTGTGGTTCCTCATTCTAATCAAGTAATACTAGATCCTATTTGACGTCATGTCACCCAGAGGTTGTCGATTTATTAGCAAACAAGTTCTTGTTTATGTGGTTCTCTAGATTATGTTACCTGGACCCTTAAATTAGATAACAAGCATTACACATAACATAGATAATCATTCTCAAATAAAATATTAATAATGACAATCACATATGGATGGAATATAAGATAAACACATCACGTCTCACCAATCCCCTACATCTCTCACGACTATGGGGATTTACTCGCACATGGGAGGAGAACAACACAATAATATAATCATAATGTGGTTCATCTCAATATTACCATAGCAAACCATAATAAGAAGGAAGATGGAACCAATTACAAATCCATGTTTGAATAGAGTTGCAAATCCTAATCCTACAAGTGTTAAGATATATATATCTCGCACAAGGGGAATGATGGTGAAGTGGATGGTTTAGAGGTTGAAGATCTCATATCGGATCAAAAAGCTTCTTCTTCTATGGATCTCTTCGTCCTCTCTTTTGAATAAATTGCGACTGATATGTTCTATTTTCACCTCTGCCTCCTTCACTAAAGTTGATCTATTTAACCAAGCGAATGCGTAGGATGTGGTACAGGTGCGCAGTACGGGCGGGATGCTCCCGTACAGATGGTCGTTAAGCATTTTATGCCTCTAATGATGATCTTCCCAATTGATGTTGTGCTTGATTTTCTCCAATAAGCTCATAAATGGCCATATATCCTTCCAAAAGTGCTCAGCACCTGAAAGTCATCATCGATAACAAGGTTCCTTTGTTTTCATGATATTAACATTAGTTAAAAGGTGAAAACCATAATAAATGAATAGAAACCAATGCAAAAAATTGGGTAAAATGTGATCAAATTGGGAGCTATCAACAACCAAAAAACTCCATGTACTACACCTGACATGTGAATCATCACCCCCCCCCCTCACTCTATTCGATGAAACTATGAAAAACCGACTCGCCATGTGAAAAAGGAATACACATGGATGAATCAAACATTGCAATATAAAAACTAAGATATATTGTATAGGGAAGGAGGTATTTTATTGTGACACCCCCGGGATCAGGGCTAAACAAATCCTAGACCTCCGTCTGACATAAGCTTAACCTTGAGCTCGAGAATATCCAGCGAAGAATCGGTAACACAATAGTGACCCTACGACACAAAATTCATTACAACAAGCTCATAACTGATCAGAGAACCAAATTATTACAAGCAGAGGTCACTGACCACAAACATCAAACAACGGAAGGCAAATTATGCTATTAAGTATAGAAAAATTAACAAATGGACTAAGAGGCCTGAAGCATAATGATGACGTCCCAGCCCATAGATTCCAGGCTGCCGGCCGGGAACCCCAAACTACTCGTCGATGTCGATGTAGTACGAAACTCGTCTTTAAGGGAACACTTACTCTGCCAAAAGTATCAACAAAGCAAGGGTGAGTATAGGGTGTACTCCGCAAGACTTATGGCTGGTGGAGTTGTTTTGCATAAAGCCATCTTTTGTTTATAAAACAAGAGGGAGAAGAAGCTCGTCAATTCAGAGTATTTTAAAAGGGGATAAGGGAGTGACATCTCCAAAAATATTGATCATCATCTTTTGATATCCACCAAATCATCATCATCTGAACTAGGATCACCCCCTCGTACCCATGAGGAAGCATCCTTAACAAACATTAGTTGCCAAGTTTTACGATTAGGTTCATGTTCTCTATGATCTCCCGTCGATTCCCAAGTCATCCATAACCATGGACATAGCTTTCCGAAAGATTATTACCCTGCAGGGGTGTACAACTTTACCCACACGTACCAACTGACTCTTAATGCCACTTGACACACTTCCTTGGTGTGCTGGCAGAGGGTGTGGTTGGACACAACCTTTACCTTGCTTTCGCCGAGACCATGAGTCACGCAATAAGTATGGTTCCACCGTAATGGGTCAAATCCCGAAGACGGTACTTAAATATGTGAGGCGAGGTTGGTTCACTAGGGGCTCCATCGACCCCAAGCAACCCGGTCCACGCTTCCCTACCTGTTATGAATGCACCTCCTTGACCTCCTTCTTTCAAAAACATTTTCAATGCGTATGTCGAATGGAACGCCCAAACTATGTGACTCATGGAATCTACTAGGAAAGGTAGTCAATCATGGGGTCCCCATTTACCCCGTGTGGTTATACGCTCGTCTTGGTTCAAGAGGCAAGAACCTAGGGTCCTAAGGGTGGAGATCATGGGACTAGAAAAACCACATCCCACCGTGGCCTCCCATACAAGCCTTAGCATGTTTAATCTCATATCACTGATCTCATCTCATCACGTTCTCCTGTCATACTAGATTCTCTGCATCTGATACATCATCTAGATGGACCAGTACTGACAACTATGCATGGCTAAGCAAGACACAGATAATAGCTCTAGCAGTGCACACAAGCCAAACCTAGTTATGCTAGGAGCAGTGGATCAGGTGATATCAGCTCAAAGGGAGTAATGCAACAGATAGGATATTCTATCTATCGATAAAAGACCACAGTAGAATCGTATGCATCATGGCAGAATTGAAATACTTTCGAAATCATACGATTATATCATGGTGGGGCTATGCTTGCCTTTGCCAGTTTATAACCGATAAGCGGATCTTCGGGAGCCTTGTACTTGACTTGTTTATAGTTGTTCAAGTATTATTTGTCGGTCTTTGATCTTCGACAGTGTTGATCTCGGGCTTCGATCTCGATCTCGGTATCGTATTTTACCGTGAAGAACCGAACACCGGAAAGAGAGGGGAAACAGTCAACACATGGAATCGATGCAATGCTCAAGCCAGTATGATGATATGATAAGTTAAATTGTATTGGATTGAAACCCTAAAACATGCTTGACCATTTAAACGGGGTTCCGAGGGGTACAAACCCTAACTCGGGGAAACTCCGGATGTATATGAGAGGGGTTGGTTTGTTCTTCTAGTTAAACTTGTCATTAAAGTTGTTGATCAATGCATGATTATAGCTTAATTAGATAGTTCTCATTTTTCTTAACATTTTGATATATTATACATATTTTTCTGATTTAAAATGAATTAGTTATGATTTTTCTCAATTTAAATCCATTTTAAATTATTTTAGGAATTTATTAAACATTTTTGGATTATATTAAATATTTATTCACTTGGGCCCACATATCATAATTTTATTCATTTCAGAAAACATTTCGAAAATTATTAAAATGCTGACAGGTGTGGCCCACAGGGGTTATTTATAATTCCAGAAATACAATCAGAAAACATTTAATAAAATTGAAAGGGGATTATGGCGTCATGCTGATGTCAACATGACATCAGCAATGGAGCACCTCCCAGGTCGGGGTCGGGCTCGATGACTGTGGGCTTGCGGGGTAGCGAGGAAGGTTGAGTTTGATGCGGCTCTTCACGCTGAGCCAGAAACCAGCGGCGCTGCGAACTATTGGTCACCAGAGGGACTACGGCGACAAGCTTCTGCAGCGGCGAGCGGAGGTGCACGGCAAAGCAAAGACACAGAGAGGGAGGGACGAATCAGAGAGGTCCTTGAGGACCACGGGCTCACCAGGAAGCTAGCAGAGGGTGCGAGGGGTCGAGGCGAGCTTAGTCGGCGTCGGAATTAATGTCGCACACGGTGGCCGGCGCTCGGACAGATGACCACGATGGCGTCGATTGGGGCTTCCCCAACTCGATTACTTCAGGGGGAAGACGGAGGGCATCACGGCAAACCTCCAGGGCATCTCCGCTTGGCTCGGGGAGGTCAGGAGCAACGGCGGACGGCGAGGTCAGAGAGCTAGGGTTCCAGTGATTTGGGGGAATCCTACAGAGAGCACGAGACGAGGAGATACGGGTATGATAAGAGAGAGGGGATCACGCTTGTTCTCGTGGCGATCTTATCTTTGCGAGGCAACCTCAGCGGCGGCGGGAATCGCGGCGACGAGCATCGGGTGGTCGCGCACGAGACAGCGAGCGGCTTGCCAGGAGGAGGAAGACGACAGCGAAGGGGTATCCGGGCCTGGGTTGCGCTTGGGCCGGGGATGGGCCGTGGCAGTGGTTGCTGGCTGCGCTGGGAGCAGCAAATAGGGAATAAGGAAAATGGGCTGCGAGCTGGGCTGCTCTCAGGTCATTTTTTTATTAGCAAAACCTTTTTCCCAATTCTTTTTTGAATTTCTCTTTCAAATTTCAAATTCAAACTGTTTTGATCCATTCAAAATTACCAGAGTTTTTGTAAAATATATAAAATTTCTCTTTGTAGACCATTTGGGCTCCATTATTTTGGTAGTTTTCCAAAATATTCAAAACCATTTTGAATAGATTTGAAAATAGAAAGAGAGGGAAAAGCTAGGGTTTTAGGGTTTGATTTATTTTCCTCAATGAAATTTAAGAGATGATGCTCATGTTATGCATAATCAAAACCCTAACTACTATTTAGCTAAAGCTGGGGAGTTACAGCTCTATCCCCCTTATGAGAATCTCGACCCGAGATTCCAAAGGTAGGAAGAGAGACAGAGAGAGAAAGAAACATGGTCACTCTAAGATAAGAGGGAAACACACTAAACAACACACAGAGTATCTCAGAGTCAACTCATGGATAGATTGTTCAGAAACAACTCTGAGATGACAAACATGAAACACGTCAAGGTAACGGAGGAAAAAAGAGGAGAAGGTTTCAAGTTGTTAGATAGATGGTCTTTATAAGGATTGAGACCATGGAGCTTACAGAAGAGTTTAAGCTTCTGCAAAAGAGATCTTACAACAGGAAGAACATGACTACAGACTTCGATAAGGAACCTCTACTAAACGAATTAAGTAGAGATTTCAGGTTGCAGAAATATGGATCAACAAAACCAAGCTGTTGAACTACTTTTGACACAGAAGGGTCACTTTTTTGTTTAACAGAAGGCCAAGACAGAAAGGTGTTTTGGGTGGAGAGGACTCATAAGATTCACAAGGAACATGTATCAAGAGGAACTACAGATTACCAAATTCATAGTCACTCTTAAAACATGGTTAAGAAAATGTCACACCCCGGGATTAGGGCAAGACAAATCCCAGACCTCCATCTGATATAAGCCTAACCTAAATCTCGAAAACGTACAGAGAGAGAATTTATAACACAACAGTGACCCTACGACACAAAAATTATTATAGCAAGCTCATACTGAGCGAAGAACCAAAATATTATAAGCAGAGGTCACTAACCACAAACATCAAACAACGGAAGGCAAATTATGCTATTAAGTATACCAAACTTAACGAATGGCCTAAGAGGCCTAAAGCATAACGATGATGTCCAATCCATAGATCCCAGACTGCCGACTGGGAACTCCAAACTACTCGTTGATGTTGATGCCGTGAGGAACTCATCTTCAACGGTAACACTTACTCTGCTGCAAAAGTATCAACGAAGCAAGGGTGAGTACAGGGTGTACTCCGCAAGACTTATGGCTGGTGGAGTTGTTTTGCATAAATCCATCTTTGTTTTGTAAAACAAGAGGGAGAAGAATCTCGACTAAAAAGAATATTTTAAAGGGGATAAGAGAGCGGAAACACTAGATTTGATCATCTTTTGATATCCACCGAATCATCATCAGCTGAACCTATCTAGGATCACCCCCTCGATCCCTGAGGAAGCATCCTTAAGCACACATTACTTAACTTGCCAAGTTTTACGATTAGATTCAAGTTCTCTATGATCTTCACGTCTGTTCCCAAGTTGTCCATAACCGCAGACGCGGCTTTTCGAAAAGATTAATAACCCTGCAGGGGTGTACAACTTTACCCACACGTACCAACCGATTCTTAATGCCAGTTAACATTAGCCCTCTTTCTGGGAAGGCCGACAGAGAGTGGTTGACCACGACCTTTACCTTGCTTTTACCGAGACCATGAGTCACGCACTAGGGAGATGCCGTCATAACGGGTCGAGTCCCGAAGCCGGTCCCTAATGATGTGAACAGGGTTTGAGATTACGGATGCCGGGCATCTCCCATTCCCTGCCATGCTTACCTACCTGTATGAATGCACCGCCTTCACCTCCTTTGAGAAGAGCCAGAATGCATATGTCGAATGGAATGCCCAAACTATGTGACTCATGGAATCTACTAGGCAAGTTAGTTGGTCGAGGGGGCTTCCAGGCCCCCGTGTGGCTGTACGCTCGTCTTGGTTCAAGAGGCAAGAACATCGGGTCCTAAGGGTGGCAAGTATGGGACTGCAAAAACCACAACCCACGTGGCCTCCCATACAAGCCTTAGCATGTTTATCATCCATCTCTGATCATACCACGTCATCCTGTCAAACTAGGTTCATTCGCAGCTCTGATTCATCAACCGGATCGATCCGTGGTAACAGCTAAGCATGGCTAAGCACAACAGATGTAACAGCTCTAGCAACGCTTCAAAAGCTCAAACCCTAGTTATGCTAGGAGCAGTGGATCAGGGAATATAGGCTTTAAAGGAAACATGCATCAGATAGGATTACTCTATCTATCGATAAAGACTTTAGAATCGTGTGCACTTGGCAAGAATGTAAATACTTTGAAATCATAGGATTATATCATGTGTGGGGCTGCGCTTGCCTTTTCCAGTTGATATCCAGAAAGCAGAGCTTCGGACATCTGGTACTTGACTTGGTTATTGTTTGATCAAGTATTTGTCTTCGAGCTTCGACGGTGTTGATCTCGACCTTCGATGATGTTGACCTTGATCTTTGATCTTCATCTCGTTATCGTATTCTACAGGCGAAGAACCAAATACCGTAAATAAAAGAAACAATCAACACATGGCATCGATGAAATGCTCAAGCAAGGATGATTATATGAAAAGTTGAATTGTATTGAAATTAAAACCCTAAACATGCTTGGTCATTTTAATCGGGGTCCGAGGGGTCCAAACCCTAATTCGGAGAAACCCCGAATGCATATGGGAGGGTTCATTTTGTTCTCTAATTAAACTTTCAATGTAAATTGTTGAACAATGCATGATTATAGTGTAATTAGATAGGTCTCATTTTTCTGAACATTTTGATATATTATTTGTATTTTTTCTGATTTAAAATGAATTAGTTATGAATTTCCCAATATTAATTCATTTTAAATCGTTTTTGGAATATTATAAAATAATTTACATTTTAGAATTACTTAAACATTTTTATTAATCAGAAACATTTCTGAAAATATTTATTACATTTACAACAGGGACCCACCTCTTAGGATTTAATAATTACTGAAATGATTTACCAAAAACATTTGAAATAAAAGAAAATAGGGAATATTACACCATGCTGACGTCATGCTGACGTTAGCCATGGAGCTCCTCCCAGATCGATGGTGGTTTTGGCGATTGGGGCTACGGGAGAGAGCGGGGCTGTGGGCGTTGGTTAGAGGGCGTCGAGAGGAGTTGAATGGTGGTGGCGCCACCCTCAAATGGTCGTCGGAGTTTGGCCGGCAACGACGAACAGCGGCGGTGCTTGCAGGTGGTTGTGGCGACACTGATACAGAGAGGGGGAGATGAAATGGAGAGGTCCATGAGGACCGTGGGCTCACCACGAACACGACGATGATGTCGGCGAGGCACGAGGTGGTCGGAGGAGCCGGAATCGACGGCGGCAATGGCGACGGCCAGCGGGACGGCGAGGTCGATTCCGGCGCACAGGGGGCTTCCCGACTTGCATGCTTTGGCATGGAGCGAGTGGGTGGCGAGGCGAGTCTCCTAGGACAGACGGCGAAGCTCGGGGCGTTCTAGAACATCGGCGGCAAGTGGCTACCGACGAGCTAGGGTTAGGCAAGAAAGGGGATTCCACGAGAGAGGACGAGAGGAGATGAATTGGGTTTGGGGAGATAGAGGAGGGGACGGCCGTTCTCGTGGTGTTCTTATCCGGGCGAGGCGAGCACAGTGGCGGCTCGAATCGCGGCGGCGAGGCGACGGACGGCGTCGGCGCATCCACGCAGCAGCTTGCGCGTGTGAGGAAGACGACACGAACCGACCGTGGGGGGGGGGCGCATGGGCTTCGGCTTCCGGAGACGCTGGCCGTTGAAGAGAAAGGAAGGAGAGGGGAGAGGGCGAGCTCGGCCGGCCTGCTATGGCTTGCTGGCTCTTCTTTATTTCAAAAATTGTTTTCCCATTTATATTTCTGTTTTCTCTTTTGTAGTTTCAAATACCAAACTAATTTGGACATTTCAAAAATGCCACAAGGTTTTATAATGATTTAAAATACTATGGGGCCCTCATAATGTAACATTCCAATAATATTGAACTAGAATCATCAAACTCTAATCACCAAATTTAGGGTTAACAAAAACTTTTCCAATTAAAATATGAAAGCATTCATATGTATGTGCATTAAAATTTGGATTCTTTTGAATTGACATGATTATGTGTTTCTTTGCTTGTAAAATTATTCTTAGGTGAAATAAACATCATCTAAACAATCCCCAAACTTTTCCCAAAGACAAACAAATCAAAACAATCAAATTAAGTGAATGGTCACTTTGGCCAATTTAACTCCCATGTCTACTTTGGCTATCTCTAACTTTTAGAACTTAACAGAAACATGTATGGATCTTTGCACCCCTTGATAGTACTCATAACAAGGTACCAAGGCCCACTTTGTGATCATCCAAAAACATTTAAATGCATAGTTTAAATGACAATTTAAAATTGAATCTATTTCATATGGGAAGATCCCACTTTTTCAAAAGCCACTCAAACAAGCTCAATTTGCAAAACCCAAGCATCCACAGTATCACCAGGACATGCCTAGCACACCCACCAAAAATAATTTCAAAATTCAAAATTTGAATTCATGCGGCCATTTCATCAAACAGCTTGCAGATACAAATCAAACAAAATCAAGACACTATGTTGAGCAGTGTTTTGGGCCTAACTTGTTCCCTCTCTAGCTCACAGCAACCTCAGTAGATCATCTAGCAAACTTAACTAAGCTCTAGCCCCACTGTAAACTCGCCAATGTCATCAATGGTGAACAGCCCGAGAGCAGCCATGTCACCCTAGTGTGGACAGCAAGCTAGGAGAAGAACTAGCCGTGCCAACCTTGTCTGGGAGGTAGCCCATGCTTCACCGCCCCCTCTCGGCCAGCCCTGCCTCGCAGACAACAACCAGAACCGCCAGGAACGCCGCGCCCGCGCCGCTCTCGACCATGCCGAAGCGCACCGCAGAGCACGCGCCGTTCACACGCAACCCGACCACCTTGAGCCCTTGCCGCCCGCCAGCATGCACCCCACCATCACAGGAGACTGCCAGACATGCCCATTTCACTGCCCGTACCCCGTAGCCACCGCTCGCCGCAGAGTTCGCCGCCTCTGCCTCACAGAACATCGCGCGTTCCCGACCGTTTGCCACCGCCCCTAAAAGCGCATTCAAACCTTAGAGCATCTCCAGGAGACCACCAATCGATCGCCACCCTCGACCATGCCTCTAGCAGCCCGTAGCCATGTCGCCACCGTCGCCTGCCCATCCCTCTCGGTCTCGCCGTCGAGCCTATAAAAGGAGGCCACCCCCAGCCGATTGAAGCACACCATTTCACTCCCCTCACCTCACTGATCGTTCCCCCCTGTAGCCGGAGCAAGGCGAGCAGCGCACCGCCGGAATTTGGCCGGAGTAGGCCACCTCTTGAGAAGAAGGGCGCCGTCGATTTCATCCACCCCAGGAGCTGCCGCGACCACCCCTGAGTTCGCCGTCGTCGACTTCGTCGGTCGCCCGCATCGCCGACCTTCGCCTGAGCCCCGGTGAGCCCCCGACGACCCCCACTGAGCCTCTAGGGTTCGAGCTCGCCGGTGACTAGTTCATCATCGACGACGACCCTCAGCCGTCGATCTTCATTCTAATCCAACGCACCACATCGCCCCGTACCGCTTCCCATGTTAAGAGTCGTGACCAATGAGACCCCCCGGTTGCGCCCAGCCAGAGTGACACCGGGCCCGTTAACCTTTCCCGCGCAGCCCACTTGTTTGAATTTAGATTTTTCTATTTAGATTCAAACTCAGTTCTATACCTAGTTTCAAAAATCAACCCAGCTCGATTCAGTGAACCAAATTGAATGAAAACAATTTTGTTAGAAAGATATTGAAATGCTTAATCCAAGCCCGTTGGATTAAACTCATTTGAATCTATAGATCAACCTTGGTAAAAATAACAAGGCATAAGCTTTTCTGCATTCAAACATTTTTTCAAATTTAAACTATAATATCTTTTGAGTTGATTCCAACTCTCAAAAATCACATTTGATCATACCTTTCAGAATATATAAAAACATATGGGTTTACTTATAGAAATAATGTTCAAGTAATAAAAGAATGCCACATAGACATTTCTAGTCACTTTATTTAATGGAAATAAAAAGTTAAACCTTATTAAATTGTGACACCACATTAAATCACATTCCCATGTACTGAAATATGTGGTGATGACATGTGTCAACATGATCCCATGTTTGGTTTGGAGAATATTAAATCTTAAGTAGTTTTTCAATGAGTAGAAATTACTTTTCTAAACATAAATAAATAATGCAAGTGCTTTAATCTTGAATGTTAGTGATGATGCTAGATCATCTATAGAACCCTTGTGTATATTGATTGAAAGTAGTTAAGTATTGTTTGGTGATTGTGTACCTCGTATTTATTCATAGACGCTAGTACCGACCAAGGATACAAGGAGGAAGAAGGATACTACGAAGAAGAAGCCGAGGAGAACTTCAACCACTGCTCTGCACAAGGCAAGCCAATACTTGAAAGCCTAATACTACTAGTTGAATGTGCAAGCTAACACTTGCAATTATGAAACTTATATAACCTATGCAATGCACCAAGCATGCTTGGTTAGACACATTTGAGGATACCAAATCCTAGTTTTACTTACAAGCTTCTACTTTATTTCTTTATCAAAGCTCTTACTTAGAGTTTACTTGAGTAATTTGTAGATATTAGAAACATAATTGAAGGTTGCATAAAGAGCATAAAATTTGGCCTAAGCTAGATAATCTTGATGTCATCCTAAGGCATGAGATTGAACTTAGTTAAACTACACTAGTTTACCACCCCTCATTAGTACTCACTCCCATTTGTAGATGCTAGTGCTAAGCATAAAAGTTGATCAACTTTAGATGGGAATAGTTGGTGAAAATGGTTATGAAAACCTTGGAATGATGGATCATTCTACTGAGATGTTTTGACATGTGTTTCCGAAACACTAGATGATTTTGGTGATGAAAATGTTGAGGCATGAGCCTTTGACCTTTATAAAACTGATGGTTGTCTGGATGCGATACCATTCCAATGGTACCGTACAACCACAATACCCGAGAATTGGGTAGGGCTTGACTGGAAACTTATATACCTTAGTATTGGTTCCCTCACGACCAAGGTCTGAGCTGAGGCTACCTTGTGAAGATTGTCCACTGCGTTAGACCCAAGATGATAGTTGGTCATGGTTGGGAGGCCAAACTCACAGGAGAGGTGCTTATACTAGGGCGTGTAATTGAAATGTTAGGATTGATTATCCGCATACTGAGTATGGTGAATTCAGGATTTGTTCTTGACAGATGTATCGAATGTTGTGGTGAAAGTGTACAATCTTTGCAGAGTGTCAAACTATTCGAATAGCCGCGTCTGCGGTTATGGACAGTTGGAGTGGCCATACTGTTCCCCCGTCAGATGTTTTCAAATTGACTTGTGAAATGAATTGAGATTTTGACTTGAGCACAACAGAGTTGTGAGATGAAATTCAATTTCCCACTTAGGTGTTATAAAAATTCAACTAGCTTTTCTTGCTTCTAAACTTAGTAGAGGTAAATCTGGCTTTTTGCAAAACAACCCTAGAGCTTAGTGTCCTACTACAAAAACCCCCTTCACTTGTTAGTATTAGTTTGTGAGTACTTAAAGAGTACTCATGGCTTTGTCCCTGGCTATTCCCGTGGCCAGACTATGAAGAGGAGTACTAGGAGGATGGACCCCAGGAAGGTTACGATAACTAGGATCATCTCCCATCGTCAGCATTGCCTGTGACCCCGAAGATGGAGCTTCGTCTACGCTACCATTATTATTACGTTATTCCGCTGCTTGAGTTGTATTAAGAACTGGATCATGAGATCCTTATTTGTGTAAGACCTTATGTATGGTTTGTAATGGATGATGTACTGTGGTATCCAATTATGTTATGTCTCGCAAAAATGGTAATCCTGGGATTGCGATGTATGGCATAACAGGCATCTGGGATTAAAAACCTAGATGTTGACACATAACTAGTTGGGCTCCACATTTTGGTGGGTTTTTAAGAATATTTAAAACCTTTTGAATTGTTTTCAAGGGGAGAGAGGGACTAGGGTTTAGGGTCTTAATCTATTTGTTGCACATATTTTAAATGATGATGATGCTAGATGAATGCATAAACATTTCCTAATTACTATCTATTAAAACTAGGGTTGTTACAATTCTATCGCCCTTAAAAGAATCTCAACCCGAGATTCCTAGGTAGGAAGATAGAAGGAACAGGGTCACACTAAACTTCGACGGTCTTCTCGAAGAGGTTGATCCATGCCACCATGACGAGTGGACGAAGTGCTTCATAATCTTCAAGGTGGCTAATCACACTAAGGAAGAGAGGGAATGACACAGAACCACAAACTGAGTATCTCATGGTCAACTCATGGATAGATGTTTCACGAACATCTCTAAAGCTAACAGACATGAAACACGTCAAGGTAACAGAGGAAACAAGAGGAGATGGTTTCAAGGTGACGGTTAACTGGTCTTCATAAGGATTGAGACCATGGAACTTCAGAAGAGGGTAGACTTCTGAGGAAAGGAGACTTCCAACAGATGGAAAAGGAACACAGACTTCGGGAAGTAAACCTCTACTAAACAACTTAATAGAGCTTTATAGGTAGAAGAGGTAGATACCAACAAAACCAAGTTGTTGAACTACTTTTGATGTAGAAGGGTTGTTCTTTGGTTCAACAGAAGGCCAAGACAGGAAGGTGTTTTGGTGGAGAGGACTCGTAAGAGCCACAAGGAACATGTAACAAGAGGAACTGTTGATTAAAAAAGCACGTTCGCTCTTCGAACATGTTTAAGAAAGCGAGAAGGAAACTATTTATTCATCCAGGGCTATCAAAATCCTTGCTAAAGATCATGATATCACTTTACACCACCAAGACGAATAGTTTATAAGATTCCTGATGACACGAGAAGAAAGAAACTTCATTCTCAGACTCCAAGTTCTTGGAATGACATGATGCTTGCCATTGTAAAAAGGGTCTGGAGGATTGACCGGGAGACATTTATTAACACTACTTTGAATGTTCTCCTTGATGTTCGAGATAGTGATATCAAACTTTTAACAAGCCTTCAATCAGTCATCAAGTAAAGGTCAGACTTCGGTTACAGGAAACCATAAGCACAACTCCTATAATAAAATATAGAAGAGGCCTCATGAGGAGTGATTGTTATTGCTGATTCAAGATAAGGTGACAATAGATTTTCTGGCTGATTGTGCCAACCATTACATCAACCTTGCCGGATGTATAGGGAGATCTATGTCATAACCTTGAGGAACACCAACCATCATTGCTTCTTGAGATTCAGCTTTGGTTAAGTGGAGAGATACTTCAGACTCAGCATGTCCGAATAGAAAGGATGCAACATTTACCACAGAGGTAAAGTCACTAGACTCTCAAGACATGGACTTCAATGTCAAGCTCTAAAAGATGAGCTAGATTGCGGAACCCATGTATTAGCAAGTTATCAAAAGATAATTGCACCTACATGAATTGTTTGCAATGAAACACAATTGAAACCTGTTTAGGGAACATTTAGGAGGTTATCAAAGTTTTACTGGACTTCTTATCTTCCATGACAAGTCAATCAGTGGCTTGGTGTGCTTGGAGGATCTTATAGAGATATGAAGGTAATAACCTACCATATCAAAAATTCTTTGCACATTCTTGACTAACTTGGAATGATTCCCTAGGAAACAAAGATAACTCTACTCGAACCCATGGCAACATCTTTCAACATTTGCACATGAACTAGAGAAGGTTACTTCTAACATACAGAACACATACTTCCGGATAACATGAAGATGGTTATCAAAAGTTTCCAACATTAATTCCAAATGTTCTGTATGAACCTGGTATAACAAGGAGAGGATAAGGATGTCATTGATGGGCTCAATAACAAACTTATCTATACACTCCAAGAAGACAGACTCACATGTTGTATGAACATGGCATAGACATTGGTCCGACCAATGGACAAGAAGATGTACTTAAGTCAAGCATCACTAGTGGATACACCATCAAGATTGTCCTTGGATTTGAGTTTGATTTGACGATTGCACAAATCAAATCAAAGGAGGGAAGATAACATATCCACGAAGGACATCCTATCTTACATCATCACGAACAAAACTAGACATCCCTTTTAGAAGGAACAAAATTGAATAGAGAATTTGTCTTACAACTCTCCAAGTTGTTGTTTAAGCTCAACCAACTAGTTCAGGGGTACCCAGTATGGATCCTTGGAGAAAGGAGCAGTTCAGATAACCTGCTTACTCAAGAACTTGACATCACAATCATGTGGCAACATGGCAATACTTCTAGTAGACATCTAGAATATCATGGACCACCGATATGTCACAGAGCTCGAGAGGGAACTTGCTTTGTAAAGCAAGAAGACCTAGTCTTAGAGCTTCGGCACGATCCTAACTCTTTGACCGAAGAGGGTGTACTAGAATAGCGAACTTGGTAGTACAATCATCCTTGGCTTAGTGATAAGATTATCCGTCACGCTAAGAATGATACAAATGTCCTTAAAGTTCAAAGCAATAAGAATTGCTAAGAATCCTGGATGGCCACATCATTACGCACACACAACATTTCTGAGCATAGACAGCTCAATAGAAGGGTGGGTAAATATGTGTAGAAGCATCTCTTCATTAAGAGGATCATGAAACTCAGCACGACCTCTTAATATAGAATGAGTGTGATACTTTAGGGTAGAACAGATCAAAAGCTAATCAATACTTCTTGATCCGTGGATTACAACACTTTGACATGGTCTTGGAAATGACGAGGTACTAGAGTTTGTGTATCCTGACATCCCGAAATGGTTTATCATGACAGACCACAAGAGTATCTTGCATCGGAAGATACCAACGCACATTAATACTTGGCTACCAACTGGTAGACAAAGGTCGGAAAGCAACAAGGAAAAAAGGAACATGCTCAGGATAGAATCCCGGGATGTGGATGCACAAGTCAACGATCTTCCGAAAACCGATGCATAGAGAATGAAGGTGTGGCAGAGTCACGAGTATAGAAGCGAGACTCACGAGGAGCACTCTTGTCGTGATCTATTTGGTTCCATTAAAGAACATCTGCCATAGCTAGTGGTAGGGGAAGTCCTTTATCGTCGCTGTTCGATGGCGACAATATCCACAAGCTTGAAGGCTATACTAGAAGGTACTAGCCATCCTGAGGTAATGTGTAAGCATTAACCACAGGAATCAACAATGGATCTTGGGTTCAAGGTCAGCTTCATGTACAAGATTCACAACACCAGAATCCAGCACAATCGGGGATCTTAGGTTCAAGTTCGAGGGTTAGAACCCATATAAAGGAGTAACTACTACATGAGTGACAAAGCGTACACTACAAGATAGTAATCACGAGGTAGCTTCCATAAGAAGAAACGTCTTCTGAAGTACCCAAACAAATGAAAAGGGGCACACGAGGCGAAAGGAAACCTCGAAGCCTAGAACAGAACATTGAGGAAACATCAACACATTGTTGTGGACCCATAACATATAGAGATTATGATAGAAAGAAATCTCTCATAAGAAACAGAACAAAGGGAAACAAGGAACACACACAACTGACTCTAGAGAACTCAACACTAGGTCAAATGGTTGAGAACCGGCCTGCCTGGAAAGGCACCTAAGTTTTGAAAGACTGGACGAGATAGCAAAACTTTTCCAAATCAACACAAGATAAGGTGACCCAGAGTTAGAGCGAAACTGGATAAGGAGAAAAAGAAGCATACCAGAGTTTTTGCACATAATTTTCATCTTTGAAAATAGTTTTCACAAACACTAGACTCAACATCGACTAATAGAAAGATTTCCTACAGTCGGTACTGCTCTAATACCAAAACCTATCACACCCCGGAATTAGGGCTAGACAAATCCCAGACCTCCGTCTGATATAAGCCTAACCTACATCTCGAAAACATAAAGAGAGAGAATTGATAACACAACAGTGACCCTACGACACAAAAATTATTACAGCAATCTCATAACTGAGCGAAGAACCAAAATATTACAAGCAGAGGTCACTGACCACAAACATCAAACAACGGAAGGCAAATTATGCTATTAAGTATAGCAAACTTAACGAATGCCCTAAGAGGCCTGAAGCATAACGATGACGTCCAATCCATAGATCCCAGACTGCCGGCTGGGAACTCCAAACTACTCGTCGATGTTGATGCCATGAGGAACTCATCTTCAACGGTAACACTTACTCTGCTGCAAAAGTATCAATGAAGAAAGGGTGAGTACGGGGTGTACTCCGCAAGACTTATGGCTGGTGGAGTTGTTTTGCATAAGGCCTTCTTTGTTTTGTAAAACAAGAGGGAGAAGAATCTTGACTAAACAGAATATTTTAAAGGGGATAAGAGAGCGGAAACACTAGCTTTGATCATCTTTTGATATCCATCGAATCATCATCAGCTGAACCTATCTAGGATCACCCCCTCGATCCCTGAGGAAGCATCCTTAAGCACACATTACTTAACTTGCCAAGTTTTACGATTAGGTTCAAGTTCTCTATGATCTTCACGTCCGTTCCCAAGTTGTCCATAACCGCGGACACGGCTTTTCGAAAAGATTAATAACCCTACAGGGTTGTACAACTTTACCCACACATACAAACCGATTCTTAATGCCAGTTAACATTAGACCTCTTCGTGGGAAGGCCGGCAGAGAGTGGTTGATCACGACCTTTACCTTGCTTTTGCTGAGACCATGAGTCACGCACTAGAGAGATGCCGCCGTAACGGGTCGAGTCCTGAAGCCGGTCCCTAATGATGTGAACAGGGTTTGAGATTGCGGATGCCGGGCATCTCCCATTCCCTGCCGCGCTTACCTACCCATATGAATGCACCTCCTTCACCTCCTTCGAGAAGATCCAGAATGCATATGTCGAATGGAATGCCCGAACTATGTGACTCATGGAATCTACTAGGCAAGTTAGTTGGTCAAGGGGGTTTCCAGGCCCCCATGTGGTTGTACGCTCGTCTTGGTTCAAGAGGCAAGAACATCGGGTCCTAAGGGTGGCAAGTATGGGACTGCAAAAACCACAACCCACGTGGCCTCCCATACAAGCCTTAGCATGTTTATTATCCATCTCTGATCATACCATGTCATCCTGTCAAACTAGGTTCATTCGCATCTCTGATTTCATCAACCGGATGGATCAGTGGTAACAGCTAAGCATGGCTAAGCACAATGTATGTACAGCTCTATGGCCTTCACAAGCTCAAACCCTAGTTATGCTAGGAGCAGTGGATCAGGGAATATAGGCTTTAAAGGAAATATGCATCAGATAGGATTACTCTATCTATCGATAAAGACTTTAGAATCATGTGCACTTGGCAAGAATGTAAATACTTTGAAATCATAGGATTATATCATGTGTGGGGCTTCACTTGCCTTTGGCAGTTGATATCCAGAAAGCAGAGCTTCGAACATCTGGTACTTGACTTGGTTATAGTTTGATCAAGTATTTGTCTTCGAGCTTCGACGGTGTTGATCTCAACCTTCGATGATGTTGACCTTGATCTTCGATCTTGATCTCGTTATCGTATTCTACCGGAGAAGAACCAAATACCAGAAATAAAAGAAACAATCAACACCTGGCATCTATGAAATGCTCAAGCAAGGATGATGATATGACAAGTTGAATTGTATTGAAATTAAAACCCTAAACATGCTTGGTCATTTTAATCGGGGTCCGAGGGGTCCAAACCCTAATTCGGAGAAACCCCGAATGCATATGTGAGGGTTCATTTTGTTCTCTAATTAAACTTGCATTGTAAATTGTTGAACAATGCATGATTATAGTGTAATTATATAGGTCTCATTTTTCTGAACATTTTGATATATTATTTGTATTTTTCTGATTTAAAATGAATTAGTTATGATTTTTCCCAATTTTAATTCATTTTAAATCATTTTTGGAATATTATAAAATATTTTACATTTTAGAATTACTTAAACATTTTTATTAATCAGAAACATTTCTGAAAATACTTATTACACTTACAACAGGGACCCACTATCAGGATTTAATAATTACTGAAATGATTTACCAAAAACATTTGAAATAAAAGAAAATAGGGAATATTACACCATGCTGACGTTATGCTGACGTCAGCCATGGAGCTCCTCCAAGATCGATGGTGGTTCTAGCGATTGGGGCTATGGGAGAGAGCGGGGCTAGGGGCATTGGTTAGAGGGCGTCGAGGGGAGTTGAATGGTGGTGGCGCCGCCCTCGAATGGTCGTCGGAGTTTGGCCGGCGACGACGAACAGCGACGGTGCTCGCAGGTGGCTGTGGCGGCACTGATACAGAGAGGGGGGGATGAAATGGAGAGGTCCATGAGGACCGTGGGCTCACCACGAACACGACGATGATGTCGGCGAGGCACGAGGTGGTCGGAGGAGCGGGAATCGACGGCGGCAATGGCGACGTCCAGCGGGACGGCGAGCTCGATTCCGGCGCACAGGGGGCTTCCCGACTTGCTTGCTTTGGCATGGAGCGAGAGGGTGGCGAGGCGAGTCTCCTGGGACAGACGGCGAAGCTCGGGGTGGTCCAGAACACCGGCGGCAAGTGGCTACCAACGAGCTAGGGTTAGGCAAGAAAGGGGATTCCACGAGAGAGGACGAGAGGAGATGAATTGGGTATGGGGAGATAGAGGAGGGGACGGCCGTTCTCGCGGCGTTCTTATCCGGCGGCGAAACATGGCGGCGAATCAGCGGCGGCGACGGCGTCGGTGCATCCACGCAGCAGCTTGCGCGCGTGAGGAAGACGACACGAACCGGTACATGGGCTTGGGCCGCGCATGGGCTTCGACTTGGTGCCGCTGGCCTGAGAGAAAGGAAGGAGAGGGGAGAGGGCGAGCTGGGCCGGCCTGCTATGGCTTGCTGGCTCTGCTTTATTTGCAAAAAAAATTCCAATTATATTTCTGTTTTCTCTTCTGTAGTTTCAAATACCAAACTAGTTTGGACATTTCAAAAATGCCACAAGGTTTTATAATGATTTAAAATACTATGGGGCCCTCATAACCAGTTGGGATCCACATTTTGGTAGGTTTTCAAGAATATTTAAAACCTTTTGAATTATTTTCAAGGGGAGAGAGGGACTAGGGTTTAGGGTCTTAATCTATTTGTTGCACATATTTTAAATGATGATGATGCTAAACATTTCCTAATTACTATCTATTAAAACTAGCGTTGTTACAGAAAACGAAGGAAACTCTTTATTCATCCAGGTTTATCAGAATCTTTGCCAAAGATCATGATATCACTTTTCACCACTAGATGAATAGATAAGAAGATTCCTGATGACACGAGAACAAAGAAACTTCATTCTCAGACTTCGATTAGTTGGCACAACAAGACGCTTGCCAACCTAAAGGGTCTGGAGGATCGACCGAAAGACATTTAGCAACACTACTTTAAATGTTCTCCTTGATGTTCAAGATATGAGACATCAAGTAAAAGTCGGACTTCGGATACAAAGGAAACCATAAGAACAACTCCTATAACAAGTTATAGAGGTGGCCTCATGAGGAGTGGTTGTTATTGCTTAATCAAGAGAATATGATGAGAGGTCTTTCCGGCTAAGTGTGTCAACCATTACATCAATCTTGCCAGATTTACAAAGAGACCTATGTCAAAACCTTCAGGAACATCAACCATCATTGCTGCTTGAGATTCAGCTTTGGTTAAATTAAATGATACTTCCGACTCAGCATGTCTGAATATAAAGTTCGCAACATTTACCGCAAAGGTAAAGTCACTAGATTCTCAAGACATGGTCTATAGTGTAAAGCTCCAAAATATGAGCTGGATTGATATACCCATGTATTTAGCAACTTGTCAAAAGACAGCTGCATACATATAAACTGACAATAAACACACATATGTCCTTAAGGAAAGAAATATAACTCTTCTTGAATCCACTGCGACATCTTTCAACATTTGCATGTGAACCGGAGAAGGTTACTTCTAACATCCAGAACTCATACTTCAAGATGTCTCGAAGATGGTTTTCGAAAGTTTCCTACATTAATGCCAAATGTTCCATATGAATCTAATCTAGCATGGAGTAGATGAGGATGTCATTGATGGGCTCAACAACAAACTTATCAAGACACTCCAAGAAGATGGACTCATATGTTGCTTGAACAAGGCAGTAGTATTGGTCAGACCAAAGGACATGAAAATGTACTAAAGTGAAACATCACAAGTAGAAACACCATCAAGATAGTCCTCGGAACTGAGTTTGATTTGACGATAACCTAAATCAAATCAAAGGTGGGGAAAATAATATATCCATAAAGGAAATACTATCTTTCTTCAACATGAACAAAACTAGACATCCCTTTAAGAAAGAACAGAGTTGGATAGAACTTTTGTCTTACAACTCTCCAAGTTGTTGTTTAAGCTCAACCAGCTAGTTTAGGGGTATCCAGTACGGATCCTTGGATAAAGGTGCAGTTCAGAGAACTTGCTTTATCAAGAGCTTGACATCACGGTCATGTGGCAACATGGCGATACTTCTAGTAGGAAACTAGAATATCATGAACCACCGATATGTCACTTAGTTCGAGAGAAAACTTGCTTTGTAAGGCAAGGAGACATAGTCTCAGAGTTTTGGCACAAGCCTAACTCTTTGACTGAAGAGAGTGCACCAGAATAATGAACTTGGTAGCACAATCATTCTTCTCTTAGTGATAGGTTAACCATCACGCTAAGAATGACTTGAATGTCCTTAGAGTTCAAAACAATAATAATTGCTAAGAATCTCAGATAGCCACATTATTACGCACACGCATCACTCATGAGTGCGAAAGCTCGAGGAAGGGTGGGTAAAGATGTGTAAGAGCATCACTTCATTAAGGGGTCATGGAACTAGGCACGACCTCTTAGTATTTAAACAGTGTGATACTTTAAGGTGGAACAGATAGAAGCTAATCAATGCCTCTTGATCTGCGGATTACAACACTTTGACCTGGTCTTAGATATGACGAGGTACTAGAGTTTGTTTCTTCTAGACATCCCGAAATTGTTTGTCATGACGGACCACAAGAGTATCTTGCATCAGAAGACACTGATGCACATTTACTACTTGGCTACTAAATGGTAGACAAAGGTCAGAAAACAACAAGGGAGAAGGAACATGCTCAGGATAGGATCCCGAGATGTGGATGCATAGATTAACAATCTTCCGAAAACCAGTGCAAAGAAGGGGTAAGGTGTGGCAGAGTCATGAGTATAGATGCGAGACTCACGAGGAGTACTCTTGTCGTGATCTATTTGGTTCCATTAAAGAACATCTGCCATGGCATGTGGTAGGGGAAGTCCTTCATTGTCACCATTCAATCGCGACAAAAACCACAAGCTTGAAGGCTAGAATTGTAATACAAGCCATCCTGAGGTAATGTGTGAACATTAATGCCAGGGGTGAAAGGAAAGACCTTGGTTTAAAGATCAGCTTCATGTACAAGATTCACAACACTAGAATCCAGCACAATATGGGATCTTCGGTTCAAGTCCAAGGGTTAAAACCCAAAGAAAGGAAGTAACTACTACTTGAGTGACATAGCATACACTACAAGTAATAACGAGGTAGCTTCCAAGATAAGAAACGACTTCTGAAGTACCCAAAGAAATGAAAAAGGAGGCACACGAGGTGAAAGGAAACCTCGAAGCCTAGAACAGAACACTGTGGAACCAACAATATAGTATTGTGGGTCCAAAAGATAGAGAGATCAAGATAGAAAGGAATCTCTCAGATAAACAAGAGCAAGGGAACAAGGAATTCACAACTCACACAACTCTAGAGAACTCAACACTAGGTCAACTGGTTGAGAAACTTCATGCCCAGAAGGCACCTAAGCTTTGAAGGACTAGAAGAGATATCAAAACTTTTCTAAAATCAACACGAGATAATATGAACCAGAAGTTAGAGAGAAACTGGATAAGAAGAAAAAGAAGCATACTAGAGTTTTTGCAAATACTTTTCAACTTTTAAAATAGTTTTCACAAACACTAGACTCAACATCGACCAATAGCAAGGTTTTCCTACGGTCGGTACTGCTCTGATACCAAGACCTGTGACACCCTCGGGATCAGGGCTAAACAAATCCCAGACCTCCATCTGACATAAGCTTAACGTTGAGCTCGAGAATATCTAGCGAAGAATCGGTAACACAAGAGTGACCCTACGACACAAAATTCATTACAGAAAGCTCATAACTGAGCAGAGAACCAAATTATTAAAAGAAAAGTTCACTGACCACAAACATCAAACAATGGAAGGAAAATTATGCTATTAAGTATAGCAAACTTAACAAATGGCCTAAGAGGCCTGAAGCATAACGATGACATCCCAGCCCATAGATTCCAGGCTGCCGGCTAGGAACCCCAAGCTACTCGTCGATGTCGATGTAGTACGGAACTCGTCTTCAAGGGAACACTTACTCTGCCAAAAGTATCAACAAAGCAAGGGTGAGTACAGGGTGTACTCCGCAAGACTTATGGCTGGTGGAGTTGTTTTGCATAAAGCCATCTTTTGTTTATAAAACAAGAGGGAGAAGAAGCTCGTCTATTAAGAGTATTTTAAAAGGGGATAAGGGAGCGACATCTCCGGAAATATTGATCATCATCTTTTGATATCCACCGAATCATCATCATCTGATATAGGATCACCCCATCGTACCCATGAGGAAGCATCCTTAACAAACATTAGTTGCCCAGTTTTCTGATTAGGTTCATGTTCTCTATGATCTCCCATCCATTCCCAAGTCGTCCATAACCATGTACACGGCTTTCCAAAAGATTATTACCCTGCAGGGGTGTACAACTTTACCCACACGTACCAACGGACTCTTAATGCCACTTGACACACTTCCTTGGTGTGCTGGCAGAGGGTGTGGTTGGACACAACCTTTACCTTGCTTTCGCCGAGACCATGAGTCACGCAATAAGTATGGTTCCGTTGTAACGTGTCAAATCCCGAAGCCGGTATTAAAGATGTGAGGTGAGGTTGGTTCACCAGGGGCTCCATCGACCCCAAGAAACCTGGTCCACGCTTCCCTACCTGTTATGAATGCACCTCCTTCACCCCCTTCTTCCGAAAATGTTTTCAATGTGTGTCGAATGGAACGCACGAACTATGTGACTCATGGAATCTACTAGGCAAGTTAGTCAATCATGGGGTCCCCATTTACCCGTGTGGTTGTACGCTCGTCTTGGTTCAAGAGGCAAGAACCTAGGGTCCTAAGGGTGGCGAGAATGGGACTAGAAAAACCACATCCCACCGTGGCCTCCCATACAAGCCTTAGCATGTTTAATCTCATATCACTTATCTCATCTCATCATGTTCTCATGTCATACTAGATTCTCTGCATCTGATACATCATCTGTATGGACCAGTACTGACAGCTATGCATGGCTAAGCAAGACACAGATAATAGCTCTAGCAGTGCACACAAGACAAACCTAGTAATGCTAGGAGCAGTGAATTAGGTGATATAAGCTCAAAGGGAGTAATGAAACAGATAGGATATTCTATCTATCGATAAAATACCACAGTAGAATCGTATGCATCATGGCAGAATTCAAATACTTTCAAAATCATAGGATTATATTATGGTGGGGCTATGCTTGCCTTTTATAGTTGATAACCGATAAGCGGATCTTTGGGATCCTTGTACTTGACTTGTTTACAGTTGGTCAAGTATTATTTTTCGGTCTTTAATCTTCGATGGTGTTGACCTCGGGCTTCGATCTCGATCTTGATATCGTATTCTACCACGAAGAACCGAACACCGAAAAGAGAGAGGAAACAATCAACACATGGCATCGATGCAATGCTCAAGCAAGTATGATGATATGATAAGTTAAATTGTATTGGATTGAAACCCTAAAACATGCTTGACCATTTAAACGGGGTTCCGAGGGGTACAAACCCTAACTCGGGGAAACTCCGGATGTATATGAGAGGGGTTGGTTTGTTCTTCTAATTAAACTTGTCATTAAAGTTGCTGATCAATGCATTATTATAGCTTAATTAGATAGTTCTCATTTTTCTTAACATTTTGATATATTATACATATTTTTCTGATTTAAAATGAATTAGTTATGATTTTTATCAATTTAAATCCATTTTAATCATTTTAGGAATTTATTAAACATTTTTGGATTATATTAAATATTTATTCACTTGGGCCCACATGTCATAATTTTATTCATTTCAGAAAACATTTTCCAAAATTATTAAAATGCTGACAGGTGTGGCCCATAGGGGTTATTTATATTTCCAGAAATACAATCAGAAAACATTTAATAAAGGAGAAAGGGGATTATGGCGTCATGCTGATGTCAACATGATATCAGCAATGGAGCACCTCCCAGGTCGGGGTCGGGCTCGATGACTGCGGGGTTGCGGGGTAGCGAGGAAGGGCGCGTTTGATGCGGCTCTTCGCGCTGAGCTAGAAACCAGCGGCACTGCGACCTATTGGTCACCGGAGGGACTCCGGCGACAAGCTTATGCGGCGGCGAGCGGCGGTGCACGGCACAGCAAAGACACAGAGAGGGAGGGACAAATCAAAGAGGTCCTTAAGGACCACGGGCTCACCAGGAAGCTAGTAGAGGGTGCGAGGGGCGAGGCGAGCTCAGTCGGCGCCGGAATTGATGTCGCACACGGTGGCCGGCGCTCGGACATATGACCACGATGGCGTCGATTGGGGCTTCCCCAGCTCGATTACTTTAGGGGGAAGATGGAGGGCATCATGGCGAAGCTCCAGGGCATCTCCGCTTGGCTCGGGGAGGTCAGGAGCAACGGCGGACAGCGAGGTCGGAGAGCTAGGTTTTCAGTGATTTGGGGGAATCCTATACAGAGCACGAGGCGAGGAGATATGGGTATGAGAAGAGAGAGGGGATCACGCTGGTTCTCGTGGTGATCTTAACTTTGCGAGGCGACCTCAGCAGCGGCGGGAATCGCGGCGACGAGCATCGGGTGGCCGCGCACGAGATAGCGAGCAGCTTGCCAGGAGGAGGAAGACGACAACGAAGGGGTATCCGGGCCTGGGCTGCGCTCGGGCCAGGGATGGGCCATGGCAGTGGTTGCTGGCTGCACTGGGAGCAACAAATAGGGAAGAGGGAAAATGGGCTGCGAGCTAGGCTGCTCTCAGGTCATTTTTTATTGGCAAAACCTTTTCCCAATTCTGTTTTGAATTTCTCTTTGAAATTTCAAATTCAAACTGTTTTGATCCATTCAAAATTACCAGAGTTTTTGTAAAATATATAAAATAATCACGGGCCCTTGTAGACCATTTGGGCTCCATTATTTTGGTAGTTTTCTAAAATATTCAAAACCATTTTGAATAGATTTGCAAATAGAAAGAGAGGGAAAAGTTAGGGTTTTAGGGTTTGATTTATTTTCCTCAATGCAATTTTAAGAGATGATGCTCATGTTATGCACAATCAAAACCCTAACTACTATTTAGCTAAAACTGGGGTGTTACATTTTCTGTGGATGGGGAACTTACCAGCTGAACTATGGATCCTAAACACATACTATATCCTATATAACTAAAAAGATCACTCCCACTAATTATTTCTCTCAACATGCAGCCTATCCACATCAGCAATTTTTTTCCTCCGTTTTTCTTTTAAGAATTTCATGTTATGTTATATATATTTCTCATAAAAAACTGTATATATTTCAACTGGGCTGGTCTCATTAATCTATGTGGATGTAAAATCCATTTTCTCACGTGATATCATCCATTCCTTGCACGATGGGCTTAAGATGTTCTACTGGAACAAGTTTCGGAAAAAAATTCTACGGAAACATGTTAGCTTGTGAAATGGATTACATGTATGTAACGGTTTTGGGTTATTTGGTTGAGGAAAATTTAACTAATATTTCAATCATACAAACTGGGTCTATTCAATTTGTTCGGGGTCTATGATTCATTTGTTTACTTGCATATATATATTCAGCCTATCCGCATCACCAAAAAATTTCCCTCCATTTTTCTTTTAAAAATTTCATGTTCTGTCAGAATATTGGTGACGTAGCCTTCCGGCCCATCGACCCACCCATCCCCACTTAATAAAACCCCAAATGCTCCTACACAATTGCATGCATTGTTCCTCTTCTCCACCGATAAGCCTTCCACCTCTCTCAAATTCTCAATCAATGTGAATGACATTGCAAGAAATTGTTGTCTTATCCTCTGCTCCATGATCCCCGCAAACTGAGGGAGGAATACGAAGAAGTTCACACATGATTTATATATATAATCTGGTTGGTGTGCCTCAGCCTATTTTGTTGGCATGCCCACGTTGTCCCTCCCTCAATCAGGATTCTCCATGGAGCCAAAAGCTGAAGAATTACCAGAAGCACTCCTCCCATTCTCGAATTGATATATCCTCGAGGAAGGTCGCTACTCGCAGCGTTGATTGTTCCTTTACCCATGCCAATAAGGAGTCCCTCACTTCCAAAGTTGAAGTGCGGTCGGACCACCGATTGCTGCCGATGGGTAGTCCAGTAATGGAGTTTACATCTTAAGGCACGTCCATGTATTTAATTCTCCTAGAAATTATGTGGTATGTGTGTTTCACCAGTCTGACAAAAACTTTCTTCTATATGATGTTTCCATCTCATGTGCAGTAATTTTCACATCGATTGATTTGGACAGATAGAGGAGATTATGGGTGGTATGTAATCTAGGATAAATATACCAAGGTTTAGTTGCTGCTTACTCCTAGTTTAGTAAATTGTACTTAGTACTACCGTAATCTTTCTCGGAACAATGAGACTGATGGACCGTACCCATTTTCGTTTCTCCTCTGTGATTTTATCTTCCACCTACGCAATTTATTCCTACTTATTTCAGACATTAAGCAAGTAAGATCAGTCCTTTTAATTTTAACAGATGTCTTTTATTTCTTACCTTTATCTTTCCAGATGTGTTTAATTGTATATATTTCTCATAAAAAACTGTATATATTTCAACTAGGCAGGTCTCATTAATCTATGTGGATGTAAAATCCATTTCCTCACGTGATCTCATCCATTCCTTGCACGATGGGCTCAAGATGTTCTACTGGAACAAGTTTCGGAAAAAAATTCTACTAGAACATGTTAGCTTGTGAAATGGATTACATGTATGTAATGGTTTTGGGTTATTTGGTTGAGGCAAATTTAACTAATATTTCAATCATACAAACTGGGTCTATTCAATTTGTTCGGGGCCTATGATTCATTTCTTTACTTGCATATATATATATATATATATATATATATATATATATATATATATATATATATATTCAGCCTAACCACATCAGCAAAAAATTTCTCTCCGTTTTTCTTTTAAGAATTTCATGTTCTGTCAGAGTATTGGTGACGTAGCCTTACGGCCCATCGACCCACCCATCCCCACTTAATAAAACACCAAACGCTCCTACACGATTGCATGTATTGTTTCTCTTCTCCACCGATAAGCCTTCCATCTCTCTCAAATCTCAATCAATGTGAATGACATTGCAAGAAATTTTTGTCTTATCCTCTCCCCCATGATCCCCGCAAACTGAGGGAGGCATACAAAGAAGTTCACACATGATTTATATATATAATCTGGATGGTGTGCCTCAGCCTATTTTGTTGGCATGCCCATGTTGTCCCTCCCTCAATCAGGATTCTCCATGGAGCCAAAAGCTGAAGAAGTACCAGAAGCACTCCTCCCATTCTTGAATTGATATATCCTCGATGAAGGTCGCTACTCGCAGCGTTGATTGTTCCTTTACTCATGCCTATAAGGAGGCCCTCACTTCCAAAGTTGAAGTGCGGTCGGAACACCGATTGCTTCCGATGGGTAGTCCAGTAATGGAGTTTACATCTTAAGGCACCTAGATGTATTTAATTCTCCTAGAAATTATGTGGTATGTGCATTTCACCAGTCTGACAAAAACTACCTTCTATATGATGTTTTAATCTCATGTGCAGTAATTTTCACATCGATTGATTTGGACAGGTAGAGGAGATTACGGGCGGTATGTAATTTAGGATAAATATACCAAGGTGTAGCTGCTGCTTACTCCTGGTTTAGTAAATTGTACTTAGTACTACCGTAATATTTCTCGGAACAATGAGACTGATGGACCGTACCTATTTTATTCTCTCCTCTATGATTTTATCTTCCACCTACGCAATTTTTTCCTACTTATTTCAGATATTAAGCAAGTAATATCAGTCCTTTTAATTTTAGCAGATGTCTTTTATTTCTTACCTTTCTCTTTCCACATGTGTTTAGTTGTATATATTTCTCATAAAAAACTGTATATATTTCAACAGGGCTGGTCTCATTAATCTATGTGGATGTAAAATCCATTCCCTCACGTGATCTCATCCATTGCTTGCACGATGGGCTCAAGATGTTCTACTGGAACAAGTTTCTGAAAACAATTCTACGGGAACATGTTAGCTTGTGAAATGTATTACATGTATGTAACGGTTTTGGGTTATTTGGTTGAGTCAAATTTAACTAATATTTCAATCATACAAACTGGGTCTATTCAATTTGTTCGGGGCCTATGATTCATTTGTTTACTTGCATATATATATTCAGCCTATCCACATTAGAAAAAAATTTCCTCCGTTTTTCTTTTGAGAATTTCATGTTCTGTCAGAGTATTGGTGACGTAGACTTCCGGCCCATCGACCCACCCATCCCCACTTAATAAAACACCAAACGCTCCTACACGATTGCATGCAATGTTCCTTTTTGCCACCGATAAGCCTTCCACCTCTCTCTAATTCTCAATCAATGTGAATGACATTGCAAGAAATTTATGTCTTATCCTCTCCCCGATGATCCCCGCAAACTGAGTGAGGCATACAAAAAAGTTTACACATGATTTATATATATATAATCTGGATGGTGTGCCTCAGCCTATTTTGTTGGCATGCCCACGTTGTCCCTCCCTCAATCAGGATTCTCCATGGAGCCAAAAGATGAAGAAGTACCAGAAGCACTCCTCCCATTCTCGAATTGATATATCCTCGATGAAGGTTGCTACTCGCAGCGTTGATTGTTCCTTTACCCATGCCTATAAGGAGTCCCTCATTTCCAAAGTTGAAGTGCGGTCGGAGCACCGTCAAGTAATGGAGTTTACATCTTAAGGCACCTCCATGTATTTAATTTTCCTAGAAATTATGTGGTATGTGTGTTTGACCAGTCTGAAAAAAACTTCCTTCTATATGATGTTTCCATCTCATATGCAGTAATTTTTACATCGATTGATTTGGACAGATAGAGGAGATTACAGGTGGTATGTAATCTAGGATAAATATACCAAGGTTTAGCTGCTTCTTAATCCTGGTTTAGTAAATTGTACTTAGTACTACCATAATCTTTCTCGGAACAATGAGACTGATGGACCGTACCCATTTTCTTCTCTCCTCTGTGATCCACCTCCGCAATTTTTTCCTACTTATTTCAGACATTAAGCAGGTAAGATCAGTCCTTTTAATTTTAGGAGGTGTCTTTTATTTCTTACCTTTCTCTTTGCAGATGTGTTTAGTTATATATATTTCTCACAAAAAACTGTATATATTTCAAATGGGCTGGTCTCATTAATCTATGTGGATGTAAAATCCAATTTCTCACGTGATCTCATCCATTCCTTGTATGATGGGCTCAAGATGTTCTATTGGAACAAGTTTCGGAAAAAAAATATACGGAAACATGTTAGCTTGTGAAATGGATTACATGTATGTTACGGTTTTGGGTTATTTGATTGAGGAAAATTTAATTAATATTTCAATCATACAAACTAGGTCTATTCAATTTGTTCGGGGTCTATGATTCATTTGTTTACTTGCATATATATATTCACCTTATCCACATTAGCAAAAAAATTCCCTCTGTTTTTCTTTTAAGAATTTCATGATCTGTTAGAATATTGGTGACGTAGCCTTCCGGCCCATCGACCCACCCATCCCCACTTAATAAAACCCCAAATTCTCCTACACTATTGCATGCATTGTTCCTCTTCTTCACCAATAAGACTTCCACCTCTCTCAAATTCTCAATCAATGTGAATGACATTGCAAGAAATTGTTGTCTTATCCTCTCCTCCATGATCCCCGCAAACTGAGGGCATACGAAGAAGTTCACACATGATTTGTATATATAATATGGGTGGTGTGCCTCAGCCTATTTTGTTTGCATGTCCACGTTGTCCCTCCCTCAGTCCGGATTCTCCATGGAACCAAAAGCTGAAGAAGTACCAGAAACACTCCTCCCATTCTCGAATTGATATATCCTCGATGAAGGTCGCTACTCGCAGCGTTAATTGTTCATTTACCCATGCCTATAAGGAGTCCCTCACTTCCAAAGTTGAAGTGCGGTCGGAGCACCGATTGCTGCCGATGGGTAGTCCAGTAATGGAGTTTACATCTTAAGGCACCTCCATGTATTTAATTCTCCTAGAAATTATGTGGTATGTGTGTTTCACCAGTCTGACAAAAACTTCCTTCTATATGATGTTTCCATCTCATGTGCAGTAATTTTCACATCGATTGATTTGGACAGATAGAGGAGATTACGGGTGGTATGTAATCTAGGATAAATATACCAAGGTTTAGCTGCTGCTTAGTCCTAGTTTAGTAAATCATACTTAGTACTAGCGTAATCTTTCTCGGAACAATGAGACTGATGGACCGTACCCATTTTATTCTCTCCTCTGTGATTTTATCTTCCACCTACGCAATTTTTTCCTACTTATTTTAGACATTAAGCAGGTAAGATCAGTCCTTTTAATTTCAACAGATGTCTTTTATTTCTTACCTTTCTCTTTCCAGATGTGTTTAGTTACCTATTTTCTTCTCTCCTCTGTGTCTTTTATCTTCCACCTACACAATTTTTTCCTACTTATTTCAGACATTAAGCAGGTAAGATCAGTTCTTTTAATTTTAGGAGATGTCTTTTATTTCTTACCTTTCTCTTTGCAGATGTGTTTAGTTATATATATTTCTCATAAAAAACTGTATATATTTCAACTGGGCTGGTCTTATTAATATATGTGGATGTAAAATCCATTTTCTCACGTGATCTCATCCATTCCTTGTACGATTGGCTCAAGATGTTCTACTGGAACAAGTATCGTAAAAAAATTCTACGGAAACATTTTAGCTTGTGGAATGGATTACATGTATGTAACGGTTTTGGGTTATTTGGTTGAGGAAAATTTAACTAATATTTCAATCATACAAACTGGGTCTATTCAATTTGTTCGGGGTCTATGATTCATTTGTTTACTTGCATATATATATTCAGCCTCAGCAAAAAAATTCCCTCTGTTTTTCTTTTAAGAATTTCATGTTCTGTCAGAATATTGGTGACGTATCCTTCCGGCCCATCGACCCACCCATCCCCACTTAATAAAACCCCAAATGCTCCTACACGATTGCATGCATTGTTCCTCTTCTCCACCGATAAGCCTTCCACCTCTCTCAAATTCTCAATCAATGTGAATGACATTGCAAGAAATTGTTGTCTTATCCTCTCCTCCATGATCCCCGCAAACTGAGGAAGGCATACGAAGAAGTTCACACATGATTTGTATATATAATCTGGATGGTGTGCCTCAGCCTATTTTGTGTGCATGCCCACGTTGTCCCTCCCTCAATCAGGATTCTCCATGGAGCCAAAAGCTGAAGAAGTACCAGAAGCACTCCTCCCATTCTCGAATTGATATATCCTCGATGAAGGTCGCTACTCGCAGCGTTGATTGTTCCTTTACCCATGCCTATAAGGAGTCCCTCACTTCCAAAGTTGAAGTGCGGTCGGAGCACCGATTGCTGCCGATGGGTAGTCCAGTAATGGAGTTTACATCTTAAGACACCTCTATGTATTTAATTCTCCTAGAAATTATGTGGTATGTGTGTTTCACCAGTCTGACAAAAACTTTCTTCTATATGATGTTTTCATCTCATGTGCAGTAATTTTCACATCGATTGATTTGGACAGATAGAGGAGATTATGGGTGATATGTAATCTAGGATAAATATACCAAGGTTTAGTTGCTGCTTACTCCTGGTTTAGTAAATTGTACTTAGTACTACCATAATCTTTCTCGGAACAATGAGACTGATGGACCATACCCATTTTCTTCTCTCCTCTGTGATTTTATCTTCCACCTACGCAATTTATTCCTACTTATTTCAGACATTAAACAGGTAAGATCAGTCCTTTTAATTTTAACAGATGTCTTTTATTTCTTACCTTTCTCTTTCCAGATGTGTTTAGTTGTATATATTTCTCATAAAAAACTGTATATATTTCAACTGGGCAGGTCTCATTAATCTATGTGGATGTAAAATCCATTTTCTCACGTGATCTCATCCATTCCTTGCACGATGGGCTCAAGATGTTCTACTGGAACAAGTTTCGAAAAAAAATTATACTGGAACATGTTAGCTTGTGAAATGGATTACATGTATGTAACGGTTTTGGTTTATTTGGTTGAGGCAAATTTAACTAATATTTCAATCATACAAACTGGGTCTATTCAATTTGTTCGGGGCCTATGATTCATTTGTTTACTTGCATATATATATTCAGCCTATCCACATCGACAACTTTTTTCCCTCCGTTTTTCTTTTAAGAATTTCATGTTCTGTCAGAGTATTGGTGACGTAGCCTTCCGGCCCATCGACCCACCCATCCCCACTTAATAAAACACCAAACGCTCCTACACGATTGCATGCATTGTTCCTCTTCTCCACCGATAAGCCTTCCACCTCTCTCAAATTGTCAATCAATGTGTGTCACATCCCAAATTTTAGGTTTGGTTCTACATATCATTCATATCGTTGCATCATGCTTTTCCATACAAAACCGTCGATCGAAATGAATCGGCGAAACGCTATTTTCGAAACCCTATTCTATTTTACTACGAGGCTCCTGCGGGAGGCTTTAGTAGGACTAGCGTTGCCCACCCTTGTAGCCTAGTGGTTTCGCTCAAACCTTGGGCCTGAATTGTTCCCCTCGACTTTACGAAACCGTAGGAGCAAGAATCACTCGATTCGGAGCTCGTACGGAGAAGTTGCGGCCGTTTTATGAAAAGATCGGAAAACGGTCTGAATTTTTGGACCGATTTCCGAGTCCGCGTCTAACTCTGCGCCGAATCAGTTCAGGATTCCGCGTGGGGCCCTCAAAAGGACCCCACCTGGCCCGAGCCGCCACAACCCCGCCGCCTCGATCTCGGGAACCGCCCCCTGCCCGCGATCGCCGCCTCCTCCTCGTCTCGCGTGCCCGCGCCGCCACCTGGTCCCGCCGCCGCCGGCCGCCAGAGCCCCGCCGCCTCGTCGCCGACCCAGCCGCCAGGTGCTGCACCGCCGCCTTCTCTCTTACCCGCCGCCGCTAAACCATGTGCCAATAATGGAATGGGCGGTTGGTTGGACTTAGTAGGTTGTGGTAACTCGAACCCGCATATCCAGAGATGTAGAATTTTGGTAGGTTGGACCGATGCGCATCGGGATTGAGGAGCTACTTCCCGAACAGTCTCTTCTTGGACTTCTCCCTATCACCACTCAAAATGAGAGTGATGGTACGAGCTGGACTGACCAAGTCACATGGGTAAAGTGTACTAACCCCTGCAGGGTGTATAATCTAATCGATTAGCCGTGTCCCCGGTTATGGACAACTGAGTTGCTTGATATTGATTCCATGACATGTTTCTCGCTCATTCTAATTTCATAATTGTTTTAATATTGTTGGGTTAACTTAATTGGGATCTTTTCAAAGAAAATCAAAAACTGTTTACGAAAGTAGGACAAAGGTATTTGCAAATGCAAGCCAGACACAGCTTCACTTGCCAAATATGCATGTAGATGTTACTACTATTGTCTCCTTTACTAGCTCTACTTGCCATACATTCCATGTATTGACCCTTCGGGACTGCTACGTTTCATGTTGCAGGTTATTCCGATTCTGAGTAATCGATATAGGCCACGGTACTCCACTCGGCACTTGTTCACTTGTGGGCAATTTGAAGAATGGAGGATTTACTTTATTTATGTTGCTACCTGAATAATTTGAGCTAGCTTTGGGCTAAGCTTTTATTGTAATAATGGTACTCTGGATCATCGTAATTCATGATACACGGATATTTTGCTATGTTATTCATCTTATTCTATGTGGGCCAATGAACCGATCCAGGGATTGGCATGTCACATAGAAGCCACGGTCTTTTCAGAACCGGGGTGTTACAGGATGGTATCAGAGCCCGTGTGTCGACTGTAGGATCGTGACCTAGGATTGGATTAGGAAGCCATAGAATTATTAAAGCCTATATTAACTCTGTCTTTCATCTTATGCCTTTCACCCTCGTAAATTCTTACCATATGCTATTCTCACACTTTCCTCTTTTACTTGATAGATGGGAGAAGTCAGGACTGAGTATGCCACCATGGAGTCACCAAGGCCCTTTGCAAGGCAGTTAGCTCAGCTCTCGCAGTCATTGGGATTGCCACTGCCCATGTTCAAGGGAAGAAGGTTGTACACCTATGGATATGGAGAAGATGCATGGGAGATCACTACCTTCATATTCAGGGATGCCGCCTTGCCAAACCCTGTGCATCTGATCTACACCAAGACATACTGCAACTGGGGACTTGGAATCAACTTGGCCATGCATGAAGCCCTGTCTCGCCAGTGCCATAATGTCCGACACCTACTACCAGCAGATTCACCCTACCGTGACTATGGGAGGCGTGATGAAGATGGGCACATTGTGGTTACCCCGGGCGACAGGAACAACATGCCGCCCCGTCGGAGGCACATAGAGGACATGGAAAGGGAGAATGGATCTCTAGCTGAGAAGGTGATGATGATAAAGGAGATTGCAGATTTTGCTAGTAATGGTATGGTGGTCCAAGGACAGGAGATTGACACCCTACATGAAGCTGTGGGAGTTCTGGAGAATGTCCTGATAGCCAGAGATGCAACCATAGATCATCTTCATGGTACTGTGCAGGAGAACATCCAGAACATACAACAGTTGCAGGGGACCGTCCAGAAAAGGGATCAAACTATTGAAGCTATGACAGCCCAGATTGCCGCTCTCCAGGCACAAATAAATCCACCCTCTGATGATGACAATGGAGATGATGGCAACAATGGGGATGATGATGACAGTGGAGACGATGATGATGATGAGGACGATGATGATGATGATGGAGACGATGATGGTGGAGGAGATGAAGCTGTTGCAGTTGCAGCTGAGAGTGAAGAAGAAGAGGAGGATGCAGAAGAGGTGGAGTTTGAGATTTCAAGTGATGACTCAGGAGAGGTGTACACTCCGCCTCCATGGTTGTACCGCGAACCGAAGCGCCAACGCATGACCGCAAGGACCTACCGCAACCTCTTCAAGGAGTAGATAGAAGTCCACCAATTAGTCCACGTTAGGCAAATTCGTTAGGATTAGTCTCGATCGTTGTGAAGCTTAGTTCGTGTTAGTTTAAGAGTGTTTAGTTGCTTATTTGTGTACTCCAATATCCCAGGAATTATTTGTTCGAATCTTATTAAAGAGTTATGGCAAGTTTGGTTACTATCTGTGTTATTTTCGCTGCAGTTTTTCTGCTGATACAGCAGTACTGCGCGATTTTTCATATTTTTCTGGTAACTTGGAAAAATCTGAAAAAAATTGGGCTGATGCAAAACTCTCTGTACTATATGTGCAAAAATCAGCTAATTTTTCTGACGAGTTTAAGTCAGGCGGAAAAATTCTTGAATGTTGCTGGACTGTTCTGGCAGATTGCTGTTTTGTTGTTAGTTGATCAACTGTTTAGTTAACCATTGCCAACTCTTGCAAAACTATTTCAGTAGGTATATACTGCTAGGATAACCCCTGGGATGTTGCTAGATCACTTGTTTGTTGATGTGTTGCTTGCTTGTGATTGTCTGCTATTGTTTGTTGTTGTTTGATCATATGCATGGGTAGAATCCTATTGTCGTAGTTGATTCTTTCTAAACTTACCTGTGCTGAACCGCAGATGTCTCCCCGCCATCACCCCACTGAGTTGGAGCAGCTCATGGCAACTCAGGCACAGCTGACCCAAGTGATAACTCAGTTCATGGCAAATCATAACAACAACAATGGAAACAATCAGCCTCAGGGAGATGCTCTCACCAGATTTCTGAGGTTAAGGCCAGCTAAGTTCTCTACTGCAACGGAACCAATGGTTGCTCTCGACTGGTTGCGTTCAGTCAACAAGGATCTAGTAACTGTCGGATGCACTGATGCTGAGAAGGTGAGGTTTGCTGCTCACCTACTGGAGGGACCAGCCGCTTCTTGGTGGGACACTTTTCAGATCACCCACCCGCTGGATACTGTGACTTGGGCAATGTTTGAGAAAGGTTTCAGGACCAACCACGTGTCTTCCAGAGTTCTGAGCCTGAAGAGGAAGGAGTTCCGCAACTTGCGCCAAACCAATCGCACCGTGGCCGAGTACATTGAGGAGTTCAACAACCTGTCCCGTTATGCACCTGAGGATGTTGACACTGATGCAAAAAGAAGGGAGAGATTCCTGGATGGCCTCAGTGACGAGCTTTCAGTACAGCTACTGGTGGTTTACTTCCCCACTTTCCAGGAGCTTATGGACAAGGCCAGGATCTTGGAAGGGAAGCACAAGCAGGTGGAAAGCCGCAAGAGAAAGAACAACAACCACCACTCTGATTCACATCAAAAGTCTCGCACTTCATATGATGGATACTCCAAGCGTGGAGGAAGTGACCATGGGAGCCATGACCGCCACCACCATGGAGGCGATGGACATCATCATGACAACCATAGGAGCAACCACCACAGCCACAAGGGAGGAGACTCTCACCACTCTGGAGGACACGGTGGGCATGACCGCAACCGTGATCGCAGCTTTGTGAAGAAGGATCTGAGTGAGGTGACGTGCTTCAAGTGTAAACAGAAGGGACATTATGCTGACAACTGTCCGGAGAGGAAAGGACTGAAGCCAACCAACAACGAGAATGCCACAGTGAACCACATGAATGTGGAGGAGATTCCAGATGAGCCTGACCTTGTGATTGGTAAGTTTCCAATCAACACTTGCCCTGCACTTATACTTTTCGATACTGGTGCATCGCATTCATTCATATCAAGGGCATTTGTGGATAAGTATAAGTTACCTACGGAGTCTATGAAAAGGTCTATTAGAGTGAGTTCACCTGGAGGAGATATGATAGCTAGCGCGGGATGCCGCGATTTAACTGTGAGGATTGGAACACACAACTTCAGTGCACATTTGGTAGTGTTGGAATCACAGGGATTAGACATTATTCTGGGTATGGATTGGATGTCCATGCATGGGGGACACATAGATTGTGCACAGCGAGCTGTTTCACTCAAAACCCCGGATGGTAAGAGGATTAGATTCAAGTCGGCTGTACGACCAGGAAGGTGTAAGTTGAATTCTCTTAAGGGGGTTAGCATGGATACCGTGCCAGTGATTAAGGATTATCCTGATGTGTTTCCGGAAGAACTGCCAGGGATGCCACCTGACAGGGAAGTAGAGTTTCTTATCGACCTGATGCCGGGAACAGGACCAATAGCAAAGAAACCATATAAGATGGATGTGGATGAGCTGAAGGAATTGAAGAAGCAGTTGAAAGAGCAGCTGGAGAAGGGATTCATTCAGCCTAGTTCGTCGTCATGGGGTGCACCTGTTCTGTTTTTGGAGAAGAAAGACAGCAGCAAGAGATTAGTAGTAGACTATCGCTCGCTGAATGAAGTAACCATCAAGAACAAGTACCCTCTGCCGAACATAAATGATTTGTTTGATCAACTGGAAGGAGCAAAGGTGTTCAGCAAGATTGATTTGCGATCAGGCTACTTTCAATTGAAGATCCGGGAGGAGGACGTACCAAAAACCGCCTTCACCACTAGGTATGGTTTATATGAGTATACAGTTATGTCATTTGGACTAACGAATGCCCCGGCATATTTCATGACCATGATGAACAAGGTATTCATGGAGTACTTGGACAAGTTCGTGGTGGTGTTTATTGATGACATACTGATATATTCCAAGGATGATGCTGAGCATGAGAAACATCTGCGAATGATTATGGAGAAGCTGAGGGAACACAAGCTGTATGCCAAATTCAGCAAGTGTGAATTATGGCTTAACACCGTTGGGTTTCTTGGACACGTAGTGTCAGGAGAAGGAGTCGCTGTTGATCCAAGCAAAGTGACTACAGTGACTGAGTGGGAAGCACCCAAGAATGCGGGAGAGATTCGTAGCTTTCTAGGACTTGCTGGATATTACAGGAGGTTCATTGAAAACTTTTCCAAGATTGCTAAGCCAATGACTGAACTTCTGAAGAAGGAGAGGAAGTTTGAATGGTCAGACATATGTGAAGCCAGCTTTCAGGCAGGCGTCGACTAGTGACCGCATGTTCGTGTTTACGATCTTGGAAGGATTTCCAAGTGTACTGTGACGCTTCTCGACAGGGACTTGGGAGTGTGCTGATGCAAGATGGGAGAGTGGTGTCATATGCCTCGCGACAACTCAAGCACCATGAGCGGAATTACCCCACACACGACTTGGAGTTAGCGTCAGTGGTTCATGCGCTCAAGGTATGGAGGCATTACTTAATGGGAAAACACTGTGATGTGTACACCGACCACAAGAGCCTGAAGTACATATTCACGCAGAAGGAACTGAACATGAGACAAAGGAGATGGTTGGAGCTTATCAAGGATTATGATATGAATCTACAATACCACCCAGGAAAGGCCAATGTAGTAGCAGATGCTCTGAGCCGGAAGGTTTATGCCAATGGATTGACAATTGGTGAATTGCCTGAGGATTTGTGCAAGCAATTCAAGGACCTTAGACTGGAGGTAGTATCTGAAGGATACTTGGCAACAATGGAAGTCCAACCGACGCTACAGGACAGGATCATAAAGGCTCAGATAGGAGACAAGGAAATAGAGGAGATAAAGGAAAAGATGAAGGAGAATCGGGAAAAGGATATTCGCGAGGATGAGCATGGTACCTTGTGGTATGGAGATCGTTTGTGTGTGCCCAGCGACCCAGAGATAAGGGAGTTGATTCTGCAGGAGGCTCATAACTCGCCATACTCCATACATCCGGGCAACACAAAGATGTATATGGATTTGAAGAGCAGATTTTGGTGGAACAACATGAAGGGAGATATCGCCAAGCATATTGCCCTATGTGATGTATGTAGCCGAGTGAAGGCAGAACACCAGAAGCCGGCAGGATTGCTACAGCCATTGCCTGTGCCGGATTGGAAGTGGGATAGAGTGGGAATGGACTTTATCACAGGATTGCCCAGGACCAGGTCAGGATATGACTCTATTTGGGTAGTGGTCGACCATTTGACCAAGGTAGCCCACTTTATACCGGTGAAGACGACCTATACGAGTGCAAAGTTGGCCAAGATTTACATGGACAGGATTGTGTGCCTACACGGAGTTCCCAAGAGTATCGTATCTGATAGAGGCACCCAATTTACCTCGCACTTCTGGCGCCAGCTGCACGAGTCACTTGGTACTAGATTGGAGTTTAGCACAGCGTTTCACCCACAGACCGATGGACAGACCGAGAGGGTGAATCAGATTTTGGAGGACATGCTGAGAGCTTGCGCCTTGGCTCATGGCTCTAGTTGGGATGAGAATTTGCCGTATGCGGAGTTTTCCTACAACAACAGCTATCAAACCAGCATCAAGACGTCACGTTCGATGTGCTATATGGGAAACGGTGCCGAACACCATTGCTATGGGATGGAGTAGGAGAACGTCAGTTGTTTGGGCCTGATTTGATCAAGGATGCTGAGGAGAAGGTCGCCTTGATTAGGGATAGGCTAAAGGTAGCACAATCAAGACAGAAGATGATGGAGGGGTTAACCTCTTGGGTGCCCGATCTTCACGGATCTAGTGGTCAAATCGATGGGAGAGCGAGGGGAAAGAGAGAAGGTAGCGGAAGCGAACACACACCTCGCGAAGAACACGATGAACACACGCAAAACTCACACGATACAAGGCCGATTGCTCCCGAACGGCGGCCACCGGTCCGATAGAATCCTCGCAAGGAAAGATCGGTCAACGTGCTCCCTCAAATCCACATCGGAGAGGGAAGAACACCTTGGGGAGGGTCTTGACAACTTGGAGACGAGACATCGAACTCCAAGGCCTTGTTCAACGATGGATGCGTGACGCAAAGTCCAATCGAGGTTGGTGACGATAGTCGGTCCCCTTGGTAAAGGGGATGAGGCAAAACTAGAGATTCCACACAAGGGGGTTGTCTTTAGTCTATCATCTATGCCTAAGGGATACATGAGGGGTGGGGGCTCTATTTATAGGCCAGCCACTAAACAAGGGTAGTTTGGGGATAAACTAGGCGAATAGGTAAGTAAGGGGAATACATGGGCTGTGGCCCAACAGGTGCGCGTAGGCACACATGACCGGTAGTACCGGACTTAGGACCGGTAGTACCGGTCATCACCCAGTAATCGCTCTGGGACCTGTAGTACGCTTGGTCTTGGAGCATCCGTTGGAGCCATCGATGGCAGCGGTAGAAGGAGCGGTAGTACCGCTGACCGGTAGTACTGTTCGACAACCGGTACCGCTTGGACTGGCAATTGTCGACTGCCTTCTTCTCTCTTCCAAGCCTCCGTCTTGTCGGGCTTGATGTTCCGGGCTTCCTCCCTTGCCTCCGTACTGGTCGGTGTGAACCTATCATGCATATGTGACGGAGTATGAAGTAGAATACCATTCAATAGGGTAGGAAGTGGACTCGCGTAGAGGAACGGATTCACCTTTGGTGTCCATGACGACTTGGCATAAGTTGGAGACCTTGATGTAGTAACGACCGTAGGTCGGGCTGCATCATCTCCCCTCCCTTCAAAAAGAGTCGTCCTCGACTCTCCATGTTCATCACGAAGTAGAAGAGGTCGAAGGACATCCTTGATCCTGGGGTTCACCATATAGTCGTCCTCGGGAAGATTGACTTGACAACACTTCAATGTTCCTTCACCTTCCATGAAGCCTACAAAGCTCACGACAAAAGCGAAGCAACACTCAAAGCGTAGCCAATTCATGAAGATTATAGCATGAGTCCTCAAGTAGAAGGAAGTCACCTTAGCTTGTAGAGATAGCTCTATGAAGGGTGGCCATAGGTAACTATCTTCGGTTCTTCTTATCAACACGTGGTTGGTAGAGGTTGACGTGTATGCACTTGTACCTTCACACAACAAAGACCAAGCAAAATATTTTCGTGCGTGATAGAGGAGCATGTCAAAAGTGGCATGTCCATTCTTGTTCACAACACTATTAGTACAATGCATGTATAGCAAATGGAATGCATATGCAAGGTCAAAGTGCATGGAAATCATTTGAACATCATCCAAATGTGGGAACTCAAAAACTCCATACAATGTTTTAGTGTGGCACTCAAGGCAATTGACTAGAATTTTGATCAACGTCCTTGATGCGAGAATAGGAGAATTCGGCAAAAACACGCAAGGAAGAATGTCCAAAGCAACATCATTATGTGTGCAAACCAACCATTGGAAAGAGAAATTGCTCGACATGTTGGATGTCACACACAAATCATCGAAAGCAAATATCATGGGAATATGAGTATCCCAAGCGGAAGCAAAAACAATATATTTGCAAACAAACCAAATGAAAGAGCAAGTGGTCCTTATGTTTGTTGCAACAACAAGACGAGATTCTTGGAAGCTCTCATGACAATACATGCTCTTAATGGAATTGTGGTTGCACCCAAAACATCGGAAAGAGAAAATTGTCAACATTTTTGTTGCAACACACAAAGCATCATTATCCAAAAGCAAAGAAACATGAATGTCACAAGGTGAGATAATACCATCAACATGCTTGCAAGCAAACCATAGGAAAGAACAATTTGTCAACATGAAAGATGCAAAGCATGCAAAAGGTATCAGAGCTGGGTTCGATCTTGAACTCACTTGTGGGATGCTCTCAAGAGCTCTTTTTGTCAACTCATGCTCAACCGAGGTTGACATTCTCGTGCGGGTACCTACACACATCATACACAAAAGGAAGAACGTGTGTGCATGGTAGAGATACACATCATCCATCATGACGTATCTCTTCTTGTGCATATCACCATTAATGTCATTCAAGTATGAAATAGATGCATGGTGAGTATGCAAGAGGGGAACATGCTTATCATGGCAATCATCAAAATCTCCAAAAATTGAGAAAGCTATGGGGGCCATCTCATTATAACGCATATGATCAATATTGTTGCAAGCAAAACAAGTGAAATAGCAAGCATTCATCTTATCGCAAGCAACGGGAGAAATTGAATGACTAGCATGACAAGGCAAGTCCAAAGCAATTGGAGGATACACACAAGATGCATAGCATGGCATGTTTATGGCAATGATATCGCAATCAAACAATTTCACATGATCAATATTATGCAAAGGTAAAGCATCACATGGGAAATTGGATGAAGCATATGTAATGTCACAAGTATCATCCATAGCATGCATATCCTCACAATTCATCATGTCCACTAGTGGGATCATGGCATCATCAACACCCTTGTTGTTACCTTGTTCATACCTCTCATATGAAGTGGGTGTTGTGGAAGTAGTGGCCTCCTTGTGGACGACTTCGTCTTCTTGATGTATCCATGGCGTAGCATCATCTTCATGCACCATGTACATCTTCTCCAATTGAGGCATCATTGCTTCATGGTTTGGCGCGTCGTCCTCCATGGAACCTAGCACAACACAAGAGAACACACTAGAGGTAGAGGGTAAGTTGTTAGAAATCGAAATGGTCTCACTTGACCTATCAACTACCACTCTCAACTCACTAGGAGTATCGCTCATGCCCTCCAAGTGGAAGCACTCAATCTCACATAAGGTGGAGTCACTCATGTCACTCTTGTTCTCACTCAAGTGGGCTAAGTGGCTCTCATACTCACATGGGATTGGTACCACATCATCACTCAAGCATATGGGGGTAGGCTCGGTTTCCTTAACTCCGTGCGCCTCCTTTGGTGAAGGGAAAATCCCATTCTCACCATTCTTGACCTTGTCTCCTTCAAAGTTGGATGCCATAAGGTGGGCATCATCGCTCTCCTCCATGGTCGAAGGGAAAATCCCATGCTCGACCGTCTTGTGGCCATCTCGTAGTAGTGGTGGAGGTAGGCTCATGCTATCCAACTTGGCAAAATATAGGTCTACATTTTCCTCGTTGGCGAGGTCGTGGAAGTCAAGCGTAGGCATTGAAGCTTGATGGCGTGGAGGAAGGCTTGCTCTTGGTGCCATTGTGGTGGTGGCACGAGTAGTTGAAGGTGCCCTATGATGGTGTCGACGGAGGTCATTGGCGTGCCTTGCCGATGGTTGATGTAGGTGGCGCACTTGGTCGTCCACATGACACTCGCGACGATGATCACTTGCCTTGGCACTCTTCTTGTGCTTGTGGTGCCTTCTTGAGCTTGCTTGAGCATTATGGTTGGTGCTCATCACGAATTCTTCGTCTCGGTGGCGAAGATGCCTTAGACGATTTCGTGTATCCTCCTTATGGTGGCGATGCTCATGAGAGGATGTTTGTCGATGAAGATTCTTGTTTCTTAGCGCCTCTTGATGTATATGATGTTTGGACACCACTCTTCTTTGGGTAGGAGGTGGATCTTGGCGCCTTGGAGGTGATGTAGCTTGGCGCCTTGGAGATGGTGTAGCTTGACGCCTTGGAGATGATGGAGCTTGGCCCCTTGGAGATGGTGGCACTTGACGCCATCTAGGTGGTGGCACTTGTCGCCTTGGAGGTGGATCATCGAAGTAGGTGGTGCCCTTTGGTGTGGCACGCTTGGCCTTGAAGGTCAAGGAATCTTGATGATGCGCCTCCTCTTTCTTGGCGTAGTAGGCTTCCATCTCCACGCGGTGGAGGAATTCTTCATGGCTCATGGAGGAGCCATCAAACTCGATGAAGTTCTTCGTGTCCTCCATGCTTGGCGAGGCGTCATCGATGTCGCACTCGAAGTCGTCCATGCTTGGGGAGTAGTTGTTGGTGTAGTACTCCATATCACCCAAGCATGTGGAGCCATTGTCGGTGTAGTGCTCCATAGGCTCCATGCATGAGGAGCCATTGTCGACGTAGAGCTCCATGTCTTCCATGCATGTGGAGTCGTCGTAGGTGTAGTGCTCCGGGTCCTCAAAGCATGCGGAGCCATTGTCGGTGTTGTGCTCCGTCATGTCCTCTATACTTGTGGAGTCGTAGTCATGGTGGCTCATCATGGATTCTTCATAGATATCATCCTCGGTTCCGGAGTCCCTAGACATGATGCACAAGACCAAGTGGTGTATATGGAAGTGGTAGTGGGAGTTAGGGATACAACGTCAAACCTTACTTTACCTTGGAAGATCATATCGTACAAGTGGCCACACTTGAGAGCAATAAACCAAGCAAATTGAAGTTCACGCGGAACACCAAAACCAACTACGAACCAAAAAACACACACACACAAGGCCTATGGTGGATAGGTATGGAAAGTGGCATGTCAAGAACCAATCCGAAATCAAGATGTTGTAATGGCAAGTAAAGAACCACAATGATCACAAAGCAAAACAAGATAATCCACAAGATAGGAAATATGTACAAGGAAACACACACGGCGGGATAAATAGGACTTGTGCGACGGAGAAAGTGAGCTAAGAACCAAATGTTTACCTAGCGAATACTATAAGCTCGTGTTACACAAGTACAAGGAGAGACGCTAGTTCGATTGCACAAAATTGGTGGGCTACAAGATATGCACAATAAGTACCACCTATATGATGTTCATCGAGCTTGCGCTTCCTATTCTATGAGGCACATGTGTATCTCTTTTTTTTTCTTTTTTTTCTTTTTTTTTCCTTTTTGTATCACTCTTTTTATTTTTATTTCTTTTTCACTTGCCTCTTCCTTGTGCCAACAGCTATACAAGATAACTATATAAGATAGCGCTCACAATGTTTGCTCGGAATCTACAAGGTATCAAATGTGCATAGCCAAAGCAATCATAAGAGGAACTAGTCTCAATAGGTGTTTGTTTCTCACAAATATAGTGGGGTTCACAAAGGAATGCAAGTGGGGAGAAGTCACGGAATGTTTATACCTTTCGTCGACGATCTTCACCCTTTATTGTTGGATTCCGCCTTGCTCACGGAATTTGTATGGAGTAGATAGCATGAACAACATGGATGATGATGTAGAGCTCCTTCTCCTCTTCGAAACGAGCTAAAGAACACCAAAATCCGAGTTCGAATGCAAAAGTTATGCTCAAAATGATGAGAGGCTGAAATCTGGAAACCTGTTGTTTTCTTTCTGTCCTGGGCGGTAGTACCGGATTTTTGGACACGGTAGTACCGGAAAAGGGCGGTAGTACCGGATTTTAAGCCCGGTAGTACCGTTGGGTCCAGAAACTCCCAGTTTTGACGCGTTTTCGCGATTTTGGGGTGATTTGGGCGGAAAATCTTCAAGAAAAGCACCAAATCGAAGGGGGAAATCAAGGAATTAGGCCATGGGAACGCATGGGAAGGTAGATCAACTAGTTTAGCAAGTAATCCACGGATCAAAACCTACCAAAACGCACTCAAATCACAGATCGATCCAAAACACGAATTGGGGCTGTTTTTGGTGAAATTTTCGAATTTATGGGGAAAAGACCAAATCGATGAGAAATCCGTGGCAACCAAAAGCTGCTGATACCAGATGATGGAGGGGTTAACCTCTTGGGTGCCCGATCTTCACGGATCTCATGGTCAAATCGATGGGAGAACGAGGGGAAAGAGAGAAGGTAGCGGAAGCGAACACACACCTCGCGAAGAACACGATGAACACACGCAAAACTCACACGATACAAGGCCGATTGCTCCCGAACGGCGGCCACCGGTCCGATAGAATCCTCGCAAGGAAAGATCGGTCAACGTGCTCCCTCAAATCCACATCGGAGAGGGAAGAACACCTTGGGGAGGGTCTTGACAACTTGGAGACGAGACATCGAACTCCAAGGCCTTGTTCAACGATGGATCGTGGCCAAAGTCAATCGAGGTTGGTGACGATAGTCGGTCCCCTTGGTAAAGGGGATGAGGCAAAACTAGAGATTCCACACAAGGGGGTTGTCTTTAGTCTATCATCTATGCCTAAGGGATACATGAGGGGTGGGGGCTCTATTTATAGGCTAGCCACTAAACAAGGGTAGTTTGGGGATAAACTAGGCGAATAGGTAAGTAAGGGGAATACATGGGCTGTGGCCCAACAGGTGCGCGTAGGCACACATGACCGGTAGTACCGGACTTAGGACCGGTAGTACCGGTCATCACCGGTAGTACCGCTCTGGGACCGGTAGTACCGCTTGCGGTCTTGGATCATCCGTTGGAGTCGTCAGTAGCGAGCGGTAGAAGGGGGCGGTAGTACCGCTGACCGGTAGTACCGGTTTCGACAACCGGTAGTACCGCTTGGACCTGGCAGCTGTCGACCTGTCTTCTTCCGTCTCCTCTTCCAAGCCTCCGTCTTGTCGGGCTTGATGTTCCGGGCTTCCTCCCTTGCCTCCGTACTGGTCGGTGTGAACCTATCATGCATATGTGACGGAGTATGAAGTAGAATACCATTCAATAGGGTAGGAAGTGGACTCGCATAGAGGAACGGATTCACCTTTGGTGTCCATGACGACTTGGCATAAGTTGGAGACCTTGATGTAGTAACGACCGTAGGTCGGGCTGCATCAGAAGAGCTACGCTGACGCCAAGCGCAAGGAAGTGGTGTATGAGATAGGCGATAGAGCATACCTCAGAGTGTCGCCACTTCGTGGAATCAAGAGATTTGGAATTAAGGGTAAACTGGCACCTCGGTTCATTGGACCGTATCGGGTCTTAGCACGCAAAGGGGAAGTTGCTTATCAGTTGGAGTTGCCAGAGGCTCTGTCCGCTGTTCACAATGTGTTCCACGTATCCCAGCTGAAGAAGTGCCATCCGGAGATGGTAGATACACCATTGAGAGATACTGTACCGCTAGAGGAGGTTCAGCTTGAGAATGATTTGACCTATGAGGAGAAACCGGTCAAGATTCTGGAGACAGCGGAGAGGATTACCCGTACCAAGACAATCAAGTTTTGCAAGGTACAGTGTAGCCACCACACCGAAGAGGAAGCCACTTGGGAGTGTGAGGATGACATCCGAGAGGACTACCCACACCTATTTGCTAGCCGCGCCGAATCTCGAGGACGAGATTCATCTTAAGGGGGTTAGTCTTGTCACATCCCAAATTTTAGGTTTGGTTCTGCATATCATTCATATCGTTGCATCATGCTTTTCCATACAAAACCGTCGATCGAAATGAATCGGTGAAACGCTATTTTCGAAACCCTATTCTATTTTACTACGAGGCTCCTGCGGGAGGCTTTAGTAGGACTAGCGTTGCCCACCCTTGTAGCCTAGTGGTTTCGCTCAAACCTTGGGCCTGAATTGTTCCCCTCGACTTTACGAAACCGTAGGAGCAAGAATCACTCGATTCAGAGCTCGTACGGAGAAGTTGCGGCCGTTTTATGAAAAGATCGGAAAACGGTCCGAATTTTTGGACCGATTTCCGAGTCCGCGTCTAACTCTGCGCCGAATCAGTTCAGGATTCCGTGTGGGGCCCTCAAAAGGACCCCACCTGGCCCGAGCCGCCACAACCCCGCCGCCTCGATCTCGGGAACCGCCCCCTGCCCGCGATCGCCGCCTCCTCCTCGTCTCGCGTGCCCGCGCCGCCACCTGGTCCCACCGCGGCCGGCCGCTAGAGCCCCGCCGCCTCGTCACTGACCCCGCCGCCAGGTGCTGCGCCGCCGCCTTCTCTCTTCCCCGCCGCCGCGCGCCACCTCCACCTCGCCCGCCGCCGGCGCCGAACCGCCCCACTGCCGCCTGCAGCCAACCCCGCCGCCGCGTCGCGCATCGCCGCCGCCCCGCAGCGCCCTCGCCCGCCGCCGCGACGCGCCTCCGCGCATGCAGCCACCGCCGCCGCCAATCTGCAGCCGCCGCCGCCGCCTGCAACCGTCGCCTCGCCGCTCGCCCCCTCGCAGCGACCTCGCCGCCGAGCCGCGCCATCGCCGCGCGCCTGCCGCGTGCCGCGCGGCGTGCCATGCTGCTGCGCATGTCTTCTTTGCGCGCGTCTTGTCTCTGCTGCAGCAGCTGCCTTGCCTGCCGCTCGCATGCCCTGCGCTTGCGCATGCACGCATACTGCATCTGTGGCGCCGTCTTGTAGCGTTGTTTTTTTCCTTGACCTGTGCGCTGGACGTTTCCCCTACCGCGCAGGTAACACCGTCGCCGGAGTCGATCGCCCCACAGTCCGGAACTCGCCGCCGTCCGTTTCGTCGTTCGTTTCCGGTAAGCCTGCAGCCACCGTCAGATCTCAGATCAGCGGTTCAGAACAGTCGTTGACCGGTCAGACTCAGGCGTTGACTAGTCAGACGCCCAGTCAGCGCCCAGTCAGCGCCCAGTCAGCGGACGTATTGACCAGTCAACAGACACAGTTGACTGGTTAATTTCGTTAATCCTTTTAGTTCACAGATTTCGGTAGAAACTTGTAAATTGCATAGTAATTAAACCGCTTGGTCAAAAATTGTAAATAAAATATGTGTAGATTCAGTAAGTCACGTAGAATCTTGCTGTACCTTTCGTTCAGACTTTTGCAGCAAGGTTTAGTACAGTTTAATCAAACTAGTTAGTGGCCTTTTCGGAGTAATTAATTCGTAGAAAAAGATCCGTAGCTCCAAAAATCGCGTATGATATGTCCCTGAATTCAGTGGAACGAGGGGAATCTCATCATGAATTAAAAAGATAGGCTTACAGTAAAAACTTCTGCAGAAACTGTCTAGTGGATTTCTGCAGTGTTTTAATTACTCAGGGAGTTTTATAATTCCTTTTTGAGTAATTCCAGTTGGTACTGTTCCTAATCAGCGATGCCTATGCGATAGAATTTTCCCAAGATTTTACAAATAGTATACTACCGGTAGCGAATTATTTGAGTTCTAGCTCTAGTTTTGAGCATTACTTTTCGCTTAATAGTTTTCCTTGCGCTAAAACTATTTTCCATGCATGCAATCAGTAGTATTATTGATTAGGATTATGTGGTGCAGCTGTAGCACCAATTCACTTGCCTTGCATACCTTCATGCATCATATTTGTTGCATATGCTTGTGGATTGTTTGTTTATGATTGCAATTGTATCGTGTAGATTGTGACGAGTGCAACGCTTGCTTGTGTTTGGATTGTTCTTCCGACCGCTACAACCAAGGCAAGTAGATGCTACTTTGTTCATGATATCGTCCTACTATTTTCATTGCATTGTCGTGTATTTTGTAGATGCATGTGTAGGATGATACTATCGCTATGCTATGTCCTATTATGTGGTAGGGCCTTCCTTGTAGATGAACCACCGTTGGTAGATGTGCTTAGCCATGCTATGTTGAACGAGGGCTGGGTTACATCATTGAGACTTGTTTCTAAAACTATTGGTTTGTGAAAACTAAAACAACTTAATCAATGAATCTCCTGGGTGTGATGGTATTGATAATTTTTGGTGGTTTCATTGCGGAAAGGCACCCAGGTATCAAGAGAGAATGATTGGCTTCTTTATTGTGTAGCTTACGTGTACAACCATGTGCCAATAATGGAATGGGCGGTTGGTTGGACTTAGTAGGTTGTGGTAACTCGAACCCGCATATCCAGAGATGTAGAATTTTGGTAGGTTGGACCGGTGCGCGTCGGGATTGAGGAGCTACTTCCCGAACAGTCTCTTCTTGGACTTCTCCCTATCACCACTCAAAATGAGAGTGATGGTACGAGCTGGGCTGGCCAAGTCACATGGGTAAAGTGTACTAACTCCTGCAGGGTGTATAATCTAATCGATTAGCCGTGTCCCCGGTTATGGACAACTGAGTTGCTTGATATTAATTCCATGACATGTTTCTTGCTCATTCTAATTTCATAATTGTTTTAATATTGTTGGGTTAACTTAATTGGGATCTTTTCAAAGAAAATCAAAAACTGTTTACGAAAGTAGGACAAAGGTATTTGCAAATGCAAGCCAGACACAGCTCCACTTGCCAAATATGCATGTAGATGTTAGTACTATTGTCTCCTTTACTAACTCTACTTGCCATACATTCCATGTATTGACCCTTCGGGCTGCTACGTTTCATGTTGCAGGTTATTCCGATTCTGAGTAATCGATATAGGCCACGGTACTCCACTCGGCACTTGTTCACTTGTGGGCAATTTGAAGAATGGAGGATTTACTTTATTTATGTTGCTACCTGAATAATTTGAGCTAGCTTTGGGCTAAGCTTTTATTGTAATAATGGTACTCTGGATCATCGTTATTCATGATACACGGATATTTTGCTATGTTATTCATCTTATTCTATGTGGGCCAATGAACCGATCCAGGGATTGGCATGTCACATAGAAGCCACGGTCTTTTCAGAACCGGGGTGTTACAATGTGAATGACATTGCAAGAAATTTTTGTCTTATCCTCTCCCCCATGATCCCCGCAAACTGAGGGAGGCATATGAAGAAGTTCACACATGATTTATATATATAATCTGGATGGTGTGCCTCAGCCTATTTTGTTGGCATGCCCACGTTGTCGCTCCCTCAATCAGGATTCTCCATGGAGCCAAAAGCTGAAGAAGTACCAGAAGCACTCCTACCATTATCAAATTGATATATCCTCGATGAAGGTCGCTACTCGCAGCGTTGATTGTTCCTTTACCCATGCCTATAAGGAGTCCCTCACTTCCAAAGTTGAAGTGCCGATGGGTAGTTTAGTAATGGAATTTACATCTTAAGGCACCTCCATGTATTTAATTCTCCTAGAAATTATGTGGTATGTGTGTTTGACCAGTCTGAAAAAAACATCCTTCTATATGATGTTTCCATCTTATATGCAGTAATTTTTACATCGATTGATTTGGACAGATAGAGGAGATGACAGGTGGTATGTAATCTAGGATAGATATACCAAGGTTTAGCTGCTCCTTACTCCTGGTTTAGTAAATTGTACTTAGTACTACCATAATCTTTCTCGGAACAATGAGACTCATGGACCGTACATATTTTCTTCTCTCCTCTGTGATTTTATCTTCCACCTACACAATTTTTTCCTACTTATTTTAGACATTAAGCAGGTAAGATCAGTCCTTTTAATTTTAGAAGATGTCTTTTATTTCTTACCTTTCTCTTTGCAGATGTGTTTAGTTATATATATTTCTCATAAAAAACTGTATATTTTTCAACTGGGCTGGTCTCATTAATGTATGTGGATGTAAAATCCATTTTCTCATGTGATCTCATCCTTTCCTTGTATGATGGGCTCAAGATGTTCTACTGGAACAAGTTTCGGAAAAAAATTCTACGGAAACATGTTAGCTTGTGAAATGGATTATATCTATGTAACGGTTTTGGGTTATTTGGTTGAGGAAAATTTAACTAATATTTCAATCATACAAACTGGGTCTATTCAATTTGTTCAGGGCCTATGATTCATTTGTTTACTTGCATATATGTATTCAGCCTATCCACATCAGCAAAAAATTTCCCTCCGTTTTTCTTTTAAGAATTTCATGTTCTGTCAGAGTATTGGTGACGTAGCCTTCCGGCCCATCGACCCACCCATCCCCACTTAATAAAACACCAAACGTTCCTACACGATTGCATGCATTGTTCCTCTTCTCCACCGATAAGCCTTCCACCTCTCTCAAATTCTCAATCAATGTGAATGACATTGCAAGAAATTGTTGTCTTATCCTCTCCCCCATGATCCCCGCAAACTGAGGGAGGCATACGAAGAAGTTCAGACATGATTTATTTACATAATCTGGATGGTGTGCCTCAGCCTATTTTGTTGGCATGCCCACGTTGTCCCTCCCTCAATCAGGATTCTCCATGGAGCCAAAAATAGAAGAAGTACCGGAAGCACTCCTCCCATTCTCGAATTGATATATCGTCGATGAAGATCGCTACTCGCAGAGTTGATTGTTCCTTTACCCATGCCTATAAGGAGTCTCTCGCTTCCAAAGTTGAAGTACGGTCGGAGCACCGATTGCTGCCGATGGGTAGTCCAGCAATGGGGCTTACATCTTAAGGCACCTCCATGTATTTAATTCTCCTAAAAATTATGTGGTATGTGTGTTTCACCAGTCCAACAAAAACTTCCTTCTATATGATGTTTCCATCTCATGTGCAGTAATTTTCACATCGATTGATTTGGACAGATATAGGAGATTACGGGTGGTATGTAATCTAGGATAAATATACCAAGGTTTAGCTGCTCCTTACTCCTGGTTTAGTAAATTGTACTTAGTACTACCGTAATATTTCTCGGAACGATAAGACTGATGGACTGTACCCATTTTATTCTCTCCTTTGTGATTTTATCTTTCACCTACGCAATTTTTCCTACTTATTTCAGACATTAAGCAGGTAAGATTAGTCCTTTTAATTTTAGCAGATGTCTTGTATTTCTAACCTTTCTCTTTCCAAATGTGTTTAGTTTTATATATTTCTCATAAAAAACTGTATAAATTTCAATTGGGATGGTCTCATTAATCTATGTGGATGTAAAATCCATTTCCTCATGTGACCTCATTCATTCCTTGCACGATGGGCTCAAGATGTTCTACTGGAACAAGTTTCAGAAAAAAATTCTACGAGAACAGTTTAGCTTGTGAAAGGGATTACATAACGGTTTTGGATCATTTTGTTGAGGCAAATTTAACTAATATTTCAATCACACAAACTTGGTATATTCAATTTGTTCGGAGCCTATGATTCATTTGTTTACTTGCATATATATATTTAGCCAATCCACATCGGCAATTTTTTCCCTCCATTTTTCTTTTAAGAATTTCATGTTCTGTCAGAGTATTGGTGACGTAGCCTTCCGGCCCATCGACCCACCCATCCCCACTTAATAAAACACCAAACGCTCCTACACGATTGCACGCATCCTCTTCTCCACCGATAAGCCTTCCACCTCTCTCAAATTCTTAATCAATGTGAATGACATTGCAAAAATTGTTGTTTTCTCCTCTCCCCCATGATCCCCGCAATCTGAGGGAGGCATACGATAAGTTCACACATGATTTATATATATAATATGGATGGTGTGCCTCAGCCTATTTTGTTGGCATCCCCACGTGGTCCTTCCATCAACCAGGATTCTCCTTGGAGCCAAAAGCTGAAGAAGTACCAGAAGCACTCCTCCCAGAATTGATATATCCTCGATGAAGGTCGCTACTCGCAGCGTTTATTGTTCCTTTACCCATGCCTATAAGTAGTCCCTCGCTTCCAAAGTTGAAGTGCAGTCGGACCACCAATTGATGCCGATGGGTAGTCCAGTAATGGAGTTTACATCTTGAGGCAACTCCATGTATTTAATTCTCCTAAAAATTATGTGGTTTGTGAGTTTCACCAGTCTGATAAAAACTTCCTTTGATATGATGTTTCCATCTCATGTGCAGTAATTTTCACATCGATTTATTTGTATAGATAGAGGAGATTACGGGTGGTATGTAATCTAAAATAAATATACCAAGGTTTAGTTGCTGCTTATCCTGGTTTAGTAAATCGTACTTAATACTAGCGTAATCTTTCTCGCAACAATGAGACTGATGGACCGTACCCATTTTCTTCTCTCCTCTATGATTTTATATTCCACCTACCCAATTTTTTCCTACTTATTCAGACAATAAGTAGGTAAGATCAGTCCTTTTAACTTTAGCAGATGTCTTTTATTTCTTACCTTTCTCTTTCCAAATGTGTTTAGTTGTATATATTTCTCTTAAAAACTGCATATATTTCAACTAGGCTAGTCTCATTAATCTATGTGGATGTAAAATCCATTTCCTCACGTGACCTCATCCATTCCTTGCACGATGGGCTCAAGATATTCTACTGGAACAAGTTTCGGAAAAAAATTCTACGGGAACATCTTAGCTTGTGAAATGGATTACATGTATGTAACGGTTTTGGGTTATTTTGTTGAGGCAAATTTAACTAATATTTCAATCACACAAACTGGGTCTATTCTACTTGTTCGGGGCCTATGATTCATTTGTTTACTTGCATATATATATTCAGCCTATCCACATCAGCAACTTTTTTCCTTTCATTTTTCTTTTAAGAATTTCATGTTCTGTCAGAGTATTGGTGACGTAGCCTTCCGGCCCATCGACCCACCAATCCCCACTTAATAAAACACCAAACGCTCCTACACGATTGCATGCATTGTTCCTCTTCTCCACCGATATGCCTTCCACCTCTCTCAAATTCTCAATCAATATGAATGACATTGCAAGAAATTGTTGTCTTCTCCTCTCCCCCATGATCCCCGAAAACTGAGGGAAACATATGAGAAGTTCACACATGATTTATATATATAATCTGGGTGGTGTGCGTCAGCCTATTTTGTTGGTTTCCACAGTTGTCCCTCACTCAATCAGGATTCTCTGTCAACACCCGGATTTTTAATACCAGATGTCTGTTATGCCATACATCGCAATCCCAGGATTACCATTTTTGCGAGACATAACAGATTTGGATACCACAGTACATCATCCATTACAAACCATACATAAGGTCTTACACAAATAAGGATCTCATGATCCAGTTCTTAATACAATTCAAGTAGCGGAAATACATAATAATAAAAGTAGCGTAGGCGAAGCTCCATCTTCGGGTTCACAGGCAATGCTGACGATGGCAGATGATCCTAGTTGTCATAACCTTCCTGGGGTCCATCCTCCTGGTATTCCTCTTCATAGTCTGGCCACAGGAATAGCCAGGGATAAAGCCATGAGTATTATTTAAGTACTCGCAAACTAATACTAACAAGTGAAGGGGGTTTTTGTAATAGGACACTAGGCTCTAGGATTGTTTTGCAAAAAGCCAGACTTATCTCTACTAAGTTCAAAAGCAAGAGAAAGCTAGTCAAATTTTATAACACCTAAGTGGGAATTTGTAACACCTAAGTGGTCACGTCACGTTCTCCATTCATTTCACAAGTCATTTTGAAAACATTTGACGGGGGAACAGTATGGCCACTCCAACTGTCTATAACCGAGGACGCGGCTATTCGAATAGTTTGGCACTCTGCAGAGATTGTACACTTTCACCATAACATTCGATACATCCGTCAGGAACAAATCCTGAATTCACCATACTCAGTATGCGGATAATCAATCCTAACCTTTCAATTACACGCCCTTGTATAAGCACCTCTCCTGTGAGTTTGGCCTCCCAACCATGACCAACTGTCATTTTGGATACTGCACAGGTGGACAATCTTCACAAGGTAGCCTCATCTCAAACCTTGGCCGTGAGGGAACCAATACTAAGGTATATAAGTTTCCAGTCAAGCCCTACCCAATTTTCGGGTATTGTGGTTATACGGTAAAATTGGAATGGTATCGCATCCAGACAACCATCAGTTTTATAAAGGGCTAAGGCTCATGCCTCAACATTTTCATCACCAAAATCATCTGGTGTTCGGAAACACAAGTCAAAACATCTCAATAGAATGATCCATCATTCCAAGGTTTTCATAACCATTTTCACCAAGTATTCCCATCTAAAGTTGATCAAGTTTTATGCTTAGCACTAGCATCTACAAGTGGGGGTAAGTACTAATGAGGGGTGGTAAACTAGGGGAGTTTAACCAAGTTCAATCTCATGCCTTAGGATGAAATAAAGATTATCTAGCTTAGGCCAAGTTTTATGCTCTTTATGCAACCTTCAATTATCTTTCTAGAATCTACCATTCACTTAAGTTAGCTCTAAGTAAATAGCTTTGATAAATAAATAAAGTATAAAGCTTGTAAGTAAAACTAGGATTGGTTTATCAAGTGGGTATAACCACATATGCTTAAGGCATATGGTTGGCATGGTAAGGCTTGCTAATGTATAATATCTTGCAAGTGTTAGCTTGCACATTCAACTAGTAGTATTAGGCTTGCATCATTATCAGTATAAGCTTGCTAAATTGCAAGTGTTAGCTTGCCTTGTGCAGAGCAGAGGTTAAAGTTATCCTCGGCTTCTTCTTCATAGTATCCTCCTTCCTCCTCGTATCCTTTGTCGGTACTGGCGTCTATAAATAAATACTAGGTACCCAATCACCAAACAATACTTAACTACTTTCAATCATCACACAAAGGGGTTCTATAGATGATCTAGCATCATCACTAACATTACAAGCACTTGACTTAATGATTTTATTTTTTTAGAAAAGTAATTTCTACTCATTGAAAAACTACTTAAGATTTAATATTCTCCAAACCAAACATGGGATCATGTTGACACATGTCATCGCCACATATTTCAGTACATGGTAATATCATTTAAAGTGGTGTCACAATTTAATAAGATTTAACCTTTTATTTTAAATAAAAATAAATGACTAGAAATGCCTATGTGGCATCCTTTTATTACTTGAACATTATTTCTGTAAGTAAACCCATATATTTTTATATATTCTGAAAGGTATGATCAATTGTGATTTTTGAGAGTTGGAATCAACTCAAAAGCTATTATTTTAAATTTGAAAAATGTTTGAATGCAGAAAATCTTCTGCCTTGTTATTTTTACCAAGGGTGATCTACAGATCCAAATGATTTGAATCCAACGGGCTTGGATTCAGCATTTCCAGACCTTTCTAACAAAATTGGTTTCATTCAATTTGGTTCACTGAATCGAGCTGGGTTGATTTTTGAAACTAGGTACAGAACTGTGTTTGAATGAAAATGGAAAAATCCAGATTCAAACGAGTGGGCTGCGCGGGAAGAGAAAATGGGCCGGCCTGCTACGTACAGCGCTTACGTGGGCTGGTTAAGTTGTTGTCCCCACGTCGGTGAGGCGAAGTGCGGCTGCAGGGACGTGGTGCGTTGGATCTAGTTCTAATCCAACGGCTCTGGTTCATCGTCCACGTCGGGCAGCGCCGGCGAGACAGAACCCTAACGCGGCAGGTGGGGGTCGTGGGAGGCTCACCGAGGCTCAGACGAGGGTTGGCGAGGCGGGCGAACGACGAAGTCGACGACGGTGAACCTCCTGGTACCGGCAGCTTCTCCTGGGGCGGCTCCAATCGCTGGCTTCCTTCTTCTCCAGCAGCGGCGGGCTCCGGCCAAATTCCGGCGATGCGCTGCTCGCCTTGCTTCGGGAACGGGGTGGAATGATCAGTGAGGAGATGGGAGTGAGATGGTGTGCTCAATTCGGCTGGGGGTCGTCTCCTTTTATAGGCTCGACGGTGAGACCGAACGGGATGGGCAGGCGACGGTGGTGACATGGCTACGGGCTGCTAGAGGCATGGCCGAGGGTGGCGATCAATCGGTGGTCTCCTGACGATGCTATATGGATTTAATGCGCTTGTAGGGGCGGTGGAAAACGGTCTGGAATGCTCGATGCTCTGGGAGGCAGAGGCGGCGTCTTTGACGGCGAGCGGGGGCTATGGGGTACGGGCGGTGAAATGGGCATGTCTGGCGGTCTCCTGGGATGGTGGGGAGCATGTTGGCGGGCGGCGAGGGGTTGAATGGGAATGGCGCGCGCTCAGCGGCGCGGGTCGGCATGGTCGACAATGCACGGGCGCGTGGCGTTCTGGCCGGCTTTGTCTGCAGGGCTGGTCGAGAGGGGGCGGTGAGGCATGGGCTACCTCCCATACAAGGTTGGCACGGCTAGTTCTTCCTCTAGCCTGCTGTCCACACTGGGGTGACATGGGTGCTCTCGGGCTGTTCACCATTGATGATATTGGCAAGCTTAGAGAAGTGTGCTGGACATGTAGGAGGAGGCTCCCGCCGCGCGTCAAACTCGGGTAAACCGGTGGAACCTTGGGCCTATCCTTGGGTTTCCATGTAGATATGACATAAACAAACCTAAACCACCAAGAAAGTGCATTGTTCAACCCTTGTACGGAGAATGCTACGGGGGTAGACCCGTGGGGCCCTCGCATTAGGTTTTCCTCGGAAAAGGAGCGCCCGAGGGCCGGGATGCCACGGGAACATGTGTGTGGACCTAGAATACATGCACAAGGGTGGTGTAATGCCCCTAGATGGAAAACCTAGCTCCCGGGTCTGACCGTCCATGTTGCATGCAATAACACTTATAGAAGTGTGCTGGACATGTAGGAGGAGGCTCCCGCCGCGGGTCAAACGCGGGTAAACCGGTGGAACTTTGGGCATATCCTTCGGTTTCCATGTAGATATGACCTAAACAAACCTAAACCACCAAGAAAGTGCATTGTTCAACCCTCGTATGGAGAATGCTACGGGGGTAGACCCGTGGGGCCCTCGGATTAGGGTTTCATCGAAAAAGGAGCGCCCGAGGGCCGGGATGCCACGGGAACATGCGTGTGGCCCTAGAATACATGCACAAAGGTGGTGGAATGCCCCTATATGGAAAACCTAGCTCCCGGGTGTGACCGTCCACGATGCATGCGATATCCTTAGAGAAGTGTGCTCGACATGTAGGAGGAGGCTCCCGCCGCGGGTCAAACGCGGGTAAACCGTTGGAACCTTGGGCCTATACTTGGTTTTCCATGTAGATATGACCCAAACAAACCTAAACCATCAAGAAAGTGCATTGGTCAACCCTCGTACGGAGAATGCTACGAGGTTAGACCCGCGGGGCCATGGGATTAGGGTTTCGTTGGAAAAGGAGCGCCCGAGGGCTGGGATGCCACGGGAACATGCATGTGGCCCTAGAATACATGCACAAGGGTGGTGGAATGCCCCTAGATGGAAAACCTAGTTCCCGGGTCTGACCGTCCATGTTGCATGCGATAACACTTAGAGAAGTGTGCTGGACATGTAGGAGGAGGCTCCCTCCGCGGGTCAAACGCGGGTAAACCGGTGGAACCTTGGGCATATCCTTGGGTTTCCATGTATATATGACCTAAACAAACCTAAACCACCAAAAAATTGCATTGTTCAACCCTCGTATGGAGAATTCTATGGGGGTAGACCCGTGGGGCCCTCGGATTAGGGTTTCATCGAAAAAGGAGCACCCGAGGGCCGGGATGCCACGGGAACATGCGTGTGGCCCTAGAATACATGCACAAGGGTGGTGGAATGCCCCTATATGGAAAACCTAGCTCCCGGGTGTGACCGTCCACGATGCATGCGATAACCTTAGAGAAGTGTGCTCGACATGTAGGAGGAGGCTCCCGCCGCGGGTCAAACGCGGGTAAATCGGTGGAACCTTGGTCCTATCTTTGGTTTTCAATGTAGATATGACCTAAACAAACCTAAACCACCAAGAAAGTGCATTGTTCAACCCTCGTACGGAGAATGCTAAGGGGGTAGACCCGCGAGGCCCTCGGATTAGGGTTTCGCTGGAAAAGAAGCGCCTGAGGGCCGGGATGCCATGGAAACATGCGTGTTGCCCTAGAATATATGGAAAAGGGTGGTGGAATGACCCGAGATGGAAAACCTAGCTCCTGGGTGTGACCGTCCATGTTGCATGTGATAACACTTAGAGAAGTGGGCTGGACATGTAGGAGGAGGCTCCCGCCGCGGGTCAAACGCGGGTAAACCGGTGGAACTTTGGGCCTATCCTTGGTTTTCCATGTATATATGACCTAAACAAACCTAAACCACCAAGAAAGTGCATTGGTCAACCCTCAGACGGAGAATGCTACGGGGGTAGACCCGCGGGGCCCTCGGATTAGGGTTTCACCGGAAAAGGAGCGGCCGAGGGCCGGGGTGCCACGCGAACATGCGTGTGGCCCTAGAATACATGAACAAGGGTGGTGTAATGCCCCTAGATGGAAAACCGAACTCCCGGGTGTGACCGTCCATGTTGCCTGCGATAACACTTAGAGAAGTGTGCTGGACATGTAGGAGGAGGCTCCCGCCGCGCGTCAAACTCGGGTAAACCGGTGGAACCTTGGGCCTATCCTTGGGTTTCCATGTATATATGACATAAACAAACCTAAACCACCAAGAAAGTGCATTGTTCAACCCTCGTATGGAGAATGCTACGGGGGTAGACCCGTGGGGCCCTCGGAATTGGGTTTCGTCGGAAAAGGAGCGCCCGAGGGCCGGGATGCCACGGGAAAATGCGTGTGGCCCTAGAATATATGCACAAGGGTGGTGGAATGCCCCTATATGGAAAACCTAGCTCCCGGGTGTGACCGTCCACGATGCATGAGATAACACTTAGAGATGTGTGCTGGACATGTAGGAGGAGGCTCCCGCCGCGGGTCAAACGCGGGTAAACCGGTGGAACTTTGGGCCTATCCTTGGTTTTCCATGTATATATGACCTAAACAAACCTAAACCACCAATAAAGTTCATTGTTCAACCCTCATACGGAGAATGCTACGGGGGTAGACCCACGGGCCCTCGGATTAGGGTTTCGCCGGAAAAGGAGCGCCCGAGGCCCGGGGTGCCACGGGAACATGCGTGTGGCCCTAGAATACATGCACAAGGGTGGTGTAATTCCCCTAGATGGAAAACCTAACTCTCGGATGTGACCGTCCACGTTGCCTGCGATAACACTTAGAGAAGTGTGTTGGACACATGTAGGAGGAGGCTCCCGCCGTGGGTCAAACGCGGGTAAAACGGTGGAGCCATAGGCCTATCCTTGGTTTTCCATGTAGATATGACCTAAACAAACCTAAACCACCAATAGAGTGCATTGTTCAACCCTCGTACAGAGAATGCTACGGGGGTAGACCTGTGGGGCCCTAAGATTAGGGTTTCGTCGGAAAATGAGCGCCCGAGGGCCGGTATGCCATGGGAACATTCGTGTGGCCCTATAATACATGCACAAGGGTTGTGGAATGCCCCTAGATGGAAAACCTAGCTCCTGGGTGTGACCATCCATGTTGCATGCGATAACACTTAGAGAAGTGTGCTGGACATGTAGGAGGAGGCTCCCGCCGTGGGTCAAACGCGGGTAAACCGGTGGAACCTTGGGCCTATCCTTGGGTTTCCATGTAGATATAATCTAAACAAAACTAAACCACCAAGAAAGTGCATTGTTCAACCCTCGTATGGAGAATGCTACGAGGGTAGACCCGTGGGGCCCTCGGATTAGGGTTTCATCGGAAAAGGGGCGCCTGAGGGCCGGGATGCCACGGGAACATGCGTGTGGCCCTAGAAGACAGGCACAAGGGTGGTGGAATGCCCCTATATGGGAAACCTAGCTCCCGGGTGTGACCGTCCACGATGCATGCGATAACACTTAGAGAAGTGTGCTCGACATGTAGGAGGAGGCTCCCGCCTCGGGTCAAACGCGGGTAAACCGGTGGAACCTTGGTCCTATCCTTGGTTTTCCATGTAGATATGACCTAAAAAACCCTAAACCTCCAAGAAAGTGCATTGTTTAACCCTCGTACGGAGAATGCTACGGGGGTAGACCCGCGGGGCCCTCGGATTAGGGTTTTGCCGGAAAAGAAGCGCCCGAGGGCCGGGATGCCACGGAAACATGCGTGTTGCCCTAGAATACATGCACAAGGGTGGTGGAATGCCCCTAGATGGAAAACCTAGCTCCTGGGTGTGACCGTCCATGTTCCATGTGATAACACTTAGAGAAGTGTGCTGGACATGTAGGAGGAGGCTCCCGCCGCGGGTCAAACGCGGGTAAACCGGTGGAACTTTGGGCCTATCCTTTGTTTTCCATGTATATATGACCTAAACAAACCTAAACCACCAAGAAAGTGCATTGTTCAACCCTCATACGGAGAATGCTACGGGAGTAGACCCGCGGGGCCCTCAGATTAGGGTTTCGCCGGAAAAGGAGCGCCCGAGGGCCGGGGTGCCACGGGAACATGCGTGTGTAGGGGTTCGTAGCATGGAAAACAAAATTTTCTACCGCATGCAAACAAACAAGCCAAGATCTATCTACTAGATTGTAGCAACGAGTCGATAGAGGAACTCACCCTCGAAGATTCCAAAGCGGTTAACGAGAGCAGATTCTCGTGGGTGATGTAGTCGTACACTTGCCGATCTCAAGATCGCGTAGACGATCCTTCCGGCACTGCGTTCCGACAGCGCTTCCGTGGTCGGTCACACGTTCGGTACTCGATGAAGACCTTCCTCTCCCTTGTTCCAGCAGGCAGCGCAGGTTCTAGTTCTCCCCTCGCGATTCCGGCTGACACGGCGTGGTACCGAAGTAGAGGGAGATCCATGAGGCTTCGCCTTAAGCCGGAGCGAGTATGGTGGACTATGAGAGAGGCTTGGCGATCTAGGTTTTAGAGGCACCAAGTAGAGGGAGCTAGGCCGGCGGCTAGGGCAAGGGGGTTGCCCCAAGTCGGCGGCTTGGGCAAACCCTAGGGCGGCGGCGGCTATGGTGGCCGGCGGCGGCTAGGGTTAGGTTTAGAGGGGGCAAGGTGTGTCTAGGAGGGGAGCCCTGCCCCTCCTCTTATAGGTGGAGGGAGGCGCGCCTGGGAGGGGAGTACCTCCCTAACTCGGACCCAAGGTGGGCCGGCGGTGGGAGGAGGAACTCCTCCCCCAAGTCGGTTTCAAACCTCCTTCTCCTCTTTCCCAAAACTAGCCGTTTGACTTTCAAACTAGCCGTTTGACTTTTCAAACTAGGATTTGAATAAACCCTCTATTTGGTACAGCGATGACACCAAGTACATAATGCAATCATACCAACTTGATATAACACATTCATGTACCCTTCCCCTCCGGAGTGCCGGACATTCCGGAACCTTCTAGAACATTCCCGATGAAAACACCGGAATCATTCCCCAACTCCGAAACAGGACTTTCCTTATATGAATCTTATTCTCCGGACCATTCCGGATCTCCTCGTGATATCCCGGATCCCATCCGAGACTCCGAAAATCATTCGGTCTCTTTCTCATCATTCCATAACTACTCAACAACATCGAATCCTTAAGTGTGTCTCCCTACAGTTCGTGAATTATGCGGACATGATCGAGACACTTCTCCGATCAATAACCAATAGAGGAATCTGGAAATTCATATGTCTCCCAATATTTCTACGATTACTTTGCGATCGAATGAACCACTTACATACGATACCAATTTCCCTTTGTCTCACGATAGTTTACTTATCCGAGGTTATGATCGTCGGTATCTCTGCATACCTAGTTCAACCTCATTACTGATAAGTACTATTTTATCGTTCCCGTGGTATGTGATCCCTTGTGAGCCAGTCACATGCTTGCAAGCTAATTGGATGACATTCCACCGAGAGGGCCCAGAGTATATCTATCCGTCATATGGATGGACAAATCCCACTCTTGATCCATGTGTCTCAACCAATACTTTCCGAACACTCAATGCCACCTTTATAGCCACCCAGTTACGGTGTGGTGTTTGATTTCATCAAAGCATCCTTCCGGTGAAGGTGATATGCATGATCTCATGGTCGAAGGAATTAGGTTACTATGTATCAGAAAGCATATAGCAATTGAACTATTTTAAATGACTTGATCTTCATGCTACGCTTAACTATAGGAGTATGTCCATCACATCATTCTCCTAATGATATGACCCTGTTGTCAACAACATCTCTATGTTCATGATCAGGAAACCATGATCATATATTAACCAACAAGCTAGTTTAACAAGAGGCTTTACTAGGGACTCTTTTATGTTTACAAATCACACAAGTATTAATGTTTCCTGTTAATACAATTATAGCATGGTATGTAAACATTTATCATAAGTATGAAGATATGATAATAACCACTTTATTATTGCCTCTTGGGCATATCTCCAACAGTCTCCCACTTGCACTAGAGTTAATAATCTAGTTTCAAACCTTTGTGTATTCAACACCTATGGCTTTCTAGTGTTGTATGTACACGATTGCTAGTGGTCAACTGATCTCCGGATCTGACACTTCCAGGTCCGTGTGTAATTGCATGTCTTTGCGTCTCTATGCATCACTCATTCTATAATGAGATGGCTTTGTATAAATTTGGTCCTTTGGTGAGACCTTTAGTTCTTCGGGGTTAAAACATGTTGATAATATTGTCGTACAATATATCTTCATAGTATTATCCCGCTTTGAACTACACCTAGTTTGATAACAAACTACTTGACACAAATGCCCTCTTTAGCTGCTATTATAGCAGTCATATACTTAGCCTTTTGTTGTAGTATCTGTCACAATGTCTTAACTTTGGAACTCATCCAAATCCATTATGGAACTTACTTACCATTATATTGTTCCACCCTTAGTTTAGATTGAGATAAACTTAATTTGTACTTTGTGACAAAACCAGTATCAATGTAGTACTTTTACAATGAACTAACCATCTATTTGTCACTTCTACAAATAATATACTCTTAGTTCTTCCAAAAGATTATAAGAATATCCTTACTATCGTCCAATGATCATCTTATGAATCATTCTGGTATATGCTTATAACATTTAGAGCATAGGACATATCTGGATTTGTACATATCACAGTATGATTGATATAAATACTCTTTGTGATTTCATACATCAAGTATCAATCTATACTTGAATCTTTGTTTCACTTACCAAGTGTCAATACACTTGAATATATCATCAATATTGAACTCATTCAATCCTTTCTGTGCAACAAGAACCTTTCTTGTAGTTTCTATATTTAACTTATTCAATATATCATCTATGTACTTTTGGCACAACCATATTAGCGTCTATTGATGCCAAATATTTGGGTTTTGCCTAAGCCTTTCATCGAGATGAAATTCTTAATATGTGTTAATAAAAGATACATCATTTCCAATCAACAATATGTCCTCCACATAATGTATTAGAAATATGTCTTAGCGCTCCCACTTAATTTCTTGCAAATGCAAGCATCTTCATTGTCTCTGATGAAATTAAACTCTTTTAACAGTTTCATCATAGTGAAGATTCCAACTCCGCTATGCTTACTTTAACCATTGAAGTTTGCATATGTTTTTAGCATCCTTTGAATTAACAAAAACCCTTTGGACCGTGTCATGCACACGTCCTAGGTAACCCTTCTATTAGAAGAACTTGTTTTTGTTTATCCAACACATAACAACATTATATGTCGTGGTTGCTACATTAATCCGTCTAGACTAAATGTCGCTATGAAAGATCAAATATTGTCATAGTCAACCCTTGAACATTGTTGTGAACTCTTTCCCAACATGTCGACCATTTCATAGATGCGAAACATCCATGTCTATTTTTTTTTATTATTATTATTATAGATCCAAACACAACTGTAAGGTCTTACACCTTTCTCGAGGGTCTTTCAAGTTAAGAACTTGATTTGTCGTGTATGGAACTATCACGGATTTTATGGCTTCAAGCCATTTTACGGAGTCAGGGCCCATCATCGCTTCTTTGCATGTAGTCGGTTCATTATTCTCAAATAATGATTCAACCCTCAAATCTTGGTATTTGATTGTTTACCCGACCTACTTGTTTCAATAGGAACTTAGATCTCCGTGACCACAACCTTTGAGGCACGTGAGCCATGAGCATTATTCTTTGCCTCCGGAACACTTTTTCAAGCGCAACTCTGCATATATAGCTAAGGTTCCTTTAACCTTATCAAAGTTCTATTGTCCTCCCACTTATCTTTTCACGAAAAATTCCTTCTCAAAGAAACTTGACGTTCTAAGCGACAAACACTTATGTCTCCGGTGTTTATGGAGGAATACTTAACAGTTATTCGAAATAACATACAAAGACAGGTTCATCCGACTTTGGTTGCAAACATCTTTCTTATGCAAAGCATACAATGTTTTAAGAAAGGAGAACTTGGGTTTTATCCCAAACCATAACATATGGTGTCATTTCAACGGATTATGATGGAGCTCTTTTCAGTGGAAAAAACGGTAGTCTCTAAAGCTTTTAATCTTTAAAATATAATGGCAGTTTTATGAATTACACCTTCGATCTTACCATGTCAAACAAGGTTTAATTACATATCTTGAACGCTCCATACTCTTATGGTGTCTCGGGACATGTAAATCTACGGAACGATTCCTTAAATCTTAGGTATTATGCTAAACTTGTAACTCAAAATATCTTCCTTTATGATCTTATCATAAACTATTTATATTCTTGTTACAATAATCTTGCACTTCATCTTGAAAGTCTTTGAACTTTTCAAATGTTTCATACTTCATCCTTATTAAGTAAATATTCATATATTCACTCAAATTCTCGGAGAAAGCATATGAAGTTGAAATCCATCGCTCTTGACTACACATAATGGACTTCATACAACAATATGTACAAGTTCCAATAAGCTAGTCACTCGTTCCCTTTTGGCCTAAGAACGAAGTTTTAATTATCTCTAGGAAATTTTCACAAGCGTCATGTGATCAAAATCAAAAGACTCCAAAATTCCATCCACATGGAGTTTCTTCATGTTTTCTTTCCAATATAATTTAAACGGCGATGTCACTTCCTAAGTGATCTTTCAATCAATTTGTCTTTCAACATTTTTAGCACTAGTTTTATGGATGTGATTTCTCCAACGAGATTTGTGAATCATCCATCTTTTATGGATTACGGCAATTATTTGAACAACCCTTTTATTCTCATAATACCTGATAAAACAAATCTTGAAGGCAAGCTTTGACGTTTAACGAGCAACACAATAACCTTTTATTTGTTCTCGATGAACATCATCACATATTCTTTTGCTAGTTACTTAGGCCATTGTAGTTCATGAATTGTGTTGTTTCGTATGACGATTCACACCAACAAATTCAGTATCAAATACTTAAGAACCACATTGTTTAAGAAGCAAAGAATATAGCCATAACATGTATATCATCTATATACTTAAACTGAACAATTCTAATCTTTTCTTTTCTGTCATATATTTATGAGATTCTCTTTCAGTATTTCCTTTTCTGTTTGAAAGAATCTATCAACATCAACAGTGGAGTCATACATATGACACATAGTCCAAAGCGTGTATAATTAAATACCAATGTCTTTGGACTTGTACTTTGAAGTAGATCACCATCATCAAATGTTTGGTGTGCTTTCAAATTCCATTCTTTAGTAATCTCTTGGTGTAGTAAACATTTTACCTACATCAAATATTCACCCTTACCATGGAATTATTCATGATCAAGCTACTTTTAGCTTATAAAGATGAATCACGAGTATAATGTTGCTCTCCAAAACTTTTTGGTGGTTTAGGACAACTAGTGTTTCCAACCTTTTGCAACTTCTCATCAAAATATGAGAACATGTCTTTTGCCATATTATACTCTATCATGTTGCAACCAATACTTCGTTTCAGATATCACAATATCTTCCACACATCATGGTTTCTGAAACAACTCTTTCAGATCCTAGATAACCTTGATATTAAGACAATTCTTTGAATATCAAGAATCATGGAGACAAACATGATACTCATACACTAACTCTTGGAATTGTCACTCTTGATTTAATACCAATTATTAAACTTCATGGAGTAACCGAAACTTACTGAAAGTTTGCAATAGGACTTTTAAACTTTAGATTAACACTTCAAAACAATACGATACCAGTTTGTAAAGTAACTAACCAGAATTCTATAGTTCTATCATCTCAATTATAACTAAGCGCAAGGTGGTAAACGAATGCCAATGACTACAACAACTATGCAAATTCACTTTGATTTAATTTATGATAAATAGTGTTCAACTTTTAATTACATTGTCGTTGAACTCCCACTCAAAACAATATCCCTCACATTGTTTTAGTGATCACACGAACCAAATCCACCACATCAAAACCGATCATCACGAGAGTTGATGTAGCTTCAATGGCGAACAATCAACATGTTCATCATATCTACTATATGACTCATGCTTTACCTTTCGGTGATCCGTGTTCCGAGACCATGTCTGTACATGCTAGGCTCGTCAAGATTAACCTTAGCTTCCGCATGAGCAAATCTGGCTTGCTCACGCTGTATACACTCGCAGAATCTAACACACCCGATCATCACGTGGTGCTTCGAAACAACGAGCTTTAGCAACGGTGCTTACTAAGGATGAACACTTTAAAACTTGAAATTGTGTGCTTGAGGGATCATCTTATAATGCTACCGTCATGAACTAAGCAATACAAGATGCATAAAAGGATTAACATCACATGCAATTCATAATATGTGATATGATATGGCCTTTCTTCTTGTGCTTCCGATCTCCATCTTCAAGCACGAACATGATCTCCATCATCACCGGCATTGCATCAAGGTCAATGACGCCGCTCCATGGTTGTCGTCCACCAGCTTCAACTATTACAACTACTTTGAACAGACAAGCGGGTCTTAACAGAATTTAAAGACAACCATATGGATCCTGCCGGTTGCCAACTTACAATAAGGAAAATTGCATACATCATATATAATCACAATCATGGCCATATCACATCACAGCACACCCTTGCAAAACAAAGTTAGACGCCTCTAATTTTCTTTGCATGTTTTACGTGGTTTGGGGCTTTCAATAAGTGTCGTTCTAACTTACGAACAAGAACCACAACATTGATACTAGTATTGTCAATCACCCGTTGTAAATTGAATCTTAACTATGTTGGGAGAAACAGGCACCATAAAGCCACTTATGCAATACAAGTTGCATGTCAAGCGTGGAGCAAGTCTCATGAACGATGTCATGTAAGGTTAGCCCGGGCCGCATCATCCCACCATCCCGCAAGATGCAAAGTACACAAGAAGCAATCGACAACAAAAGCATCAACGCCCACAATTACCATTGTGTTCTACTCGTCTGTGAGATCTACATATAGACACGGCTCGATACCCTTTGTAGGGTTCGCATGGAAAACAAAATTTTCTACCGCATGCAAACAAACAAGCCAAGATCTATCTACTAGATTGTAGCAAGTCGATAGAGGAACTCACCTCGAAGATTCCAAAGCGGTTAACGAGCAGATTCTCGTGGGTGATGTAGTCGTACACTTTCCGATCTCAAGATCGCGTGAGCGATCCTTCGGCTGCGTTAAGCAGGCGCTTCCTGATCGGTCACACGTTCGGTTTTCGATGAAGACCTTCCTCTCCCTTGTTCCAGCAGGCGAGAGGTTGTAGCACTCTCCTCGCAATTCCAGCAAAGACGGCGTGGTACCGAAGTAGAGGAGATCCCATGAGCTTCGCCTTAAGCCGGGCAGTATGGTGGACTATGAGAGAGGCTTGGCGATCTAGGGTTTAGAGGCACCAAGTAGAGGAGCTAGGCTGGCGGCTAGGGCAGGGTTGCCCCAAGTCGGCTTGACAGGCAAACCCTAGGGCGGCGGCGGCTATGGTGGCCGGCGGCGGCTAGGGTTAGGTTTAGAGGGGGCAAGGTGTGTCTAGGAGGGGAGCCCTGCCCCTCCTATAATAGGTGGAGGGAGGCGCTCGGGAGGAGTCCCTCCCAACTCGGACAGGTGGGCCGGCAGTGGGAGGAGGAACTCCTCCCCCAAGTCGGTTTCAAACCTCCTTCTCCTCTTTCCCAAAACTAGCCGTTTGACTTTCAAACTAGCCGTTTGACTTTTCAAACTAGGATTTGAATAAACCCTCTATTTGGTACAGCGATGACACCAAGTACATAATGCAATCATACCAACTTGATATAACACATTCATGTACCCTTCCCTCCGAGTGCGGACATTGAACCTTCTAGAACATTCCCGATGAAAATACCGGAATCATTCCCCAACTCCGAAACAGGACTTTCCTTATATGAATCTTATTCTCCAGACCATTCCGGATCTCCTCGTGATATCCCGTATCCCATCCGAGACTCCGAACATCATTTGGTCTCTTTCTCATCATTCCATAACTACTCAACAACATCGAATCCTTAAGTGTGTCTCCCTACGGTTCGTGAATTATGCGGACATGATCGAGACACTTCTCCGATCAATAACCAATAGAGGAATCTGGAAATTCATATGGCTCCCACATATTTCTACGATTACTTTGTGATCGAATGAACCACTTACATACGATACCAATTTCCCTTTGTCTCATGATAGTTTACTTATCCGAGGTTATGATCGTCGGTATCTCTGCATACCTAGTTCAACCTCGTTACTGATAAGTACTCTTTTCTCATTCCCGTGGTATGTGATCCCTTGTGAGCCAGTCACATGCTTGCAAGCTAATTGGATGACATTCCACCGAGAGGGCCCATAGTATATATATCCGTCATATGGATGGACAAATCCCACTCTTGATCCATGTGTCTCACCCAATACTTTCCGAACACTCAATGCCACCTTTATAGCCACCCAGTTACGGTGTGGTGTTTGATGTCATCAAAGCATCCTTCCGGTGAAGGTGATATGCATGATCTCATGGTCGAAGGAATTAGGTTACTATGTATCAGAAAGCATATAGCAATTGAACTATTTTAAATGACTTGATCTTCATGCTACGCTTAACTATAGGAGTATGTCCATCACATCATTCTCCTAATGATATGACCCCGTTGCCAACAACATCTCTATGTTCATGATCAGGAAACCATGATCATATATTAACCAACAAGCTAGTTTAACAAGAGGCTTTACTAGGGACTCTTTTATGTTTACAAATCACACAAGTATTAATGTTTCCTGTTAATACAATTATCGCATGGTATGTAAACATTTATCATAAGTATGAAGATATGATAATAACCACTTTATTATTGCCTCTTGGGCATATCTCCAACAGCGTGTGGCCCTAGAATACATGCACACGGGTGGTGTAATGCCCCTAGATGGAAAACCTAACTCTCGGGTGTGACCGTCCACGTTGCCTGCGATAACACTTAGAGAAGTGTGCTGGACATGTAGGAGGAGGCTCCCGCCGCGGGTAAACCGGTGGAACCTTAGGCCTATCCTTGGTTTTCCATGTAGATATGACCTAAACAATCCTAAGCCACCAAGAAAGTGCATTGTTCAACCCTTGTACGGAGAATGCTACGGGGGTAGACCAACGGGGCCCTCGGATTAGGTTTTCATCGGAAAATGAGCGCCTGAGGGCCGGGATGCCACGGGAACATGCGTGTGACCCTAGAATACATGCACAAGGGTGGTGGAATTCCACTAGATGGAAAACCTAGCTACCGGGTGTGACCGTCCACGTTGCATGCGATAACACTTAGAGAAGTGTGCTCGACATGTAGGAGGAGGCTCCCGCCTCGGGTAAAACGCGGGTAAACCATTGGAACCTTGGGCCTATCCAAGGTTTTCTATGTAGATATGACCTAAACAAACCTAAACCACCAAGAAAGTGCATTGTTCAACCCTTGTATGGAGAACGCTACGAGGGTAGACCCGCGAGGCCCTCGTATTAGGGTTTCATCGAAAAAGGAACGTCCGAGCGCCAGGATGCCACGGGAACATGTGTGTGGCCCTAGAATACATGCACAAGGGTGGTGGAATGCCCATAGATGGAAAACCTAGCTCCCGGGTGTGACCGTCCACGATGCATGCGATAACACTTAGAGAAGAACGTGGGTAAACCGGTGGAACCTTGGTCCTATCCTTGCTTTTCCATGTAGATATGACCTAAAAAAACCTAAACCGCCAAAAAAGTACATTGTTTAACCCTCGTACGGAGAATGCTACGGGGGTAGACCCGCGGGGCCCTCGGATTAGGGTTTCGCCGGAAAAGGAGCGCCCGAGGGCCGGGGTGCTACGGTAACATGCGTGTGGCCCTAGAATACATGCACAAGGGTGGTGTAATGCCCCTAGATGGAAAACCTAACTCTCGGGTGTGACCGTCCATGTTGCCTGCGATAACACTAGTGTGCTGGACATGTAGGAGGAGGCTCCCGTCGCGGGTCAAACGCGGGTAAACCGGTGGATCCTTAGGCCTATCCTTGGTTTTCCATGTATATATGACCTAAACAAACCTAAACCACCAAGAGAGTGCATTGTTCAACCCTCGTACGGAGAATGCTACGGGGGTAGACCCGTGGGGCCCTAAGATTAGGGTTTCGTTGGAAAATGAGCGCCCGAGGGCCAGGATGCCATGGAAACATTCGTGTGGCCCTATAATACATGCACAAGGGTGGTGGAATGCCCCTAGATGGAAAACCTAGCTCCTGGGTGTGACCATCCATGTTGCATGCGATAACACTTAGAGAAGTGTGCTGGACATGTAGGAGGAGGCTCCCGCTGCGGGTCAAACGCGGGTAAACCGGTGGAACCTTGGGCCTATCCTTGGGTTTCCATGTAGATATAACCTAAACAAACCTAAACCACCAAGAAAGTGCATTGTTCAACCCTCGTATGGAGAATGCTACGGGGGTAGACCCTTGGGGCCCTAGGAATAGGTTTTTTTCGGAAAAGGAGCGCCCGAGGGCCGGGATGCCACGGGAACATGCAGGTGGCCCTGGAATACATGCACAAGGGTGGTCGAATGCCCCTATATGGAAAACCTAGCTCCCGGGTGTGACCGTCCACGATGCATGCGTTAACACTTAGAGAAGTGTGCTCGACATGTAGGAGGAGGCTCCACCATGGTCAAACGCTGTAAACCGGTAGAACCTTGGTCCTATCCTTGGTTTTCCATGTAGATATGACCTAAACAAAACTAAACCACCAAGAAAGTGCATTGTTCAACCCTCGTACGGAGAATGCTACGGGGGTAGACCCGCGGGGCCCTCGGATTAGGGTTTCGCCGGAAAAGAAGCGCCCAAGGGCCGGGATGCCACGGGAACATGCGTGTTTCCCTAGAATACATGCACGAGGGTGGTGGAATGCCCCTAGATGGAAAACCTAGCTCCTGGGTGTGACCGTCCATGTTGCATGTGATAACACTTAGAGAAGTGTGCTGGACATCTGGGAGGAGGCTCCCGCCGCGGGTCAAATGCGGGTAAACCGGTGGAACTTTGGGCCTATCCTTGGTTTTCCATGTATATATGACCTAAACAAACCTAAACCACCAAGAAAGTGCGTTGTTCAACCCTCATACGGAGAATGCTATGGGGGTAGACCCGCGGGGCCCTCGGATTAGGGTTTAGGAAAAGGACACTTGAGGGCCGGGGTGCCACGGGAACATGCGTGTGGCCCTAGAATACATGCACAAGGGTGGTGTAATGCCCCTAGATGGAAAACCTAACTCCCGGATGTGACCGTCCATGTTGCCTGCGCTAACACTTAGAGAAGTGTGCTTGACATGTAGGAGGAGGCTCCCGCCGCGGGTCAAAGTAAACGCGGGTAAACCGGTGGAACCTTAGGCCTGTCCTTGGTTTCCAATGTGTAGGGGTTCGTAGCATGGAAAACAAAAAATTTCTACCGCATACAAACAAACAAGCCAAGATCTATCTACTAGATTGTAGCAACGAGTCGATGGAATAACTCACCCTCGGAGATTCCAAAGTGTTTAACGAGAGCGGATTCTCGTGGGTGATGTAGTCGTACTCTTGTCGATCTCAAGATCGCGTAGACGATCCTTCCGGTGCTGCATTCCGGCAGGCGCTTCAATGGGTCACATCGTTCGGTACTCGACGAAGACCTTCCTCTCCTTGTTCCAGCAGTGTGGAGGTTGTAGCACTCTCCTCATGATTCCGGCTGGCAGAGACCGGGAAGTAGAGGGAGATCTCATGGCTTCTTAAGATGGAGCCAGTATGGTGGACTATGAGAGAGAGCCTCGGAGATCTAGGGTTTAGACACACCAAGGAGGAGCAATGCCGGCGGCTAGGGTTTGCCTAGGCGGCGGTTTGCCCTAGACGGCGGCGGCAGCAGGAGGTGGCGGCGCCGGTGGCTAGGATTAGGGTTTGCGGGGCGTGGTGTTGTGTGCTTGGAGGGGCAGCCCTGTCCCTCCTTATATAGGTGGAGGGGCGCGCCAAGGGGAGGGGAGTCCCTCCCCAACTCGGTCTCCAAGTGGGCCAGCGGTGGAGGGAGGGAACTCCTCCCCAAGTAGGTTTCCTACTCTCCCTCCACCTCACAAAATAGCCGTTTGACTTTTCAAATTGGCGTTTGACTTTTCAAACAAGGATTTGATTAAACCCTTTATTTTGTTCAGCGATGACACCTAGTACATGATGCAATCATTCCAACTTGTTATGACATATTAATGTACCCTTCCCCTCCGGAGTGCCGGACATTCCGGAACCTTCTAGAACATTCTCCAACCCCGAAACAGGACTTTCCTTATATGAATCTTATTCTCCGGCCATTCCGGATCTCCTCGTGATATCCCGGATCCCATCCGAGACTCCGAACAACATTCGGTCTCTCACTCATCATTCCATAACTACTCCAACAACGTCGAATCCTTAAGTGTGTCTCCCTACGGTTCATGAATTATGCGGACATGATCAAGACACTTCTCCGAACAATAAGCAATAGAGGAATCTGGAAATTCATATGGCTCCCACATATTTCTACGATTACTTTGTGATCGAATGAACCACTTACATACGATACCAATTTCCCTTTGTCTCATGATAGTTTCCTTATCCGAGGTTTTGATCGTCGGTATCTCTGCATACCTAGTTCAACCTCGTTACTGATAAGTACTATTTTCTCGTTCCCGTGATATGTGATCCCTTGTGAGCTAGTCACATGCTTGCAAGCTAATTGGATGACATTCCACCGAGAGGGCCCAGAGTATATCTATCCGTCATATGGATGGACAAATCCCACTCTTGATCCATGTGTCTCAACCAATACTTTCCGAACACTCAATGCCACCTTTATAGCCACCCAGTTACGGTGTGGTGTTTGATGTCATCAAAGCATCCTTCCGGTGATGGTGATAAGCATGATCTCATGGTCGAAGGAATTAGGTTACTATGTATCAGAAAGCATATAGCAATTGAACTATTAAAATGATGATCTTTATGCTACGCTTATCTATAGGAGTATGTCCATCATATCATTCTCCTAACGATATGATCTTGTTGTTAATAACATCTCAATGTTCATGATAGGGAAACCACAATTATTTATCAACCAACAAGCTAGTATTATGAAGAGGCTTTACCAGGGACTTCAATTTAAGTTTACAAATCACACAAGTATTAATTTTTCCTTGTTAATACTATTATAGCAAGAATGTAAACATTTATCATAAACACAAAGATATAATAATAACTACATTTATTATTGCCTCTAGGGCATATCTCCAACACCATGTAGATATGACCTAAACAAACCTAAACCACCAAGAGAGTGCATTGTTCAACCCTCGTACGGAGAATGCTACAGGGGTAGACCCGTGGGGCCCTAAGATTAGGGTTTCGTCAGAAAATAAGCGCCTGAGGGCCGGGATGCCATGGGAACATGCGTGTGGCCCTATAATACATGCCCAAGGGTGGTGGAATGCCCCTAGATGGAAAACGTAGCTCCTGGGTGTGACCATCCATGTTGCATGCGATAACACTTAGAGAAGTGTGCTGGACATGTAGGAGGAGGCTCCCGCTGCGGGTCAAACGCGGGTATACCGGTGGAACCTTGGTCCTATCCTTGGTTTTCCATGTACATATGACCTAAACAAACTTAACCACCAAGAAATTGTATTGTTCAACCCAGGTACGGAGAATGCTACGGGGTAGACCCGCGGGGCCCTCGGATTAGGGTTTCGTTGGAAAAGGAGCGCCCGAGGGCCGGGATGCCACGGGAACATGCGTGTGGCCCTACAATACATGCACAAGGCTGGTGGAATGCCCCTAGATGGAAAACCTAGCTCCCGGGTGTGACCGTCCATGTTGCATGCGATAACACTTAGAGAAGTTTGGTGGACATGTAGGAGTAGGCTCCCACTTCGGGTCAAACGCGGGTAAACCGGTGGAACCTTGGGCCTATCCTTTGTTTTCCATGTAGATATGACCTAAACAAACCTAAACCACCAAGAAAAGTGCATTGTTCAACCCTCGTACGGAGAATTCTACGGGGGTAGACCCGCGCGGCCCTCGCATTAGGTTTTCATCGGAAAAGGAGCGCCCGAGGGCCGGGATGCCACGGGAACATGTGTGTGGACCTAGAATACAAGCACAAGGGTGGTGGAATTCCCCTAGATGGAAAACATAGGTCCCAGGTGTAACCATCCACATTGCATGTGATAACACTTAGAGAAGTGTGCTAGACATGTAGGAGGAGGCTCACGCCGCGGGTCAAACACGGGTAAGCCGGTGGAACCTTGGGCCTATCCATGGTTTTCCATGTAGATATGACCTAAACAAAACTAAACCACCAAGAAAGTGAATTGTTCAACCCTCATAAGGAGAATGCTATGGGGGTAGACCCGCGGGGCCCTCGTATTAGGGTTTCATCGGAAAAGGAGTGTCCGAGGGCCAGGATGCCACGGGAACATGCGTGTGGCCCTAGAATACATGCACAAGGGTGGTGGAATGCCCCTAGATGGAAAACCTAGCTACCGGGTGTGACCGTCCATGTTGCATGCAATAACACTTAGAGAAGTGTGCTGGACATGTAGGAGGAGGCTCCCGCCTCGGGTCAAACGCGGGTAAACCGGTGGAACCTTGGGCCTATCCATGGTTTCCCATGTATATATGACCTAAACAAACCTAAACCACCAAGAAATTGCATTGTTCAACCCTTGTACGGAGAATGCCACGGGGGTAGACCCGCGAGGCCCTCATATTAGGGTTTCATTGGAAAAGGGGCATCCGAGGGCCGGGATGCCACGGGCACATGTGTGTGGCCCTAGAATACAAGCACAAGGGTGGTGGAATTCCCCTAGATGGAAAACCTAGCTCCCGGGTGTGACCGTCCACGTTGCATGCGATAACACTTAGAGAACTGTGCTCGACATGTAGGAGGAGGCTCCCGTCGCGGGTCAAACGCGGGTAAACCGGTGGAACCTTGGGCCTATCCTTGGTTTTCCATGTATATATGACCTAAACAAACCTAAACCACCAAGAAAGTTCATTGTTCAACCCACGTACGGAGAATGCTACGGGGTTAGACCCATGGGGCCCTCGGATTAGAGTTTCGCCGGAAAAGGAGCGCCTGAGGGCCAGGATGCCACGAGAACATGCGTGTGGTCCTAGAATACATGCACAAGGGTGGTGTAATACCCCTAGATGGAAAACCTAACTCCCGGGTGTGACCGTCCATGTTGCATGCGATAACACTTAGAGAAGTGTGCTGAACATGTAGGACGAGGCTCCCGCCACATGTCAAACGCGGGTAAACCGGTGGAACCTTAGGCCTATCCTTGGTTTTCCATGTAGATATGACCTAAACAAACCTAAACCACCAAGAAAGTGCATTTTTCAACCCTCATACGGAGAATGCTACGGCGGTAGACCCGCGGGGCCCTCGGATTAGGTTTTCATCGGAAAATGAGCGCCTGAGGGCCGGGATGCCACCGGAACATGCGTGTGGCCCTATAATACATGTCAAGGGTGTTGGAATACTCCTAGATGGAAAACCTATCTCCTGGGTGTGACCGTCCACATTGCATGCGATAACACTTAGATAAGTGTGCTGGACATGTAGGAGGAGGCTCCCGCCGCAGGTCAAACGCGGGTAAACCGGTGGAACCTTGGTCCTATCCTTGGTTTTCCATGTACATATGAACTAAAGAAACCTAAATCAACAAGAAAGTGCATTGTTCAGCCCTCGTACGGAGAATGCTACGGGGTAGACCCACGAGGCACTCGGATTAGGGTTTTGTCGGAAAAGGAGCGCCCGAGGGCCGGGATGCCACGGGAACATGCGTGTGGCCCTAGAATACATGCACAAGGGTGGTGGAATGCCCCTAGATGGAAAACCTAGCTCCCGGGTGTGACCGTCAATGTTGCATGCGATAACACTTAGAGAAGTTTGGTGGACATGTAGGAGGAGGCTCCCACCATGGGTCAAACGCGGGTAAACCGGTAGAAACTTGGGCCTATCTTTGGTTTTCCATGTAGATATGACCAAAACAAACCTAAACCACCAAGAAAGTGCATTGTTCAACCCTCGTACGGAGAATGCTACGGGGGTAGACCCGCGGGGCCCTCGGATTAGGTTTTCATCGGAAAATGAGCGCTCGAGGGCCGGGATGCCACGGGAACATGCGTGTGGCCCTATAATACATGCACAAGGGTGGTGGAATGCCCCTAGATGGAAAACCTAGCTCCTGGGTGTGACCGTCCATGTTGCATGCGATAACACTTAGAGAAGTGTGTTGGACATGTAGGAGGAGGCTGCCGCCGCGTGTCAAACGCGGGTAAACCGTTGGAATCTTGGTCCTATCCTTGGTTTTACATGTACATATGACCTAAACAAACCTAAACCCCCAAGAAAGTGCATTTTTCAACCCTCGTACGGAGAATGCTACGGGGTAGAACCGAGGGGCCCTCGGATTAGGGTTTCGTCGGAAAAGGAGCTCCCGAGGGCCGGGATGCCACGGGAACATGCGTGTGCCCTATAATACATGCACAAGGGTGGTGGAATGCCCCTATATGGAAAACCTAGCTCCCGGGTGTGACCGTCCATGATGCATGCGATAACCTTAGAGAAGTGTGCTCGACATGTAGGAGGAGGCTCCCGCCGCGAGTCAAACACGGGTAAACCGTTGGAACCTTGGTCCTATCCTTGGTTTTCAATGTAGATATGACCTAAAAAAACCTAAACCACCAAGAAAGTGCATTGTTCAACCCTCGTACGGAGAATGCTAAGGGGGAGACCCGCGAGGCCCTCGGATTAGGGTTTCGCCGGAAAAGAAGCGCCTGAGGGCCGGGATGCCACGGAAACATGCGTGTTGCCCTAGAATATATGGACAAGGGTGGTGGAATGCCCCGAGATGGAAAACCTAGCTCCTGGGTGTGACCGTCCACGTTGCATGTGATAACACTTAGAGAAGTGTGCTGGACATGTAGGAGGAGGCTCCCGCCGCGGGTCAAACGCGGGTAAACCGGTGGAACTTTGGGCCTATCCTTGGGTTTCCATGTAGATATAACCTAAACAAACCTAAACCACCAAGAAAGTGCATTGGTCAACCCTCATACGGAGAATGCTACTGGGGTAGACCCACGGGGCCCTCGGATTAGGGTTTCGCCGGAAAAGGAGCGCCCGAGCGCCGGGGTGCCACGCGAACATGCGTGTGGCCCTAGAATACATGCACAAGGGTGGTGTAATTCCCCTAGATGGAAAACCTAACTCCCAGGTGTGACCGTCCATGTTGCCTGCGATAACACTTAGAGAAGTGTGTTGGACATGTAGGAGGAGGCTCCCGCCGCGGGTCAAACTCGGGTAAACCGGTAGAACCTTGGGCCTATCCTTGGGTTTCCATGTAGATATGACATAAACAAACCTAAACCACCAAGAAAGTGCATTGTTCAACCCTCGTATGGAGAATGCTACGGGGGTAGACCGTGGGGCCCTCGGAATAGGGTTTCGTCGGAAAAGGAGCGCCCGAGGGCCAGGATGCCACGGGGAAATGCGTGTGGCCCTAGAATATACGCACAAGGGTGGTGGAATGCCCCTATAAGGAAAACCTATCTCCCGGGTGTGACCGTCCACGATGCATGCGATAACACTTAGAGAAGTGTGCTCGACATGTAGGAGGAGGCTCCCGCCGCGGGTCAAACACGGGTAAACCGGTGGAACCTTGGTATTATCCTTGGTTTTCCATGTAGATATGACCTAAACAAACCTAAACTACCAAGAAAGTGCATTGTTCAATCCTCGTACGGAGAATGCTACGGGGGTAGACCCACGGGGCCCTCGGATTAGGGTTTCGCCGGAAAAGAAGCGCCCGAGGGCCAGGATGCCACGGGAACATGCGTGTTGCCCTAGAATACATGCACAAGGGTGGTGGAATGCCCCTAGATGGAAAACCTAGCTCCTGGGTGTGACCGTCCACGTTGCCTGCGATAACACTTAGAGAAGTGTGCTGGACATGTAGGAGGAGGCTCCCGCCGCGGGTCAAACGCGGGTAAACCGGTGGAACTTTGGGCCTATCCTTGGTTTTCCATGTATATATGACCTAAACAAACCTAAACCACCAAGTAAGTGCATTGTTCAACCCTCATACGGAGAATGCTACGGGGGTAGACCCACGGGGCCCTCGGATTAGGGTTTCGCCGGAAAAGGAGCGCCCGAGGGCCGGGGTGCCACGGGAACATGCGTGTAGCCCTAGAATACATGCACAAGGGTGGTGTAATGCCCCTAGATGGAAAACCTAGCTCCTGGGTGTGACCGTCCACGTTGCCTGCGATAACACTTAGAGAAGTGTGCTGGACATGTAGGAGGAGGCTCCCGCCGCGGGTCAAACGCGGGTAAACCGGTGGAACCTTTAGCCTATCCTTGGTTTTCCATGTAGATATGACCTAAACAAACCTAAACCACCAAGAGAGTGTATTGTTCAACCCACGTACGGAAAATGCTACGGGAGTAGACCCGTGGGGCCCTAAGATTAGGGTTTCGTCAGAAAATGAGCGCCCGAGGGCCGGGATGCCATGGGAACATTCGTGTGGCCCTATAATACATGCACAAGGGTTGTGGAATGCCCCTAGATGGAAAACCTAGCTCCTGGGTGTGACCATCCATGTTGCATGCGATAACACTTAGAGAAGTGTGTTGGACATGTAGGAGGAGGCTCTCGCCGCGGGTCAAACGCGGGTAAACCAGTGGAACCTTGGGCCTATCCTTGGGTTTCCATGTAGATATAACCTAAATAAACTTAACCACCAAGAAAGTGCATTGTTCAACCCTCGTATGGAAAATGCTACGGGGGTAGACCCGTGGGCCCCTCGGATTAGGGTTTCATCGGAAAAGGGGCGCCCGAGGGCCGGGATGCCACGGGAACATGCGTGTGGCCCTAGAATACATGCACAAGGGTGGTGGAATGCCCCTATATGGAAAACCTAGATCCCGGGTGTGACCGTCCACGATGCATGAGATAACACTTAGAGAAGTGTGCTCGACATGTAGGAGGAGGCTCCTTGTGGTCAAGCAGGTAACCGGTGGAACCTTGGTCCTATCCTTGGTTTTCCATATAGATATGACCTAAAAAAACGTAAACCGCCCAGAAAGTGCATTGTTTAACCCTCGTACGGAGAATGCTACGGGGGTAGACCCGCGGGGCCCTCGGATTAGGGTTTCGCAGGAAAAGAAGCGCACGAGGGCCGGGATGCCACGGAAACATGCGTGTTGCCCTACAATACATGCACAAGGGTGGTGGAATGCCCCTAGATGGAAAACCTAGCTCCTGGGTGTGACCGTCCATGTTGCATGTGATAACACTTAGAGAAGTGTGCTGGACATGTAGGAGGAGGCTCCCGCCGCGGGTCAAACGCGGGTAAACCGGTGGAACTTTGGGCCTATCCTTGGTTTTCCATGTATATATGACCTAAACAAACCTAAACCACCAAGAAAGTGCATTGTTCAACCCTCATATGGAGAATGCTACGGGGGTAGACCCACGGGGCCCTCGGATTAGGGTTTCGCCGGAAAAGGAGAGGCCGAGGGCCGGGGTGCCACGGGAACATGCGTGTGGCCCTAGAATACATGCACAAGGGTGGTGGAATTCCCCTGGATGGAAAACCTAGCTCCTGGGTGTGACCATCCATGTTGCATGCGATAACACTTAGAGAAGTGTGCTGGACATGTAGGAGGAGGCTCCCGCCGCGGGTCAAACGCGGCTAAACCGGTGGAACCTTGGGCCTATCCTTGGGTTTCCATGTAGATATAACTTAAACAAACCTAAACCACCAAGAAAGTGCATTGTTCAACCCTCATATGGAGAATGCTACGGGGTAGACCCATGGGGCCCTCGGATTAGGGTTTCATCGGAAAAGGGGCGCCCCAGGGCCGGGATGCCACGGGAACATGCGTGTGGCCCTAGAATACATGCACAAGGGTAGTGGAATGCCCCTATATGGAAAACCTAGCTCCCGGGTGTGACCGTCCACGATGCATGAGATAACACTTAGAGAAGTGTGCTCGACATGTAGGAGGAGGTTCCTGCCGCGGGTCAAAAGCGGGTAAACCGGTGGAACCTTGGTCCTATCCTTGGTTTTCCATATATATATGACCTAAAAAAACCTAAACCGCCAAGAAAGTGCATTTTTTAACCCTCGTACGGAGAATGCTACGGGGGTAGACCCGCGGGGCCCTCGGATTAGGGTTTCGCCGGAAAAGAAGCGCCCGAGGGCCGGGATGCCACGGAAACATGCGTGTTGCCCTAGAATACATGCACAAGGGTGGTGGAATGCCCCTAGATGGAAAACCTAGCTCCTGGGTGTGACCGTCCATGTTGCATGTGATAACACTTAGAGAAGTGTGCTGGACATTTAGGAGAAGGCTCCCGCCACGGGTCAAACGCGGGTAAACCGGTGGAACTTTGGGCCTATCCTTGGTTTTACATGTATATATGGCCTAAACAAACCTAAACGACCAAGAAAGTGCATTGTTCAACCCTCATACGGAGAATGCTACGGGGGTAGACCCGCGGGGCCCTCGAATTAGGGTTTCGCCGGAAAAGGAGCGCCCGAGGGCCGGGTTGCCACGGGAACATGCGTGTGGCCCTAGAATACATGCACAAGGGTGGTGTAATGCCCCTAGATGGAAAAACTAACTCTCGGATGTGACAGTCCACGTTGCCTGCGATAACACTTAGAGAAGTGTGCTGGACATGTAGGAGGAGGCTCCCGCCGCGGGTCAAACGCGGGTAAACCGGTGGAACCTTAGGCCTATCCTTGGTTTTCCATGTAGATATGACCTAAACAAACCTAAACCACCAAGAGAGTGCATTGTTCAACCCTCGTACGAAGAATGCTACGGGGGTAGACCCGTGGGGCCCTAAGATTAGGGTTTCATCGGAAAATGAGCGCCCGAGGACCGGGATGCCATGGGTACATTCATGTGGCCCTATAATACATGCACAAGGGTGGTGGAATGCCCCTAGATGGAAAACCTAGCTCCTGGGTGTGACCATCCATGTTGCATGCGATAACACTTAGAGAAGTGTGCTGGACATGTAGGAGGAGGCTCCTCATGAAGTCAAACGCGGGTAAACCGGTGGAACCTTGGGCCTATCCTTGGGTTTCCATGTAGATATAACCTAAACAAACCTAAACCACCAAGAAAGTGCATTGTTAAACCCTCGTATGGAGAATGCTACGGGGGTAGACCCGTGGGGCCCTCGAATTAGGGTTTCATCGGAAAAGGGGCGCCCAAGGGCCGGGATGCCACGAGAACATGCGTGTGGCCCTAGAATACATGCACAAGGGTGGTGGAATGCCCCTATATGGAAAACCTAGCTCCCGGGTGTGACTGTCCACGATGCATGCGATAACACTTAGAGAAGTGTGCTCGACATGTAGGAGGAGGCTCCCGCCGCGGGTCAAACGCGGGTAAACCAGTGGAACCTTGGTCCTATCCTTGGTTTTCCATGTAGATATGACCTAAAAAAACCTAAACCGCCAAGAAAGTGCATTGTTTAACCCTCGTACGGAGAATGCTACGGGGGTAGACCCGCGGGGCCCTCGGATTAGGGTTTCGCCGGAAAAGAAGCGCCCGAGGGCCGGGATGCCACGAAAACATGCGTGTTGCCCTACAATACATGCACAAGGGTGGTGGAATGCCCCTAGATGGAAAACCTAGCTCATGGGTGTGACCGTCCATGTTGCATGTGATAACACTTAGAGAAGTGTGCTGGACATGTAGGAGAAGGCTCCCGCCGCGGTTCAAACGCGGGTAAACCGGTGGAACTTTGGGCCTATCCTTGGTTTTCCATGTATATATGACCTAAATAAACCTAAACCACCAAGAAAGTGCATTGTTCAACCCTCATACGGAGAATGCTACGGGGGTAGACCCGCGGGGCCCTCGGATTAGGGTTTCGCTAGAAAAGGAGCGCCCGACGTCCGGGGTGCCACGGGAACATGCGTGTGGCCCTATAATACATGCACAAGGGTGGTGTAATGCCCCTAGATGGAAAACCTAACTCTCGGGTGTGACCGTCCACGTTGCCTGCGATAACACTTAGAGAACTGTGCTGGACATGTAGGAGGAGCCTCCCGCCGCGGGTCAAACGCGGCTAAACCGCTGGAACCTTAGGCCTATCCTTGGTTTTCCATGTAGATATGACCTAAACAAACCTAAACCACCAAGAGAGTGCATTGTTCAACCATCGTACAGAGAATGCTACGGGGGTAGACCTGTGGGGCCCTAAGATTAGGGTTTCGTCGGTATATGAGCGCCCGAGGGCCGGGATGCCATGGGAACATTCGTGTGGCCCTATAATACATGTACAAGGGTGGTGGAATGCCCCTAGATGGAAAACCTAGCTCCTGGGTGTGACCATCCATGTTGCATGCGATAACACTTAGAGAAGTGTGCTGGACATGTAGAAGGAGGCTCCCGCCGCGGGTCAAATGCGGGTAAACCGATGGAACCTGGGGACTATCCTTGGGTTTCCATGTAGATATAACCTAAACAAAACTAAACCACCAAGAAAGTGCATTGTTCAACCCTCGTATGGAGAATGCTACGGGGCTAGACCCGTGGGTCCCTCGGATTAGGGTTTCGTCGGAAAAGGGGCGCCCGAGGGTCGGGATACCACGGGAACATGCGTGTGGCAATAGAATACATGCACAAGGGTGGTGGAATGCCCCTATATGGAAAACCTAGCTCCCGGGTGTGACCTTCCATGATGCATGCGATAACACTTAGAGAAGTGTGCTCGACATGTAGGAGGAGGCTCCCGCCGCGGGTCAAACGCGGGTAAACCGGTGGAACTTTGGGCCTATCCTTGGTTTTCCATGTATATATGACCTAAACAAACCTAAACCACCAAGAAACTGCATTGTTCAACCCTCATACGGAGAATGCTATGGGGGTAGACCCACGGGGCCCTCAGATTAGGGTTTCGCTGGAAAAGGGGCGCCCGAGGGCCAGGATGCCACGGGAACATGCATGTGGCCCTAGAATACATGCACAAGGGTGGTGGAATGCCCCTATATGGAAAACATAGCTCCCGGGTGTGACCGTCCATGATGCATGAGATAACACTTAGAGAAGTGTGCTCGACATGTAGGAGGAGGCTCCCACCGCGGGTCAAAAGCGGGTAAACCGGTGGAACCTTGGTCCTATCCTTGGTTTTCCATGTAGATATGACCGAAAAAAACCTAAACCGCCAAGAAAGTGCATTTTTTAACCCTCGTAAGGAGAATGCTACGGGGGTAGACCCACGGGGCCCTCAGATTAGGGTTTCGCTGGAAAAGAAGCGCCCGAGGGCCAGGATGCCACGGAAACATGCGTGTTGCCCTAGAATACATGCAAAAGGGTGGTGGAATGCCCCTAGATGGAAAACCTAGCTCCTGAGTGTGACCGTCCACGTTGCATGTGATAACACTTAGAGAAGTGTGCTGGACATGTAGGAGAAGGCTCCCGCCGCGGGTCAAACGCGGGTAAACCGGTGGAACTTTGGGCCTATCCTTGGTTTTACATGTATATATGGCCTAAACAAACCTAAACGACCAAGAAAGTGCATTGTTCAACCCTCATACGGAGAATTCTATGGGGGTAGACCCGCGGGGCCCTCGAATTAGGGTTTCGCCGGAAAAGGAGCGCCCGAGGGCCGGGGTGCCACGGGAACATGCGGGTGGCCCTAGAATACATGCACAAGGGTGGTGTAATGCCCCTAGATGGAAAACCTAACTCTCGGATGTGACCGTCCACATTGCCTGCGATAACACTTAGAGAAGTGTGCTGGACATGTAGGAGGAGGCTCCCGCCGCGGGTCAAACGCGGGTAAACCGGTGGAACCTTAGGCCTATCCTTGGTTTTCCATGTAGATATGACCTAAACAAACCTAAACCACCAAGAGAGTGCATTGTTCAACCCTCGTACGAAGAATGCTACGGGGGTAGACCCGTGGGGCCCTAAGATTAGGGTTTCGTCGGAAAATGAGCGCCCGAGGGCCGGGATGCCATGGGAACATTCGTGTGGCCCTATAATACATGCACAAGGGTGGTGGAATGCCCCTAGATGGAAAACCTAGCTCCTGGGTGTGACCATCCATGTTGCATGCGATAACACTTAGAGAAGTGTGCTGGACATGTAGGAGGAGGCTCCCGCCGCGGGTCAAACGCGGGTAAACCGGTGGAACCTTGGGCCTATCCTTGGGTTTCCATGTAGATATAACCTAAACAAACCTAAACCACCAAGAAAGTGCATTGTTCAACCTCAGATGGAGAATGCTACGGGGGTAGACCCGTGGGGCCCTCGAATTAGGGTTTCATCGGAAAAGGGGCGCCCGAGGGCCGGGATGCCACGAGAACATGCGTGTGGCCCTAGAATACATGCACAAGGGTGGTGGAATGCCCCTATATGGAAAACCTAGCTCCCGGGTGTGACCGTCCACGATGCATGCGATAACACTTAGAGAAGTGTGCTCGACATGTAGGAGGAGGCTCCCGCCGCGGGTCAAACGCGGGTAAACCGGTGGAACCTTGGTCCTATCCTTGGTTTTCCATGTAGATATGACCTAAAAAAACCTAAACCGCCAAGAAAGTGCATTGTTTAACCCTCGTACGGAGAATGCTACGGGGGTAGACCAAGGCCCTCGGATTAGGGTTTCACGGAAAAGCGCCAGGGCCGGATGCCACGAAAACATGCGTGTTGCGCTACAATACATGCACAAGGGTGGTGGAATGCCCCTAGATGGAAAACCTAGCTCCTGGGTGTGACCGTCCATGTTGCATGTGATAACACTTAGAGAAGTGTGCTGGACATGTAGGAGAAGGCTCCCGCCGCGGGTCAAACGCGGGTAAACCGGTGGAACTTTGGGCCTATCCTTGGTTTTCCTTGTATATATGACCTAAACAAACCTAAACCAGCAAGAAAGTGCATTGTTCAACCCTCATACGGAGAATGCTACGGGGGTAGACCCGCGGGGCCCTCGGATTAGGGTTTCGCTAGAAAAGGAGCGCCCGAGGGCCGGGGTGCCACGGGAACATGCGTGTGGCCCTAGAATACATGCACAAGGGTGGTGTAATGCCCCTAGATGGAAAACCTAACTCTCGGGTGTGACCGTCCATGTTGCCTGCGATAACACTTAGAGAACTGTGCTGGATATGTAGGAGGAGCCTCCCGCCGCGGGTCAAACGCGGGTAAACCGGTGGAACCTTAGGCCTATCCTTGGTTTTCCATGTAGATATGACCTAAACAAACCTAAACCACCAAGAGAGTGCATTGTTCAACCATCGTACAGAGAATGCTACGGGGGTAGACCTGTGGGGCCCTAAGATTAGGGTTTCGTTGGAAAATGAGCGCCCGAGGGCCGGGATGCCATGGGAACATTCGTGTGGCCCTATAAAACATGTACAAGGGTGGTGGAATGCCCCTAGATGGAAAACCTAGCTCCTGGGTGTGACCATCCATGTTGCATGCGATAACACTTAGAGAAGTGTGCTGGACATGTAGAAGGAGGCTCCCGCCGCGGGTCAAACGCGGGTAAACCGGTGGAACCTTGGGACTATCCTTGGGTTTCCATGTAGATATAACCTAAACAAACCTAAACCACCAAGAAAGTGCATTGTTCAACCCTCGTATGGAGAATTCTACGGGGGTAGACCCGTGGGTCCCTCGGATTAGGGTTTCATCGGAAAAGGGGCGCCCGAGGGCCGGGATACCCCAGGAACATGCGTGTGGCCCTAGAATACATGCACAAGGGTGGTGGAATGCCCCTATATGGAAAACATAGCTCCCGGGTGTGACCGTCCATGATGCATGCGATAACACTTAGAGAAGTGTGCTCGACATGTAGGAGGAGGCTCCCGCCGCGGGTTAAACGCGGGTAAACCGGTGGAACCTTGGTCCTCTCTTGTGTTTTCCATGTAGACATGACCTAAAAAAACCTAAACCACCAAGAAAGTGCATTTTTTAACCCTCGTACGGAGAATGCTACGGGGTAGACCCGTGGGGCCCTCGGATTAGGGTTTCGCCAGAAAAGAAGCGCCCGAGGGCCGGGATGCCACGGAAACATGCATGTTGCCCTAGAATACATGCACAAGGGTGGTGGAATGCCTCTAGATGGAAAACCTAGCTCCTGGGTGTGATCGTCCACGTTGCATGTGATAACACTTAGAGAAGTCTGGTGGACATGTAGGAGGAGGCTCCCGCCGCGGGTCAAACGCGGGTAAACCGGTGGAACTTTGGGCCTATCCTTGGTTTTCCATGTATATATGACCTAAACAAACCTAAACCACCAAGAAACTGCATTGTTCAACCCTCATACGGAGAATGCTACGGGGGTAGACCCGCGGGGCCCTCGGATTAGGGTTTCGCTGGAAAAGGAGCGCCCGAGGGCCAGGGTGCTACGGGAACATGCGTGTGGCCCTATAATACATGCACAAGGGTGGTGTAAAGCCCCTAGATGGAAAAACTAACTCTCGGGTGTGACCGTCCACGTTGCCTGCGATAACATTTAGAGAAGTGTGCTGGACATGTAGGAGGAGGCTCCCGCCGCGGGTCAAACGCGGGTAAACCGGTGGAACCTTAGGCCTATCCTTGGTTTTCCATGTAGATATGACATAAACAAACCTAAACCATCAAGAGAGTGCATTGTTCAACCCTCGTACGGAGAATGCTATGGGGGTAGACCCGTGGGGCCCTAAGATTAGGGTTTCGTCGAAAAATGAGCGCCCGAGGGCCGGGATGCCATGGGAACATTCGTGTGGCCCTATAATACATGCACAAGGGTGGTGGAATTCCCCTAGATGGAAAACCTAGCTCCTGGGTGTGACCATCCATGTTGCATGCGATAACACTTAGAGAAGTGTGCTGGACATGTAGGAGGAGGCTCCCGCCGCGGGTCAAACGCGGGTAAACCGGTGGAACCTTGGGCCTATCCCTGGGTTTCCATGTACATATAACCTAAACAAACCTAAACCACCAAGAAAGTGCATTGTTCAACCCTCGTATGGAGAATGCTACGGGGGTAGACCCGTGGGGGCCTCGGATTAGGGTTTCATCGGAAAAGGGGCGCCCGAGGGCCGGGATGCCACGGGAACATGCGTGTGGCCCTAGAATACATGCACAAGGGTGGTGGAATGCCCCTATATGGAAAACCTAGCTCCCGGGTGTGACCCTCCACAATGCATGCGATAACACTTAGAGAAGTGTGCTCGACAACTTGAGGAGGCTCCCGCCGCGGGTCAAACACGGGTAAACCGGTGGAACCTTGGTCCTATCCTTGGTTTTCCATGTAAATATGACCTAAAAAAACCTAAACCGCCAAGAAAGTGCATTGTTTAACCCTCGTACGGAGAATGCTATGGGGGTAGACCCGCGGGGCCCTCGGATTAGGGTTTCACCGGAAAAGAAGCGCCCGAGGGCCGGGATGCCATGAAAACATGCGTGTTGCCCTACATTACATGCACAAGGGTGGTGGAATGCCCCTAGATGGAAAACCTAACTCCTGGGTGTGACCGTCCACGTTGCATGTGATAACACTTAGAGAAGTGTGCTGGACATGTAGGAGAAGGCTCCTGCCGCGGGTCAAACGCGGGTAAAGCGGTGGAACTTTGGGCCTATCCTTGGTTTTCCATGTATATATGACCAAAACAAACCTAAACCACCAAGAAAGTGCATTGTTCAACCCTCATATGGAGAATGCTACGGGGGTAGACCCGCGGGGCCCTCGGATTAGGGTTTCGCCAGAAATGGAGCGCCCGAGGGCCAGGGTGCCACGGGAACATGCGTGTGGCCCTAGAATACATGCACAAGGGTGGTGTAATGCCCCTAGATGGAAAACCTAACTCTCGGGTGTGACCGTCCACGTTGCCTGCGATAACACTTAGAGAAGTGTGCTGGACATGTAGAAGGAGGCTCCCGCCGTGGGTGAAACGCGGGTAAACCGGTGGAACCTTGGGACTATCCTTGGGTTTCCATGTAGATATAACCTAAACAAACCTAAACCACCAAGAAAGTGCATTGTTCAACCCTCGTATGGAGAATGCTACGGGGGTAGACCCGTGGGGCCCTCGGATTAGGGTTTCATTGGAGAAGGGGAGCCCGAGGGCCGGGATACCACGGAAACATGCGTGTGGCCCTAGAATACATGCACAAGGGTGGTGGAATTACCCTATATGGAAAACCTAGCTCCCGGGTGTGACCGTCCATGATGCATGCGATAACACTTAGAGAAGTGTGCTCGACATGTAGGAGGAGGCTCCCGCCACGGGTCAAACGCGGGTAAACCGGTGGAACCTTGGTCCTATCTTTGGTTTTCCATGTATACATGACCTAAAAAAACCTAAACCGCCAAGAAAGTGCATTTTTTAACCCTCGTACAGTGAATGCTACGGGGTAGACCCGTGGGGCCCTCGGATTAGGGTTTCGCCGGAAAAGAAGCGCCCGAGGGCCGGGATGCCATGGAAACATGCGTGTTGCCCTAGAATACATGCACAAGGGTGGTGGAATGCCTCTAGATGGAAAATCTAGCTCCTGGGTGTGATCGTCCACGTTGCATGTGATAACACTTAGAGAAGTGTGGTGGACATGTAGGAGGAGGGTCCCGCCACGGGTCAAACGCGGGTAAACCGGTGGAACTTTGGGCCTATCCTTGGTTTTCCATGTATATATGACCTAAACAAACCTAAACCACCAAGAAACTGCATTGTTCAACCCTCATACGGAGAATGCTACGGGGGTAGACCCGCGGGGCCCTCGGATTAGGGTTTCGCTGGAAAAGGAGCGCCCGAGGGCCAGGGTGCTCCGGGAACATGCGTGTGGCCCTAGAATACATGCACAAGGGTGGTGTAATGCCCCTAGATGGAAAACCTAACTCTCGGGTGTGACCGTCCATGTTGCCTGCGATAACACTTAGAGAAGTGTGCTGGACATGTAGGAGGAGGCTCCCGCCGCAGGTTAAACGCGGGTAAACCGGTGGAACCTTAGGACTATCCTTGGTTTTCCACGTAGATATGACCTAAACAAACCTAAACCACCAAGAGAGTGCATTGTTCAACCCTCGTACGGAGAATGCTACGTGGGTAGACCCGTGGGGCCCTAAGATTAGGTTTTCGTCGGAAAATGAGCGCCCGAGGGCCGGGATGCCATGGGAACATTCGTGTGGCCCTAGAATACATGCACAAGGCTGGTGTAAAGCCCCTAGATGGAAAACCTAACTCTCGGGTGTGACCGTCCATGTTGCGTGCGATAACACTTAGAGAAGTGTGCTAGACATGTAGGAGGAGGCTCCCGCCGCGGGTCAAACGCGGGTAAACCGGTGGAACCTTAGGCCTATCCTTGGTTTTCCATGTATATATGACCTAAACAAACCTAAACCACCAAGAAAGTGCATTGTTCAACCCTTGTATGGAGAATGCTACGGGGGTAGACCTGTGGGGCCCTAAGATTAGGGTTTCGTCGGAAAATGAGCGCCCGAGAGCCTGGATGCCATGGGAACATTCGTGTGGCCCTATAATACATGCACAAGGGTGGTGGAATGCCCCTAGATAGAAAACCTAGCTCCTGGGTGTGACCATCCATGTTGCATGCGATAACACTTAGAGAAGTGTGCTGGACATGTTGGAGGAGGCTCCCGCCGTGGGTCAAACACGGGTAAACCGGTGGAACTTTGGGCCTATCCTTGGGTTTCCATGTAGATATAACCTAAACAAACCTAAACCACCAAGAAAGTGCATTGTTCAACCCTCGTATGAAGAATGCTACGGGGGTAGACCCATGGGGCCCTTGGATTAGGGTTTCATCGGAAAAGGGGCGCCCGAGGGCCAGGATGCCACGGGAACATGCGTGTGGCCCTAGAATACATGCACAAGGGTGGTGGAATTCCCCTATATGGAAAACCTAGCTCCCGGGTGTGACCGTCCACGATGCATGCGATAACACTTAGAGAAGTGTGCTCGACATGTAGGAGGAGGCTCCCGCCGCCGGTCAAGCGCGGGTAAACCGGTGGAACCTTGGTCCTATCCTTGGTTTTCCATGTAGATATGACCTAAAAAACCTAAACCGCCAAGAAAGTGCATTGTTTAACCCTCGTACGGAGAATGCTACGGGGGTAGACTCGCGGGGACCTCGGATTAGGGTTTCGCCGGAAAAGAAGCGCCTGAGGGCCGGGATGCCACGGAAACATGCGTGTTGCCCTCGAATACATGCACAAGGGTGGTGGAATGCCCCTAGATGGAAAACCTAGCTCCTGGGTGTGACCGTCCGCGTTGCATGTGATAACACTTAGAGAAGTGTGCTGGACATGTAGGAGGAGGCTCCCGCCGCGGGTCAAACACTGGTAAACCGGTGGAACCTTAGGCCTATTCTTGGTTTTACATGTAGATATGACCTAAAAAAACCTAAACCACCAAGATAGTGCATTGTTCAACCCTCGTACGGAGAATGCTACGGGGGTAGACCCGTGGGGCCCTTAGAATAGGGTTTCGTCGGAAAATGAGCGCCCGAGGGCCGGGATGCCATGGGAACATTTGTGTGGCCCTATAATACATGCACAAGGGTGGTGGAATGCCCCTAGATGGAAAACCTAGCTCCTGGGTGTGACCATCCATGTTGCATGCGATAACACTTAGAGAAGTTTGCTGGACAAGTAGGAGGAGGCTCCCGCCGCGGGTCAAACGTGGGTAAACCGGTGGAACCTTGGGCCTATCCTTGGGTTTCCATGTAGAAATGACCTAAACAAACCTAAACCACCAAGAAAGTGCATTGTTCAACCCTCGTATGGAGAATGCTACGGGGTAATCTGGGGCCCTCGGATTAGGGTTTCATCGGAAAAGGAGCGCCCGAGGGCCGGGATGCCACGGGAACATGCGTGTGGCCCTATAATACATGCACAAGGGTTGTGGAATGCCCCTATATGTAAAACCTAACTCCCAGGTGTGAACGTCCATGTTGCCTACGATAACACTTAGAGAAGTGTGCTGGACATGTAGGAGGAGGCTCCCGCCGCGGGTCGAACGCGGGTAAACCGGTGGAACCTTGGTCCTATCCTTGGTTTTACATGTAGATATTACCTAAACAAACCTAAACCGCCAAGAAAGTGCATTGTTTAACCCTCGTACGGAGAATGCTACGGGGGTAGACCCGCGGAGGACTCGGATTAGGGTTTCGCCGGAAAAGAAGCGCCTGAGGGCCGGGATGCCACGGAAACATGCGTGTTGCCCTAGAATACATGAACAAGGGTGGTGGAATGCCCCTGGATGGAAAACCTAGCTCCTGGGTGTGACCGTCCACGTTGCATGTGATAACACTTAGAGAAGTGTGCTGGACATGTAGGAGGAGGCTCCCGCCGCGGGTCAAACGCGGGTAAACCGGTGGAACTTTGGGCCTATCCTTGGTTTTCCATGTATATATGACCTAAAAAAATTTAAACCACCAAGAAAGTGCATTGTTCAACCCTCATACGGAGAATGCTACGGGGGTAGACCCGCGGGGCCCTCGGATTAGGGTTTCGCCGGAAAAGGAGAGCCCGAGGGCCGGGGTGCCACGGGAACATGCGTGTGGCCCTAGAATACATGCACAAGGGTGGTGTAATGCCCCTAGATGGAAAACCTAACTACCGGGTGTGACCGTCCACGTTGCCTGCGATAACACTTAGAGAAGTGTGCTGTACATGTAGGAGGAGGCTCCCGCCGCGGGTCAAACGCGGGTAAACCGGTGGAACCTTGGGCCTATCCTTGGGTTTCCATGTAGATATGACCTAAACAAACCTAAACTACCAAGAAAGTGCATTGTTCAACCCTCGTATGGAGAATGCTACGGGGGTAGACCCGTGGGGCCCTCGGTATAGGGTTTCATCGGAAAAGTAGCGCCCGAGGGCCGGGATGCCATGGGAACATGCGTGTGGCCCTAGAATACATGCACAAGGGTGGTGGAATGCCCCTATATGGAAAACCTAGCTCCCGGGTGTGACCGTCCACGATGCATGCGATAACACTTAGAGAAGTGTGCTCGACATGTAGGAGGAGGCTCCCACCGCGGGTCAAACGCGGGTAAACCGGTGGAACCTTGGTCCTATCCTTGGTTTTCCATGAAGATATGACCTAAACAAAACTAAACCACCAAGAAAGTGCATTGTTCAACCCTCGTACGGAGAATGCTACGGGGGTAGACCCGCGGGGCCCTCGGATTAGGGTTTTGCCTGAAAAGAAGCGCCCGAGGGCCGGGATTCCACGGGAACATGCGTGTTGACCTAGAATACATGCAAGAGGGTGGTGGAATGCCCCTATATGGAAAACATAGCTCCTGGGTGTGACCGTCCATGTTGCATGTGATAACACTTAGAGAAGTGTGATGGACATCTGGGAGGAGGCTCCCGCCGCGGGTCAAATGCGGGTAAACCGGTGGAACTTTGGGCCTATCCTTGGTTTTCCATGTATATATGACCTAAACAAACCTAAACCACCAAGAAAGTGCATTGTTCAACCCTCATACGGAGAATGCTATGGGGGTAGACCCGCGGGGCCCTCGGATTAGGGTTTCACCGGAAAAGGACCGCCCGAGGGCCGGGGTGCCACGGGAACATGCGTGTGGCCCTAGAATACATGCACAAGGGTGGTGTAATGCCCCTAGATGGAAAACCTAACTCCCGGATGTGACCGTCCACGTTGCCTGCGCTAACACTTAGAGAAGTGTGCTGGACATGTAGGAGGAGGCTCCCGCCGCGGGTCAAAGTAAACGCGGGTAAACCAGTGGAACCTTAGGCCTATCCTTGGTTTTCCATGTAGATATGACCTAAACAAACCTAAACCACCAATAGAGTGCATTGTTCAACCCTCGTACGGAGAATGCTACAGGGGTAGACCCGTGGGGCCCTAAGATTAGGGTTTCGTCAGAAAATGAGCGCCCGAGGGCCGGGATGCCATGGGAACATGCGTGTGGACCTATAATACATGCACAAGGGTGGTGGAATGCCCCTAGATGGAAAACGTAGCTCCTGGGTGTGACCATCCATGTTGCATGCGATAACACTTAGAGAAGTGTGCTGGACATGTAGGAGGAGGCTCCCGCTGCAGGTCAAACGCGGGTATACCGGTGGAACCTTGGTCCTATCCTTGGTTTTCCATGTACAGATGACCTAAACAAACTTAACCACCAATAAATTGTATTGTTCAACCCTCATACGGAGAATGCTACGGGGTAGACCCGCGGGGCCCTCGGATTAGGGTTTCGTCGGAAAAGGAGCGCCCGAGGGCCGGGATGCCACGGGAACATGCGTGTGGCCCTACAATACATGCACAAGGGTGGTGTAATGCCCCTAGATGGAAAACCTAGCTCCTGGGTGTGACCGTCCATGTTGCATGCGATAACACTTAGAGAAATTTGGTGGACATGTACGAGGAGGCTCCCACTGCGGGTCAAACGCGGGTAAACCGGTGGAACCTTGGGCCTATCCTTGGTTTTCCATGTAGATATGACCTAAACGAACCTAAACCACCAAGAAAGTGCATTGTTCAACCCTCGTACGGAGAATTCTACGGGGGTAGACCCGCGGGGCCCTCGCATTAGGTTTTCATCAGAAAAGAAGCGCCCGAGGGCCGGGATGCCACGGGAACATGTGTGTGGACCTAGAATACATGCACAAGGGTGGTGGAATTCCCCTAGATGGAAAACATAGGTCCCAGGTGTAACCGTCCAACTTGCATCTGATAACACTTAGAGAAGTGTGCTGGACATGTAGGAGGAGGCTCACGCCGCGGGTCAAACACGGGTAAGCCGTTGTAACCTTAGGCCTATCCATGGTTTTCAATGTAGATATGACCTAAACAAAACTAAACCACCAAGAAACTGCATTGTTCAACCCTCGTACGGAAAATGCTATGGGGGTAGACCCGCGAGGCCCTCGTATTAGGGTTTCATCGGAAAACGAGCGTCCGAGGGCCAGGATGCCACGGGAACATGCGTGTGGCCCTAGAATACATGCACAAGGGTGGTGGAATGCCCCTAGATGGAAAACCTTGCTACCGGATGTGACCGTCCATGTTGCATGCGATAACACTTAGAGAAGTATGCTGGACATGTAGGAGGAGGCTCCCGCCTCGGGTCAAACGCGGGTAAACCGGTGGAACCTTGGGCCTATCGATGGTTTCCCATGTAGATATGACCTAAACAAACCTAAACCACCAAAAAATTGCATTGTTCAACCCTTGTACAGAGAATGCCACGGGGGTAGACCCGCGAGGCCCTCATATTAGGGTTTCATCGGAAAAGGGGCACCCGAGGGCCGGGATGCCACGGGCACATGTGTGTGGCTCTAGAATACAAGCACAAGGGAGGTGGAATGCCCCTAGATGGAAAACCTAGCTCCCGGGTGTGACCGTCCATGTTGCATGTGATAACACTTAGAGAACTGTGCTCGACATGTAGGAGGAGGCTCCCGCCGCGGGTCAAACGCGGGTAAACCTGTGGAACCTTGGGCCTATCCTTGGTTTTCCATGTATATATGACCTACACAAACCTAAACCACCAAGAAAGTACATTGTTCAACCCACGTACGGAGAATGCTACGGGGTTAGACCCACGGGGCCCTCGGATTAGGGTTTCGCCAGAAAAGGAGCGCCTGAGGGCCAGGATGCCACGAGAACATGCGTGTGGTCCTAGAATACATGCACAAGGGTGGTGTAATACCCCTAGATGGAAAACCTAAATCCCGGGTGTGACCGTCCACGTTGCATGCGATAACACTTAGAGAAGTGTGCTGGACATGTAGGAGGAGGCTCCCGCCGCATGTCAAATGCGGGTAAACCGGTGGAACCTTAGGCCTATCCTTGGTTTTCCATGTAGATATGACCTAAACAAACCTAAACCACCAAAAAAGTGCATTTTTCAACCCTCATACGGAGAATGCTACGGTGGTAGACCCGCGGGGCCCTCGGATTAGGTTTTCATCGGAAAATGAGCGCACGAGGGCCAGGATGCCACCGGAACATGCGTGTGGCCCTATAATACATGTACAAGGGTGGTGGAATACCCCTAGATGGAAAACCTAGCTCCTGGGTGTGACCGTCCATGTTGCATGCGATAACACTTAGATAATTGTGCTGGACATGTAGGAGGAGGCTCCCGCCGCAGGTCAAACGCGGGTAAACCGGTGGAACCTTGGTCCTATCCTTTGTTTTCCATGTACATATGACCTAAAGAAACCTAAACCACCAAGAAAGTGCATTGTTCAGCCCTCGTACGGGGAATGCTACGGGGTAGACCCGCGGGGCACTCGGATTAGGGTTTTGTCGGAAAAGGAGCGCCCGAGGGCCGGGATGCCACAGGAACATGCGTGTGGCCCTAGAATACATGCACAAGGGTGGTGGAATGCCCCTAGATGGAAAACCTAGCGCCCGGGTGTGACCGTCGATGTTGCATGCGATAACACTTAGAGAAGTTGGGTGGACATGTAGGAGGAGGCTCCCACCGTGGGTCAAACGCGGGTAAACCGGTAGAACCTTGGGCCTATCCTTGGTTTTCCATGTAGATATGACCTAAACAAACCTAAACCACCAAGAAAGTGCATTGTTCAACCCTCGTACGGAGAATGCTACGGGGGTAGACCCGTGGGGCCCTCGCATTAGGTTTTCATCGGAAAAGGAGGGCCCGAGGGCCGGGATTCCATGGGAACATGCGTGTGGACCTAGAGTACATGCACAAGGGTGGTGGAATTCCCCTAGATGGAAAACCTAGCTCCCGGGTGTAACCGTCCACGTTGCATGCGATAACACTTAGAGAAATGTGCTGGACATGTAGGAGGATGCTCACGCCGCGGGTCAAACACGGGTAACCGGTGGAACCTTGGTACTATCCTTGGGTTTTCCATGTAGATATGACCTAAACAAACCTAAGCAACCAAGAAATGCTACGGTGGTAGACCCGCGGGGCCCTCGGATTAGGGTTTTGTCGGAAAAGAGTGCCCGAGGGCTGGGATACCACGAGAACATGCGTGTGGCACTAGAATACATGCACAAGGGATGTTTAATGCCCCTAGATGGAAAACCTAGCTTCCGGGTGTGACCGTCCATGTTGCATGCGATAACACTTAGAGAAGTGTGCTGGACATGTAGAAGGAGGCTCCCACCGCGGGTAAAATGGTGGAACCTTGTGCCTATCCTTAGTTTTCCATGTAGATATGACCTAAACAAACCTAAAACACCAAGAAAGTGCATTGCTCAACCCTTTGTACGGAGAATGCTACGGGGGTAGACCCGCGGGGCCATCGGATTAGGTTTTCGTCGAAAATGAGCGCCCGAGGGCCGAGATGCCACGGGAACATGCGTGTGGCCCTAGAATACATGCTCAAGGGTGAGGGAATGCCCCTAGATGGAAAATCTAGCTACCGGGTGTGACCGTCCATGCCGCATGCGATAACACTTAGAGAAGTGTGTTGGACATGTAGGAGGAGGCTCCCGCCTCGGGTGGAACGCGGGTAAACCGGTGGAACCTTGGGCCTATCCGAGGTTTTCCATGTACATATGACCTAAACAAACCTAAACCACCAAGAAAGTGCAATGTTCAACCCTCGTACGGAGAATGCTACGAGCGTAGACCCGCGATGCCCTCGTAATAGGGTTTCATTGGAAAAGGAGCGTCCGAGGGCCGGGGTGCCACGGGAACATGCCTGTGGACCTTGAATACATGCACAAGGGTGGTGGAATGCCCCTAGATGGAAAACCAAGCTCCCGGGTGTGACCGTCAACGTTGCATGCGATAACACTTAGAGAAGTGTGCTCGACATGTAGGAGGAGGCTACCGACGCGGGTCAAACGCGGGTAAACCGCTGGAACCTTGGGCCTATCCTTGGTTTTCCATGTAGATATGACCTAAAAAACCTAAACCACCAAGAAAGTGCATTGTTCAACCCTCGTACAGAGAATGCTACGGGGGTAGACCCGCGGGGCCCTCGGATTAGGGTTTCGCTAGAAAAGGAGCGCCCGAGGGCCGGGATGCCACGGGAACATGCGTGTGTCCCTAGAATACATGCACAAGGGTGGTGTAATGCACCTAGATGGAAAACCTAACTCCCGGGTGCATGTGATAACACTTAGAGAAGTGTGTTTGACATGTAGGAGGACGCTCCCGTCGCGGGTCAAAAGCGGGTAAACCGGTGGAACCTTAGGCCTATCCTTGGTTTTCCATGTAGATATGACCTAAACAAACCTAAACCACCAAGAAAGTGCATCTTTCAACCCTCAGACGGAGAATGCTACGGGGGTAGACCCGCGGGGCCCTCGGATTAGGTTTTCATCGGAAAATGAGCGCCCGAGGGCCGGGATGCTACGGGAACATGCGTGTGGCCCTATAATACATGCACAAGGGTGGTGGAATGCCCCTAGTTGGAAAACCTATCTCCTGGGTGTGACCGTCCATGTTGCATGCGATAACACTTAGAGAAGTGTGATGGACATGTAGGAGGAGGCTCCCGCCGCGGATCAAACGCGGGTAAACCGGTGGAATATTGGTCCTATCCTTGGTTTTCCATGTACATATGACCTAAACAAACCTAAACCACCAAGAAAGTGCATTTTTAACCCTCCTTCGGAGAATGCTACGGGGTTAGACCCACGGGGCCCTCGGATTAGATTTTCGCCGGAAAAGGAGCGCCTGAGGGCCGAGATGCCGCGGGAACATGCGTGTCATCCTTGCCTTTTATATCTCATACACGATACAGTCAAACCATATTTTTTATGTGATAATAAAAGGGAGAAGCCAAAAACAACATATAAAGTAGCATCACACAATGGCTAATTGAGGTGGTGTATTTTACATTTGAAAAGTATATTCTCGACCTTTTATCATACGTGGGATAGTTCAAAATGGATAGCCATGCCCTCGGATTAGAGATTAATTAAAAAGTAATCATTTTTAGAATATTATAATTTTTTAGAATATAAATAAAAATATTTCAGACAAATTTTAAAAAAATAGACAGTCTACACCGACGGCCTTGCCGTTGGCCTAGACAGTAAGTGGATTGTGGATAAGGCTGCCCCAGCCGCGCGCCCTCCCTTCCACCCATCCCCACCCATACGCTGCTGTGTCCCCGCCCCGAGCGAGCTCGCACTAGCTCCGCCGTGTAACATCCCAAAAATATTAAACAATTATCATCAAACTCTAATCACTAAAATTAGGATTAACAAAAACTTTGATTAAATAAAATCATATGAATGCATGTGTGAATGAGATGATTTGATAAGTACATGAATGAACTTGTGTGATTAACCTAAATAGCAAGAAATGGTTTAAAGAGGAAAATAACATCATATAAAACATTTCCATGCAGAAACAAATCAAGAGAAAATCAAAAACAAATTAAATAAAGCAAATGGTCATTTTTGCCAATCTTGCTCACTAGGTCACTTTGAGTGTTTCTAGTTCAATATTTCAAACAGAAACTTTCCCAATTCTTTTCACCCCTTGCTAGAACAAGTAGAAGTGAATCAAAGCCACCTTTCAAACTTACAGAAACATTTGACAACCTCATTCAAATCATAATTCAAAATTGAATCTTTATCATATGTGAAGATCACCCATTTTCAAAACCCAACCAAACCAGTGCCCCTTGACTAATCCAACTAACCAGACACTCCCTAGTATGTGCCTAGCAAACCCACCAAGTTTGAATCCAAAATTCAAATTCAAAGTTCTTGCGGCCATTTCATTAAACACCTTGTAGATACAAATCAAACAAACATCAAACACTATAGTGTGCATCAAACACTATAGTGTGCAGTAATTTTGGCCTAACTTGTACTCTATCTAGCTCACTCTACACCCTCAGTAGATCATCTAACTTGTTTAACCCCTCTAGCTCACTGTAAACCGGACCATGCCATTAATGGCAAGCATGATGAGCCTCACCTTGCCACCCCATTGTTGACAGCAAGCTAGGAGGAGCACCAAGCCTAGCAAGCCTGTCTAGCAGGCACTCCACCGTCCACCGCCACTCCCTGTCCCAGCCCCGAGCACTACTAGCCCCTGGACCACACGACAGGACCATGCCAAACCTCTCTGCGTGCGAGCCGAGACTACGCAAGTGCGCCACCCTCGACCAGCACCCACAGACCGCGCGCTCTGGCCGCGTGCATGCATGATCACCACCGCCCCAGCAAACCCGCAGACATGCCCATTCGCCGCCACGCAGACCATGCACGCTATGCGCCATTAAAATCATCGTCGGACCCGCCAGAGAATCGACGCTTTCCGACCGATCACTACCGCCCCACGCCTCGCCACCACGTCGTTGAGCTTCGCCAGGAGACCGCGCACTGTCCCCTAGCCTCAGCCACGCTGATAGCCACTTGTACCGTCGCCCCCGACGACCTCAGCCCATGCCATGCTGCCCCTCTTGCTCGCCTATAAAAGGAGGCATCCCCAGCTCGATTCCTCCACACCATGTCACTCCCCACCACTCACTGATCCTTCCCACTTCTTCCCGGAGCAAGGCGAGCTCTCTCTCGCTGGAATTTGATCGGAGCCCGCCCCTGTTGGAGAAGAAGGGAGTCGTCGATTGGATCCGCCCTAGGAGAAGCTGCCGGTACTAGGAGAACCGCCGTCGTCGACTTCGACATTCGCCCGCATCGCCGACCCTCGCCTGAGCCCCGGTGAGCCTCCCACGACCCCCACCTGCCGCGCTAGGATTCTGTCTCACCGACGCTGCCCGACGTGGATGATGAACCAGAGCCGTTCGATTAGAACTAGATCCCATGGTCCACATTGCCCCGTACCGCTTCTCCCCTCCCCGTCTCACTGACGCGTGGGGACGGCCACTTAACCAGCCCGCGTGTGCGCTGTGCGTAGTGGGCCGGCCCAGTTAACCATCCCGCGTGACCCAACAATTCAAATTTAGTTTTATTCATTTAATTTCAAACACAGTTCTGTACATAGATTCAAAATCAACCCATCTCGATTCACTGAACCAAAATGCATGAAACTAATTTTGTTAGAAAGGTACTGAAATTCTTAATCCAAGCCCGTTGGATTCAAACCATTTGGATGTGTAGATCAACCATGGTAACAATAACAAGGCAGAAGCTTTTGTGCATTCAAACATTTTTCAAAATTCAACCATAAGAGTTTTTGGGTTGATTCCAACTCTCAAAAATCACATTTGATCATACCTTTCAGAATATATAAAAACATATGGGTTTACTTGCAGAGGTAATGTTCAAGTAATAAAAGAATGCCACGTAGGGATTTCTAGTCACTTTATTTAAGTAAAATAAAAAGGTTAAACCTTATTAAATTGTGACACCACTTTAACTCACATTCCCATGTACTGAAAGATGTGGTGATGACATGTGTTAGCATGATCCCATGTTTGAGTTGGAGAATATTAAATCTTAAGTAGTTTTTCAATGAGTGGAAATTACTTTTCTCAAATTAAAATAAATAAGACAAGTGCTTTAATCTTGTAATGATAGTGATGATGATATATCATCTAGTGTGAACCTATGAGTGATGATTGGAAATAGTTAAGTATTGTTTGGTGATTGTGTACCTCGAATTTATTTATAGACGCTAGTACCGCCCAAGGATACGAGAAGGAAGGAGGATACTACGAGGAAGAAGCCGAGGAGAACTTCAACCACTGCTCTGCACAAGGCAAGCTAACCCTTGAAACTTAGCAAGCTTATACTGATATCTATGCAAGCCAATACTTGCAACCTTGCAAGCTAACACTTGCAAGATACCCTACTTATGCAAGCCTAATACTACTAGTTGAGTGAGCAAGCTATTAACTTAGCAAGCTTACACCACTTGATACCCAATCCTAGTTTTACTTACAATCTTAATACTTTATTGTCTTTATCAAAGCTTTCTCTTAGAGTTTACATAGTGACTTGTGGATTCTAGAAAGATAACTGAAGGTAGCATAAAGAGCATAAAATTTGGCCTAAGTTAGATAATCTTGATGTCATCCTAAGGCATGAGATTGAACTTAGATAATCCCCACTTATTTATTACCCCTCTTTAGTCATTACCCCCACTTGTAGATGCTAGTGCTAATCATAAAACTTGATCAACTTTAGATGGGAAGACTTGGTGAAAATGGTTATGAAAACCTTAGAATGATGAGTCATTCTACTAAAATGTTTTGACATGTGTTCTTGAACACCAGATGATTTTGATGATGAAAATGTTGAGGCATGAGCCTTAGCCCTTCATAAAAATGATGGTTGTCCGGATGCGATACCATTCCAATTTTACCATATAACCACAATACCCGAAAATTGGGTAGGGCTTGACTGGAAATTTATATACCTTAGTATGGGTTCCCTTGCGGCCAAGGTCTGAGCTGAGGCTACCTTGTGAAGATTGTCCACCTGTGTAGTATCCAAGATGACCGTTGGTCATGGTTGGGAGGCCAAACTCACAGGAAAGGTGCCTATACTAGGGCGTGTAATGGAAAGGTTAGGATTGATTATCCGCATACTGAGTATGGTGAATTCAGGATTGTTCCTGGCGGATGTATCGAATGTTGTGGTGAAAGTGTACAATCTCTGCGGTTATGGACAGTTGCAGTGGCCATACTATTCTATCGTCATATGTTTTCAAAACAACTTGTGAAATGATTTGTGACGTTGACTTAACCACAACAGAGTTGTTATATGAAATTCAAGTTCCCACTTAGGTGTTATAAAACTTTCAACTAGTTTTCTTTGCTTCTGAACTTAGTAGAGGTAAATATGGCTTTTTCCAAAGCAACCCTAGAGCCTAGTATCCTACTACAAAAAAACCCCTTAACTTGTTAGTATTAGTTTGCAAGTACTTAAAGAGTACTCATGGCTTTGTCCCTGGCTATTCCTGTGACTAGACTATGAAGAGGAGTACCCGGATGACGGATCGCAGGAAGGTTACGACAACTAGGATCATCTCTCATCGCCAGCATTGCATGTGACCCTGAAGATGGAGCTTCGCCTACGCTATCGCTACTATTACGTTATTCCGCTGCTTGAGTTGTATTAAGAACTGGATCATGAGATCCTTATTTCTGTAAGACTTTATGTATGGTTTGTAATGGATGATGTACTGTGATATCCAAATCTGTTATGTCTCGCAAAAATGGTAATCCTGGGATTGCAATGTATGGCATAACAGGCATTTTGGATTAAAAATCCGGGTATTGACACGCTGCCACCCCGCCGTCGTGCCCCCCCTCCCCCCGAGACGCCACTGTCGGCCCTTCCTCCTCATCATCTCGCCGTGCCCTCCATCCCCCGAGCCGAGCTCCTCCTCCCCTCCTCCTCACCGGCGTGCCCTACCCTCTGCATCCTCGCCTCCCCCGAGCTCCTCCTCCCCGCCGGCCCCTCCCTGCCTCCCCTCCTCCCTACCTACAGCCTCCCCTCCTACTTGTCGGTTCCTCCCTGCCGGCCCATCCTCCCTGCCTCCCCTCCTCCACGCGGCCCCTCCCTGCAGCCCCCAAGCGCCCTTGCTCCTCCTCCTCCTCCCTGCTTTCCTTGATTGAGGTGAGTCTGTCATGTTTGCTAAATTAGTAGACTTTTGTTTGTTTGTGTTGTTGTACAATAAAATTATTGTATGTTTGTGTTTGTATGTTACCTAGAGTGGCTAATTATTGTATGTTTGTTTGTTTGTGTTGTTGTACAATAAAATTATTGTATGTTTGTATGTTATTAATAGAGTGGCTAATTATTGTATGTTTGTTTGCATCCCCCGGACATACAATAAAATTTGTTTGTGTTGTTGTAAAATTATTGTATGTTACCTAGAGTGGCTAATTATTGTATGTTGTTGTTCATGTGGCTAATTATTGTATGTTACCTAGAATGCCACCAAGTAGCTACGTAATTATGGTATGTTGTGGTTGTTCATGTTGCTAATTAACTAGAGTGTTGAAATGTTTTCAGCTAGCTCCTGACGTTGTCCCGGAGGTCGCCGTCCCGGAGGTCGCTTACTTCCTCTACCGCCGAGGGTGAGCTAGAACTCCGTCTCCTCCCTCGTAGTTGGGTACGTTCTCCATGCTCTGCCCTGGTCCGAGTCAGGATTTCGATAGCGCCTCCCCGTTGTTCTCTGGATGCACATCCTATTGGCTTTTTTCCGAGACGTGTATCGGGAGAGCAGCGGGGAGGTGCTGCTGAAATTCTGGCTCGGAGCGGGGTAGAGCATGGAGAACGCACTCAATCTATGGATCAGGCGGCTGCTAGGACCCTCTATACCTATTAGAGATGTAGGTCATGCGTTTTTCCCGGTAGAGAAATAGAAAATATGATGCATTTAGTTTCATGCTATTATTTGATATGAAATGCTATGTTTATTGTTTGGCTCCCAATAAAATAGAGGATGGCTGATATGGGTGGATGTAAAGTGGTCGTACTAGTGTTGTGGATAGAACAGATGAGTGGACATGGAAGACTGATCTGTTAGTGAAGGAGTTAGTGCGTGTTTCAAAGGTAGGCATTCGTCCAACTTGCCCTTGCGCTCATTGCAATAAGCGTCATTGTCAGTCAAAGGAGGAAATGAAAAAACACCTTTAGAGATATGGTTATATGCGGTACTTCGTCACGACGGTTGACTTTACTCAGTACGAACGTGATAGAGGTGAGGTGATGCAGCAACGGATCAATGGCAATGAGGGCGATGGGATTAGAAATTTGCTAGATGATTTCCATGATGCCAATATGCCAGATTCGCCACCTTCACATGAACCAAATGAACCGCCAGAATCGGAGGAACCTTGTGAACCAGAGGAACCGGAGCCAAGCACGAAGGCCTTCTATGATTTGATGGCCTCGGATAAGAGGCCTCTGTGCGAGGGTTCAAAGATTTCTCAGCTCGATGCCATCTCGCAAGCACTAGCCAAAAATCTCCAGTACGGCAACACCCGTTCATGCTTTGAAGATCATCTGCAAACGTATGGTAACATGTTGCCCGAAGGGCATTGTCTACCTAAAACCATGTACGAAGCAAAGAAAATCATGCGAGCGCTCAGCATGGAATACCAAAAGATAGATTGTTGTCCAAAAGGTTGCCTCTTGTTTTGGGAACAGTTTGCGGATGACAATTACTGTAGCAAGTGTGGAGCCTCTAGGTATCATGAGGTAAAAGGAGACGATGGTCAGATGACGCAGACAAAAGTCTCCATGAAGATTCTTCATTATATCCCATTCATAAAAAGAATCCAGCAGCTTTACATGACCAAGGAGTCTGCCACACAGATGATGTGGCACAAGACGGGGAAGAGATACGAGGATGAGCAAGGACGGGTAAAGATGGGACATCCATCTGATGGTAAGTCATGGAAGAACTTTGATAGAGACCACCCCAATGAGGCAGGAGAGGCTTGGAACGTCAGAATTGCTATAGCAACAGATGGATTCAATCCATATGGTATGTCGACCGCCTCGTATAGCTGCTGGCCCGTGTTTGTTATTCCGCTCAATCTCCCTCCCGGAGCCCTAATGCAAAGGAAGACCATATTCATGTCGTTGATCATTCTAGGGCCTGAATACCCAGGGAAGAATTTGAGTGTGTACATGCAACCGCATGTGGAAGATCTGAACCAATCTTGGCACCACGGGACATTGACATACGACCGTGCATCAAAGACAAACTTCTACATGAAAGTTTGGTTCCACTATTCCATGCACGACATGCCCGGGTACGCCCTATTCTACGGATGGTGTACAGTTGGTAAGTGGTCATGACCAGTGTGCAGGCATCTAGTTGAGTTCCTTTGGCTAAAGCGGGTAAAAAGTATTCCGCCTTTGACACGCATCGACCATACCTCAAAGGAGACCATTCGTTCAGACAAGACAAAAAGAACTTCATCAAGGGCAAAGTTGTGCTTTAATAAAAAGATATACCAACGTTCGATGGTGTTGCTGTTGATGCCGAGTTACGTGCTCTCGTGCGTACCGAGTCCGGTTTCCCACAGTTTGAGGGATATGGAAAAACGCTGGCCGGACACACGAGGCATATGGCTCGAGTATTACAAGGACTACGAACTTCCCCATAACATCGATGTGATGCACACTGAAAAGAATGTCGCAGAGTCTCTCTTTTACACAATTCTGAACATTCCTGAAAAGTCAAAGGATAATGTCAAGGCTAGAGTCGATGTTGAGGAGCTATGTGATAGGAAGAGACTATGCATGCAACCTCCTGAACGCAATCGAAAAAATTGGGTCAAGCCGCATGCCTACTTCTGCCTTGATAGCCTCCAAAAGAAGCAGTCATTGGGGTGGCTCAAATTCGTCATGATGTTCCTAGATGATTATTGTTCGAATATGAGCAAGGGAGTCAATCTGGCAACTGGAAAAGTCACTGGGCTCAAGAGTCACGACTATCATATATGGATTGAGCGGCTGATGCTGGTGATGGTTCGAGGGTATTTCCCTGAGCATATCTGGCGAGTGCTTGCGGAGTTGAGCCATTTCTTTCGCACGCTTTGTGCCAAGAAGATATGTCCCTTGATGATTGAGAAGCTGCATGATCTAGTGCCGTAGTTGCTATGCAAGTTAGAGACGATCTTTCCGCTAGGCTTCTTTACTCCGGTGTTACATCTCATTGTGCATCTCACGAACGAGGCACTCTTGGGTGGACCGGTGCAGTTTTGTTGGCAGTTTTGTATTGAGAGAGAGTTTAAGTATCTTTATTATGCTTAGTATCTTTATTATGCTTAGTATCTTTATTATGCTTAATTGGATCATGTATTCATATACTAAATTGTTTACCTCTTCTCAATGCAGGTGATTGACTAATATGAGCCAACGCAAGGAATCAACGTCCTTATCCTTAAGTGTTTGAAGCAGAAGAAGGTTACCAAAAGTGGAATAGCACCCATTCCCAACTCACGTTACAATGACGATAGTGCGGAAGGAGGAGGACGAGGTGAGGGAGCAGGAGGTGGACTTCCTATGAGGCCAGGACGAGGTGCAGGACAAGGTGAGGAAGGAGGGGGACTTCCCCGAGGGCAGGACGAGGCGCAGGACGAGGACGAGGTTTACGCCTTCTGAGTGACCTACCCTCCGCTTCTGGCGACGTGGCTTTCGAGTCTGCTTACTCATAGTCTCCTGACGAGGAGGAGAAGTCTCGAGACTTGGAGTGGGAGTCTCGATACCAGGAGGGGGAGTCTCTAGACCAGGAGGGGGAGTCTCGAGACCAGGAGTCGGGGTCGTCAACGCGGCCGAAGAAGCCAAAGATTCGTAGGGAATTCCGTGTCCCAATGGACGAACCTATTTCCGAGGAGGATAAACCCATCATTACGCCTAACGGCATTGAGTAAGTTGCTATACTAATTTTTAACATGTAATTTCATTTTGGTCATAACAATTTGGCATGTACTAATGTTTTACTATTGTGCAACAATTGGAAATTTCATCTAGGTACCCGTGCGCCTAACACCTTGCTTGGAGCTTTGATTAGGAAATTTTGGCCAGGCTTTTAAATTCCTGTCCCCAACGGCGATAGGAAGCTAGCCACCAGTTGGGCGCACTATGAGGCCGCCGAAAACTCGGGCTATGCTGGGAAAGCTTTTGATGTCGTTGTCACCAAGTTTTGGGTAAGGCAAACTTTTCAAGATTCGTTGATAGTTGTTGACCCCACCATGCTAACTTATGAGCCTCGCAATTTGTTTTATGTATGATTACAGAGATTCTATAGGGTGCTTCCGGAGGACCAGGAGAAGGCGGACAAGACTTTGCGGGGGGCTTGTCAGAGGTTGACACGGTAGCAGTTCTACAATCATAAGCATACCACCACCAGTCTATACAGCTCCGAGAAGTTGGGAAAGAAGGCGCCGAAGCATTTGAATGTGAAGGACCAACCAAAAATGACCGAGGAAGATTACGTCGGGGTAAGTAAATTGTCAATCAGATTCTATGTTGTTGTTAATTTCATTATCCATTCTTCAAATGAGTATTGTTTTTTCAGTTTATGCCCTCGTGGGCCGATGGTAAGGAGGACGCATGGCGGGCGTTGTTGGCGAGGTGGCATGGGGAAAACGTCGAGTTCAACGCCTTGAGCGAGCGGAACAAGGAAAACCGTGGCTCCGGGGGGACACACTGTGCGGGAAACCGCAACCATGGTCGCTTCAAGGCCCATATGGTATACATGTATACATGGAACAATCTGTTTTTATTTCCCTTCGTGATCCTACTTGATACACGGGAACATGCGTGTGGTCCTAGAATACATGCAAAAGGGTGTTGGAATGCCCCTGATGGAAAACCTAGCTACCGGGTGTGACCGTCCACGTTGCATGCGATAACACTTAGAGAAGTGTGCTGGACATGTAGGAGGAGGCTCCCGCCTCGGGTCAAACGCGGGTAAACCGGTGGAACCTTGGGCCTATCCAAGGTTTTCCATGTAGATATGACCTAAACAAACCTAAACCACCAAGAAAGTCCATTGTTCAACCCTCGTATGGAGAATGCTACGGGGGTTGACCCGCGAGGCCCTCGTATTAGGGTTTCATCGGAAAAGGAGCGTCCGAGGGCCGAGATGCCACCGGAACATGCGTGTCGCCCAAGAATACATGCACAAGGGTGGTGTAATGCCCCTAGATGGAAAACCTAGCTCCCGGGTGTGACCGTCCACGTTGCATGCGATAACACTTAGAGAAGTGTGCTCGACATGTAGGAGGAGGCTCCCGCCACGCTCAAACGCGGGTAAACCGGTGGAACCTTGGGCCTATCCTTGGTTTTCCATGTAGATATGACCTAAACAAACCTAAACCACAAAGAAAGTGCACTGTTCAACCCTCGTACGGAGAATGCTATGCGGGTAGACCCGCGGGGCCCTCAGATTAGGGTTTCACCAGAAAAGGAGCGCCCGAGGGCCGGGATGCCACGGGAACATGCGTGTGGCCCTATAATACATGCACAAGGGTGGTGTAATGCCCCTAGATGGAAAATCTAACTCCCGGGTGTAACCGTCCATGTTGCATGCGATAACACTTAGAGAAGTGTGCTGGACATGTAGGAGAAGGCTCCCGCTGTGGGTCAAACGCGGGTAAATCAGTGGAACCTTAGGCCTATCCTTGGTTTTCCATGTAGATATGACCTAAACAAACCTAAACCACCAACAAAGTGCATCTTTCAACCCTCATACGGAGAATGCTACGGGGATAGACCCGCGGGGCCCTCGGATTAGGTTTTCATCAGAAAATGAGCGCTCGAGGTCCGGGATGCCACGGGAACATGCGTGTGGCCCTATAATACATGCACAAGGGTGGTGGAATGCCCCTAGATGGAAAACCTAGCTCCTGGGTGTGACCGTCCACGTTGCATGCGATAACAGTTAGAGAAGTGTGCTGGACATGTAGGAGGAGGCTGCCGCCGCGTGTCAAACGCGGGTAAACCGTTGGAATCTTGGTCCTATCCTTGGTTTTCCATGTACATATGACCTAAACAAACCTAAACCACCAAGAAAGTGCATTTTTCAACCCTCGTACGGAGAATGCTACGGGGTAGAATCGAGGGGCCCTCGGATTAGGGTTTCGTCGGAAAAGGAGCGCCCGAGGGTCGGGATGCCACGGGAACATGCGTGTGGCCCTAGAATACATGCACAAGGGTGGTGGAATGCCCCTAGATGGAAAACCTAGATCCCGGGTGTGACCATCCATGTTGCATGCAATAACACTTAGAGAAGTTTGGTGGACATGTAGGAGGAGGCTCCCACTTCGGGTCAAACGCGGGTAAACCGGTGGAACCTTGGGCCTATCTTTGGTTTTCCATGTAGATATGACCTAAGCAAACCTAAACCACCAAGAAAGTGCATTGTTCTACCCTCGTATGGAGAATGCCACGGTGGTAGACCCGCAGGGCCCTCGAATTAGGGTTTTGTCGAAAAAGAGCGCCCGAGGGCTGGGATGCCACGGGAACATGCCTGTGGCCCTAGAATACATGCACAAGGGTGGTGTAATGCCCCTAGATGGAAAACCTAGCTCCCGGCTATGACCGTCCATGTTGCATGCGATAACACTTAGAGAAGTGTGCTGGACATGTAGGAGGAGGCTCCCACCGCGGGTCAAACGTGGGTAAATCGGTGGAACATTGGGACTATCCTTGGTTTTCCATGTAGATATGACCTAAACAAACCTTAACCACCAATAAAGTGCATTGGTCAGCCCTCTTATGGAGAATGCTATGGGGTTAGACCCACGGGGCCATCAGATTAGGGTTTCGTCGGAAAAGGAGCGCCCGAGGGCTGGGATGCCACGGGAACATGCATGTGGCCCTATAATAGATGAACAAGGGTGGTGGAATGCCCCTAGATGGAAAACCTAGCTCCTGGGTGTGACCGTCCATGTTTCATGTGATAACACTTAGAGAAGTGTCCTGGACATGTAGGAGGAGGCTCCCGCCGCGGGTCAAACACGGGTAAACCGGTGGAACATTGGGCCTATCCTTGGGTTTTCATGTAGATATGACCTAAACAAACCTAAACCACCAAGAAAGAGCATTGTTCAACCCTCGTACGGAGAATGCTACGGGGGTAGACCCATGGGGCCCTCGGATTAGTGTTTTGTCGGAAAAGGAGCGCCCGAGGGCCGGGATGCCACGGGAACATGCGTGTGGCCCTAGAATACATGCACAAGGGTGGTGGAATGCCCCTAGATGGAAAACCTAGCTCCTGGGTGTGACCGTCCATGTTGCATGCGATAACACTTAGAGAAGTGTGCTGGACATGTAGGAGGAGGCTCCCGCCTCGGGTCAAATACGGGTAAACCGGTGGAACCTTGGGCCTATCCTTGGTTTGACGTAAAGATATGACCTAAACAAACCTAAGCAACCAAGAAAGTGCATTGTTCAACCCTCGTATGGAGAATGCTATGGGGGTAGACCCGCGAGGCCCTCGGATTAGGGTTTTGTCGGAAAAGAGCGCCCGAGGGCTGGGATGCCACGGGAACATGCTTGTGGCACTAGAATACATGCACAAGGGTGGTGGAATGCCCCAAGATGGAAAACCTTGCTCCTGGGTGTGACCGTCCATGTTGCATGTGATAACACTTAGAGAAGTGTGCTAGACATGTAGGAGGAGGCTCCCACCGTGGGTAAAACGCGGGTAAACCGGTGGAACCTTGGACCTATCCTTGGGTTTCCATGTAGATATGACCTAAACAAACCTAAACCACCAAGGAAGTGCATTGTTCAACCCTCGTACGGAGAATGTTACGGGGGTAGACCCATGGGGCCCTCGGATTAGGGTTTCGTCGGAAAAGGAGCGCCCGAGGGCCGGGATGCCACGGGAACATGCGTGTGGCCGTAGAATACATGCACAAGGGTGGTGGAATGCCCCTAGATGTAAAACCTAGCTCCTGGGTGTGACCGTCCATGTTGCATGCGATAACACTTAGAGAAGTGTGCTGGACATGTAGGAGGAGGCTCCCGCCGCGGGTAAAGCGCGGGTAAACCGGTGGAACCTTAGGCCTATCCTTTGTTTTCCATGTAGATATGACCTAAACAAACCTAAACCACCAATAAAGTGCATTTTTTAACCCTCATACGGAGAATGCTACGAGGTAGACCCACGGGGCCCTCGGATTAGGTTTTCATTGGAAATTGAGCGCCCGAGGGCCGGGATGCCACTGGAACATGCGTGTGACCCTAGAATACATGCACAAGGGTGGTGGAATGCCCCTAGATGGAAAACCTAGCTACCAGGTGTGACCGTCCATGTTGCATGCGATAACACTTAGAGAAGTGTGCTCAACATGTAGGAGGAGACTCCCGCCTCGATTCAAACGCGGGTAAACCGTTGGAACATTGGTCCTATCCAAGGTTTGCCATGTAGATATGACCTAAACAAACCTAAACCACCAAGAAAGTGCATTGTTCAAACCTCGTACGGAGAATGCTACTAGGGTAGACCCGCGAGGCCCTCGTATTAGGGTTTCATCGAAAAAGGAACATCTGAGGGCCAGGATGCCACGGGAACATGTATGTGGACCTAGAATACATGTACAAGGGTGGTGGAATGCCCCAAGATGGAAAAACTAGCTCCCGGGTGTACCCGTCGATGTTGCATGCGATAACTAGAGAAGTTTGGTGGACATGTAGGAGGAGGCTCCCACCACTAGTCAAACGCGGGTAAACCGGTGGAACCTTGGGCCTATCCTTGGTTTTCCATGTAGATATGACCTAAACAAACCTAAACCACCAAGAAAGTGCATTGTTCAACCCTCGTACGGAGAATGCTACGGGGGTAGACCCGTGGGGCCCTCGCATTAGGTTTTCATCGGATAAGGAGCGCCCGAGGGCCGGGATGCCACGGGAACATGTGTGTGGACCTAGAATACATGCACAAGGGTGGCGGAATTCCCCTAGATGGAAAACCTAGCTCCCGGTTGTAACCGTCCATGTTGCATGCGATAACACTTAGAGAAGTGTGCTAGACATGTGGGAGGTGGCTCACGCCACGGGTCAAACAGGGGTAAACCGGTAGAACCTTGGACGTATCCTTGGTTTTGCATGTATATATGACCTAAACAAACCAAAACAACCAAGAAAGTGCAGTGTTCAACCCTCGTATGGTGAATGCTACGGTGGTAGACCCGTGGGGCCCTCGGATTAGGGTTTTGTCAAAAAAAGCGCCCGAGGGCTGAGATGCCATGGGAACATGCGTGTGTCCCTACAATACATGCACAAGGGTGGTGTAATGCCCCTAGATGGAAAACCTAGCTCCCGGGTATGACCGTCCATGTTGCATGCGATAACACTTAGAGAAGTGTGCTGGACATGTAGAAGGAGGCTCCCGCTGCGGGTCAAACGCGGGTAAACCGGTAGAACCTTGGGCCTATCCTTGGTTTTCCATGTATATATGACCTAAAAAAACCTAAACCACCAAGAAAGTGCATTGGTCAACCCTCGTACGGAGAATGCTACGGGGTTAGACCCGCGGGGCCATGGGATTAGGGTTTTGTCGGAAAAGGAGCGCCCAATGGCTGGGATGCCACGGGAACATGCATGTGGCCATAGAATACATGCACAAGGGTGGTGGAATGCCCCTAGATGGAAAACCTAGCTCCCGGGTCGGACCGTCCATGTTGCATGCGATAACACTTAGAGAAGTGTGCTGGACATGTAGGAGGAGGCTCCCGCCGCGGGTCAAACGCGGGTAAACCGGTGGAATTTTGGGCATATCCTTGGGTTTCCATGTAGATATGACCTAAACAAACCTAAACCACCAAGAAAGTGCATTGTTCAACCCACGTATAGAGATTGCTACGGGGGTAGACCCGTGGGGCCCTCGGATTAGGGTTTCATAAAAAAAGGAGCGCCCGAGGTCCGGGATGCCACGGGAACATGCGTGTGGCCCTAGAATACATGCACAAGGGTGGTGGAATGCCCCTACATGGAAAACCTAGCTCCCGGGTGTGACCGTCAATGATGCATGCGATAACCTTAGAGAAGTGTGCTCGACATGTAGGAGGAGGCTCCCGCCGCGGGTCAAACGCGGGTAAACCGGTGGAACCTTGGGCCTATCCTTGGTTTTCCATATAGATATGACCTAAACAAACCTAAACCACCAACAAAGTGCATTGGTCAACCCTCGTACGGAGAATGTTACGGGGTTAGACCCGCGGGGCCATGGGATTAGTGTTTCGTCGAAAAAGGAGCGTCCGAGGGCTGGGATGCCATGGGAACATGCATGTGGCCCTAGAATACATGCACAAGGGTGGTGGAATGCCCCTAGATGTAAAACCTAGCTCCCGGGTCTGACCATCCATGTTGCATGCGATAACACTTAGAGATGTGTGCTGGACATGTAGGAGAAAGCTCCCGCCGGGGGTCAAACGCGGTAAACCGGTGGAACCTTGGGCATATCCTTGGGTTTCCCTGTAGATATGACCTAAACAAACCTAAAACATGAAGAAAGTGCATTGTTCAACCCTCGTACGGAGAATGCTACGGGGGTAGACCCGCGGGGCCCTCGGATTAGGGTTTCGCCGGAAAAGAAGCGCCCGAGGGCCGGGATGCCACGGAAACATGCATGTTGCCCTAGAATACATGCACAAGGGTGGTGGAATGCCCCTAGATGGAAAACCTAGCTCCTGGGTGTGACTGTCCACGTTGCATGTGATAACACTTAGAGAACTTTGCTGGACATGTAGGAGGAGGCTCCCGCCGCGGGTCAAACGCGGGTAAACTGGTGGAACTTTGGGCCTATCCTTGGTTTTCCATGTATATATGACCTAAAGAAACCTAAACCACCAAGAAAGTGCATTGTTCAACCCTCATACGGAGAATGCTACGGGGGTAGACCCGCGGGGCCCTCGGATTAGGGTTTCGCCGGAAAAGGAGCGCCCGAGGGCCGGGGTGCCACGGGAACATGTGTGTGGCCCTATAATACATGCACAAGGGTGGTGTAATGCCCCTAGATGGAAAACCTAGCTCCCGGGTGTGACCGTCCATGTTGCCTGCGATAACACTTAGAGAAGTGTGCTGGACATGTAGGAGGAGGCTCCCGCCGCGGGTCAAACGCGGGTAAACCGGTGGAATCTTAGGCCTATCCTTGGTTTTCCATGTAGATATGACCTAAACAAACCTAAACCACCAAGACAGTGCATTTTTCAACCCTCGTACGGAGAATGCTACGGGGGTAGACCCATGGGGCCGTAAGATTAGGGTTTCGTCAGAAAATGAGCGCTCGAGGGCCGGGATGCCATGGGAACATTCGTGTGGCCCTATAATACATGCACAAGGGTGGTGGAATGCCCCTAGATGGAAAACCTAGCTCCTGGGTGTGACCATCCATGTTGCATGCGATAACACTTAGAGAAGTGTGCTGGACATGTAGGAGGAGGCTCCCGCCGCGGGTCAAACGCGGGTAAACCGGTGGAACCTTGGGCCTATCCTTGGGTTTCCATGTAGATATAACCTAAACAAACCTAAACCACCAAGAAAGTGCATTGTTCAACCCTCGTATGGAGAATGCTATGGGGGTAGACCCGTGGGGCCCTCGGATTAGGGTTACATCAGAAAAGGGGCGCCCGAGGGCCGCGATGCCACGGGAACATGCGTGTGGCCCTATAATACATGCACAAGGGTGGTGGAATGCCCCTATATGGAAAACCTAGCTCCCGGGTGTGACCGTCCACGATGCATGAGATAACACTTAGAGAAGTGTGCTCGACATGTAGTAGGAGGCTCCCGCCACGGGTCAAACGCGGGTAAACCGGTGGAACCTTGGTCCTATCCTTGGTTTTCCATGTAAATATGACCTAAAAAAACCTAAACCGCCAAGAAAGGCATTGTTTAACCCTCGTACGGAGAATGCTACGGGGGTAGACCCGTGGGGCCCTCGGATTAGGGTTTTGCCGGAAAAGAAGCGCCCGAGGGCCGGGATGCCACGGAAACATGCGTGTTGCCCTATAATACATGCACAAGGGTGGTGAAATGCCCCTAGATGGAAAACCTAGCTCCTGGGTGTGACCGTCCACGTTGCATGTGATAACACTTAGAGAAGTGTGCTGGACATGTAGGAGGAGGCTCCCGCCGCGGGTCAAACGCGGGTAAACCGGTGGAACTTTGGGCCTATCCTTGGTTTTCCATGTATATATGACCTAAACAAACCTAAACCACCAAGAAAGTGCATTGTGCAACCCTCATACGGAGAATGCTATGGGGGTAGACCCGCGGGGCCCTCGGATTAGGGTTTCGCCGGAAAAGGAGCGCCTGAGGGCCGGGGTGCCACGGGAACATGCGTGTGGCTCTAGAATACATGCACAACGGTGTTGTAATGCCCCTAGATGGAAAACCTAACTCTCGGGTGTGACCGTCCACGTTGCCTGCAATAACACTTAGAGAAGTGTGCTGGTCATGTAGGAGGAGGCTCCCGCCGCGGGTCAAACGCGGGTAAACCGGTGGAACCTTAGGCCTATCCTTGGTTTTCCATCTAGATGTGACCTAAACAAACCTAAACCACCAAGAGAGTGCATTGTTCAACCCTCGTACGGAGAATGCTATGGGGGTAGACCCACGGGGCCCTCGGATTAGGGTTTCATCGGAAAATGAGCGTCCGAGGGCCGGGATGCCACGGGAACATGCGTGTGACCCTAAATACATGCACAAGGGTGGTGGAATGCCCCTAGATGGAAAACCTAGCTACGGGTGTGACCGTCCATGTTGCATGCGATAACACTTAGAGAAGTGTGCTCGACATGTAGGAGGAGGCTCCCGCCTCGGGTCAAACGCGGGTAAACCGGTGGAACCTTGGGCCTATCCTTGGGTTTCCATGTAGATATAACCTAAAAAAACCTAAACCACCAAGAAAGTGCATTGTTCAACCCTCGTACAGAGAATGCTATGGGGTAAACCCGCGGGGCCCTCGGATTAGTGTTTCGTCGGAAAAGGAGCGCCCGAGGGCCGGGATGCCATGGGAACATGCGTGTTGACCTATAATACATGCACAAGGGTGGTGGAATGCCCCTAGATGGAAAACCTAGCTCCTGGGTGTGACCGTCCACGTTGCATGTGATAACAGTTAGAGAAGTGTGCTGGACATGTAGGAGGAGGTTCCCGACGCGGGTCAAACGCGGGTAAATCGGTGGAACTTTGGGCCTATCCTTGGTTTTCCATGTATATATGACCTAAACAAACCTAAACCACCAAGAAAGTGCATTGGTCAACCCTCGTACGGAGAATGCTACGGGGTTAGACCCGCGGGGCCATGGGATTAGGGTTTTGTCGGAAAAGGAGCGCCCGATGGCTGGGATGCCACGGGAACATGCATGTGGCCATAGAATACATGCCCAAGGGTGGTGGAATGCCCCTAGATGGAAAACCTAGCTCCCGGGTCGGACCGTCCATGTTGCATGTGATAACACTTAGAGAAGTGTGTTGGACATGTAGGAGGAGGCTCCCGCCGCGGGTCAAACACGGGTAAACCGGTGGAATTTTGGGCATATCCTTGGGTTTCCATGTAGATATGACCTAAACAAAGCTAAACCACCAAAAAGTGCATTGTTCAACCCTCGTATGGAGAATGCTACGGGGGTAGACCCGTGGGGCCCTCGGATTAGGGTTTCATCAAAAAAGGAGCGCCCGAGATCCGGGATGCCACGGGAACATGCGTGTGGCCCTAGAATACATGCACAAGGGTGGTGGAATGCCCCTATATGGAAAACCTAGCTCCCGGGTGTGACCGTCAACGATGCATGCGATAACCTTAGAGAAGTGTGCTCGACATGTAGGAGGAGGCTCCCGCCGCGGGTCAAACGCGGGTAAATCGGTGGAACCTTGGGCCTATCCTTGGTTTTCCATATAGATATGACCTAAACAAATCTAAACCACCAACAAAGTGCATTGGTCAACCCTCGTACGGAGAATGTTACGGGGTTAGACCCGCGGGGCCATGGGATTAGGGTTTTGTCGAAAAAGGAGGGTCCGAGGGCCGGGATGCCACGGGAACATGCGTGTGGCCCTAGAATACATGCACAAGTGTTGTGGAATGCCCCTATATGGAAAACCTAGCTCCCGGGTGTGACCGCCCATGATGCATGCGATAACACTTAGAGAACTGTGCTCGACATGTAGGAGGAGGCTCCCGCCGCGGGTCAAACACGGGTAAACCGGTGGAACCTTGGTCCTATCCTTGGTTTTCCATGTAGATATGACCTAAACAAACCTAAACCACCAAGAAAGTGCATTGTTCAACCCTCGTACGGAGAATGCTACGGGGGTAGACCCACGGGGCCCTCGGATTAGGTTTTCATCGGAAAATGAGCGCCCGAGGGCCGGGATGCCACGGGGACATGCGTGTGACCCTAGAATACATGCACAGGGGTGGTGTAATTCCCCTAGATGGAAAACCTAGCTACCGGGTGTGACCATCCACGTTGCATATAACACTTAGAGAAGTGTGCTCGACATGTAGGAGGAGGCTCCCGCCTCGGGTCAAACGCGGGTAAACCGTTGGAACCTTGGGCCTATCCAAGGTTTTCCATGTAGATATGACCTAAATAAACCTAAACCACCAAGAAAGTTCATTGTTCAACCCTCGTACGGAGAATGGTACGAGGGTAGACCCGCGAGGCCCTCGTATTAGGGTTTCATCGAAAAAGGCGTCAGGGCCGTGGATGCCACGGAACATGTGTGGCCCTAGAATACATGCACAAGGGTGGTGGAATGCCCATAGATGGAAAACCTAGCTCCCGGGTGTGATCGTCCACGTTTCATGCGATAACACTTAGAGAAGTGTGCTCGACATGTAGGAGGAGGCTCCCGCCGCGGGTCAAACGCGGGTAAACTGGTGGAACTTTGGGCCTATCCTTGGTTTTCCATGTATATATGACCTAAAGAAACCTAAACCACCAAGAAAGTGCATTGTTCAACCCTCATACGGAGAATGCTACGGGGGTAGACCCGCGGGGCCCTCGGATTAGGGTTTCGCCGGAAAAGGAGCGCCCGAGGGCCGGGGTGCCACGGGAACATGTGTGTGGCCCTATAATACATGCACAAGGGTGGTGTAATGCCCCTAGATGGAAAACCTAGCTCCCGGGTGTGACCGTCCATGTTGCCTGCGATAACACTTAGAGAAGTGTGCTGGACATGTAGGAGGAGGCTCCCGCCGCGGGTCAAACGCGGGTAAACCGGTGGAATCTTAGGCCTATCCTTGGTTTTCCATGTAGATATGACCTAAACAAACCTAAACCACCAAGACAGTGCATTTTTCAACCCTCGTACGGAGAATGCTACGGGGGTAGACCCATGGGGCCGTAAGATTAGGGTTTCGTCAGAAAATGAGCGCTCGAGGGCCGGGATGCCATGGGAACATTCGTGTGGCCCTATAATACATGCACAAGGGTGGTGGAATGCCCCTAGATGGAAAACCTAGCTCCTGGGTGTGACCATCCATGTTGCATGCGATAACACTTAGAGAAGTGTGCTCGACATGTAGGAGGAGGCTCCCTTGCTGGTCAAACGCAGGTAAACTGTGGAACCTTGGGCCTATCCTTGGGTTTCCATGTAGATATAACCTAAACAAACCTAAACCACCAAGAAAGTGCATTGTTCAACCCTCGTATGGAGAATGCTATGGGGGTAGACCCGTGGGGCCCTCGGATTAGGGTTACATCAGAAAAGGGGCGCCCGAGGGCCGCGATGCCACGGGAACATGCGTGTGGCCCTATAATACATGCACAAGGGTGGTGGAATGCCCCTATATGGAAAACCTAGCTCCCGGGTGTGACCGTCCACGATGCATGAGATAACACTTAGAGAAGTGTGCTCGACATGTAGTAGGAGGCTCCCGCCACGGGTCAAACGCGGGTAAACCGGTGGAACCTTGGTCCTATCCTTGGTTTTCCATGTAAATATGACCTAAAAAAACCTAAACCGCCAAGAAAGGCATTGTTTAACCCTCGTACGGAGAATGCTACGGGGGTAGACCCGTGGGGCCCTCGGATTAGGGTTTTGCCGGAAAAGAAGCGCCCGAGGGCCGGGATGCCACGGAAACATGCGTGTTGCCCTATAATACATGCACAAGGGTGGTGAAATGCCCCTAGATGGAAAACCTAGCTCCTGGGTGTGACCGTCCACGTTGCATGTGATAACACTTAGAGAAGTGTGCTGGACATGTAGGAGGAGGCTCCCGCCGCGGGTCAAACGCGGGTAAACCGGTGGAACTTTGGGCCTATCCTTGGTTTTCCATGTATATATGACCTAAACAAACCTAAACCACCAAGAAAGTGCATTGTGCAACCCTCATACGGAGAATGCTATGGGGGTAGACCCGCGGGGCCCTCGGATTAGGGTTTCGCCGGAAAAGGAGCGCCTGAGGGCCGGGGTGCCACGGGAACATGCGTGTGGCTCTAGAATACATGCACAACGGTGTTGTAATGCCCCTAGATGGAAAACCTAAGTCTCTGGTGTGACCGTCCACGTTGCATGTGATAACACTTAGAGAAGTGTGCTGGACATGTAGGAGGAGGCTCCCGCCGCGGGTCAAACGCGGGTAAACCGGTGGAACCTTAGGCCTATCCTTGGTTTTCCATCTAGATGTGACCTAAACAAACCTAAACCACCAAGAGAGTGCATTGTTCAACCCTCGTACGGAGAATGCTATGGGGGTAGACCCACGGGGCCCTCGGATTAGGGTTTCATCGGAAAATGAGCGTCCGAGGGCCGGGATGCCACGGGAACATGCGTGTGACCCTAAATACATGCACAAGGGTGGTGGAATGCCCCTAGATGGAAAACCTAGCTACGGGTGTGACCGTCCATGTTGCATGCGATAACACTTAGAGAAGTGTGCTCGACATGTAGGAGGAGGCTCCCGCCTCGGGTCAAACGCGGGTAAAACGGTGGAACCTTGGGCCTATCCTTGGTTTTCCATGTATATATAACCTAAAAACCTAAACCACCAAGAAAGTGCATTGTTCAACCTCGTGACAGAGAATGCTATGGGGTAAACCTGGGGCCCTCGGATTAGGGTTTCATCGGAAAATGAGCGTCCGAGGGCCGGGATGCCATGGGAACATGCGTGTTGACCTATAATACATGCACAAGGGTGGTGGAATGCCCCTAGATGGAAAACCTAGCTCCTGGGTGTGACCGTCCACGTTGCATGTGATAACAGTTAGAGAAGTGTGCTGGACATGTAGGAGGAGGTTCCCGACGCGGGTCAAACGCGGGTAAATCGGTGGAACTTTGGGCCTATCCTTGGTTTTCCATGTATATATGACCTAAACAAACCTAAACCACCAAGAAAGTGCATTGGTCAACCCTCGTACGGAGAATGCTACGGGGTTAGACCCGCGGGGCCATGGGATTAGGGTTTTGTCGGAAAAGGCGCCTGGGCCGGGATGCCACGGAACATGCATGTGGCCATAGAATACATGCACAAGGGTGGTGGAATGCCCCTAGATGGAAAACCTAGCTCCCGGGTCGGACCGTCCATGTTGCATGTGATAACACTTAGAGAAGTGTGTTGGACATGTAGGAGGAGGCTCCCGCCGCGGGTCAAACACGGGTAAACCGGTGGAATTTTGGGCATATCCTTGGGTTTCCATGTAGATATGACCTAAACAAAGCTAAACCACCAAAAAGTGCATTGTTCAACCCTCGTATGGAGAATGCTACGGGGTGAACCCGTGGGGCCCTCGGATTAGGGTTTCATCAAAAAGGCGCCGAGATCCGGATGCCACGGAACATGCGTGGCCCTAGAATACATGCACAAGGGTGGTGGAATGCCCCTATATGGAAAACCTAGCTCCCGGGTGTGACCGTCAACGATGCATGCGATAACCTTAGAGAAGTGTGCTCGACATGTAGGAGGAGGCTCCCGCCGCGGGTCAAACGCGGGTAAATCGGTGGAACCTTGGGCCTATCCTTGGTTTTCCATATAGATATGACCTAAACAAATCTAAACCACCAACAAAGTGCATTGGTCAACCCTCGTACGGAGAATGTTACGGGGTTAGACCCGCGGGGCCATGGGATTAGGGTTTTGTCGAAAAAGGAGGGTCCGAGGGCCGGGATGCCACGGGAACATGCGTGTGGCCCTAGAATACATGCACAAGTGTTGTGGAATGCCCCTATATGGAAAACCTAGCTCCCGGGTGTGACCGCCCATGATGCATGCGATAACACTTAGAGAACTGTGCTCGACATGTAGGAGGAGGCTCCCGCCGCGGGTCAAACACGGGTAAACCGGTGGAACCTTGGTCCTATCCTTGGTTTTCCATGTAGATATGACCTAAACAAACCTAAACCACCAAGAAAGTGCATTGTTCAACCCTCGTACGGAGAATGCTACGGGGGTAGACCCACGGGGCCCTCGGATTAGGTTTTCATCGGAAAATGAGCGCCCGAGGGCCGGGATGCCACGGGGACATGCGTGTGACCCTAGAATACATGCACAGGGGTGGTGTAATTCCCCTAGATGGAAAACCTAGCTACCGGGTGTGACCATCCACGTTGCATATAACACTTAGAGAAGTGTGCTCGACATGTAGGAGGAGGCTCCCGCCTCGGGTCAAACGCGGGTAAACCGTTGGAACCTTGGGCCTATCCAAGGTTTTCCATGTAGATATGACCTAAATAAACCTAAACCACCAAGAAAGTTCATTGTTCAACCCTCGTACGGAGAATGGTACGAGGGTAGACCCGCGAGGCCCTCGTATTAGGGTTTCATCGAAAAAGGAACGTCCGAGGGCCAGGATGCCACGGGAACATGTGTGTGGCCCTAGAATACATGCACAAGGGTGGTGGAATGCCCATAGATGGAAAACCTAGCTCCCGGGTGTGATCGTCCACGTTTCATGCGATAACACTTAGAGAAGTGTGCTCGACATGTAGGAGGAGGCTCCCGACGCGGGTCAAACGCGGGTAAACCAGTGGAACCTTTGGCCTATACTTGGTTTTCCATCTAGATATCACCTAACCAAACCTAAACCACCAAGAAAGTGCGTTGTTCAACCCTCGTACGAAGAATGCTATGGGGTAAACCCGCGGGGCCCTCGGATTAGGGTTTCGTCAGAAAAGGAGCGCCCGAGGGCCCGGATGCCACGGGAACATGCGTGTGGCCCTAGAATACATGCACAAGGGTGGTGGAATGCCCCAAGATGGAAAACCTAGCTCCCGGGTGTGACCGTCGATGTTGCATGCGATAACACTTAGAGAAGTTTGGTGGACATGTAGGAGGAGGCTCCCACCACTGGTCAAACGCGGGTAAACCAGTGGAACCTTGGTCCTATCCTTGGTTTTCCATGTAGATATGACCTAAATAAACCTAAACCACCAATAAAGTGCATTGTTCAACCCTCGTACGAAGAATGCTATGGGGGTAGACCCGTGGGGCCCTCGCATTAGGTTTTCATCGGAAAAGGAGCGCCCGAGGGCCGGGATGCCACGGGAACATGTGTGTGGACCTAGAATACATGCACAAGGGTGGTGGAATGCCCCTAGATGGAAAACCTAGCTCCTGGGTGTGACCGTCCACGTTGCATGTGATAACACTTAGAGAAGTGTGCTGGATATGTAGGAGAAGGCTCCCGCCACGGGTCAAACGCGGGTAAACCGGTGGAACTTTGGGCCTATCCTTGGTTTTACATGTATATATGGCCTAAACAAACCTAAACAACCAAGAAAGTGCAGTGTTCAACCCTCGTATGGTGGATGCTAGGCGGTAGACCCGTGGGGCCCTGGGATTAGGGTTTTGTCGAAAAAGAGTGCCCAAGGGCTGAGATGCCACGGGAACATGCGTGTGGCCCTAGAATACATGCATAAGGGTGGTGTAATTCCCCTAGATGGAAAACCTAGCTCCCGGGTATGACCATCCACGTTGCATGCGATAACACTTAGAGAAGTGTGCTGGACATGTAGGAGGAGGCTCCCGCCGCGGGTCAAACGCGGGTAAACCGGTGGAACCTTGGGCTTATCCTTGGTTTTCCATGTAGATATGACCTAAAAAACCTAAACCACCAAGAAAGTGCATTGTTCAACCCTCGTACGGAGAATGCTACGGGGTTAGACCCGCGGGGCCATGGGATTAGGGTTTTGTCGGAAAAGGAGCGGCCGGGGGCTGGGATGCCACGGGTACATGCATGTGGCCCTAGAATACATGCACAAGGGTGGTGAAATGCCCCTAGATGGAAAACCTAGGTCCCGGGTCTGACCGTCCATGTTGCATGCGATAACACTTAGAGAAGTGTGCTGGACATGTAGGAGGAGGCTCCCGCCGCGGGTCAAACGCGGGTAAACCGGTGGAACCTTGGGCATATCCTTGTGTTTCCATGTAGATATGACCTAAACAAACCTAAACCATCAAGAAAGTGCATTGTTCAACCCTCATATGGAGAATGCTACGGGGGTAGACCCTTGGGGCCCTCGGATTAGGGTTTCATCAAAAAAGGAGCGCCCGAGGGGCAGGATACCACGGGAACATGCGTGTGGCCCTCGAATACATGAACAAGGGTGGTGGAATGCCCCTATATGGAAAACCTAGCTCCCGGGTGTGACCATCCACGATGCATGCGATAACCTTAGAGAAGTGTGCTTGACATGTAGGAGGAGGCTCCCGCCGCGGGTCAAACGCGGGTAAACCGGTGCAACCTTGGGCCTATTCTTGGTTTTCCATGTAGATATGATCTAAACAAACCTAAACCACCAATAAAGTGCATTGGTCAACCCTCGTACGGAGAATGCTACGGGGTTAGACCCGCGGGGCCATGGGATTAGGGTTTTGTCGAAAACGGAGCGCCCGAGGGCTAGGATGCCACGGGAACATGCATGTGGCCCTAGAATACATTCACAAGGGTGGTGGAATGCCCCTAGATGTAAAACCTAGCTCCCGGGTCTGACCGTCCATGTTGCATGCGATAACACTTAGAGAAGTGTGCTGGACATGTAGGAGGAGGCTCCCACCGCGAGTCAAGGGTGGTGGAATTCCCCTAGATGGAAAACATAGGTCCCAGGTGTAACCATCCACATTGCATGTGATAACACTTAGAGAAGTGTGCTAGACATGTAGGAGGAGGCTCACGCCGCGGGTCAAACACGGGTAAGCCGGTGGAACCTTGGGCATATCCTTGGGTTTCCATGTAGATATGACCTAAACAAACCTAAACCACCAAGAAAGTGCATTGTTCAACCCTCGTATGGAGAATGCTTCGGTGGTAGACCCGCGGGGCCCTCGGATTAGGGTTTCATCGAAAAAGGAGCGCCCGAGGGCCGGGATTCCACGTGAACATGCGTGTGGCCCTAGAATACATGCACAAGGGTGGTGGAATGCCCCTATATGGAAAACCTAGCTCCCGGGTGTGACCGTCCATGTTGCCTGTGATAACACTTAGAGAAGTGTGCTGGACATGTAGGAGGAGGCTCCCGCCGCGGGTCAAACGCGGTAAACCGGTGGAACTTTAGGCCTATCCTTGGTTTTCCATGTATATATGACCTAAATAAACCTAAACCACCAAGAAAGTGCATTGTTCAACCCTCGTACGGAGAATGCTAAGGGGGTAGACCCGCGAGGCACTCGGATTAGGGTTTCGTCGAAAAAGAAGCGCCTGAGGGCCAGGATGCCACGGAAACATGCGTGTTGCCCCAGAATATATGGACAAGTGTGGTGGAATGCCCCGAGATGGAAAACCTAGCTCCTGGGTGTGACCATCCACGTTGCATGTGATAACACTTAGAGAAGTGTGCTGGACATGTAGGAGGAGGGTCCCGCCGCGGGTCAAACGCGGGTAAACCGGTGGAACTTTGGGCCTATCCTTGGTTTTCCATGTATACATGACCTAAAAAAACCTAAACCACCAAGAAAGTGCATTGGTCAACCCTCATACGGAAAATGCTTCAGGGGTAGACCCGCGGGGCCCTCGGATTAGGGTTTCGCCGGAAAAGGAGCGCCCGAGGGTCAGGGTGCCACGGGAACAAGCGTGTGGCCCTAGAATACATGCACAAGGTTGGTGTAATGCCCCTAGATGGAAAACCTAACTCCCGGTTGTGACCGTCCATGTTGCCTGCGATAACACTTAGAGAAGTGTGCTGGACATGAAGGAGGAGGCTCCCGCCGCGGGTCAAACGCGGGTAAACCGGTGGAACCTTGGGCCTATACTTGGGTTTCCATGTAGATATGACATAAACAAACCTAAACCACCAAGAAAGTGCATTGTTCAACCCTCATATGGAGAATGCTATGGGGGTAGACCCGTGGGGCCCTCGGATTAGGGTTTCATTGGAAAAGGGGCACCCGAGGGCCGGGATACCACGGGAACATGCGTGTGGCCCTAGAATACATGCACAAGGGTGGTGGAATGCCCCTATATGGAAAACCTAGCTCCCGGGTGTGACCGTCCACGATGCATGCGATAACACTTAGAGAAGTGTGCTCGACATGTAGGAGGAGGCTCCCGCCGCGGGTCAAACGCGGGTAAATCGGTGGAACCTTGGTCCTATCCTTGGTTTTCCATGTAGACATGACCTAAAAAAACCTAAACCGCCAAGAAAGTGCATTGTTTAACCCTCGTACGGAGAATGCTACGGGGGTAGACCCGCGGGGCCCTCGGATTAGGGTTTCGTCGGAAAAGAAGCGCCCGAGGGCCGGGATGGCACGGAAACATGCGTGTTGCCCTAGAATACATGCACAAGGATGGTGGAATGCCCCTAGATGGAAAACCTAGCTCCTGGGTGTGACCGTCCACGTTGCATGTGATAACTCTTAGAGAAGTGTGCTGGACATGTAGGAGGAGGCTCCCGCCGCGGGTCAAACGCGGGTAAACCGGTGGAACTTTGGGCCTATCCTTGGTTTTCCATGTATATATGATCTAAAAAACCTAAACCACCAAGAAAGTGCATTGTTCAACCCTCATACGGAGAATGTTACGGGGGTAGACCCGCGGGGCCCTCGGATTAGGGTTTCGCCGGAAAAGGAGCGCCCGAGGGCCGGGGTGCTACGGGAACATGCGTGTGGCCCTAGAATACATGCACAAGGGTGGTATAATGCCCCTAGATGGAAAACCTAGCTCCCGGGTCTGACCGTCCATGTTGCATGCGATAACACTTAGAGAAGTGTGCTGGACATGTAGGAGGAGGCTCCCGCCGCGGGTCAAACGCGGGTAAACCGGTGGAACCTTGGGCATATCCTTGGGTTTCCATGTAGATATGACCTAAACCAACCTAAACCACCAAGAAAGTGCATTGTTCAACCCTCGTATGGAGAATGCTTCGGGGATAGACCCGCGGGGCCCTCGGATTAGCGTTTCATCGAAAAAGGAGCGCCTGAGGGCTGGGATTCCACGTGAACATGCGTGTGGCCCTAGAATACATGCACAAGGGTGGTGGAATGCCCCTATATGGAAAACCTAGCTCCCGGGTGTGATCGTCCATGTTGCCTGTGATAACACTTAGAGAAGTGTGCTGGACATGTAGGAGGAGGCTCCCGCCGCGGGTCAAACGCGGGTAAACCGGTGGAACTTTGGGCCTATCCTTGGTTTTCCATGTATATATGACCTAAATAAACCTAAACCACCAAGAAAGTGCATTGTTCAACCCTCGTACAGAGAATATTAAGGGGGTACACCCGCGAGGCCCTCGGATTAGGGTTTCGTCGGAAAAGAAGCGCCTGAGGGCCGGGATGCCACGGAAACATGCGTGTTACCCCAGAAGATATGGACAAGGGTGGTGGAATGCCCCGAGGTAGAAAACCTAGCTCCTGGGTGTGACCATCCACGTTGCATGTGATAACACTTAGAGAAGTGTGCTGGATATTTAGGAGGAGGGTCCCGCCGCGGGTCAAACGCGGGTAAACCGGTGGAACTTTGGGCCTATCCTTGGTTTTCCATGTATATATGACCTAAACAAACCTAAACCACCAAGAAAGTGCATTGGTCAACCCTCATACGGAGAATGCTTCGGGGGTAGACCCGTGGGGCCCTCGGATTAGGGTTTCGCCGGAAAAGGAGCGCCCGAGGGTCAGGGTGCTACGGGAACAAGCGTGTGGCCCTAGAATACATGCACAAGGGTGGTGTAATGCCCCCAGATGGAAAACCGAACTCCCGGGTGTGACCGTCCACGTTGCCTGCGATAACACTTAGAGAAGTGTGCTGGACATGAAGGAGGAGGCTCCCGCCGCGGGTCAAACGTGGGTAAACCGGTGGAACCTTGGGCCTATCCTTGGGTTTCCATGTAGATATGACATAAACAAACCTAAACCACCAAGAAAGTGCATTGTTCAACCCTCGTATGGAGAATGCTACGGGGGTAGACCCGTGGGTCCCTCGGATTACGGTTTCATTGGAAAAGGGGCGCCCGAGGGCCGGGATACCACGGGAACATGCGTGTGGCCCTAGAATACATGCACAAGGGTGGTGGAATGCCCCTATATGGAAAACCTAGCTCCCGGGTGTCACCGTCCACGATGCATGCGATAACACTTAGAGAAGTGTGCTCGACATGTAGGAGGAGGCTCCCGCCGCGGGTCAAACGCGGGTAAACCGGTGGAACCTTGGTCCTATCCTTGGTTTTCCATGTAGACATGACCTAAAAAAACCTAAACCGCCAAGAAAGTGCATTGTTTAACCCTCGTACGGAGAATGCTACGGGGGTAGACCCGCGGGGCCCTCGGATTAGGGTTTCGCCGAAAAAGAAGCGCACGAGGGCCGGGATGCCACGGAAACATGCGTGTTGCCCTAGAATACATGCACAAGGATGGTGGAATGCCCCTAGATGGAAAACCTAGCTCCTGGGTGTGACCGTCCACGTTGCATGTGATAACACTTAGAGAAGTGTGTTGGACATGTAGGAGGAGGCTCCCGCCGCGGGTCAAACGCGGGTAAACCGGTGGAACTTTGGGCCTATCCTTGGTTTTCCATGTATATATGACCTAAACAAACCTAAACCACCAAGAAAGTACATTGTTCAACCCTCATACGGAGAATGTTACGGGGGTAGACCCGCGGGGCCCTCGGATTAGGGTTTCGCCGGAAAAGGAGCGCCCGAGGGCCGGGGTGCTACGCGAACATGCGTGTGGCCCTAGAATACATGCACAAGGGTGGTGTAATGCCCCTAGATGGAAAACCTAACTCTCGGGTGTGACCGTCCACGTTCCCTGCGATAACACTTAGAGAAGTGTGCTGGACATGTAGGAGGAGGCTCCCGCCGCGGGTCAAACGCGGGTAAACCGGTGGAACCTTAGGCCTATCCTTGGTTTTCCATGTAGATATGACCTAAACAAACCTAAACCACCCAGAGAGTGCATTGTTCAACCCTCGTATGGAGAATGCTATGGGGGTAGACCCGTGAGGCCCTAAGATTAGGGTTTCGTCGGAAAATGAGCGCCCGAGGGCCGGGATGCCATGGGAACATTCGTGTGGCCCTATAAAATACATTCACAAGGGTGGTGGAATGCCCCTAGATGGAAAACCTAGATCCTGGGTGTGACCATCCATGTTGCATGCGATAACACTTAGAGAAGTGTGCTGGACATGTTGGTGGAGGCTCCCGCCGCGGGTCAAACGCGGGTAAACCGGTGGAACCTTGGGCCTATCCTTGGGTTTCCATGTAGATATAACCTAAACAAACCTAAACCACCAAGAAAGTGCATTGTTCAACCCTCGTATGGAGAATGCTATGGGGGTAGACCCGTGGGGCCCTCGGGTTAGGGTTTCATCGGAAAAGGGGCGCCCGAGGGTCGGGATGCCACGGGAACATGCGTGTGGCCCTAGAATACATGCACAAGGGTGGTGGAATGCCCCTATATGGAAAACCTAGCTCCCGGGTCTGACCGTCCACGATGCATGAGATAACACTTAGAAAAGTGTGCTCGACATGTAGGATAAGGCTCCCGCCGCGGGCAAACGCGGGTAAATCGGTAGAACCTTGGTCCTATCCTTGGTTTTCCATGTAGATATGACCTAAAAAACCTAAACCGCCAAGAAAGTGCATTGCTTAACCCTCGTACGGAGAATGCTACGGGGGTAGACCCGCGGGACCCTCGGATTAGGGTTTCGCCGGAAAAGAAGCGCCCGAGGGCCGAGATGCCACGGAAACATGCGTGTTGCCCTAGAATACATGCACAAGGGTGGTGGAATGCCCCTAAATGGAAAACCTAGCTCTTGGGTGTGACCGTCCATGTTGCATGTCATAACACTTAGAGAAGTGTGCTGGACATGTAGGAGGAGGCTCCCGCCGCGGGTCAATCGCGGGTAAACCGGTGGAACTTTGGGCATATCCTTGGTTTTCCATGTATGTATGACCTAAACAAACCTAAACCACCAAGAAAGTGCATTGTTCAACCCTCGTATGGAGAATGCTTCGGGGGTAGACCCGCGGGGCCCTCGGATTAGGGTTTCATCGAAAAAGGAGCGCCCGAGGGCCGGGATGCCATGTGAACATACGTGTGGCCCTAGAATACATTCACAAGGGTGGTGGAATGCCCCTATATGGAAAACCTAGCTCCCGGGTGTGACCGTCCATGTTGCCTGTGATAACACTTAGAGAAGTGTGCTGGACATGTAGTAGGAGGCTCCCGCCGCGGGTCAAACGCGGGTAAACCGGTGGAACTTTGGGCCTATCCTTGGTTTTCCATGTATATATGACCTAAACAAACCTAAACCACCAAGAAAGTGAATTGTTCAACCCTCGTACGGAGAATGCTAAGGGGTTAGACCCGCGAGGCCCTCGGATTAGGGTTTCGTCGGAAAAGAAGCGCCTGAGGGCCGAGATGCCACGGAAACATGCGTGTTGCCCCAGAATATATGGACAAGGGTGGTGGAATGCCCCGAGATGGAAAACCTAGCTCCTGGGTGTGACCGTCCACATTGCATGTGATAACACTTAGAGAAGTGTGCTGGACATGTAGGAGGAGGCTCCCGCCGCGGGTCAAACGCGGGTAAACCGGTGGAACTTTGGGCCTATCCTTGGTTTTCCATGTATATATGACCTAAACAAACCTAAACCACCAAGCAAGTGCATTGGTCAACCCTCATACGGAGAATGCTTTGGAGGTAGACCCGCGGGGCCCTCGGATTAGGGTTTCGCCGGAAAAGGAGCGCCCGAGGGTCGGGGTGCCACGGGAACAAGCGTGTGGCCCTAGAATACATGCACAAGGGTGGTGTAATGCCCCTAGATGAAAAACCTAACTCCCGGGTGTGACCGTCCACGTTGCCTGCGATAACACTTAGAGAAGTGTGCTGGACATGTAGGAGGAGGCTCCCGCCGCGGGTCAAACGCGGGTAAACCGGTGGAACCTTGGGCCTATCCTTGGGTTTCCATGTAGATATGACATAAACAAACCTAAACCACCAAGAAAGTGCATTGTTCAACCCTCGTATGGAGAATGCTACGGGGGTAGACCCATGGGGCCCTCGGATTAGGGTTTCATTGGAAAAGGGGCGCCCGAGGGCCGGGATACCACGGGAACATGCGTGTGGCCCTAGAATACATGCACAAGGGTGGTGGAATGCCCCTATATGGAAAACCTAGCTCCCGGGTGTCACCGTCCACGATGCATGCGATAACACTTAGGGAAGTGTGCTCGACATGTTGGAGGAGGCTCCCGCCGCGGGTCAAACGCGGGTAAACCGGTGGAACCTTGGGCCTATCCTTGGGTTTCCATGTAGATATAACCTAAACAAACCTAAACCACCAAGAAAGTGCATTGTTCAACCCTCGTATGGAGAATGCTACGGGGGTAGACTCGTGGGGCCCTCGGATTAGGGTTTCATCGGAAAAGGGGCGCCCGAGGGCCGGGATGCCACGGGAACATGCGTGTGGCCCTAGAATACATGCACAAGGGTGGTGGAATGCCCCTATATGGAAAACCTAGCTCCCGGGTGTGACCGTCCACGATGCATGCGATAACACTTAGAGAAGTGTGCTTGACATGTAGGAGGAGGCTCCCGCCGCGGGTCAAACATGGGTAAACCGGTGGAACCTTGGTCCTATCCTTGGTTTTCCATGTAGATATGACCAAAAAAACCTAAACCGCCAAGAAAGTGCATTGTTTAACCCTCGTACGGAGAATGCTACGGGGGTAGACCCGTGGGGCCCTCGGATTAGGGTTTCGCCGGAAAAGAAGCGCCTGAGGGCCGGGATGCCACGGAAACATGCGTGTTGCCCTAGAATAAATGCACAAGGGTGGTGGAATGCCCCTAGATGGAAAACCTAGCTCCTGGGTGTGACCGTCCACATTGCATGTGATAACACTTAGAGAAGTGTGCTGGACATGTAGGAGGAGGCTCCCGCCGCGGGTCAAACGCGGGTAAACCGGTGGAACTTTGGGCCTATCCTTGGTTTTCCATGTATATATGACCTAAAAAAACCTAAACCACCAAGAAAGTGCATTGTTCAACCCTCATACGGAAAATGCTACGGGGGTAGACCCGCGGAGCCCTCGGATTAGGGTTTCGCCGGAAAAAGAGCGTCCGAGGGCCGGGGTGCCACGGGCACATGCGTGTGGCCCTAGAATACATGCACAAGAGTTGTGTAATGCCCCTAGATGGAAAACCTAACTCTCAGGTGTGACCGTCCACGTTGCCTGCGATAACACTTAGAGAAGTGTGCTGGACATGTAGGAGGAGGCTCCCGCCCCGGGTCAAACGCGGGTAAACAGGTGGAACCTTAGGCCTATCCTTGTTTTTTTCATGTAGATATGACCTAAACAAATCTAAGCCACCAAGAGAGGGCATTGTTCAACCCTCGTACGGAGAATGCTATGGGGGTAGACCCGTGGGGCCCTAAGATTAGGCTTTCGTCGGAAAATGAGCGCTCGAGGGCCGGGATGCCATGGGAACATTCGTGTGGCCCTATAATACTGCACAAGGGTGGTGGAATGCCCCTAGATGGAAAACCTAGCTCCTGGGTGTGACCATCCATGTTGCATGCGATAACACTTAGAGAAGTGTGCTGGACATGTAGGAGGAGGCTCCCGCCGCGGGTCAAACGCGGGTAAACCGGTGGAACCTTGGGCCTATCCTTGGGTTTCCATGTAGATATAACCTAAACAAACCCCAACCACCAAGAAAGTGCATTGTTCAACCCTCGTATGGAGAATGCTACGGGGGTAGACCCGTGGGGCCCTCGGATTAGGGTTTCATCGGAAAAGGGGCCCCCGAGGGCCGGGATGCCACGGAAACATGCGTGTGGCCCTAGAATACATGCACAAGGGTGGTAGAATGCCCCTATATGGAAAACCTAGCTCCCGGGTGTGACCGTCCACGATGCATGCGATAACACTTAGAGAAGTGTGCTCGACATGTAGGAGGAGGCTCCCGCCGCGGGTCAAACGTGGGTAAACCGGTGGAACCTTGGTCCTATCCTTGGTTTTCCATGTAGATATGACCTAAAAAAACCTAAACCACCAAGAAAGTGCATTGTTTAACCCTCGTACGGAGAATGCTACGGGGGTAGACCCGCGGGGCCCTCGGATTAGGGTTTCGCCAGAAAAGAAGCGCCTGAGGGCCGGGATGCCACGGAAACATGCGTGTTGCCCTAGAATAAATGCAAAAGGGTGGTGGAATGCCCCTAGATGGAAAACCTAGCTCCTGGGTGTGACCGTCCACGTTACATGTGATAACACTTAGAGAAGTGTGCTGGACATGTAGGAGGAGGCTCCCGCCGCGGGTCAAACGCGGGTAAACCGGTGGAACTTTGGGCCTATCCTTGGTTTTACATGTATATATGACCTAAAAAAACCTAAACCACCAAGAAAGTGCATTGTTCAACCCTCATACGGAAAATGCTACGGGGGTAGACCCACGGGGCCCTTGGATTAGGGTTCCACCGAAAAAGGAGCGTCCGAGGGCTGGGGTGCCACGGGAACATGCGTGTGGCCCTAAAATACATGCGCAAGGGTGGTGTAATGCCCCTAGATGGAAAACCTAACTCTCGGGCGTGGCCGTCCACGTTGCCTGCGATAACACTTAGAGAAGTGTGCTGGACATGTAGGAGGAGGCTCTCGCCGCGGGTCAAACGCGGGTAAACCGGTGTAACTTTGCGCCTATCCTTGGTTTTCCATGTATATATGACCTAAACAAACCTAAACCACCAAGAAAGTGCATTGGTCAACCCTCATACGGAGAATGCTTCGGGGGTAGACCCGCGGGGCCATCGGATTAGGGTTTCGCCGGAAAAGGAGCGCCCGAGGGTCGGGGTGCTACGGGAACAAGCGTGTGGCCCTAGAATACATGCACAAGGGTGGTGTAATGCCCCTAGATGGAAAACCGAACTCCCGGGTGTGAACGTCCACGTTGCCTGCGATAACACTTAGAGAAGTGTGCTGGACATGAAGGAGGAGGCTCCCGCCGCGGGTCAAACGCGGGTAAACCGGTGGAACCTTGGGCCTATCCTTGGGTTTCCATGTAGATATGACATAAACAAACCTAAACCACCAAGAAAGTGCATTGTTCAACCCTCGTATGGAGAATGCTACGGGGGTAGACCCGTGGGGCCCTCGGATTAGCGTTTCATTGGAAAAGGGGCGCCCGAGGGCCGGGATACCACGGGAACTTGCGTGTGGCCCTAGAATACATGCACAAGGGTGGTGGAATGCCCCTATATGGAAAACCTAGCTCCCGGGTGTCACCGTCCATGATGCATGCGATAACACTTAGAGAAGTGTGCTCGACATGTAGGAGGAGGCTCCCGCCGCGGGTCAAACGTGGGTAAACCGGTGGAACCTTGGCCCTATCCTTGGTTTTCCATGTAGACATGACCTAAAAAAACCTAAACCACCAAGAAAGTGCATTGTTTAACCCTCGTACGGAGAATGCTACGGGGGTAGACCCGCGGGGCCCTCGGATTAGGGTTTCGCCGGAAAAGAAGCGCACGAGGGCCGGGATGCCACGGAAACATGCGTGTTGCCCTAGAATATATGCACAAGGTGGTGGAATGCCCCTAGATGGAAAACCTAGCTCCTGGGTGTGACCGTCCATGTTGCATGTGATAACACTTAGAGAAGTGTGCTGGACATGTAGGAGGAGGCTCCCGCCGCGGGTCAAACGCGGGTAAACCGGTGGAACTTTGGGCCTATCCTTGGTGTTCCATGTATATATGACCTAGACAAACCTAAACCACCAAGAAAGTAAATTGTTCAACCCTCATACGGAGAATGTTACGGGGGTAGACCCGGGGGGCCCTCGGATTAGGGTTTCGCCGGAAAAGGAGCGCCCGAGGGCCGGGGTGCTACGCGAACATGCGTGTGGCCCTAGAATACATGCACAAGGGTGGTGTAATGCCCCTAGATGGAAAACCTAACTCTCGGGTGTGACCGTCCATGTTGCCTGCGATAACACTTAGAGAAGTGTGCTGGACATGAAGGAGGAGGCTCCCGCCGCGGGTCAAACGCGGGTAAACCGGTGGAACCTTAGGCCTATCCTTGGTTTTCCATGTAGATATGACCTAAACAAACCTAAACCACCCAGAGAGTGCATTGTTCAACCCTCGTATGGAGAATGCTATGGCGGTAGACCCATGAGGCCCTAAGATTAGGGTTTCGTCGGAAAATGAGCGCCTGAGGGCCGGGATGCCATGGGAACATTCGTGTGGCCCTATAATACTGCACAAGGGTGGTGGAATGCCCCTAGATGGAAAACCTAGCTCCTGGGTGTGACCATCCATGTTGCATGCGATAACACTTAGAGAAGTGTGCTGGACATGTAGGAGGAGGCTCCCGCCGCGGGTCAAACGCGGGTAAACCGGTGGAACCTTGGGCCTATCCTTGGGTTTCCATGTAGATATAACCTAAACAAACCTAAACCACCAAGAAAGTGCATTGTTCAACCCTCGTATGGAGAATGCTACGGGGGTAGACTCGTGGGGCCCTCGGATTAGGGTTTCATCGGAAAAGGGGCGCCCGAGGGCCGGGATGCCACGGGAACATGCGTGTGGCCCTAGAATACATGCACAAGGGTGGTGGAATGCCCCTATATGGAAAACCTAGCTCCCGGGTGTGACCGTCCACGATGGATGCGATAACACTTAGAGAAGTGTGCTTGACATGTAGGAGGAGGCTCCCGCCGCGGGTCAAACATGGGTAAACCGGTGGAACCTTGGTCCTATCCTTGGTTTTCCATGTAGATATGACCAAAAAAACCTAAACCGCCAAGAAAGTGCATTGTTTAATCCTCGTACGGAGAATGCTACGGGGGTAGACCCGCGGGGCCCTCGGATTAGGGTTTCGCCGGAAAAGAAGCGCCTGAGGGCCGGGATGCCACGGAAACATGCGTGTTGCCCTAGAATAAATGCACAAGGGTGGTGGAATGCCCCTAGATGGAAAACCTAGCTCCTGGGTGTGACCGTCCACATTGCATGTGATAACACTTAGAGAAGTGTGCTGGACATGTAGGAGGAGGCTCCCGCCGCGGGTCAAACGCGGGTAAACCGGTGGAACTTTGGGCCTATCCTTGGTTTTCCATGTATATATGACCTAAAAAAACAAAACCACCAAGAAAGTGCATTGTTCAACCCTCATAGGGAAAATGCTACGGGGGTAGACCCGCGGGGCCCTCGGATTAGGGTTTCGCCGGAAAAGGAGCGTCCGAGGGCCGGGGTGCCACGGGAACATGCGTGTGGCCCTAGAATACATGCACAAGAGTTGTGTAATGCCCCTAGATGGAAAACCTAACTCTCGGGTGTGACCGTCCACGTTGCCTGCGATAACACTTAGAGAAGTGTGCTGGACATGTAGGAGGAGGCTCCCGCCGCGGGTCAAACGCGGGTAAACCGGTGGAACCTTAGGCCTATCCTTGTTTTTTTCATGTAGATATGACCTAAACAAATCTAAGCCACCAAGAGAGTGCATTGTTCAACCCTCGTACGGAGAATGCTATGGGGGTAGACCCGTGGGGCCCTAAGATTAGGCTTTCGTCGGAAAATGAGCGCTCGAGGGCCGGGATGCCATGGGAACATTCGTGTGGCCCTATAATACTGCACAAGGGTGGTGGAATGCCCCTAGATGGAAAACCTAGCTCCTGGGTGTGACCATCCATGTTGCATGCGATAACACTTAGAGAAGTGTGCTGGACATGTAGGAGGAGGCTCCCGCCGCGGGTCAAACGCGGGTAAACCGGTGGAACTTTGGGCCTATCCTTGGTTTTCCATGTATATATGACCTAAACAAACCAAAACCACCAAGAAAGTACATTGTTCAACCCTCATACGGAGAATGTTACGGGGGTAGACCCGAGGGGCCCTCGGATTAGGGTTTCGCCAGAAAAGGAGCGCCCGAGGGCCGGGGTGCTACGCGAACATGCGTGTGGCCCTAGAATACATGCACAAGGGTGGTGTAATGCCCCTAGATGGAAAACCTAACTCTCGGGTGTGACCGTCCATGTTGCATGCGATAACACTTAGAGAAGTGTGCTGGACATGTAGGAGGAGGCTCCCGCCGTGGGTCAAACGTGGGTAAACCGGTGGAACCTTAGGCCTATCCTTGGTTTTCCATGTAGATATGACCTAAACAAACCTAAACCACCTAGAGAGTGCATTGTTCAACCCTCATACGGAGAATGCTATGGCGGTAGACCCGTGAGGCCCTAAGATTAGGGTTTCGTCCGAAAATGAGCGCCCGAGGGCCGGGATGCCATGGGAACATTCGTGTGGCCCTATAAAATACATGCACAAGGGTGGTGGAATTCCCCTAGATGGAAAACCTAGATCCTGGGTGTGACCATCCATGTTGCATGCGATAACACTTAGAGAAGTGTGCTGGACATGTTGGAGGAGGCTCCCGCCGCGGGTCAAACGCGGGTAAACCGGTGGAACCTTGGGTTTCCATGTAGATATAACCTAAACAAACCTAAACCACCAAGAAAGTGCATTGTTCAACCCTCGTATGGAGAATGCTACGGGGGTAGACTCGTGGGGCCCTCGGATTAGGGTTTCATCGGAAAAGGGGCGCCCGAGGGCCGGGATGCCACGGGAACATGCGTGTGGCCCTAGAATACATGCACAAGGGTGGTGGAATGCCCCTATATGGAAAACCTAGCTCCCGGGTGTGACCGTCCACGATGCATGCGATAACACTTAGAGAAGTGTGCTTGACATGTAGGAGGAGGCTCCCGCCGCGGGTCAAACATGGGTAAACCGGTGGAACCTTGGTCCTATCCTTGGTTTTCCATGTAGATATGACCAAAAAAACCTAAACCGCCAAGAAAGTGCATTGTTTAACCCTCGTACGGAGAATGCTACGGGGTTAGACCCGCGGGGCCCTCGGATTAGGGTTTCGCCGGAAAAGAAGCGCCTGAGGGCCGGGATGCCACGGAAACATGCGTGTTGCCCTAGAATAAATGCACAAGGGTGGTGGAATGCCCCTAAATGGAAAACCTAGCTCCTGGGTGTGACCGTCCATGTTGCATGTGATAACACTTAGAGAAGTGTGCTGGACATGTAGGAGGAGGCTCCCGCCGCGGGTCAAACGCGGGTAAACCGGTGGAACTTTGGGCCTATCCTTGGTTTTCCATGTATGTATGACCTAAACAAACCTAAGCCACCAAGAGAGTGCATTGTTCAACCCTCGTATGGAGAATGCTACGGTGGTAGACCCGTGGGGCCCTAAGATTAGGGTTTCGTCGGAAAATTAGCGCCCGAGGGCCGGGATGCCATGGGAACATTCGTGTGGCCCTATAATACTGCACAAGGGTGGTGGAATGCCCCTAGATGCAAAACCTAGCTCCCGGCTGTGACCATCCATGTTGCATGCGATAACACTTAGAGAAGTGTGCTTGACATGTAGGAGGAGGCTCCCGTCGCGGGTCAAACATGGGTAAACCGGTGGAACCTTGGTCCTATCCTTGGTTTTCCATGTAGATATGACCAAAAAAACCTAAACCGCCAAGAAAGTGCATTGTTTAACCCTCGTACGGAGAATGCTACGGCGGTAGACCTGCGGGGCCCTCGGATTAGTGTTTCGCCGGAAAAGAAGCGCCTGAGGGCCGGGATGCCACGGAAACATGCGTGTTGCCCTAGAATAAATGCTAAAGGGTGGTGGAATGCCCCTAGATGGAAAACCTAGCTCCTGGGTGTGACCGTCCACATTGCATGTGATAACACTTAGAGAAGTGTCTTGGACATGTAGGAGGAGGCTCCCGCCGCGGGTCAATCGCGGGTAAACCGGTGGAACTTTGGGCCTATCCTTGGTTTTCCATGTATGTATGACCTAAACAAACCTAAACCACCAAGAAAGTGCATTGTTCAACCCTCATACGGAAAATTCTACGGGGGTAGACCCGCGGGGCCCTCGGATTAGGGTTTCGCCGGAAAAGGAGCGTCCGAGGGCCGGGGTGCCACGGGAACATGCGTGTGGCCCTAGAATACATGCACAAGAGTTGTGTAATGCCCCTAGATGGAAAACCTAACTCTCGGGTGTGACCGTCCATGTTGCCTACGATAACACTTAGAAAAGTGTGCTGGACATGTAGGAGGAGGCTCCCGCCGCGGGTCAAACGCGGGTAAACCGGTGGAACCTTAGGCCTATCCTTGTTTTTTCATGTAGATATGACCTAAAGAAATCTAAGCCACCAAGAGAGTGCATTGTTCAACCCTCGTACGGAGAATGCTATGGGGGTAGACCCGTGGGGCCCTAAGATCAGGCTTTCGTTGGAAAATGAGCGCTCGAGGGCCGGGATGCCATGGGAACATTCGTGTGGCCCTATAATACTGCACAAGGGTGGTGGAATGCCCCTAGATGGAAAACCTAGCTCCTGGGTGTGACCATCCATGTTGCATGCGATAACACTTAGAGAAGTGTGCTGGACATGTAGGAGGAGGCTCCCGCCGCGGGTCAAACGCGGGTAAACCGGTGGAACCTTTGGCCTATCCTTGGGTTTCCATGTAGATATAACCTAAACAAACCCCAACCACCAAGAAAGTGCATTGTTCAACCCTCGTATGGAGAATGCTACGGGGGTAGACCCGTGGGGCCCTCGGATTAGGGTTTCATCCGAAAAGGGGCCCCCGAGGGCCGGGATGCCACGGAAACATGCGTGTGGCCCTAGAATACATGCACAAGGGTGGTGGAATGCCCCTATATGGCAAACCTAGCTCCCGGGTGTGACCGTCCACGATGCATGCGATAACACTTAGAGAAGTGTGCTCGACATGTAGGAGGAGGCTCCCGCCGCGGGTCAAACGTGGGTAAACCGGTGGAACCTTGGTCCTATCCTTGATTTTCCATAAAGATATGACCTAAAAAAACCTAAACCGCCAAGAAAGTGCATTGTTTAACCCTCGTACGGAGAATGCTACGGGGGTAGACCCGCGGGGCCCTCGGATTAGGGTTTCGCCGAAAAAGAAGCGCCTGAGGGCCGGGATGCCACGGAAACATGCGTGTTGCCCTAGAATAAATGCACAAGGGTGGTGGAATGCCCCTAGATGGAAAACCTAGCTTCTGGGTGTGACCGTCCACGTTGCATGTGATAACACTTAGAGAAGTGTGCTGGACATGTAGGAGGAGGCTCCCGCCGCGGGTCAAACGCGGGTAAACCGGTGGAACTTTGGGCCTATCCTTGGTTTTCCATGTATATATGACCTAAAAAAACCTAAACCACCAAGAAAGTTCATTGTTCAACCCTCATACGGAAAATGCTACGGGGGTAGACCCACGGGGCCCTTGGATTAGGGTTTCGCCGAAAAAGGAGCGTCCGGGGGCTGGGGTGCCACGGGTACATGCGTGTGGCCCTAAAATACATGCGCAAGGGTGGTGTAATGCCCCTAGATGGAAAACCTAACTCTCGGGTGTGGCCGTCCATGTTGCCTGCGATAACACTTAGAGAAGTGTGCTGGACATGTAGGAGGAGGCTCCCGCCGCGGGTCAAACGCGGGTAAACCGGTGGAACTTTGGGCCTATCCTTGTTTTTCCATGTATATATGACCTAAACAAACCTAAACTACCAAGAAAGTGCATTGGTCAACCCTCATACGGAGAATGCTTCGGGGGTAGACCCGCGGGGCCCTCGGATTAGGGTTTCGCCAGAAAAGGAGCGCCCGAGGGTCGGGGTGCTACGGGAACAAGCGTGTGGCCCTAGAATACATGCACAAGGGTGGTGTAATGCCCCTAGATGGAAAACCGAACTCCCGGGTGTGACCGTCCACGTTGCCTGCGATAACACTTAGAGAAGTGTGTTGGACATGAAGGAGGAGGCTCCCGCCGCGGGTCAAACGCGGGTAAACCGGTGGAACCTTGGGCCTATCCTTGGGTTTCCATGTAGATATGACATAAACAAACCTAAACCACCAAGAAAGTGCATTTTTCAACCCTCGTATGGAGAATGCTATGGGGGTAGACCCGTGGGGCCCTCGGATTAGGGTTTCATTGGAAAAGGGGCGCCCGAGGGCCGGGATACCACGGGAACATGCGTGTGGCCCTAGAATACATGCACAAGGGTGGTGGAATGCCCCTATATGGAAAACCTAGCTCCCGGGTGTCACCGTCCACGATGCATGCGATAACACTTAGAGAAGTGTGCTCGACATGTAGGAGGAGGCTCCCGCCGCGGGTCAAACGTGGGTAAACCGGTGGAACCTTGGTCCTATCCTTGGTTTTCCATGTAGATATGACCTAAAAAAACCTAAACCGCCAAGAAAGTGCATTTTTTAACCCTCGTACGGAGAATGCTACGGGGGTAGACCCGTGGGGCCCTCGGATTAGGGTTTCATCGGAAAAGGGGCCCCCGAGGGCCGGGATGCCACGGAAACATGCGTGTGGCCCTAGAATACATGCACAAGGGTGGTGGAATGCCCCTATATGGAAAACCTAGCTCCCGGGTGTGACCGTCCACGATGCATGCGATAACACTTAGAGAAGTGTGCTCGACATGTAGGAGGAGGCTCCCTTGGAGTCAAACGTGGGTAAACCGGTGGAACCTTGGTCCTATCCTTGGTTTTCCATGTAGATATGACCTAAAAAAACCTAAACCGCCAAGAAAGTGCATTGTTTAACCCTCGTACGGAGAATGCTACGGGGGTAGACCCGCGGGGCCCTCGGATTAGGGTTTCGCCGGAAAAGAAGCGCCTGAGGGCCGGGATGCCACGGAAACATGCGTGTTGCCCTAGAATAAATGCACAAGGGTGGTGGAATGCCCCTAGATGGAAAATCTAGCTCCTGGGTGTGACCGTCCACGTTGCATGTGATAACACTTAGAGAAGTGTGCTGGACATGTAGGAGGAGGCTCCCGCCGCGGGTCAAACGCGGGTAAACCGGTGGAAATTTGGGCCTATCCTTGGTTTTCCATGTATATATGACCTAAAAAAAACCTAAACCACCAAGAAAGTGCATTGTTCAACCCTCATACGGAAAATGCTACGGGGGTAGACCCACGGGGCCCTTGGATTAGGGTTTCGCCGAAAAAGGAGCGTCCGAGGGCTGGGGTGCCACGGGAACATGCGTGTGGCCCTAAAATACATGCGCAAGTGTGGTGTAATGCCCCTAGATGGAAAACCTAACTCTCGGGTGTGGCCGTCCACGTTGCCTGCGATAACACTTAGAGAAGTGTGCTGGACATGTAGGAGGAGGCTCCCGCCGCGGGTCAAACGCGGGTAAACAGGTGGAACCTTAGGCCTATCCTTGGTTTTCCATGTAGATATGACCTAAACAAACCTAAACCACCAAGAGAGTGCATTTTTCAACCCTCGTATGGAGAATGCTACGGGGGTAGACCCGTGGGGCCCTAAGATTAGGGTTTCATCAGAAAATGAGCGCCCGAGGGCCGGGATGCCGTGGGAACATTCATGTGGCCCTATAATACATGCACAAGGGTGGTGGAATGCCCCTAGATGGAAAATCTAGCTCCTGGGTGTGACCGTCCACGTTGCATGTGATAACACTTAGAGAAGTGTGCTGGACATGTAGGAGGAGGCTCCCGCCGCGGGTCAAACGCGGGTAAACCGGTGGAAATTTGGGCCTATCCTTGGTTTTCCATGTATATATGACCTAAAAAAACCTAAACCACCAAGAAAGTGCATTGTTCAACCCTCATACGGAAAATGCTACGGGGGTAGACCCACGGGGCCCTTGGATTAGGGTTTCACCGAAAAAGGAGTGCCCGAGGGCCGGGATGCCACGGGAACATGCGTGTGGCCCTAGAATACAAGCACAAGGGTGGTGGAATGCCCCTATATGGAAAACCTAGCTCCCTGGTGTGACCATCCACTATGCATGCGATAACACTTAGAGAAGTGTGCTCGACATGTAGGAGGAGGCTCCCGCCGCGGGTCAAACGCAGGTAAACTGGTGGAACCTTGGTCCTATCCTTGGTTTTACATGTAGATATTACCTAAACAAACCTAAACCTCCAAGAAAGTGCATTGTTTAACTCTCGTACGGAGAATGCTACGGGGGTAGACCCGCGGGGCCCTCGGATTAGGGTTTCACCGAAAAAGAAGCGCCCGAGGGCCGGGATGCCACGGAAACATGCGTGTTGCCCTATAATACATGCACAAGTGTGGTGGAATGCCCCTAGATGGAAAACCTAGCTCCTGGGTGTGACCGTCCATGTTGCATGTGATAACACTTAGAGAAGTGTGCTGGACATGTAGGAGGAGGCTCCTGTCGCGGGTCAAACGCGGGTAAACCAGTGGAACTTTGGGCCTATCCTTGGTTTTCCATGTATATATGACCTACACAAACCTAAACCACCAAGAAAGTGCATTGTTCAACCCTCATACGGAGAATGCTACGGGGGTAGACCCGTGGGGCCCTCGGATTAGGGTTTCGCTGGAAAAGGAGCGCCCGAGGGCCGGGGTGCCACGGGAACATGCGTGTGGCCCTAGAATACATTCACAAGGGTGGTGTAATGCCCCTAGATGGAATACCTAACTCCCGGATGTGACCGTACACGTTGCCTGCGCTAACACTTAGAGAAGTGTGCTGGACATGTAGGAGGAGGCTCCCGCCGCGGGTCAAAGTAAACGCGGATAAACCGGTGGAACGTTAGGCCTATCCTTGGTTTTCCATGTAGATATGACCTAAACAAACCTAAACCACCATGAGAGTGCATTGTTCAACCCTCGTATGGAGAATGCTACGGGGGTAGACCCGTGGGGCCCTAAGATTAGGGTTTCGTCGGAAAATTAGCGCCCGAGGGTCGGGATGCCATGGGAACATTCGTGTGGCCCTATAATACATGCACAAGGGTGGTGGAATGCCTCTAGATGGAAAACCTAGCTCCTGGGTGTGACCATCCATGTTGCATGCGATAACACTTAGAGAAGTGTGCTGGACATTTAGGAGGAGGCTACCGCCGCGGGTCAAACGGGGGTAAACCGGTGGAACCTTGGGCCTATCCTTGGGTTTCCATGTAGATATAATCTAAACAAACCTAAACCACCAAGAAAGTGCATTGTTCAACCCTCGTATGGAGAATGCTACGGGGGTAGACCCATGGGGCCCTCGGATTAGGGTTTCATCGGAAAATGAGCGCCCGAGGGCCGGGATGCCATGGGAACATTCGTGTTGCCCTAGAATACATGCACTAGGGTGGTGGAATGCCCCTATATGGAAAACCTAACTCCCGGGTGTGACAGTCCATGTTACATGTGATAACACTTAGAGAAGTGTGGTGGACATGTAGGAGGAGGCTCCGCCGCGGGTCTAACACGGGTAAACCGGTGGAACCTTAGGCCTATCCTTGGTTTTCCATGTAAATATGACCCAAACAAACCTAAACCACCAAGAAAGTGCATTGTTCAACCCTCGTATGGAGAATGCTACGAGGGTCTTCCCGTGGGGCCCTCGGATTAGGGTTTCATCGGAAAAGGGGCGCCCGAGGGCCGGGATGCCACGGGAACATGCGTGTGGCCCTAGAATACATACACAAGGGTGGTGGAATGCCCCTATATGGAAAACCTAGCTCCCGGGTCTGACCGTCCACGATGCATGAGATAACACTTAGAGAACTGTGCTCGACATGTACGATGAGGCTCCCGCCGCGGGTCAAACGCGGGTAAATCGGTGGAACCTTGGTCCTCTCCTTGGTTTTCCGTGTAGATATGACCTAAGAAAAACCTAAACCACCAAGAAAGTGCATTGCTTAACCCTCGTACGGAGAATGCTACGGGGGGTAGACCCGCGGGACCCTCGGATTAGGGTTTCGCCGGAAAAGAAGCGCCCGAGGGCCGAGATGCCACGGAAACATGCGTGTTGCCCTAGAATACATGCACAAGGGTTGTGGAATGCCCCTAAATGGAAAACTTAGCTCCTGGGTGTGACCGTCCATGTTGCATGTCATAACACTTAGAGAAGTGTGCTGGACATGTAGGAGGAGGCTCCCGCCGCGGGTCAAACGCGGGTAAACCGGTGGAACTTTGGGCCTATCCTTGGTTTTCCATGTATATATGACCTAAACAAACCTAAACCACCAAGAAAGTGCATTGTTCAACCCTCATACGAAGAATACTACGGGGGTAGACCCGCGGGGCCCTCGTATTAGGGTTTCGCCGGAAAAGGAGCGCCCAAGGGCTGGGGTGCCACGAGAACATGCGTGTGGCCCTAAAATGCATGCACAAGAGTGGTGTAATGCCCCTAGATGGAAAACCTAACTCTCGGGTGTGACCGTCCACGTTGCCTGCGATAACACTTAGAGAAGTGTGCTGGACATGTAGGAGGAGGCTCCCGCCGCGGGTCAAACACGGGTAAACCGGTGGAACCTTAGGCCTATCCTTGGTTTTCCATGTAGATATGACCTAAACAAATCTAAGCCACCAAGAGAGTGCATTGTTCAACCCTCGTATGGAGAATGCTACGGGGGTAGACCCGTGGGGCCCTAAGATTAGGGTTTCGTCGGAAAATGAGCGCCCGAGGGCCGGGATGCCATGGGAACATTCGTGGGGCCCTATAATAATGCACAAGGGTGGTGGAATGCCCCTAGATGGAAAACCTAGCTCCTGGGTGTGACCATCCATGTTGCATGCGATAACACTTAGAGAAGTGTGCTGGACATGTAGGAGGAGGCTCCTTGCCACAGGTCAAACGCAGTAAACCTTGGGACTATCCTTGGGTTTCCATGTAGATATAACCTAAACAAACCTAAACCACCAAGAAAGTGCATTGTTCAACCCTCGTATGGAGAATGCTACCGGGGTAGACCCGTGGGGCCCTCGGATTAGGGTTTCATCGGAAAAGCGGCGCCCGAGGGCCGGGATGCCACGGGAACATGCGTGTGGCCCTAGAATACATGCACAAGGGTGGTGGAATTCCCCTATATGGAAAACCTAGCTCCCGGGTGTGACCGTCCACGATGCATGCGATAACACTTAGAGAAGTGTGCTTGACATGTAGGAGGAGGCTCCCGCCGCGGGTCAAACCTGGGTAAACCGGTGGAACCTTGGTCCTATCCTTGTTTTTCCATGTAGATATGACCAAAAAAACCTAAACCGCCAAGAAAGTGCATTGTTTAACCCTCGTACGGAGAATGCTACGGGGGTATACCCGCGGGGCAATCGGATTAGGGTTTCGCCGGAAAAGAAGCGCCTGAGGGCCGGGATGCCACGGAAACATGCGTGTTGCCCTAGAATAAATGCACAAGGGTGGTGGAATGCCCCTAGATGGAAAACCTAGCTCCTGGGTGTGACCGTCCACGTTGCATGTGATAACACTTAGAGAAGTGTGCTGGACATGTAGGAGGAGGCTCACATGTGGTCAATCATGGTAAACAGTGGAACTTTGGGCCTATCCTTGGTTTTCCATGTATATATGACCTAAAAAAACCTAAACCACCAAGAAAGTGCATTGTTCATCCCTCATACGGAAAATGCTACGGGGGTAGACCCGCGGGGCCCTCGGATAAGGGTTTCGCCGGAAAAGGAGCGTCCGAGGGCCGGGGTGCCACGGGAACATGCGTGAGGCCCTAGAATACATGCACAAGAGTTGTGTAAAGCCCCTAGATGGAAAACCTAACTCTCGGGTGTGACCGTCCATGTTGCCTGCGATAACACTTAGAGAAGTGTGCTGGACATGTAGGAGGAGGCTCCCGCCGCGGGTCAAACGCGGGTAAACCGGTGGAACCTTAGGCCTATCCTTGGTTTTTCATGTAGATATGACCTAAAAAAATCTAAGCCACCAAGAGAGTGCATTGTTCAACCCTCGTACGGAGAATGCTACGGGGGTAGACCCGTGGGGCCCTAAGATTAGGCTTTCGTCGGAAAATGAGCGCTCGAGGGCCATGATGCCATGGGAACATTCGTGTGGCCCTATAATACTGCACAAGGGTGGTGGAATGCCCCTAGATGGAAAACCTAGCTCCTGGGTGTGACCATCCATGTTGCATGCGATAACACTTAGAGAAGTGTGCTGGACATGTAGGAGGAGGCTCCCGCCGCGGGTCAAACGCGGGTAAACCGGTGGAACCTTGGGCCTATCCTTGGGTTTCCATGTATATATAACCTAAACAAACCCCAACCACCAAGAAAGTGCATTGTTCAACCCTCGTAGGGAGAATGCTACGGGGGTAGACCCGTGGGGCCCTCGGATTAGGGTTTCATCGGAAAAGGGGCGCCCGAGGGCCGGAATGCCACGGGAACATGCGTGTGGCCCTATAATACATGCACAAGGGTGGTGGAATGCCCCTATATGGAAAACCTAGCTCCCGGGTGTGACCGTCCACGATGCATGCGATAACACTTAGAGAAGTGTGCTCGGCATGTAGGAGGAGGCTCCCGCCGCGGGTCAAACGTGGGTAAACCGGTGGAACCTTGGTCCTATCCTTGGTTTTCCATGTAGATATGACCTAAAAAAACCTAAACCGCCAAGAAAATGCATTGTTTAACCCTCGTACGGAGAATGCTACGGGGGTAGACCCGCGGGGCCCTCGGATTAGGGTTTCGCCGGAAAAGAAGCGCCTGAGGGCCGGGATGCCACGGAAACATGTGTGTTGCCCTAGAATAAATGCACAAGGGTGGTGGAATGCCCCTAGATGGAAAACCTAGCTCCTGGGTGTGACCGTCCATGTTGCATGTGATAACACTTAGAGAAGTGTGCTGGACATGTAGGAGGAGGCTCCAACCGCGGGTCAAACGCGGGTAAACCGGTGGAACTTTGGGCCTATCCTTGGTTTTCCATGTATATATGACCTAAAAAAACCTAAACCACCAAGAAAGTGCATTGTTCAACCCTCATACGGAAAATGCTATGGGGGTAGACCCACGAGGCCCTCGTATTAGGGTTTCATTGGAAAAGGAGCGCCCGAGGGCCGAGATGCCACGGGAACATGTGTGTGGACCTAGAATACATGCAAAAGGGTGGTAGAATTCCCCTAGATGGAAAACCTAACTCTCGGGTGTGGCCGTCCACGTTGCCTGCGATAACACTTAGAGAAGTGTGCTGGACATGTAGGAGGAGGCTCCCGCCGCGGGTCAAACGTGGGTAAACCGGTGGAACCTTAGGCCTATCCTTGGTTTTCCATGTAGGTATGACCTAAACAAACCTAAACCACCAAGAGAGTGCATTTTTCAACCCTCGTACGGAGAATTCTACGGGGGTAGACCCGTGGGGCCCTAAGATTAGGGTTTCATCGGAAAATGAGCACCCGAGGGCCGGGATGCCGTGGGAACATTCGTGTGGCCCTATAATACATGCACAAGGGTGGTGGAATGCCCCTAGATGGAAAACCTAGCTCCTAGGTGTGACCATCCATGTTGCATGTGATAACACTTAGACAAGTGTGCTCGACATGTAGGAGGAGGCTCCCGTCGCGGGTCAAACGTGGGTAAACCGGTGGAACCTTAGGCCTATCCTTGGTTTTCCATGTAGGTATGACCTAAACAAACCTAAACCACCAAGAAAGATCATTGTTCAACCCTCGTATGGATAATGCTACGGGGGTAGACCCGTGGGGCCCTCGGATTAGGGTTTCATCAGAAAAGGAGCGCCCGAGGGCCGGGATGCCACGGGAACATGCGTGTGGCCCTAGAATACATGCACAAGGGTGGTGGAATGCCCCTATATGGAAAACCTAGCTCCCGGGTGTGACCATCCACTATGCATGCGATAACACTTAGAGAAGTGTGCTCGACATGTAGGAGGAGGCTCCCGCCGCGGGTCAAACGCGGGTAAACCGGTGGAACCTTGGTCCTATCCTTGGTTTTCCATGTAGATATGACCTAAACAAACCTAAACCTCCAAGAAAGTGCATTGTTTCACTCTCGTACAGAGAATGCTACGGGGGTAGACCCGCGGGGCCCTCGGATTAGGGTTTCGCCGAAAAAGAAGCGCCCGAGGGCCGGGATGCCACGGAAACAGGCGTGTTGCCCTAGAATACATGCACAAGGGTGGTGGAATGCCCCTAGATGGAAAACCTAGCTCCTGGGTGTGACCGTCCATGTTGCATGTGATAACACTTAGAGAAGTGTGCTGGACATGTAGGAGGAGGCTCCCGTCGCGGGTCAAACGCGGGTAAACCGGTGGAACTTTGGGCCTATCCTTGGTTTTCCATGTATATGTGACCTACACAAACCTAAACCACCAAGAAAGTGCATTGTTCAACCCTCGTACGGAGAATGCTACGGGGGTAGACCCGCGGGGCCCTCGGATTAGGGTTTCGCCGGAAAAGGAGCGCCCGAGGGCCGGGGTGCCACGGGAACATGCGTGTGGCCCTAGAATACATGCACAAGGGTGGTGTAATGCCCCTAGATGGAAAACCTAACTCCCGTATGTGACCGTACACGTTGCCTGCGCTAACACTTAGAAGTGTCTTTGGACATGTAGGAGGCTCCCATGTGTCAAAGTAAACGCGGGTAAACCGGTGGAACCTTAGGCCTATACTTGGTTTTCCATGTAGATATGACCTAAACAAACCTAAACCACCAAGAGAGTGCATTGTTCAACCCTCGTACGGAGAGTGCTACGGGGGTAGAACCGTGGGGCCCTAAGATTAGGGTTTCGTCGGAAAATGAGCGCCCGAGGGCCGGGATGCCATGGGAACATTCGTGTGGCCGTATAATACATGCACAAGGGTGGTGGAATGCCCCTAGATGGAAAACCTAACTCCCGGGTGTGACCGTCCACGTTGCCTGCGATAACACTTAGAGAAGTGTGCTGGACATGTAGGAGGAGGCTCCCGCCGCGGGTCAAACGCGGGTAAACCGGTGGAAAATTGGGCCTATCCTTGGGTTTCCATGTAGATATGACATAAACAAACCTAAACCACCAAGAAAGTGCATTGTTCAACCCTCGTATGGAGAATGCTACGGGGGTAGACCCGTGGGGCCCTCGGATTAGGGTTTCATCGGAGAAGGGGCGCCCGAGGGCCGGGATACCACGGGAACATGCGTGTGGCCCTAGAATACATGCACAAGGGTGGTGGTATGCCCCTATATGGAAAACCTAGCTCCCGGGTGTGACCGTCCACGATGCATGCGATAACACTTAGAGAAGTGTGCTCGACATGTAGGAGGAGGCTCCCGCCGCAGGTCAAACGCGGGTAAACCGGTGGAACCTTGGTCCTATCCTTGGTTTTCCATGTAGACATGACCTAAAAAAACCTAAACCGCCAAGAAAGTGCATTGTTTAACCCTCGTACGGAGAATGCTACGGGGGTAGACCCGCGGGGCCCTCGTATTAGGGTTTCGCCGGAAAAGAAGCGCCCGAGGGCCGGGATGCCACAGAAACATGCGTGTTGCCCTATAATACATGCACAAGGGTGGTGGAATGCCCCTAGATGGAAAACCTAGCTCCTGGGTGTGACCGTCCATGTTGCATGTGATAACACTTAGAGAAGTGTCTTTGGACATGTAGGAGAGGCTCCGTCATGGTCAAACGCGGGTAAACCAGTGGAACTTTGGGCCTATCCTTGGTTTTCCATGTATATATGACCTAAAAAACCCTAAACCACCAAGAAAGTGCATTGTTCAACCCTCGTACGGAGAATGCTACGGGGTTAGACCCACGGGGCCCTCGGATTAGGGTTTCGCCGGAAAAGAAGCGCTCGAGGGCCGGGATGCCACGGAAACATGCGTGTTGCCCTATAATACATGCACATGGGTGGTGGAATGCCCCTAGATGGAAAACCTAGCTCCTGGGTGTGACCATCCATGTTGCATGCGATAACACTTAGAGAAGTGTGCTGGACATGTAGGAGGAGGCTCCTTGCATGGTCAAACGCGGGTAAACCGGTGGAACCTTGGGCCTATCCAAGGTTTTCCATGTAGATATGACCTAAACAAAACTAAACCACCAAGAAAGTGCATCGTTCAACCCTCGTACGGAAAATGCTACGGGGGTAGACCCGCGGGGCCCTCGGATTAGGGTTTTGCCGGAAAAGAAGCGCTCGAGGGCCGGGATGCCACGGGAACATGCGTGTTGCCCTATAATACATGCACGAGGGTGGTGGAATGCCCCTAGATGGAAAACCTAGCTCCTGAGTGTGACCGTCCATGTTGCATGTGATAACACTTAGAGAAGTGTGTTGGACATGTAGGAGGAGGCTCCCAATGCGGTCAAACGCGGGTAAACCGGTGGAACTTTGGGCCTATCCTTGGTTTTCCATGTATATATGACCTAAACAAACCTAAACCACCAAGAAAGTGCGTTGTTCAACCCTCATACGGAGAATGCTACGGGGGTAGACTCGTGGGGCCCTCGGATTAGGGTTTCGCCAGAAAAGGAGCGCCCGAGGGCCGGGGTGCCACGGGAACATGCGTGTGGCCCTAGAATACATGCACAAGGGTGGTTTAATGCCCCTAGATGGAAAACCTAACTCCCGGATGTGACCGTACACGTTGCCTGCGCTAACACTTAGAGAAGGCTCCCGCCGCGGGTCAAAGAAACACGGGTAAACCGGTGGAACCTTAGGCCTATCCTTGGTTTTCCATGTAGATATGACCTAAACAAACCTAAACCACCAAGAGAGTGCATTGTTCAACCCCCGTACGGAGAATGCTACAAGGGTAGACCCGTGGGACATGTAGGAGGAGGATCCCACTACGGGTCAAACGCGAGTAAACTGGTGGAACTTTGGGCCTATCCTTGGTTTTCCATGTATATATGACCTAAACAAACCTAAACCACAAAGAAAGTGCGTTGTTCAACCCTCATACGGAGAATGCTACGGGGGTAGACCCGCGGGGACCTCGCATTAGGTTTTCATTGGAAAAGGAGTGCCCGAGGGCCGAGATGCCACGGGAACATGTGTGTGGACCTAGAATACATGCAAAAGGGTGGTAGAATTCCCCTAGATGGAAAACATAGGTCCCAGGTGTAACCGTCCACATTGCATGTGATAACACTTAGAGAAGTGTGCTGGACATGTAGGAGGAGGCTCACGCCGCTGGTCAAACACGGGTAAGCCGGTGGAACCTTGGGCCTATCCATGGTTTTCCATGTATATATGACCTAAACAAAACTAAACCACCAAGAAACTGCATTGTTTAACCCTCGTACGGAGAATGCTACGGGGGTAGACCCGCGAGGCCCTCGTATTAGGGTTTCATCATAAAAGGAGCGTCCGAGGGCCAGGATGCCACGGGAACATGCGTGTGGCCCTAGAATACATGCACAAGGGTGGTGGAATGCCCCTAGATGGAAAACCTAGCTACCGGGTGTGACCGTCCACGTCGCATGCGATAACACTTAGAGAAGTGTGCTGGACATGTAGGAGGAGGCTACCGACGCGTGTAAACCGGTGGAACCTTGGGCCTATCCGAGGTTTTCCATGTACATATGACCTAAACAAACCTAAACCACCAAGAAAGTGCATTGTTCAACCCTCGTACGGAGAATGCTATGGGGGTAGACCCACGAGGCCCTCGTATTAGGGTTTCATTGGAAATGGAGCGTCCGAGGGTTGGGATGCCACGGGAACATGCGTGTTGCCCTCTAATACATGCACAAGGGTGGTGGAATGCCCCTATATGGAAAACCTAGCTCCCGGGTGTGACCGTCAACGTTGCATGCGATAACACTAAGAGAAGTGTGCTCGACATGTAGGAGGAGGCTATCGACGCGGGTCAAACGCGGGTAAACCGATGGAACCTTGGGCCTATCCTTGGTTTTCCATGTATATATGACCTAAACAAACCTAAACCACCAACAAAGTGCATTGTTCAACCCTCGTACAGAGAATGCTACGGGGGTAGACCCGCGGAGCCCTCAGATTAGGGTTTCGCCGGAAAAGGAGCGCCCGAGGGCCGGGATGCCACGGGAACATGCGTGTGGCCCTAGAATACATGCACAAGGGTGGTGTAATGCACCTAGATGGAAAACCTAACTCCCGGGTGTGACCGTCCATGTTACATGTGACAACACTTAGAGAAGTCTGGTGGACATGTAGGAGGAGGCTCCCGCCGCGGGTCAAACGCGGGTAAACCGGTGGAACCTTAGGCCTATCCTTGGTTTTCCATGTAGATATGACCCAAACAAACCTAAACCACCAAGAAAGTGCATCTTTCAACCCTAAGACAGAGTATGCTACGGGGGTAGACCCGCGGAGCCCTCGGATTAGGTTTTCATCAGAAATGAGCGCCCGAGGGCCGGGATGCTACGGGAACATGCATGTGGCCCTATAATACATGCACAAGGGTGGTGGAATGCCCCTAGATGGAAAACCTAGCTCCTGGGTGTGACCGTCCACATTGCATGCGATAACACTTAGAGAAGTGTGCTGGACATGTAGGAGGAGGCTCCTGCCGCGGATCAAACGCGGGTAAACCGGTGGAATCTTGGTCCTATACTTGGTTTTCTATTTACATATGACCTAAACAAACCTAAACCACCAAGAAAGTGCATTTTTCAACCCTCGTATGAAGAATGCTACGGGGTAGACCCGCGGGGCCATCAGATTAGGGTTTTCATCTGAAAAGGAGCGCCTGAGGGCCGGGATGCCACGGGAACATGCGTGCGGCCCTATAATACATGCACAAGGGTGGTGGAATGCCCCTAGATGGAAAACCTAGCTCCCGCGTGTGACTGTCCATGTTGCATGCGATAACACTTAGAGAAGTTTGGTGGACATGTAGGAGGAGGCTGCCACCGCTGGTCAAACACGGGTAAACCGGTGGAACCTTGGGCCTATCCTTGGTTTTCCATGTATATATGACCTAAACAAACCTAAACCACCAAGAAAGTACATTGTTCAACCCTCGTATGGAGAATTCTACGGGGGTAGACCTGCGGGGCCCTCGCATTAGGTTTTCATCGGAAAAGCAGCGCCCGAGGGCCGGGATGCCACGGGAACATGTGTGTGGACCTATAATACATGCACAAGGTTGGTGGAATTCCCCTAGATAGAAAACCTAGCTCCCGGGTGTAACCGTCCATGTTGCATGCGATAACACTTAGAGAAGTGTGCTACACATGTAGGAGGAGGCTCACGCCACGGGTCAAACACGGGTAAACCGGTGGAACCTTGGGCCTATCCTTGGGTTTCCATGTAGATATGACCTAAACAAACCAAAACAACCAAGAAAGTGCAGTGTTCAACCCTCGTATGGAGAATGCTATGGCGGTAGACCCGTGGGGCCCTCGGATTAGGGTTTTGTCGGAAAATAGCGCCTGAGGGATGGGATGCCACGGGAACATGCATGTGGCCCTAGAATACATGCACAAGGGTGGTGTAATGCCCCTAGATGGAAAACCTAGATCCCGGGTGTGACCGTCCACGTTGCATGCGATAACACTTAGAGAAGTGTGTTGGACATGTAGGAGGAGGCTCCCGCCGCTGGTCAAACGCGGGTAAACCGGTGGAACCTTGGGCCTATCCTTAGTTTTACATGTATATATGACCTAAACAAACCTAAACCACCAAGAAAGTGCATTGGTCAACCCTCATACGGAGAATTCTATGGGGTCAGACCCGCGGGGCCATCGGATTAGGGTTTCGTCGGAAAAGGAGCGCCCGAGGGCTGGCATGCCACCGAAACATGCATGTGGACCTAGAATAAATGAACAAGGGTGGTGGAATGCCCCTAGATGCAAAACCTAGCTCCCGGGTGTGACCTTCCACGTTGCATGCGATAACACTTAGAGAAGTGTGCTGGACATGTAGGAGGAGGCTCCCGCCGCGGGTCAAACGCGGGTAAACCTGTGGAACCTTGGGCCTATCCTTGGGTTTCCGTGTAGATATGACCTAAACAAACCTAAACCACCAAGAAAGTGCATTGTTCAACTCTCGTATGGAGAATGCTACGGGGGTAGACCCGTGGGGCCCTCGGATTAGGGTTTCGTCGGAAAAGGAGCGCCCGAGGGCCGAGATGCCACGGGAACATGCGTGTGGCCCTAGAATACATGCACAAGGGTGGTGGAATGCACCTAGATGGAAAACCTAGCTCCCGGGTGTGACCGTCCATGTTGCATCCAATAACACTTAGAGAAGTGTGCTGGACATGTAGGAGGAGGCTCCCGCCGCGGGTCAAACGCGGGTAAACCGGTGGAACCTTGGTCCTACCCTTGGTTTTCCATGTAGATATGACCTAAACAAACATAAACCACCAAGAAAGTGCATTGTTCAACCCTCGTACGGAGAATGCTACGGGGGTATACCCGCGAGGCCCTCGGATTAGGGTTTCGCCGGAAAAGAAGCGCCCGAGGACCGGGATGCCCCGGGAACATGCGTGTTGCCCTAGAATACATGCACAAAGGTGGTGGAATGGCCCTAGATGGAAAACCTAGCTCCCGGTGTGACCGTCAATGTTGCATGTGATAACACTTAGAGAAGTGTGCTGGATATGTAGGAGGAGGCTCCCGCCGCGGGTCAAACGCGGGTAAACCGGTGGAACCTTGGGCCTATCCAAGGTTTTCCATGTAGATATGACCTAAACAAAACTAAACCACCAAGAAAGTGCATTGTTCAACCCTCGTACAGAGAATGCTACGGGGGTAGACCCGCGAGGCCCTCGGATTAGGGTTTCGCCGGAAAAGAAGCACCCGAGGACCGGGATGCCACGGGAACATGCGTGTTGCCCTAGAATACATGCACAAAGGTGGTGGAATGCCCCTAGATGGAAAACCTAGCTCCCGGTGTGACCGTCCACGTTGCTTGCGATAACACTTAGAGAAGTGTGCTGGACATGTAGGAGGAGGCTCCCGCCGCGGGTCAAACGCGGGTAAACCGGTGGAACCTTGGGCCTATCCTTGGTTTTCCATGTAGATATGATTTAAACAAACCTAAACCACTGAGAAAGTGCATTGTTCAACCCTCGTACAGAGAATGCTACGAGGGTAGACCTGCGGGGCCCTCGGATTAGGGTTTCATCGAAAAAGGAGCACCCGAGGGCCAGGATGCCGCGGGAACATGCGTGTCATCCTTGCCATTTATATCTAGTACACGATACAGTCAAACAATATTTTTTATGTGATAATAAAAGGGAGAAGCCAAAAACAACATATAAAGTAGCATCACACGATGGCTAATTGAGGTGGTGTATTTTACATTTGAAAAGTATATTCTTGACCTTTTATCATACGTGGGATAGTTCAAAACGGATAGCCATGCCCTCGGATTAGGGTTTAATTAAAAAGTAATCATTTATAGAATATTATAATTTTTTAGAATATAATAAAAAAATATTTCAGACAAATTTGAAAAACAATTAGACAGTCTACACCGACGGCCTTGTCGTTGGCCTAGACAGTAAGTGGATTGTGGATAAGGCTGCCCCAGCCACGCGCCCTCCCTTCCACCCATCCCCACCCATACGTGTGTGTCCGCCGCTCCCGCCCCGAGCGAGCTCGCACTAGCTCCTCCGTGTAACATCCCAAAAATATTAAACAATTATCATCAAACTCTAATCACTAAAATTAGGATTAACAAAAACTTTGATTAAATAAAATCATATGAATGCATGTGTGAATGAGAATATTTGATAAGTACATGAATGAACTTGTGTGATTAACCTAAATAGCAAGAAATGGTTTAAAGAGGAAAATAACATCATATAAAACATTTCCATGCAGAAACAAATCAAGAGAAAATCAAAAACAAATCAAATAAAGCAAATGGTCATTTTTGCCAATCTTGCTCACTAGGTCACTTTGAGTGTTTCTAGTTCAATATTTCAAACAGAAACTTTCCCAATTCTTTTCACCCCTTGCTAGAACAAGTAGAAGTGAATCAAAGCCCACCTTTCAAACTTACAGAAACATTTGGCAACCTCATTCAAATCACAATTCAAAATTGAATCTTTATCATATGTGAAGATCACCCATTTTCAAAACCCAACCAAACCAGTGCCCCTTGACTAATCCAACTAACCAGACACTCCCTAGTATTTGCCTAGCAAACCCACCAAGTTGGAATCCAAAATTCAAATTCAAAGTTCTTGCGGCCATTTCATCAAACACCTTGCAGATACAAATTAAACAAACATCAAACACTATAGTGTGCAGTAATTTTGGCCTAACTTGTTCCCTATCTAGCTCACTCTACACCCTCAGTAGATCATCTAACTTGTTTAACCCCTCTAGCTCACTATAAACCGGACCATGCCATTAATGGCAAGCATGCCGAGCCTCACCTTGCCACCCCATTGTCGATAGCAAGCTAGGAGCAGCACCAAGCCTAGCAAGCCTGTCTAGCAGGCACTCCACCGTCCACCGCAACTCCCTGTCCCAGCCCCGAGCACTGCCAGCCCCTGGACCACACGACAGGACCATGCCAAACCTCTCTGCGTGCGAGCCGAGAGTGCGCAAGTGCGCCACCCTCTACCAGCACCCACAGACCGCACGCCGCCCTGGCCGCGTGCGTGCGTGATCACCACCGCCCCAGCAACCCCGCAGACATGCCCGTTCGCCGCCGCGCGGACCATGCACGCTGTGCGCCATTAAAATCGCCGTCGGACCCGCCCAGAGCATCGACGCGTTCCGACCGATCAGCACCGCCCCACGCCTCGCCACCACGTCGTTGAGCTTCGCCAGGAGACCGCGAACTGTCCCCTAGCCTCAGCCACACCGATAGCCGCTTGTACCGTCGCCCCTGACGACCTCAGCCCACGCCATGCTTCCCCTCTTGCTCGCCTATAAAAGGAGGCATCCCCAGCTCGATTCCTCCACACCATGTCACTCCCCACCACTCACTGATCCTTCCCACTTCTTCCCGGAGCAAGGCGAGCTCTCTCTCGCTAGAATTTGATGGGAGCCTGCCGCTGCTGGAGAAGAAGGGAGCCGTCGATTGGATCCTCCCTAGGAGAAGCTGTCGGGACCAGGAGAACCGCCATCGTCGACTTCGACATTCGCCCCCATCGCCGACCCTCGCCTGAGCCCCGGTGAGCCTCCCACGACCCCCACCTGCCGCGCTAGGATTCTGTCTCACCGACGCTGCTCGACGTGGATGATTAGAACTAAATCCCATGGTCCACATTGCCCCGAGCCGCTTCTCCCCTCCCCGTCTCACTAACGCGTGGGGACGGCCACTTAACCATCCCGCGTGTGCTCTGTGCGTAGTGGGCCGGCCCAGTTAACCGCCCCGCGCGACCCAACAATTCAAATTTAGTTTTATTCATTTAATTTCAAACACAGTTCTGTACATAGATTCAAAATCAACCCATCTCGATTCACTGAACCAAAATGCATGAAACTAATTTTGTTAGAAAGGTACTGAAATTCTTAATCCAAGCCCGTTGGATTCAAACTATTTGGATGTGTAGATCAACCATGGTAACAATAACAAGGCAGAAGCTTTTGTGCATTCAAACATTTTTTAAAATTCAACCATAAGAGTTTTTGGGTTGATTCCAACTCTCAAAAATCACATTTGATCATACCTTTCAGAATATATAAAAACATATGGGTTTACTTGCAGAGATAATGTTCAAGTAATAAAAGAATGCCACGTAGGCATTTCTAGTCACTTTATTTAAGTAAAATAAAAAGGTTAAACTTTATTAAATTGTGACACCACTTTAAATCACATTCCCTTGTACTGAAAGATGTGGTGATGACATGTGTCAACATGATCCCATGTTTGAGTTGGAGAATATTAAATCTTAAGTAGTTTTTCAATGAGTGGAAATTACTTTTATCAAATTAAAATAAATAAGACAAGTGCTTTAATCTTGTAATGATAGTGATGATGATATATCATCTAGTGTGAACCTATGAGTGATGATTGGAAATAGTTAAGTATTGTTTGGTGATTGTGTACCTCGTATTTATTTATAGACGCTAGTACCGCCCAAGGATACGAGGAGGAAGGAGGATACTACGAGGAAGAAGCCGAGGAGAACTTCAACCACTGCTCTGCACAAGGCAAGCTAACCCTTGCAACTTAGCAAGCTTATGCTGATATCTATGCAAGCCAATACTTGCAACCTTGCAAGCTAACACTTAGAGAAGTGTGCTGGACATGTAGGAGGACGCTCCCGCCGCGGGTCAAACGCGGGTAAACCGGTGGAACCTTAGGCCTATCCTTGGTTTTCCATGTAGATATGACCTAAACAAACCTAAACCACCCAGAGAGTGCATTGTTCAACCCTCGTACGGAGAATGCTACGGGCGTAGACCCGTGGGGCCTAAGATTAGGGTTTCGTCGGAAAATGAGCGCCCGAGGGCCGGGATGCCATGGGAACATTCGTGTGGCCCTATAATACATGCACAAGGGTGGTGGAATGCCCCTAGATGGAAAACCTAGCTCCTGGGTGTGACCATCCATGTTGCATGCGATAACACTTAGAGAAGTGTGCTGGACAAGTAGGAGGAGGCTCCATGCCATGTCAAACGCGGGTAAACCGGTGGAACCTTGGGCCTATCCTTGGGTTTACATGTAGATATGACCTAAACAAACCTAAACCACCAAGAAAGTGCATTGTTCAACCCTCGTATGGAGAATGCTACGGGGGTAGACCCGTGGGGCCCTCGGATTAGGGTTTCATCGGAAAAGGAGCGCCCGAGGGCCGGGATGCCACGGGAACATGCGTGTGGCCCTAGAATACATGCACAAGGGTGGTGGAATGACCCTATATGTAAAACCTAGCTCCCGGGTGTGACCATCCACGATGCATGCGATAACACTTAGAGAAGTGTGCTCGACATGTAGGAGGAGGCTCCCACCGCGGGTCAAACGCGGGTAAACCGGTGGAACCTTGGTCCTATCCTTGGTTTTCCATGTAGATATGACCTAAACAAACCTAAACCGCCAAGAAAGTGCATTGTTTAACCCTCGTACGGAGAATGCTACGGGGGTAGACCCGCGGGGCCCTCGGATTAGGGTTTCGCTAGAAAAGAAGCGCCCGAGGGACGGGAGGCCACGGAAACATGCGTGTTGCCCTATAATACATGCACAAGGGTGGTAGAATGCCCCTAGATGGAAAACCTAGCTCCTGGGTGTGACCGTCCACGTTGCATGTGATAACACTTAGAGAAGTGTGCTGGACATGTAGGAGGAGGCTCCCGCCGCGGGTCAAACGCGGGTAAACCGGTGGAACTTTGGGCCTATCCTTGGTTTTCCATGTATATATGACCTAAACAAACCTAAACCACCATGAAAGTGCATTGTTCAACCCTCATACGGAGAATGCTACGGGGGTAGACCCGCGGGGCCCTCAGATTAGGGTTTCGCCGGAAAAGGAGCGCCCGAGGGCCGGGGTGCCACGGGAACATGCGTGTGGCCCTAGAATACATGCACAAGGGTGGTGTAATGCCCCTAGATGGAAAACCTAACTACCGGGTGTGACCGTCCACGTTGCCTGCAATAACACTTAGAGAAGTGTGTTGGACATGTAGGAGGAGGCTCCCGTCGCGGGTCAAACGCGGGTAAACCGGTGGAACCTTGGTCCTATCCTTGGTTTTCCATGTAGACATGACCTAAAAAAACCTAACCTCCAAGAAAGTGCATTGTTGAACCCTCGTACGGAGAATGCTACGGGGGTAGACCCGCGGGGCCCTCGGATTAGGGTTTCGCCGGAAAAGAAGCGCCCGCGGGCCGGGATGCCATGGAAACATGCTTGTTGCCCTATAATACATGCACAAGGGTGGTGGAATGCCCCTAGATGGAAAACCTAGCTCCTGGGTGTGACCGTCCATGTTGCATGTGATAACACTTAGAGAAGTGTGCTGGACATGTAGGAGGAGGCTCCCGTCGCGGGTCAAACGCGGGTAAACCGGTGGAACTTTGGGCCTATCCTTGGTTTTCCATGTATATATGACCTAAAAAATCCTAAACCACCAAGAAAGAGCATTGTTCAACCCTCGTACGGAGAATGCTACGGGGGTAGACCCACGGGGCCCTCGGATTAGGGTTTCGCCAGAAAAGAAGCGCTCGAGGGCCGAGATGCCACGGAAACATGCGTGTTGCCCTATAATACATGCACATGGGTGGTAGAATGCCCCTAGATGGAAAACCTAGCTCCTGGGTGTGACCATCCATGTTGCATGCGATAACACTTAGAGAAGTGTGCTGGACATGTAGGAGGAGGCTCCCGCCGCGGGTCAAACGCGGGTAAACCGGTGGAACCTTGGGCCTATCCAAGGTTTTCCATGTAGATATGACCTAAACAAAACTAAACCACCAAGAAAGTGCATTGTTCAACCCTCGTACGGAGAATGCTACGGGGGTAGACCCGCGCGGCCTTCGGATTAGGGTTTCCCCGGAAAAGAAGCGCTCGAGGGCCGGGATGCCACGGGAACATGCGTGTTGCCCCAGAATACATGCACCAGGGTGGTGGAATGCCCCTAGATGGAAAACCTAGCTCCTGGGTGTGACCGTCCATGTTGCATGTGATAACACTTAGAGAAGTGTGCTGGACATGTAGGAGGAGGCTCCCAATGCGGTCAAACGCGGGTAAACCGGTGGAACTTTGGGCCTATCCTTGGTTTTCCATGTATATATGACCTAAACAAACCTAAACCACCAAGAAAGTGCATTGTTCAACCCTCATACGGAGAATGCTATGGGGGTAGATCCGTGGGGCCCTCGGATTAGGGTTTCGCCGGAAAAGGAGCGCCCGAGGGCCGGGGTGCCACGGGAACATGCGTGTGGCCCTAGAATACATGCACAAGGGTGGTGTAATGCCCCTAGATGGAAAACCTAACTCCCGGATGTGACCGTACACGTTGCCTGCGCTAACACTTAGAGAAGGCTCCCGCCGCGGGTCAAAGAAACGCGGGTAAATCGGTGGAAACTTAGGCCTATCCTTGGTTTTCCATGTAGATATGACCTAAACAAACCTAAACCACCAAGAGAGTGCATTGTTCAACCCTCGTACGGAGAATGCTACAAGGGTAGACCCGCGGGGACCTCGCATTAGGTTTTCATCAGAAAAGGAGCGCCCGAGGGCCGGGATGCCACGGGAACATGTGTGTGGACCTAGAATACATGCACAAGGGTGGTAGAATTCCCCTAGATGGAAAACATAGGTCCCAGGTGTAACCGTCCACATTGCATGTGATAACACTTAGAGAAGTGTGCTGGACATGTAGGAGGAGGCTCACGCCGCTGGTCAAACACGGGTAAGCCGGTGGAACCTTGGGCCTATCCATGGTTTTCCATGTAGATATGACCTAAACAAAACTAAACCACCAAGAAAGTGCATTGTTCAACCCTCGTACGGAGAATGCTACGGGGGTAGACCCGCGAGGCCCTCGTATTAGGGTTTCATCATAAAAGGAGCGTCTGAGGGCCAGGATGCCACGGGAACATGCGTGTGGCCCTAGAATACATGCACAAGGGTGGTGGAATGCCCCTAGATGGAAAACCTAGCTACCGGGTGTGACCGTCCACGTCGCATGCGATAACACTTAGAGAAGTGTGCTGGACATGTAGGAGGAGGCTACCGACGCGGGTAAACTGGTGGAACCTTGGGCCTACCCGAGGTTTTCCATGTACATATGACCTAAACAAACCTAAACCACCAAGAAAGTGCATTGTTCAACCCTCGTACGGAGAATGCTATGAGGGTAGACCCGCGAGGCCCTTGTATTAGGGTTTCATTGGAAATGGAGCGTCCGAGGGCTGGGATGCCACGGGAACATGCGTGTTTCCCTAGAATACATGCACAAGGGTGGTGGAATGCCCCTATATGGAAAACCTAGCTCCCGGGTGTGACCGTCAACGTTGCATGCGATAACACTAATTGAAGTGTGCTTGACATGTAGGAGGAGGCTACCGACGCGGGTCAAACGCGGGTAAACCGATGGAACCTTGGGCCTATCCTTGGTTTTCCATGTAGATATGACCTAAACAAACCTAAACCACCAACAAAGTGCATTGTTCAACCCTCGTACAGAGAATGCTACGGGGGTAGACCCGCGGGGCCCTCAGATTAGGGTTTCGCCGGAAAAGGAGCGCTCGAGGGCTGGGATGCCACGGGAACATGCGTCTGGCCCTAGAATACATGCACAAGGGTGGTGTAATGCACCTAGATGGAAAACCTAACTCCCGGGTGTGACCGTCCATGTTACATGTGATAACACTTAGAGAAGTCTGGTGGACATGTAGGAGGAGGCTCCCGCCGCGGGTCAAACGCGGGTAAACCGGTGGAACCTTAGGCCTATCCTTGGTTTTCCATGTATATATGACCCAAACAAACCTAAACCACCAAGAAAGTTCATCTTTCAACCCTAAGACGGAGAATGCTACGGGGGTAGACCCGCGGGGCCCTCAGATTTGTTTTTCATCAGAAATGAGCGCCCGAGGGCCGGGATGCTACGGGAACATGCATGTGGCCCTATAATACATGCACAAGGGTGGTGGAATGCCCCTAGATGGAAAACCTAGCTCCTGGGTGTGACCGTCCACATTGCATGCGATAACACTTAGAGAAGTGTGTTGGACATGTAGGAGGAGGCTCCTGCCGCGGATCAAACGCGGGTAAACCGGTGGAATCTTGGTCCTATCCTTGGTTTTCTATTTACATATGACCTAAACAAACCTAAACCACCAAGAAAGTGCATTTTTCAACCCTCGTACGAAGAATGCTACGGGGTAGATCCGCGGGGCCATCAGATTAGGGTTTTCATCTGAAATGGAGCGCCCGAGGGCCGGGATGCCACGGGAACATGCGTGTGGCCCCATAATACATGCACAAGGGTGGTGGAATGCCCCTAGATGGAAAACCTAGCTCCCACGTGTGACCGTCCATGTTGCATGCGATAACACTTAGAGAAGTTTGGTGGACATGTAGGAGGAGGCTGCCACCGCTGGTCAAACACGGGTAAACCGGTGGAACCTTGGGCCTATCCTTGGTTTTACATGTAGATATGACCTAAACAAACCTAAACCACCAAGAAATTACGTTGTTCAACCCTCGTATGGAGAATTCTACGGGGGTAGACCCGCGGGGCCCTCGCATTAGGTTTTCATCGGAAAAGGAGCGCCCGAGGGCCGGGATGCCACGTGAACATGTGTGTGGACCTATAATACATGCACAAGGTTGGTGGAATTCCCCTAGATAGAAAACCTAGCTCCCGGGTGTAACCGTCCATGTTGCATGCGATAACACTTAGAGAAGTGTGCTAACCATGTAGGAGGAGGCTCACGCCACGGGTCAAACACGGGTAAACCGGTGGAACCTTGGGACTATCCTTGGTTTTCCATGTAGATATGACCTAAACAAACCAAAACAACCAAGAAAGTGCAGTGTTCAACCCTCGTATGGAGAATGCTATGGCGGTAGACCCGTGGGGCCCTCGGATTAGGGTTTTGTCGGAAAATAGCGCCCGAGGGATGGGATGCCACGGGTACATGCCTGTGGCCCTAGAATACATGCACAAGGGTGGTGTAATGCCCCTAGATGGAAAACCTAGCTCCCGGGTGTGACCGTCCATGTTGCATGCGATAACACTTAGAGAAGTGTGTTGGACATGTAGGAGGAGGCTCCCGCCGCGGGTCAAACGCGGGTAAACCGGTGGAACCTTGGGCCTATTGTTAGTTTTACATGTATATATGACCTAAACAAACCTAAACCACAAAGAAAGTGCATTGGTCAACCCTTGTACGGAGAATTCTATGGGGTCAGACCCGCGGGGCCATCGGATTAGGGTTTCATCGGAAAAGGAGCGCCCGAGGGCTGGGATGCCACCGAAACATGCATGTGGACCTAGAATACATGCACAAGGGTGTTGGAATGCCCCTAGATGCAAAACCTAGCTCCCGGGTGTGACCGTCCATGTTGCATGCGATAACACTTAGAGAAGTGTGTTGGACATGTAGGAGGAGGCTCCCGCCGCGGGTCAAACGCGGGTAAACCTGTGGAACCTTGGGCCTATCCTTGGGTTTCCGTGTAGATATTACCTAAACAAACCTAAACCACCAAGAAAGTGCATTGTTCAACTCTCGTATGGAGAATGCTACGGGGGTAGACCCGTGGGGCCCTCGGATTAGGGTTTCGTCGGAAAAGGAGCGCCCAAGGGCCGAGATGCCACGGGAACATGCGTGTGGCCCTAGAATACATGCACAAGGGTGGTGGAATGCACCTAGATGGAAAACCTAGCTCCCGGGTGTGACCGTCCATGTTGCATCCAATAACACTTAGAGAAGAATGCTGGACATGTAGGAGGAGGCTCCCGCCGCGGGTCAAACGCGGGTAAACCGGTGGAACCTTGGTCCTACCCTTGGTTTTCCATGTAGATATGACATAAACAAACATAAACCACCAAGAAAGTGCATTGTTCAAACCTCGTACGGAGAATGCTACGGGGGTATACCCGCGAGGCCCTCGGATTAGGGTTTCGCCGGAAAAGAAGCGCCCGAGGACCGGGATGCCACGGGAACATGCGTGTTGCCCTAGAATACATGCACAAAGGTGGTGGAATGGCCCTAGATGGAAAACCTAGCTGCCGGTGTGACCGTCCACGTTGCATGTGATAACACTTAGAGAAGTGTGCTGGACATGTAGGAGGAGGCTCCCGCCGCGGGTCAAACGCGGGTAAACCGGTGGAACCTTGGGCCTATCCAAGGTTTTCCATGTAGATATGACCTAAACAAACCTAAACCACCAAGAAATTGCATTGTTCAACCCTTGTACGGAGAATGCTACGGGGGTAGACCCGCGAGGCCCTCGGATTAGGGTTTCGCCAGAAAAGAAGCACCCGAGGACCGGGATGCCACGGGAACATGCGTGTTGCCCTAGAATACATGCACAAAGGTGGTGGAATGCCCCTAGATGGAAAACCTAGCTCCCGGTGTGACCGTCCATGTTGCATGTGATAACACTTAGAGAAGTGTGCTGGACATGTAGGAGGAGGCTCCCGCCGCGGGTCAAACGCGGGTAAACCGGTGGAACCTTGGGCCTATCCTTGGTTTTCCATGTAGATATGATTTAAACAAACCTAAACCACTGAGAAAGTGCATTGTTCAACCCTCGTACAGAGAATGCTACGGGGGTAGACCTGCGGGGCCCTCGGATTAGGGTTTCATCGGAAAAGGAGCACCCGAGGGCCAGGATGCCGCGGGAACATGCGTGTCATCCTTGCCATTTTTATCTAGTACACGATACAGTCAAACAATATTTTTTATGTGATAATAAAAGGGAGAAGCCAAAAACAACATATAAAGTAGCATCACACGATGTCTAATTGAGGTGGTGTATTTTACATTTGAAAAGTATATTCTCGACCTTTTATCATACGTGGGATAGTTCAAAACGGATAGCCATGCCCTCGAATTAGGGTTTAATTAAAAATTAATCATTTTTAGAATATTATAATTTTTTAGAATATAATAAAAAATATTTCAGACAAATTTAAAAAACAATTAGACAGTCTACACCGACGGCCTTGCCGTTGGCCTAGACAGTAAGTGGATTGTGGATATGGCTGCCCCAGCCGCGCTCCCTCCCTTCCACCCATCCCCACCCATACGTGCGTGTCCCGCCCCGCCTGCAGTAAAACTAACATCCCAAAAATATTAAACAATTATCATCAAACTCTAATCACTAAAATTAGGATTAACAAAAACTTTGATTAAATAAAATCATATGAATGCATGTGTGAATGAGAATATTTGATAAGTACATGAATGAACTTGTGTTCTTAACCTAAATAGCAAGAAATGGTTTAAAGAGGAAAATAACATCATATAAAACATTTCCATGCAGAAACAAATCAAGAGAAAATCAAAAACAAATCAAATTAAGCAAATGGTCATTTTTGCCAATCTTGCTCACTAGGTCACTTTGAGTGTTTCTAGTTTAATATTTCAAACAGAAACTTTCCCAATTCTTTTCACCCCTTGCTAGAACAAGTAGAAGTGAATCAAAGCCACCTTTCAAACTTACAGAAACATTTGGCAACCTCATTCAAATCACAATTCAAAATTGAATCTTTATCATATGTGAAGATCACCCATTTTCAAAACCCAACCAAACTAGTGCCCCTTGACTAATCCAACTAACCACACACTCCCTAGTATTTGCCTAGCAAACCCACCAAGTTTGAATCCAAAATTCAAATTCAAAGTTCTTGCGGCCATTTCATCAAACACCTTGCAGATACAAATTAAACAAACATCAAACACTATAGTGTGCAGTAATTTTGGCCTAACTTGTTCCCTATCTAGCTCACTCTACACCCTCAGTAGATCATCTAACTTGTTTAACCCCTCTAGCTCACTGTAAACCGGACCATGCCATTAATGGCAAGCATGCCGAGCCTCACCTTGCCACCCCATTGTCGACAGCAAGCTAGGAGCAGCACCAAGCCTAGCAAGCCTGTCTAGCAGGCACTCCACCGTCCACCGCAACTCCCTGTCCCAGCCCCGAGCACTGCCAGCCCCTGGACCACACGACAGGACCATGCCAAACCTCTCTGCGTGCGAGCCGAGTGTGCGCAAGTGCGCCACCCTCTACCAGCACCGCATCAGACGCCGCGCCCGCCGCGTGCGTGCGTGATCACCACCGCCCCAGCAACCCCGCAGACATGCCCGTTCGCCGCCGCGCAGACCATGCATGCTTTGCGCCATTAAAATCGTCGTCGGACCCGCCAGAGCATCAACGCGTTCCGACCGATCAGCACCGCCCCACGCCTCGCCACCACGTCGTTGAGCTTCGCCAGGAGACCGCGAACTGTCCCCTAGCCTCAGCCACACCGATAGCCGCTTGTACCGTCGCCCCTGACGACCTCAGCCCACGCCATGCTTCCCCTCTTGCTCGCCTATAAAAGGAGGCATCCCCAGCTCGATTCCTCCACACCATGTCACTCCCCACCACTCACTGATCCTTCCCACTTCTTCCCGGAGCAAGGCTAGCTCTCTCTCGCTGGAATTTGATCGGAGCCCGCCGCTGCTGGAGAAGAACGGAGCCGTCGATTGGATCCTCCCTAGGAGAAGCTGTCGGTACCAGGAGAACCGCCATCCCGCGTGTGCTCTGTGCGTAGTGGGCCGGCCCAGTTAACCGTCCCGCGCGACCCAACAATTCAAATTTAGTTTTATTCATTTAATTTCAAACACAGTTCTGTACATAGATTCAAAATCAACCCATCTCGATTCACTGAACCAAAATGCATGAAACTAATTTTGTTAGAAAGGTACTGAAATTCTTAATCCAAGCCCGTTGGATTCAAACTATTTGGATGTGTAGATCAACCATGGTAACAATAACAAGGCAGAAGCTTTTGTGCATTCAAACATTTTTTAAAATTCAACCATAAGAGTTTTTGGGTTGATTCCAACTCTCAAAAATCACATTTGATCATATCTTTCAGAATATATAAAAACATATGGGTTTACTTGCAGAGATAGTGTTCAAGTAATAAAAGAATGCCACGTAGGCATTTCTAGTCACTTTATTTAAGTAAAATAAAAAGGTTAAACTTTATTAAATTGTGACACCACTTTAAATCACATTCCCTTGTACTGAAAGATGTGGTGATGACATGTGTCAACATGATCCCATGTTTGAGTTGGAGAATATTAAATCTTAAGTAGTTTTTCAATGAGTGGAAATTACTTTTATCAAATTAAAATAAATAAGACAAGTGCTTTAATCTTGTAATGATAGTGATGATGATATATCATCTAGTGTGAACCTATGAGTGATGATTGGAAATAGTTAAGTATTGTTTGGTGATTGTGTACCTCGTATTTATTTATAGACGCTAGTACCGCCCAAGGATACGAGGAGGAAGGAGGATACTACGAGGAAGAAGCCGAGGAGAACTTCAACCACTGCTCCGCACAAGGCAAGCTAACCCTTGCAACTTAGCAAGCTTATACTGATATCTATGCAAGCCAATACTTGCAACCTTGCAAGCTAACACTTAGAGAAGTGTGCTGGACATGTAGGAGGACGCTCCCGCCGCGGGTCAAACGCGGGTAAACCGGTGGAACCTTAGGCCTATCCTTGGTTTTCCATGTAGATATGACCTAAACAAACCTAAACCACCCAGAGAGTGCATTGTTCAACCCTCGTACGGAGAATGCTACGGGGGTAGACCCGTGGGGCCTAAGATTAGGGTTTCGTCGGAAAATGAGCGCCCGAGGGCCGGGATGCCATGGGAACATTCGTGTGGCCCTATAATACATGCACAAGGGTGGTGGAATGCCCCTAGATGGAAAACCTAGCTCCTGGGTGTGACCATCCATGTTGCATGCGATAACACTTAGAGAAGTGTGCTGGACAAGTAGGAGGAGGCTCCCGCCGCGGGTCAAACGCGGGTAAACCGGTGGAACCTTGGGCCTATCCTTGGGTTTACATGTAGATATGACCTAAACAAACCTAAACCACCAAGAAAGTGCATTGTTCAACCCTCGTATGGAGAATGCTACGGGGGTAGACCCGTGGGGCCCTCGGATTAGGGTTTCATCGGAAAAGGAGCGCCTGAGGGCCGGGATGCCACAAGAACATGCGTGTGGCCCTAGAATACATGCACAAGGGTGGTGTAATTCCCCTATATGTAAAACCTAGCTCCCGGGTGTGACCATCCACGATGCATGCGATAACACTTAGAGAAGTGTGCTCGACATGTAGGAGGAGGCTCCCGCCGCGGGTCAAACGCGGGTAAACCGGTGGAACCTTTGTCCTATCCTTGGTTTTCCATGTAGATATGACCTAAACAAACCTAAACCGCCAAGAAAGTGCATTGTTTAACCCTCGTATGGAGAATGCTACGGGGGTAGACCCGCGGGGCCCTCGGACTAGGGTTTCGCTAGAAAAGAAGCGCCCGAGGGCCAGGAGGCCACGGAAACATGCGTGTTGCCCTATAATACATGCACAAGGGTGGTAGAATGCCCCTAGATGGAAAACCTAGCTACCGGGTGTGACCGTCCATGTTGCCTGCGATAACACTTAGAGAAGTGTGTTGGACATGTAGGAGGAGGCTCCCGCCGCGGGTCAAACGCGGGTAAACCGGTGGAACTTTGGGCCTATCCTTGGTTTTCCATGTATATATGACCTAAAAAAACCTAAACCACCAAGAAAGTGCATTGTTCAACCCTCATACGGAGAATGCCACGGGGGTAGACCCGCGGGGCCCTCGGATTAGGGTTTCGCCGGAAAAGGAGCGCCCGTGGGCCGGGATGCCACGGGAACATGCGTGTGGCCCTAGAATACATGCACAAGGGTGGTGGAATGCCCCTATATGGAAAACCTAGCTCCCAGGTGTGACCGACCACGATGCATGCGATAACAGTTAGAGAAGTGTGCTCGACATGTAGGAGGAGGCTCCCACCGCGGGTCAAACGCTGGTAAACCGGTGGAACCTTGGTCCTATCCTTGGTTTTCCATGTAGATATGACCTAAACAAAACTAAACCACCAAGAAATTGCATTGTTCAACCCTCGTACGGAGAATGCTACGGGGGTAGACCCGCGGGGCCCTCGGATTAGGGTTTCGCCGGAAAAGAAGCGCCCGAGGGACGGGATGCCACGGGAACATGCGTGTTGCCCTAGAATACATGCACAAGGGTGGTGGAATGTCCCTATATGGAAAACCTAGCTCCCGGGTGTGACCGTCAATGTTGCATGCGATAACACTAAGAGAAGTGTGCTCGACATGTAGGAGGAGGCTACCGACGCGGGTCAAACGCGGGTAAACCGAAGGAACCTTGGGCCTATCCTTGGTTTTCCATGTAGATATGACCTAAACAAACCTAAACCACCAACAAAGTGCAGTGTTCAACCCTCGTACAGAGAATGCTACGGGGGTAGACCTGCGGGGCCCTCAGATTAGGGTTTCGCCGGAAAAGGAGCGCCCGAGTGCCGGGATGCCACGGGAACATGCGTGTGGCCCTAGAATACATGCACAAGGGTGGTGTAATGCACCTAGATGGAAAACCTAACTCCCGGGTGTGACCGTCCATGTTACATGTGATAACACTTAGAGAAGTGTGGTGGACATGTAGGAGGAGGCTCCCGCCGCGGGTCAAACGCGGGTAAACCGGTGGAACCTTAGGCCTATCCTTGGTTTTCCATGTAGATATGACCCAAACAAACCTAAACCACCAAGAAAGTGCATCTTTCAACCCTCAGACGGAGAATGCTACGGGGGTAGACCCGCGGGGCCCTCGGATTAGGTTTTCATCAGAAATGAGCGCCCGAGGGCCGGGATGCTACGGGAACATGCATGTGGCCCTATAATACATGCACAAGGGTGGTGGAATGCCCCTAGATGGAAAACCTAGCTCCTGGGTGTGACCGTCCACATTGCATGCGATAACACTTAGAGAAGTGTGCTGGACATGTAGGAGGAGGCTCCTGCCGCGGATCAAACGCGGGTAAACCATTGGAATCTTGGTCCTATCCTTGGTTTTCCATGTACATATGACCTAAAAAAACCTAAACCACCAAGAAAGTGCATTTTTCAACCCTCGTACGAAGAATGCTACGGGGTAGACCCGCGGGGCCCTTAGATTAGGGTTTTCATCTGAAAAGGAGCGCCCGAGGGCCGGGATGCCACGGGAACATGTGTGTGGCCCTATAATACATGCACAATGGTGGTGGAATGCCCCTAGATGGAAAACCTAGCTCCCGGGTGTGACCGTCCATGTTGCATTCGATAACACTTAGAGAAGTTTGGTGGACATGTAGGAGGAGGCTGCCACCGCTGGTCAAACACGGGTAAACCGGTGGAACCTTGGGCCTATCCTTGGTTTTCCATGTAGATATGACCTAAACAAACCTAAACCACCAAGAAAGTACATTGTTCAACCCTCGTACGGAGAATTCTCAGGAGTAGACCATGGGCCCTCGCATTAGGTTTTCATCAGAAAAGGAGCGCCCGAGGGCCGGGATGCCACGGGAACATGTGTGTGGACCTATAATACATGCACAAGGGTGGTGGAATTCCCCTAGATAGAAAACCTAGCTCCCGGGTGTAACCGTCCATGTTGCATGCGATAACACTTAGAGAAGTGTGCTACACATGTAGGAGGAGGCTCACGCCACGGGTCAAACACGGGTAAACCGGTGGAACCTTGGTCCTATCCTTGGGTTTCCATGTAGATATGACCTAAACAAACCAAAACAACCAAGAAAGTGCAGTGTTCAACCCTCGTATGGAGAATGCTATGGCGCTAGACCCGCAGGGCCCTCGGATTAGGGTTTTGTCGGAAAATAGCGCCCGAGGGATGGGATGCCATGGGAACATGCATGTGGCCCTAGAATACATGCACAAGGGTGGTGTAATGCCCCTAGATGGAAAACCTAGCTCCCGGGTGTGACCGTCCATGTTGCATGTGATAACACTTAGAGAAGTGTGTTGGACATGTAGGAGGAGGCTCCCGCCGCGGGTCAAACGCGGGTAAACCGGTAGAACCTTGGGCCTATCCTTAGTTTTCCATGTATATATGACCTAAACAAACCTAAACCACCAAGAAAGTGCATTGGTCAACCCTCGTACGGAGAATTCTATGGGGTCAGACCCGCGGGGCCATCGGATTAGGGTTTCGTCGGAAAAGGAGCGCCCGAGGGCTGGGATGCCACCGAAACATGCATGTGGACCTAGAATACATGCACAAGGGTGGTGGAATGCCCCTAGATGGAAAACCTAGCTCTCAGGTGTGACCTTCCACGTTGCATGCGATAACACTTAGAGAAGTGTGCTGGACATGTAGGAGGAGGCTCCCGCCGCGGGTCAAACGCGGGTAAACCTGTGGAACCTTGGGCCTATCCTTGGGTTTCCATGTAGATATGACCTAAACAAACCTAAACCACCAATAAAGTGCATTGTTCAACTCTTGTATGGAGAATGCTATGGGGGTAGACCCGTGGGGCCCTCGGATTAGGGTTTCATCGAAAAAGGAGCGCCCGAGGGCCGAGATGCCACGGGAACATGCGTGTGGCCCTAGAATACATGCACAAGGGTGATGGAATGCACCTAGATGGAAAACCTAGCTCCCGGGTGTGACCGTCCATGTTGCATCCAATAACACTTAGAGAAGTGTGCTGGACATGTAGGAGGAGGCTCCCGCCGCGGGTCAAACGCGGGTAAATCGGTGGAACCTTGGTCCTACCCTTGGTTTTCCATGTAGATATGACCTAAACAAACATAAACCACCAAGAAAGTGCGTTGTTCAACCCTTGTACGGAGAATGCTACGGGGGTAGACCCGCGAGGCCCTCGGATTAGGGTTTCGCCGGAAAAGAAGCACCCGAGGACCGGGATGCCACGGGAACATGCGTGTTGTCCTAGAATACATGCACAAAGGTGGTGGAATGCCCCTAGATGGAAAACCTAGCTCCCGGTGTGACCGTCCACGTTGCATGTGATAACACTTAGAGAAGTGTGCTGGACATGTAGGAGGAGGCTCCCGCCGCGGGTCAAACGCGGGTAAACCGGTGGAACCTTGGGCCTATCCTTGGTTTTCCATGTAGATATGATTTAAACAAACCTAAACCACTGAGAAAGTGCATTGTTCAACCCTCATACAGAGAATGCTACGGGGGTAGACCTGCGGGGCCCTCGGATTAGGGTTTCATCGGAAAAGGAGCACCCGAGGGCCGGGATGCCGCGGGAACATGCGTGTAATCCTTGCCTTTTATGTCTCATACACGATACAGTCAAACCATATTTTTATGTGATAATAAAAGGGAGAAGCCAAAAACAACATATAAAGTAGCATCACACAATGGCTAATTGAGGTGGTGTATTTTACTTTTGAAAAGTATATTTTTGACCTTTTATCATACGTGGGATAGTTCAAAACGGATAGCCATGCCCTCGGATTAGGGTTTAATTAAAAAGTAATCATTTTTAGAATATTATAATTTTTTAGAATATAATAAAAAATATTTCAGACAAATTTGAAAAAAAATTAGACAGTCTACACCGACGGCCTTGCCGTTGGCCTAGACAGTAAGTGGATTGTGGATAAGGCTGCCCCAGCTGCGCGCCCTCCCTTCCACCCATCCCCACCCATACGTGCGTGTCCGCCGCTCCCGCCCCGAGCGAGCTCGCACTAGCTCCGCCGTGTAACATCCCAAAAATATTAAACAATTATCATCAAACTCTAATCACTAAAATTAGGATTAACAAAAACTTTGATTAAATAAAATCATATGAATGCATGTGTGAATGAGAAGATTTGATAAGTACATGAATGAACTTGTGTGATTAACCTAAATAGCAAGAAATGGTTTAAAGAGGAAAATAACATCATATAAAACATTTCCATGCAGAAACAAATCAAGAGAAAATCAAAAACAAATCAAATAAAGCAAATGGTCATTTTTGCCAGTCTTGCTCACTAGGTCACTTTGAGTGCTTCTAGTTCAATATTTCAAACAGAAACTTTCCCAATTATTTTCACCCCTTGCTAGAACAAGTAGAAGTGAATCAAAGCCCACCTTTCAAACTTACAGAAACATTTGGCAACCTCATTCAAATCACAATTCAAAATTGAATCTTTATCATATGTGAACATCACCCATTTTCATAACCCAACCAAACCAGTGCCCCTTGACTAATCCAACTAACCAGACACTCCCTAGTATTTGCCTAGCAAACCCACCAAGTTTGAATCCAAAATTCAAATTCAAAGTTCTTGCGGCCATTTCATCAAACACCTTGCAGATACAAATCAAACAAACATCAAACACTATAGTGTGCAGTAATTTTGGCCTAACTTGTTTCCTATCTAGCTCACTCTACACCCTCAGTAGATCATCTAACTTGTTTAACCCCTCTAGCTCACTGTAAACCGGACCATGCCATTAATGGCAAGCATGCCGAGCCTCACCTTGCCACCCCATTGTCGACAGCAAGCTAGGAGCAGCACCAAGCCTAGCAAGCCTGTCTAGCAGGCACTCCACCGTCCATCGCCACTCCCTGTCCCAGCCCCGAGCACTGCCAGCCCCTGGACCACACGGACCATGCCAAACCTCTCAGGCGAGCCGAGAGTGCAAGGCGCCATCCTCTACCAAGACCCACAGACCGCCGCCTGGCTGCGGCGTGCGTAAGGCAAGGCCCCTAGCCTCAGCCACGCCGATAGCCGCTTGTACCGTCACCCCTGACGACCTCAGCCCACGCCATGCTTCCCCTCTTGCTCGCCTATAAAAGGAGGCATCCCTAGCTCGATTCCTCCACACCATGTCACTCCCCACCACTCACTGATCCTTCCCACTTCTTCCCGGAGCAAGGCGAGCTCTCTCTCGCTGGAATTTGATCGGAGCCCGCCGCTGCTGGAGAAGAAGGGAGCTGTCGATTGGATCCTCCCTAGGAGAAGCTGTCGGTACCAGGAGAACCGCCATCGTCGACTTCGACATTCGCCCCCATCGCCGACCCTCGCCTGAGCCCCGGTGAGCCTCCCACGACCCCCTCCTGTCGCGCTAGGATTCTGTCTCACCGACGCTGCCCGACGTGGATGATGAACCAGAGCCGTTCGATTAGAACTAAATCCCATGGTCCACATTTCCCCGAGCCGCTTCTCCCCTCCCCGTCTCACTAACACGTGGGGACGTCCACTTAACCATCCCAAGGTGCTGCAGGCGTAGTGGGCCGCCCAATCACGCCCAGCGACCCAACAATTCAAATTTAGTTTTATTCATTTAATTTCAAACACAGTTCTGTACATAGATTCAAAATCAACCCATCTCGATTCACTGAACCAAAATGCATGAAACTAATTTTGTTAGAAAGGTACTGAAATTCTTAATCCAAGCCCGTTGGATTCAAACTATTTGGATGTGTAGATCAACCATGGTAACAATAACAAGGCAGAAGCTTTTATGCATTCAAACATTTTTTAAAATTCAACCATAAGAGTTTTTGGGTTGATTCCAACTCTCAAAAATCACATTTGATCATACCTTTCAGAATATATAAAAACATATGGGTTTACTTGCAGAGATAATATTCAAGTAATAAAAGAATGCCACGTAGGCATTTCTAGTCACTTTATTTAAGTAAAATAAAAAGGTTAAACCTTATTAAATTGTGACACCACTTTAAATCACATTCCCTTGTACTGAAAGATGTGGTGATGACATGTGTCAACATGATCCCATGTTTGAGTTGGAGAATATTAAATCTTAAGTAGTTTTTCAATGAGTGGAAATTACTTTTCTCAAATTAAAATAAATAAGACAAGTGCTTTAATCTTGTAATGATAGTGATGATGATATATCATCTAGTGTGAACCTATGAGTGATGATTGGAAATAGTTAAGTATTGTTTGGTGATTGTGTACCTCGTATTTATTTATAGACGCTAGTACCGCCCAAGGATACGAGGAGGAAGGAGGATACTACGAGGAAGAAGCCGAGGAGAACTTCAACCACTACTCTGCACAAGGCAAGCTAACCCTTGCAACTTAGCAAGCTTATACTGATATCTATGCAAGCCAATACTTGCAACCTTGCAAGCTAACACTTGTAAGATACCCTACTTATGCAAGCCTAATACTACTAGTTGAGTGAGCAAGCTATTAACTTAGCAAGCTTACACCACTTGATACCCAATCCTAGTTTTACTTACAATCTTAATACTTTATTGTCTTTATCAAAGATTTCTCTTAGAGTTTACATAGTGACTTGTAGATTCTAGAAAGATAACTGAAGGTAGCATAAAGAGCATAAAATTTGGCCTAAGTTAGATAATCTTGATGTCATCCTAAGGCATGAGATTGAACTTAGATAATCCCCACTTATTTATTACCCCTCTTTAGTCATTACCCCCACTTGTAGATGCTAGTGCTAATCATAAAACTTGATCAACTTTAGATGGGAAGACTTGGTGAAAATGGTTATGAAAACCTTAAAATGATGAGTCATTCTACTGAAATGTTTTGACATGTGTTCTTGAACACCAGATGATTTTGATGATGAAAATGTTGAGGCATGAGCCTTAGCCCTTCATAAAACTGATGGTTGTCCGGATGTGATACCATTCCAATTTTATCATATAACCACAATACCCGAAAATTGGGTAGGGCTTGACTGGAAATTTATATACCTTAGTATGGGTTCGCTTGCAGCCAAGGTCTGAGCTGAGGCTACCTTGTGAAGATTGTCCACCTATGTAGTACCCAAGATGACCGTTGGTCATGGTTGGGAGGCCAAACTCACAGGAGAGGTGCCTATACTAGGGCGTGTAATGGAAAGGTTAGGATTGATTATCCGCATACTGAGTATGGTGAATTCAGGATTGTTCCTGGCGGATGTATCGAATGTTGTGGTGAAAGTGTACAATCTCTGCAGAGTGTCAAACTATTCGAATAGCCGCGTCCGCGGTTATGGATAGTTGGAGTGGCCATACTGTTCTATCGTCAGATGTTTTCAAAACAACTTGTGAAATGATTTGTGACTTTGACTTGACCACAACAGAGTTGTTATATGAAATTCAAGTTCCCACTTAGGTGTTATAAAACTTTCGACTAGTTTTCTTTGCTTCTGAACTTAGTAGAGGTAAATATGGCTTTTTGCAAAACAACCCTAGAGCCTAGTATCCTACTACAAAAAAAAACCCTTAACTTGTTAGTATTAGTTTGCGAGTACTTAAAGAGTACTCATGGATTTGTCCCTGGCTATTCCTGTGACCAGACTATGAAGAGGAGTACCCGGATGACGGACCGCGGGAAGGTTACGACAACTAGGATCATCTCTCATCGTCAGCATTGCCTGTGACCCTGAAGATGGAGCTTCGCCTACGCTATCATTACTATTACGTTATTCCGCTGCTTGAGTTGTATTAAGAACTGGATCATGAGATCCTTATTTGTGTAAGACTTTATGTATGGTTTGTAATGGATGATGTACTGTGATATCCAAATCTGTTATGTCTCGCAAAAATGGTAATCCTGGGATTGCGATGTATGGCATAACAGGCATTTGGGATTAAAAATCCGGGTATTGACACGCCGCCACCCCGCCGCCGTGCCCCCCTCCTCCCGAGCCACCACTGTCGGCCCTTCCTCCTCATCCTCTCGCCGTGCCCTCCATCCCCCGAGCCAAGCTCCTCCTCCCCTGCCTCCCCTCCTCCCCACCGGCGTGCCCCACCCTCTGCATCCTCGCCTCCCCCGAGCTCCTCCTCCCCGCCGGACCCTCCCTGCCTCCCCTCCTCCCTGCCTACTGCCTCCCCTCCTACTTGCCGGTTACTCCCTGCCGGCCCATCCTCCCTGCCTCCCCTCCTCCACGCGGCCCCTCCCTGCCTCCCCTCCTCCCTGCAGCCCCCAAGCGCCATTGCTCCTCCTCCTCCTCCCTGATTTCCTTGATTGAGGTGAGTCTGTCATGTTTGCTAAATTAGTAGACTTTTGTTTGTTTGTGTTGTTGTACAATAAAATTATTGTATGTTTGTGTTTGTATGTTACCTAGAGTGGCTAATTATTGTATGTTTGTTTGTTTGTGTTGTTGTACAATAAAATTATTGTATGTTTGTATGTTATTAATAGAGTGGTTAATTATTGTATGTTTGTTTGCATCCCCCGGACATACAATAAAATTTGTTTGTGTTGTTGTACAATTATTGTATGTTACCTAGAGTGGCTAATTATTGTATGTTGTTGTTCATGTGGCTAATTATTGTATGTTACCTAGAATGCCACCAAATAGCTAGGTAATTATTGTATGTTGTGGTTGTTCATGTTGCTAATTAACTAGAGTGTTGAAATGTTTTCCGCTAGCTCCTGTCGTTGTCCCGGAGGTCACCGTCCCGGAGGTCGCTTACTTCCTCTACCGCCGAGGGTGAGCTAGAACTCCGTCTCCTCCCTCGCATTTTTTATGTCAGTAGATTCCATTTCCACGTCAAGTCGCATCACCTAGGTGTCATTTCCCGTCTGCGAGCGTTACGCGGATAAATATGCATTAGAGGTCGCATATTATGAAGTGTAACGCTTGCGGCATTTACGGGACAGTCGGCGGATGCGTAGTTGGGTACGTTCTCCATGCTCTGCCCTGGTCCGAGTCAGGATTTCTATAGCGCCTCCCCGTTGTTCTGGATGCACATCCTATTGGCTTTTTTCCGAGACGTGTATCGGGAGAGCAGCGGGGAGGTGCTGCCGAAATTCTGGCTCGGAGCAGGGTAGAGCATGGAGAACGCACTCAATCTATGGATCAGGCGGCTGCTAGGACCCTCTATACCTATTAGAGATGTAGGTCATGCGTTTTTCCCGGTAGAGAAATAGAAAATATGATGCATTTAGTTTCATCCTATTATTTGATATGAAATGCTATGTTTATTGTTTGGCTCCCAATAAAATAGAGGATGGCTGATAATGGGTGGATGTACAGTGGTCGTACTAGTGTTGTGGATAGAACAGATGAGTGGACATGGAAGACTGATCTGTTAGTGAAGGAGTTAGTGCGTGGTTCAAAGGTAGGCATTCATCCAACTTGCCCTTGCACTCATTGCAATAAGCGTCATTGTCAGTCAAAGGAGGAAATGAAAAAACACCTTTAGAGATATGGTTATATGCGAGACTTCATCACGACGGTTGACTTTACTCAGTACGAACGTGATAGAGGTGAGGTGATGCAGCAACGGATCAATGTCAATGAGGGCGATGGGATTAGAAATTTGCTAGATGATTTCCATGATGCCGACATGCCAGATTCGCCACCTTCACATGAACCAAATGAACCGCCAGAATCGGAGGAACCTTGTGAACCAGAGGAACCGGAGCCAAGCACGAAGGCCTTCTATGATTTGATGGCCTCGGCTAAGAGACCTCTATGCGAGGGTTCAAAGATTTCTCAGCTCGATGCCATCTCGCAAGCACTAGCCAAAAATCTCCAGTACGGCAACACCCGTTCATGCTTTGAAGATCATCTGCAAACGTATGGTAACATGTTGCTCGAAGGGCATTGTCTGCCTAAAACCATGTACAAAGCAAATAAAATCATGCGAGCGCTCAGCATGGAATACCAAAAGATAGATTGTTGTCTAAAAGGTTGCCTCTTGTTTTGGGAACAGTTTGCGGTGACAATTACTGTAGCAAGTGTGGGGCCTCTAGGTATCATGAGGTAAAGGGAGACGATGGTCAGATGACGCGGACAAAAGTCGCCATGAAGATTCTTCATTATATCCCATTCATAAAAAGAATCCAGCGGCTTTACATGACCAAGGAGTCTGCCACACAGATGATGTGGCACAAGACAGGGAAGAGATACGAGGATGAGCAAGGATGGGTAAAGATGGGACATCCATCTGATGGTAAGGCATGGAAGAACTTTGATAGAGACCACCCCGATGAGGCAGGAGAGGCTCTGAACATCAGAATTGCTATAGCAACAGATGGATTCAATCCATATGGTATGTCGACCGCCTCGTATAGCTGCTGGCCCGTGTTTGTTATTCCGCTCAATCTCCCTCCCGGAGCCCTAATGCAAAGGAAGACCATATTCCTGTCGTTGATCATTCCAGGGCATGAATACCCAGGGAAGAATTTGAGTGTGTACATGCAACCGCTTGTGGAAGATCTGAACCACTCTTGGCACCACGGGACATTGACATACGACCGTGCATCAAAGACAAACTTCTACATGAAAGTTTGGTTCCACTATTCCATGCACGACATGCCCGGGTACGCCCTATTCTACGGATGGTGTACAGTTGGTAAGTGGTCATGACCAGTGTGCAGGCATCTACTTGAGTTCCTTTGGCTAAAGGCGGGTAAAAAGTATTCCGCATTTGACACGCATCGACCATACCTCAAAGGAGACCATCCGTTCAGACAATACAAAAAGAACTTCATCAAGGGCAAAGTTGTGCTTTAAGAAAAAGATATACCAACGTTCGATGGTGCTGCTGTTGATGCCGAGTTACGTGCTCTCGTGCGTACCGAGTCCGGTTTCCCACAGTTTGAGAGATATGGAAAAACGCACAACTGGACACACGAGGCAGGCATAACGAAGCTCGAGTATTACAAGGACTGCGAACTTCCCCATAACATCGATGTGATGCACACTGAAAAGAATGTCGCAGAGTCTCTCTTTTACACAATTCTGAACATTCCTAAAAAGTCAAAGGATAATGTCAAGGCTAGAGTCGATGTTGAGGAGCTATGTGATAGGAAGAGACTATGCATGCAACCTCCTAAACGCAATCGAAAAAATTGGGTCAAGCCGCATGCCTACTTCTGCCTTGATAGCCTCCAAAAGAAGCAGTCATTGGGGTGGCTCAAATTCGTCGTGATGTTCCCAGATGATTATTGTTCGAATATGAGCAAGGGAGTCAATCTGGCAACTGGAAAAGTCACTGGGCTCAAGAGTCACGACTATCATATATGGATTGAGCGGCTGATGCCGGTGATGGTTCGAGGGTATTTCCCTGAGCATATCTGGCGAGTGCTTGCGGAGTTGAGCCATTTCTTTCGCAAGCTTTGTGCCAAGAAGATATGTCCCTTGATGATTGAGAAGCTGCATGATCTAGTGCCAGAGTTGCTATGCAAGTTAGAGACGATCTTTCCGCCAGGCTTCTTTACTCCGATGTTACATCTTATTGTGCATCTCACGAACGAGGCACTCTTGGATGGACCGGTGCAGTTTTGTTGGCAGTTTTGTGTTGAGAGAGAGTTTAAGTATCTTTATTATGCTTAGTATATTTATTATGCTTAGTATCTTTATTATGCTTAATTGGATCATGTATTCATATACTAAATTGTTTACCTCTTTTCAATGCAGGTGATTGACCAATATGAGCCAACGCAAGGAATCAACGTCCTCTATCCTTTAGTGTTTGAAGCAGAAGAAGGTTACCAAAAGTGGAATAGCGCCCATTCCCAACTCACGTTACAATGACGACAGTGCGGAAGGAGGAGGACGAGGTGAGGGAGGAGGAGGTGGACTTCCTCCGAGGCCAGGACGAGGTGCAGGACGAGGTGAGGGAGGAGGGGGACTTCCCCCGAGGGCAAGACGAGGCGCAGGACGAGGACAAGGTTTACGCCTTCTGAGTGACCTACCGTCCGCTTCTGGCGACGTGGCGTTCGAGTCTGCTTACTCAGAGTCTCCTGACGAGGATGAGGAGTCTCAAGACTTGGAGGAGGAGTCTCGAGACTTGGAGTGGGAGTCTCGATACCAGGAGGGGGAGTCTCGAGACCAGGAGGGGGAGTCTCGAGACCAGGAGTCGGGGCCGTCAACGCGGCCGAAGAAGCCAAAGATTCGTGGGGAATCGGATGTCCCAGTGGACGAACCTGCTTCTAAGGAGGAGAAACCCATCATTACGCCTAACGGCATTGAGTAAGTTGCTATACTAATTTTGAACATGTAATTTCATTTTGGTCATAACAATTTGACATGTACTAATGTTTTACTATTGTGCAGCAATTGGACATTTCATCTAGGTACCCGTGCGCCTAACACCTTGCTTGGAGCTTTGATTAGGAAATTTTGGCCAGGCTTTTACACTCCTGTCCCCAACGGCGAGAGGAAGCTACCACCAGTTGGGCGCACTATGAGGCCGCCGAAAACTCGGGCTATGCTGGGAAAGCTTCTGATGCCGTGATCACCAAGTTTTGGGTAAGGCAAACTTTTCGAGATTCATTGATAGTTGATGACCCCACCATGCTAACTTATGAGCCTCGCAATTTTTTTTATGTATGATTACAGAGATTCTATAGGGTGCTTCCGGAGGACCAGGAGAAGGCGGACAAGACTTTGCGGGGGGCTTGTCAGAGGTTGACACGGCAGCAGTTCTACAATCATAAGCATACCACCACCAGTCTATACAGCTCCGAGAAGTTGGGCAAGAGGGCGCCGAAGCATTTGAATGTGAAGGACCAACCAAAAATGACCGAGGAAGATTACGTCGGGGTAAGTAAATTGTCAATTAGATTCTATGTTGTTGCTAATTTCATTATCCATTTTTCAAATGAGTATTGTTTTTTCAGTTTATGCCCTCGTGGGCCGATGGTAAGGAGGACGCATGGCGGGCGTTGTCGGCGAGGTGGCATGGGGAAAACGTCGAGTTCAATGCCTTGAGCGAGCGGAACAAGGCAAACCGTGGCTCCAGGGGGACACACTGTGCGGGAAACCGCAACCATGGTCGCTTCAAGGCCCATATGGTATACATGTATACATGGAACAATCTGTATTTATTTCCCTTCGTGATCCTACTTGATACACATAACATTTTTTTGGCCATGCAGGAGACACATCTAGAGAGGCCGTGTTCTGACTATGAAGTATGGGAGAGGATGAAGCAGAAGAGGCCTAATCTGTCCCTGCCTCAGCCCTCGCTTCCAGAGTTCTATGGCACTGCCAAGGAGGATGGTGCTAACTACCTCGAGGCGTTCAGTGGTTTTCATCCGGAGGTGGAAGACCCTAGAGGAGAGGAGACCGACGAGAGAGCGGTGGTCGTGGCGGGGCACGGACGGGAGCACGGCCTTTTCAAGATTCTCGATAGGGTGATCCCGCGAACTCCTGCTTTGAGCCTCACGCGGATCAAGGCTACCCTCACCACCGACGACCCCGCTATCCCGCCTCAACGGCCTTCCCGAGCGAATAGCGATGTAATTTTTTCTCATTTCCATCATCTTTCCGAAAATCGTTCGTGAGTGTCTAAGTTGACGAGATTCATTATTTTTGAAATTGTAGCCTGTTTTGGACGCGTCCTACAAGGCCGCTTTTGCGGAACACTTGGTGACGCTCAAGACGTGGTCCTAGACCCGAGCGGCCTACGAGTAGTGGGCAGAGTTACGCGATGATGTAAGTTTCCACCTTTACTTTTGCAAAATATGACAAGTCTTGCATTTCCTAGTTTGAATCTTTATTCCTGCAACGCCTCGCATCTAAACTATCTTGCAGATTTTGGAGAAGTTTTATGGCACTGAGAGCGGGAAATTCTACCGCCACGGCCACCTAGGCCAGGGCCGCAGCCAATCTTCCCATCGAATGATGAATATGCTTTGACCTTCTACTCAGGGACCCCGGTAAGTTATTTGCCAAACCAGTTGTTACAACAAACCAAACCTGTGCCTTGGTGGTTGCTAACTCTGCCTCAAATATGTAGGGACCGGGATGCTCCGGCAATACACACTTTGGTCGTCCTGAAGCCTCGCCGACTATCTCGCGCGCGATGACACCGGTTCATACCGATCGTGCTTCTCCTGGTGCTTCCGCTGGTGGTGGTGGTGGCGGTGGCGGTGGCGGTGGCGGTGATTCTCCTTCTTTCCATCGTGCTGAGGGTAGCGGTGCTTCTCCTTCTACCGGTGGTGGTGGTCATGGCGGTACTTCTCCTTCTTCCGGTGCTGGTTCGACGACGGCTACTCGACGTCAAGCTTCACCTTTCTTCACGCGGGGAGACATGGGTCTCTCGAGCAGCTCTCCGGAGGTGTAGGGATGTGCATGTGTTAGGATGCACTTAGAGATGTACCTATGTGTGGATGATGATGTACCTATCTATCTATGGATGATGATGTACATATCTATGTGTGGATGATGATGTACCTATGTATGGATGATCTTATATGTTTGTGTCGATGTGCATGTGTTGTTTGTGGGAATTTAATATGTGAATTGTTTGTGGAAATTTAAAATATGCAGGGAAGAAACAAACAAAAATCAAAAAAACAAAAAACTGGGCAGAGCTGACGCCGACGGCATTGCCGTCGGCGTAGCTGATGACCATATGGCACGGTTTGATATGGGCCGACAGGGTGGCCGACGGCGTACAAATAGTGTGGCCCCAGCGAACGGAGCTAGGCCGACGGGGTGGCCGTCGGCGTATACTTGTACGCGGCCCAGCTATGTCCAGCGTGGACGTTGCATGGGGCTACACGTGGCACCGTAGGCCGACGGCAATGCCGTCTGCGTACGTTAGCTGGCCCAAGTGGGACCCATAGAGGATATGCCGACGGCATGTACACCGACGGCATCGTATAACCGTCGGCCTACCACGTACGCCGACGGGATGTTAGTATACGCCTACGGAGGCGTAGGCCGACGCCGTTACGCCGACGGGTTTCGTTGACTATGCCGACGAGGTATGGTCGTCGGCTATTCCCTGTTTCCTGTAGTGAAACCCCTGTCATCTACTTTTCCATTTACCATCTCTAGAGGCAACTCGCAAGAGAACTTGTCCTCCACAACCTCGCTTTGCTAGGATACACTTTTTTTATCATGCTTTCATCCCTCTTCTTGTCTCATCTCCATTCATCATTATATATTTGCATTCTCCAACTTTGAGGAACACTTTTATTTTTTACTTGATTGACATGTTTTTATTGACCTCCTTTTTAGGAACGGAATGCATAACATGAAATTGTTAGCACATTTCAAACCTATAGTCAAAAGTGAAGAATTATTTATCTGATTTACTTAAAGGAGAGTTTGTAGTCATCATATCAGGCAATTGGCATGCACCTTGTGGCTAAAAAAAAGTTCACAAAAAGCTACAATTCATAGAAAATGTCAAATGAAATTAACCACTTAGAACTTAAATCAGATAACCATAATCCACTCTAGATACAACACATCGGTTACAATGTGGTTACTACAATGATTAACTAAAAGATTATATGTATCAAATTCAACTATACTGCAACAAGACCACTTTAAATTGGGGAGTAGTATTATTTTACAAATAACCAAGATTGTGTTTCATTTTCAAGGCAGATATGGGTTGCTGTTACACTTTTATTATTTTCAGGGCAGAGTTGTGTCCCGGAAATTTTCAGTTTCAGTGGAATTGGAATACTATCAAGGAGTATTCTCTAAGTCAAATGAAACTACAAATCGTTATGACAAAGATTATATCTATTTGTGTCTCTTACCAAATAATACACCGAGCTGGGTTGCCGATTAATATTGATTGGTACTCCCGTACGTGTGCCTACGAGTCCGACAATGACCATGGTCGTGGTGAACATCCAGGGGGGTCCCCTAAACTGCAGTTGTAAGTAGAATCCTGACAGGATCCCTATTTCTGCACATGTTTTTATAGAACTTCTGTTACACATTTTACATCACGATGCATAAGGACTTAATCCACCATCCTCCTTTTTTTAGCTGAAGAATCACCCATCTTCCTTGGATATGTCAAAGAACTTGCAGAAGTAGACAAGTAGATGGAACACATAACATGCTTGCATACCTTACTACATAAAAAAGAATTTCCTGAACTACATGACCGTAACTGCAGGAAATATCAATCGTGTTTGGAACTCTCCCGGTTGTAGCACCCACACATCGTGTAGCCAAAAATTCTGAATAAGCACATATTGCATACCTTTGGTCACATAACAAAACTACCAGGAAGAAAGAATAAATTGGAAACATACATCAGGTCCGGCTACACCTCCGATAGACTGGCCGCTTGGATTATTGTTACTTTTTCCGATCCATATTACTTGTCATTAAAATGGATGTATCTAGCACTAAAACATGTCTAGATACATCCATTTTAGTGACAAGTAATATGAATCGGAGGGAGTAGTTTTTACGTCGTCCACTACCAAGACGTTCATTGCCTGCCTTGGCAAGCTTCATGGCCATGAAGATGACGTTTTTGAAGTATCTAGGAGTGTGGATACACCCTCTGCCGCCCATCTATGGTGCAGTGCAACTTGGTGGGCTGCTCAGGTGCTAGATCGTGCATAGGGACGCGCATCGCCACACATACTTCTCTGTACCGAGACTTAACTCTAGAAATTTTCTTAGCCATTTTTCTTGGTTAGCGAAATGTGAATATTTTGTGCTTCAGCATTATACAAAAAAGCACAAGCTAACTCGGAGAAATTCACCATCTATGTCATTTAGGTTAGACATTTTTATACAACTGAATTCCAGATTAGTAAATACCAAACAATTACTTCAAAATGCAAATTCTCTTTCCACCAGAACATTTAATTTCAGAAGATCCATCTTTATCATATATACTATATCGCGAGGACGTTCCAATTCCTTTGAAATGCGCACAAGCAGATATACTCTTATGATCACGAATAGCAAATAAAAGTACAGTTGATGAGGAAGAGGAGAAACACTGACCTCGTTGGAGGGCATGGCCTTTTCTTTCTTCTAGGAGACACTGATGCACCTTCCTTAATTGTTGGTCAGTCATGCCAGAATGGGTAGCGTAGAGGGTGGCGGCTCTTGTCCACTCGTTTGTCCTCAACCTGTCGACGGCGGTGACTTGGAGCACGACGAATCAGTTGCTGACGACAGCAGCCATGGCGAGCGCTCACGCAAGCAGCTCCTTCCCAATCATGTCGCCATTCAAATTCCGCTAGTCGCCACCATGAGTCTATGTATCAAATTTCAGCAAGAAAAATAGTAATCATTTGTGTATAGAAACTAACTTAATTCTCAACAAATATGCTTGTACCTTCAAGCATGAGACGGATATGCCAAAACATCAATTATCCAATATGTATATAGACACCAAAGATGCTGATGTTAAAAAAGAGAGACGGTTGCTACAGTTGTTCTAATCTCCTGATTACAAAAAAGGAATGAATATTATGTAGGGAGAAAAATACAGAATCGGTCAATTCTAATTGATGCGCATCCAATCATACGGGGAGATGTACAACCTTGAGCCGATCCACTCCGGTTCGAATACGCATTGCATCCATGGGTCCGGAACCAGGAACAATGGTAGACGGGACCTTCCTTCTTGCTACTACAGAGAGAGATAAGCATCAGGCGGGGGAAGAAAGAAGAGGGTAGAAAAAAAAATGTCCTCACCTTTTGACGAGCTGATCTGGTCTATTAAATAAATGGAGCAAATCAGATCGGAAACAAATCAGAACGGTGCCCGTGATGTAGAATAAAATCGCATGTTCGATTCGCAAATTGCTTGCCTCCGCCATGACGGCCGCGGACCAGGACGACACCGATGCGAGGTTGCCTTGGTGATGGCAGCAATTGCATAGGCTCCACATGGGAGACTCGAAGGGGCGAAAGATCCATGTAATGCAGCATGATAGAGAAGAGAAGATCTAATATAATAACGTAATTAGCGGAGCCGAATTAATGATACGGCGGGATTGTGATATAATGACACGCTTGTAATCGGGGATGGTGGAGAGCAGCGCAGGATCAAACGGTTTTTCTTCTTCCAATGTTTGTTGGTTGAGTTTTACGGTCTAGATCTTCCCAATGTTTGATAGCTAAAGTGAGCCATCAACTCTCATCTCTATCTCTATCTCTACTATATAAAAAGGCTAGAGGTGGTTTTCGTTTGGTACGTCGCAGCGGTTTTACACAAAACCCCTTAATAAACCCAGTAATTAACTGGCAGTTCCTTATCTCCTTATCCTCTCCACCCCACCATCAGACCACCAATCCGCCGATCGATCCCCGCCACCGTGAGCGTGCGCCGCCGGCTGCGGCTCCACCTCACAAGACACCACTGGTCCCAGCAACCCCGGGCAGAAGCAGCACCTCCCCCTGACCTCCTCTCCTCCGGACGACTAGCGCCGCCAAACTGCCACCATGGCCGCGTCCGCCCTGTTCCGGAGCACCTCGCCGCCATGGGAGACCTCGAGGGAGCCCATCTCGTCTCTATGGTAGGACCTCGACAGTCGCTGCCATGGGAGACCTCGAGGGATCCCATCAAGTCTGCAGTTATGCGCGGCGAGGAGCAGGACCAGGACGACCGACTCCAGCCGTCCCTATCTCGTGCGTACCTATACTCCTCGTTCTACTCTCTCTCTCTATCTTTTTTCTCTAGAAGGATGCGATGACCATAAGGAAGGGGTGCCGGGCCAGTGACTCGCCAGACCCGAGCCACGCGAGCATAGTGGGCCATGGCAGCGATGGAGACAGCTAGCTCGAGAACAGGACGATGGGGTCGAGGACCTCAGTTGGGGCGGACGGTGCGCCAATTAGAGTGCTCTCCTCGATCCCCTATGTGCCTCGCGCCGCCGCCGTCACTTTTGGTGTTGCTCCTCTCTCGCTCTCTCACCCACCAACCCACCCCGCGTCCTCTCCTCTCCCATTGCAGCCGCCTCCACCCCCTTTCTCCCTCTAGCCGCCGCTCACCGGATCGACTGTCGGACCGATTGGTGGCAGCGCCACTGTTCTGCAGTGCCCCTTCTTCAACTAGCGCCGTGACAAGGAGTCTGAGAAGGTGCGTTGTCAAGGGGACGCGTGCATGTGCTGACTGACTAACTCACCCCGCGGACGAAGAACGCACAACCAGGGATAGGGCCGAAGGCAGCAGGGACGCGGTGGCCGTGGCGATTCTGCCAGGCCTGCGTTACAGCACCTCAGAGGGACGAGAGCCCAGCTAGCAGAACGAGCTGCCGTCTAGCAGGTACTCAGAGGGACGTGGTGTCTTATAGGTTTTCCTTACTGAATGTCCAGAAGTAGGATTATAAAAATATGTAGAGGTAGCTCGGGTGTACTCCTACATCTTTCCCTGAAAATCTTACTACCAAAGGGCGGGAGCCCTTCTATGCAGGACATATGAGCATTTATAAGAGTGGTGTCTCATAGATTTTCCTTACTATTTTTCCTTCCGATTGTTCATACTAACCGATTTTTCCTCTGAAAATGCATACATGCGTAAATAGAATAAACTAGGCACTACTTCCTTTAACACCCCACTTTTGGGGTTAGAGTTGTGGTTCTCAAAACATGTGTACCTTATATGTGTAATATCCTCTTTTATGCTACAAAAAAATCTTGACATAAATTGCATCGCTGCCTTTATGTACAATCATAGACAGATTGATGCATGCATAAGTTGCCTCTTGCTTGTTGTTGATGCATCTAGGAAAAAAGTCACGGCTGTTTGGAAAGTAAAATAGGACAATGGGGGACTTATGAGGGAGACCAGTTATACGAGTCTACATGGAAAGGATTGAGCTATGGTCAATCACATATAATGCGTCCTGGCTATATACATACCGGGTGTAAATAGTGCGCCCATTTAAAAAAAGGAGAGAATTGAGACCAGCATTTGCTGATACCAACATAACTAATACCCTAATGACAGGCTTTTCTTACATTCCTCAATTGATAGTAGGAGTCATGGGTTTTTAGGGGTGTTATTATGTTATTCATTTTTGTGGGTTAGTTTAGTCAGGACGTTTCTTGTGAGTTCAAATCTTGGATTTTCTGCTTTACTTAGAAGAAGGAAAGGAGAGGGGAATACAGTGACTTTTGAGGATTTGGGACCTTGTCAAAGTATTTTGGGAAACTGCTAGATATTTTAGTGGGAGTGGAGAAAACTTAGATTAATGTTGTTAAAAATGGAATGATGATTGTTGCAATCCAACCGAAATTATATTCGATGGGAATGACTAAGGCAATTTTCTAAAGCCGGAGAAAACACATCGACGCTTTGGATTGAGATGCCTATGGAGTACAATGATTCTCCCCTCGGCTGGATAGTAGAGCAATAAAATATTCTTAATCGTAAAAATTATGTAGCCTGTAGCAACGCACGGGCATTCAACTAGTTTATAATAGTAAAAATACTGATGCAATCTACATTACCTTATTTTTATTCTTATGAGATGCTTCATCTTGCTCAGGTACGCATATCTCAGCGCCAATGGCTCAAATGTTTCTCTAAACTACTGACTTGATGCTTAGTTCTTCTAAATGGTAAATGCTGGTCACAGTTCGTAAATACTTAATGAATTGGTTAACTTATAATTCCTCTACAAAATATAAGATGTTTTAGCTTTATAAAGCAAATGTATCTAGACTATTTTTAGTATATAGGTTTACTAGGATTTAGAGTGAATCTATACACTAAAACAAGTCTAGATACATTTTCTTCACAAACCTAAAACATCTTATATTTTAAAACGGAGGGAGTAGATTCAGTGATTCACAACATGTAACTATCTGTTTCTTACAAATATTAGATTATCTTCCGCTGACTTAACCTTACATATAGTAGGTATAGTATTTATGATTGGCGAAAGGACTAAAGCCATGGATAAGCTAGGCAGAATCACTACCCTTCAGAAAGTTGGGCCACAACTTGTCTTAAGATGGTAGCCTGGTAGGTACAACCAAAGCTTTGGCTGGTCAGTTTCAGTCTTCCTTTTGCATTTAATTAACTGCGTTCAATTTTCAAACCTGTTGGTTGAGGAAAATATCATTGCCATAGTTTATCTTACGCTTGAATTTACTTTCGCCCTCTATATGCTCAATAAGATGAACAAGTTGTTTCTTAGATAAGAAGTGTATAGGTTCACATGATAGAAGATATATACACAATTTTGTCCCAATTGTATACAGCCTACTTATATGGAATAATGATGTTTCTAGAAAAAAACATACATGTCGTGTAGCAACTATTATAGACTTGCAAGAGTTAGAAAAGGACAAATAGGTCCAAAAAGTTAGTCCGGCTTAGGTAATCTAGAGGTTTGTGCAGATCTTTTCCTCGCATTTTTAGCATAGGAATTCAAGCTGAAATAGTTATATTTGATGATATACAGGTGGAGAGATGTTGCCTGTGTTGGCACGCGACACAATGGCAATAGGTAAGCTATTGAACATAAATAATTTAAATTTCTAAGAAAGGTTTGTTTCTAATGCGACATCATGGGAATCTTAGCCTCTTAGGTCTCATTGCTCTTTGCATGCTTGAGATGTCTCTCATAGTTCATACATTGATATATTTGGTTCTTTCACTTTTTTTGTTGTTCTCGATTTATGTTTCATATGCTTGGAGTTTATGTTTTGTAAGTTTAATTATTTATAATTGAGAAATACTTCTTATCTCAAACTTATTCGGTATATCAAATTTGTAGAGCCGTGTTGACAAGGCATTATCTTTAGGCTTAAGCCTGGTCGCATGCAGCTGCGCTGAGGCTACTTGTCGCGCTACTGTGAGCACCCTGACATTGTCGTGTGGGCCATGTGCGCATGGAGAGCAGCTTTTTGCCGGTGGCTGTCCCACGGCAAACACGGACCACCGCAGAGCGACCATGCATGTTGAAGTGTTCAATTAACACTAGACAAAAAATATTACCATGTGCCCTTCGCCCCCACCCAGCCACCCCCAAACCCAAATCCGTACACTTCTGCTCTCTCCGTTTCTCTGTCGTTTCTATTCCTCCTGGGCGCTCTAGGTCTAGGATTTCCAGACTTTGCCCTGCGATCTCCACTCCCGCTAGCCCCATGCACGCTGCCCTGTCTGATAAGATCGAGGCCGGCTATTTCTCAACGCACGCGCGGCCATCGCCCAACGCCTCGCGGATCCAGATCCTGGGTGCACTGTCGTTTCTCAATGCGCTGTCACGGACCCTTTAACCTCTAGAAGACCAAAGATACACCTGGCCTCGACCGCCGGTGCCGCATCCGCCGTCACTCCTCATTGTTCCATCCTCTTTGGAGTCGGAACGGAGCCTCCACCATCCCATCGCCATCGGGTTAGCACTGAGAACGCTCAACAGAGCGGGAGATGCTGGGAGGCGGCGATTGTTGGAAGAGTTGGCATCAACATCGTGTGGGGAGCTGTGCGACGATGGAGATTGGGGCGACCTAGGTTGTGGGCGAACTGGGCAGCCTCCGATCTGTGCTGTGAGTCATTTCTATTTTGCTGATATTTCAATCTGTCATGTGCATGTTACCTACAAGTAAATTAATCATTGTGCGCCTATAATTTCTACAGTGGAGAAGCCGATTCTTAGTTTTAGCTTATATCTACACATGACCTTGCATAACCTTTAGATCAAATCACCTGAACTGTGACAAAAATAGACATGTCATTTATGTTTCCTCAAGTGAGATCTTCATCTAGGATATCAAGAAAAATATAGGCTTGATCCACATGAAAGATTATTTGTTTTGATGCTCCTGGGAGTAGTTCAGTGCACTGGCAGTTGAGGTTGTACCAAAAAAATTATCAATTGTACATCGGTGATTAGTTGTGCATCGGTTCCAATGGTGTCACCAAAATTCTGGAACTATACCTACTGTACTTCAGTTCACTTCTCAGTGGCTGAAATGTTTTAGTAATATGAACCTCAGGGAGGATGTCAAATAACAAAATATGTCACTCATATTGCACTGATAATATGCTTAGAAGCAAGAAGACTGACGTGACTCTCAAAAGAAGCACATCCTATATATGGATATATTTTCAGAATCGCCTGGTCTCCGTACTCTAGAAGTGATTGGAAACAAATTTTAATAAGAGCTAGCTTCAAGACATAATTAACTTACAAAACATGAATTTGATCGAGTTGTCGCTTGGTTGAAGGCTTTGAAAAATGTTATTAAAGAGAATATTGCAGACATCTACCCATTATGCTCATCTTTCATGTATTCAATGTTTTCTCAACATGCATAATTGATAAGTAGATAATATTCAACCCTCTTTTAACTAAGATGGCATAATCACAAAACAGTCTATGTCTTGATGATATTATTACTAGGTTTCCATTGTTTTTGCAACAAATTCTCTAAAAGCTTATGCGTGGAGACATGTCTGGTCTCTTAAGCGTGCTTTGATATGATTTGGAGATTTCCAACTCATTATTGTTCATTCAGTTATTAATTGAGAAACTTCTCAACATGTTCTAGCATTTTTTTGAAAGGCATGGTATGCGAATCAGGTTTTTGTTCATCTCGATCTGCTCACCATCATTTATATTTGAATATATACCAAACAAGGATTTCTCCATTTGAAGGCAAAGGTGTCCCGGTCTTGTGTTGCTATGGTGGTGCATCCCTCCAGAACGTCGCCCTGTGCCATCAAGCGCGGTTCGTGCCTCAAACCCCATCATTGTATAGATGAGTACTTCCCCCTGTAATATGATGTCAATTTGGTTGAGTACTTGCCCTGTAATATGATGTCAATTTTTTAGATGACAAAATCTTGAATTCAAATACTCTAGATAATATCTGCATTATTTATGTATCTATGGTGATAGTAGTAATATCCATGTGCCGACTTCCCTAGACATTTACGCACATACATTCCTTTAAATTGTAAACCTGGTTACCTACCTGGTTCCTCATGCCCTCCTGACTTAATTCATTTTTTGATGATCTAAAATTCCATTTTTTGCAGGATTCATCCTATTATTTTCTTGAACAATGGATCACTTATACACAAAATGTTTGTAAGGATTTTAAACATTTGGTTGATCCAAAATTGATGTAAAATCAATGTATAACATGTTCATCCAAAACTGCTTCAAAAAATTTGGATCTCTCCGGAGTACGGAGTTTACAATAACCAGCTATTACATTTTAACTTATAAAAGGCACCAAAAAAATTAAAAAACCTAACATGGTAATGCCAAGCCCATCATGCCCACCACACAAATATAAGCTATGTGCAACATCTGGAGGTCTAATTTGTAGTAGCATGTGAATCCGATGGTTTTTTCGTACAACTCGATGTTGTTATCATGTTCTTGACGAGATCTATGATGTAGAGCCTCCAGTGTGACATGAGTACATGAAACAAGTATGTGGGTATGTTGTTTGAAAGTCTCACACCCTTATTTAAAGTGTGCATAATCTTTAGTCAGTTTTTATCTTAGAATGTTGCAACATGTTTATGTGCCAAGTAGTTATGTGAAATCCTCTTATTTAGCTCATCGTATGTGTATTTTTCTGTTTTTAAACTAACAAACGGATCCATGAATGCAGCATCATAAAATGTCCATTGTTGTTTCATGAAGTTTCCTCAAATGAAGACCCCTTGGAACTTGAATGGTGCAGGCAAAAATATGCAAATACGCATTGCACGGCCCACTATAGTTACGAAAGAGGCCCAACAACTCACAGAAAAATACGTGCGCTCTTGAAAAACACTATTGTACCTCCTATCGACTCGATGGCAATACAAGAAAAATATGTTAATAGACAACAATAGGCAATACAAGAAAAATATGTTAATAAACAACAATAGAGTAGAAGTACGTACATGTAGACCACACGTGCCATACTAGGTTATAACGAAATGCAGGCGGCGAGGCGAAGCTCGCCTTTTCAGCTAGTTTAACTAATATTTTAATCACACAAACTAGGTATATTCAATTTGTTAGGGGCCTATAATTCATTTGTTTACTTGCATATATATATTCAGTCTATCCACATCAGCAATTTTTTCCCCTCGGTTTTTCTTTTAAGAATTTCATGTTTTGTCAAAGTATTGGTGACGTAGCCTTCCGGCTCATCGACCCACCCATCCCCACTTAATAGAACACTAAACGCTCCTACACGATTGCATGCATTGTTCCTCTTCTCCACCGATAAGCCTTCCACCTCTCTCAAATTCTCAATCAATGTGAATGGCATTGCAAGAAATTGTTGTCTTCTCCTCTCCTCCATGATCCCCGCAAACTGAGGGAGGCATACGATAAGTTCATACATGATTTATATATATAATCTGGGTGGTGTGTCTCAGCCTATTTTGTTGGCATCCCCACGTTGTCCCTCCCTCAATCAGGATTCTCCATGGAGCCAAAAGCTGAAGAAGTACCGGAAGCACTCCTCCCATTCTCGAATTGATATATCCTCGATGAAGGTCGCTACTCGCAGCGTTGATTTTTCCTTTACCCATGCCTATAAGGAGTCCCTCACTCCCAAAGTTGAAGCGCGGTCCGAGCACCAATTGCTGCCGATGGGTAGTCTAGTAATGGAGTTTACATCTTGAGGCACCTTCGTGTATTTAATTCTCCTAGAAATTATGTGGTATGTGTGTTTCACCGGTCTGACAAAAACTTCCTTCTATATGATGTTTTCACCTCATGTGCGGAAATTTTCACATCGATTGATTTGGACAGATAGAGGAGATTACTGGTGGTATGTAATCTAGGATAAATATACCAAGGTTTAGCTGTTACTTAGTCCTGGTTTAGTAAATCGTACTTAGTAGTACCGTGATCTTTCTTAGAATAATAAGACTGATGGACCGTACCCATTTTCTTCTCTCCTCTGTAATTTTATCTTCCACCTACGCAATTTTTTCCTACTTATTTGAGATCAGTCCTTTTAATTTTAGCAGATGTCTTTTATTTCTTACCTTTCTCTTTTCAGATGTGTTTACTTGTATATATTTCTCATAAAAAACTATATATATTTCAACTCGGCTGGTCTCATTAATCTATGTGGATGCAAAATCCATTTCCTCATGTGACCTCATCCATTCCTTGCACAATGGGCTCAAGATGTTCTACTGGAACAAGTTTCGAAAAAAATTCTACGGGAACATGTTAGCTTGTGAAATGGATTACATGTATGTAAAGGTTTTGGGTTATTTGGTTGAGGCAAATTTAACTAATATTTTAATCATACAAACCGGGTCTATTCAATTTGTTCGGGGCCTATGATTCATTTGTTTACTTACATATATATATATATATAGGTAAAATAACTGGTGCACCTTGGTGCCCAGCACACCAAAGTGTAATATGCATATATATATTCCTATATGTTCATTAAACAAGGCATATTCTATTTGAATGTACTGTTTAAAAACTTGGCTACACGCTATTCCGCAGCAACACACGGGATATTTTCTAGTTAATTGTAGTAGTTGGGCCGTGATTTTCTGATTTCAGGAAAACAGGGATGTGCACTTCGAACTGATAATAACCAAAAATCATTTACGCAATTTTCACTTGTCAGTAACTCCTATAGACACATAAGAGAGAACTCGATGCACATGTTGTCTAAATTACGATACATACTAGACGAACATGCGAGCTTCACCTCCCACCTGCATAACATTGTCACACGTCATGGCTCTTGCGGTACATCTGAGAGCGCTTTGATTTGTAACAAAGCCTGGTTTAATATGTCTATGTTCTAGTGTTAATTTCCAAGGTGACACTATCTCTTCTCTGTCAGCCGATTACCCAGCTAGAAGACAACAAATTCTTACAGACTCCATCTCATCTCACTGGACGGCCGACCAAAGGATAAAGTATGATTACCTAGCTAAAAGACAACACATTCTTACAAACTCCAGTTCAAATATCTAAGATTTTTTCGAGATTATTTCTCTAAGCTACTATTTTCCCCCTAAACCAGAGGTACATCTACCTAAAAGTAAAAAACTGGTATAGTTTGAAAGGTTTGTAGATGCAGACATAAGATGTAATAAATTGAGGGTATATGGACAATGACAAGCAGAGGAATAACAGCTCAATAAGGAATGTAAATACCCCCTCTGATCCAAATTAGTCTTCGCAGATTCATTCAACCATGACAGATTTAAGCAACATTCTGCCTAAAAGTACGACTGTTCAGATGGATCGGCAGGATTAACTACGATTATATGCAAGTAGCAAGCATAGAAATAATACAGTTTTACACCATTTTTTTATCTCAAACAGATACCAATATACAGCCAAATCAAGACAGACTTACAATTTACAGCATCAGTGCTCATATTTGCCTTTCATCTTGCTTTTAAACACCCAAATTAGAAGTCAGAAATGCAACAATAGTAGCACCTACTGAAGCATTCAGCAGTGTAACCATGATACCTTCTACACGAACAATGAGAAAGTAAGGTTTATCAACACCACCTGAGAAATTGAGCATATAACTTCTAGCTTATTGTGCTAGTCCCTATCAGACAAGAACAAAGTTGCATGGAAGGCAACAACGGCGAGAGGGGTGCTGGGTGAAAATTACCTTCCGCATCTCAAAGAAGTCCACACCTCTTACCACCAAGACCATAAATGTTGGTCCTCGCCCACATTCGTGGCATCGTTATCCTCGTCGTGCAGCCCCTAGGCGCTCCTCCCCCTGATGTGGTCGCTCGCTTGGCATCAGCCTTGCCCTCTAGCCATAGGTTGATATGTCGAGAGTGGTAAGTGGAGGGTGCAGGGCTAGTTGGAAACTTGACGTCAGCTAGGTATATGAAAAAACACATGCCACGACGCTTGAAGCAGTATGCATAATGCCAAGAAAAATAGGTTTTTACATCAATGCATAATGCCAGATATTTTTAACAATATGCTGCAAACACGAAAATAACCATAATGGACATTAAACACTTACATAAACCAGATTAGAGTTGGTTCTTAGAGTTTTAGAAGTATCCATAGTGTTGGACTAAAAATATAAACTCCAGATTACAGAAAGTCCATAGATCAAAGTATAAATCTTGTATAAGAACTTAGAATAAAATTGTAAAGCATGTATACATTTTGCAGTTCCTTCTACTACCAGAATATTCCCGCAACCTGATCAACAATGCAGCAACTACTTGCACGCCTCTTCCCCATCAGATAGAAAAATGAAACATCCCATATGTGATTAGTTTAACCCCTATTTGACCTATACCAGGACCAAATCAAAATGTGGGAAAGTATATTACCAAGTAACAGAAGAAAATATCCAGCTGAAATCAATGAATGGAAAAGGGAGTAGCCAGCCTTACTGAAATTTTCTATTCCATTTTCCATGAGCAAGAACAACACTTCTAAGCTATCACTGAAGCAACACTTATGCACCTAGAGGATTAAGGTATCGAGTAAAGATATACATGTTCGGTCAAATATACACACATCCGACAGAACAACAACATTGTATCCTTACACTACACACATCTACAGTCAGAAGCTAGTCACAAATACAATGGAGAATACACCATCATAGCTAGTCCAGGAAAATGCCCAATTCAGAGATCAAGCTGAAAAAATAAAGGTCTTCACATAACTCGTAAAAACTGAGAAATAAATCTAGTAGCTAATTCAATCAAGATCTTGGCATCCAGAGAAATATATCTTGCCTATTAAGATCGAACAACTCGATCAGTCCAGAAATAGGTGGATTTCAATGGAACCACATGAAAAGAAAAGCAGGAGTATAAGTAATTATTCAAAAAGCTCATTATGGTTTAATAGTATAAGAAATTACCCCCGAAACTCAAGCACCATGACAGATAACATTCGGCTATAATAAAAATTTGGAAAAGTAATATAAAGCTTAACGCTTGTAACACTTTCAAGCTTCTACCAACAAAACTTTCATCAGATTAGTATGTTACAAACACTTATAAACCATGTAACATGAGAAGATGATCTTTCAAAAACAAAGAGGGAAACCAAGAAAAACATATTCTGATTCTGTAATTAGTCCCAGTAGATTCGGAAAAAAATACATACATAAAATTAACACTTCAATTGGCTGATACTATACGAAAATGGCTCTATTGAATATCTAGCTGTAGCATTGCAGATCGTATATCAATTACAGTATCATGTTATCTGGGTGGTTAATGAGTATAAAATGGGAAGAATGACTCAATTGCAAATTAAGGTGCTACACTAAGCATACATGTTCTTTGCACTTCAATGAACATAGAATACAGTTCCCAACGATCCCACCTGTATTTGTTAAATCGTCATCACGTTCACCACTTGCCATGCAATCTTTACTTTTCCTGTATAACTGAATGCCATTGCCAGATGGATTTGGAAGGATGGGAGGATGAAGTGCATAGAAGTTCTGTGCGCAAAACAAGTGCATATAAGTTCCCAATAGTAGCTACTGCCATTCTGAAGCAGCCTCTCTCAACGTCCCAGGTAACCTATTGTAAGATGGTAATCACTCAAAATGAGGATTGCCAGTTTGGAGAACTATTGAAGAATCTAAAACAAAATATTTCATGAAGCAAAATATCTTCAGAGTGAGATTATGAAACTACTTAGAGAATGCAGAATAGGAAACAAAAGTTACTTCCGGATACCTAGCTGGCATATCTACATGAAACACCAAAACTGAAATTTGAACACGCAGTATCACCCTGTAAATCTACATGCATTGCCTCAGCAGGGAGTGGATAGTCAAATAACATGCCCAAATTTAATTACAATATACAATGAACATGACAGGTTAATAAAAGGAAACCTACATCATTTGCCAGAGTCAGCACAAAATCTGGAAGACGATCCACATCAGGCTGGTCAAGTACAACAGGAAGTCTGGTCAGGTTGCTGCTTTGGTCAATGTGAATACAGAAGTACTCATTAATCATCTCGGCATTTTCTTTCAGTATCTCTGTGTTCACTTGTACACAAGTAGTATCTTTATCAACAGAGTGATGCTACAGCGAGTCAAGGGACGAAGCTTTAAAACAAAAAAATCAAGAAAAAAGAAACATGAACTTGGACAGATAAGAATTTACATTTGTGCCATCACCTACAAAATTAACAAAGACTCGATCGAGTAAGAAAACAACCTACTTCTGCAATTTCCAGTTTCTCCTTGTCATTTTCATCACTCGTTGATTCGTCATCTTTTAGTGCCATCATCAGCAACTCCCGAAGCGGAGCTGGTTCACTGAGTTGTATAGCATTGAGGTTTCCAAAACGGCACAAAAATTGTTGGTACATGAGTTCTTTAGTGCATCACAAAGTTGGATCATCAATTAATCACATAAAAGCTAAATACCAATACCAATGAAATATTTGGAAGAGGTGGTAGTGGTTGCAGGCTTTCAACGGGATATGAATAGAGTCTCGGTTACCTTCAATTCGGAACTAACTGAAGGAAACCAAACACAACATCAGCAATTCGGAACATGACCCAACTAACTGACCAACTAACCAAGCGAATGGTTCACCTTCGTAGACGCAGCAAAACCAACACGCAGGCCAACCGAGGGGTGCACTCGTAACGTGGCCCCCAACCACCAAATCTGCCACGGAATAACACAAACTAACAAAACCAAACCAACAACAACTAATTTCAGAAACTAAAGACAATATTACAGAACAAACTACAGACAGGAAGCACTACACGAATCCAGACCTAAACCCCAAAATACAACACCAGAGAGACAACACCATACAAATCAAAATCCCAAAGCACAACAGCTAGGAGGTCGGAAGGTAGTACAAAAATTAGAGCGTCAAAAGAAGCGAACCTCACAGACACCAACCGCGCCAACAATCAGCAAGCACCCACCGGCGTCCCACGCGAAGACAACCCCGCCAAGCCAAGATCCCGCGAAGCATCCAGAACAAACACCAAGAACCATACCGCCGCCAAGAAATCCAACCCCGCCACCGAGAAATCCAACCGCGGTAGAAATCCCCACACCGCCGCCAAGAAATCCAGCTCCGCCACCGACAAATCGAACCATGGTAGAAATCCCCACACCGCTGTCAAGAAATCCAGAGGCGCCACCAAGAAACCCAACCGTGTTCCGCCCCAGTCAAAGCAGCCGAGAAGACTTCGAGAAGGGAACCCCGAGAAGACCAGAAGAAGCACTCCCGACAACTCCTACCTAATGTAAGACAGACAAGTTCAACCCAGCCACCAGGAAACTGACAGGGGTATCCCATAAAGCACGGCCCACATGTCAATTGGGAAAAAAGCCACCACACACCCGATCTTCCCTACAGAGAACGCGTGGCCAAGCCAGGCCACCGCATCACACGCTCACCCACCAGGCATGGTCGCCGCGTCCGGTAAGGGAAATAGCAGGACCCACATGAAGTGAAACAAAACAGGTAGCCCGCTGAGCAGATAGCCCCACATCGCTCGACCAGCACCACGCTTAAGCTTTTAAGGAATTTTGGATCGGAGGTAGTACTAAGCATAACTCACTTTTTTCACTGAAGTACCAAGCAACATTGAGCAGGATTATGAAACGAAAAGAGTTCACTCATTTAGGGTTTCATACAACTATTCTAGCAAGAAACAAAAACCAGAGAGAAAAGGAGTTCTTGGTTCCTTAATCTCTTTAAGGCAAAAAGGATCTATGAGAAAGGTGAAGGCATAAGAAATATCACTTGTATGGCTACACGGTGATAATAATAAAGGCATATTTCTGTCCGGTTCAGCAACCTCAACCGGTTCTCCTATGTTTGCCCTATTTGCACCTTTATTCTAATGACAATGAAAGGGGGGTGCTAATTTAGCTGATCAGATCAAGACAACCCTTAAACAGCAAAGGACATCGACATATAAATATAGTGCAAAATTCTTGGCAGAGAAAATGGCTATACATACAGTATACATAGCATTTCACAATAATTATGTAAAACCTTATAATTAGTGTATGTTATGAATCCTTATGAATTTAAGTAGACTAAAATTGTATCCTTAAGAAATAGCATACTGGTATGTGCGTCATGCCATAATATGATCGGCTAGGCCAAGTAGATAGCAACACAAGATGGAAAAAAATATATTAGAATAATAAGAAAGAGGTATAAGCAAGCAACAACAAAAAATACACAACAAACCTAGACAATGCTAACATTTCAGAATGGCAATAAATTCTGTAGATGGCGGGCAGAAGCGTGACAAAGCCTCTTAAATTTTGTAGCATCTATACTTCAGCAAGAAGGAGCCCGGGACTTTTTGAGTTCGAGCAGTACCATATAGATGGTAGGCCTTATTTTCAACCTCCTCTACCTAGTCTCACTTTTACTAAGGATGTATGCTGGTATAAGGAAATGATCAACAGTGTACACTCTGAAATTATTTTGTCCTATAATTTTAGAAGAAATTTTTTGCATCAAAATTACATTATGATGTTCTTAGTTCCTTTTTTGGACCCGATACATCTAGTGTGACAGAAGCATAGCATCATTTTATGGCCAAGGGAGTTTGGTTAGTAAAGAAAAATGTGAATTGAGACAAACCATTATCAGTCATGGGACACCAGATAGAAGAGTATTACTTCCCAACACATTCCTAAGACACCAAATGGTTATGCACTAAAACATTGGAAAATTATCAAGAGGAGGAGTGATTTGCTGAACTCTCTGTACGCTCTTTTTGCTTCAACCACAATGAACATCTCAAATATGTCGACTGATCCTTCATTTAGTTGCGGTCTATAAGAAAAAAGCAGCTGAAATTTGCAATCACAAACTATGTGAATACGTCTCCAAACAGCCATAAGATTATCAATTCTAGCAAGAAGAAGAAAGCCCATATGCACTGCATCTTATATAGATGAGAAATCAGTTGAATACCATTGCTTTAAAATACATAGACAGACCAAATGAGAAATCTGAATATACACTGAATTGGTTCTTATATAAGCATAAAAACAAACACTCGTTAGGCATAAAAATCACAAACCAGAGCACCAGATATTGTTGAACCTTTTCTAGAATCATGTAAATCCAACTACGATGCACATGATCTGTCTAACAATGGATACAAAAGTATGGCAAAAGGAGAAGATTGACCTGCAGAGGAGCGCCAGTCTCATTGAACCACTCGAGCTGGTAGTCAGGGAGGATGCTTCCCACACCAATCGGAGTGATAGTGCTCTAGGCTTGGAAAGAGAAGAAGGGTCAATAACCAATGTCGTGAATAGAGACAAGATAGGGCAAAAAATTGTTGTGGGGAAGGCAAACCAATACCTTCCCGCAAGATATGCAGACTACTGCGTGTCACGCCGAGAAGGGGTTTTCTCACCTCTGGTGCCACCGCTGCAAAATTCGCCACCACCGAGAACTCCCCACCCGGAACGGAACCGAGAAGGGGTTTCCTCATCTCTGGTGCGGAGAGCAGAGTCGAGGCCCCAGCCGATCGATCGAATATGGGAGAGAAGTAACCACCGGGGAGGATACTGGAGCCGGGGCTAATTCGTCATGAGGAGAGGACGAAAGACTCACGGTTAGATCCAGAAAAAAGGATTGAGAGGGAGATGTGAGGTAGAGGATGCCCTGCCTAGCTGCAATGGTTCAACGCGTCATCGTGGTGCTCCCGTCGCATAACTTTGCCTAGCATTTGGTCCGACGGTTGTCGCCTCGTGTACAGCCGCGTTTTATTGGCCGCTGCTTCAGAGAGAAATGGAGAAATCCCGATGGCAGGGGAGAGAGAGGCGAGGACATTCCTACCTACTGCAAAAACCACGCCTGAGCGCTCGACCACGATGCCCCCAATGCGTATTAGACGCCGGTCGATGTCCTTTCCTTCAGGCGTGATCCGGTGTTGGAGTTCCTGGCCGTCGCGCGTGTGCTGGCCAAAGCCTACGACCGCACGAAGGTGCGGGAGGCCATAACTTCCGCACGGCGAAACGGCGGGATCTCGAGGAGGGGAGCGTGGAAGAGAGTGGCGGGGCTAGGGTTAGGGTTTTCGTTCACGGGGAGAGGAGGGGAAAATGAAGACGTTTTGGATGCGAGTGTTTTGGGTGTAACTTTTACCGGCAGCGATTATAGCAACACGGGCCCACTGACAGAGACCCCAAACTGCAGCGCGCATGAAAAATGACCTGAAAAGCCTCTCTGCTGCTCAGGCTTAAGCAATTACTAATATGACGTGTAGGATAAAAACACTGCCCCTGCTAGTCTACATGAAAATTTCCTACCAGATCAGATCGGAAACTAGAGAGCTAACTGTGTTTACTGGTCTACATAGCACAATAATCAGGCACTAACCCAAAGTAGAATTATCTATATGACGCGTAGGATAAAAACAACGCATTGCCGCTGCTAGTCTACATGAAAATTTTCTAGCAGGTCAGATCGGAAACTAGAGAGCTAACTGTGTTTACTGGTCTACATAGCACAATAATCAGGCACTAACCCAAAGTAGAATTATCTATAAGATTAAGCGTGGAAAGTTGCGGCAGCTCTGAAAAATTCTGCCAATTCCTAAGCCTGCCATGTGGGCTAGCATTGTGTTTTCACCACTTCCATACCGCTGACGCCACTGACTAAACTGCACGCTCAAACCAAAAAATGCACCCCTTTCGTCTGTCTCCCCCCTGAGCCGCGAGCTAGGTTTCTAGCCAACAGCGGCCTTCAAACTAGCGCCGTAGCTCCATCCCCTGATCCTCCCCCTCCCACATGGTTCTTCCTTTTGGCGATCCCCACCTCGGAACCAGCACTCCGGCTAGACTTACTCCATCCCTGCAGCCTCCAAAGGGGTGATAGGTGGTTGGCTTACCTCCAATGGCGAGCTGGGCGACAATTGTGCAATTGTGAAGCTCCTGGAAGGCCTCCCTACACCATGTTTGGAGGTACAAAACCTCCTAGGCCCCTCTCTCTCCTCCTCATCTCATCCCTCTTCAGGTCTTCGGTGCCATATTTTCGCTACTAGGTGTGCCTCTAGATTTGCAAGCAATTGATGAGAAACTGTCAGGGTTGTGAGTGACTTAAAATATGTGAGCAATAAGTATGGTATGATTCTGTTAGCTGGCCTAAAATTTTCACGTGTGACCCTGAAGTGCTCAATCAACCGTGTCTCTCATCGTTGTTGTATTTGAGGATTATATCCTGCCAGCTGACCTAATACTCACTACAACCGCTACAGAGGTGCGGTCAGAAGCCCCCACCACAATAGTTTGAGTACAAGCGACGACGCCTGCCACCTATGGATTCATTGTATGGCGAGGCGGTGGCCCCGATTTAGGCGCCCTCGGATTCCAACGAGGCCTCGATGTTCATGAAGTCCTGGTCGGTGACCTACACTAATGGATGGTCAGTAACCCCTTTTAGAGCATCGACGACGTATGCGTCTCCCTGGTTTCCCGTGCTATCTGATTTGAATCTGTGTAATTCACTATCAAGTCTTCACGTGGTTGTTTATGGGGGTCATGGATATATATTTGTTGTTGTATAGATTGAGGCTCAATAGAGAGTAGGTTATGGTTTATGAATATATAAATGTGATTTTTGATGCGACCGAAGTTGAGGTTGAATTATTTAAGGTTGAATAATTCAACCTGAATATATGCCCTGCTAGTTTGATAAGGGTTGTAGTAATTCAAATTTTTCCAAGTAAGATCTGGTTTATGATAGTTTCAGATGTGAACCTTAGTATGATTAGTCATAAGGAAGATTGTTAAACAATCAACCACAGGAAAAGGTTTTTTAATTTCCTCCGCCTTGTCAATTTGGGGTTGGATCATCCATTTACAAGCGAGCATTTCAGGTCGTTTAGGTGAGTGCAGCGTGTCTAATCCTAATGTGGTGTGTTGTTCATGTCCTTGTTGGAGCTTTGGTGGTGATCGTGCAGGCGGGAGATGTGTCCGGCGCCTTGCTGCTGAGTGGCACCGTCATTGTTCGGAGTTGATCCTAGGGTTGGGAGTTGTAGTCTGTTCTTTTTCTGCCATTTATACATTCTATATTTTTCTAGTTTTTTGTGTGCCTTTTTCTACATTTTGTTTCTTCTAATCATGTGGTTATTTTTCTTTCGGATATGCTCATTCATTTGCTGAATTTGTTTTTTATCTGTGGTGCATATTTGTAGTGCATGTTGTTAGGCGAGGCTGCGGGTGATTGCTAGCTTTGTTCTGTTCTTTGCTACCATCTAGGTTTCCTTCTCTTCTTTTTGTAAGGTGGGTTATTTATTAAGTTTGATTAATGAGTTGTCTTTAGTGCGTGGATTACTATGTGGATGTCTTGGTTTAGCTTTTAGGTGTTGTTTGGTCATGCATATGCATTTTTTTTCCACTATCTGGGTAACGTTATTATTGTAAAGTTGGAAAAAAATCAATAGTAGATTTCTTAATGCTAAAGTTATTGGGAATATGCCCTAGAGGCAATCATGTATGATGATATTTCCCATTGTATTCATAAACTTATTAAGTTGTTCTTGTATAAACATCTGATATGTATCATTGAATATGTGATTCAGTTGTGGAACTATACATTCATGTTGTTTGTACTAAATATCATTGGTCATCGAGGTTGTGATGAACACACAACTTAGACCAATATGAAAGTCGGCTGATTACTCGGTTCCACTTGTCATGGGCATGGTGATGCTATTCCGACTTATACAGATTCGGCTAAAGAGTTTAGCGAGTCGGATTGACCCATATTAAGGTATAACGAACAAGTTGTCATTTGTATATCTCAATCAATGTAATCCTTAGACCTGAGGTTGTTGCACAGTTTAAGTTGAGGATCACTGACTTAGGTTCTGTCAAACGTTGATCCGTAACTGGGCAGTTATAAAGGCAGAGTTTAGGTCGACTGAGAATCAAGTTGCGTGATGTGAATAACCAAGATGAGATTTTGCCCCTCCAGTTGGAGAGATATTCTCTGGGCCCTCTCAGATGATATGATTCGGAAAGCATGTCCATGCACGACTCGGTTAAGTGTTAACTGAGGCAGTCGACTAAGAGTTAGTCGGATGAATCACTTATCTCGGATCGAGAAGAGAGTCGGACTATTTAAGGGATGACAATTATTCGCCTATAGTCCGACAAGATATATCATGAGGCAAAAGGGACTCGGACGCAAGTCGCATTGAAAAGGCAAGTCGTCATGACTCTTTGATACTTGGAAGTCGGCATATTCTACTAGGAGCCGCTACTGATTGATCGATTGAGAGTCGGACTCCAATCGTGTTCAGTTTTCCATGAGCCTCCGGGTCACACACTTAAGAGCAGGAGCAAGTTCGGATTGGATCTGAACCGGAAATCTGGTTGAGTTGGACCCAAGCCGGATTTGAACTGAGTCAGTGAGGCGTACTCATAGTGACTAATATTATATGGGCTTTAGTGAATGGGCCACGAGTGAGTGGAGCCCACACTTCCTATATATAGTAGGACGCAGAAACCCAGAAGGGTTAACGGTGAGGTAATTCCATGCGTTGGAAACTCTAGCTCCACAATAGTCATGCCGCCATAACGAACCTAGAAATTCACCACCAACGCTCCTTCGTGTACGTGTGGACACCAGCAGAGGTGTTGTACGATCAGCACCACGACGATCGTTGATTGGATCAAGATTGCAAGGACTGCACTGCATCAACTGACGCGCTTCATCAGTAATCCGCAACAACGCGTCTAGTGGTAATCCTCGTGGTCTTCTACCTCAGCTAGATCTTGTGATCACCACGTTAGAGGAAGAAGTTTTGTTTTATCTCTACGTGGCCCAACAAAAGTTCGTGAAGGGATTGACTAGTTGTTTGTTAGGAATTGTTGAGTCATGTATGTGCATTACTTTAAAGATGATTTCTTAATGAATATAAAAATATTGAATCACTTGCCCCTTCTATATATACAGTTGACTTGACTAACGGTTATCTGATTAAAACTCTTCTATAACATCTATGAACTTCAGTTGAAAAGTAAAATAGGATCCTCCATGTATCAGGCTTGGACCATCCTATTTGTGTTTTCTGTCAGCAATAGTCGGAAGACTGCAAGTGCAAACTTGGTGTATCAGAGAATAAAATTGCATGTTTGGTCTACTTCTTTTACGGCAGTATGTATTTGTTATGGTCACGACACAACGGTAGTCTGAGTAGTTGCAACTTCTTATGGAAGTGTGTTGATTATGGTCAAACCAATGCTGGAACAGAGAAGAAAAGAATGCATTCATCACTTGCAAGGATTTTGACCACATCTACATGGCGAAAAGTAGATCCAAAGAGGCATTTTTAGAGTGAATGACCGATTGTTCATTAGGTATAGTGCCTGATGGCATCTACACTAACAACCTAGAGGCTGGTGCGATCGTATTATCTAGCTGTTCCGCAACTTGCCACGACACATTGGTCATTGTTGTAGTTCTGCCTATCACCTTAGGTCTGGATTTCCCGGTATCCATCTCAGACTTTTCTATGGTGTGCGCAAGGTAGGTAGTTTGGGGATCAAGGGAGAGGCTAGGATGTTATGGAGGGTCGCCCCCTCCTTCGTCCTTACCAGCGCCGCTACGCAGTTACCGCTCTCCTCGCCTGATGACCCTGATACGATGGAAAGATGGATTCTTTGCAAAAGGATCCAAGAACTTCAGAATGGTTTACTCGTATGTAGAGTTCTTATAGGAACTGAGTACTTAAGAGTGGATTTTGTTGATTTGTAGTGCCTAAAATTTCTCCGATGTTTGTGCAAAATGTGAGACACATCGATCGGTCTTGTTCTCTAAAAATATTCAGTTACGTAACAATTGAAATAAAGTTACCAATTAGCTAATGGTGCAATTGTTGTAATTATAATAGTTTTGATATTATTTCTAGACTGAAGTACTTTTCCATTTAGACATTAATTTCCTTCACACTGTTGTAGGTGATTTTTTGTCAACATATATGGAAGCTCATATCTCCAACATGCTATTGTTGGAGATGTATACAAGTTGCAGGTTTAGAAAGAACGAGGAACAACTACAATAAGTTTCACATAAGTAATGTAATCAATTTGGGCATGAAATAAAAAGTTCTTGTCCATTTGATATATATAGTAATATTATCATCTAGATACCCACCTGATATCAGTTTCATGCCTCCCTATGCTGCTATGAAACAATACCCCTAAGAAGAAATTGTGTGCTGGGTGGTCTGGACATTGTTCGAGTAAGAGGAGTAAAAAAATTATAGTACGCTCAAGAATAATGTGTGACTCGGAACAATTTTACTTGACTTCCATGTTGCTCGCATCTTTTGGAGAGATAAATCTGAATTGCTATGGTTTTATTAGCCTGCTACTAGGGAGTAAAGTTTACCTTGAAAACATTTCTCATTAAATGTCTCGCGGTTTTTAGAAAATCTTGAACAACTTTAGGGCAATGGAACTTCCAATTCGAGGAATAACTAGATCAATAAAAGAAGATAAATAGTGACAAAGTTATTGCCACCTAATGCCTTGTGTTACATTCAATTGTGGAGTTTGAACTTGCTCCCAGGCATGGCCAAACCATTGGCACTGGTCCAAAGGCATATGTGAATGTATATGATAGCTAAATGTGTGAGATGTGCTTCTCATTCAACCAAAATTTGACATTTTTGCAACAATTTCATGGTGCAAACTATTATTACTTTGTGTTGATTTCTTATACTTCGTGTGGTTACTTACAAAAATGAGACCTAAGGTGTTTCCATCTTGATATGCATGTTAGTGGACCTTTACCTATACTGCTAGAAGTTTAGTTGGCGGGCTTCTGTTCAGAAATATCTACTATATGTCAGTGAGTCGGCTAATCTTTAGAGGATTCCCTATCATAACATGAATTGATTTGTTTTTTGTTTTGACTTATGAATTATGATTCAAAATGATGAACTGGTTAGAGCATACCACTTCCAAGTTATTGATCCGATTTATATTATAACATATTATCTTAGTAATCACATTCCATGTTTACCATATGCCATTATCTATAATATCGTCCTAACAAAGGAGACATGTCTAGCTTTTTTCTATTTTTGTGCTGTTCTTTCTTTTTGTACTTGGATTCTGAATCCACATGTTCATATATATATATATATATATATCTCACTATAGACTATGAATATCTGATGGTTCCTAGAATTATGTTTAGTGCCAAATTCCTTATGGTGCTATTTGTATCTATAGCATGGTGCTTAATTGCACATCTTTTGGTGCAATATAATTATATGTACTTTTGTTATCGAGAAAGATAATAGCTTTGAGACTATACTACCGTAGCTCTGCATGGATAACTAAGGCATAGTTCCTGCTACTTAACATGTTCATTAGATAGTCAAAAAACATTGATGGTTGAGATCCAACATATTATGTAGTTCTAATTTTATTTTCTAGAAATAGTAATTCAATCTTTAATGCAATAACGTACTGTTGCTACCTACAATGTGCATGCTATTGTTTTAGTAGAAACAATTATGAGTTATGCTAAAACCATATTGTGCAGGTACATACAAATTGTGCTCACGTAATTTAACTGTTCATCTTCTTCTACTTTGTTTTTGCTGCTGATGTGCACCTAACTTATCTATGTGAGACACAGTCTTCAATTCCAAAGTGGTCTCCACCGCCTAAGATTAACGTGGACGTTGCTCCTTTCACAATCGTATGGATCGGGGACTCTTATCCGAGACCACATTGGGTGCTTATTTACGGCAACATGTTCTTTCTTTGAGGGCTTTCATTTCCTGACTTGGCTCTAAACATGCTATGTATTTCTTTGCACTGGTACCGGTCTTGGGCAATGTTATCCTTTCATTAGATTGCCTATCACTTATTTCAAAAAAAATGACCTTGCCTATTAAGGAAAAACTTTAGCTGGTGTCGTGGTTTGTGATATTAAGAAGACAATTTCTAGATTTGATTATGTATCTGTTCACGTTAGTAGACATTGTAATAGGGCGGTCCATGTCCTAACCAGATCAACTGAGCATGTGTGGCGTTGTGTCGGTTAATGAGTCTCGGGATCTTATTCGAGACATTATTTTTAATGAACTTCCTATCTTAAATAAATGGAACACTGCCCAATACCTAAAAATAATGATCTACGTGTTTAACATTTTATACTGTGAAGTGCAATTGGTATAATGTTGAATCATAGACTAATTGATGTAATATTATAATATTATAATGTGGTGATTATCCCAAATTAGTATTGAGATGGCAAAACATATTTTCGAAAGATTGGTGTTGAGTAGTTCAGATTTCTGTTTGTCTTGGCTTGTGTGAATCATGGGTGCACGATGTAATTTATTGCAACGAGACATGTTAGCAGCCGACAATCATAGATGTGGGATGCTACAAATTAGGGGAAGTTTTTCTCACAAAATGTAAACACACATGGAGAATATAAGTGCATCATGAGCACAACCACAAACAAAACATGCATACCGTGCCTGTCATGTTGTGCCAGGAAGTGCAGGCGACGAGACGAAGCTCACCTTTTCATCTAATATAATTCGGCTGAAGCACAAGATTCGCGACGCCATGCCGGCAGGAGCCGACGCCCTCCCACGACCGCTCGCACGCACCACCCAGCGCATTAGTTGCGTCGCCGTGAGCGAAAGCATCCTGGCCCGCGGGTGCACGCTGCCCACACATCCTATTCCAGAATGGGTCAACCAAAAAAGATGGATATATATGTATATCTCGCGCCGGAGATCGACATGAGAGTGACATATTTTCGGAGAGAAGGGAAATAGGGCAGGGCTCTCCATGCTGGCTCGCTTGCTCTGTAGCGGTAACGCGCACCCGGACCACGCGATGTTGATCACACGCCAAGAGGAGACTGTGGTCAGCCAAGAAATTGTGAATAAAATAAGAGCATCTCTAGTGATGACTCTATATCCTAGCGTGCTAAAACTGATTTGCAGTGAGCTATGCTAGGATAGAGCGCACGTCGGCAGCGCTACCTTCATCGAAAGGGATAAAATGTCGTGCACGTAGACTAGCAAATGCGCCCCATCGGGAGTGATATTTTTGCAGCACCACAAACATTTTCTTAATAGGAATAGCATACCCAAAAGATCCCAAAAAGGCTAAAATAGAATTGAAAATATAGATAATGCATATATTACATAGAACTAAAAATATAGTGCATATATTACATCAAACTAGTGCATATTACAAACTAAGAACTAAACTATCTAAAACTCGAAATCGGAGGAATCTGATGTTGTAGACAACATCGGAATCGACAGCCAGTAATCCTCCCAACGGGGGTCATCGTCGGAGATGGTCGATGGACCGGCCATCTGCGCTTTGATGAAAGATCGCTTTGCCACCTTGGCGGCCCTCCGTGCGAGGCGGTCCTTCTTCTTTGCGTCGTTCCACTCTTACTTCTTTTCGGCGTAGAACCTACACTTGGCGGCAACATTTTCTGGAAATCACAAGCACATACCGCAATACCTGGAACTTGAGGAGGGGGACGACATCTCGTCATCATCTCGTCATCAGCGGAGCGGCGGCGCTTTAAAAATAATGATCTACGTGTTTAACATTTTATACTGTGAAGTGCAATTGGTATAATGTTGAATCATAGACTAATTGATGTAGTATTATAATATTTTTGGGTGTTTTTGTATGTGGTGATTATCCCAAATCAGTATTGAGATGCAAAACATATTTTCAAAAGATTGGTGTTGAGTAGTTCAGATTTCTGTTTGTCTTAGCTTGTGTGAATCATGGGTGAAACGATGTAGTTTATTGCAACGAGACATGTTAGCAGCCGACGATCATAGATGTGGGATGCTACAAATTAGGGAAAGTTTTTCTCAACAAAATGTAAACACACATGGAGAATATAAGTGCATCATAAGCACAACCACAAACAAAACATGCATACCCTGCCAGTCATGTTGTGCCAGGAAGCCTTGCAGGCGACGAGACGAAGGTCACCTTTTCATCTAATATAATTTGGTTGAAGAACAAGAGTCGCGACGCCACGCCGGCAGGAGCCGACGCCCTCCCACGACCGCTCGCACGCGCCACCCAGCGCACTAGTTGCATCGCCGTGAGCGGAAGCGTCCTGGCCCGCGGGTGCACGCTGCCAACACATCCTATTCCAAAATGGGTCAACCGAAAAAGATGGATATCTATGGATATCTCGCGCCGAAGATCGACATGAGAGTGACATATTTTTGGAGAGAAGGGAAATAGGGCAGGGCTCTCCATGCTTGCTTGCTTGCTTTGTAGCAGTAACGCGCACCCGGACCACGCGATGTTGATCGCACGCCAAGAGCAGATTGTGGTCAGCCAAGAAATTGTGAATAAAATAAGAGCATCTCTAGCGATGACTCTATATCCTAGCGTTCTAAAACTGATTTGCAATGAGCTACGCTAGGATAGAGCGCACGTCGACGGCGCTACCTTCACCGAAAGGGCTAAAATGTCGCGCACGTAGACTAGCAAATGCGCCCCCATCGGAAGTGATATTTTTGCAGCACCACAAACATCTTCTTAATAGGAATAGCATACCCGAAAGATCCCAAAAAGGCTAAAATAGAATTAAAAATATAGATAATGCATATATTACATAGAACTAAAAATATAGTGCACATATTACATCAAACTAGTGCATATTACAAACTAAGAACTAAACTATCTAAAACTCAAAATCGGAGGAGTCCAATGTTGTAGACGACACCGGAGTCGACAACCAGTAATCATCCCAACAGGGATCATCGTCGGAGATGGTCGATGGACCGGCCATCTGCGCTTTGATGAAAGCTCGCTTTGCCACCTTGGCGTCTCTCCGTGCGAGGCGGTCCTACTTCTTTGCATCGTTCCACTCTTACTTCTTTTCGGCGTAGAAATTACACTTGGCGGCAACGTTTTCCGGAAATCACAAGCAGATACCGCGGTACCCGGAACTTGAGGAGCGGAACGACATCTCATCATCATCTTGTCATCAGCGGAGCGGCAACGCTTTGGCACCATGTAGACGGCAAACCAAATCGGACACACGGTGGACGGAACAAACAATGCACGGAAGTTTCACGGGTAGTTGGCTACACAGGGGTTGTGCTTACAACGCAAGCGACGCTGCCGCCAGTGTGGAGATGCTAGGTAATAAAAAAATTGGGTCAGTCTAGCGGGTGCTCGAGCGCCAAACAGACGTCCGGAGCGCACCTTATCCGCAGCGTCCACGCATTAAAACATCGTCCTGAACGCACACTGCATCGTCTTCCCCAATGCTGACCCAACGCCCTGCTCCGGTCGTGAGCGCCACCAAGCGTTATGCACGCGTACGTCCGCAAGCATACGCTATCCCTGCCGGCGGCTTGCCTCACGCATGCCTCAGCCATCGGCTACCCTACCAATGAGTTCCCCATCCCTCCTCACAAGCCTCTACCATGGTGATGACCCACAAGTATAGGTGGTGTATCGTAGTACTTTTGATAAATAGGAGTGTTGATCCCAACGAGGAGCATAAGGTGTTGACTAGTGGTATGGAGCAGGAAATCTCTGTAAATACTTACAAACGGATTTTTAGGGGTTTTATGATAAAGCAAGGAAATAAAGTGTAAGTAATAAAGACAGCAAACAAATACAGAAAATGGCCCAATCCTTTCTTAGCAAAGGACAAGCCGGTGGAAATACTAATGAGGACCAAACGTTCTCGAGAACACATGGGAATACTGTCAAGTGCTTTCACTTCAAATAGCTTAGTAGCATTCTTTGGTTTTGTAAGTGTTATGTGGATGAACCTGTGCTAATATACAGACCTTACTTGGACTAATACATACTTGTGATTAAACCCCTTGCAAGCATCCGCAACTACAAGAAAGCAATTAAGATATAAACCTAACCACAACCTTAAACTCTAAGATCCTATACTCCCTTGTACAAAGGTTTCCTAATGGGGGTTCAGATTTCTGTCACTCCGGCAACCCCATAATTAGTAGCCAAATACACAATGAATTCCCCTAGGCCCATAAATGGTAAAGTATCATGTAGTCGACGTTCACATGACACCACTAGAAGAATAGCACCACAACTTAAATACTAAACCATTGAATAATATCTCAACACAAATCCACTACTAACAATATGACTTCTCCCATGTCCTCAAGAACTAAATGAACTACTCACGAGACATCATATGGATCAAGATCAAAGATGATATGGTGATGGATAACAATCTGAACATAAATAATAATCTAATGTTTCCACTCACAAGCATCAACTACAATAGTAATCAACACCGGGAAAGTTTCCCCTAACAACTAAGCAAGTATTCAACACGATTGTTATAGCGGATGGAGTGGTGATGATGGAGATGATGGTGTGGATGATGATTATGATCCCGATGAAGTCTAGCTTGATGATGGTGTTGATGGCGACGATCTCCCCTCTCCGAGAAGGAATTTCCCCGACAGAAATTTGTTTGCCGGAGAGCTCTTTCTCTCTCGGTGTTTTCCACCCCGCAGAGGCGGCGAAATCTTTCTGTGGTTGCTCTCCCGTGTATTGGGGTTTCGAGGAGAAGATATAGGTGAGAGGGCGGAGCCAAAGGCGGGCCAGGTGGGCCACACCCCCTGTAGGCACGGCCTATGGTGTCCCGCGCCTGGGGTGTGTGGCCCCCCTATGGCCCAACTCCGCCTCCCCTTCTAGCATTCTTCGTCTTCTGGGAAAATAGGATTTTCCATAGTTTTTCTGGTATTTTTCCGATCTTCACGAAATTGCATCAAAACACCTCTTTTTCCATCATAATCCCGACTCTGGCAGTTCATCCTCCAAGAATCATCCAACATGCAAAAACAGATGAAAAGACATAAGTAACACCTCTTAATATGAAATATATCATTGAATAGAGACAAATTATGATATATAATGGTGATGCAAATTGGACGTATCAACGCACCCCAAGCTTAGAGCTTCGCTTGTCCCCAAGCGAAAACTGAGCTCAGTAAACATGTCCACATGTTTATGGAGTGAAGTGTCGATAAAAAGAATGCGGACAAGAAGCATCACACTTACCATCACACAATTCATAGAAGAAAGCAACTCACCATTATATAATTTACCTTGCAACAAGTATAGGAGTCACAATAGAGATGCATAAAGATAAATCATAATTTGGATTGGCAAACTTTGTTCTTGGTTAGAGAACAGTTGGCAAACAGTTTTCAAGCAAAGCTTTTGTAAAGAAGTTTTATAACAGGAGTACTCTTTGCTCAAACATAAAAGGCTTTTCACAATGATAGATTTCAAAGTAATACTCATTAGATAAGAGTCTTGTGCAAATAAGGAAGATAAAGAACATGATTGAATAAATCATCATATGAATGCTTGGAACACAACAACTCAAATGCTTGCTGGAGATGGAGAGGAATAGGTTTACTGACTCAACTTAGAAGTAGAAGAAAGGCCCTTCATAGAGGGAAGCAGGGATTTCAAGTTCATAAAGAGCTTTCAAAAGATCATGGTACTTACTAGCTTTGAGCCCTCATTGCCCCTATCATAAGCATCTTGAGGTGATTAAGGTTAAAGTGAACAAAGATGGAGTATATGCTTGACAAAATATAAGTTGGAAATCTCATGTACCTTAAGTACGAGGGCCGCTCCTCATGCTACTCAACTTTAGTTACTGGTAAGTTCTTGTCATTGTAAGTACATGCATATCATAAAGAACCGCCAACGGAGTACCCCTTGCACATGATATAGGAGCTATCCCATAATCAAAATGACAAGGCAAGCAGACAGTGAGCATCTCAGCGATCTTTTTATTTGCTATTTACATAGGTTTTTATTGATGATGCTTCATAGATTGCTCACTATGGTTATGCTGCAAGTTTCCATCATGATTAGGCATGGCTTAGGCTAGAGGCCCAGGCTTTTCTCTAACACACATACATAAATCCATGGACTTACAAGCTCCCCTTTTATTTCACACCGACGACATCCGCAAACAAAAGAGCATGATATCAACTGTGTACAATGTACAGGTGCAATGTTGAAAGCGTTCCCCGTGACAGCACGGTTCTGCTAATTCCAACGTATAGGTGCAAGCATATACAACTTCGATGACACAATGGTTCAAGTTTATTAGGGGCAAGAAAATAAGGTGTGCCATCAAGTTTGTGAGAGCTTTACTAACTAGTTTTCACATAACAATATTTTTTTTATTCGAAAGATAGATGAAGCTTGAGAATTTACTTGGAATAGAAATAATGCTAATAGGTAGATATGGTGGACACAAATGGCACGGGTTTTGGTTCAAAGGGATTGGATGCATGAGAAGTATACCCTCTCAAAACAGGTTTTTGGCTAGCAAGGCTGGGTAGCAAGCAAAAGAGTTAAATGAAACAAGAAAACCTACAAGTGATAAAGCTAAACATGCAATCTTCCTTGAAGAAACAAAAGATCTTAAATAAAGAATACTAAGCTTATGAGCCAATCAAGAAAGAAAATAAAAGATACAAAATACTTGTAAGCCTTTTCTCTTTTCCTTTCAAACCTCAAAAGTGTTTCTACTGACCAGAGCTCGGTTTGCCAAAACCAATTTAGATCTACTTGATGCTCCCAAAGTGATACCAATACTGATCAACAAGATCAATCATATAATAGAGATTGCAAACTAAAATAAGAAGTGCAAAAAGTAAAAGATGAGACTTCTCATTAATATTCCATAAAGGCACTCACACCAAGGGATACATAGATAACCAACTAAAGGGGAGATACTTCCATAATGCAAACCAACCTATAAGATAACTTCTCTACCCAAGATATGAATCTACTAAAAAGGTAAAAGATAAAAGATAATGATGTGATACCGCGGCACTCCCCCGAGCTTGGAACAAGCCAAGGGGATGCCAAACCTGATGACGAATTACTACTTCGGTGGTTGTGGTCCCTTGTCATCATCAGGCTTCCAAGGTAAAGGCTCCCCATCCACAAAGGATGTCTTGGTTTCCACAATCCTAAAACTAGCAGTAAAGCTTATGCGATTAAATCTAGCCTCATACTCATAGTTTTGATTTTGTATGTCGTAGAGCTATGCTTGTAATTGGTTGGTGGTCTGATGGAGCGAGAATATTTCGTCTCAGAGCTCAGAAACCTCCTCCTTGTGCTTGGAGATGAGTTCTGAACTTATCTTATGGATGACATCCACTTCGCGTTTCGCCATCTTCTTATACCTAAAAACTTCCTGCTTCAATGCTTCCATCCTGTCTTCCAGACTGCCTTCTCCTTTAGGGCCTTGAACTTATTTCATCTGCACCTTCCCATCCTTGAGAATCAACTCCTTGGGATGAATCTTCAACTCATACATGTACGGGTTGATGACATCCGCCGAGGAATCCTCCATGGGTGATCCGGAGGAAGACATTGTAGCTCCAAAACTAAGAATCTTCGTGACAGAAATAGATCGCAACAAAAACACGACGAGAACACGATACATGAACCTTGAGGGATCTGGGGTTATATATTACGAAGTTTCATGATATATGGAAGGTACTGTGTGAAAAACGGTGCGGAGACGGAATCCAGGGGGCTCACACCCCCTGTAGGCGCGGCCAGCTAGGGCCCGCGCCTAGGGTGGGTGTAGCCCCTCTGTCCCCCATTTCCTCCTCTGTTTCGTCTTGTAGCCTTCCATATGTAATAAAAACATCAAAAATTTAAAAGATAAGGTTTTCATGAACCTTCTGTTTTCACCACTTTTTACCTAATCAAAGACAGACTCTGCAGATTTTGGAGTTTGGTTTCTAATAAATTCTTCCGGAGTCACCATTTGAATAATATCAACATCTTCATTATAAGAATATCCAGAAATATAATGTTTGAGCCTCTGACCATTCACCATCTGTGTAGTGTTGTCCTTCAAAGTGGATATTTTGATAGCCCCTGAACGATACACTTCCTCAATAACAAAAGGTCCTTCCTATTTTGAGAGTAGTTTCCCTGCAAAAAATCTGAGACGAGACCTATACAAAATAACTTTCTCACCAACATGGAATTACCTTTTTAGAATTATCCTATCATGCCATCTTTTTACTTTTTCCTTAAAGAGTCTAGCATTTTCATAAGCTTCACTTCTCCACTCATCTAAAGTACTCAAGTCAAGCAATCTTTTCTCACCAGCAAGTCTAAAATCTCTATTCAGTTCCTTCATTGCCCAGTAAGCTTTGTGTTCTAATTCTAGAGGCAAGTGAAACGCTTTCCCATAAACCATTTTGTAAGGAGACGTTCCCATAGGATTTTTATAATCAGTTCTATAAGACCATAAAGCGTCATTCAACTTTTTAGCCCAATTCTTCCTAGATCTATTGTTAGTCTCCTGCAAGATATATTTAATTTCCCTATTGGAAAGATATATTTGGGGGTGATAAGCTGAAGCAATTCTATGGTTAACATCATATTTAGCAAGAGTCTTCCTAAAACCACCATGAATAAAATAAGAACCTCCATCAGTCATGAGATATCTAGGCACACTAAACCTAGGAAAAATAACATCTTTAAGCATTTTTAAAGAGGTCTTACCATTGGCGTTGTTCGTAGGTATGGCTTCTACCCACTTTGTAACATAGTCAACAGCAACAAGAATATGAGTATACCCTTTTGAAGGAGGAAAAGGACCCATAAAGTCAAATCCCCAACAATCAAAAGGTTCAATAACAAGAGAATAATTCATAGGCATTTCATTGCGTCTAGAAATGTTACCAACTCTTTGACATTCGTCACACGATAAAACAAACTGCCTTGCATCCTTGAAAAGGGTAGGCCAATAAATCCAGATTGTAAAACTTTTTGTGCAGTTCTATCCCCAGCATGATGTCCTCCATAAGCACTGCCATGACATTTTCTCAATATCTCTTATTGTTCATACTCTGGAACACATCTTCGCATAATACCATCTAATCCTTCTTTATATAAATGTGGGTCATCCCAAAAGTAATGCCTTAGATCATAAAAGAATTTTATTCTTTGCTGGGCTGTAAAGGTTGGAGGCAAATACTTGGAAACAATAAAGTTAGCATAATCAGCATACCAAGGACTCTCATGCAGGCTTACCTTTATTGCAGCCAATTGTTCATTTGGAAAACTATCATTGATAGGCATAGGGTCAAAAGAAATGTTTTCCAAACGAGATAAATTATCAGCGACAGGATTTTCAGCACCTTTCCTATCTACAATATGCAGATCAAACTCTTGTAAAAGCAACACCCATCTAATAAGCCTAGGCTTAGCGTCTTTATTTGTCATAAGGTACTTAATAGCAGCATGATTAGTATGAATAGTGACCTTTGAATCAACAATATAGGGTCTAAACTTATCATAGGCAAAGATTATAGCTAAGAACTCCTTTTCAGTAGTAGCATAATTCTTTTGAGCAACATCTAAAGGCTTGCTAGCATAATGAATAACGTTCAACTTCTTATCAACACGTTACCCAAGAACAGCATCCACAACAAAATCACTAGCATCACACATAATTTCAAATGGTAAACTCCAATCAGGTGGTTGAACAATATGAGCAGTAGTCAAGGCTTTCTTCAGAGTTTCAACTGAAGGAAATATGCCCGAGAGGCAATCATAGAGTTGATTATATTTCTTATGTATCCATGAGTTATTGTAATGTTCCTTGAATATTCATATCAGGCAACTTGTATTGATTGGAAATTATGTGAATTGTTTGTGGAACTCTTTACTTGTATGGTTATCCAAATATTTGTCCCTAGTCGGAGTTCATGTGAGGACACACGTGAATATTAGACTAGCACATCGATTGGTTGATGACTATGTTTCGCAAGTCATATACATGGAGATGTCAAACCAATGATGTGGACACATGTTATGAACATGGGGTTGGACTGACCCAACATGAGACTGGCAATTAGACTTGCAGCTCTCTCTACACATCGTGTACGTTTTGTCCTTAGACCTGAGATTGTCGCATGCACTTGAGATGTGGATCGACCTACTTTGGGGCTATCAGACGCTGCTCTGTAACTGGGTAGTTATAAAGGTAGCTTTCGGGTTTGTCATGAAGCATGCTGCAAGGCGTGGTCAATCAAGATGGGATTTGCCCCTCTCTACTTGAGAGAGATATCTCTGGGCTCCTCGAGTGATCGGATCCAGAAATGCATGGATGTGCTACATATGGTTAAGAGTTAACCTATTAAAGGGATTCTGAATCACATCATCAAGAAACGGAGGTCAGCTTGGAACTAGACCAAATATCGTGAGGCAAAGGGAAAGACATGTACTAAACCTTGTGATGGTTCGTCCGATATGATCTTTGTATGCGTTTAGGAGTTGACACGTTTTGCTAGAGGCCGCTACCAACTATTTACAGAATAAGTGTATTCGTGTCATGTCTATACGTATATGAACCTATAGGGTCACACACTTAAGGGTCTGGAAGCCTAATAAGGATTAGATCTGAATTAGACCGAGCTTAGGCTACTAATGGGCTGCTAATGTAGAAGCCCACTAGGGACGCCTATATAAGAGAGGGTGGGGCGTGGTGACCAGGGTTAGACGATTCCACCTAGCCGCCATTCCTCACGCCTGTGTTGCACGCGCAGAGCTAGCAGTCCGGCGTCTGACGCTTCCACCCCGAACGTGTGGATACCTCGGAGGTGCTGCATCTGTGGCACTTGGACGAGCCGCGCAAGGGGAGCTGCTCGTGGGACGAGGACGAGGAGGAGACGTAGAACATCTACACTGCCTCGACGTGCTTCATCAAGTTTCGCAACCTTGCGTCTAGTGGTAATCCCGTGATCTATGACAACAGTATTCCTGATTTACGCGGTAGAAAATTTTGATTTGCGCTAGTGTAGCCTACCCGTATCCCTTCAGTGGTATCAGAGCCGATGTTGTTCAGTTATAGGTTTGGGATGTTTGCATTTGGTGATATGCAGATTGATATGAATGATGTGATCGTTTGTATTGCGGTGGTTCGGGATTGATCTATGATCTTGCTTTCCGTGATCGTGATTCTGAGGTTGTCGAACGACTTACCCCTACCGGTTGGTTTCCGCCATCGGGGTAGACAGTGACACATAAATCCTGTTGAATCACGTGAAGATCAATATGATTGATTGAATCGGAACCTAGATCTAAAATCGATAAATTGATGGTGGGCGCCCTTCGAACCTAGGGGAGACCCCCTAGACCCCCCTTAGTCGTAGCCCCTCTTGTATCTCATTAAGGTAACCGGGTGCTGTGATTTCACATGATCCGGTAGAATGCGATTCTATGCATAACTTGTTTTTGCAGGATGTATGTGATCAATATGGCCCATATATGTATATGATGCATGTATAAAATTTATCATGAACTGCGTGTCGTGAGTAGGGCAACATAGCTGGAGCCATATGTGTTGTCAATTACTGTAATGGCCTGCGTGCCAACTTGTGATGATCCCATACTATGTAATTTTGATTACTAGCTGTTAGGAGTGATAGCTTGTATTAGTTCTTGGAGGACTCATCGCTTGGAGGATGGCTCACATGGAACATGAAGATGGAGATCATCATGGTGGACAGGTTCTATGGTGATGGAGATCACCATGAGAAAATGGGCCATACTGTGTCACAACTATGTGAATGCTATTCTTATGCGTTTTACTCTATGCATGCTTAGATGGTAGAAGTAGAACGATCCCTCACAAAGTTTAAGTTAAACCGTGCCCTCCCAACAAAACCTTGCACCATCCTATGCCATGTACAATCGTTGGTGGGCCTATGAAATTAGGGTGTTGCGGTTTTCCTTGGCTGGATGGGTTTGTATCGGATACCTACACGCATAAGGGTTGGTGATCTTGACAAGGTCATCTTAACAATTAAGGACCTTGGGGCATAAAGGTTGGGCGCCTAGTTTTGACATAGAGATATCACCCAACAACAAGAGTCATATGTCATATGATTAGCAAGTGTTGCTTACCGATTTACCTTGTTTTCTAGCAGTGATGCTAAAGCTCACTAGTCGACTTGTTAATTGTGGATCTTGAATCACTTAGTATCAATAAAGGGATATCACTTAGTATCAATAGAGGGATATTGATTTAAGTGGGAGTATATGCTATTAAATTGTTCAATATGTTTTACTCTTTCATGGTTACATGGCTTAGTATTTTGCATGTTTTCTGTTGTAGATCAATGGCACCAAACACTGCATCACCTTTTTCTTTGCGTTCGATTCTTGACAAAGATAAACTAAATGGAACAAACTATTCGGACTGGGTCCATAACCTGAGAATTGTTCTCAGGTATGATAAAAAGGAAATGGTTCTGGATCCCCCAATCCCTGATGAACCTGCTGATAATGCATCTACTTCCCTCAAGAATGCCTACAAGAGAGAGCATGTGATGATTCTCTTGAGGTTAGCTATATTATGCTTGCATGCATGGAACCTGAACTCCAAAAGAAGTTTGAGGATCAGGAAGCATACGACATGATCGTCGCGCTTAGGGACATGTTCTAGACTCAGGCCAGGACTAAGAGGTACAATGTCACCAAGTCCTTTGTGGAATGCAAGCTAGCAGAGGGAGCAGGTGTAGGCCCCCATGTGATCAAAATGGTTGGTTACAGTCAGACTTTGGAAAACCTTGGTTTTCCACTAGGCCAAGAGTTGGCTACTAATTTCATTTTGGCGTCTCTTCCATCTAGCTATGGGCAGTTCATTTCGAACTACCATATGCATGGGGTGGAGAAGGGCCTTCATGAGTTATGTGGGATGCTAAAAACAACAGAAAGTGACATGAAAAAGTGTGCAGGGCATAGCCATGTGATGGCTGTGCAGAACAATCTTAGCTTTAAGAAAAAGGGTACTTCTTGGAATAAGAAGTAGGGCAAGGCTAAGGATACGATCCCTAAGCATGCACCCAAGCAAAAGGCTGGACCTGCAGATGACACTGAGTGCTTCTATTTGTCACGAACATGGCCACTGGAAGAGAAACTGCAGCAAGTACCATGCTTCTTTGAAGAAGAGTGGAAGTAAGAGTACTTCCAACTCAGGTACGCTTGTTGTAAATGTTGTGGACATTCTTCTCGCTGATTCTTATGTTAACTCTTGGGTATTTGATACCGGATCGGTTGCTCATATTTGCAATTCGATGCAGGGGCTAATAAGGACTAGAGAAGTGCACAAAGGCGAAGTGGATTTTCGGGTCGGAAATAAAGCAAGGGTTGCTGCATTGTTCGTCGGCGTCATGCAACTTCACCTTCCGTCAGGATTTATTATGGAGTTGAATAATTGTTATTACATTCCAAGTATGGGTCGAAAATTTTTATCACCTTCATGTTTGATGAGGGATGGATATTCATTTCTGAGTATGAACAATGGTTGTGTAATCTCTAAGAATGATACGTTTATGGCTAATGCTCCCATTGTGAATGGGTTATTTATTTTAAATCTTGATGATGCATCTGTTTACAATGTTAGTGTTAAAAGGCTTTGGCCTAATGATTTGAGTCCTACCTATTTATGGCATTGTCGTTTGGGGCATATAAGTGAAAAGCGCATGAAGAAGCTCCATGGTGATGGTCTTCTAACTTCGTTTGATTTTGAATCATACGAGACATGTCAAGCTTGTTTACTTGAAAAGATGACCAAGTCACCTTTTTCGAGTTTACCCGAGAGAGCGACAGACTTGTTGGAACTCATACATACTGATGTATGTGGACCAATGAGCACGACGGCCAGAAGAGGATATCACTACTTCATTACTTTCACTGATGATTTTAGTAGATATGGTTATGTCTACTTAATGAAGCATAAGTCTGAAACTTTTGAAAGGTTCAAGGAGTTTCAGAGTGAGGTAGAGAATCAACGTGGCAAGAAAATAAAGGCCTTGCGATCTGATCGTGGAGGTGAATATTTGAGTCACGAATTTAGCGATCATCTTAAGAGTTGCGGAATTGTTCCATAGCTCACGCCGCCCGGAATGCCTCAAAGAACCGGGGCCTCCGAACGGCACAATCGAACTTTGTTGGACATGGTTCGATCGATGATGAGCCAGTCGGATTTACCATTATCATTTTGGGGTTACGCTCTAGAAACGGCAGCTTTCACACTTAATAGGGTACCATCTAAATCCGTAGTTAAGACACCATATGAGATGTGGACTGGAAAGAATCCCAGTTTGTCTTTTCTAAAGATTTGGGGGTGTGATGCATTTGTCAAGCGACTTCAGTCGCACAAGCTAACACCCAAATCGGATAAGTGCATTTTCATGGGATATCCGAGGGAAACCTTAGGGTATTACTTCTACAACCAAGAAGAGGGCAAAGTGTTTGTCGCTTGTAGCGGTGTTTTCCTAGAGAAATAGTTTCTCACAAAGGGAACTGTAACATCCCAAAAATACTAAACTTGGATCATCAAACTCTAATCTCCAAAATTAGGGTTAACAAAAACTTTTCTAAATAAAAATAGGAAAGCACGCATGTGTGTATGCATTCCAATTTGGATTCTTTTGAATTGCCTTGTTTATGTGTTTCTTTGCTTGTAAAGCGATTCTTAGGTGAAATAAACATCATCTAAACAATCCCCACACTTTTCCCAAAGACAAATAAATCAAAACAAACAAAATAAGGGAATGGTCATTTTGGCCAATTTAACTCCCATGCCTACTTTGGCTGTCTCTAACTTTCAAAACTTAACAGAATCTTGTTTGGATCTTTGCACCCATTGATAGTACTCATAACAAGTTACCAAGGGCCCACTTTGTGATCATCCAAAAACATTGAATGCATAGTTTAAAGGACAGTTCAAAATTGAATCTTTATCATATGGGAAGATCCCACTTTTTCAAAAACCACTCAAACAAGCTCAAATTTCAAAACCCAAGCATCCACAGACTCACCAGCACCTGCCTAGCACACCCACCAAAAATCTTTTCAAAATTCAAAACTTGAGTTCTTGCGGCCATTTCATCAAACACCTTGCTGATGCAAATCAATCAAATCCTAAACACTATTGTGATCAGTGATTTGGGCCTAACTTTTTCCCTCTCTAGATCACAGCAACCTCAATAGATCATCTAGCAAACTTAACTAAGCCCTAGCCCCACTGTAAGCTTGGCAATGTCATCAATGGTGAATAACCAAAGCCACCCATGTCACCACAATGTGGACAACAAGCTAGGAGAAGAACTAGTCGTGCCAACCTTGTCTAGGAGGTAGCCCATGCCTCACCGCCCCCTCTCGACCAGCCCTGCCTCGCAGACAACAACCAAAACCGCTAGGAACGCCGCGCCTGTGCCTCTGTCAACCATGTCGAGCATGCGCCAGAGCGCCACCCTCGACACACGCCCACAGACCGCGCGCCGCCCTCGCCGCGTGCATACGCGATCACCACCGTCCCAGGAGACCGCCAGACATCCATGTTCGCCGCCCCATGCCTCACAGCCACCGCTCGCCGTCGAAGACGCCGCCTCTGCCGCGCAGAGCATCGCACATTCCAGACCATTTGCCACCGCCCCTACAAGCGCATTAAAGCCATAGAGCATCGCTAGGAGACCACCGATCGATCGCCACCGCCGGCCATGCCTCTAGCAGCCCATAGCCATGTCGCCACCATCGATTGCCCACCCCGTTCGGTCTCGTCGTCGAGAATATAAATAGAGGCCTCCCCCGGTCAAACTCTTCACACCATTCTACTCCCCTCTGATCACTGATCATTCCACCCCGTTCCCGAAGCAAGGCGAGCAGCGCATCGCCGGAATTGCGCCGGAGCAGGCCGCCTCTAGAGAAGAAGGGCGCCGTCGATTTCATCCATCCCAGGAGAAGCTGCCGGTACCAAGAGGTTCACCGTCGTCGACTTCATCGTTCGCCCGCATCGCCGACCCTCGCCTGAGCCCCGGTGAGCCTCCCACGACCCCCACTGAGCCGCTAGGGTTCGAGCTCGCCGGTGACTAGTTCATCGTCGACGACGACCCTCAGCCGTTGATCTTACTTCTAATCCAACGCACCACGTTGCCCCGTACCGCTTCGCACCCCCTGTCTCACTGACGCGTGGGGACAGCAACTTAACCAGCCCGCGTAAGCGCTGTGCATAGCAGGCTGGCCCGTTAACCTTTCCCACGCAGCCCACTCGTTTGAATTTGGATTTTTCCATTTTCATTCAAACACAGTTCTGTACCTATTTTAAAAAATCAACCCAGCTCGATTCAGTGAACCAAATTGAATGAAACCAATTTTGTTAGAAAGGTCAGAAAATGCTGAATCCAAGCCCGTTGGATTCAAGTCATTTGGATTTGTAGATCACCCTTGGTAAAAATAACAAGGCATAAGCTTTTCTACATTCAAACATTTTTCAAATTTAAACCATAATAGCTTTTGAGTTGATTCCAACTCTCAAAAATCACATTTAACCATACCTTTCAGAATATATAAAAATATATGGGTTTACTTACAAAAATAATGTTCAAGTAATAAAAGAATGCCACATAGGCATTTCTAGTCACTTATTTTAATTAAAATAAAAGGGTAAAACCTTATTAAATTATGACACCACTTTAAATCATATTCCCATGTACTGAAATATGTGGTGATGACATGTCTCAATATGATACCATGTTTGGTTTGGAGAATATTAAATCTTAAGTAGTTTTTCAATGAGTAGAAATTACTTTTCTAAAACTAAAATCATTAAGTCAAGTGCTTGTAATGTTAGTGATGATGCTAGATCATCTATAGAACCCCTTTGTGTGATGATTGAAAGTAGTTAAGTATTGTTTGGTGATTGTGTACCTCGTATTTATTCATAGACGCTAGTACCGACCAAGGATACGAGGAGGAAGGAGGATACTACGAAGAAGAAGCCGAGGAGAACTTCAACCACTGCTCTGCACAAGGCAAGCTTATACTGATACTGATGCAAGCCCATACTTGCAAGCCTAATACTACTAGTTGAATGTGCAAGCTAACACTTGCAATTATGAAAGATAGATGACCTATGCAATGCACTAAGCATGCTTGGTTAGATATATTTGATGATACCCCCTCCTAGTTTTATTTGCAAGCTTTCTACTTTATTTATTTATCAAAGCTTTGACTTAGAGTTTACTAAAGTAACTTGTAGATTCTAGACAGATAACTGAAGGTTGCTTAAAGAGCATAAAATTTGGCCTAAACTAGAAAACCTTGATATCATCCTAAGGCATGAGGTGGTATTTAGTTGAAACTCCACTAGTTTACCACCCCTCATTAGTACTCACCCCCACTTGTAGATGCTAGTGCTAAGCATAAAACTTGATCAACTTTAGATGGGATTACTTGGTGAAAATGGTTATGAAAACCTTAGAATGATGGATCATTCTACTGAGATGTTTTGACATGTCTTTCCAAACACCAGATGATTTTGGTGATGAAAATGTTGAGGCATGAGCCTTATCCCTTTATAAAACTGATGGTTGTCTGGTTGCGATACCATTCCAATTTTACCGTACAACCACAATACCCAAAGATTGGGTAGGGCTTGACTGGAAACTTATATACCTTAGTATTGGTTCCCTCACGGCCAAGGTCTGAGCTGAGGCTACCTTGTGAAGATTATCCACCTGTGCAGTACCCAAGATGACAATTGGTCATGGTTGGGAGGCCAAACTCACAGGAGAGGTGCTCATACTAGGGCGTGTAATTGAAAGGTTAGGATTGATTATCCGCATACTGAGTATGGTGAACTCAGGATTTGTTCCTGACGGATGTATCGAATGTTGTGGTGAAAGTGTACAATCTCTGCAGAGTGTCAAACTATTCGAATAGTCGCGTCCGCGGTTATGGACAGTTGGAGTGGCCATACTGTTCCCCCGTCAGATGTTTTCAAAATGACTTGTGAAATGACTTGAGACTTTGACTTGACCACAACAGAATTGTGGCATGAGATACAATTTCCCACTTAGGTATTATAAAATTTGACTAGTTTTCTCTTGCTTCTGAACTTAGTAGAGGTAAATCTGGCTTTTTGCAAAACAACCCTAGAGCTTAGTGTCCTATTACAAAAACCCCTTCACTTGTTAGTATTAGTTTGCGAGTACTTAAAGAGTACTCATGGCTTTGTCCCTGGCTATTCCCGTGGCCATACTATGAAGAGGAGTACCAGGATGATGGACCCCAGGAAGGTTACGACAACTAGGATCATCTCCCATCCTCAGCATTGCCTGTGACCCTGAAGATGGAGCTTCGCCTACGCTACCTTTATTATTACGTATTTCTGATGCTTGAGTTGTATTAAGAACTGGATCATGAGATCCTTATTTGTGTAAGACCTTATGTATGGGTTGTAATGGATGATGTACTGTGGTATCCAATTCTGTTATGTCTCACAAAAATGGTAATCCTGGGATTGCGATGTATGGCATAACAGGTATCTGGGATTAAAAATCCGGGTGTTAACAAGTTGGTACCAGAGCCATCCTGACCATAGGAGACCGTAGTTAGACTGGAAGTTTGAATCAAAAACTTAGTTTCAAAACCAAAGGAAGCAAATATTTACAAAAACTTATTCCCATTCTTATCACTTTGATTCTTTCATGAAAATTCATGTTCCTCAAAAACTCTTGCAAAATACATAAAACTTGACACACTTGATCACTCTACTAACTTACTCATCCTATATTCTTAATAGATGGACGTGAAGTACAACAAGTTTTATCAGTTGGGGAATGGAGGAGACCTTATCTTTGAGAGGGATTTGGACCAGCTTTCGGAACTTCTGGAGCGTCCACACCCTGAGTTCTTAGTAGCTCAGCTCAATGATCAAGGAGGAGAAGATCTGCAGTGGCTAATTGTTGCAAGTCTCAGAGGAAAGATTGAACCTCCCACGACTGAGGGAATTCAGTTTACCTTAAGAGAGAACAACTGGCTCGATGGACTTGCTAGGGCCATGCAGGAAGCTCTTGCCCGTCTGTGTGGGCAGAGTATCAATCATATCAAGGGTACCCGTTTTGAGTTTTGCCCAAGGCGTGATGCTAATGGACAACCACTAAAGCCCCATACCACCCCGAACTGAAGACTCAATTGGACCACCTTAGCTTCATGATGTATGATCGTCAGCAAGAGTTGGACAATTGCCGTGACTACTCCAACCACAAGTCCGCCATCATCAAGACGAAGGATCAGACCATCGCCATGCTAACAAAGGATCGCAAGTCTCGCCGCCGTCAGCTCGACAAGAAGGAGCGCATCATTGCCCGTCTTCGCCACCGTATCTCGGCTTTGGAGGAGACCATCCACGAGAGAGACATGCAGTTGGAGGAAAGGGAGAATGCTGGAGAGGATCTTCGTGGAGACCCCTACTCCTATCTCAGTGATGATGATGATTTTCTAGAGGATCAGGCTATGGACTTCTTCACCGATGAGGATGATTTTGCCTTCATCAATGACGACGACGATGATGAGGATGATGACTACACCGACTCCGAGGAGTAGTAGCACTTGATCACTAGCGTAGTGAGTAGTATTCGGTCCCATTGTATCATAGTTTCCAGAATGGTTCTTAAAACCATCTGTTTACCTTTGTTGTGGTGTGTGTTTGTATCGTGTGAATGAATGGATGAAAAGCAAGTTGCTAGAAAATCTGAGTCAAACTTTAAAAAAAATTCAAAATCCCGAAACCTTAGAAATTTCCCTCTTTTCTCATGATCTATCTCAATCTTCAGATGCCACGCGGAGGAAGTGGTTCATCCCCGGACCCGATGTTGCAGATACTGCAAATGTTGGTTTCTGACCACGAAGCTGAAAGAGCCGAACGTCAAGCCAACCTAGCCACCCTTCAGCAGATAGATTAGCTAGCCCACAACAACCAAGGCCAAGGAAATCAGGACAACCATGGATCTAAGCTCAAGAATTTCCAGAATACCAACCCGCCTATTTTCACTAAGTCGGAAGAACCCCTAGATGCCGACGATTGGCTGCAAACCATGGAAAATAACCTAGAAGTCGCCGGAGTGGAAGCCAACAAGAAAGTTTTGTTCGCCACCCACTATCTAGCCAGAGATGCCAGAGCATGGTGGAACAGTGTTCGTGCAATGACCGGAGGACAGATGATGACCTGGGAGGAATTCAAGGTCAAGTTCAGCAGAACCCATGTGCCACCGGGTTTGATCAAGAGAATGAGAGATGAGTTCAGAGAACTGAAGCAAGGAAGGATGACTGTAGTGGAATACCATGACAAATTTTTGTCATTAGCTAGGTATGCCCCGGATGAGATCGATACCGAAGCCAAGAAGAAGGAGAGATTCTTGAATGGTATGCACGATGAGATGCAGACTGTGTTAGTCAATATCCCCTTTGTTGATATTGAGGCCCTTGTCGACTCTGCCATCCAGATGGAAGGAAAGATCAACCAAGCCAATGAGAACCGCAAGCGTCGCATGATGCATCAGCCAGGAACCCATCAGACCCCAAAGTATCGCCCTAACCCATCTCCAGGATTTGTCCCGAGAACCAACAGACCCCCGATGAACCGTCCTACCTATCCCAACCGTGGAAACCCTAGGCCCGGAGGAAATCACAACAACCCCGGCAACTCTAGCAATTTCAACCGTGCCCTACCCAAGTTCAACAACAATGCTACCGCCAACACCACACTGCCCCGAGGACTGGAAGCAATGTTGTGCCTGTTGCAGCAAAGGACAAGTCGCAAGTGACTTGTTATGACTGTGGAAATAAGGGTCACTACTCCAACGAGTGCCCCAACAAGAAGAATGCCGCATCCCCCAATGCCAATGCCCCAGCTCAGCAGCAGCGTCGTGTTCAGCCCGGAAGGAGGTTTGCCCAGGGAATTCGCTCAACCGCAACGGCCGTCTTTTTCTCATGCATGCTGAAGAAGATCAGGAAGCGTCAGACGTCGTGCTGGGTATGTTTTCTGTTAATTCAGTACTTGCTCGAGTGTTATTTGATTCTGGTGCATCGCACTCATTTTTCACCGAAGAATTTGCATGCACTAGTAAAATCCAACCAACCAAACTAAAGCATGTTATGATCATTCAAATTCCCGGTTCAACCACCAAATCTAGGCAAATTTGCAAAGCCGTCCCCATCCGAATCCATGGCATAGATTTTTATGCTAATCTGATAGTACTTGGAACTAAAGGTTTGGAAGTAGTACTAGGAATGGATTGGATGTCCAGACATAAAGGATTGATTGACTGTGCCAAGAAAGCCATAACCATGACCAAGACAAATGGAATATCAGTCGAGCATATATCTGAAACCTTACCTCGTCAATTCAAGTGCAACAAGAGTATAGCCCAACCTACCCTTGACCAAGTCCGGATAGTCTGTGAATACCCCGATGTATTTCCAGATGTTTTGCCCAGTGTTCCCCTAGATCGAGATATCGAGTTTATCATCGAACTAATCCCCGGAATAGGACCCATAGCCCAGAGACCATATAGTATGAACCCATCTGAATTAGAAGAACTGAAGAAGCAACTTGATGCCATGTTGGAAATTGGATTGATTCAACCAAGTGCGTCACCATGGAGATCACCTGTTTTGTTTGTGGACAAGAAAGATGGAGGTAACCGTTTGTGTACGGATTATCGGAAGTTGAATGATGTCACCATCAAGAACAAATACCCATTGCCCAAGATAGAAGATTTGTTTGATCAGTTGACCGGTGCCAAAGTGTTTTCTAAGATTGATCTTAGGACTGGCTATCATCAACTCAAAATTCGTGTAGAGGACATTCCAAAGACTGCCTTTACCACCAGATATGGATTATACGAATATACCGTTATGTCTTTTGGATTAACCAATGCCCTCGCTTATTTCATGAATCTCATGAATAAGATTTTTATGGACTTCCTGGATAAGTTTGTTGTTGTTTTCATTGATGACATTATGATTTATTCCAAATCGAAAGAAGAACATGAGCTACACCTAAGGACCATTCTTGGAACCCTTAGAGAGCATCAGTTGTATGCCAAGTTTAGCAAATGTGAATTCTGGTTACAGGAGGTAGGATTCCTCGGTCACATTGTATTAGCCGGAGGAATTTCCGTTGACCCTGCAAAGGTGAAAGACGTCAAAGATTGGCAAGCCCCAACCACTCTAACCCAAGTTCGTGCATTTCTCGGATTGGCGGGATACTACCGCAAATTCGTAGAAGGATTCTCGAGTATCGCTAGAGCCATGACCCAATTGCTAAAGAAGGACAAGAAGTTTGAATGGACCGACAAATGTGAAGCGAGTTTTCAAGAACTCAAGAGGAGATTGATCTCAGCCCTAATCTTAATCATGCCGGATATCATGAAGCCCTTCGACGTGTATTGTGATGCATCCAAGATCGGTCTCGGATGTGTGATAATGCAATAAGGCAAAGTTATATCTTATCTATCTCGACAACTGAAACAACATGAGCAAAATTACCCAACCCATGACCTCAGACTCGCAGCCGTAGTTCTAGCCCTGAAGACATGGAGGCATTACCTGATGGGAAACCGTTGTGAGATTTATTCGGATCACAAGAGCCTGAAGTATATATTCACTCAGAAGGAGCTGAAATATGAGGCAGAGAAGATGGATTGAGCTAATCAAGGATTACGACCTGGACATTCACTATCACCCTGGTAAAGCCAATGTAGTAGCCGATGCCCTTAGCAGATTGCCGTGCCGCTTGAACTCCATGATCTTGAAGGAGCAACCAAGCTTGCACAAGGAGATGGAAGATTTTCGAATAGAATTAGTGAGTGAAGGATTTTTGGCTAGCATAGAACTTCAGCCCACTTTGATAAGCCAGATCAAAGAGGCGCAGAAAGGAAATGCTAGTATCAATGGAATCAAGCGTCGTATCGGTACAGGCAAAGTACCCGGATTCACCGAAGACGAAGAAGGAGTTCTGTGGTACAAAGGACGCCTTTGTGTACCAGCAGATTCTGAGTTGAAAGAAGTTATTCTGAAGGAAGCTCATGATACTCTTTATTCTATGCACCCCGGAGGAACTAAGATGTATCAAGATTTGAAAGAGCAATTTTGGTGGCATAAGATGAAGAGAGAAAAAGTGTGATATATGTCAACGAGTCAAGGCAGGACATCAAAGACCCGCTGGATTGTTGCAACCATTGCAGATTCCCGAATGGAAATGGGATTCCATTGGAATGGACTTTATCACCGGATTTCCTACTTCTAGTAGGGGAAATGACTCTATCTGGGTCATAGTGGACAGATTGTCCAAAGTCGCCCATTTCTTACCCGTCAATACCACATATCAGAGTTCGAAGCTAGCGGAGTTATACATCGCTAGAATCGTTAGTTTGCATGGAGTCCCCAAGAACATCGTATCGGATCGAGGAACTCAATTTACCTCGAGATTCTGGAAGAAAGTCCAAGAAGGTTTAGGAACCCATCTAGATTTCCGCACCGCATATCACCCCTAGACCGATGGACAAACGGAGCGAGTAAATTAGATACTCGAAGACATGTTAAGATCATGTGTGTTAGAATATGGATCTAAGTGGGAAGACTGTCTGCCGTTTGCAGAATTTTCATACAACAACAGTTATCAAGCTAGTTTGCAAATGGCCCCATTTGAATTCATGTACGGAAGGAAGTGCCGCACCCCTTTGAACTGGTCGGAAGTAGGAGAGAGTCAGATTTTCGGACCTGACATCCTACAAGAAGCGGAAGAGAAGGTTCACAAGATTCGTGAGCACCTCAAGACAGCCCAATCTAGACAGGAGAGTTACGCCGACAAGAGACGTTGAGACCTCGCCTTCAACATAGGAGATTTTGTGTATCTGAAGGTGTCTCCATTAAAAGGAATGCTGCGTTTCCAACTCAAAGGAAAGTTAGCCCCCAGATATATCAGACCCTTCAAGAAGCTGAACCGTCGAGGAGAAGTGCCGTATCAATTGGAACTGCCAGAAGAGATGTCCGCCCTGCATAATGTGTTCCATATCTCATTACTTCGCAAGTGCCTCGAAGTTCTAGAGAAGACCGAAGTGTTCAAGAATATCGATCACCGGACCATAGAGATCAACGATGACCTGACCTATCCCGAAGTACCCATCCGTATTTTGGAAGAAGCCTTCAGAACTACCCGAACCCGAAGCATCAAGTTTCTCAAGATTCAGTGGAGCAACCACACAGAAGAGGAAGCTACCTGGGAGCGCGGAGATCACATCAGGACGGAGTTTCCAGATCTCTTCAAATCCTAGGTAATCTTTTTCGTCCTTTTTCAAATCTCGGGACGAGATTTTGTTTAAGGGGGGAAGGTTTGTAACATCCCAAAAATACTAAACTTGGATCATCAAACTCTAATCTCCAAAATTAGGGTTAACAAAAACTTTTCTAAATAAAAATAGGAAAGCATGCATGTGTGTATGCATTCCAATTTGGATTCTTTTGAATTGCCTTGTTTATGTGTTTCTTTGCGTGTAAAGGGATTCTTAGGTGAAATAAACATCATCTAAACAATCCCCACACTTTTCCCAAAGACAAATAAATAAATAAAAAACAAAATAAGGGAATGGTCATTTAGGCCAATTTAACTCCCATGCCTACTTTGGCTGTCTCTAACTTTCAAAACTTAACAGAATCTTGTTTGGATCTTTGCACCCCTTGATAGTACTCATAACAAGGTACCAAGGTCCACTTTGTGATCATCCAAAAACATTGAATGCATAGTTTAAAGGACAGTTCAAAATTGAATCTTTATCATATGGGAAGATCCCACTTTTTCAAAAACCACTCAAACAAGCTCAACTTTCAAAACCCAAGCATCCACAGACTCACCAACACCTGCCTAGCACACCCACCAAAAATCTTTTCAAAATTCAAAACTTGAGTTCTTGCGGCCATTTCATCAAACACCTTGCTGATGCAAATCAATCAAATCCTAAACACTATTGTGAGCAGTGATTTGGGCCTAACTTGTTCCCTCTCTAGCTCATAGCAACCTCAGTAGATCATCTAGCAAACTTAACTAAGCCCTAGCCCCACTATAAGCTTGGCAATATCATCAATGGTGAACAGCCGAAGCCACCCATGACACCCCAGTGTGGACAGCAAGCTAGGAGAAGAACTAGTCGTGCCAACCTTGTCTGGGAGGTAGCCCATGCCTCACCGCCCCTCTCGACCAGCCCTGCCTCGAAGATAACGACCAAAACCGCCAAGAATGCCGCGCTCATGCCTCTGTCAACCATGTCGAGCATGCGCCAGAGCGCCACCCTCGACACACGCCCACAGACCGCGCGCCGCCCTCGCCGCGTGCATACACGATCACCACCGTCCCAGGAGACCGCCAGACATCCCCCTTTGCCGCCCCATGCCTCACAGCCACCGCTCGCCGTCGAAGACGCCGCCTCTGCCGCGCAGAGCATCACACGTTCCAGACCGTTTGCCACCGCCCCTACAAGCGCATTAAAGCCATAGAGCATCGCGAGGAGACCACCGATCGATCGCCACCGCCGGCCATGCCTCTAGCAACCCGTAGCCATGTCGCCACCATCGCCTGCCCATCCCGTTCGGTCTCGTCGTCGAGACTATAAATAGAGGCCTCCCCCGCTCAAACTCTTCACACCATTATACTCCCCTCTCCTCACTGATCGTTCCACCCCGTTCCCGGAGCAAGGCGAGTAGCGCATCGCCGGAATTGCGCCGGAGCAGGCCGCCTCTAGAGAAGAAGGGCGCCATCGATTTCGTCCACCCCAGGAGAAGCAGTCGGTACCAGGAGGTTCGTCGTTGTCGACTTCGCCGCTCGCCTCGCCGACCCGACTTTGAGCCCGGTGAGCCTCCCACGACCCCCACTGAGCCGCTAGGGTTCGAGCTCGCCGGTGACTAGTTCATCGTCGACGACGACCCTCAGCCGTTGATCTTACTTCTAATCCAACGCACCACGTTGCCCCGTACCGCTTCGCACCCCCCTGTCTCACTGACGCGTGGGGACAACAACTTAACCAGCCCGCGTAAGCGTTGTGCATAGTAGGCCGACCAGTTAACCTTTCCCGCGCAGCCCACTCGGTTGAATTTGGATTTTTCCATTTTCATTCAAACACAGTTCTGTACCTAGTTTCAGAAATCAGCCCAGCTCGATTCAGTGAACCAAATTGAATGAAACCAATTTTGTTAAAAAGGTCTGGAAATGCTGAATCCAAGCCCGTTGGATTCAAGTCATTTAGATCTGTAGATCACCCTTGGTAAAAATAACAAGGCAGAAGCTTTTCTGTATTCAAAGATTTTTCAAATGTAAACAATAATAGCTTTTGAGTTGATTCAAACTCTCAAAAATCACATTTAACCATACCTTTCAGAATATATAAAAATATATGGGTTTACTTACAAAAATAATGTTCAAGTAATAAAAGAATGCCACATAGGCATTTCTAGTCACTTATTTTAATTAAAATAAAAGGGTAAAACCTTATTAAATTGTGACACCACTTTAAATCACATTCCCATGTACTGAAATATGTGGTGATGACATGTGTCAACATGATCCCATGTTTGGTTTGGAGAATATTAAATCTTAAGTAGTTTTTCAATGAGTAGAAATTACTTTTCTAAAACTAAAATCATTAACTCAAGTGCTTGTAATGTTAGTGATGATGCTAGATCATCTATAGAACCCCTTTGTGTGATGATTGAAAGTATTTAAGTATTGTTTGGTGATTGTGTACCTCGTATTTATTCATAGACGCTAGTACCAACCAAGGATACGAGGAGGAAGGAGGATACTACGAAGAAGAAGCCGAGGAGAACTTCAACCACTGCTCTGCACAAGGCAAGCTTATACTGATACGGATGCAAGCCCATACTTGCAAGCCTAATACTACTAGTTGAATGTGCAAGCTAACACTTGCAATTATGAAAGATAGATGACCTATGCAATGCACTAAGCATGCTTGGTTAGATATATTTGATGATACCCCCTCCTAGTTTTAGTTGCAAGCTTTCTACTTTATTTCTTTATCAAAGCTTTAACTTAGAGTTTACTGAAGTAACTTGTAGATTCTAGACAACTAACTGAAGGTTGCTTAAAGAGCATAAAATTTGGCCTAAACTAGAAAACCTTGATATCATCCTAAGGCATGAGGTGGTACTTAGTTGAAAATCCACTAGTTTACCACCCCTCATTAGTACTCACCCCCACTTGTAAATGCTAGTGCTAAGCATAAAAATTGATCAACTTTAGATGGGACTACTTGGTGAAAATGGTTATGAAAACCTTAGAATGATGGATCATTCTACTGAGATGTTTTGACATGTGTTTCCAAACACCAGATGATTTTGGTGATGAAAATGTTGAGGCATGAGCCTTAGCCCTTTATAAAACGGATGGTTGTCTGGTTGCGATACCATTCCAATTTTACCGTACAACCACAATACCCGAAGATTGGGTAGGGCTTGACTGGAAACTTATATACCTTAGTATTTGTTCCCTCATGGCCAAGGTCTGAGCTGAGGCTACCTTGTGAAGATTGTCCACCTGTGCAGTACCCAAAATGACAGTTGGTCATGGTTGGGAGGCCAAACTCACAGGAGAGGTGCTCATACTAGGGCATGTAATTGAAAGGTTAGGATTGATTATTACTGAGTATGGTGAATTCAGGATTTGTTCCTGACGGATGTATCGAATGTTGTAGTGAAAGTGTACAATCTCTGCAGAGTGTCAAACTATTAGAATAGCCGCGTTCGCGGTTATGGACAGTTGGAGTGGCCATATTGTTCCCCTGTCAGATGTTTTCAAAATGCCTTGTGAAATGACTTGAGACTTTGACTTGACCACAACAGAGTTGTGGCATGAGATACAATTTCCCACTTAGGTGTTATAAAATTTGACTAGTTTTCTCTTGCTTCTGAACTTAATAGAGGTAAATCTGGCTTTTTGCAAAACAACCCTAGAGCTTAGTGTCCTATTACAAAAAACCCTTTACTTGTTAGTATTAGTTTGCGAGTACTTAAAGATTACTCATGGCTTTGTCCCTGGCTATTCCCGTGGCCAGACTATGAAGAGGAGTACCAGGATGATGGACCCCAGGAAGGTTACGACAACTAGGATCATCTCCCATCGTCAGCATTGCCTGTGACCCCGAAGATGGAGCTTCGCCTACGCTACCTTTATTATTACGTATTTCCGCTGCTTGAGTTGTATTAAGAACTGGATCATGAGATCCTTATTTGTGTAACACCTTATGTATGGTCTGTAATGGATGATGTACAGTGGTATCCAATTCTGTTATGTTTCGCAAAAATGGTAATCCTAGGATTGCGATGTATGGCATAACAGGCATCTGGGATTAAAAATCCAGGTGTTGACAGGAACGAGTGGAAGGTTGGTGCGACTTGAAGAAGTTCAAGATGAGACAGTCGGGGATGCTTCTACGAGTGATGCTATTGTAGTAGAACAAGTTTAGGAACCTGTGGCAATACAAGCACCACAACCACGAAGGTCGGCGAGGCTCCACGAAGCGCGGGAATTATTATTGTTAGACAATGATGAGCCTGCGACCTATGCAGAAGCTATGGTGTACCCAGACTCTGAGAAATGGTTGATCGCCATGAGATTTGAGATAGATTCCATCGGAGACAATCAAGTTTGGAACTTGGTCGACCTGCCTGATGGTTTTAAAGCCATTGAGTGCAAATGGATCTATAAGAAGAAGATTGATATGGATGGAAATGTTCAATCCATAAATCTCGACTTGTTGCAAAAGGTTTTTGACAAGTTCAAGGAGTTGACTACGACGAGACTTTCTCGCCCGTAGCGATGCTTAAATCTATACCGATCATTCTAGCCATTGTTGCACATTTCGACTATGAAATATGGCAGATGGATGTCAAGACGGCTTTCCTAAATGGAATCCTTACTGAGGACATGTATATGATGCAGCCCGAAGGTTTTGTCGATCCACACAATGCTGAAAAGGTATGCAAACTTCTAAAGTCCATTTATGGGCTGAAGCAAGCATCTCGGAGTTGGAAAATTCGATTTGATGAAGTTGTAAAGGAGTTTGGCTTCATCAAAAACAAACAAGAACATTGTGTTTACAAGAAAGAAAGTGGGAGAGCGCTGGTATTTCTAATCTTATATCTAGATGACATATTGCTGATTGGAAATGACATTCCTATGCTCGGGTCTATTAAGACCTCCTTGAAAAATAGTTTTTCGATGAAGGACTTGGGAGAAGCAGCATATATTCTAGGAATCAAGATCTATAGAGATAGATCAAGGAGGCTAATTGGATTAAGCCAGAGTACATACATTGACAAAGTGTTGAAACGGTTCAGCATGGAAGAGTCTAAGAAGGGGTTCTTGCCCATGTCTCACGACATTAAACTCAGCAAGACTCAGTGTCCGTCGACTACTGATGAGCGTGAGCACATGAGCAGGGTTCCATATGCTTAGGCTATTGGATCCATCATGTATGCAATGATATGTACTCACCCAGATGTTTTCTATGCTCTAAGTGTTACGAGCAGATACCAGGCTGATCCAGGTGAAGGTCACTGGATAGCGATAAAGAATGTCCTTAAGTACTTGAGAAGGACTAAGGATGTGTTCCTAGTTTATGGAGGTGAGGATGAACTCAGTGTAAGGGGTTACACAGATGCGAGTTACCTTAATGACTCAGATGACTCCAGATCGCAATATGGTTATGTGTTTGTCATGAATGGTGGTGCTGTGAGTTGGAAAAGTTCCAAGCAAGATACGGTGGCCTCCTCTTCAACAGAAGCTGAATATATTGCCATCTCAGAGGCTGAAAAGGAAGTTGTTTGGATTAGGAATTTCCTGATTGCTCTCGGTGTGGTTCAGGGCGCGTCCAATCCCATGGACATTTATTGTGACAACAATGGTGCTATTGCACAAGCCAAGGAGCCTAGACAACACCAGTAGAACAAACATATTCGCATGCGTTACCATCAGATTCGAGAGTTCGTTGAGGATGGTAGTGTCATGATATGCAAAATACATACAGACTCAAATGTTGTCGATCCCTTTACAAAGCCACTCCCGCAGCCTGCGCATGAGGCGCACGCAAGAGCAATAGGTATTAGATACTATCTAGATTGTCTCTAGTGCAAGTGGGAGACTGAAGGAAATATGCTCTAGAGGCAATCATAGAGTTGATTATATTTCTTATGTATCCATGACTTATTGTAATGTTCCTTGAATATCCATATCAGGCAACTTGTATTGATTAGCAATTATGTGAATTGTTTGTGAAACTCTTTACTTGTATGGTTATCCAAATAGTTGTCCCTAGTCGGAGTTCATGTGAGGACACACGTGAATATTAGACTAGCACATCGATTGGTTGATGACTATGTTTCGCAAGTCATAGACATGGAGATGTCAAACCAATGATGTGGACACATGTTATGAACATGGGGTTGGACTGACCCAACATGAGACTGGCAATTAGACTTGCAGCTCTCTCTACACATCGTGCACGTTTTGTCCTTAGATCTGAGATTGTCGCATGCACTTGAGATGTGGATCGACCTACTTTGGGGCTATCAGACGCTGCTCCGTAACTGGGTAGTTATAAAGGTAGCTTTCGGGTTTGTCCTGAAGCATGCTGCAAGGCATGGTCAATCAAGATGGGATTTTCCCCTCTCTACTTGAGAGAGATATCTCTGGGCTCCTCGAGTGATCGGATCCAAAAATGCATGGCCGTGCTACATATGGTTAAGAGTTAACCTAGTAAAGGGATTCCGAATCACAGCATCAAGAAAGGGAGGTCAGCTTGGACCTAGACCAAATATCATGAGGCAAAGGGAAATACATGTACTAAACCTTGTGATGGTTCGTCCGATATGATCTTTGTATGCGTTTGAGAGTTGGCACGTCTTGCTAGAGGCTGCTACCAACTATTGACAGAATATGTGTATTCGTGTCATGTCTATACGTATATGAACCTATAGGGTCACACACTTAAGGGGATGGAAGCCTAATGAGGATTAGATCTGAATTAGACTAGGCTTCGGGTACTAATGGGTTGCTAATGTAGAAGCCCACTAGAGACGCCTATATAAGAGAGGGTGGGGCGTCTTGACCAGGGTTAGACGATTCCACCCAGCCGCCATTCCTCACGCTTGTGTTGCACACGTGGACCTAGGAGTCCGGCGTCTAACGCTTCCATCCCGCACGTGTGGATACCTCGGAGGTGCTGCATCTGTGGCACTTGGACGAGCCGCGCAAGGGGAGCTGCTCATGGGACGAGGACGAGAAGGAGACATAGAACATCTACACTGCCTCGACGCGCTTCATTAAGTTTCGCAACCGCACGTCTAGTGGTAATCTCGTGATCTATGACAGCAGTATTCCTGGTTTACGTGGTAGAAAATTTTGATTTGCACTAGTGTAGCCTACCCGTATCGCTTCATCAAAATCTTCCTTACAATCATCATTAAAAACAAAAGGTATATTTTTTTAGAAGATTAGTAAGGGGCTTTGAAATTTTGGAGAAATCTTTAATAAACATCCTATAGAAACCAGCATGACCAAGGATTCCACGAATATCTTTTATGTCCCTAGGGCAAGGCATCTTTTCAATTGCTTCAATTTTGGCTCTGTCTACCTCAATACCTCTTTCAGAAATTTTGTGTCCAAGAATAATCCCTTCATTAACCATGAAGTGGCATTTCTCCCAATTAAGAACAAGGTTAGTTTATTCACATCTCTGCAAAACTTTATCAGGGTTGTGCAAACAATTATCAAAAGGAAGTTCCATAGACGGAGAAATCGTCCATGAAAACCTCCACAATTTCTTCACAAAAACCATGAAAGATAGCAGACATACATCTCTAAAAGGTAGCAGGAGCATTACATAAACCAAAAGGCATACGCCTATAAGCATAAGTTCCATAAGGACAAGTAAAGGTGGTTTTCTCTTGGTCTTGTGCTCTCACAGCAATTTGAGAGAACCCAGAATAACCATCAAGAAAACAAAAGTGAGTATTTTTAGACAACCTTTCTAGCATTTGATCAATAAAAGGCAGATGATAATGATCTTTCTTAGTAACTTTATTAAACTTCCTAAAATTAATGCACATCGTATAACCAACCACCACTCTTTGGGGTATAAGCTCATTATTTTCATTAGGCACAACAGTGATTCCCCCTTTCTTTGGGACACAATGAGCAGGGCTAAACCATTGACTATCAGCAATAGGGTAAATAATACCAGCATCGAGGAGTTTTAATACCTCATTTCTTACCACATCCTTCATCTTAGGATTTAAACGGCGTTGGTGTTCAACAACTGGTTTTGCATCAGGTTATATATTGATAGCATGCTGACATATAGTAGGAGAAATACCTTTTAAATCATCAAGAGTATACCCCATAGCTCCTCGGTGTTTCTTCAATATTTCCAATAATCTTTCCTCTTCCTTCCCTGGAAGTTTAGAACTAATAACAGGATATAGTTTCTTATTTTTGTAGGAATGGCCACGACAGATGCTGCAATCGGCAACGAGTAGTAGAACGAGGGTCAAGGGCGGCCAGCCATCTGCGGTGCGAGATGAGGGCAGAGACACAGGGTTTTATACAGGTTCGGCCCCCCGGAGGGTAAAGACCTACTCTTGCTAGATTGTATTGATGAGAGAGTACAAGGGCGAGCTCGACGACTAGGCGGCGAGTCGCAGGTGGTGTATGATGGAACGTGTCCTCTATGCTTACCCTAGGGAGGTTTATATAGACTCACCTCGCTAGGGTTTACAGATCTACAACCGAATTAGTTAAGGATTCGGAGGGTGTTTGACCTAATCTTACTGGGCCTAGCTACGCTTTTGGGCCTTCAGCTTCCAGTCGCTTGGCTCCTTGTTGGGTATTGATCCAGTCGCCGTCCTGTAGGCCCACTCGCTGGTAGCATGGGCCAGTAGGAAACGTCCTGCTAGGTATACCCTACTCGGCATATCCCCATCGGTAGTCCCCGAGGCCGTCGTTGATTCGTTGCAGGTGTTCTTTGGCAGTCGGAGTATGCGGGTCCAATTTGGACGCCCAGTCGAATCGGCGGTGGACTCCCTAAATGAAAGAGGAAACATGTCATACTAGTCGCAATAACATCGACCGATCGAATCACAGCACGACGAATGGGTCGACGAGTAGTCAGATCACAGCTATGGCGATTAGGTCGGTGAGTAGTCGAATCGCAGCTATGGCGATCAGGTCGGCGAGTAGTCGGGTCGCCAAAGCTGGCGAGTCGAGTAGACGAAGTTGGACTGTCAGCGCTGGTCAAACTAGCCATTGGGTAATCCAACGGTAATATCGGCGTAATCACCGCGCGGTTACGGCTCCCTGAAAATGGCAGGTAGCAACCGCTATATAAGGAGAGTGACGGGCGAAGAGCGATCATTCCCCACACTTCCTCCGATCTCGCGTGCCTCCTAGTCTTCCATTCCTCCATAGCGACCAGAGCGACCCAGAGCAATCCCGCAACCCTAGATCATTCTACTAATGGCGCCTCCGACAAAACCATGGGGGAGATCCAAATGCACGAAGGTGCTGCTGAAATCTTTCGAGGATGCGGGGATCCTTTGCGCCGGTAGATGGAGAATCCCCGCGGCCAGGGAGGTGGTGCCGGATCCGCACGAGGGAGAATCCATATGCTTCACCAGCCACCTGGAGAGGGGGCTCGGTTTCCCCACCTCCATCTTCTTCCGCCATTTCTGCGCGTATTACGGCATCCAGCCGTCGGACCTAGGGCCGTATAGCATCGAGCAACTCGCCATCTTTGTGGTGTTTTGCGAGTGTTACCTAGGATGTCGGCCATACGTCCCCCTATGGCAAGATCTGTTCCATGGGAGGATCGAACGCGAAGGGACAGGCGGCCCGATGCTAGCCGCGAGCGACCTCACCTTCCAGATGAAGTCCAAGGCCTCCTTCCTTGACCTGATGCTGCCGAAGAAGGCTGCGAACGAGTGGAAGAAGCATTGGTTCTACGTGACTGAGTCACCACCAGACGACGAGGTGGCGCTTCCGATGTACTCTGCCGACTGGCCCGAGCCGCGTCGGCTTCAAGTCACCAAGCTTCCGCTCGACCAGCAGATGGTGGTCGACGAAATGCTGACAAAGATTCGTCAGCTGAAGAAAGACGGCCTCCAGACCATCAACCTCTACAACTGCTGGCTCGGGCGGCGGTTGGTGCCCTTGGCCAACCGCGCTCACTAGATGTACGAGTACATGGGCAAGGACGACCCGATGAAGTATTGCACCGCCAAGTGGAGGCTTAACGATTACACCTTGGCCTCACTGACACGGAGTATCTCGACGCGAAGGCCGGGATTCCCCCATACATCATGAAGCGCAAGGCTCCGCTAGTAAGTTCTCACTTCCTTGTCCATTTCGCAGTCACAGATATGTAGTCGCGGTTTTTGCTAATCGCGTTTGTCTTTGCAGTTGTTCCAAGTGGTGGAAGGTTGACTTCCGCCTGCCGATGATGAAAACTCGAACGAGTCCGTCGAGGACTAGAGCGAGTCCTCGTCCGACAAGGGCAACGTCGGGGGCGACGATGATGACAACGACGACAATGAAGATGACAACGAGGCCATGGAGGTCGCCGCACCCACAGTCCGTAAGACCCGCGGGCAACAATAACGCGAGCTCGAGGCCAGCAAGAGCCTCGAAGCTCACGACGGGGGTGACGACGAGGTCCCCGAGCACACTTCGCGACGCGTGGCCATGCCATCGAAGAAGAAGTCGCCGCAGAATAAGAAGCCGCCATGTACAGCCGCCGCCGATCCGCGAAAGTAGCTCTGGTTACCAGCGGCCGACGAGGCTGGGCCATGTAAGGCGGCATCGCGACGGCAACCGATGCGACCATAGTGGAGTATGAAGTGCCATTGGCGTTGCTGCCACCGCCCTTCACCGCAGTCACCAGGCTCGGGGCCGCTCCATACGCGGGTGCCTCGCCACCACGAGAAGCGCCTGCAGCGATTGCCGCGAATCCTCCTGTTGTGGCCTCATCCTCGAAGAATCCCTCGGTGTCTTGGGCCTAGAGCGTGTTCGAGATGGGCCTCAGTCGGAAGCTAGGGCCAGAATTGGAGAAGCCGATGAGCATTCGCACTAGCCTTCGCTTTATCCCAGTCGCCAAGTGAGTATCTTTTAGAGTATTTCTTTGGGCAGCTGATTTATGTTTGTCTGGTGAACTTGCTGACGTCGCCGTATTGCAGGACTGGTGTGAAGAAAATAGGTCACCCCTCGGTGGCTAAGGTCCCATTGGGTGCCGCGGGGGCGCAAGTCGATCCCTCAAAAAAGAGGAAGAGCAACGAGGTCGAGGCGCTCGTTGAGGGTGCGAAGAAGGCAAAGGGCGACGAGGTCATCACAATTTCTGACGAGCCGGTGGTCGCACCAATTAAAGCTCCGACTGTAGCAGATGCGGTCACAAAGGCCATAGTGGACATGGAGTCACAGCGGGTGGAAACCACGGCGTCGGTCAGGGCAACAGGCCCATCTTCGAGTGCTGCGGGAGCGATGGTGGCGACGTTCCCTCGCTTTGTGGCGAGGGCCTCTACAGCGAGTGCTTCAACGCCATCGGGTCAGGTGCCCAACATTGTGGGCTTGGAGGTTGAGCAAAGTCGCGGGCGCATGCCTCTTGTGATCTCGGCGGTGTACGCGTTCGAGCTCCACAATATGCTAGGCGCAACCATCCAGGTATGTCCAGTCCCCGAGGATCTGGTCGCTGAATTTCGGCGGTCAGATCCTTACTATTTTTGTTGTCCAGTCCCCGAGTGGCTAGTCGCTGCATTTCAGCGGCTAGGCACTTAAGAATTTCTTCGATGTCCAGTCCCCGAGTGGCTAGTCGCTGAATCTCAGCGGCTAGGCACTTAAGAATTTCTTTGTTGTCCAGTCCCGAGTGGCTAGTCGTTGAATTTCAGCGGCTAGGCACTTAAGAATTTCTTCCCTATCCAGTCCCTGAGTGGATAGTCACTGAATTTCAGCGGCTAGGCATTTAGGAGTTTCTTCGCTGATTTTATCATGGTTGTGAAGGGGCTGCAGCGCGAGTCGGTGGAATGATTGGCCGCCAAGGAGCGTCTGGAAAAGGGAACCCATTCGCGTAAGGAGGACGAAAGAGCCGTGAGGATCATAAGAGTTTGTTTGATGTGCTTGTCGTGACGCTTTTCCTTATTTTCTTAGAGTTAGTTGTGCGAGAGGGTGACGCAATGGAACCCTGGAAAAGGAAAAGGCCGCTGGTATGGTCCTCGCCAATGAGCTGATGTGTCTGCCCAATCGTCATTGACCGCCATGGAGAAACGGGTGGCTGAACTGGAGCGAGAGCTCAAGGCCGCGAAAGCGGAGGCAACCTCGGCAGAGGAGAGTTCTAAGGTGGCCATTGTTGCTGCTGCTGCTAATGAGCGGAAGGTGTCAGATGCACTCGGCGCCGGGCTGCAGACTGATCTCTCGAAGCTGCAGGACTTCATTACGGGGCACTATTGGCCATTGATTGGTGAGCTCCTTCGATTTTCAAGTGGTTGATCTTGTGAGTCCCCGAGCACGCGGGTCGCCTTTACTCTTTTGTGCACTTCTGATTTGAAACTCCTTCTGCTTTGCAGGGAAGATTCTTGATGACAAGGCCGAAGCGCAGTCGATGCGTGGCAGTATCACACCATGCTGGTGGATTCTGCCGCTTAGTCAGCGACTTGCATTCGCGCGTGCCTTCAAGAAATTTTGCCAACGGAGGTGATCCCCAACGACCTCGTCGAGGTCTGGCGCTACCTGGAGAAGGCCCCGGCGGTTGTTGATTTCATGTCACGGTCGGCCTTCCGTCAGGTCTTTGCCGCGATCATGCGACTTTCCGAAGACTTTGACCTTGATGATGTCACCAGCGGGTATCCTTCATCGACGGGAGCGGTCGAGATCTCCGACGTGCTGAAGCTGACCGACTGGGCTGCGGTTTACTCCGACCGGGTGTTGGCGATGGGGGATCTTATTCCGTACAAGGAGACGATCGTTGCCCCGAATGACCCCGAGCCGGCGAACCGCAACTTCAAGGTGGAGCAGCCGTTCCGAGCGGTCATGGCGGGCGCTCTGACGACATACCCATCAAACTCGTGGGTTCCCTTCATGCGTATTCGTGGGAGTGGTGGCGCATCATCGTCAAAGCCTGCAGAGTGAATCAGTTTGCCGAGTGGCGTTAATTGTAAAAGCTATGTAACTGCCCTTGTAAGCGAACAAGTTTTTGCTGCCATAAGGAATGCATGAATTCTTTTGTCAGTGTTTGATTTGATTGTGAGTTGTGCGAGTCCCCGAGTGCGTCCTCCCTTTTGTGGTGTTTACCTCGTTTTTACGTGTATGTGTGTTGTTATACTGTTTGTCAGTTGAGTTCGACTCGCCAAGGCTTGAAACATCCAGTCACATGGCAACCCCAAGGGGTGCTCTATACTTAGCCGTTTTCCCGGGCGCGAACGGGGTCGGTTGGCCGAGTCCCTGAGCGTGGTACTTAGCCTTTCTAGTCGCATGCCCAAGGTAGGTGAGGACGAGGCGCGTTATATTAGGCGCGTCGCTCCACCTGACCCGGAAGGTCTGCGGTAATCCAGCATACCACTTCATGTGTAGTACACTATAGTCGTTGACATGACATCCACAAAACATCGTTCTATAAATATCACATCCCTCAGAGTGGTACAACAGAAACATTGCGGGCCCATATTACAAAAATTCACACATTATTATTATTAAAATACCAGAAGTTCGAGACTTCAAAAGGATTCAACTTACAAACCAAAATATAAAGTGTTTCAGCAGAATTTAAAAGTAGAGACTGCAACTAGGAGTTGAGCTCGGCGGCTTATTCTATAGAGTTCATGCTGCTCGGCTCCGTCGGTTACTACTAACTAGGATGCTTAGTTGGACTCGTTATCATCGACACCATAGCGGATTTCGTAATCCACTCATTCAACACCTCTGACAGGCCAGGCTCCTCGTAGAACACATCTTCTTGACATTCGGCTGCATACATCGACACGTCCTCGGGATCCTCAGAGTCTAAGCAAGGGATCAAAGGAAAGGATGAGTAACAGCGTTACCCAACAAGTTCATTATATGCAAGGTGGGAAGTTTGATGCTCTAACTACCACCTCGGACTATAAATCCTTGGCACTATGGAGTTTTTGTAAATCTTTCTTCAAAGATTGATTTTATTATGAAAATCTATGACCATCAGCCTTCACAGGTTGACCAGAACTTTCATGGAGTTCCTTTCCTGCCGCGTTCGCAGCTCCTTCCTGCAATGTGGAGTAACAAGTTACAATTCTTACACTCTGCAGAGGTGCGTTACTTTACCCATGAGAGATCAACTCCTTGTTGCACAACTGGGCGTACTTTCCCATCCACAATTCCATGATGTGGGGCCCAGTAGTTGGTCCAAGCCAATCACTGCCCCTTCGTGACCTCGCATGCCTTATTGGTGTACACCATGCCCACATATTGAATTACGGCAATGGTTTGTACATACTGTTAGATGCCAGAACTATCGTGGGACGTTGAGGGTTCCCACCCATATGTTGCATATCCTCTACGAATTACCAATTAATATGCACGCTACAAGGATAACAGCCATGACCTGCACATCCGGCTACATGCGAGAGGAAGAAGATACGGTTGACTTCTTTGTCCCATTCCAAATCTCATGGCTAACGCGTGATATACGGCGATAGAATCACTGATGTCATGGGTTATTAAGTCCCTAACCGATCATCATTGTTGCAAATAGAACCCTAAGTTCTATTGCTCCATTATATCATCACTTAGGATGATATCTAAGATTTCTTTATTTGTGAAAATAATATTGTCTTTCTTTGGAGTATATATGGTAACACACAATTTGCAAATACTTTGATAAAGACTCTTCAAAGGATATGAGAAAGTGATTAACTTGCCTTGTGATGGAAAGGTAGTGAAGTCTGATGCTTGCACTGGACCTTGAGCTTCTATGTCTATAAAAACATCATTATTGCCCGGTAAGAACAATATTTAAAGAAAAATGATTATGCAAAGTAATGTAATGCATCATTTAGCTTTATATGTATTCTTCCCCATTTATTTAAAATATAGAAGTTCTTTTGATAATAAAGAATTTATAAATATTAATTTTTAGTATTTATTGAATATTGTATTCTTTTATTTTATTTCAATTTTTTTGCATTTTATTTAATTAATAATTCCTTTAAGAATTATCATTAAATACCAAAAATTGATATTAAATATTTGTTTAGTATTTTTTTTCTAAAATACTAAAATATTAATATATAATGAAAGTGATTTTTATTTATTTTTATCATCTTTCAATAATTTTGTAAAATTCCATAAGGAATATATATTACAAAATTCTTAATAACATTTATATGTCTAAAATTTTATTTCTTAATTTATTTGGAGAATTTGGATTATTGTGAATCCAAAAATATTTTATTTATAATTTTTGGATTTTTATTTTATTTTCTAGAATTTGTTTAAGTTCAGGGGCATTTTGGTCTTTTCCTATTTATTAAAACAAGATTTAAGTGATTTTGGCTGATTGTTTGGGTTTATTGGGCCCTTGTGGCCGATTAGGGCAAAGTCAAAACAACACCCCGAAGGGGTCTTGGCCCAACTAGCCCAACTCACCCTCTGTCTCTCCCTCGATCTCACCTCTCTTCTGCTCCTCTCCCGACTCCATGGTCAGCGATGCTGTCGCCGGCGATTCGCGCCGCCGTGGACCTTCCTGACCGCCATCGTGGTGAAGGGCGAGGTTGTCGACCACGCTCTTCCATCTGGTCCAGTTCGATTTGATCCTAGGGCCCTTCTATGGCCAGGCTAGCCCCCTTCCCGAACCCTAGGGTTTGGGGATGGTGCTGCTACCGGCGCCGCGGATCCTCCCGTGGTGAGGTGTGGTGCTCGTGTGTTGTTGTGGCCACCGCCGTGGCTGGTGCGGGTTGCAGCGCCCTCTGGGGTGCTCCCCGTGCCGCCGCGAGCTCGTCGGCCATTTGCTTCCTCTTCAATTCGTCAGCAAGTACCCCGGTGAGTTGTGCCTCTATGGATCCTAGTTCATCTTATCACCTTGAATTCCTCTATGTATCTAGTGGCCAGTCTTAGTTTGTGCTTGTATTGCTACTAGGGTTCATCTCTGGTGCTTGTAATATGCTCCTATGGTCTGGTTATGATGTTTAGTGGGAATTTGGGTGCTCTGCACCTTAGTGCTTGTGGTCACCCCTTTGATTGTGTGGTGATGTTGTTGGTTTGAGACTAAGGCTGGATTAAATGCTAGGGTTGCATAGTATTGCCTCTGGTTGGTACTCTGGTGACTTGATGTGTTTATTTATTGTCAATATCTTGATACTGACAGTGATCTAGTTAGTGATGATTCACTGCCCTAGTTATTGTTGGCTTTCCAGATTATGATTGGTCTAAATTTTATTCAATAGAATCCAATGATTCTTTGAACATGAATAAATAATTAGGATATGATACCTGTATCTGGTCTCAGGAAGATGATTTGATAGATGATTTGTGTAGATTGGACTATTTGATTGTCTTTGTGATAAGGTTAGTGCTTATGAAACCTTCTTAGAATGGTACATAAGTAGATCTTGTTGCTGACTATACTTATGGTCATTTCTGGGACTTGATGGATGTTGATAGATAAGTTGGAAACTTATTGTTTGATCAAGCCAATGATGCTGGTCTGAGGCTCTAGGAACTAAGTTCCTATGTTGTTGTCATTTTCAAAATTGATTAAGGCATCAGCTGCTTACTAGATCTTGGATCCTAGTTGGTTAAGTGTATGGTTTTGTTTGTGGCTTATAAAATCTGAGGTGCTACTCCTTCTTGGAGATGTGCCCAGATTTTGTAAGAACAAATGATAGAATATAGAAGTTGCCTTTGGTATCACCAATTCTGTGAGGCTGGTCTGAGAATTTGGTGTTTTTAATAGAGTTTGATTCTGATCTTTATATTTAAAACCTCTAGGATAGATTCACCCCACTTGGGTGATTATTGAGAGGTTGTCTTATGCATCAACACATATATTCTGCTTGGATAAGATAAACAGATCATGTGGTTGTTTATGATACTCACCATAAAATCTATGATTGTGATGGCTTGCTGTGCTGCTGGTGTTGCTGGTCTATCCAGTCCTTCTCCTCTTGATGTTGTTCTTGTGTTCCCCTGATGCTTGTGCTTGGCCTTGATCAACTCTGCTCCTACTAGCTCCTGTGAGCTTGGCCTTGCTATTCACCTGATCCTCCCCCTCCTTATGCCACCATCAGGTGATGTGTGGCTTGATCTGGTGTGAGATTGTGTTGCTGGTTTATTTGGCTCTGGCTAAACTAGCTGTTCTTGTGTGGTGTGAGCAGTGGAGAGATGCACTAGTGCTTCCCCACGGCCGTGCTTGGTCCTTTTTACTTGCTTGGACTGCTGGGGCTGTGTCGATAGCACACAAATGCAGTTAGATGACTGAGCTGCTTGTATGCCTACTGCATAGTGGTGGATAAGCTTAGTGGATGATCTACCTTTTTACGTGATTACATTTATCTGCCTGGTGAAACTTTTCCCCTCTTACTGATTGAAATCATTTGACTTGTGGCTTATGGGTTATGAAAGATTTAATTCTTTCATATTGGTGAAACTTGCCCCTAAAGATTTACTCAATGATGAACCTTGAATAGTGCAACTCACTGTCAAGTCTGAGAGTAAAATAATTCTAATCCTTAACCTTCTTTCTTTTATTTTTGAGTTTGTTTTGCAGGTACCAGACTTGAAGATCAAGACTTCAGTTTAGGTTTTCTTTTCTTTATAGAATAGTCACTTGTAGTATTTTTATTCTTTTGTAATTTTATTTTTATTCTTTTGTAATAAATATTGTACTATTATTCAATAAATAATTATTCTTCTTTTGTTTTATTTACTATTGTGAAGATTCCTAATAAGTTACAGTTTGTAACTTATTGATTGATTAAAGTTTTGGAATAAATATTCATTCTATTGGTTAATTTATTTCATTTAAAGTTTGAGACATTAATTGTTAACTCTTGATTAAATCAAAACACTCAAACATGATTCTAAATCCTTTTGAATTATAATTCAAACACTCAAGTTTTAAATTCAAATTTCATTTCCCAAAACACTCTAATCCACAAAGATCATATTAAAGTCTATAACAATCATCCTTCAAGACTATACCTAATCTCAAAGCATGAAAGAAACTTTGATCACTTTAGGTTTTTATTTGGCGAAAAATTTACCCACATTTTCACAGATGAATGCATGCAATATCACAAATTGCTAAATCTACCCTTCGTTGGTTCCTAAATGTTGGGATGTTACAGACTTCCCCCCTTAAATTAAACTCCGTCCCGAAGTTTGTTGAAGTATACCTGAATAATTCTGGATAGGCTTTTCTTAAATCCTCTTCTTTCTCCCAAGTGGCTTCCCTTTCAGGGTGATGTTCCCACTGTACCTTGCAGTACTTGATTGCCCTATTACTCAACCTTTTCCAGTTTTCTTCTAAAATTTTACAGGGTTTTTCAACATAGGTGAAATCTGCTTGTAGTTCTATCTCTTGATGTGTGATTGCATCATCTGGAACTTTCAAACATTTACGAAGTTGTGACACATGGAAAACATTATGCACTTGAGCCAATCTTGATGGTAACTCTAAAGCATAAGCTATAGTCCTGTTCTGACTCAATATCTTGAATGGTCCAATATACCTTGGACTCAACTTTACTTTAACTTCGAATCTTTTAACCCCTTTCATTGGACTCACTTTCAAATATACCATGTCTCCCACTTCTGGATGCCAAGATCTTTAACTTTGATCAGCATAACTTTTCTGCCTACTCTGAGCTATTTTCAGTCTATCCTTGACCTTTATCAATGATATCTTGTTTTTCCTGAATATAGTCCGCCAAATTCTTTGTCGCTTCGTGATCATACCAACATATTGGTGATCTACACTTCCTTCCATACATAACCTGATATGGAGCTGCCTTCAGACTACTCTAATAGCTATTATTGTAGGAAAATTCTGCCAATGGTAGATGATCTTCCCATGTACCTCCAAAATCTAATTCACAAGCTCTTAACATGTCTTCTACTATTTGTTCTTTCTGTTTGACCTCCTATCTCTGGATGATAGGCTGTGCTAAATTCTAATTTGGAACCAAGTGCTTCATGTAATTGCTTCCAAAATGCTGAAGTAGACACTGATCCCCTATCAATTACGATCTTTTTGGTTACTCCATGCTTACTTACTATCTCTTTGATGTAAACTTCTACTAACTTCTCAGCATTATCTTTTTGATTTACCGGAATAAAATGTGCACTTTTAGTGAGTCTATCCACAATTACCCATATCATATCCTTCCGTTTAGGTGTCATGGGCAATCCTGTGATGAAGTCCATACATATTTCCTCCCACTTCCATTCGGGAATTTCCAAAGGTTGTAATGGTCCTGCTGGACTTTGATGTTCAGCCTTCACCCTTTGGCAAGTATGGCATTCTGATACATATTTAGCAATGTCCCTTTTCATGTTATTCCACCAGAATAGTTCTTTCAAGTCCATATACATCTTAATACTTCCTGGATGTATAGAATATGGTGTTTCATGTGCTTCCCTGAGTATGACATCACGAATCTCAGTCACGTCAGGAACACAAAGACGGTCTTAAAACCATAAAGACTCATAATCTCCAAGGCGAAAAACTGATTTTTGCCCTTGAGATATCCTCCGAATTTCCTCAGCAATAAAAGGATCTTCTGCTTGATGTCTAAAAATTTCGTGTTTAAGATCACTGTCCTGCTCTGCAACTACCTGCATAGTAGCTAATCCTCCAAGAATCTCTGTTCTAATGAATTGAAGCTCTAATCTTTCCAAGTCCATTTGTAACTCTTTTGGTAACTCCCGATTGCTAGGCTGAATGTATGCACTCTTTTCGCTTAAAGCATCAGCTACAACATTTGCTTTCCCTGGAGTATAGTTGATTGTTAAATCATAATCTTTGATTAGTTCCAACCAACGCTTCTATCTCATATTCAACTCCTTTTGAGTGAAGAAATATTTAAGACTTTTATGGTCAGTGTATAGCTCACATCTTGCTCCATAAAGAAAATGCCTCCATCCTTTTAGCGCAAAGGCTATTGCTGCTAACTCTAAATCATGAGTTGGATAATTGACTTCATGTGGTTTCAGTTGTCTTGAACCATAAGCAATCACCTTCCGATCTTGCATTAACAAACAAACCAAACCTTCTTTAATGCATCACAGTATACTATGAAGTCCTTCCCTGTTTCAGGAACTGCTAAGATTGGAGCTGTGGTTAAACTAGTCTTCAACTCCTGAAAACTTGCTCCGCGCTTCTCATCCCAATTGAATGGTGTATTCTTTCTTAACAATTTGGTCATTGGTCCAGCTATTTTGGAGAAACCTTCAATGAATCTCCGATAATAACCAGCCATTCCTAAGAAACCTCGAATTTTCTTCACATTGGTTGGTGCAGTCCACTCTAGTACTGACTGAACTTTAGATGGATTTACAGCAATTCCATCTTTACTGATCACATGGCCGAGGAATTCTACCTCATCTAGCCAAAATTCACACTTACTGAACTTAGCATAAAGTTTATGTTCCCTTAGTGTCTGCAATGCTATTCTCAAATGATCAACATGCTCTTCCTTATCCTTGGAGTATATCAGAATATCATCAATAAAGACTTTGACGAACTTATCCAAATATGGCATGAAGATTTTGTTCATTAGATTCATGAATATTGCTGGTGCATTGGTCAAACCAAATGGTACTACCAGGTATTCATGGTGTCCATATCTTTAGACAAATGCTGTCTTTGGAACATATTCCGGTTTGATTTTTTGTTTGATGGTATCCAGATCTTAATTCGATCTTTGAAAATACTCTGGCTCCTTTCACTTGATCAAACAAATCTTGGATCCTTGGTAAGGGATACTTATTCTTGATAGTAACATTGTTCAGATTTCTGTAATCTCCACACATCCTTCTTCCACCATCCCTCTTATCCACAAAGATTACTGGTGTTCCCCATGGGGATACACTTTCCTGAATAAACCCTTTTCTGGCTAACTCATCAGTTTGCTCTTTGAGTTCTTTTAATTCTTTTGGTCCCATCTTATATGGTGCTTGAGCTATTGGTGCCATACCGGGAATTAGATAAATAGTGAATTATATCTCCCTATCTGGTGGCATTCCAGGTAGCTCTGCTGGAAAAACATCTTGAAATTCATTTACTATAGGAATATCTTCCAATTTGACCTCTTTCATCGAGTTCAACTACAGATCCACCATGATATGACTGTGCTTATCTGCTTTATAAACTAACCTTGCTCCACTTGGAGTTTTGATTGAGACAGTTTTCTCCTCACAATTTATCTGAGCCCCATGTTCCATCATCCAGTCCATCCCTAGCACTACTGCAATTCCCTTCAAAGGAATCACATAAAGGTCTGCAAAGTATGTATAACCACAGATCAAGATAACCTGATCTTGTTTAATGTGGCGTACAATCACATTCCCCCTGCCGTAACTACGGTCATAGGGTTTTCTAACGTTGCCCTTCTAATCCCGAACTTAACACATAATTATTTAGAAATGAATGAAGTAGTTGCACCAGTATCAAATAGAACTTTGCCGGGATTGGTAAGGATATTAAGCGTACCTACCACTGCATGCTCCGAATTATCCACCTCCTCTAGGGTTGCACAATTCAGCTTCTCGGTAGGTCTGTTCCTCTTGCCATTGTTGTTCTTGACATTATTTCCTCCTTGATTGGGTTGTCCATTTCCTCCACTGGCTTGTCCTCCTCCTTTGGTAGGCCAACCTCCTGGTGGTTTGCTCGGACAATCGGGCTTGATATGCCCCTTCTGACCACAACCGTAACAGATCACTATAGGCTTTTTGCATTCCCTCTGGAAATGCCCTGGAATTCCACAGTTGTTACAAATAACATTCCTTCTAGGATTGGATTAGTTTCCACCACTGCCCTTGTTATTGTTATTACCATAGGCCTTGTTCCGGGGTTTGAACTCCAGATTGGGTTTAGGTTTACTTGCCTGAATCCTCTTGGTTTCCTTCTTGCCTCTTTTCCGCCTATCCTCTTGGACATTCTTGTAGTCATCTTCGAAAGTGATAGCTGCATCCAGCAACTGCTGATAAGTTTGCTTACTATCCAACCTTAACTGCATCCTCACAAATGGATTTAACCCACGCAGGAAACGCTTCTTCCGCTTCTCTTCTGTGTTAACATCCTCCTCAGCATAACGAGACAGTTGACTAAACTCCAGGATATACTTCATGACACTAGTATATCCCTACTGAAGCTCCTCAAATTCTCTTTGCTTCAACTCCATAACACTCTCTGGAACATGATATTCACGGAATCTCTGCTTGAACTCCTCCTAGGTGAACTCCCTTCCTGGTTGTTGCATGGCCAACTGATTCTCCCACCATGATGTTGCAGGTCCAGTCAGAAGATGAGTTGCATACCTCAATTTCTCCTCATCATTGCAACCTACAGTCTTCAGCTTTCTTTTTGTATCTACTAGCCAATCTTCTGCATCCATTGGTTTAGGAGCTGATGCAAAAGGTAACGGCCTTGCATTCTGGAAGTCAGATAGACTCACTCCTCCACCTTCAGGTGCCCTCTGATTTGCTCGTCCCAACAACTCTTCCATGAACTTGTTCTGGGTCTCTTGCATCATTTGCATACACTGCATAAAGTTTTGCTCCATTAACGACCTCATTGGTGGTGGTGGTGGCAATGCTCCCTGATTTGCTGTATCTGCATTGGCCTTCTCTTTGACCTCACGTTCCATCCGCTGTTGTTCAGCTTCGGTTTATACACCCGTATCCATGACCCTCTAGTCCTGCAACATAAAGCGAATACTCATAATTACATCATGCACATGTGTTCTAAGCTCTACTTTACGCACAGAACTAGTCACACAATGAAGATCCAAAGACAATCCAAATATGCATTTCACATATTATACATAATATCATAATAATACAAAGTCATTGCAACATATACCATATAGGTATAATCACAACACTACCTTATTTATCTAACTATCTTATTTCTTGGAGTACAATACACGATACTTGATACCTCTAACTAGTTGCCTACTTCTAGTAGTAACTTCGCTCATCATACATGCCTAATGTCCAGCCGTGATGACGTGTCGTTCGTCGCACAGTTTGTGGAACAAATGGCCTTCCAGAAGGAACATACTCAGTATCTGAAGTGTCAGGACTTGAGTCATTACTCACCCTGAGCACATTGACTCCCTCCAGCTCAGCTGAAAAGTCTTCAGAAACATATTCAACCTTATCTCCTGCCTGCATCTCCTGAGCTTCATTGCTTGAGTTGTCAATAGGATACGCAAATCCTGCTGATCCCCAGGTGCTCCTTTGGGCAAGATAGTTAAACACCGGATAATGTATATTCCCTAGGTTTTGAGAAGATGTTGATGATTCAAACAATCTCTCCTTAGGATCTTCTTCTTCATCCTGATTATCTATCGACGTAACATTTCTACTACTATTACTAGGGTTAATTCTTGCACCCATCCAGCTAGATTGTCCAACATTTCTGTCAGAACCATCTGTGGACATCTGGTGTTCATGAGATCCTTCATATGATCCCCTTCTCCAACCATCAAAATTCTCAATAGGAAGTTCTAAGTCAGAGCCATCCTCTGAACCCTGTGGTACTGCATACCTCATATCCATAGTAGGATCATGTATAGGTTCAGGACTTGGTGAATAAGGATATGGTGTAAAAGATCCAGGATCTATAGGTATATCCTTAAAGATAGGTTTTGCACTACTACTTGCTTCCTTCTCCAACTGGAATGCTAACTGCTTCCTCCTTTCCAGATCAGTTAGATCCTCTAACATGTTATTTTTATCTTCGACAATCACTTGATGTGTCTTTACAAAGACGCAACGAGTGTTCGATATCTATCCATAAACTTGGAAGCTAACTTAGGATGCTTCTTAACTAAAGTAAGATGATCTGGTATAGGCTCCGAGTCTATAGAATCATGAGGTATCACAGAAAATGTGTTACCTTCTAACTCCTTGGCTTTATGCTCCCGGATATTAGTTATCGCCTCCACAACGGCAACATGATATGCTGCTAAGTGACTCCTACCTTCACCTATAGGTAGATCGTGATATAATCCAAGCTCCTCTGGAAGTTGGATACTCACACGATACTTGGATAACATCCGGCCATCATAGTAGGTTATGGTGTTCAATGGAATTCTGGTTGGACAACTAAAAATCTTTAAAAGTTGACAAACTTGGTCCATGAATGATCCTTGATAATCATCAAGAGTCTCCTCTTTCCTTACCAAAGTCTGTTTTGGAAACTTTGGTGCCATAGCTCTGTATATCAAGAAAATAATTTTTATTAGTAACCAATAATATGTTGCATCATAACAAAGAATTATCACACTAAAACATATAACGGAATATTCTCATTTGAATACCCATTATATTTCTTTTAGAGAATTCTTTATCGTTGCTACACTCTACTACAGGTAATACCCTTACTAGGTTTCCAACCTAAGGTCAAAGCAATTTGCTCTGATACCAACTGCGGTGACCTAGCATACCACTGCATGTGTAGTACACTAGTCGTTGACATGACATCCATATAACACCGTTCTGTAAATATCACATCCCTCAGAGTGGTACAACAGAAACATTGTGGGTCCATATTACAAACATTCACACATTATTATTACAATACCAGAAGTTCGAGACTTCAAAAGGATTCAACTTACAAACCAAAATATAGTGTTTCAGCGGAATTTAAAAGTAGCAACTCCAACTAGGAGTTGAGCTCAGCAGCTTATTCTATAGAGTTCATGATGCTCGGCTCCGTCGGTTACTACTAACTAGGATGCTTAGTTGGACTCGTTGTCATCGACACCATAGCGGATTTCGTAATCCACTCATTCAACACCTCTGACAGCCGTGCTCCTCAGAGAACACATCTTCTTGACATTCGGCTGCATACATCGACACGTCCTCGGGATCCTCAGAGTCTAAGCAAGGGATCGAAGGAAAGGATGAGTAACAGCGTTACCCAACAAGTTCATTATATGCAAGGTGGGAAGTTTGATGCTCTAACTACCACCTCGGACTATAAATCATTGGCACTATGGAGTTTTTGTAAATCTTTCTTCAAAGATTGATTTTATTATGAAAATCTATGACCATCAGCCTTCACAGGTTAACCAGAACTTTCATGGAGTTCCTTTCCTGATGAGTTCGTAGCTCCTTCCTGGAACAGGGAGTAACAAGTTACAATTCTTACACTCTGCAGAGGTGCGTTACTTTACCCATGAGAGATAAACTCCTTGTTGCACAACCGGCATACTTTCCCGTCCACAATTCCATGATGTGGGGCCTAGTAGTTGGTCCAAGCCAATCACTTCCCCCTTCGCGACCTCGCATGCCTCCTTGGTGTACACCATGCCCACATATTGAATTACGCAATGGTTTGTACATACCGTTAGATGCCAGAACTATTGTGGGACATTGAGGGTTCCCACCCATATGTTGCATATCCTCTACGAATTACCAATTAATATGCACGCTGCAAGGATAACAGCCACAACCTGCATATCCGGCTACATGCGAGAGGAATAAGATACAGCTGACTTCTTTGTCCCATTCCAAATCTCATGGCTAACGCGTAATATACGACGCTAGAATCACTGATGTCAGGGGTTATTAAGTCCCTAATTGATCATCATTGTTGCAAATAGAACCCTAAGTTCTATTGCTCCATTATATCATCACTTAGGATGATATCTATGATTTCTTTATTTGTGAAAATATTATTTTCTTTCCTTGGAGTATATATGATAACACACAATTTGCAAATACTTTGATAAAGACTCTTCAAAGGATATGAGCAAGTGATGAACTTGCCTTGTGATGGCAAGGTAGTAAAGTCTGATGCTTGCACTAGACCTTGAGCTTCTATGTCTACAAAAACATCATTATTGCCCGGTAAGGACAATATTTAAAGAAGCAAAATGATTATGCAAAGTAATGTAATGCATCATTTAGCTTTATATGTATTCTTCCCCATTTATTTAAATTATAGAAGTTCTTTTGATAATAAAGAATTTATAAATATTAATGTTTAATATTTATTGAATATTGTATTCTTTTATTTTATTTCAATTTATTTGCATTTTATTTAATTAATAATTCCTTTAAGAATTATCATTAAATACCAAAAATTGATATTAAATATTTGTTTAGTATTTTTTTTCTAAAATACTACAATATTAATATATAATGAAAGTGATTTTTATTTATTTTTATCATCTTTCAATAATTTTGTAAAATTCCATAAGGAATATATATATTACAAAATTCTTAATAACATTTATATGTCTAAAATTTTATTTCTTAATTTATTTGGATAATTTGGATTATTGTGAATCCAAAAATATTTTATTTATAATTTTTGGATTTTTATTTTATTTTCTAGAATTTATTTAAGTTTAGGGGCATTTTGGTCTTTTCCTATTTATTAAAACAGGATTTAAGTGATTTGGGATGACTGTTTGGGTTTATTGGGCCCTTGTGGCCCAGTAGGGCAAAGTCAAAACAACACCCCGAAGGGGTCTTGGCCCAACCAGCCCAACTCACCCTCTGTCTCTCCCTCGATCTCACCTCTCTTCTGCTCCTCTCCCGACCCCGTGGTCAGCGATGCTGCCGCCGGCGATTCGCACCGCCATGGACCTTCCTGGCCGCCGCTGTGGTGCGGGGCAAGGTTTTCGACCATGCTCATCCATCTGGTCCAGTTCGATTTGATCCTGGGGCCCTTCTATGGCCAGGCTAGCCCCCTTCCCGAACCCTAGGGTTTGGGGATGGTGCTGCTACCGCTACAGCGGATCCTCCCGTGGTGAGGTGCGGTGCTCGTGTGTTGCTATGGCCGCCACCATGGCTGGTGCGGGTTGCAGCGCCCTCTGGGGTGCTCCCCGTGCCGCCGCGAGCTCGTCGGCCATTCTGCTTCCTCTTCATTTCGTCAGCGAGGACCCTGGTGAGTTGTGCCTCTGTGGATCCTAGTTCATCTTATCACCTTGAATTCCTCTATGTGTATCTAGTGGCCAGTCTTAGTTTGTGCTTGTATTGCTACTAGGGTTCATCTCTGGTGCTTGTAAGATGCTCCTATGGTCTGGTTATGATGTTTAGTGGGAATTTGGGTGCTCTGCACCTCAATGCTTGTGGTCACCCCTTTGATTGTGTGGTGCTGTTGTTGGTTTGAGACTAATGCTAGATTAAATGCTAGGGTTGCATAGTATTGCCTTTGGTTGGTACTCTGGTGACTTGATGTGTTTATTTTTTGTCAGTATCTTGATACTAACAGTGATCTAGTCATCGAGTAGTGTAGCGCTGTTATTACGAGTGAGAGTGGCACAAGGTATGGAGAGTGGACACAATTTGTGCGAATCAATCTTCTTTATTTCATAGCGGGTAGGGGGTACATGTTTGGAGTTCTAGGAGTAGAACTTCCGTAGGAGATTTACATTCCATGGCTGCTTGACGTCGAGTTGTCCGTTGCCTCGGACGTCGATGAGGTAGTAGGCGTCGTTACCCAGGACTCTCCCGATGGCGAATGGTCCCTCTCAAGGGGGGAGAGCTTGTGCATGCCCTTCTTGTCCTGGACCAGTCGCAGGACCAGGTCGCCTTCCTGTAAGTGCGAGTCCAGAATCGCCGGCTATGGTAGCGGCGAAGTCCTTGCTAGTAGATGGCGGTGCGGGAGCGAGCTAGGTCGCGTGCTTCGTCGATCTGGTCGACCCCGTCCTGGTGCGCGAGTTCGTTGTCGGCCTCCGCGTAGTTGACAACCCGAGGCGAGTCGTGCTCTAGGTTGGTCAGCATGACGGCTTCGGCGCCGTACACAATAAAGAAGGGGGTGAACCCAGTCAACCTGTTGATGGAGGTGCGGATGCCCTAGATGATGGAGGGGAGCTCTTCGACCCAGCACCCCGGAGTTCGCTCAAGGTGAACTTCCAGTCGCGGCTTCAGGCCGTGGAGGATGCTCTGGTTAGCGCGTTCTGCCTGGCCGTTGGACTCCAGGTGGGCGACTGAGGCGAGGTCGAGTCGTGTGTTGTGCTCCTCGCAGAATTCGGCCATGTCTCCTTTGGCGAAGTTGGTGTCGTTGTCCGTGATGATGCTGTGCGGGAACCCGTAGCGATAGATGAGCTCGTGTAGGACCTTGGTGGCGGTCTTCCCGTCGCACTTGCAGACTGGCTTGGCCTCCACCCACTTTCTGAATTTGTCGACTGCGACTAGGAGGTGGGTTAAGCCGGAGGGGGCCTTCTTGAAGGGGCCCACCATGTCCATGCCCCACACAACGAATGGCGAGGTGATGGGGATGGTCTTGAGCGCCGAGCTTGGGACGTAAGTCTGGTTGGCATACTTCTGGAATCCAACGCAGCGTTGGACGATGCGTGTGCGGTGAGCCACTAGAAGTCATGTCGCATGGCCTTGGCGACTAGGGATCGAGCGGCAGCGTGGTGGCCGCAATCGCCGGCGTGAATGTCTTGGAGGATTTTGCGACCTTCCGCGGGTTGTACGCAGTGTTGGGACACGCTGGTTACACTGCGCTTGTGGAGCTATCCGTTGATGATGATGAAGGACTTGCAGCAGCGTACTATCATCCGGACTTTCGTCTCGTCGGCGGGTAGGGTCCCTCCTTCCAGGTAGCCGATGTATGGCGCGGTCTAGTCGCTTGGCACCGCGAACATGGCGACCAGGGCTGGTTCTGGTTGCAGCGGAATCCCGATGTCGATCTCCCTCGGGGGAGAGACGGACGGCTTGGTGATGGTGTCGAGGAAGACACTAGCGGGTGGCATGAGACGAGCCGACCCAATGCGGGAGAGGGCGTCGGCCTGTTTATTCTTGCACTGGTCGATCCACTCGATGGAGTAGCCGGCAAAGTGGCCCCCCAGCTGGTCCACTGCTTGGCGGTACGCCACCATGGTGGGGGAGACTGCATCGCAGGTACCAGCGACTTGCCCGGCGACGAGGTCGGAGTCACCGTAGCAGCGCAGAAGGTTGATGTTCATCTCCTTGGCTGCTCGCATGTCATGGAGGAGGGCCTCGTACTCGGCCATGTTGTTGGGTGAAGTCGAGGTACAGGACGTAGCGTAGCTTGTCGCCCTTTGGAGATGTGAGGACGATCCCTGCCCCTGCGCCGTCTACGTTCTTGGACCTGTCGAAGTGTAGCGACCAGTAGTTGAGGTATGGCAGCTTCTCTGGCTACTGCGCCTCCTCCCAGTCAGCGAGGAAGTCCGCCAGGGCCTGCGACTTGATTGCCTTGCGGGGCTCGTATCTGATGTTGTGGACTCCGATCTCCACGGCCCACTTGGCGAGTCGCCCAGTCGCCTCGCGGTTGCGGATAATGTCTTGCAACGGCGCTGAGGATACGGCCGTGATTGGGTGCTCCTGGAAGTAGTGCGGCAGTCACCGCTGGGCTCGGAAGACCACATATACCAATTTCTGGTACTGCGGATAGCGCTGGCATGACTCGGTGAGGACTTCGCTGATGTAGTAGAGAGGTCGCTGCACCGGGCGTTCCTTGCCTTCTTCTGGTCGCTCGACGACCATGACGACGCTGATGACTCGCTCAGAAGTCGCGACGTAGACGAGCATGGGCTCCTTGTCGACGGGGGCGGTGAGTAGCGGGGCCACGAGTAGCACTTCCTTGAGTGCGTGAAGCGCGTCGTCTGCCTCCTTGTCCCACTGGATCGTGGGATTTTTGCGCATTAGGCGGTAGAGAGGCATTGCCTTCTCGCCTAGCCGAGGGATGAAGCGGCTGAGAGCCGCGACTTGCCCGGCCAATTTCTGGACGTCGTGCAGGAACTCGGGTTTGCTGAGCTAGGCGATCGTGTTGATTTTGGTGGGGTTTGCCTCGATGCCTCGTTTGGAGACTATGTACCCCAGCAGCTGTCCAGTGGGTACGCCAAAGGTGCACTTTCCTGGGTTTAATTTGATCTTGTACCTCCACAGATTTGCGAAGGTTTCGGCCAGGTCGCCGAGTAGATCGCCCTGGTGAGTGGACTTTACCACCACGTCGTCGATGTAGACGTGGATGTTGCGGCCAATTTGGCTCGCAAGGCACTCCTGCATGCAACTCTGGTAGGTCGCTCCAGCGTTCTTGAGGACGAAGGCCATGGCGGCGTAGTAGAATGCTCCGAATGGCGTGATGAATGCCGTCTTCTACTTGTCCTCGACTGCCATTTTGATCTGGTTGTAACCAGAGTAGGCATCAAGGAAACACAGAGACTCCGAGCCTGCGGTCGAGTCGATGATTTGATCGATCCGGAGGACGAATCGCCTTTGGGCGCTTGAGGTTTGTGTAATTGATACACATTCTCTAGGTCCCATTCTTCTTCTCGACCAGGACTGGGTTTGCCAGCCAGTCGGATTATTTGATTGGCCGTATGAAGCCTGCAGCGAGTAGACGCTTCACCTCCACGGCGATTTCTCGGCGGCGCTCTTCATTGAAGGGCCGCAGCGACTGCTTGATGGGTCGCGCTTTGGGGTCAGCGTTGAGTTTGTGCTCGGCGAGTTCCCTTGGGACACCAGGCATGTCGGATGGCTTCCATGTGAAGATGTCGCGATTCTCACGGAGGAACTCGATGAGCGTGCCTTACTATGCTGGGCTCATGCCCGTTCCTATCATCACCGTCTGGCTGGAGTCTCCTAGGACCAGCTCGACGGAGCGCGTGTGCGTGGTTGCCTCGAAGGCGGTTGAGCCGCCGCCCTCCGAGTTGGGATTCTTGAGTATTGTGGGTTCGTCATTGTTGACCCCGCTCGTGTACTTGGCAAGCTCCTCCGCGTGGTTGGCCTCTCGGCGATGACGGTGTCAGCGAGCTCGACGCCCTTGGCCTCGCACTCCGCGGCCATGTCGGGGTCGCCGTGGACACTAATGATGTCGCACGGCCCTGGGAGCTTCATCGCGTTGTACGCGTAGTGGGGCGCCGTCATGAATTTGGCGAACGCCTGCCTCCCCAAGACGCAGTGGTAGGGGATGTTGAAGGGCACCAGCTCGAAGATGATCCGCTCAGTGCGGAAGTTCGCTGGTGTGCCGAACGTGATTGGCAGCGTCACCTTGCCGATCGGGTACGCCTTCCGACCGGGGACGATGTCGTGGAAGGTGGTGTAGGTCGTCTTGATCATCGACTACGGGAGCCGCAGTCGCCTGAATGTGTCCAGATAGAGGATGTTTATGGAGCTCCCGCCGTCCATTAGCGTCTTGGGGAGCCAGTAGTTGCCTACTTTGGGCTTGACCACCAAGGCGACTCGCCCCGGATATTCGATCTGTGGCGAGTGGTCCTCACGGCTCCAGGTGATCCTCTACTCGTACCAGTTGAGGAAGCGTGGGATGTCGACCTAGGCAACCGTGTTGACGGTGACGGCATGGGCGATGACCTTCTTCTCGCGCTTGGTGCTGAACTCGGTGAAGGTGTGGAGCAATCCCACGTCGTTGCCGAATGCCCCGTCATTTGGCGGGTGGTTGTTGGGGTCCTCCCGTGCGCGCCGTGCCTTATCGATCTCCTTCAGGGAGTGGCAATGGTCGTGGTGCGTGATTTGGCTTCCTCCTACAAAGGGAACACACAGGGCTGGTTGAGGAGAGTCGCGGGGTCGAACCTCGGCTTCGCCTTGTAGTTGCCGCTGTCGCGGTAGAAGCTCTTGGGCTCGCGTGGCGCGTAGCCAGTGTTGGCGACAAAGTCGACTCGCCCATCACCACGGCGCTTGCCGGTGAGGCGAGTGTTGTCGTAGCGTGGCTCGGGTCGTCTCCCATTGTCATGGCTGCTCGGGCGGTGACTTCCTCCCGACTCGTCGTCGGTTTCTTGGTTCGGGTCCTCCTCCGCGTATCGCTTAGCGATCTCGAGGAGGTCTGGTATGTTATCGAGTGTCTTGTACACCCGCTTGAGCTTGGCAACCAAGGGCTCGTAGCGGCACGAGGTCTTGAAGCAGTGTATCGCTGTGTCCGGATGGATGTCGGCCGCGTTGAACCACTGGTCCTGCCACCGCTGGACCCAGCTACGGGTCGACTCGCGGGGTCCTTGGACACATCACTCCAGGTCCTCGATGGTGGTGGCGCGAGTTTAGAAACCCTCGAAGTGCCTGACAAAGGCGTCGCGCATATCCTCCCAGGAGTCGATGCTGTCCATGGGGAGGGTGTTGATCCATTGCCAGCTCGCTCCCTCCATCATCAGAGGGAGGTAGCGAGCAGCGAGTAAGTCGGTGTGGCTAGCAATTCCCATCACCATGAGGTACGTGTCTAGCCACATGGACGGGTCGTACGAGGGATCGCACTTCTCGATCTCCTTTGGTGCTTTGAAGTTCGCAGGGTATTTTTCGCCTCGAATCATTGGTCCGAAGCACTGGGGGCCGACTCGGCTGAGCGATCCCCTTGGTTCGCCGTCACGGCAGTTGGTGAGGGTGTGCCTCAAGTCGTCAGGCTGGTGTGTGCACCAGCTCTAGTTGTTGATGATGTGGGTCCGCGCGTCGACTGGCTGCCCGTTGGCACTGCGGTGACCCATCATACCACTGCATGATGTAGTACACTATAGTCGTTGACATAACACCAATGAAACACCATTCACTAGTATTACATCCCTCAGAGTAGTACAACAGAAACATGGCAGGTCCAAGACATGACTATAGGTTACAACTCAACTCTTTACACAAGATCCAGAGAACACTCTAGGTTAAAGAGAGAGAAGAAACTTCTTATGAAGAAGAATCAAGAATAAATAACTCATATCTACCATACTTATAAAACTAGTAGCTGAACTACTGGCTTGCATTGCTGCTATTGCAATACTCTATATAAGTAGGTTCTATGGTTAGAAATTCTATTCTTATCTAATCAGCAACTTCGTCTTCACTTGAGTTGATGTATATGTTGACTTTCTTGACTTCCTTGAAGAGCTTTATCTTTTGATGGTAATTCCTAGAGCATAACTTGATGTAGACGTCGTCTATACCAGCTTTAGAACCTAGCAAGGGTTAAGAAGATACTTTGAGTACGAGCGTACTCAGCAAGTTCACTAGAAAAGGAGTGTTTGATGCACTATATCTACAGCCACAGACCATAGGTCGTAGGCAATGCAAGTTTTCGTAAACATTTCTTCAAAGGTTGCTTTTATTCTGAAAAACTATGTCCATCATCCTTCACGGGTTTACCAGAACCTTCATGGGGTTCCTTTCCCGCCGCGTTCGCATCTCCTTCCCGGAACAGGGAGTAACAAGTTATAGTTCTTACACTCTGCAGAGGTGCGTCACTTTACCCATGAGAGATCTTAGATTTGTTGCACATCCGGGCCGCGAACCCGTTCACACTTCCTTGGTGTGAGGCCCAGACTAAGACCCAAGCCAATCACTGCCTTCTCCGCGACCCCGCATGTCTCCTTGGTATACGCCAGCCCACCTATTGAATTACGGCAATGGCAGTACAGACTGTTCAGATGCCGGAACTATCATGGGACGTTGAGGGCTCCCACCCATATGTTGCATATCCTCTACGAATTACCATAAATAATATGCACGCTAGGAGTGATAACAGCCACGACCCGCACATCCAGCTCCATGCGAGAGGGAAAAGATACAGCTGACTTCTTCGTCCCATTCTAAATCTCATGGTCAATGCGTAATATACGGCGCAAGAATCACTGGAGACATTGGTTGTTAAGTCCTAGATAATATGTTCCTTTACCACCGGAACTCTTATAGTAGGTTATTACCTCATGGTAAATAACCTATAATCACATTATTATGAAAATAGTGTTTTCTGTCCTTTTTTAAATGCAGGTGATGACAACACTGGATTTGTAAAATACTTTACAGAAAATAATCAAAGGACATGAGCAAGTGTAAACTTGCCTTTTGTGATTTCAAGATTATGCACTCACGGTCTTCAAGACAATATAAGATCCAATAGCGGAAATCTGCATCATTGGTCCGGTAAGGGCTAATGTTTAAAGAAGCAAGATGCTTTTATGCATAAGTAATGTAATGCAAGTTGATAAACGAGAATCCCGAGGTAATGTTGTTCTAGGGTTTGGATACTGGAAAAGGTTTCCTTGGAATATGTTGCCCCTTTTAGATTAAGTTTTATACATGTGCTTCTTATTAAGGCTTGTGAGTGTGTGGAAAACAACATGTATTTATACAAGAATAAAATACATAGTTTGGAATGCTACATAAGGTTGCTTACATCTTAATTAGTTTATCTTCAAGTTTTACTTTACAAGTAATGTCACTTATAAAGAATTTAAGTATTAACAATCTTATGATACAAGTAAAGTATAAGGTAAGGTGTTTACTATCAATTGTCCTATGTTGATTGAAGTGGCAAAATGAATAACTTTTGAAGAAAATCTTACTCAACTAAGTGGAAGCATTTAAGCTTTTAAGTTAGCCTTATGAGGTGTTCTTTCTAGTTATAATCTTTAAGTCAGAAAGAATTGCCTTTACTGGAATAATGAAATTAGTAGTATTTGAGACTTATCTATCTTGGTTTTTAACTGGTTGGTTTGGTATTAAGATGCTTTATAACTTAATTATAACAGACCAAAGTTAACTATAAAGTATATAATAAAGTTTTTAGTAGTATACTTAAATTTTGGTAGGTTAAAGTTAACTTTAAAACATAGATGGAATTTAGGTGTAATGCTTGTTATACTTATGTCTTGTTCACCTTATAATGTTTATTTAAAGTTACTTAAGTATGGTATTATTTTGATTTGGTAGTGGTTTCTTTACATTGTAAATATTTGAAGGGGTTTCTTTCCTTATAAGGTGTGGTTAAGGTTTATGAATAAGTAAACAATATTATTTACTACTTATGAACTCACTATAGTGTTTTGATTTGTTTATAAACTTGTGGTTAATATTTATTACAATTATTCTTAGAGATTTTATATTAAATAAGAATCCTTTTATAAAATAATTTATACTTATGATTGAAGAATCATTCAATAAAAATTGCATTTAAATGGTGTTAAATCATTTTGACTTCATAATGTTAGTATTTAAGTTTACTACTATGTATTACATTTAATTGGTTAATTTAAGAAATACTAACAAATTTTATTTGTCATTTTATGAATTATTAACTAAAGAAATAGGTTTTAAATTCAAGTTATTAAAGTGTTTAACTTTTTATTTAACTCAAAAGTGGAATATCACACTTTTAACATGTAGTTATTAGTTTTGTGATCATTTTGGTATATTACATTTTTTTTTGTGATTTATAAATAATAAGATATGATTTTAATAAGGTTTATTACTTAAAAATACTTAATAAATAATAAATATTTAATTAAGAGGAATAATAATACATGATTATAGTTTTAAATTATAATTCTTATTTTCCTAAGATTTTTAGTATTTTATTTATATTTTTAACATTTTCCATTATTAAAATATTAATTATCAAAGTATCAAAACTTTATAAAGTATTTATTAAATAATATTTATTTAAATAGTTATCATAATAATATTTAGTAATAATTTTAAGTTGTAGATTTTATTTTTCTAAACATTTTCATATATTATATGTATTTTTCTGATTTATAAAACAAAAGATATCAAATTTACAAGATTTAATCATTTTATGAATTTTTTAATTAAATAACAAAATGTGTTTATTAGCTAATGCTCATGTCAGCATAGACTGAAGGGTTTTTCTCACCAGATCCTAACCTACCCCAGTCACTGACTGGTGGGACATATGCCATGTCATTTCTATGCTTTTATTTATTACAGAAACATTATTACAAATTCTAAAATAAATAAAATAGGAATATGACATCAGCGTGACGTCACGCTGCCATCACACCAAGATCATCCTCAGATCAAGGTCGAATACGTGAGTCGGCTGCATGCACGGGGCTGTGCTTTGGCTTATCGGAAAGAGGGCGTTGCGGGGTGCAGTATAGTGGCGGCGCCGCCTTGAAATGGCTACTGGTGACGGTGGTGCAACAACGGCGAGCGGCGGCGGCGTTGGTCTCTCGTGGGTAGGAAGATTCAGAGGAAGAGAGAGAAACTGAAGGGTGCTTGAGCACCGGTGGCTCACCAGGAGCATGACGGTGGTGGTGCCGAGGCGAGGCGAGCACGGGGGATGCCGGAATCAAGGAAGGAAGCGGTGGCCGGAGCTCGGGAAGGCGGTGTCCTTGTCGATGATTGGAAGCTTCCTGTGTTAATTTCTCCTGCGAGGATGCTCATCGCGGCGAGGCGAAGCTTCCAGGAGCCACGGCGAGGCTCGGGGCGGCCGGAGACGACAGGGCGCGATGACGTCTGAGAGCTCTAGAGTTAGGGTTTGCGCGCTGGAGAAGGAAGGAGAAGAAATGACGTGTTAGGGTTCGTCCTTGGCGAGACAGGGCGGCTCGAATCTGGTGCACGCGGCTCGTGGCCAAGTGAGCTCGACATGATCTGCTTGCTCGATCTGTCGGCGAGGAGGAAGATGGGGAAAAGACAACGAAGGGGTATGGTCTCCTAGCGGGTTGATGGGCGTTGATGCGGTGGGCGATGTGAGCTGATGCAGTGGTGAGAAAGAAGATGGGCCATGGGCCAAATTTGGTGTGTCCTCTGTTTTTTCCTGGTTTTACTCTTCTTCATTTTTCTGTTTTGTTTTGAGGTTTCAATTTAAGCAATAACTTTGACTTATCTTTATGGAATTTTATTTGCTGAACATTTGCAGCAACAATGAAATTAATGAGAATCCATTTGTGAACTTTTATTATGTATTGTGATATTTCCTTATTTCCCTTATATATATATATTCTTTTATATAACATTGTTTTTACTTTTCTTTGAAGTAATTAAGTTTGAAAATGTTTAATAATTTACATAGGGTTTATTTATATGCATTTAATCACATAGTATAGTGTAGGATGGTTTATACTATTGGATCCCCACTTATTCCATGCTCATATGGGATGAGTGGTTAGAGAAATGAATTAAAGATTTTGTCTTATGATTATATATAGAATATTTATGAGATGTTGATGAGAAAACTTATTAATAAGTTTAATGTTCTGAATTGTACTTATTCACCCTAGGGTTTAAGGTACTTACTATACTTATTTTCTTTTGTTGATGTGAATAAAGATTAATGGCTAAACCTATTGTCTTTATGATTGTGATTTTAATAATATCACCATTTAAAGTAAAATAGTGTAATTGTTTTCTAGGATAACTTATGAGAAACCATTAATAAAGATAGTTCCATAAGCACCTATTATAATGATGGTTGAATATGACAAAGATGTTCTCAAGGGATTTGTTATAGAAAAATATTTCTATAAAGCATTGTGGAAACAAGATGATAGATCAACTATAGTAAGTGGATACTAGGTTTGGTCTTAGATTTAGGGTTTAGTGTTTAACAAGGATTCCTGTATTCCATACTTCATAATTCTAAACTTCTAATTAAGTAATTCCGTTCCTAGATATATTACTACTCTATATCCATCATCATGTGTTAGCATGATGAGCTTTGCTTCACAAGAATAGTCTTATCCACCTTTTATGCTTCTAAAGCCATTTATAAATCCAATGAGCTTGTCTTACACTAAAGCTTTTCCTAATCCTTTCATATCTATACTTGGGTATATCAATTACTCTACTGTTCATAACCCCCAATCCAACAAGTGGTTACTTCCAACTCCAATCATACTCTTCCTTAATCATCCATCACTAATACTACTTCAATACAGGTATACATCAAATCCTACTTCACCTTAAGGGCTTAGTATTTCCAAATAGGAAAATACTACTTCTTTAATCCAATGTTGCTCTAACATCATTTTATTCATACTATCTTGTCTCTTCTTAACTCCAGTATCTAACATTTCAACCTCACATTATATTAATGTGACCTGTAATGACTAATTTAGGATAATAAATCAATACTATGGTTCAGTCATGTTTTATCCACCAATGTCACTTATACATGGTATAAGTATTCAATATTGGTGAATAAAGCATGGTCATAATAATCCTTTGTGGTTTAGGTTTCCAATTGGCTAATCAAGGCTTCATCAATACAACATTGTAGTTGTATTGAAATTATCTTCTATCTAGCTCTATTGGATTAAGAGATATGATTCAATGACTATACCTACTTGATCCAATAGGACTACTCCTGGTAAGTATCTTTAGACTTCATTCTTTTAATCTTCTTTGTTACCATATTGATTTGATTTCCTCAAATCACTCCCATCCTATAGATGACATCTAGAACTAGCATCACTACTTATCTCTTCTTACTTCTTTCTTTATAAGCCTTAAGTGAATGCTATAATAAGGACAATAATTGATAGGTTGAGAATTGGTGAATCAATAATTGATTACTCAATATTAATGAACAACAAATATAAGGATTGGATTCTATAGAGATGATAAAGATTGATATGGAAAGAAAGATATATGGTGAATGATCTTAACTTTGGTTTCTTTCCTACTCAATATCACTAGAGAGTTAAAGTTAGGTATTACCATGAGATTCATGGTATCAGTAAATGAGATTAAGATTTAGTTGTTATATTCCTATTACTCAATTTATATTTATAACTTGGTATTCATGGGTTGTGTAATGAATACTGGGATATGATTACTTAAGGATCAAATATAATCCATTAAGTAATGTATTAGGGTTTAACTTTTACTACATTTGATCTACCCTTAGATCAAATCTCCCTTACCCAAAATTAGGTTTTAGCAAAGGTCATATTGAAACTTATCGCAATCAACTTGATGATCTACTTCAATTCCATCAAGTTAAGAGAAGCTTCAATCACTTTGACAAGTTTTTATTTAAAAGCGCGAAAATTATTCGGATTTCCTATGCATGAATGCAATGCAAACATCTGTGTTCAGCTTATTTCTAAGCTCTAATGTTGGGTTGTTACAGACTCTCCCCCTTAAAATAAACTTCATCCTCGAAGTTCGCACTCTCATGTTTCGGAGTAATGAATTGTCTTGCATTGATTACGACAGGTTTCAACTCCATGGTAACCTTAATGGAAATAATTGTAGCATTCCATATCCAATTCCCATCCTTCATGACAACCTTCAACTTGTTGTCTTTAATACTCAAAAATTCTTTTTACTTTAGTCCCTTAGGGATATATCCTTATTACAAAATCCTTAATCTGGGGTCTTTTCTTTAGTTGATTTCCCTAATTAGGTATCCTAATCTAATTCCCTTACTTGATCATTGAACTTCCTTGCTAAACTATATAAGGTCTGGGAAGTCTCACTAGAACAGGGTTTTTAAATTTATTATTAAATAGTGTGATCAAAAGACTAATCTTTGATTTATCATTGTATGAGTTGTATTGGTAATTTTTCCCAATATTGATTTGGAACACATTTAGTCCATACCCATTGGAATTTCTTGTTCCTCTATAGTTGTTCAATTGGATGTGATTATTCACTTTTAAGGACCACTTAAGAGTTATTTCCTCTAGACTTAGTTTATTAAAATTATTCTCTTTTATCACCCCTAAGATCTTGTCTTAGCAAGCTTTAGATAATGTTTTCATTATTACCTTAAGTACTTCTCCAACTTCCATTTAATAATTGCCTACTCTCCCCCTTAGGGTTTACTAATGGCATCTAAACTGCCTTATAAAGTATTTCTTGATTTTATAAATAGAATATTGGTACCTATCCATCTTATACTTTACCTAATTAGGTCTTATGAAATATTGTACGGTGTATCCACACAATTGTGGATCTCCGAAGTGAATCTTTCAGCATTATTTGTCTTACTTACTTATTCGGATATTTTCGCTTTGATGCACCTAACTTCACGAAGAGTCTCGAAAGACGGTCGCTTTCAATTTTTATACTCCTTTGTGTCCTACTTATCTTAGGCCAAATTTTATGCTCTTTATGCAACTTTTAAGATGATCTGGTTAACTATGTCAACCAACACTGGCTACGGTCAAGATACCAGCTATGGATCACATACTAGCTATGGATCAAATACCAGCTGCGGATAATCTTAGGGTGTAATTATTACCCTACGGTTTCCGACATACGTCTAACATTCTCTGAATTGTCAGAGCTTGAATACCATTTTGGATTTCAAAACTTCTTCTTTGCACTTATTCCTGATACTTCCATGAACTTGGTACAATTACTTTATTAACTTTCTAATAACATCACCTATTTTAGATGAACTCTAAGTTCATGACTCCTTATTGCTCCAAGTATGTTCTACACTAGACTTCCTTCTTATATCTGGCTAAGAATATCCTGAGCTTGATCTATCCTTCCAACTGCGCTAATACTCCTTATATTTTGCTTCATCCTTCATGTAAGTCTTCATCTTGGTCTTTGTAACTCGTCACTCCCTTACACGAATTCCCATTTCTATCTAGGTCTATAACATCAAGTAGTAACTGGATATTGCAACATGCATTTGCACACCAAGTCAAACTTCATGTACAGATCTAGTCAATCAAGAAGATCCAAGAAAAACAAATAAATCCAAATGTGGTACATATAACACACAATATTCTAAGCCCAGAATATAGTAGTTGAGTATAATATCTCTAGAATTCAGGCTTAGTTGTGTAGTATATGCACCTCCTCATATAGGTTTACATTGTGATACTTAGCACATAAAGTCCAACTATTCTTTGTCTCAACCTTTACCCAAATTGCTCAATTGCAATAGTATAATCTTAAACAAAGTGGTTTTCAATCTGGTTTTGACTAAACTTTTGTCTCACCTTTGTAATGACTAGCTATAACCATCCATTCTTTATTAGCCAACTAACCTCTCATGATCACTCAAATGACTAATTAGTTTCTATTGAACACCTAAAACTAAATTTTATCCTGAATTATGGCACCTATGACTTCTATCATAGCTCTACCATGTTATTTTCACACTTCTATTTCAAGCTAATTTACTAAGTACTTGTCATACTTATACTTACATCATGGTTTCAGAGCTAATCTCACCATGATCTGGTTATGTTTTACCTGTACATTATGATTTAAGAGTTAATCTAGCCATGATGACTTTATTTCTCATGACTCTAATATTAAGTTTTAGCATAATATCACTTCATCACATAGAATTCCCAAGTGAATCCCACATGATTACTACTCATTACATCAACATTTATCCTAATGACATTCATCATGTTATCTTTGGTTATTAACTAACACTAAGATTTTACTGTCTTACTTGAATTCTAGGATTAGGCTACACCATTAAGACTACTTCAATTGATGTCTTACACTTTCCTATAGTATCTTGGTGGTTTATGTCTCCTTAGGAGGACACTAAAGAACACTATACTTGAGAAAAGATAAAATAATTACTCTTAAGAAAGAATGACTTAAGCATATGACTTAGGTGTGACAAGGTTATCCTCAAGTGGATACTCATCACAAGTCATAAGAATATTTGGTTTAGATAAGATGGCTTCTATAGTCACTATCCAACCTACAGATCTTCCTAAAAGGGTTTTAATCCTAAGGTCAAAGCATATGCTCTGATACCAATCATGGTGACCCAAAGATACCACTCCATGATGTAGTACACTATAGTCGTTGACATAACACCAATGAAACACCGTTCACTAGTATTACATCCCTCAGAGTAGTAAAACAGAAACATAGCAGGTCCAAGACATGACTATAGGTTACAACTCAACTCTTTACACAAGATCCAGAGAACACTCTAGGTTAAAGAGAGAGAAGAAACTTCTTACGAAGAAGAATCAAGAATAAATAACTCATAGCTACCATACTTATAAAACTAATAGCTGAACTACTGGCTTGCATTGCTGCTATTGCAATACTCTACAGAAGTAGGTTATATGGTTAGAAATTCTATTCTTATCTAATCAGCAACTTCGTCTTCACTTGAGTTGATGTATATGTTGACTTTCTTGACTTCCTTGAAGAGCTTTATCTTTTGATGGTAATTCCTGGAGCATAACTTGATGTAGACATCGTCTATACCGGCTTTAGAACCTAGCAAGGGTTAAGAAGATACTTTGAGTACGAGCGTACTCAGCAAATTCACTAGAAAAGGAGTGTTTGATGCACTATATCTACAGCCACAGACCGTAGGTCATAGGCAATGCAAGTTTTCGTAAACATTTCTTCAAAGGTTGCTTTTATTCTGAAAAACTATGTTTGTCAGCCTTCACGGGTTTACCAGAACCTTCATGGGGTTCCTTTCCCGTCGCGTTCGCAGCTCCATCCCGGAACAGGGAGTAACAAGTTATAGTTCTTACACTCTGCAGAGGTGCGTCACTTTACCCATGAGAGATCTTAGCTTTGTTGCACATCCGGGCCGCAAACCCGTTCACACTTCCTTGGTGTGAGGCTCAGACTAAGACCCAAGCCAATCACTGCCTTCTCCGTGACCCCGCATGTCTCCTTGGTGTACGCCAGCCCACCTATTGAATTACGGCAATGGCAGTACAGACCGTTCAGATGACGGAACTATCATGGGACATTGAGGGCTCCCACCCATATGCTGCATATCCTCTACGAATTACCATAAATAATATGCATGCTACGAGTGATAACAGCCACGACCCGCACATCCAGATCCATGCGAGAGGGAAAAGATACAGCTGACTTCTTCGTCCCTTTCCAAATATCATGGTCAACACGTAATATACAGCTCAATAATCACTGGCGACATTGGTTGTTAAGTCCTAGATAATATGTTCCTTTACCACCGGAACTCTTATAGTAGGTTATTACCTCATGGTAAATAACCTATAATCACATTATTATGAAAATAGTGTTTTCTGTCCTTTTTTTAAATGCAGGTGATGACAACACTGGATTTGTAAAATACTTTACAGAAAATAATCAAAGGACATGAGCAAGTGTGAACTTGCCTTTTTTGATTGCAAGATTATGCACTCACGGTCTTCAAGACAATATAAGATCCAATAGCGGAAATCTGCATCATTGGTCCGGTAAGGGCTAATGTTTAAAGAAGCAAGATGCTTTTATGCATAAGTAATGTAATGCAAGTTGATAAACGCGAATCCCGAGGTAATGTTGTTCTAGGGTTTGGATACTGGAAAAGGTTTCCTTGGAATATGTTTCCCCTTTTAGATTAAGTTTTATACATGTGCTTCTTATTAAGGCTTGTGAGTGTGTGGAAAACAACATGTATTTATACAAGAATAAGATACACAGTTTGGAATGCTACATAAGGTTGCTTACATCTTAATTGGTTTATCTTCAAGTTTTACTTTACAAGTAATGTCACTTATAAAGAATTTAAGTATTAACAATCTTATGATACAAGTAAAGTATAAGGTAAGGTGTTTACTATCAATTGTCCTATGTTGATTGAAGTGGCAAAATGAATAACTTTTGAAGAAAATCTTACTCAACTAAGTGGAAGCATTTAAGCTTTTAAGTTAGCCTTATGAGGTGTTCTTTCTAGTTATAATCTTTAAGTCAGAAAGAATTGTCTTTACTGGAATAATGAAATTAGTAGTATTTGAGACTTATCTATCTTGGTTTTTAACTGGTTAGTTTGGTATTAAGATGCTTTATAACTTAATTATAACAGACCAAAGTTAAATATAAAGTATATAATAAAGTTTTTAGTAGTATACTTAAATTTTGGTAGATTAAAGTTAACTTTAAAACATAGATGGAATTTAGGTGTAATTCTTGTTATACTTATGTCTTGTTCACCTTATAATGTTTCTTTAAAGTTACTTAAGTATGGTATTATTTTGATTTGGCAGTGGTTTATTTACATTATAAATATTTGAAGGGGTTTCTTTCCTTATAAGGTGTGGTTAAGGTTTATGAATAAGTAAACAATATTATTTACTACTTATGAACTCACTATAGTGTTTTGATTTGTTTATAAACTTGTGGTTAATATAAAGAATGGGTTTTATGTTATTACAATTATTCTTGGAGATTTTATATTAAATAAGAATCCTTTTATAAAATAATTTATACTTATGATTGAAGAATCATTCAATAAAAATTGCATTTAAATGGTGTTAAATCATTTTGACTTCATAATGTTAGTATTTAAGATTACTACTATGTATTACATTTAATTGGTTAATTTAATAAATACTAACAAATTTTATTTATCATTTTATGAATTATTAACTAAAGAAATAGGTTTTAAATTCAAGTTATTAAAGTGCTTAACTTTTTATTTAACTCAAAAGTGGAATATCATATTTTTAACATGTAGTTATTATTTTTGTGATCATTTTGGTATATTACATTTATTTTTGTGATTTATAAATAATAAGATATGATTTTAATAAGGTTTATTACTTTAAAAATAATTAATAAATAATAAATATTTAATTAAGAGGAATAATAATACATGATTATAGTTTTAAATTATAATTCTTATTTTCCTAAGATTTTTAGTATTTTATTTATATTTTTAACATTTTCCATTATTAAAATATTAATTATCAAAGTATCAAAACTTTATAAAGTATTTATTAAATAAAATTTATTTAAATAGTTATCATAATAATATTTAGTTATAGTTTTAAGTTGTAGATTTTATTTTTCTAAACATTTTCACATATTATACGTATTTTTCTGATTTATAAAACAAAAGATATCAAATTTACAAGATTTAATCATTTTATGAATTTTTTAATTAAATAACAAAATGTGATTATTAGGTAATGCTCATGTCAGCATAGAATGAAGGTTTTTTTTCACCAGAGCCTAACCTACCCCCAGTCACTGAATGGTGGGACATATGCCATGTCATTTCTATGCTTTTATTTATTACAGAAACATTATTACAAATTCTAAAATAAATAAAATAGGAATATGACATCAGCGTGACGTCACGCTGACATCACACCAAGATCATCCTCAGATCAAGGTCGAATTCGTGAATCGGCTGCGTGCGCGGGGCTGTGCTTTGGCTTATCAGAAAGAGGGCGTTGCGGGGTGTAGTATAGTGGCGGCGGCGCCTTGAAATGGCTACTGATGACGGTGGTGCAACGACGGCAAGCGGCGGCGGCGTTGGTCTCTCGCGGGTAGGAAGATTCAGAGGAAGAGAGAGAAAACAGAAGGGTGCTTGAGCACGGGTGGCTCACCAGGAGCATGACGGTGGTGGTGCCGAGGCGAGGCGAGCACGGGGGATGCCGGAATCGAGGAAGGAAGCGGTGGCCGGAGCTCAGGAAGGCGGTGTCCTTGTCGATGATTGGAAGCTTCCCATGTCGATTCCTCCTGCGAGGATGCTCACCGCGGCGAGGCGAATCTTCGAGGAGCCACGGAGAGGATCGGGGCGGCCGGAGACGACAGGGCTCGATGACGTCTAAGAGCTCTGGAGTTAGGGTTTGCGCGTTGGAGAAGGGAGGAGAGGAAATGACGTGTTAGGATTCGTCCTTGGCGAGACAGGGGGTCTTGTAGGCGATGGTAGGCGGCGGCTCGAATCCTGGCGCACGCCGGCGCGACGGAGCTCGACAGCGAGCTGCTTTCTCGATCCGTCGGCGAGGAGGAAGATGGGGAAAAGACAACGAAGGGGTATGGACTCCTAGCGGGTTGATGCTGGGCCAGGTGGGCCGCAGTGTGGCGCGTGTGAGCGACGAGTAAGCAGGAAACAAGATGGGCCATGGGCCAAATTTGGTGTGTCCTCTGTTTTTTTCCTAGTTTTACTCTTTTTCATTTTTCTGTTTTGTTTTTAGCTTTCAGTTTAAGCAATAACTTTGACTTATCTTTATGGAATTTTATTTGCTGAACATTTGCAGCAACAATGAAATTATTAAGAATCCATTTGTGAACTTTTATTATGTATTGTGATATTTTCCTTATTTCAGTTATATATATTCTTTTCTATAACATTGTTTTTACTTTTCTCTGAAGTAATTAAGTTTGAAAATGTTTAATAATTTACATAGGGTTTATTTATATGTATTTAATCACATAGTATAGTGTAGGATGGTTTATACTATTGGATCCTCACTTATTCCATGCTAATATTGGATGAGTGGTTAGAGAAATGAATTAAAGATTTTGTCTTATGATTATATATAGAATATTTATGAGATGTTGATGAGAAAACTTATTAATAAGTTTAAAGTTCTGAATTGTACTTGTTCTGTAACATCCCAAAAATATTGAACTATAATCATCAAACTCTAATCACCAAATTTAGGGTTAACAAAAACTTTTCAAATTAAAAATATGAAAGCATTCATATGATTGTGCATTAAAATTTGGATTCTTTTGAATTGCCATGATTATGTGTTTCCTTCCTTGTAAAATGATTCTTAGGTGAAATAAACATCATCTAAACAATCCCCAAACTTTTCCCAAAGTCAAACAAATCAAAACAAACAAATTAAGTGAATGGTCACTTTGGCCAAATTAACTCCCATGCCTACTTTGGCTATCTCTAACTTTCAGAACTTAACAAAAACATGTATGGATCTTCGCACCCCTTGATAGTAGTCATAACAAGGTACCAAGGCCCACTTTGTGATCATCCAAAAACATTTAAATGCATAGTTTAAATGACAGTTAAAATTGAATCTATTTCATATGGGAAGATCCCACTTTTTCAAAAACCACTCGAACCAGCTCAATTTTCAAAACCCAAGCATCCACAGAATCCTCAACACATGCATAGCACACCCACCAAAAATCTTTTCAAAAATCAAAACTTGAGTTCATGCGGCCATTTCATCAAACAGCTTGCAGATACAAATCAAACAAAATCAAAACACTATGTTGAGCAGTGTTTTGGGCCTAACTTGTTCCCTCTCTGGACACCACTAGCCTTAGTAGATCATCTAACAACCTTAACTAATCACTAGCACTACTGTAAGCTGGCCATTGTCATCAATGGTGAGCAGGCCGAGAGCACCATTGCCACCCCATAGTCGACAGCAAGCTACAAGCAACACTAGCCTCGCCAACCTTGTCTGGGAGCAAGCTAGCACCACACCGCCACTCTCTGTCCCAGCCGCGAGCAATGCCAGCCACTGGACCACACGCCCAAGCCATTACAAGCCGCTCTGCAAGCATGCCGAGAGCGCGTCCCGTGAGCCACGCTTGATAGACGCCCACAGACCGCGCGCCGCCCTTGCCGCGTTCACGCGTGATCACCACCGTCCCAGCAACCCCGCAGACACGCCCGTTCATCACCGAACGGACCACGCACGTTGTGCGCCATCAAAACTTCCGTCGGACCAGCGCAGAGCACCGCAGCGTTCCGACCGATCAGCACCGCCCACGCCTCGCCACCATGCCGTTGAGCTTCACCAGGGAGCACAAAGACCGCTCTACCATCGCCCACGCCGATAGCCTCAGGTTGCCGACCACGACGAGCTCAGCTTGCCTGTCGGTCCCCTCTCGCCACTATAAATAGAGGCATCCCCGTCAATTCTTCACACCATTCTAATCCCTCTCACCCGTAACCACCCCACCTCATTCCCAAGCAAGGCGAAAAGACATCGCCGAATTTCACCGAGTCCGCCGCTGGAGGAGAAGGAAGCCATCGATTTTGTCCACCCTGTGAGCCGTCATGACCACCTCGAAGTTCACCGTCGTCGACTTCGTCGTTCGCCCACATCGCCGACCTTCGCCTGAGCCCCGGTGAGCCTCCCACGACCCCCACCGAGCCGCTAGGGTTCGAGCTCGCTGGTGACTAGTTCATCGTCGACGACGACCCTCAGCCGTCGATCTTCATTCTAATCCAACGCACCATATCGCCCCGTACTGCTTCGCATGTTAAGAGTCACTGACCAGTAGACCCCCCCGTGTCAGTTGCGCCCCGTGCTGCGGAGTGACACTAGGCCGGCCCGTTAACCTTTCCCGCGCAGCCCACTCGTTTGAATTTAGCTTTTTCTTTTTAAGTTCAAACATAGTTCTGTACCTAGTTTCAAAAATCAACCTAGCTCGATTCAGTGAACCAAATTGAATGAAACCAATTTTGTTAGAAAGATATTGAAATGCTTAATCCAAGCCCGTTGGATTCAAATCATTTGAATCTATAGATCAACCTTGGTAAAAATAACAAGGCAGAAGCTTTTCTGCATTCAAACATTTTTCAAAATTAAACCATAATAGCTTTTGAGTTGATTCCAACTCTCAAAAATCACATTTGATCATACCTTTTAGAATATATAAAAACATATGGGTTTACTTACAGAAATAATGTCCAAGTAATAAAAGAATGCCACATAGGCATTTGTAGTCATTTATTTTTATTTGAAATAAAAGGTTAAATCTTATTAAATTGTGACACCACTTTAAATCACTTTCCCATGTACTGAAATATGTGGTGATGACATGTGTCAACATGATCCCATGTTTGGTTTGGAGAATATTAAATCTTAAGTACTTTTTCAATGAGTAGAAATTACTTTTCTAAAAATAAATAAATAATGCAAGGGCTTTAATCTTGTAATGTTAGTGATGATGCTAGATCATCTATAGAACACCTTTGTGTGATGATTGAAAGTATTTAAGTATTGTTTGGTGATTGTGTACCTCGTATTTATTCATAGACGCTAGTACCGACCAAGGATACGAGGAGGAAGGAGGATACTACGAAGAAGAAGCCGAGGAGAACTTCAACCACTGCTCTGCACAAGGCAAGCTTATACTGATACTGATGCAAGCCTAATACTACTAGTTGATTGAGAAAGCCAATACTTGCAAGCTATTAACTTAGCAAGCTTATACTGATACTGATGCAAGCCTAATACTACTAGTTGAATGTGCAAGCTAACACTTGCAATTATGAAAGTTAGATAAACTATGCAATGCACTAAGCATGCTTGGTTAGACACATTGGTTGACACCCAATCCTAGTTTTACTTGCAAGCTTCTACTTTATTTCTTTATCAAAGCTCTTACTTAGAGTTTACTTAAGTAAATTGTAGATACTAGAAAGATAATTGAAGGTTGCATAAAGAGCATTAAAATTTGGCCTAAGCTGGATAATCTTGATGTCATCCTAAGGCATGAGATTGAACTTAGTCACACTCCACTAGTTTACCACCCCTCATTAGTACTCACTCCCATTTGTAGATGCTAGTGCTAAGCATAAAATTTGATCAACTTTAGATGGGAATACTTTGTGGAAAAATGGTTATGAAAACCTTGGAATGATGGATCATTCTATTGAGATGTTTTGACATGTGTGTCCGAACACCAAATGATTTTGGTGATGAAAATGTTGAGGCATGAGCCTTAGCCCTTTATAAAATTGATGGTTGTCTGGATGCGATATCATTCCAATTTTACCGTACAACCACAATACCCGAAAACTGGGTAGGGCTTTGACTGGAAACTTATATACCTTAGTATGGGTTCCCTCACGGCCAAGGTCTGAGCTGAGGCTACCTTGTGAAGATTGTCCACATGCAAGACTCCAAGATGACAGTTGGTCATGGTTGGGAGGCCAAACTCACAGGAGAGGTGCCTATACTAGGGCGTGTAATTGAAAGGTTAGGATTGATTATCTGCATACTGAGTATGGTGAATTCAGGATTTGTTCCTGACGGATGTATCGAATGTTGTGGTGAAAGTGTACAATCTCTACAGAGTGTTAAACTATTCGAATAGCCGCGTCCGCGGTTATGGACAGTTGGAGTGGCCATAATGTTCCCCCGTCAGATGTTTTCAAAATGACTTGTGAAATGGATTGAGACTTTGACTTGACCACAACAGGGTTGTGATATGAAATTCAAGTTCCCACTTAGGTGTTATAAAATTTCAACTAGCTTTTCGTGCTTCTGAACTTAGTAGAGGTAAATCTGGCTTTTTGCAAAATAACCATAGAGCTTAGTGTCCTATTACAAAAAACCCTTCACTTGTTAGTACTAGTTTGCGAGTACTTAAAGAGTACTCATGGCTTTGTCCCTGGCTATTCCCGTGGCCAGACTATGAAGAGGAGTACTAGGACGAAGGACCCCACGAAGGTTACGACAACTAGGATCATCTCCCATCACGCATTGCTCGTGACCTCAAGATGGAGCTCACCACGCTACCTTTATTATTACGTATTCCGCGCTTGAGTTGTATTAAGAACTGGATCATGAGATCCTTATTTGTGTAAGACCTTATGTATGGTTTGTAATGGATGATATACTATGGTATCCAATTCTGTTATGTCTCGCAAAAATGGTAATTCTGGGATTGCGATGTATGGCATAACAGGCATCTGGGATTAAAAATCTGGGTGTTGACAAGTTGGTATCAGAGCCATCCAGACTATAGGAGACCCTAGTTAGACTGGACGTTTGAATCAAATACTTAGTTTCAAAACCAAAGTAAGCAAATATTTACAAAAACTTATTCCCATTCTTATCACCTTGATTCTTTCATAAAAATTCATGTTCCTCAAAAACTCTTGCAAAATACATAAAATTTGACACACTTGATCACTCTACTAACTTACTCATCCTATATTCTTATAGATGGACGTGAAGTACAACAAATTTTATCAGTTGGGGAATGGAGGAGACCTTATCTTTGAGCGGGATTTGGACCAGCTTTCGGAACTTCTGGAGCGTCCGCACCCCGAGTTCTTCGGAGCTCAGCTCAATGATCAAGGAAGAGAAGATCTGCAGTGGCTAATTGTTGCAAGTCTCCGAGGAAAGATTGAACCTCCCACTGCCGAGGGAATTCAGTTCACCTTAAGAGAGAACAACTGGCTCGATCGACTTGCCAGGGCCATGCAGGAAGCTCTTGCCCGTCTGTGTGGGCAGCGTATCAACCAGATCAAGGGAACCCGCTTTGAGTTTTGTCCAAGGCGTGATGCTAATGGACAACCACTGGAAGCCCCATACCACCACGAGCTGAAGACCCAGTTGGACCACCTCAGCTTCATGATGTATGATCGTCAACAGGAATTGGACAATTGCCGTGACTACTCCAACCACAAGTCCGCCATCATCAAGATGAAGGATCAGACCATCGCCATGCTAGCAAAGGATCGCAAGTCTCGCTGCCGTCAACTCGATAAGAAGGAGTGCATCATTGCCCGTCTTCGCCACCGTATCTCGGATTTGGAGGAGACCATCCATGAGAGAGACATGCAGTTGGAAGAAAGGGAGAATGCCGGAGAGGATCTTCGTGGAGACCCCTACTCCTATCTCAGTGATGATGATGATTTTCTGGAGGATTAGGCTATGGATTTCTTCACTGATGAGGATGATTACGCCTTCATCGATGACAATGAGGATGATGAGGATGACGACTACACCGACTCCAAGGAGTAGTAGCACTTGAGCACTAGCGTAGTGAGTTGTATTTGGTCCCACTGTATCGTAGATTCCAGAATGGTTCTTAAAACCATCTGTTTACCTTTGTTGTGGTGTGTGTTTGTATCGTGTGCTATGAATGAATGAATGAAAAGCAAGTTGCTAGAAAATCTGAGTCAAACTTTAAGAACTTTTCAAAGTCCCTGAACCTTAGAAATTCCCCTCTTTTCTCATGATCTATCTCAATCTTCAGATTCCACGCGGAGGAAGTGGTTCATCCTCGGACCCGATGTTGCAGATACTGCAAATGTTGGTTTCTGACCGCGAAGCCGAAAGAGCCGAACGGCAAGCCAACCTAGCCACCCTTCAGCAGATAGCCCAGCTAGCCCACAACAATCAAGGCCAAGGAAATCAGGACAACCATGGATCTAAGCTCAAGAATTTCCAGAACACCAACCCACCTGTTTTCACTAAGTCAGAAGAGCCCCTAGATGTCGATGATTGGCTGCAAACCATGGAAAACAACCTGGAAGTCGTCGGAGTGGAATCCAACGAGAAAGTTCTGTTCGCCACCCACTATCTGGCTGGAGATGCAAGAGCATGGTGGAACAACGTTCGTGCAATGACCGGAGGACAGATGATGACCTGGGAGGAATTCAAAGTCAAGTTCAGCAGAACCCATGCGCCACCGGGTTTGATCAAGAGAATGAGAGATGAGTTCAGAGAACTGAAGCAAGGAAGGATGACCGTAGTGGAATACCGTGACAAATTCTTGTCATTAGCTAGGTATGCCCCGGATGAGATCGACACCGAAGCCAAGAAGAAAGAGAGATTCTTGAATGGTCTGCATGATGAGATGCATACGGTGTTAGTCAATATCCCTTTTGCTGATATTGAAGCCCTTGTTGACTCCGCCATCCAGATGGAAGGAAAGATCAACCAAGCCAATGAGAACCGCAAGCGTCGCATGATGCATCAGCCAGGAACCCATCAGACCCCAAAGTATCGCCCTAACCCATCTCCAGGATTTGCCCCGAGAACCAACAGACCCCCGATGAACCGTTCGACCTATCCCAACCGTGGAAACCCGAGGCCCGGAGGAAATCACAACAACCCCGGCAACTCTAACAATTTCAACTGTGCACCACCCAAGTTCAACAACAACAATTCTACCGCCAACACCAACACTGCCCCGAGGACTAGAAGCAATGTTGTGCCTGTTGCAGCAAAGGACAAGTCGCAAGTGACTTGTTATGACTATGGAAATAAGGGTCACTACTCCAACGAGTGCCCCAACAAGAAGAATGCCATAGCCCCCAATGCAAATGCCCCAGCTCAGCAACAGCGTCGTGTTTAGCCCGGAAGAAGGTTTGCCCCAGGGAATTCACTCAACCGCAACAACCGTCTTTTTCTCATGCATGCTGAAGAAGCTCAGGAAGCGCCAAACGTCGTGCTGGGTACGTTTTCTGTTAATTCAGTACTTGTTAGAGTGTTGTTTGATTCGGGTGCATCGCATTCATTTGTCACCGAAGAATTTGCCAGCACTAGTAAGATTCAACCAACCAAACTGAAGCATGTTATGATTGTTCAAATCCCCGGTTCAACCACCAAAGCTAGGTAAATTTGCAAAGCCATCCCTATCTGAATCCATGGCATAGATTTGTATGCTAATCTGATAGTACTCGGAACTAAAGGTTTGGAAGTAGTACTAGGAATGGATTCGATGTACAAACATAAAGGATTAATTGACTATGCCAAGAAAGCCATAACCATGACCAATACAAATGAATATCATTGACCATGTATCTGAAACCTTACCTCGTCAATTCAAGTGCAACAAGAGTATAGCCCAACCTACCATTGACCAAGTCCGAATAGTCTATGAATACCCCGATGTATTTCCAGATGTTTTGCCCGGTATGCCCCCAGATCGGGATATCGAGTTTATCATTGAACTAATCCCCAGAACAGGACCCATAGCCCAGAGACCATATAGTATGAACCCGGAACTAGCGTAATCAAGAAGCAACTTGATTCCATGCTGGAAATTGGATTGATTCAACCAAGTGCGTCACCATGGAGATCACCTGTCTTGTTCGTGGACAAGAAAGATGGAGGTAACCGTTTGTGTACAGATTATCGGAAGTTGAATGATGTCACCATCAAGAACAAGTACCCATTGCCCAAGATAAAAGATTTGTTTGATCAGTTGACCGGTGCCAAAGTGTTTTCTAAGATTGATCTTAGAACAGGCTATCATCAACTCTAGATTCACGCAGAGGATATTCCCAAGACTGCCTTTACCACCACATATGGAATATACGAGTATACCGTCATGTCTTTTGGATTAACCAATGCCCCCGCTTATTTCATGAATCTCATGAATAAGATTTTTATGGACTTCCTGGATAAGTTTGTCGTTGTTTTCATCGATGACATTCTGATTTATTCCAAATCAGAAGAAGAACATGAGCTACACCTAAGGACCATTCTTGGAACCCTTAGAGAGCATCAGTTGTATGCCAAGTTTAGCAAATGTGAATTCTGGTTACAGGAGGTAGGATTCCTCGGCCACATTGTATCAGCCGGAGGAATTGTCGTTGACCCTGCCAAGGTGAAAGATGTTGAAGATTGGCAAGCCCCAACCACTCAAACCCAAGATCGTGCATTTCTCGGATTGCCGGGATACTACCGCAAGTTCGTAGAAGGATTCTCGAGTATCGCCAGACCCATGACCCAATTGCTGAAGAAGGACAAGAAGTTTGAATGGACCGACAAATGTGAACCGAGTTTTCAAGAACTCAAGAGGAGATTGATTTCAGCCCCAATCTTAATCATGCCAGATATCACAAAGCCCTTCGACGTGTATTGTGACGCATCCAAGATCGGTCTCGGATGTGTGCTAATGCAAGAAGGCAAAGTTATATCTTATCTATCTCGACAACTAAAACAACACGAGCAAAATTACCCAACCCATGACCTCGAACTCGCAGCCGTAGTTTTAGCTCTGAAGACATGGAGGCATTACCTGATGGGAAATCATTGTGAGATATATTCGGATCACAAGAGCCTGAAGTATATATTTACTCAGAAGGAGTTGAATATGAGACAGAGAAGATGGATTGAGCTAATCAAGGATTACGATCTGGACATTCACTATCACCCCGGTAAAGCCAACGTGGTAGCAGATTCCCTTAGCAGATTACCGTGCCGCTTGAACTCCATGATTTTGAAGGAGCAACCAAGTTTGCATAAAGAGATGGAAGATTTCCGAATGGAATTAGTGAGTGAAGGATTTTTGGCTAGCATAGAACTTCAACCCACTTTGATCAGCAAGATCAAAGAGGTGCAGAAAGGAAATGCTAGTATCGACGGAATCAAGCGTCGTATCGATACATGCAAAGTACCCGGATTCACCGAAGACAAAGGAGTTCTCTGGTACAAAGGACGCCTTTGTGTACCAGCAGATTCTGAGTTGAAAGAAGTTATTCTGAAGGAAGCTCATGATACTCTTTATTCTATCCACCCCGTAGGAACTAAGATGTATCAAGATTTGAAGGAGCAATTTTGGTGGCATAAGATGAAGAGAGAAATCGGAAGATATATCGCCAAGTGTGATATATGTCAGCGAGTCAAGGTAGGACATCAAAGACCCGCTGGATTGTTGCAACCATTGCAGATTCCAGAATGGAAATGGGATTCTGTTGGAATGGACTTTATCACCGGATTTCCTACTTCTAGTAGGGGAAATGACTCTATCTGGTTCATAGTGGACAAATTGTCCAAAGTCGCCCATTTCTTACCCATCAAGACCACATATCAGAGTTCGAAGCTAGCGGAGTTATACATCGCTAGAATTGTCAGTTTGCATGGAGTCTCCAAGAACATCGTATCGGATCGAGGAACTCAGTTTACCTCGAGATTCTGGAAGAAAGTCCAAGAAGGTTTAGGAACCCGCCTAGATTTCAGCACCGTGTATCACCCTCAGACCGATGGACAAACGGAGCGAGTAAATCAAATACTCGAAGATATGCTGAGAGAATGTGTGTTAGAATATGGATCTAAGTGGGAAGACTCATTGCTTATGGAATTTTCATACAACAATAGTTATCAAGCCAGTTTGCAAATGGCCCCATTTGAATTCATGTATGGAAGGAAGTGTCGCACCCCTTTGAACTGGTCGGAAGTAGGAGAGAGTCAGATCTTCGGACCCAACATCCTACGAGAAGCAGAAGAGAAGGTTAACAAGATTCGTGAGCACCTCAAGACAGCCCAGTCCACACAAAAGAGTTACGCCGACAAGAGACGTCGAACCTCGTCTTCAACATAGGAGATTTTGTGTATCTGAAAGTGTCGCCATTAAAGGGAATGCAGTGTTTCCAGCTGAAAGGAAAGTTAGCCCCCAGATATATCGGACCCTTCAAGATTCTGAACCGTCGAGGAGAAGTGTCGTATCAATTGGAACTACCCGAAGAGATGTCAGTCGTGCACAGTGTGTTCCATATCTCATTACTTCGCAAGTGTCTTGAAGTCCCGGAGAAGACCGAAGTGTTCAAGAATATTGATCACCGGACTATAGAGATCAACGATGACCTGACCTATCCCGAAGTACCCATCCGTATTTTGGAAGAAGCTTTCAAAACTACCAGAACCCGAAGCATCACGTTTCTCAAGATTCAGTGGAGCAACCACACAGAAGAGGAAGCTACCTGGGAGCGCGAAGATCACATCAGGACGGAGTTTCCCGATCTCTTCAAATCCTAGGTAATCTTTTTCGTCCTTTTTCAAATCTCGGGACGAGATTTTGTTTAAGGGGGGAAGGTTTGTAACATCCCAAAAATATTGAACTAGAATCATCAAACTCTAATCACCAAATTTAGGGTTAACAAAAAAAATTCAAATTAAAAATATGAAAGCATTCATACGAGTGTGCATTAAAATTTGGATTCTTTTGAATTGCCATGATCATGTGTTTCTTTGCTTGTAAAATGATTCTTAGGTGAAATAAACATCATCTAAACAATCCCCAAACATTTCCCAAAGACTAACAAATCAAAACAAACAAATTAAGTGAATGGTCACTTTGGCCAAATTAACTCCCATGCCTACTTTGGCTATCTCTAACTTTCAGAACTTAACAGAAACATGTATGGATATTTGCACCCCTTGATAGTACTCATAACAAGGTACCAAGGCCCACTTTGTGATCATCCAAAAACATTTAAATGCATAGTTTAAATGACAGTTAAAATTGAATCTATTTCATATGGGAAGATCCCACTTTTTCAAAAACCACTCGAACCAGCTCAATTTTCAAAACCCAAGCATCCACAGAATCCTCAACACATGCCTAGCACACCCACCAAAAATCTTTTCAAAATTCAAAACTTGAGTTCATGCGGCCATTTCATCAAACAGCTTGCAGATAAAAATCAAACAAAATCAAAACACTATGTTGAGCAGTGTTTTGGGCCTAACTTGTTCCCTCTCTGGACACCACTAGCCTTAGTATATCATCTAACAACCTTAACTAATCACAAGCACTACTGTAAGCTGGCCATTGTCATCAATGGTGAGCAGGCCGAGAGCACCATTGCCACCCCATAGTCGACAGCAGGCTATGAGAAACACTAGCCTCGCCAACCTTGTCTAGAAGCAAGCTAGCACCCCACCGTCACTCCCTGTCCCAGCCGCGAGCAATGCCAGCCACTGGACCACACGCCCAAGCCATTCCAAGCCGCTCTGCAAGCATGCCGAGAGCGCGCCCCGTGCGCCACGCTTGATAGACGCCCATAGACCGTGCGTCGCCCTTGCCGCGTGCACGCGTGATCACCACCGTCCCAGCAACCCCGCAGACACGCCCGTTCGTCGTCGCGCGGACCACGCGCGTTGTGCGCCATCAAAACTTCCGTCGGACCAGCGCAGAGCACCGCAGCGTTCCGACCGATCAGCACCGCCCCACGCCTCGCCACCATGCCGTTGAGCTTCGCCAGGGAGCACAGCACCGCCCCTACCATCGCCCACGCTGATAGCCCTCTGTGCTGTCGACCACGACGAGCTCAGCTTGCGCCCGTCGGTCCCCTCTCGCCACTATAAATAGAGGCATCCCCCGCTCGAATTCTTCACACCATTCTAATCCCCTCTCACCCAGAACCACCCCACCTCATTCCCGAAGCAAGGCGAGCAGCACATCGCCGGAATTTCACCGGAGTCCACCGCTGCTGGAGGAGAAGGAAGCCATTGATTTTGTCCACCCCAGGAGCTGTCGCGACCACCCCTGAGTTCACCGTCGTCGACTTCGTCGTTCGCCCACATCGCCGACCTTCGCCTGAGCCCCGGTGAGCCTCCCACGACCCCCACCAAGCCGCTAGGGTTCGAGCTCGCTGGTGACTAGTTCATCGTCGACGACGAACCTTAGCCGTCGATCTTCATTCTAATCCAACGCACCATATCACCCCGTACCGCTTCACGTGTTAAGAGTCACTGACCAGTAGACCCCCCTGTCAGTTGCGCCCCGCGCTGCGGAGTGACACTAGGCCGGCCCGTTAACCTTTCCCGCGCAGCCCACTCGTTTGAATTTAGATTTTTCTTTTTAAGTTCAAACACAGTTCTATACCTAGTTTCAAAAATCAACCCAGCTCGATTCAGTGAACCAAATTGAATGAAACCAATTTTGTTAGAAAGATATTGAAATGCTTAATCCAAGCCCGTTGGATTCAAATCGTTTGAATCTATAGATCAACCTTGGTAAAAATAACAAGGCAGAAGCTTTTCTGCATTCAAACATTTTTCAAAATTAAACCATAATAGCTTTTGAGTTGATTCCAACTCTCAAAAATCACATTTGATCATACGTTTTAGAATATATAAAAACATATGGGTTTACTTATTGATATAATGTCCAAGTAATAAAAGAATGCCACATGGGCATTTCTAGTCATTTATTTTTATTTGAAATAAAAGGTTAAATCTTATTAAATCGTGACACCACTTTAAATCACTTTCCCATGTACTGAAATATGTGGTGACGACATGTGTCAACATGATCCCATGTTTGGTTTGGACAATATTAAATCTTAAGTAGTTTTTCAATGAGTAGAAATTACTTTTCTAAAAATAAATAAATAATGCAAGGGCTTTAATCTTGTAATGTTAGTGATGATGCTAGATCATCTATAAAACACCTTTGTGTGATGATTGAAAGTATTTAAGTATTGTTTGGTGATTGTGTACCTCATATTTATTCATAGACGCTAGTACCGACCAAGGATACGAGGAGGAAGGAGGATACTACGAAGAAGAAGCCAAGGAGAACTTCAACCACTGCTCTGCACAAGGCAAGCTTATACTGATACTGATGCAAGCCTAATACTACTAGTTGATTGAGCAAGCTAATACTTGCAAGCTATTAACTTAGCAATCTTATACTGATACTGATGCAAGCCTAATACTACTAGTTGAATGTGCAAGCTAACACTTGCAATTATGAAAGTTAGATAAACTATGCAATGCACTAAGCATGCTTGGTTAGACACATTTGTTGACACCCAATCCTAGTTTTACTTGCAAGCTTCTACTTTATTTCTTTATCAAAGCTCTTACTTAGAGTTTATTTAAGTAAATTGTAGATACTAGAAAGATAATTGAAGGTTGCATAAAGAGCATTAAATTTGGCCTAAGCTAGATAATCTTGATGTCATCCTAAGGCATGAGATTGAACTTAGTCACACTCCACTAGTTTACCACCCCTCATTAGTACTCACTCCCATTTGTAGATGCTAGTGCTAAGCATAAAACTTGATCAACTTTAGATGGGAATACTTTGTGGAAAAATGGTTATGAAAACCTTGGAATGATGGATCATTCTATTGAGATGTTTTGACATGTGTGTCCGAACACCAGATGATTTTGGTGATGAAAATGTTGAGGCATGAGCCTTAGCCCTTTAAAAAACTGATGGTCGTCTGGATGCGATATCATTCCAATTTTACCGTACAACCACAATACCCGAAAATTGGGTAGGCTTTGACTGGAAACTTATATACCTTAGTATGGGTTCCCTCACGGCCAAGGTTTGAGCTGAGGATACCTTGTGAAGATTGCCCACCTGTGCAGTTCCCAAGATGATAGTTGGTCATGGTTGTGAGGCCAAACTCACAGGAGAGGTGCCTATACTAGGGCGTGTAATTGAAACGTTAGGATTGATTATCCGCATACTAAGTATGGTGAATTCAGGATTTGTTCCTGACGGATGTATCGAATGTTGTGGTGAAAGTGTACAATCTCTGCAGAGTGTCAAACTATTCGAATAGCCGCGTTCGCGGTTATGGACAGTTAGAGTGGCCATACTGTTCCCCCGTCAGATGTTTTCAAAATGACTTGTGAAATGGATTGAGACTTTGACTTGACCACAACAGGGTTGTGATATGAAATTCAAGTTCCCACTTAGGTGTTATAAAATTTCAACTAGCTTTTTGTGCTTCTGAACTTAGTAGAGGTAAATCTGGCTTTTTGCAAAACAACCATAGAGCTTAGTGTCCTATTACAAAAAAAACCTTCACTTGTTAGTACTAGTTTGCGAGTACTTAAAGAGTACTCATGGCTTTGTCCCTGGCTATTCCCGTGGCCAGACTATGAAGAGGAGTACCAGGACGAAGGACCCCAGGAAGGTCACGACAACTAGGATCATCTCCCATCGTCAGCATTGCCTGTGACCCCGAAGATGGAGCTTCGCCTACGCTACCTTTATTATTACGTATTCCAGTGCTTGAGTTGTATTAAGAACTGGATCATGAGATCCTTATTTGTGTAAGTCCTTATGTATGGTTTGTAATGGATGATGTACTGTGTTATCCAATTCTGTTATGTCTCGTAAAAATGGTAATCCTGGGATTGCGATGTATGGCATAACAGGCATCTGGGATTAAAAATCCGGGTGTTGACATATTCACCCTAGGGTTTAAGGTACTTACTATACTTATTTTCTTTTGTTGGTGTGAATAAAGATTAATGGCTAAACCTATTGTCTTTATGATTGTGATTTTAATAATATCACCATTTAAAGTAAAATAGTGGAATTGTTTTCTAGGATAACTTATGAGAAACCATTAAAGATAGTTCCATAAGCACCTATGATAATGATGGTTGAATATGACAAAGATGTGCTCAAGGGATTTGTTATAGAATTTTTTTCTATAAAGCATTGTGGAAACAAGATGATAGATCAACTATAGTAAGTGGATACTAGGTTTGGTCTTAGATTTAGGGTTTAGTGTTTAACAAGGATTCCTGTATTCCATACTTCATAATTCTAAACTTATAATTAAGGAATTTCGTTCCTAGATATATTACTGCTCTATATCCATCATCATGTGTTAGCATGATGAGCTTTGCTTCACAAGAATAGTCTTATCCACCTTTTATGCTTCTAAAGCCATTTATAAATCCAATGAGCTTGTCTTACACTAAAGATTTTCCTAATCCTTTCATATCTATACTTGGGTATACCAATTACTCTATTGTTCATAACCCCCAATCCAACAAGTGGTTACTTCCAACTCCAATCATACTCTTCCTTAATCATGCATCACTAATACTACTTCAATAGAGGTATACATCAAATCCTACTTCACCTTAAGGGCTTAGTATTTCCAAAGAGGAAAATACTACTTCTTTAATCCAATGTTGCTCTAACATCATTTTATTCATACTATCTTGTCTCTTCTTAACTCCAGTGTCTAACATTTCAACCTCACATTGTATTAATGTGACCTGTAATGAGTAATTTAGGATAATAAATCAATACTATGGTTCAATCATGTTTTATCCACCAATGTCACTTATACATGGTATAAGTATTCAATATTGGTGAATAAAGCATGGTCATAATAATCATTTGTGGTTTAGGTTTCGGCTTCATCAATACAATATTGCAGTTGTATTGAAATTATCTTCTATCTAGCTCTATTGGATTAAGAGATATGATTCACTGACTATACCTACTTGATCCAATAGAACTACTCCTGGTAAGTATCTTTAGACTTCATTCTTGTAATCTTCTTTGTTACCATATTGATTTGATTTCCTCAAATCACTCCCATCCTATAGATGACATCTAGAACTAGCATCACTACTTATCTCTTCTTACTTCTTTCTTTATAAGCCTTAAGTGAATGCTATAATAAGGACAAGAATTGATAGATCAAGAATTGATAGGTTGAGAATTGGTGAATCAATAATTGATTACTCAATATTGATGAACAACAAATATAAGGATTGGATTCTATAGAGATGATAAAGATTGATATGGAAAGAAAGATATATGGTGAATGATCTTAACTTTGGTTTCTTTCCTACTTAATCTCACTGGAGAGTTAAAGTTAGGTATTACCATGAGATTCATGGTATCAGTAAATGAGACTAAGATTTAGTTGTTACATTCCTATTACTCAATTTATATTTATAACTTGGTATTCATGGGTTGTGTAATGAATACTGGGATATGATTACTTAAGGATCAAATATAATCCATTAAGTAATGTATTAGGGTTTAACTTTTACTACATTTGATCTACCCTTAGATCAAATCTCCCTTACCCAAAATAAGGTTTTAGCAAAGGTCATATTGAAACTTATCGTAGTCAACTTGATGATCTACTTCAATTCCATCAAGTTAAGAGAAGCTTCAATCACTTTGACAAGTTTTTATTTAAAAGCGCGAAAAATATTCGGATTTTCTATGCATGAATGCAATGCACACATCTGTGTTCAGCTTATTTCTAACCTCTAATGCTGGGATGTTACAGACAGCGACCATGTTGTTCGTCGATCGCGGGTCGTTGGTGGAGAGTGCCGCGTTCGCAGGTCGTGGCTGAAGCTGCAGGGGCTCGGGGGGGTGGGCAATTGATAGTATTTGCCATATTTGGGCAGCCGCTCGAGGACGCCCTGCTTCTCGACGAGCGGGAATACATGCGCCCCCGCGAATTGGCGCTTGCGGTTTGCTGCTAGACGGACTTGGTGAGTAGGGCCTTGGCATACTGGATCTACAACACGCCTTCACCCCTCACATTGATGTTGTCGACCGCGGCTCGACTCGCGATGACGTTGTCCATTGGAGTAGAGAACAACGGGAGGCCGTTCGCATCCCGCTCTTGCAGGGAGATCATGATCCTTGGTTGATCCGGGAGTGGTGTGCGACCGGGCGGCGGTGGGGGAGCACCGTTCGCCGTCACGCCCGGTGGCGGCTGGGCGCTTCCTCCTGGTGGCGCGTTTTCATCGTTGAAGTTCAGGGCGCGGTCTTAAACGGTGGGGTTCAGGCGCGACCTGATGCGGCGCTGGTGGTAGAGCAAGAGCTCCTGCGCTGTTACTTGCTCGAGGCGAAATTTTCCGCGCTCGGCCTGTTCCTTGCGGACCGCCACCTCCAGTCGCAGGCAGAGTTCCTCGACCTCCGACGCCGTGGCAGTTGGCAGGATCGGTGTAGAGAAAGGGTCTTGCGGGGCGCTCGTGCCGCTCGCCATGTAGGTCGCGACGAAGCGACCTGATCCGGCGTGGAAGTCGCCGGAGTTCTCCTACCCGAAGTCGGAGTCGAAGATCCTGAGGATGGAGGGATCCTCGAAGTCCCCCACATTGGAGACCTGGGTGATGGAGCCCGCGGGTGACGATGGATCTGGCGACTGACGTCGGGGTCGCCGAGTCGGCGTCGTCGTTGAGGGCCGCGTCGTCCGCGGCCATGCTGGTCTCGGCCACGTTGCTGTTGGCCAAGTCGTACTCGAAGGCGAGGCGGTGGATGGTGCGGACCTGAATCTCAGAGAGCCGATCACGCGGTGGCGACTCGCGGATGCGAGACGAGTCCTCTGAGACGATGTAATCGGTGAAGCCGACGAATAGGCTGATCGTGCCGACCGGCATGATCACGCTGTGCGTGACGGGGCGCGCCGCTGTGACATAGCTGCTTGGCACAATCTGGAGGTTCTCGCTGATGGCGATCATGCGGCCGGTGGCGATCGTCTCATTGATTGGCAGATTGGATCTCGCCGCAGAACACCGGCCAGTCCCCACGGTGGGCGCCACTATCATGGGAATGGCCACGGCAGATGCTGCAATCGGCAGCGAGTAGTAGAACAAGGGGCAAGGGCGGCCATCCATCTGCGTTGCGAGATGAGGGCGGAGACATAGGGTTTTACCCAGGTTCGTCCCCCCGGAGGGTAAAGACCTACTCCTGCTAGATTGTATTGATGAGAGAGTATAAGGGCGAGCTCGACAACTAGGCGGCGAGTAGCAGGGGGTGTATGATGGAACATGTCCTCTATGCGTACCCTAGGGAGGTTTATATAGACTCACCTTGCTAGGGTTTACAGATCTGCAACCGAATTAGTTAAGGATTCGGAGGGTGTTTGACCTAATCCGACTAGGCCTAGCTACGCTTCTGCGCCTTCAGATTCTAGTCGCCTGGCTCCTTGTTGGGTCTTGATCCAATCGCCGTCCTGCAGGCCCACTCGCTGGCAGCATGGGCCAGTAGGAAACATCCTGCTGGGTATACCCCACTAAGCATATCCCCATCACTTATCATCTAGATAAGCATATTATCATCAGGTAGAGGTTTTAATTCAAAAACAAGGTCCCCTTTAGGTGGTAATGTGGTTCCCAAATCTTCCACAGGTAGATTATGCTTAAGTAACTCATGTTGACGAAGGAAAACCTCGTCAATCTCATTTCTTTCCTTTATGAAGACCTCGCTTTCATGATCTTCCATAAACTTCCGCAAGGCATTGTTAGGAGCAAGAGAAATAGCAGAAACTTGTTCAACCCTGAAATCCTCATTAGGCAATTCGTTTTCATAAGGAGTTTTAGAAAATTTGGAAAAATTAAACTCATACGAATCTCCATCGAACTTAGTCAAAACTTTCTCCTTCCTACAATCTATAATAGCCCCACAAGTATTCAAGAAAGGTCTACCAAAGATAATAGGACAGGTTTTACTGGCTTCAGAACCAAGCACTAGAAAATAAGCAGGATATTTAATCTTAACACAAAGAACCTCAACATCTCTTACAATGCCAATTGGACCGACTGTCTCTATATTAGCAAGGTGAATAACCACATAAATGTTCTCAAGCTCACAAGGACCAATTTCATGCATAATTTCCATGTAAAGCTCATAAGGAATATCACTAGAACTAGCACCAATGTCACATAAACCATAATAGAAATGATCACCAATTCTAACAGAAAGCACATGGACACTAGCTTTTCTAGGATGAGAGACAATATTAGAAGCGTCTTCGCAGAAGACAATGTGCTCTTCCTCTATATTTTTAGTAACAAGATATTTCACAATAGCTACCACAGGTTCAATGTTTATTTGCTCATCGGGTTCCACGGTTTTCTTTGCACTTTTGCTAACCACATTAGCTATGATAGAATGTTCCTTTACCTTAGCAGGAAAAGGGATTTTCTAAACATAAGGTTCAGGCAAAATAGGATCGATAGTACAAACTTCAACGCTGGCAGGAACATGGGTAACAATATACTTATAAGGAGCATGGTACTTGTCCCACTCCTTTTTGGGAATTCCAATATAAGAGGCAAAATCCTTAAAACATTTTGCAAGAACTTGAGAATCAAGACCATACTTAGTACTAATATCACGTAAATCATCAGTTCCCATAAAGGATTTAATACATTCATAATCATAATTTATACCTGACTTTCTTCCTTTATCATTCTCCCATGCTTCAGTGCTCTCTTGAATACGGTCTAAGAGATCCCATTTAGCTTCTTCCTTCATACGAGTGAATGATCTAGCACAAGAAGCATCTAATAAATCTTTATCATGAAGATAAAGCCTTGCATAAAAGTTATTGATAATAATGTTGTTAGGGAGTTCATGAATAGGACATTTAAGCATTAGTAACTTCAATCTCCCCCAAGCTTGAGCCGTACTCTCTCCATCACGAGGCCAAAAGTTATATATTAGATTCCTATCCTTATGAATCTCACTAGGAGGATAGAATTTAGAATAAAAGTGAGGTACTATTTCCTCCCATTCCATGGATTTTCCATTTTTCAGCAGCTTATACCATTCTTCGGCTCTTCCTTTCAATGATATAGAGAGGAACTTCTTCTTCACCTGTTCAGTTGTGATACCTGCACACTTAAACAACCCGCACAATTCATGGATAAAAAGCAAGTGATCAACAGGGTGGACAGTTCCATCCCCTAAATAATAATTATCCATAACACGATCAACAATACTTGTAGGTATCTTAAAAGGATCTATCTCAACAGGTGGTGGTTCATCTACTACCCTAACAGTGGTAGTAGTTTTCCCAGACATAAAACCAAGTGGGTTATCCATATTGGAAACAAAGTAACAAACATATTAGAAGTTTCCTTTACTAGTTCCACTCTTCAATAGCGCTTCACTCCTCGGCAACGACACCAGAAAATAGTCTTGATGACCCACAATATAGGGGGTGTATCGTAGTACTTTCGATAAATAGGAGTGTCGATCTCAACAAGGAGCAAAAGGTGTTGACTAGTGGTATGGAGTAGGAAATCTCTGTAATACTTAGCAAACAGATTTTTAGGGGTTTTCTGATAAAGCAAGGAAATGAAGTGCAAGTAATAAAGACAGCAAACAAATGCAGCAAGTGTCCCAATCCTTTCTTAGCAAAGGACAAGCCGGTGGAAATACTAATGAGGACCAAACGTTCTCGAGGACACATGGGAATACTGTCAAGTGCTTTCGCTTCAAATAGATGAGTAGTCTTCTTTGGTTTTGTAAGTGTTGTGTGGGTGAACCTGTGCTAGTGTATCGACCTTACTTGGACTAATACATACTTGTGATTAAACCCCTTGCAAGCATCCGCAACTACAAGTGAGCAATTAAGATATAAACCTAACCACGACCTTAAACTCTGAGATCCTACACTCCCTTGTGCAAAGGTTTCCTAATGTGGGTTTAGGTTTCTGTCACTCCGGCAACCCCACAATTAGTAGACAAATACACAATGCATTCCCCTAGGCTCATAAATGGTGAAGTATCGCTATGATTATTGTGAATCCATTCCAATCGAAGGGGAAAGCTCATTCTTTCCCGTGTGCACCATCAATTCTCTTCTTCTCCGCCCGCACGTGCCCTTATCTATTGTCCTTCTGCCGAAGGTTAGGTATCCGCCTGCTGCATCTATTTCTTATACATGACCCCTTTGCTCGTCGACCAATGGCAATAGGTATGGAAGCCTGGCCAAAACATTCTTTCTAAATGAATGGACTGATTTCAGCAACCGCTGACAAACATAATTACTGATAGCGAATATTCTTCGCTTGTCCCCCCCTACACCGATTGCCCTAGGCGACCCTCCCTATCAAAGTGGGCGTACGACCCATCAGTTGTCGGCAGATGAGGCGCAAACGATTGCTCGCCGAGTCTTTGACGCTGCGCGTGGGACTGTCGCCTCCAGGAAGTCCCGGGAAATATCTCCCTTACTATTGGCTTAAGCTCCCACCATTCAGAGAATAATAAAGAGATGTCATTCACCGGGGATTGACTATACTATAAACGAAGCGAAATCTCTAGTCTTTGGCAGATCCAAGTTGAGATATGGTTGGTGGAGAAGCCAGGAGTCTAAGTTCATAGGTAAATCCAGTTGTCCTAAGCCCAGCTTTCCAATCAATTAAAGAAGAGGCAGGTTTTCTCCGATCTTGTTATTAACACATCTCTTGCTCCGGCCTCTGTACTGAGACAGAAAATAGCATAGCATACGATAGAGTTGTACCTTCAATTCTTTGCTTTAGTGCGAGGAGTCATCTGGGTATCAAGAGATGGAAGTGAAAGAAGAACTGTTGATCGACCGGTGGTTTGGGTCTTGCCTTTTAGGATTCGGATTCAGTTCAGTCAGATTGGATGGTAGGAAAGTAAGGGCTACTGGTTTGGAAGATAAGTTCCTGCTTCTTCTGCTTATCCTTACTTTCGGTCAATAAGACATACTTAACTAGAACTAGGGGCGTACTATACTTGTCCTCACGGACCAACGTTCTATCTATACCCAGGTTAGGCAGAGCGGGAGGAGCTGATTGAGAAGAGAGGTCCCCTATCTCTGTCGGTTTCACATGACACCACTAGAAGAATAGCACCACAACTTAAATACTAAACCATTGAATAACATCTCAACACAAATCCACTACTAACAACTTGACTTCTCCCATGTCCTCAAGAACTAAATGAACTACTCACAAGACATCATATGGATCAAGATCAAAGATGATATGGTGATGGATAACAATCTGAACATAAAAAATAATCCAATGGTTCCACTCACAAGCATCAACCACAATAGTAATCAACACCGAGAAAGTTTCCCCTAAGAACTATGCAAGTATTCAACACAATTGTTACATCGGGGTGGAGTGGTGATGATGGTGCTGGTGGAGATGATGGTGCGGATGATGATGATCCCGATGAAGTCTAGCTTGATGATGGTGTTGATGGCGATGATCTCCCCTCTCCGAGAAGGAATTTCCCTAGCAGAAATCTGTCTGCCGGAGAGCTCTTTCTCTCTCGGTGTTTTTCGCCCCACAGAGGCGGCGGAATCTTTCTGCGGTTGCTCCTTTTTGTTTTAGGGTTTCGAGGAGAAGATATAGGCAAGAGGGCGGAGCCAGAGGTGGGCCAGGTGGGCCACACCCCCTGTAGGCGCGGCCTAGGGGTGGCCCGCGCCTGGGGGGTGTGGGCCCCCTGTGGCCCATCTCCGCCTCCCCTTGTGGCATTCTTCATCTTCTATAAAAATATGATTTTCCGTAGTTTTTCTGGTATTTTTTCGATCTTCGCGAAATTGCATCAAAACACCTCTTTTTCCATCAGAATCCTGACTCCGGCAGTTCATCCTCCAAGAATCATCCAACATGCAAAAACAGATGAAAAGACATAAGTAACACCTCTTAATATGAAATATATCAATGAATAGAGGCAAATTATGATATAGAATGGTGATGCAAATTGGACGTATCACATGGATCCCAATCCCGGATTCCTCCCGCCCTGCCGCCAGCTTTCACATGCAACTGCGCGCCCCTGCAGCTCACGACCATCACTAGCGCCAGCGCCACCCAAGGCCACTCGCCTCCGTCGCCTCTTGCTCCAAGCGACCTCCTCTCGGGCGAGATCGAACGCCACCGGTCCCCTTGCCCCCGAGCGCGACGGTCTCCTGCATCCGCACGCAATAATGTTGGCCTCGTCGCACTCGCCGCCTTCCTCCTTCGTGATGATCGCACCTCGGACGGGAGCAGCAGGCGAAGCAACATCACGGGGCACGGAAATGACAACTAGACGATGGGTAATGGGGGAGGGGAAGCCAACAGAGGTGCGCCGGTTAAAGGGAACGACAGAGGAGGCCTACGACGGCTAAAATCGGCGGCCAGGGAGTGTTGAAGGAAAGACACAGAGATAAATCGGGAGGATTGTGAGATGTGGAGGAAGAAGATGACGTGAAAGATACATAGGGAGAGACAATGAGTAGTGGTTCCCACTTGTAAGGGGCTTGATATTTGCCTAATAATGCCAATTTGTTGCCTAAAATAACATAATAATTGCTTAAAGTTACTAGTTTTTTGCCTTGTACACTGTAATAATTTACCCGAGCAGCAGATGTTTGGATGATTAGATTCTAAGTGTTGTATCATTGCCTAACAACGCACACTGGTTGCTCATTGTTCCCTTTTTTTCCTAACACCTTATAGCACTTTCAATTAAGCTCATTAGTACTAGTTGATCCATTCTTTTTTTTGCGAGAACAGTTGCTTATTTACATTAGTTTGTTGCATACATGCAGCTTAGTTAAATTGTGAAATTGACTAATGTTGTTATAAAGTTGTATAGTCTCATAAAACATGGATAGACAACTTGACGACAACACATAGACAATTTAGTAACTAAAAAGACAACTTTACCAAAGGGATAGGCAACTTAAAAACTAAAAAATTATCACATTGGTTCGACAGGCAATTTCGGAGCCCGGAGAAGTGTCCGACAGAGCAACTTTGGTGCCCGACTAGACAACTTCGGTGCAAGACAAGACAACTTGTGCCCGACTGAGCAACTTTGATGTCCGACTAGGCAACTTTGGTGCAAGACAAGGCAAAAGTTGTCTCGTTAGGCACAGAAGTTGCCTCGTCGGGCACCGAAGTTGCCTCGTTGGGTTCCGAAGTTGTCGCGCCAGAAATCGAAGTTGCCTCGTCGGGCTCTAAAGTTGTCTCGTTGGGCTCTGAAGTTGCATCGTCAAGCTTCAAAGTTGCCTCGCCAGACACCAAAGTTGCCTCGTCGGGCTCTGAAGTTGCCTCGTTAGGCACATAAGTTGCCTTGTTGAGCTCTAAAATTGCCCTGTCGGGCATCGAAGTTGTCTCGCCAGGCAAAAGTTGCCTTGTCAGGCTCCAAAGTTGCCTTGTTAAGCACAAAAGTTGCCTCGTCGGGCACCGAAGTTGCCTCGTCAGGAACAAGTTGCCTCGTCGGCCTCCGAAGTTGGGCACAAGTTGCCTCGTCGGGTTTCGAAGTTGCCGCGCTGAAACCGAAGTTGTCTCGTCGGGCTCTGAAGTTTCCTCGTCGGGCTCTAAAGTTGCCTCGTCAAGCTTCAAAGTTGCCTCGCCAGGCACCAAAGTTGCCTCGCCGGGCAAAAATTGCCTCGCCGGGTTCTGAAGTTGCCTCGTTAGGCACATAACTTGCCTTGTCGGGCTCTGAAATTGCCCTGTCGGGCATCGAAGTTGTCTCGCCAGACAAAAGTTGCCTCGTTTGGCACAAAAGTTGCCTTGTCCGTCTCCAAAGTTGCCTCGCCGGGAACCGAAGTTGCCTCGTCAGGCTTCAAAGTTGCTTCACCAGGCACAAAAGTTGCCTTGCCCGTCTCCGAAGTTGCCTCGCCGGGAACCGAAGTTGCCTCGTCAGACTTTAAATTTGCCTCGCCGGGCAAAAGTTGCCTCGTTAGGCACAGAAGTTGCTTCGTCGGGCAACAAAGTTGCCTCGTTGGGCACAAGTTGCCTCATCGGCCTCCGAAGTTGGGCACAAATTGCCTCGTCGGCCTCGTCGGGCACAAGTTGTCTCGTCGGGCTCCGAAGTTGCCTGATCGGGTTCTGAAGTTGCCTCGCTGGGCACCAAAGTTGCCTCGCCGGGAAAAGTTGTCTCGTCGGCCTTTAAAGTTGCCCGATGAGACAACTTTTGTACCCAACGAGGCAACTTCTATGCCTAACGAGACAAGTTTGATGCCTGACGAGGCAACTTATGTATCCAGCGAGGCAAATTTTGTGCCCAATGATACAACTTTTGTATCCAACTAGGCAACTTCTGTGGATAACGAGGCAAAAACTTTAAAATCTATCTCTAGCACACACAAAAAGGTCAAAAAAGGCAACTTCATATGAATAGTAAGCAACTTCATAACAATATGAGAAAACTTTATTTAATCAGTAGGCAACTTTATACCGAGCGCGAGCGGCGAGCTATGGCTCGATCTGCTGCTACCGGCCCGTGGGCGCTACACCCAAGTGCGTGGGCACAATGAGTTGGCCAGGCCACACGGAAGAACTGCCATCCGTCCAGGAGCTGTGAGCGCTCCATGGCTGCCCCTCCTGGCACCAGCGATGAAGAGGTACCGGGTAGCGCGACGAGCAGCAACTTTTAGCTCTTCTACGACGACAACGCAGGGTCCGAGCTCCACACGCTACCTGAGAGCATGTCGAACTCCCTCATGGGGTTTTGGTGGCGTGGTACGCTGGATCGTCAGGACGGTGATATGGGTGGGTGGCGAGGGGCGTCACCCGGAGAGCCCGATTTGGGGACGAAGAAGCAGGTCGGGGTGTGGTTGGAACCGGCGACGTTCGATCTAGTGTTTGAAAATGGTGGGCTGCACGCAGGGCAAGGAAACCGGCGGCTTGCAAGCTTGCCAGAGGAGGTGCCTAGAGCACACGGAACCACGGCAGGCGCGGATCAGGGGAATTGGGAAGGTTGAGGACAATGTGTTTGTCGTGTAGCGGGTGCGCTCGGCACGCCTGCGCGCACGGAGGCAGAATGGACAAAAATAACCCAAATTCGAAAGGATTTCACAAAATGACCCATCTGGAAAACTATTTCACTGGCACTAACCCTTTTTGTAGCGCCTAACAGCTAGGCGCTACACTCTACAGTGTAGCGCCTTTCAGCTAGGCGCTATGCCCCCTGCCAGCGTGGCACCGCCTGGCCCCTCTCTGGCCCCACCCCGCCGTGTGACGCCCAGGCGCTATGCCTGGGGTGACTAACGCCCAGGCGCTATGCCCAGGGTGTAGCGCCTAGCAGACAGGCGCTACACCCTGGGACTTAACCTATCGCGCGACAGCCCCCTCCCCACCCCTCCCCATTCACTCCCCCAAGCGGGAAGAAACGACAAGGCGCCCCCTTCTCCCTCCCCTCAAATCTCTCACATTGGAAGCTTTATTTGGTGGATTTGTGCCTCTCCCCAGCTGCTAGAGGTACCCTCCCTCATTCCCCTCCGTTTTGACCTTTTGAAATCTTTCATTTTGGTTGGACTTGGCTTGAAACCCTAGAAATTTGATTTGGAGAGAAATGTTTGGAAATTTGTTCGATTTATTGGCCAATGTTGGTTATAAAGATGTGTATGAAGCATTTAGTTAGGTTTAGGGTTGTTGAAATGACATTGTTTGGTATATTGGAATGTTATGGCTAGGGTTAGGGTTAGGGTTTGCTTATGTGAGAGAGGGTGTTCTTGTTAGCTTTATGGTTTGGTAATGTGTCTAGTGTAGTTTTGTTTATCTTGTCATGGTTAGTTAATGAACATATTCTCCTATGTGTTAGGGATGGCAAGAATTGTTCATGTTCATCATGTGGACAAGGATGCCTTTTTGAAAGGCAACATAGAACCGGACCCGGATGAGCTAGATATTGTGTTTGAGCGTAGTCCCACCTATGCCGAGGTCTTGGAGCAAGTGAGGATTGAATTGAAATGGATGGACCCATGTGATGTTGTTGAGTTGGAAGGAAGACATAATGCGGGTTTTGGAGTGCATATCCGTTGGAAGACCATGCGTATCTTCTCCGAGGCTCGTTGGCTTGCATACAAGGAGGTGGTGGCCGAATCACTAGACAAGGCTCTTGAGCTATTTGCCACCAAGAAGGTTGATAGTTCATTGCCTTTGGACTTGAACCGCCGTGCTTCCCCATTGGATAGTAGAAGTCCTCCACCCGTGGAGCAAGAGCTATGGATTGAACCTCCTTTGAGCCAAACATTGAGCCCGATTTCAAGACACCAAGACGAAGTGTTGGAAGAGGACAATGATGATTGTGAGGGTGAAGATGATGATGATGTTGAACTCCATGACAACAATGTTGGTGATTTGGAGAAATATATCACTCAACATGACATGGACCGTGAACTCCCGTATTCTCGAGGCTATGCTTCGGACTCGGATGATGATGGTCCCGAAGAAGAAGTTGACGAGGAGGGTTCACGGCTAGAGGCGAAATCCACCATACCGTATTGGGGCGGGACCATCGGGTGCCTTTGTTTCGTGATCTTAGTCTCACGGATGAAGCCACGGTTGATGGTGGCAAAGGCATAGTGCTTGGACCAAGGACAAGTTCTTACCGGGATGGCAATGAAGTGAATAGTGGCTTTTGCAAAGGATCAAGGTTTAAGACCTTGTTGGAATTTAAGCAATGGATAAAGGACTTCTCGGTGAAGCATCATCGTCCTTACACGGTCGTGCACTCGGATATCAAGAAGCGTTACACGGTGAAGTGCGAGGCGGAAGGATGTCCTTGGATTGTGCGTGCTAGACCATTCAAGGGAGGTCCCGATTGGCACATATCTAGTTGCGTATCAACTCACATGTGCCGAGGCCCGATGGTGGATGGCAAGGATGCAAAGCATGAGCACCGACAACTCACCTCCGAGTTCCTCGCTTATAGGCTTTCCAATGACATCGCGTCGTTTCCAATAATGAGCATCAAGCAGGTCATGGAGTTTGTGAAAGCCCTCTTTAACTATGAGGTGAAGTACGGGAAGGCATGGAAGGCTAAGCAAGCCGCATTCAAGATGTTGTACGGTGATTGGGAGGAATCTTATAACTGAATCCCAAGGTTGTTGGGAGCGATGGCCGATGCTAACCCGGGCATGGTTCATGTGGTTGAACCTTTGGGGAACAAGACAAGGATTAAAAACGGAAGAACCGTTCGAGTTTTTGGCCGTGCATTTTGGGCTTTCGAGCAATGTGTTCAGGCATTTGAACATTGTAGGCCGGTCATCTCCGTTGATGGCACCTTTTAGACCGGTCAATTCAAGGGCACTATCTTGATTGCAATAGCCAATGATGCCAACAACCGGTTGATTCCTTTGGCCTTTGCTTTGGTAGAGGTGGAGAACAATGATAATTGGGAGTGGTTCTTCCATCTTTTAAGAACCAAGATATTAACCCCTCATAGGGAAATATGTGTCATCTCGGACCGTCATCAAGGAATTCTTAAAGCGGTGGACCAACATATTCCCGGGCATGTTCCGTTGCACCATCGTTGGTGCATGAGACACTTTTGTTCAAACTTCTATAGGGCATGCAAGAGCAAGGATTTGGCCGATGATCTACAAGATTGTTGCCTCGCTTTCACGGAACGTCGTTTCTCAAACTTGTACAACAAATTGCTCTTCAACAAAGAGCTCGATGCGGGTGGTCGAGAGTTTCTCGATAGGAGCATTGGAGAAAGAACAAAGTGGGCACGAGCATTCGATGACGGTGGCCGGAGGTACGGCCAAATGACAAGCAACATGGCAGAGGCCTTCAACAAGTTGCTCAAAGGTGTCCGTGCATTGCCCGTCACGGCAATAGTCCGTTATACATTCGACATGATGAATGGGTATTTTCTTAAATACTAAGAGGAAACAGACCGGCAGATTGCGGGGGACTACAAGAACAAGCACAAATACAAGTACCCACCTAAGGTTGATGATTGGATGCAATTTCAGACAAAGAAAGCGGATGCCCAAGTTGTCATGGAGTATGACAATGATGAGCTAATTTACCAAGTTACGGAGCCTGGAGGTACAACGGCTGATGGTGTCCAACACGGAGGCCGAGCTTTCAATGTCCCACTCAAGACTTGTGAGTGCACATGCGGAAGGCCATCATTGCTTCATCTTGCCTGCTCGCACTTGCTCGTCGCGTCTCGCCGGCGACATTTGGATTATAATAATCCGCTCACGGTGAGAGAGGCTGAGTTCTCCATTGAGACTACTAAGAAGACATGGGCTCCTAGATTTCATCCATATTTGGACCAATCAAAATGGCCGGAGTACCATGGGATTCAACTATGGCCCGATCCGAAATGGAAAGTGATTAAACGTGGAAGACGCAAGACAAAACGCTTTAGGAGCGACATGGATGGATGGGGCCGTGGTGGTGCTCGAGAAACGGGCAATGACCAATTCCAAGAGCCTCGTGAGAGAGCCCGGTGTGGAACATGCAATGGTGAAGGGCACAATGCAAGAAAGTGTTCTCAAAGGAAAAGAGCAAAAGGAAATGAAGCAAGCACTAGCCAACCAAGTGGTAGCCAACAAGTACCAAGCCAACCAAGAAGTAGCCAACAAGTCCCAAGCCAACCAAGAACTAGCCAACAAGCTCCAAGCCAACCAAGAACTAGCCAACAAGCTCCTAGACAACAAGCTCCTAGACAACAAAGAGGTCGATCACTTGGGCTTAGAAGAGGAAGAGGGCGTGGCGGTTTTAACCCGTCTAGTATGTTAGGTTACTTGGCAGGACCAAATCCTTATGTTAATAGGTACGGATGGAATATTCATACTTGCATGCTTATGTTACTACCTACTATGCTTATTTCATTGAATCAATTATTGTTCACATTCATTGCATCCTTTACTAACTTGTAGCTTTTGTTCTTATAATAGGTATGGCGACTCAACCCAACAAGGGCAATGATGGGGACGGTGTGAACTACTCGGCTATCTGGGCGAATGCTATGAAGGTGGTGGAAGAGAGGAAGAGGAAGGAGGAAGAAGAAGAGAAGAAGAGGAAGGAGGAAGAAGAAGAGAAGAAGAGGAAGGCATTTGAAGAGGTAGTTCAACTTGCTCGAGACTTGGCGAAGAAGAAGGACGAAGAGGACGAGAGAAAGAAGAAAAAGGAAGAGGAAGAGAAGAAGAGGAAAAGGGAGAAGGAAGAGGAAGAGAGGAAGAGGCAAAAGGAGAAGGAAGAGGAAGAGAGGAAGAGGCAAAAGGAGAAGGAAGAGGAAGAGAGGAAGATGAGGGCCAATGTTAGGCCACCTTGCTCCGACCAAGAGGAAAGGACACAAAAGGCGTTTCGTACTGACAAGGCCCATGGGAATGAGGTTCCTATTTGTTGGTGTGGAATCGATTGCACTGTTAAGGAATCCCAAGACTACTTTTCCGATAGTTGGGGAAAGAAGTTCTTCATGTGTGCCAACTACAACCGCTCTCCCGAGCGTAGCCGCAACCCATACGACAAGCCACGGGTATGCTCAAAGCTTTTTAGTTCTTCATGTGTCCCAAACTATTCCATAGCATATCCTCTAACATGCACTATTTTCTTGTAGTCTCCTCCCAGATGCGTGTACTACACTTGGATAGACCTTGAGCAACCTCAATCCAACAAGGCTATCCAAGAGATTGATTTTGCCATAAGAAGAAGTCGCTACCAAGAACGGTTGCGTGACGAGGACATGGCGAGGAAGCGCAAGGAACGTAATGACGAGATCCGCAAGAAAGAGGAGGAAGAGGAGCGCCAAGCTAAGGAGGCTCGTGTTGCGGAGAGGGAAAGGCTTCGTCAAGCGGCGTGGCGTTCCATGGAGGAAGAGGAAGAGAAGAAGAGGAAGGGCAAAGGACCTATGCTTTAGATTTTGTAACCGGGAGCTCGCGTATGAACGATGTATGATGTGTGTGAACTTGGTGTGATGTCGAACTATTAGTATGTAAAGCCCCGTAAGGGCATGAACACCATGTTTGAGATGCTTCTATTTGAGTATGTCATGAACTGCTATCCCTTGCCTTTTATTTGCCTTGTGTAATGTTTGTCATGTTAAAGTCTCAAAACAGGGAAATGTTTGGTCTGAACACAGTTTCAAGGCATAGCGCCTAGCAGAATGGCGCTACACAAGCATAGCGCCTGTCTGCTAGGCGCTATGCTAGCAGATTTCGTTTGCCCCGAAACTAACAGGAGCATACAGAGAGCAAATCCAATCTTCGCTGGCGGTGGAAAACTGTAAGTCAGGGTGTAGCGCCTGTCTGTAGCGCCGTTCTGCTAGGCGCTATGCTAGCAGATTTCGTTTGCCCCGAAACTAACAGGAGCATACAGAGAGCAAATCCAATCTTCGCTGGCGGTGGAAAACTCTAAGTCAGGGTGTAGCGCCTATCGACAAAGCGCTACTCCTGAACTGCACTAGTTTCAAACAACATGTACTCAAACAACACTTGTTATACTAGTTTCAAACAACATATACTCAAACTGCACATATACTCAAATAACATCAACATAGTCTCAAACAACATGAACAAATTGTCATACATCAACATAGTCTCAAACAACATCAACATAGTGCCATACATGAACATAGTCTTAAACAACATCAACATAGTGCCATACATCAACCCATACATAGTCTCAAACCTAGTGCATCATCATCAATATTGTACCATACATGACCTACTTCCGTCCACGCGTCCTTGGGCCTCGGCCCCTCCTTGGAGGTATCTTCTTTGTCACCTCCTCTTCTTGCGACTCATCTTCATCATCATACTGTAGGCCTCTCGTCCTCCTAGTCGCTCTTGACCTCCGTGGCGGCTCGTCCTCGACAACATTGGCCTTTCCCTTGTTACGGAAGTCGTCCGGCCCATGATTGAACTGCTTCCTTGGCTTCACCGGTATGCGAACGAATCCGTACTCCTCCTCGCCTCATTCTCCATATGAGGAAGCTACATGTAAGATTGTATGGCTATGAGAAATGCATGAGAAACAGAAAGCACTAAATGCATGTAAGGTTGTCCCATACCTCATCTTCCGAACGAATCGCCGAAGTGGTGTCATCCTCAACATCATCCTAAAGATGGGCCGACGGATCAGTAGTCGACTTGGACCTAGAATCGGACGGGGTTGTGTACTCGGGATCGCGGCAACCTAGCACGTTAGATAAGCGACGCATCTTTTGGGCCGAAAACCAGAACAAATAACAACATAAGTCAAACCAAGAACATGCCTATCTTGAGGAAGTCTCGCATCCATACCTTAAGGAAGTTTCGTATCATGCCTTCTCCCTTTTTCCCCTTAGGGGCAGAAAAAAGAATCGCCTCGGAATCGTCGGTATATTTCTTTACCTCCGTTCTCTACAGAGTCAAGAACAAGAACATGCTAGGCAAGAAAGAGATGAGAGTGCAAGGAAAGTAATGCGAAGTCAACGATAACTTTACCGCAAAGTTGAGTGAGGAAGAAAGCGGGATGTCGGTCCCCCCCTGACCTGCCGGTTGTACTGAGTGTAGGCAAGTTCATCAAACTAGACTGGCTCCTCCAATATTTCTTCCACATAGGACGGCGGGCAAATGGAGACACAGGTACTACCAAGAAACCAATGGATGTAGTTGTTAAATGCTACTGGGCAATGTGCTCTTCCACTGTTCCATTCCGTTCGTCGAGCATTCTCCACACAAATGAGGAACTCCACGACGTGCCTCCTATGATGGTGATCCCAATTCTTGATCTTCCTCTGCCTCTTTCTGTCCAACCTGAACAACAACAAAGAACCATGTTAGTACCATCCAAAGCAATCGAGCACAAGTTCTCATGCTAACTAACCGATGAAGCTCCTTGTCGGTGTCCTTCCACATGGGAGGGTTGCACTGAAACAACCCGAACTGCCTCATCACCCGTTGTGGCATATGAAACTCAACCGCCCAATTGCAAATCAATTGGAAGCACATGAGCCAGAGAGATTGTTCCTCCAAGCACTTCGGGTTAATATCAAACCCGGGAGCAATACCAAACTCGTCCCCACAACCATAAGGCTCCCACTCCACCTGCAAAATATCACAAGAACATGTTTGGTATCGATTTTGACTCGTGAAGTAAATATTATGGATAGTGCCGTATAGATAAACATCTACCTGCTCGGGCGTAATCGCATCAAACTCGTTCGTGTACTTGAGGTACATGGTATCAACATCGCTTGTCATCTCCGATACCACGTCCCACTTGTAAGCCCAAGTCGACTGGCGTAGAGGGTTTCTATTATACGCTGGCCAAGGATGGTGGCCCACCTCTTTGGGATGACCAACTGGTAAGCATTCCCAGCTCCATATCGAGAGAAGAACCATAGCACCACCTATTCCGACATTTTCGCCTGCCCTACGACAGGCATCGTCCAACTGCAAGTGAACAAAAACGAGGTCAGTATAGCATATGTGTGGACTCGACATATACAAATGAATGTAGAGTGCACATGTGATTACCTGCCGGTACAAGTAGGCAAGAGCCGCCGAACCCCGGTGATATTGCTATCCTGGTTTGCTAGTGCCTTGAGCCACATCCACCGAGCGGTCCTACCTCATGTCCAAGAACAGAGTCCTAGAAAGGACATACCACACGTACACACGAGCATGTGTCTCGATCACCTCAACCTCGGCGGGGTTCGGGCATTCCCTAAAGTTAGACACGATCCACGCATATGTCGCGCATGCTGGGACTCTATCTTTGCTCTTATCTTCAAGTTCTTCAGGAGCCATGCCAATAAGTAGCTCCATCGCATTGCGCCACCCATCGGAATCTGTGCTCATACAGAGAGGCTCCCCCGCGATAGGAAGTCCAAAGATCATGGAAACATCCTGAAGAGTAGGAGTGATCTCGCTGGTCCGGAGGTGGAAAGTGTGCGTCTCCGGCCTCCACCGTTCGACAAGTGCGGTGATAGCAGCCGCGTTGAGGTTCGGCGTCGATCGGCTCACAAGCGTGATGAAAGGGAGAAGGCCTAGCCGCTTGATGTACTCGGTGTACCGCTCGTCGTACGACATGTCATTCGAAGACGCGCCATGAGACCGAATCTTGAGGGGACGAAGCCTCTGCATACATACAAGATCGAACATTATGGTTTTTCCAACACAATTGAATCAATAGAAAAATAAAAGCAAAGAAGTTCAACCATGGTTTTATTACCATATTCTTCTCCGCCATCAAGTATGCCCGGTGTTGATGATCATAGTAATCCTCAAGTAGCCACACCATCCTACATATATATTCCAAACATCAATAAAATGTGTGTGGTATGTGGCCATTGTTTCAATTTATACAATAAACTATAAAGAATATGAGAGCATATTATTCACACATCCATACAAATCCATATAAAACCATCATACACAATGCAAATCAACAACACACTTCCATTCCCCATCAAATACAACTAATACATAACTTCCAAATAACCAAAAACATACACAAATAGGTCATAATATGAATCCAACTAGACCTAGGGTTTGAGGATAATGTGCAAGATTTATTGGATGAAAGAGAGGGGAAATGAGGGGATTACCTTGAGGGAGGGATGAGGGAGCAAATTCACGGTCAAATCTCTCAGATCTGTTGGTTTTAGGGATGGATTTGAGAGAGGGGAGAGAGAGGAACCGTCATTGGCCTCCTCCTTGTGGCCTCCTGGGAGTGAATGGGGAGGGTGGGAGAGGGGCTGCTGACATGACAAGTCTCAAAGTGTAGCGCCTGTCTGATAGGCGCTACACTTTAAGGCATAGCGCCTATCAGACAAGCGCTACACCTTGGGCATAGCGCCTGGGCGTCGCCGGCCGGTGGGGCCAGGGAGGAGCCAGGCGGTGCCACGCTGGCAGGAGGCATAGCATCTATCTGAAAGACGCTACACTATAGAGTGTAGCGTCTAGCTGTTAGGCGCTACAAAAGGGTTAGTCCAGGAAAATAGTTTTTTAGATGGGTCATTTTGTGAAATCCTTTCGAATTTAGGTTATTTTTGTCCATTCTGCCGCGCCCGGAAGAATTTTTTTTTTTTACACTAGCCGACCCTCGCAGTCGCAGACAGCGTTGTTTCAAAGCTACAGATACACTCTTTTCCCTCCCCCTTGATTTCTCCCGCCTCCCCTTCCGACGAAATCCCCAAATTCACCACCGCCGTCATGTCGCCGCCGCATCGTGTCCTCCTCCTCTTCGTCGCCGTCTTCCTCGGCAGCACCACCAGCACCCTTTCCATCTCCCCCGCCCTCGTCGAGCTAACAGGTAAGTATTCTCCGCATCTCCCTCCCTAAATCTCCCTAAACCCTAACCCTAATCCCCCTCATCTTGCAGTCACTTCGCACCCGCCGGCCTCCCTCCACCTGCCGCCGGCAGCACCCGTTTCTGGGGAAGGAAGCGGCGCTGGTGGCCCCTTCTGCACGCGCGTCCACCTCCGTGGCCACGCCTCCCGCCTCCGTGACCCGTCCCGCTTCTTCCACGCCCTCCGGGTCCGCGCCAACTCCTCCCGCCCCAACGCCCTCGAGCTCTGCTTCCACCGGTAAGCGAAAAATAGGAAAGGAAGCCCTGCTTTTCTTCTGTGCTTGTCCTTCTCGCCCTTAATTTTCTGGGGATGTGCGCGTTCTGTTCGTAGGAATGCCACAATTGGTCCGTGCAAGTGCGCCGCGTCGCAGTGGCAGAAGGTGCCCAAGAGTGGGCTCTGGGTGCAGTCCATCTCACCGTACGACCACCGGATCCTTGATTTCCGGATGACGGGGGACCCTTCTAGATCCGTTGTGGTGACCACGGAGGAAGGTGGGCTTTTCTTTTGGTTCTTGCTTTTCTACGGTTTTGCTTTGGTTTTTTTTGACAAGAGGTTTTGCTTTGATTGATGGCATATGTTGTCGTCGTTATTGAATTATGAATTCGGGTTGTTCTGTGTTTTGTCAGAGTTCTTGCTCCATAGGGTGGTGTTCCTGGTGCTGGGGGTGATGCTGATGATGGTGGCCCACACTCTTAGTCACTCTGTAGTGTTCTACTATGGTGGAGCCATGACGATTGGCATTTTTCTTGTGGTACTGATTATACTCTTTCAGGTAAGCTGTTCTTCTATACTCTGTTCTCTATAGAATGCAAGTTAATTAATCCAATAATTTGCATTGGTAGAGGAGTCCATTTTCTTAACGGCTCAGTGAAGTTATCCTATTCTCTACTTCGCACTGTTCGCTGTGATAATTTGAGCAGCATATATATAGAGCCTAATCCTCAGAATGCTGCAAAAACACGTGCTCTCCATCTTTCTGCATGCTGGATATCATCTCCCTTCTTTTCTTTGATGTACGTATGGCAATGGGTACCCGCTACCTGACGGACCTGGCTCTAACTAGCTCTCTCACTGACGGAGGTAGAAGAGGGTAATGGACATAGTGGAAATTTTTCTCCTCGTTGCTGCACAAACAGCCGAGCTCCTTTTCTCTGTATTTCTCTGGACACCCACACGCAAACTGATACAAGTTACAGACTGGCTTTATAGCCTGGGCAACGCAGCACCCACGCAAACTGCGCTCACCACGCGCATGCCCTGCGCATGATCGCGCTCACTACGCGCACGCCCCGGACGACCCAATCTCCTTCCAACGTGAGCCGCTGCTTATTCGCAAGACTTGGACGTCTTCCGCTACGTCCGCTGCGTCCATCTTCGATGCCACACGATCAAAGGCCTAGCACGTAACCAGTCCCTAGACCTACACAGAACGCCAACGCGAGCACAGACTCATATGTCACCGATACGCACACACGCACGCACGCGCCGGACACAAGTGTCTCGGATTATTTGCTAACAATCTCCCTAAACCGAGACCTATAGAAGGGCCGGCTCGTCGTCGACGTCGACGAGGAGCGCCTTCTCTTTCCTCGGCTGCCTACAGTCACAGGCGAAGTGGCCCTGAATGCCACAGTTGTGGCACTTGCCGCGCATTCCCCTCGTGCCCGAGGCCACGCTGCTCCCGCCGTCATCGTGGTGGTCGTGGTTGCGGCCACGCTGACGTCGCCGCGCCTCCCACTGGTCCGCTGTGAGCAGCAGCTGGCCGTCGCTCCGTTCACCGCCGGCCAGAGCCTGCATGTGGCGCCGTGAACGTTCCTCGAACGCCTTGAGCCTGCGCAGCGCCTCCTCGAACGCCATCTTCTCCGGGTCGCAGAACTGCTCGATCTTGGCCACCGCGCTGTACAGCCGGTCGGGCACGGTGTCGAGCAGCCTCTTCACCATGTCGGCGTCGCTGAGATTCGCGTCGAGGCTCGCGTACCTCGCCGCCATGCCGCTGATCTTGCCAGCGAAGTTGTCCAGCCGCTCCCTGTCCGCCATGCACAGCTGGTCAAACTTGATGACCCACAAGTATAGGAGATCACAACAGTTTTCGAGGGTAGTATAACCCAATTTATTGATTTGACACAAGGGGAGCCCAAGAATACTTATAAACCTTAACAACTGAGTTGTCAATTCAGCTGCACCTGGAAATAGTCTTGCTCACAACAGTTTATCAGTAGCAACAGTTTTGTAGTAGCAATAGCAAAGTAACAACATCAGTAAAATAAAGGCAGTAGTAACAATAGTAGCAAACAGTAGGGTATGAGTGCGGTAGGCATAGGGATGGATGGACGGGCGTTGCATGGACGAGACTATTCATGTAACTTCAAGCTTTAGGGCATTTGCAAATAAATAAGACTAGCTAAATGCCCGTGTGTTGCTACGGCCAGTTTAGTTTTTTCTACTATCACACTTGTAAATATAAAATGTGAAATTTCACTTGGGGACCCTAGTTTTTTGCCATTCAGAGTGTATCTACGGTTTTTAGTTTTTTGCCATTCGGTATGTATCTACAGTTTTGAAATAAATTGTATGAAGGATTTTATCTAGCTATTCCAGTCATCTGATCTAGCCTTTCTTAAGCTGAAAATGACTATTTACAGAGCTAGAACGAAAATTAGAAAAACATTTTGATGAATTAGATCAACCTTATTAGTGAACCGAACCCCTAGTTGGATTATACAGAACCTGCAATCTTATTTCATCGTTGTGTTACGGACTGCTCCATCTAGAAAATAAAATTCGTGTACATGCAATAAAAAGTTAAGTATCTTACCAGCAAAAAAAAAGTTAAGTATCTTGACTTTATTAGGCCAAAGCAACACACGCACAGGGTAGTATGCCAAATACTTATAGATCCTGAACGTATGTAAACTTGATGAGCAAATCATGAACTTTATATTCTATTCCGAGTTTCAGAGCAATGCAGAAGAGATTTCGAAAATTTTATTTGTTTCTCTATAACCATGAAATCTCACGATGGTTTATCTCTAGATGAGGATTCTACATGGAATATCTCTTTCGCTCACGGATAAAAGGATCTGAAAATCTCATACGATCGAACAATGCAAGACTTCTCTCTGGCCTATTATTTTCCAATTCCTCTTTTGTTATATTAGATCAACCATGTTATTCAACACCCAGGAAACAAAGCCAATCTCAAAACTAATCTAAATCTATATAGCCTCCAAAGTAATTGGCACATGCAGACAAGCATGGCTACCACCACTGTGCCTACTCAAATGTCACACTGCTACTCAGCCATCATATACCGTGGAACGAATGACATGAAATTTCTAAGCTCCTCGTGTTAATTCTCCAAGCAATCTCCAAAATTTGAGTTAGGACGGACAATAGACCCAGACACATCTTGATCGAAGCCAAGCTGCTTTGCAACACGGAAGGATTGTACTGCTCAATGCACAACATACCTGAATTATTCGTATGGAACTTCGTTCGATGTCTGAATGTTTCTATGTACTGTAAGTGAATCTGACATTTGGAAGAGGCGACAGCAGCACACGCAATCAAAGACTATTGCAAACACCACCCAGTCCAAACCACCCCATCACCGCAGCCGAGGCTCACGGAAGCTTCGCCATGATGCAGCCGAGTGAAGACGTCAAGAACGCCAGACCGCTAGAAAGCACGGCTTCTGTCATCGGCGCTGAGACTCGGAAGATCGTCATGAACATCTATGGGTGGGGGAAAGGAAGGACGCCTGTTAAATCGAGACACTGCAGCGGAGAAGCGGGTGCTACTGCAGTGGTTTGGAAGGCGGCCGGTTCAACGACGACGTTGGCGCGTACAACCTCCGAGCTAGGGTTGGATAGTAGAAGCGAGCCAAAGGTGAGCAGAGGATCTCGGCGGATTCATTCGATGCCGCTGAGCCGGGCGGTGAGCGGGCCAGCGGAGCAAAGTCCTGGCTTCGTGTTCCGTGACGCGCCGATGACCTCGACTGAGTGCTCTGCGGTAGCGCCCGTGGTTCCTCGCCAGTGGTTGTTGCTGCTTGAGAGGGTCGAGCTGCACTCCCAGGCGATGGCGTGGGGAGCGGCGGCGCCATCGGTCAATCCTCGAAGCGTTGATTTTGTTGATTTTTTTTCCTTCACCGTAAAGTGGCATGGCGGGTAAATACCACGAAACGGCAAGGGCAAAACCGTCCAAAAGAAAGCAGACGGAAATTGAGGAGGACGTACCTACCTCAGCTTAAATTATAAGATAAAGCATCCAAGTACTAAACAATCATAGGCATGTGTTTCATCTATAGTCATACGTGCTCGCAATGAGAACTTGCACAACATCTTTTGTCCTGCCAGTCCGTTGCAGCGGCGCCTCAAGGGAATCTACTGGCAATTAAGGTGCTCCTTTTAATAGAGCACCGGAGCAAAGCATTAACTCTCCATGAACACACGTGATCCTCACATCACAGCCATCCCCTCCGGCTGTCCCAATTTCTGTCACTTCGGGGCCTTTGGATCCGGACAATGATATGTGTACACAACTTGCAGATAAGATCATAAACAATACTATCATCATGAATCAATAATAAGTTTAGATCTGAGATCATGGCACTCGGGCCTTAGTGACAAGCATTAAGCACAACAAGTTGCAACACAGTTAAACAACACTAATAGAGATACTAGGCACCATGCCCTAACAATCTTATTCGATTACATGATAGAACTCATCCAATCCCTATCGTCCTTATAGCCTATAGCGGGGGATTACTCACTCATGGATGGGGGAAACATGGATGGTCGATGAAGAGGCGTCGGTGATGATGATGGCGATGATCCCCTCCAAATTCCCTGTCCCGGCAGAGTGCCAGAATGGAGTTTCTGGTTCCGAATCGCGGTTTCTGGTGGTGGCGGCACAACGGAACTCTTTCTGAAAAAACGTCGACCCCCCCTGAGTTTTTAGGTCAAGAGGCAACTTATAGGCGAAGAGGGAGGCCGAGCGGGTGCCCGAGGCGGCCACACCCCTCCAGGCGCGGCCAGGGGGTGTGGGCCCCTCGTGGCCCTCCTCCGTCTTGTCTTCTGGCTCCGTGAGTCTTCTAGTGAAATATGATTTTTGGCATATTTTCCGGGATTTTTCCCGATAGTTGATTTTCTGCATAAAAACTAGACACCAAGGTAATTCTGCTGAAAACAGCGTCAGGCCGTGTTAGTTGTAACCAAATCACACAAGTTTAGAGGAGAAACAATAGCAAAAGTGTTCGGGAAAGTAGATATGTTTTGGACGTATCAAAACTCCCCTCAGAGTGGAGAGCCGCGCCGACTTGACGCGGTCGGCGCCGACGAACCTCGTCTTGAGGCTGTCCCACACCTCCTTCGCCGTCTTCTTCGTCGACACCTGCATGAAAATGTCCTCCGACAGCGCGCCGAGGAGTTGTGCCCTCGCCGTCTTGTTCTTCGCCTCGCTCACCTCCACGCCATCCGCCGGGGACACGGCCTCCCACACGCCCTGGGCGTCAAGGATAGCCTCCACCTTGATGGCCCAGACGATGTAGTTTGCCGGTGTCAACACCGGGCAGGTCAGCGCCACCGAGCTCCCTCCGGCACCGTGCGGAACCAACGCCATGGCTCTTATACCAAATGACGGCCCTGGCTCTAACTAGCTCTCTCAGTGACGGAGGTAGAAGAAGGTAATGGACATAGTAGAAATTTTTCTCCTTGTTGCTGCACAAACAGCCGAGCTCCTTTTCTCTGTATTTCTCTGGACACCCACACGCAAACTGATACAAGTTACAGACTGGCTTTATAGCCTAGGCAACGCAGCACCCATGCAAACTGCGCTCACCACGCGCATGCCCTGCGCACGATCGCGCTCACTACGCGCACGCCCTGGACGACCCAATCTCCTTCCAACGTGAGCCGCTGCTCATCCGCAAGACTTGGGTGTCTTCCGCTGCGCCCGCTGCGTCCATCTTCGTCGCCACACGATCGAAGACCCAGCACGTAACCAGTCCCTAGACCTACACGGAACACCAACACGAGCACAGACTCATACGTCACCGATACGCACACAAGCACGCACGCGCCGGACACAAGTGTCTCGGATTATTTGCTAACACTACCCGCTTACCTTGTGGGTTTTTACCCATTAGGGTAAGGGTATGGTAGATAATCTTTACCCATGGGTAAGCAAATGGGAAAAATTCTTTACCCGTTGGGTATTGCGGGTGCGGGTATGGTAAGGCAAAACCCGCACCCACGTACCCACCTACCCGCCATATATTAGTACATGACATATGGGGCATTATTATCATAGCATTTTTTTTCCAAAATAAATCCCTAAAACTAAATACAAACCGCCCTCGGCTGCCCAGAAATTCCCGAAATCACATTAATTCCATTGCCCATCGCTTAATTTCCCGTTAATCTAGTATTCTTGTTTGAACTATATACTTCTATGCAACTTATGTTTGGCTGTAACTTGTTTTCTTCACATATATCATGTGTTTGGCTATGTCTTTTCATTATTTAATTTATGTTTGCTTGCTTGCTAAAACTGTGAATGAATGAAGATATATGCTATCATTTTTTATATGTTATGTTATTACAATGCCTTGTTAAGTTGTTTGGACAGACGGGTGGGTATTACCCGCGTTTTTTTTACCCTAGGCGGGTGAGGGTATGGGAAAAAATCTATACCCATGTGTGGGTGCGGGTTGCGGGAAAGATCTAAGACTGCGGGTGCGGGTTTGGGTTTGGTTAAGCTCCACCCACACCCAACAACCGTGGGTGCCATCCATACTTTGATGTATATAAAGTGCATGCTTATTTCCAGTACTTTCTTTGCACATGCTCTATTTTATCTGACAGAGTGCTTGCTTTATATTGGCACTATACTACTGCACCTTTTATACTTTGAAGAGCATAAATAAGACAATTTAAAGCATGTTTTGGTAGCATACTATTATTTGTATACGTGATGCGTCTGATTTATGATGTTTACTTGTTTATTCTGGTTAAGGCTGATCTCCAGGCCATATTTGTCCTGAACGTATTCACTATGTGCTCTTTATGATGCCTAATGTCCCAGAAGTGATACTTAGTTTTGCACTTAAGTTATTTCTGCTACTTGGTTAGCCAGTCACTTCCCGAACTATCTCTTAGTACCTGACTCTTTTTTGTATATCTTCTTCCAGGGAATGAAACTTTTACCCACTGGTAGAAAAAGTTCACTTGCTATTTTTGCATACTCTTCAGTTGTGAGTATTCATTTGACTATCGAGAATGCTTTCTTTTCTAATTTCAATTTCGCACTCTTGGGCCACATATTCATGATGATTCCTCAAAACAACAGGTTGGCATGACAACATATTTTCTGCACTATTTGTCGGGACTGCTGCGTTCAATGCTTGTGGAAATTGGAATTGCTGAAGACATGCATAATCCTGTATGTAAGTTCCCTATTTAGGAATATCATTTATGGTTCATTGTGCTTGTTTAATTCCCACCTACATTTGCATCGGCCATATGGAAGAAAATGAACTTATTGAAGGCACAACAATTTTAATGTTCCAATAGCAATGTTCTATTAAAGGTCCATTTTCTCACTGCTCTAATGACATGAAAACATGTAAAATACATTATTGCAGCTTGGTATATTTCTTCTCGTGTGTGTCATATTAGCTGGAGCCTGGTTTGGTTACTGGGGTGTCCGTAAACTCGTTCTAACGGAAGAAGGATCTGTTGATGGTGGTGTGGCTTATTTTGTCGAGTGGGCTATCTTGATTGTTTCTGCTGTCATGATTCTCCAGGTACTTTCCTTTGTAATAGACGGCCATTGACTATTCTACAAGTTATCACTTAACTGACCGGCAGTTTTGCTTCTTTCATTCCTATAGAGTTCTCTGGATTATCTCCTTACATTTGCAGCATTAGTTTTCTGCATAACCATCAAGACAGTTTCAAGGATTGAGGGAACGTCAGGATTTATACGCCATCTAGTAAGGTACAAATTGTGATGCAGTATATATATCCTATTACCAATGCATGACCCTTGTACTGTCTTAAGTTGAATACCAACATGCTAATTCCAGCTTTTCTTTTTTTTTCCTGGTTTACGTTAAATATGTGTGAATCAGAAGTGACTCTACAAGAAAACTCTATAGACCACATTGGCTTGTGTAGGCCAACTGCTTAACCCAAAATATTTGGATTTCCATATGTGGGTACTTGCCAATGCGGTCAGCATAACAGCAGCCAGCATTCCAGTTGCCAATCTGCAGGGGAATGCCATGGCATCAAATTCCTTTTTGATCTGGTTGGAGCATACTTTTTTGAAGTTTTTGTTTTCAAACAATCTATACAAACACTACAAGAACAAAATATAGCATTCAGATGAATCTATTTTCACAAAAGGAAATGCTTGAGACAGGAAATAAATTGTAGAAATTGGAAGCAGAACAAAAGTTTGATGACATGGCAACGATGTGGCATCCATGTGGTAAATACTTCGAAATAGTTTTAGTGATCAGGGTTGAGAAATGTGGCCTTCATTGTTGTCAGTTGTCACGAGAAAACTAATATCATCTCCTGAATAGGTACAAATATTAAATGGCAAGGTTCAAGAAAGCTGAAAACCTAAGTGGAACGTTGGGCTCTGCTTAGAGTTTTGGGCACTTAAGCGGTGCTTAAGCGTTTCTAAAATTCATTGATTTTAGTACTCCCTGCGACCCATATTAGTTGACTTAGATTCATCTAGATACGAATGTATCTAGTCAAGTTTTAGTGCTAGATACACCGTATCTAGACAAATTTGAGTCAACTAATATGGGTCGGAGGGAGTAGTAGGTTTGCATCCAGGAGCAGAGGAGAAGTAGAGGAAGAGTGTTGATTGCTGCCAGGAAGGAGAGGCGGTGGATGCAGGGAAGGGGTTGTGCCTGCAATGCCGCCATTGTTGTGGTGCATGTGTACATAAAAAGGAAGAAGGTGAAAGAAAGTGAGGAGAGTAGATGGAAGGTTCAGATCTGAAAAGATGAACGGCTCATATTAGATTAGCAGACTAGGGTTTTATAATGGGCGTTATTGGGACAGTTCTGTAGCCAGGAGACCATAAGAATGAGCCTTTTATGTCCTTATTGTGCTAATGGGCCTTATCAGCACTTAAGGAGTCGCTTACGTCTAAGCGAGGCGTTTTGCCATCGCTCAGCGCTTAAGCGTACGCTTAGTTATGCTTTCTTGAACCTTGGATGAATATCTTACCTGTAAAAGGAGTGAATGAATATATTTCTGCAGTGGGCTTTCCAAGGGAATCACACGTCGCTCCCGCTATGAAGAGTTGGGTGAAGGGTATTCCAACATGAACGGTGCTCACCAAGATGGGTTTAGCAAGCTTCATGGTGAATACCTGAAAAGTACACCAAGACGGAATTCTCCTCTTTCAGGTTTTCCATCTTTTTGTTGTATGATGTCCCAGTTCACTATTGTTGTTCCAGTTTACCCCTTCTTACATCTTATTTTACTTCTCCAGGCTCTGGTAAGAAAACATCGTCACAAGGTCTTTCTAGGGACAGCTACTATTCTACCTACCACACTACCCCAGAGAGGAGAAAATTTTCGAAAGAGGAATATGAAGCATTCACCAGAGAAGAGACACAAAAGGGTATGCAACAGTTGTTGTCCTCTCCGGATTTCAACAGGTGGGCACTAGCCAATGCGGACAGGATATCAGTGACTCCACCAGGAACTGGATACAGTAAGAGCAGCCACCAGCGGCATCGTTTCCTTGGATTGTTTTAATCTTTGTGTGATATCCCTCTTTTTTCGGTAATCTGCTTTCAACTGTCAAAAGAAAGATTAATCAGTGTCAGTATTTGCTCCTGATACTTTCAGTGCTTACAGTAACTAGTGTGTTCAGTAATTCTATGAAGGACAAGATAGCAGCTGAATGTTGCCACGTTTCTTAGTGGCAATAAGTACAGTCTTACAGTCTTGTTAGGTTAGCCAGCTCTTAGGTTCAAAACATCGGCATATCTTGTTATTTCTGTATGTTGGTGAGTCTTCAAGTTTGAAATGCATATGACAGCCTTTGGCTGTCACCCCTCAGCATGGGAAGCGGAATGGAGGCACCAGCGAGTTCCATCTGCAGAACACAGAGACATCTGAAACTGAGAACGATTCAAAGTTTTCCTGTACTGGCAACATGATCCAAGTTGTCAACTTGTCATTGAGCTTGCAAGTGTAGTTAAATTATGGCTTTGTAATTGAATGATGAAAAGGAAAGTACTGTTTCCTAATCCTTTTGTTTGGAAGGAGAAACTAATTCCACTGCTGCATGTAGATTAACCAGCAGCCTGTGACTTTGTGTTGCTTAGATTTATGTGGAATGAAGTTCGTACTCCCTCAGGTTCAAAATATAAGATGTTTTAGGTTTGTGAAGAAAATGTATCTAGACTTTTTTAGTGTGTAGATTCACTCCAAACATAAGTGAACCGACATACTAAAAGTAGTCTAGATACATTTGCTTCGTAAAGCTAAAATATCTTATATTTTGAAACAGAGGAAATATATGTTAATACTCGCTTTGTCTTAAAATGAATGTCAAAAGTTTGTCTAAATTTGGTCAATTTAGATACTCCCTCCGACCCATATTAATTGACTATTAATTGACTTGGATTTATCAAAATTTGGATGAACCTATATACTAAATAGTGTCTAGATTTATTTAAATTTAAATAAATTTGAGTCAATTAATATGGGTCGGAATGAGTACTAAATAGTGTGTAGATACATCTAAATTTTGAAAAGTTTATGATATCTGAGAGAGTATATCCAACTATTGTTGTACAAAAACAATGTTATGTTTTAGCAACTGCTATTAGCTCATACTACACGCAACTCATTCACATAATGCATGTGTTACGATTTTAGTACTATCCAAAACACGTGCCATGTTCGTTCAAATCAACATCTCCATAGCTGAATGTTCATAGGCTTACCCGAAAAAAAAGAATGTTCACAGGCTATGAACGAGCCTGCAGCTTCATATTCAGCTGCCGCCCCAATCAACTGGTGCTACTTTCTCAGAGACCATACATAACACATCTTCCCTCCCCATAAGGCTTGTTCGGTTGTCCGGGTCCAGTTCCCACCAGGGAACTAATCATGATGGGGTTTAAGTAGAGTCCCGTGTGTCACTAATATCTGGGACGTTCGGATCCTCTCTGTACTTTATCCCCTCTAGAGTCCAAACTGTTCGGTTATATAGGGTTTGATGTGGTTTGTTGGGTTTGAATATAACAACACAACAAGGTCAGAAGTGCACTTACAAAATCACATAGGCGATAATTACAAGGAAAAAAAATACTATTTCCCCCGATCCATATTAATTGTCACTGGATTGGATGTATCTAACACTAAAATATGTCTAAATAGATCCATTTTTACGATAAGTAATATAGATCGGAGGGAGTACCTAATATCAACAGAACATAAGGAATAAATTTCACTAATATTATCAGAATAAATTACACAACGATATTACTAGAATAAACTACTAGAATGGCATCATAATAATATTAGAATTTTCTACATATTTTCCGTATAAGTAATAGGGAGTCTTTTGGACAGTCAATAACTCTAGACATTAAATAAAACAAAGCACATCTATGAAAACACTGGAATCTGGACAACATCTTAGAAGCTCTTGACGGCAAAATATGACAAGTGTTCCATTTGCAGCCTCCTTGTGGGTCAATGTCATCTTAACCAAAGAAGAGTCAGCCAATTTCATTACACAAATGGTCTTCAAAAATTGAATTCATGGTTCAGGTTGTTAGATGTTAACGAACAGGATATACCGTCTCAACGGATGGAGACCCAACATATGCATATCGACATGAAGCTCAGGAATGCAGCTACTGATTTAGATAAAGCAAACTAAGTCAACACCACCACGACTCACAAAGCGAGCACGTGAAACAATGTTTGAAAGCATATGTGCATGTTGTTTAGCATTTTTTTTCCTGTAAGCAAAATGAAGAGATGGTGCCCTTTGTCATGGATACTCCCTCTAATGGTATATGTTCTAAATATATGCAAGTAGCACTGCTAAGATTATCATATTTATTTTTTCAAGCCAAGAGCTATAAACCAAATTGATACAAGGAAGCTAACTAAGCATAATAATGAGTATATGCGGTTTACCAAATAGTCCAATTTTATAGGTAGAATCAAATAGTGCAATATATAACATGGTAGAACACATCGTTGATTGAGTGCATCTATACTACACATGCGCATTCCTAATTTGCAGAAAGTGAAGGCCCATGTTTCCAACCAGCACAACACAGAGCACGCGCTACACTAGATTTTGTAGGGGTTCGTAGCATGGAAAACAAAAATTTTCTACCGCATACAAACAAACAAGCCAAGATCTATCTACTAGATTGTAGCAACGAGTCGATGGAATAACTCACCCTCGAAGATTCCAAAGTGTTTAACGAGAGCAGATTCTCGTGGGTGATGTAGTCGTACTCTTGCCGATCTCAAGATCGTGTAGACGATCCTTCCGGTGCTGCGTTCTGGCAGCGCTCCCGCAGTCGGTCACACGTTCGGTACTCGATGAAGACCTTCCTCTCCCTTGTTCTAGCAGGCAGCGGAGGTTGTAGCACTCTCCTCGCGATTCCGGCAGCACGACGGCGTGATACCGGAAGTAGAGGGGAGATCTCGCAGGGCTTCGCCTTAAGCCGGAGCGAGTATGGTGGACTATGAGAGAGGCCTCAGTGATCTAGGGTTTAGACACACCAAGGAGAGAGGGCTAGGCCAACGGCTAGGGCTTGGGGAAGCCCAAGTCAGCGGCTAGGGTTTGCCCTAGGCGGCGGCAGCAGCAGGAGGTGGTGGCGCCGGCGGCTTAGGGCTAGGGTTTTGGTGAGGCAAGGTGTAGTCTTGGAGGGGCAGCCCTGCCCCTCCTTATATAGGTGGAGGGCGCCGGCCAAGGGGAGGGGAGTCCCTCCCCAACTCGGCCTCCATGGCCGACGGGTGGAGGGAGAGGAACTCCTCCCCAAGTAGGTTTCCTACTCTCCCTCCACCAAGCAAACTTGCCGTTTGACTTTTTCAAATTGGCATTTGACTTTTCAAACTAGGATTTGATTTATCCCTTTATTTTGCTCAGCGATGACACCTAGTACATGATGCAACCATTCTAACTTGTTATGACACATTCATGTACCCTTCCCCTCCGGTGTTTGAGATATGCCCAAGAGGCAATAATAAAGTGGTTATTATCATATCTTCATACTTATGATAAATGTTTACATACCATGCTATAATTGTATTAAAAGGAAACATTAATACTTGTGTGATTTGTAAACATAAAAGAGTCCCTAGTAAAGCATCTTGTTAAACTAGCTTGTTGTTTAATATATGATCATGGTTTCCTGATCATGAACATAGAGATGTTATTAACAACAGGGTCATATCATTAGGAGAATGATGTGATGGACATACTCCTATAGTTAAGCGTAGCATAAAGATCAAGTCATTTAATATAGTTCATTTGCTATAAGCTTTCTGATACATAGTAACCTAATTCCTTCGACCATGAGATCATGTTAATCACCATCACCGGAAGGATGCTTTGATGACATCAAACACCACACCGTAACTGGGTGGCTATAAAGGTGGCATTGGGTGTTTGGAAAGTATGGGTTGAGGCACATGGATCAAGAGTGGGATTTGTCCATCCATATGACGGATAAATATATTCTGGGCCCTCTCGGTGGAATGTCATCCAATTAGCTTGCAAGCATGTGACTGTCTCACAAGGGATCACATATCACGGGAACGAGAAAAGAGTACTTATCGGTAATGAGGTTGAACTAGGTATGCAGAGATACCGACGATCATAACCTCGGATAAGTAAACTATCGTGAGACAAAGGGAAATTGGTATCGTATGTAAGTGGTTCATTCGATCGCAAAGTAATCGTAGAAATATGTGGGAGCCATATGAATTTCCAGATTCCTCTATTGGTTATTGATCGGAAGTGTCTCGATCATGTCCGCATAATTCACGAACCGTAGGAGACACATAAGGATTCGATGTTGTTGAGTAGTTATGGAATGATGAGTAAGAGACCGAATGTTGTTCGAGTCTCGGATGGGATCTGAGATATCACGAGGAGATCCGGAATGGTCCGTAGAATAAGATTCATATAAGGAAAGTCCTTTGTGGTTGGAGAATGGTTCCGTGTTTTCATCGGGAATGTTCTAGAAGGTTCCTAATGTCCGGCACTCGGAGGAAGGGTACATGAATGTGTCATACCAAGTTGTAATGATTGCATCATGTACTAGGTGTCATCGCTGAACAAAATAAAGGGTTTAATCAAATCCTAGTTTGAAAAGTCAAACGCCAATTTGAAAAGTCAAACGGCTATTTTGAAGGTGGAGGAAGTAGGAAACCTACTTGGGGAGGAGTTCCTCCTCCACCGCCGCCCACTTGGGATCCGAGTTGGGAGGAATCCCTCCCGCGCCTCCCTCCACCTATATAAGGAGGGGCAGGGCTGCCCCTCCAAGTACACAACACCTCTCTCCCTAAACCTAAACCCTAGCCGCCGGCCTCCACCATTGTCGCCACCGCCTCCTAGGGTTTGCCAAGTCGCCGAGTTGGGGCAATCCCCTTGCCCTAGCCGCCGGCCTAGCTCCCTCTCCTTGGTGCATCTAAACCCTAGATCACCGAGGCTCTCTCATAGTCCACCATACTCGCTCCGGCTTAAGGCGAAGCCCTGCGAGATCTCCCCTCTACTTCCGGTACCACGCCGTCATGCTGCCGGAATCGCGAGGAGAGTGCTACAACCTCCGCTGCCTGCTAGAACAAGGGATAGGAAGGTCTTCATCGAGTACCGAACGTGTGACCGATCACAATGCCCGGAAGGATCGTCTACGCGATCTTGAGATCGGAAGTGTACGACTACATCATCCACGAGAATCTGCTCTCGTTACCGCTTTGGATCTTCGAGGGTTAGTACTCTGTTGACTCGTTGCTACAATCTAGTAGATAGATCTTGGCTTGATCATAGATTAGATCTTGATTGTGTGTTCATGCGGTAGATTTTTTTTGTCTTCCATGCTACGAACCCCTACAGCGTTATCAGAGCCGTGTCTATATGTAGATCTGTTGCACGAGTAGAACACAATGGTCATTGTGGGCGTTGATGCTTTTGTTGTCGATTTCTTCTTGTGTACTTTGCATCTTGCGGGATGGTGGGATGAAGCGGCCCGGGCTAACCTTACATGACATCGTTCATGAGACTTGCTCCACGCTTGACATGCAACTTGTATTGCATAAGTGGCTTCTTGGTGCTGTTTCTCCCAACATAGTTAAGATTCAATTTACAACGGGTGATTGACAATACTAGTATCAATGTTGTGGTTCTTGTTCGTAAGTTAGAATGACACTTATTGAAAGACCCAAACCACATAAAATATGCAAAGAAAATTAGAGGCGTCTAACTTTGTTTTGCAGGGGTGTGCTGTGATGTGATATGGCCATGATTGTGATTATATTTGATGTATGCAATGTTCCTTATTGTAAGTTGGCAATCGGCAGGAGCCATATGGTTGTCTTTAAATTCTGTTAAGACCCGCGTGTCTATTCAAAGTAGTTGTAATAGTTGAAGCTGGTGGAAGACAACCATGGAGCAGCATCATTGACCTTGATGCAATGCCGGTGATGATGGAGATCATGTTCGTGCTTGAAGATGGAGATCGGAAGCACAAAGAAGAAATGGCATATCATATCACATATTATGAATTGCATGTGATGTTAATCCTTTTATGCATCTTGTATTGCTTAGTTTACGACGGTAGCATTATAAGATGATCCCTCAAGCACACAATTTCAAGTTTTAAAGTGTTCATCCTTAGTAAGCACCGTTGCTAAAGCTCGTTGTTTCGAAGCACCACGAGATGATCGGGTGTGTTAGATTCTGTGAGTGTATACGTGAGCAAGCCAGATTTGCTCATGCGGAAGCTAAGGTTTGATCTTGACGAGCCTAGCATGTACAGACATGGTCTCGGAAGACGGATCACCGAAAGGTAAAGCATGAGTCATATAGTAGATATGATGAACATGTTGATTGTTCGCCATTGAAGCTACATCAACTCTCGTGATGATTGATTTTGATGTGGTGGATTTGGTTCGTGTGATCACTAAAACAATGTGAGGAATATTGTTTTGAGTGGGAGTTCAATGGCAATATGATTAAAAGTTGAACACTATTTATCATAAATTAAATCAAAGTGAATTTGCATAATTGTTGTAGTCATTGGCATCCGTTTACCACCTTGCGCTTAGTTTTAATTGAAATGATAGAACTATAGAATTCTGGTTAGTTACTTTACGAACTGGTATCGTATTGTTTTGAAGTGTTAATCTAAAGTTTAAAAGTCCTATTGCAAACTTTCAGTATGTTCCGGTTACTCCATGAAGTTTAATAATTGGTATTAAATCAAGAGTGACAATTCCAAGTGTTAGTATATAAGTATCATGTTTATCTCCATGATTCTTGATATTCGAAAGATAGTTTCAATATCAAGGTAATCTAGGAGTTGAAAGAGTTGTTTCAGAAACCATCATGTATGGAAGATATTGCGATATCTGAAATGATGTTTTGGTTACAACATGATAGAGTATAATATGACAAAGTTAATGTTCTCATATTTGATGAGAATTTGCAAAAGATTGGAGACACTAGTTGACCTAATCCTCCAAAATGTTTTGGAGAGCAACATTATACTCGCAGTTCACCGTTAAAAGCTAAAAGTAGCTTGATCATGGATAATTCCATGATAAGGGTGAATATTTGATGTAGATAAAATATTTACTACACCAAAAGATTACTAAAGAAAGGAATTTGAAAGAACACCAAACATTGATGATGGTGATCTACTTCAAAGTGCAAGTCCAAAGACATTGGTATTTAACTATACACGCTTTGGACAATGTGTCATGTATATGGCTCCACTATTGATGTTGATAGATTCTTTCAAACAGAAAAGGAAATACTGAAAGAGAATCTCATAAGTATATGGCAGAAAAGAAAAGACTAGAATTGTTCAGCTTAAGTATATAGATGATATACATGTTATGGATATATTCTTTGCTTATTAAACAATGTGGTTCTTAAGTATTTGATACTGAATTTGTTGGTGTGAATCGTCATACGAAACAACAAAATTCATGAACTATAATGGCCTAAGTAACTAGCAAAAGAATATGTGATGATGTTCATCGAGAACAAATAAAGGGTTATTGTGCTGCTTGTTAAACATCAAAGCTTGCCTTCAAGATTTGTTTTATCAGGTATTATGAGAACAAAAGGGTTGTTCAAATTATTGCCGTAATCCATAAAAGATGGATGATTCACAACTCTCGTTGGAGAAATCACATCCATAAAACTAGTGCTAAATATGTCGAAAGACAAATTGATTGAAAGATCACTTAGGAAGTGACATCGCCGTTTAAATTATATTGGAAATAAAACATGAAGAAGCTCCATGTGGATGGAATTTTGGAGTCTTTTGATTTTTTGATCAAATGACGCTTGTGAAACTTTCCTAGAGATAATTAAAACTTCGTTCATAGGCCTAAAGGGAACGGATGACTAGCTTATTAGAACTTGTACATATTGTTGTACGAAGTCCATTATGTGTAGTCAAGAGCGATGGATTTCAACTTCATATGCTTTCTCCGAAAATTTGAGTGAATATATGAATATTTACTTAATAAGGATGAAGTATGAAACATTTGAAAAGTTCAAAGACTTTCAAGATGAAGTGCAAAATCATTGTAACAAGAATACAAATAGTTTATGATAAGATCATAAAGGAAGATATTTGAGTTACAAGTTTAGCATAATACCTAAGATTTAAGGAATCGTTCCGTGGATTTGCATTTTTTCTGAAACACCATAAGAGTATGGAGCGTTCGAGATATGTAATTAAACCTTGTTTGACATGGTAAGATCGAAGGTATAAATCATAAAACTGCCATTATATTTTAAAGATTAAAAGCTATAGAGACTACCGTTTTTCCACTGAAAAGAGCTCCATCATAATCCGTTGAAATGACACCATATAAAGTTATGGTTTGGGTTAAAACCCAAATTGTCCTTTCTTAAACATTGGTATGCTATGCATAAGAAAGATGTTTGCAACCAAAGTCGGATGAACCTGTCTTTGTATGTTATTTCGAATAACTGTTAAGTAATTCTCCATAACATCGGAGACAAAAGTGTTTGTCACTTAGAACGTCAAGTTTCTTTGAGAAGGAATTTTTCGTGAAAAGATAAGTGGGAGGACAATAGAACTTTGATAAAAGAACCTTAGCTATATGTGCAAAGTTGCACAGCGCCAAAAAGTGTTCCGGAGGCAGCAACAATGCTCTTGGCTCACGTGCCTCAAAGGTTGTGGTTACAAAGGTCAAAGTTTCTATTGAACCAAGTAGGTCAAGTAAGCAATCAAATACCAAGATTTGAGGGTTGAATCATTATTTGAGAATAATGAACGTACTACATGCAAAGAAGCGATGATGGGCCCTGACTCCGTAAAATGGCTTGAAGCCATAAAATCCGTGATAGTTCCATACACGAGAAATCAAGTTTTGAACTTGAAGGACCCTCGAGAAAGGTGTAAGACCTTACAATTGTGTTTGGATCTATAAAGAAATAGACATGGATGTTTCGCATCTATGAAATGGTCGACATGTTGGGAAAGTGTTCACAACAATGTTCAAAGGTTGACTATGACAAGATTTGATCTTTCATAGTGATATTTAGTCTAGACGGATTAATGTAGCAACCACGACATATAATTTTGTTATGTGTTGGATAAACAAAACAAGTTCTTCTAATAGAAGGGTTACCTAGGACGTGTGCATGACACGGTCCAAAGGGTTTTGTTAATACAAAGGATGCTAAATGCATATGCAAACTTCAATGGTTGAAGTAAGTATTGCGGAGTTGGAATCTTCACTATGATGAAACTGTTAAAGGAGTTTAAATTAAATAGGAGGATGAAGATGCTTGCATTTGCAAGAAATTAAGTGGGAGCGCTAAGACATGTTTCTAATACATTATGTGGAAGACATATTGTTGATTGGAAATGATGTATATTTTATTAACACATATTAAGAATTTCATCCCGATGAAAGACTTAGGCAAAACCCAAATATTTGGCATCAATAGACGCTAATATGGTTGTGCCGAAAGTACATAGATGATGTATTGAATGAGTTCAATATAGAAACTACAAGAAAGTTTCTTGTCACACAGAAAGGATTGAATGAGTTCAATATTGATGATATTCTCAAGTGTATTGACACTGGGTAAGTGAAACAAAGATTCAAGTATAGATTGATACTTGATGTATGAAATCACAAAGAGTGTTTATATCAATCATACTGTGATATGTACAAATCCAGATATGTCCTATACTCTAAATGTTATGAGCATATACCAGAATGATTCATAAGTTGATCATTGGACAATAGTGAGGATATTCTTATGATCTTTTGGAAGAACTAAGAGTATATTATTTGTAGAAGTGACAAATAGATGATTAGTTCATTGTAAAAGTACTACATTGATACTAGTTTTGTCACAAAGTACAAATTAAATTTATCTCAATCTAAACTAAGGGTGGCACAGTATAATGGAAAGTAAGTTCCATAATGATTTGGATGAGTTCCAAAGTTAAGACATTGTGACAGATACTACAACAAAAGGCTAAGTATATGACTGCTATAATAGCAGCTAAAGAGGGCATTTGTGTCAAGTAGTTTGTTATCAAACTAGGTGTAGTTCACAATGGATAATACTATGAAGATATATTGTACGACAATATTATCAACATGTTTTAACCCCAAAGAACTAAAGGTCTCACCAAAGGACCAAAATTATACAAAGCCATCTCATTAGAGAATGAGTGATGCGTAGAGACGCAAAGACATGCAATTACACACGGACCTGAAAGTGTCAGATCCGGAGATCAGTTGGCCACTAGCAATCGTGTACATACAACACCGGAAAACCATAGGTGTTGAATACACAAAGGTTTGAAACTAGATTATTGACTCTAGTGCAAGTGGGAGACTGTTGGAGATATGCCCAAGAGGCAATAATAAAGTGGTTATTATCATATCTTCATACTTATGATAAATGTTTACATACCATGCTATAATTGTATTAAAAGGAAACATTAATACTTGTGTGATTTGTAAACATAAAAGAGTCCCTAGTAAAGCCTCTTGTTAAACTAGCTTGTTGTTTAATATATGATCATGGTTTCCTGATCATGAACATAGAGATGTTATTAACAACAGGGTCATATCATTAGGAGAATGATGTGATGGACATACTCCTATAGTTAAGCGTAGCATAAAGATCAAGTCATTTAATATAGTTCATTTGCTATAAGCTTTCTGATACATAGTAACCTAATTCCTTCGACCATGAGATCATGTTAATCACCATCACCGGAAGGATGCTTTGATGACATCAAACACCACACCGTAACTGGGGGGCTATAAAGGTGGCATTGAGTGTTTGGAAAGTATGGGTTGATGCACATGGATCAAGAGTGGGATTTGTCCATCCATATGACGGATAGATATACTCTGGGCCCTCTCGGTGGAATGTCATCCAATTAGCTTGCAAGCATGGTGGATCACAAGGGATCACATATCACGGAACGAAAAGAGTACTTATCAGTAACGAGGTTGAACTAGGTATGCAGAGATACCGACGATCATAACCTCAGATAAGTAAACTATCGTGAGACAAAGGGAAATTGGTATCGTATGTAAGTGGTTCATTCGATCGCAAAGTAATCGTAGAAATATGTGGGAGCCATATGAATTTCCAGATTTCTCTATTGGTTATTGATCGGAGAAGTGTCTCGATCATGTCCGCATAATTCACGAACCGTAGGGAGACACACTTAAGGATTTGATGTTGTTGAGTAGTTATGGAATGATGAGTAAGAGACCGAATGTTGTTCGGAGTCTCGGATGGGATCCGGGATATCACGAGGAGATCCGGAATGGTCCGGAGAATAAGATTCATATAAGGAAAGTCCTGTTTCGGGGTTGGAGAATGGTTCAAGTGTTTTCATCGAATGTTCTAGAAGGTTCCGGAATGTCCCAAGACTCAGGGGAAGGGTACATGAACGTGTCATACCGAGTTGTAATGATTGCATCATGTACTAGGTGTCATCGCTGAACAAAATAAAGGGTTTAATCAAATCCTAGTTTGAAAAAGTCAAACGCCAATTTGAAAAGTCAAACGGCTATTTTGGAAGGTGGAGGGGAAGTAGGAAACCTACTTGGGGAGGAGTTCCTTCCCTCCACGCCGCCCACTTGGGATCCGAGTTGGGGAGGACTCCCTCCTGGCGCGCCTCCCTCCACCTATATAAGGAGGGGCAGGGCTGCCCCTCCAAGTACACAACACCTCTCTCCCTAAACCTAAACCCTAGCCGCCGGCCTCCACCGTTGTCGTCGCCGCCTCCTAGGGTTTGCCAAGTCGCCGAGTTGGGAAATCCTTGCCCAGCCGCCGCCCTCTCCCTCTCCTTGGTGCGTCTAAACCCTAGATCACCGAGGCTCTCATAGTCCACCATACTCGCTCCGGCTTAAGGCGAAGCCTCATGAGATCTCCCTCTACTTCCGGTACCACTGTCAGGTCTTAATCGCGAGGAGAGTGCTACAACCTCCCGCCTTTGGAACAAGGGAGAGGAAGGTCTTGATCGAGTACCAACGGTGACCGATCATGAAGCGCTTTAACGCATGGCCAAGGATTGTCTACGCGATCTTGAGATCGGAAGTGTATGACTACATCATCCACGAGAATCTGCTCTTGTTAACCGCTTTGGATCTTCGAGGGTTAGTACTCTGTTGACTCGTTGCTACAATCTAGTAGATATATCTTGGCTTGATCATAGATTAGATCTTGATTGTGTGTTCATGCGGTAGAAATTTTTTGTTTTCCATGCTACGAACCCCTACATCCGGAGTGTCGGACCTTCTGGAACCTTCTAGAACATTCCTGATGAAAACACCGGAACCATTCTCCAACCCTGAAACAAGACTTTCCTTATATGAATCTTATTCTCCGGACCATTCTGGATCTGTTGGAGATATGCCCTAGAGGTAATAATAAATATAGTTATTATTATATATCTTTGTGTTTATGATAAATGTTTACATTCATGCTATAATAGTATTAACAAGGAAACCATTAATACTTGTGTGATTTGTAAACTTAATTTGAAGTCCCTAGTATAGCCTCTATACTTCACTAGCTTGTTGGTTGATTGATGATGTGGTTTCTTTGTCATGAACATTGAGATGTTATCAACAACAAGATCATATCGTTAGGAGAATGATATGGTGGACATACTCCTATAGACAAGCGTAGCATAAAGATCAAGTCATTTCAATAGTTCAATTGCTATATGCTTTCTGATACATAGTAACCTAATTCCTTTGACCATGAGATCATGCATATCACCTTTACTGGATGGATGCTTTGATGTCATCAAACACCACACCGTAACAGGTGGCTATAAAGGTGGCATTGAGTGTTCGGAAAGTATTGGTTGAAACACATGGATCAAGAGTGGGATTTGTCCATAATGACGGATAGATATTCTCTGGGCCCTCTCGGTGAAATGTCATCCAATTAGCTTGCAAGCATGTGACTTGGTCACAAGGGATCACATATCACGGGAACGAGAAAAGAGTACTTATCAGTAACGAGGATGAACTAGGTATGCAGAGATACCGACGATCATAACCTCGGATAAGTAACATATCGTGAGACAAAGGGAAATTGGTATCGTATGTAAGTGGTTCATTCGATCGCAAAGTAATCGTAGAAATATGTGGGAGCCATATGAATTTCCAGATTCCTCTATTGGTCATTGTTCGGAGAAGTGTCTCGATCATGTCCGCATAATTCACGAACCGTAGGGAGACACACTTAAGGATTCGACGTTGTTTGAGTAGTTATGGTATTATGAGAAAGAGACCGAATGTTGTTCAGAGTCTCGGATGGGATCCGGGATATCACGAGGTGATCCGGAATGGTCCGGAGAATAAGATTCATATAAGGAAAGTCCGTTTGAGTTGGGGAATGGTTCCGTGTTTTCATGGGAACATTCTAGAAGGTCCCTTAATGTCCCACTCGGGGAAGGGGTAAATGAATGTTTCTTTGCATATTGGAATGATTGCATAATGTACTAAGTATTCTTGCTGTCCCAAATAAAGGATTTATTTAAATCATAAATTTAAAAGTCAAACGGCCAGTTTGAAAGTCAAACGCAAGTTTTGGGAAGTGGGAAGAGGAGGAAGTGGAGACCGACTTGGGAGGAGTCCCCTTGGCGGCGCGCCTCCCAAGGCCGACTTGGGAGGGACTCCTCCCTTGGCCGCCCTCCCACCTATAAAGGCAAGGGCAGGCCTCCTCCTAGACACACAAAGTTTCCTATCCTCTAAACTAAACCCTAGATCTAGACCCGGTTTAGAGCTATTCGTTTAGAGCCTTCTAATTGGTTTAGAGCCTTCTAATTGGTGTGTCTAATTACTAGACCACTAATAGCCTCTCTCATAAGCTCCACCATACTGCACCGCTTAAGGCGAAGCCTCATGATTTCCTCTACCTCCTGTACCACGCTGCCAGGCCGAATCACGAGGAGAGTGCTACAACCTCCGCCTGCTGAACAAGGGAGAGGAAGGTCTTCACGAAAATCGAACGTGTGACCGATCATGGAGCGCTATGAACGCTGGCGCGAAGGATCGCTCACGCGATCTTGAGATCGGAAAGAGTACGACTACATCACCCACGAGAATCTGCTCTCGTTAAACACTTTGGAATCTTCGAGGGTGAGTTATTCCATCGACTCGTTGCTACAATCTAGTAGATAGATCTTGGCTTGTTTGTTTGTATGCGATAGAAATTTTTGTTTTCCATGCTACAACCCCTACAAAGGGTATCGTGAGCCGTGTCTATATGTAGATCACAGACGAGTAGAACACAATGGTCATTGTGGGCGTTGATGCTTTTATTGTAGATTGCCTTTTGTGTACTTTGCATCTTGCGGTATGTTGGGATGAAGCGCCCGGCTAACCTTACATGACATCGCTCATGAGACTTGCTCCACGCTTGACATGCAACCTGCTTTGCATAAGTGGCTTTATGGGTGCTCGCTTTCTCCTAGCATAGTAAAGATCCAATTTACAACGGTGATCAACAATGCTAGTATCAATGTTGTGGTTCTTGTTCGTAAGTTAGAACGACACTTATTGAAAGCCCCAAACCACGTAAAATATGCAAAGAAAGTAGAGGCGCCTAACTTTGTTTTGCGGTGTGCGTGATGTGATATGGCCATGATTGTGATTATATTTGATGTATGCAATGTTCCTTATTGTAAGTTGGCAACCGCGTGAGCCATATGGTTGTCTTTAATTTCTGTTAAGACCTGCGTGTCTATTCAAAATAGTTGTAATAGTTGAAGCTGGTGGACGACAACCATGAAGAAGCGTCATTGACCTTGATGCTATGCCGGTGATGATGGAGATCATATTCGTGCTTGAAGATGGAGATCGGAAGCACAAAGAAGAAAGGCCATATCATATCACATATTATGAATTGCATGTGATGTTAATCCTTTATGCATCTTGTATTGCTTAGTAGACGACGGTAGCATTATAAGATGATCCTCATACACATAAATTTCAAGTTCTAAAGTGTTCACCCTTAGTATGCACTTGCCAAAGCTTGCTGCTCGAAGCACCACGTGATGATCGGGTGTCTTTGATTCCGCGGGTGAATACAACGTAAGCAAGCCAGATTTGCTTATGCGGTAGCTAAGGTTGATCTTGACGAGCCTAGCATGTACAGACATGGCCTCAGGAACACGGATCTCCGAAAGGTAAAGCATGAGTCATATAGTAGATATGATGAACATGATGATTGTTCGCCATTAAAACTATATCAACTCTCGTGATGATCGGTGTTGATGTAGTGGATTTGGTTCGTGTGATCACTAAAACAATGTGAGGGATGTTGTTTTGAGTGGGAGTTCACCTAGTTTAATTTCATTAATTAATTTGAACTCAATTTATCATAAACTTAGTCTAAACTATTGCAAATATGTTGTAGATCAATGGCAGCCCCTACCATCAATTTTAATGCTGCCCTAGAGAAAGAAAAGTTGAAAAACAATGGAAGCAACTTCATGGATTGGTTCCGCAATTTGAGGATTGTCCTCACAGCTGGTAATTTGACCTATGTGCCGGATGCACCGCTAGGTGACCCACTGCAATTGATGCTACCGATGAAGTAAAGAATGTTTACCTCGCTCGGAAGAATCAAGACTCCATAGTTCAGGTGCTATCTTGTATGGTTTAGAATCGGAGCTTTAAAAGGTTTGAAGAGTCGATCCATATGATATTGTCGAGGATCTCAAATTAATCTTTGAGACTCATGCGGCAATTGAAAGTTATGAAGCTTCTGAAAAGTTCTTTAACTGCAAGATGGAAGAGGGTAGTCTACAAGGAGCATATGCTTAAGATGTCCAGGCACGCAAATAAACTTCAAAGTTTGGGTATAGTGATTCCTAATACTTTGGGAGTTTACCGATCCTCCAATCACTACCACCAAGTTACAAGAACTTTGTGATGAACTACAACATGCGTAACATGAACAAAGAGTTGCGTAACTATTTGCTATGTTAAAATCTGCGTAAGTGGAGATCAAGAAAGAGCACCAAGTGTTGATGGTCAATAAGACCACCAAATTCAAGAAAGGCAAGTCTAAGCAGAAGGGACACTTCAAGAAGGGTGGTAAGAAAGCTGCCACGCCGACGAAGAGGACCAAGGCTGGACCCAAGCCTGATGTTGAGTGCTTTTACTGCAAAGGAGAAGGTCACTGGAAGCGGAATTGCCCAAAGTACTTGGCGGATTTGAAGAACGGCAACGTCAAGAAGAAAGGTATATCTGATATACATGTTATTGATGTGTATCTCACTAGTACTCGTAGTAGTGCCTGGGTATTTGATACTGGTTCGGTTGCTCATATTTGTAACTCAAACAGAGCTGCAGAATAAACGGAAGCTAGTGAAGAACGAGGTGACGATGCGCGAGAAACGGATCAAAGGTTGATGTGATCGCTCGGCACGCTACCTCTTCATCTACCATCGGGATTAGTTTTATACTTAAATAATTGTTATTTGGTGCTGCGTTAAGCATGAACATTATATCGTGATCTTGTTTATTGCAGATGCTTACTTGTTTAAATCCGAGAATAATGGTTGTTCGATTTATATGAGTAATATGTTTTATGCACATGCACCTTTGATAGATGGTCTATTCATATTGAATCTCGATAGTAGAAATACACATATTAATAACATTGAAGCTAAACGATTGAAATCAAGCGATAACTCGACCTATATGTGGCATCGCTGCCTTGGTCACATTGGAGTGAAGCGATGAAGAAACTCCATTCGATGGACTTCTTGAATCACTTGATTTTGAATCACTTGAAAGATGCGAAGCATGTCCGATGGGTAAAATGACTAAGACTCCATTTTCTCAGTATGATGGAGCGAGCTACACTTATTGGAAATCATACATACCGATGTGTGGTCCAATGAGTGTAGCATCGCGTTGGTTATCGTTATGTTCTTACCTTCACGGATGATTTGAGTAGATATGGGTATATCTATTTCATGAAACATAAAGTCCAAACTTTCGAGAAGTTTAAGGAGTTTCAAAGTGAGGTAGAGAATCAACGTAATAAGAAGATTAAATTTCTACGCTCGATCGTGGAGGTGAATATCTAAGTTACGAGTTTGGCAAGCATTTGAAGAAATGTGGAATACTTTCAGCTTGACACCGCCGAACACCACACAGAATGGTGTGTCCGAACGTCAGAATCGAACTCTCTTAGATATGGTTCGCTCTATGATGTCTCTTACAGATTTACCACTATCATTTTGGGGTTATGCATTAGAAACAGCCGCATTCACTTTAAATAGGGCACCGTCTAAATCCGCTGAAACGACACCGTATGAATTATGGTTTGGGAAGAAACCTAAATTGTCGCTCCTTAAAGTTTGGGGATGCGGCCTATGTAAAGAAGTTACAAAAGGACAAGCTTGAACCCAAAGCGGAAAAATGCGCCTTCATAGGATACAAGGAAACTATTGGGTATACCTTCTATCATAGATCCGAAGGCAAAATCTTCGGTTAAGAATGGATCCTTTCTAGAGAAGGAATTTCTCTCGAAAGAAGTGACTGGAAGGAAAGTAGAACTCGACGAGGTTGTCGAACCTTCTCTCGAATTACGAGTAGCGCAGACCGGAAGAAGTTCTGTGGTGCCTGCACCAATAAGAGAGGAAGCTAATGATGGTGATCATGAAACTTCGCTGAAGTTGCTACGTAACCCTGAGGTCAACAAAAACTCGTACCACCAGATTGGTATGATTCCGTTATGAATGTCATGTTGGTGGACAACACCGATGACCCCGAGACATATGAGGAAGCGATGATGAGCCCAGATTCCAATAAATGGCAAGAAGCCATGAACCGAGATTGGATCCATGTACGAAAACCAAGTATGGACTTTGGTGGACTTACCGGATGGCCGGAAGGTGTCGAGAACAAATGGATTTTCAAGAAGAAAACAGATGTCGATGGTAATGTTATCGTTTATAAAGCTCGACTTGTCGCAAAAGGGTTTCGACAAATTCAAGGAGTTGACTACGATGAGACTTTCTCACCGTAGCGGTTAAAGTCTGTGAGGATTATGTTAGCAATCGCTGCATATTATGATTATGAGATATGGCGATGGATGTCAAAACATCATTCCTCAATGGAGACATTGATGAAGAGTTGTATATGATGCAACCCAAAGGTTTTGTCGATCCTAAAGATGTTAACAAGGTATGCAAGCTTCAACGGTCCATCTATGGATTGAAGCAAGCATCCCGGTTGGAATCAACGCTTTGATAAAGTAATCAAAAGTTTTGGTTTTATACAAACTTATGGAGAAGCTTGTATTTACAAGAAAGTGAGTGGGAGCTCAGAGCATTCTTAATACTGTATGTGGATGACATATTGTTGATTGGGAATGATGTAGACCTTCTTAATAGTGTCAAAGAGTATTTGAATAATAGTTTTCAATGAAGGATCTTGCGACAGCTTACATATTAGGCATAAAGATTTATAGAGATAGATCGAACGCCAAATATCATTGTCACAAAGTACATATTTGGGCAAAGTTCTAAAGAGGTTTGAATGGAAGATAGCAAGAAAGGGTTCTTGCCCATGTTGCTCTAATACGACCTTGAGTAAAACTCAAAGTCCGACATCGGCGTAAGATAGAGAAAGAATGAGTAAGACTCCTATGCCTCAGCCATAGGATCTCTAATGTATGCCATGCTATGTACTAGACCCGACATTGCATATGTCGTTAGTTTAACTAGCAGATATCAAAGTGATCCAGAGTGGATCATTGGACAATGGTCAAAAAACATCCTTAAGTACTTGAGAAGAACTAAGGATATGGTTCTTTCTTATGGAGGTGATGAACACTCGTTGTTAATGGTTACACCGATGTTAGTTGGAACACCGATCCCATGATTCTAAATCACAACTGGATACGATTTATTTTGAATGGTGCAGCAGCTATGGAGGAGTGCAAAGCAAAGCGTTGTGGCGAGATCTTCAATCAATCGAATACATGGTCGCTTTGAGGCTTCACAAGAAGCGATATGGATGAAAGAGTTCATTACAGAGCTGGGTGTGGTTCCAAGTGCTTGGACCCAATGTCTATCTACTGTGATAACATGGGCGCCATAGCCAATGCGCAAGAACCAAGGTCACACAAGAAGCTGAAGATATCAAGCTGCTTTCACGCTATTCGAGAACATATCCAGGATGGGGATATAAAGATTTGCAAAGTACACAGATCTGAATGTGGCGGATCCGCTGACTAAACCTCTCCCGAGGGCAAAATATGACCAACACCAAACTGCCATGGGTGTTCGGTATATTACCATGTAATCTAGATTAGATGACTCTAGTGCAAGTGGGAGACTGTTGGAGATATGCCCTAGAGGTAATAATAAATATAGTTATTATTATATATCTTTGTGTTTATGATAAATGTTTACATTCATGCTATAATAGTATTAACAAGGAAACCATTAATACTTGTGTGATTTGTAAACTTAATTTGAAGTCCCTAGTATAGCCTCTATACTTCACTAGCTTGTTGGTTGATTGATGATGTGGTTTCTTTGTCATGAACATTGAGATGTTATCAACAACAAGATCATATCGTTAGGAGAATGATATGGTGGACATACTCCTATAGACAAGTAGCATAAAGATCAAGTCATTTCAATAGTTCAATTGCTATATGCTTTCGATACATAGTAACCTAATTCCTTTGACCATGAGATCATGCATATCACCTTCGGATGGATGCTTTGATGTCATCAAACACCACACCGTAACAGGTGGCTATAAAGGTGGCATTGAGTGTTCGGAAAGTATTGGTTGAAACACATGGATCAAGAGTGGATTTGTCCATCCACATGACGGATAGATATTCTGGGCCCTCTCGGTGAAATGTCATCCAATTAGCTTGCAAGCATGTGACTTGGTCACAAGGATCATATCACGGAACGAGAAAAGAGTACTTATCAAGAACGAGGATGAACTAGGTATGCAGATACCGACGATCATAACCTCGGATAAGTAACATATCGTGAGACAAAGGGAAATTGGTATCGATGTAAGTGGTTCATTCGACGCAAAGTAATCGAGAAATATGTGGAGCCATATGAATTTCCAGATTCCTCTATTGGTCATTGTTCGGAGAAGTGTCTCGATCATGTCCGCATAATTCACGAACCGTAGGGAGACACACTTAAGGATTCGACGTTGTTTGAGTAGTTATGGTATTATGAGAAAGAGACCGAATGTTGTTCAGAGTCTCGATGGGATCCGGATATCACGAGGTGATCCGGAATGGTCCGAGAATAAGATTCATATAAGGAAAGTCCTGCTGAGTTGGGGAATGGTTCCGTGTTTTCATCGGAATATTCTAGAAGGTCCTGAATGTCCCAGACTCCGGGGAAGGGTACATGAATGTGTCATTGCATATTGGAATGATTGCATCATGTACTAAGTATTCTTGCTGTCCCAAATAAAGGATTTATTTAAATCCTAAATTGAAAAGTCAAACGGCCAGTTTGAAAGTCAAACGGCAAGTTTTGGGAAGTGGGAAGAGAGGAGGAAGTGGAGACCGACTTGGGGAGGAGTCCCCTTGGCGCTGGCCTCCCAAGGCCGACTTGGGAGGACTCCTCCCTTGGTCCGCCCTCCCACCTATAAAGGCAAGGGCAGGGCCTCCCCTCCTAGACACACAAAGTTTCCTATCCTCTAAACTAAACCCTAGATCTAGACCCCGGTTTAGAGCTATTCGGTTTAGAGCCTTCTAATTGGTTTAGAGCCTTCTAATTGGTGTGTCTAATTACTAGACCACTAATAGCCTCTCTCATAAGCTCCACCATACTGCACTGCTTAAGGCCTCAGGATTTCCCTCTACCTCCTCCCACCACGCCGCCAGCCACGGAATCACGAGGAGAGTGCTACAACCTCCGTCACCTGGAACAAGGGAGAGGAAGGTCTTCACGAAAACCGAACGCAGTGACCGATCATGGAGCGCTAAGGGAACGCTGCGAAGGATCGCTCACGCGATCTTGAGATCGGAAAGAGTACGACTACATCACCCACGAGAATCTGCTCTCGTTAAACACTTTGGAATCTTCGAGGGTGAGTTATTCCATCGACTCGTTGCTACAATCTAGTAGATAGATCTTGGCTTGTTTGTTTGTATGCGATAGAAATTTTTTGTTTTCCATGCTATGAACCCCTACAGGATCTCCTCGTGATATCCCGGATCCCATCCGAGACTCCAAACAACATTCGGTCTCTTACTCATCATTCCATAACTACTCAACAACATCGAATCCTTAAGTGTGTCTCCCTACGGTTCGTGAATTATGCGGACATGATCGAGACACTTCTCCGAACAATAACCAATAGAGGAATCTGGAAATTCATATGGTTCCCACATATTTCTATGATTACTTTGCGATCGAATGAACCACTTACATACGATACCAATTTCCCTTTGTCTCACGATAGTTTACTTATCCGAGGTTTTGATCGTCAGATCTCGCATACCTAGTTCAACCTCAAGTATCGATAAGTACTCTTTTCTTGTTCCCGTGATATGTGATCCCTTGTGAGCCAGTCACATGCTTGCAAGCCAATTGGATGACATTCCACCGAGAGGACCCAGAGTATATCTATCCGTCATATGGATGGACAAATCCCACTCTTGATCCATGTGTCTCAACCAATACTTTCCGAACACTCAATGCCACCTTTATAACCACCCAGTTACGGTGTGGTGTTTGATGTCATCAAAGCATCCTTCCGGTGATGGTGATATGCATGATCTCATGGTCGAAGGAATTAGGTTACTATGTATCAGAAAGCTGTAAGAGGTCCCAACCTTTAATAAGGTAGAGATCCCTGTGTTTACAATGCTAGTCCCTGGATCAATAGCTAGCATCCACAATTAAGATGTAATATCAAGAAACAAAGGTCATAATACAACTTTATAACCAGGAATAACATAATTTTATTACATCTTACATAGCTCATTTGGCTATTACATTACATTGCAGCAGAATATCTATAAGCATGGGGTCCTTCATCTTCAAAGTGCCACATGCAGACATGTTGGTTGTAGACTTTGTAATCCTAATCAACACACTTCACTAAATCAATCAAACCTGCAACATAACAAGTTACAGCCACAAGGGTCAATACATTTGAATTGTATTGGCAAGTGATTCTATGGTAGTATAATGGAGTCTATCATCTATATGCTTTTGGCTAAGTGGAGTTGAGGCTTGCATTGCTCAAAAATAGATTTTTCCTTATCATTTGAAAACACTAAGTTTTTGCTTGACAAAAATCACACAAGGCATCTACCAATCAAAGATTGAAGATCCTTTAACCCTTGTTCAACCACAAGTTTTTAACTTAGAAATTTGGATGATGAGATTCTTGATAGCTTCCATGTCTTGATGCTCAAATTGTCCTTTACCAGGGACATGGCTAAGTACTTAGATTTTACACTCTGCAGAGGTGGTGCACTTTCCCCACAAGACTTGGTTTCACCAAGACAAGATCTTTCAGAAGCCTTCCCTTAGACCAAATGGACGCGCTCCAACCTATCATTCCCACTACCACCAACTGTCCAAATGGCTAAGTTCTAGCAACCTATATGATCCAGGCAGAGCCCATAATGCCAAGTGGTTGCACTTGAAGCTTCTCAACATTTGACATCTCAAATCTCTTTGTTCCTGGGTGGCCATCCACAAGTGAGATACACAAGGTAAACCATAAAAATGGGCCTTGTGAACCACTCAACACAAACCATTCCTTCCATTCCACCCAGGTGATTCATTCACTTAGTTGTTTTATTAAACAAAACACAAGTACTCAGACTTAGAAATTTTTCCATAGTATGAATGTATATATTCCACCCTTGTTTTCTATTAGCTAATCTAAGCATGATAATAGTAGGGATCTTAACTTAGGAAATTTCTACTAAGGTTTCATCTACTAGGATTTCCCATAGCAAGGTTTATACTTAGCAAAATTCCATGCAAGTCTTACTTAGAAATATCACTAATGCATAGTGAAAATAATGGGACAAAGTATGAATCATCACTTGCCTTGTTGGTAGAGGGTATAAGTTCACTCCTTGTCCTTGCAACAATCACACTCTTCAAGTCACTACAATTCAATCAAGCAAGGCACAATCTCAATCTACCAATCAAGCAAAACATCACATAAAATGATAAAGTCAAAGTAATGCATGCAAGCATGCCAAGCTTTGTTTTATTTGAAAAAGTGGTTCCTAATGGGTCATAAACATTTTAAAACACCTAATGGTCATTTTATAAAGTGGCAAAGTCATTTGCAAAAGATTTCACTTCATAAACCATTTTCAAAACAAGGTATCATTTTATGTGGTGTAGAAGTGTTTTTACTAAGGCATTAATCTATAGGGTTCACAAAATATGATTTCAAACCATAAAACTTTGTTTTTAGGGTCAGAGAGTTTAAAACAAAACATTTCCCAAAGGTTTTCCTTCAAAACCATTTTTAATAAATAAACCATATTTTTATCTGACTAGAATTGATTTAAATCAAAGATTCATTCTTTTGTTTCTCCAAATATATCTTTGAAACCACAAAGTGATTCCTATGGTCAGTAGGTTTAAAACACACCATTTGCAAAAGATTTTATCCCCAAAAACATTTTAGAACAATTTTTATAACCTAAACAAGCATACATAAGTTTCTGCAAAAACAAACATTTTAACAAAAGCTTTTTACTAAACAAAGTGCATGTTTGGCTAGGGCTTGTCTTTCTGAATCCATTGATATAAAATTTGCAAAATTTGGACGTGTGGTTTGAAAGTTATGGATTTTTCAAATTTGAACTTCTAATAGGAAAGTTTCTGTTTTTAAAACGGGGTCTGAGCCACGTGTCGAGTTCTTACTCGCTGACACCGCTTCGTTTGGATCACGCGCTGTAGGCCGTTGGATCTAACTGATATCGCACGGCGCAGGTTCATCCTTACCTCTTCGCCTAGATCTAATCCTAGCCGGTCAAAAGGGATCCTACGGCTACAGGGAGCTTGCCAGGAACTGGCGGCGGCGCGGCTCTGGAGGTGGCGTTGGCGACATTTCAGGAAGAGAGGGAGGGAGTGAAGGCGCTTACAGTGATCGCAGTGATGCCCTAATGCTCAAGGTGCTCGTCGTTGGGCAGCGGGCGCACGGGAACGACGGTGATTGCTCGTCGGAGACGTTGTCGGGCTCGCTCAGGTGGCGTCGTCGGACAAGCATAGGCACAAAAAGGTGAGGCAGAGGGTTCGTTAGATGTGGGAGAGTGTGGCGAATACACGCGTGTGAGCTAGAGGGGTTAGGGCGGTCAGACTTTACCAGGGTGCTTCGCCGGAGAAGTGGCAGACTATAGCGGTGTTCAGTCGATGTTGCTGTCGAGGCTACGGTGCTCGCGCGGGTGTGAGGTTGGTGCTAGGAGATGCAGGAGACGATGGGGATCACACTCGTGTGCTCTGGGGGCCGTGGGGAGGTTCGTGCTCGCCGGAATTTGCACGGTGGCTCGTCGGAGCAGAGGGGTTCGAGGTTGTGATTTGTGCAGCCTGGTGGCTCCGGTCGTGTGAGGGTTGAGGGGAAAGAAGAAGGGAGCATGGGCGATTAAATGGGCGAGGTTACTGGAGAATTTAATCAGCCATTTACTCGAATTGATGCGAGCAATTAGAGGCAGCAAACGGCGACGAGGGGGAAGGAACTGGTCGCGGGGTGAGGAAGACGATGACGCGGCAGTGGGGTAACATCGTCAGTGAGAGAGAGAGGGAATAGGGTCCACCAGTCATTGGCTCTACGGGTGGGTCTTTCGGTGGGAAAACGATTCGCTGAGGGATATGCCGTGGGCTCTCGGGCTTAGTGGGTCAGGTTGGGTCGACCAGATTCATTTTTTTTGTTCTGAATGTTTTTCTTTTTCTCTTTTGATTTTCTATTTTAAAATTCAATCAAACAATTCAACATTCAAATCAATTCAAAACTCCTCCAAACTTTGCATTGAGTTTTGGTTCTGTTTAACAACACAATTCTAAGTCCCAAAATAAAATAATATTTTTATTCTTTTTAGGATCTATTTAATAATTAAATAAAATAGACTTTATTTATTAATTCAAATAGGTTTTGATTTATTTATTTAAAATCTCCATTTGAAATATAAATATTATCAAAACCAAATCAGTAGGTTTTATTTGAAAATATAAGATACTTGGAAAACTTGTTTAAAATAATTTAACAAGTTTTGATGTTTAATTAAAATGGGAAAACCTTTACTTTAATAAAATTGGTTTATTAATAAACTCTTATTATTTTATTTAAATAAACTTTTACTCTTTTAATCAAAACAAAACATTTTATTTCAAAATCTTGGCCAAGGTTTACTTTGGCTTTATAAAATAATCCTTATTTATAAATCTACCTTTTCTTTTGAAAACCAAATCTTTTATTAAAAGACCCAAAAATAGTAATTCCAAATATTTTTAAATTTATTGTTCATTTAACTTTTTAAATCCCTTTAGGATTTTTATTTGATCCAAATAGGTTTTGAAAGTTTCCAATTGGATTCAAAAAGTTTCTTCTCACCCTGAAAATCAACAAAGTTTTATTTTATTCATTTATTTTTCATATTACAAGATTTGGAAAATCTTGGGATGTGACAAAAGCATATAGCAATTGAACTATTAAAATGACTTGATCTTTATGCTACGCTTATCTATAGGAGTATGTCCATCATACCATTCTCCTAACGATATGATCTTGTTGTTAATAACATCTCAATGTTCATGATAGGGAAACCACAATCATTTATTAACCAACAAGCTAGTATTATAAAGAGGCTTTACTAGGGACTCTATTTTAGTTTACAAATCACACAAGTACTAATGTTTCCTTGTTAATACTGTTATAGCATGAATGCAAACATTTATCATAAACACAAAGATATAATAATAACTACATTTATTATTGCCTCTAGGGCATATCTCCAACAGTCTCCCACTTGCACTAGAGTCAACTATTCTAGATTACATGGTAATATACCGAACACCCATGGCAGTTTGGTGTTGGTCATGTTTTGCCCCCGGGAGAGGTTTAGTCAACGGATCCGCCACATTCAGATCTGTGTGTACTTTGCAAATCTTTATGTCACCATCTTGGACATGTTCTCGAATAGCGTGGAAACGTAGCTTGATGTGCTTCAGCTTTTTGTGTGACCTTGGTTCTTGCGCATTGGCTATGGCGCCCATGTTATCACAGTAGATAGACATTGGGTCCAGCGCACTTGGAACCACACCAAGCTCTGTAATGAACTCCTTCATCCATATCGCTTCTTGTGAAGCCTCCGAAGCAGCTATGTATTCCGATTCAGTTGAAGATCTCGCCACAACGCTTTGTTTTGCACTCCTCCAGCTAACTGCTGCACCATTCAAAGTAAATACGTATCCAGATTGAGATTTAGAATCATCCAGATCGGTGTTCCAACTAGCATCGGTGTAACCATTAACAACGAGCTGTTCATCACCTCCATAAGAAAGAACCATATCCTTAGTTCTTCTCAAGTACTTAAGGATGTTTTTGACCGCTGTCCAATGATCCACTCCTGGATCACTTTGATATCTGCTAGTCAAACTAACAGCATATGAAATGTCGGGTCTAGTACATAGCATGGCATACATAAGAGATCCTATGGCTGAGGCATAGGGAGTTTTACTTATTCTTTCTCTATCTTCTGCCGTTGCAGGACTTTGAGTTTTACTCAAGGTCGTATTGGGAAAAATGGGCAAGAACCATTTCTTGCTATCTTCCATTCTAAATACTTGTATTATTGAGTCTTGGGCATATCTCCAACAGTCTCCCACTTGCAATAGAGTCAATAATCTAGATTACATGGTAATATACAAAACACCCATGGCGGTTTGGTGCTGGTCATGTTTTGTGCTCGGGAGAGGTTTAGTCAATGGATCCGCCACATTCAGATCGGTGTGTACTTTGCAAATCTTTATGTCACCATCTTGTACATGCTCTCAAATAGTGTGAAAACGTAGCTTGATATGCTTCAGCTTCTTGTGTGACCTTGGATCCTACGCATTGGATATGGCACCCATGTTAGCATAGTAGATAGCCATTGGGTCCAGCGCACTGGGAACCACACCAAGCTCCATTATTAACTCCTTCATCCATATCGCCTCTTGTGAAGCCTCCGAAGCAGCTATGTATTCCGATTCAGTTTAAGATCTAGCCATAATGCTTTGCTTTGCACTCCTCCAGCTCATTGTTGCTCCATTCAATATAAACACGTATACAGAATGAGATTTAGAATCATCCGAATCGGTGGTCCAACTAGCATCGATGTAACCATTAACAACGAGCTATTCATCACCTCTATAAGAAAGAACCATATCCTTAGTTCTTCTCAAGTACTTAAGGATGTTTTTGACCGTTGTCCAATGATCCACTCTTGGATCAATTTGATATCTGCTAGTCAAACTAACAGCATATGCAATGTCGGGTCTAGTACATAGCATGGCATACATTAGAGATCCTATGGCTGAGGCATAGGGAGTCTTACTCATCCTTTCTCTATCTTCTGCCGATGCTGGACTTTGAGTTTTACTCAAGGTCGTATTGGGCAACATGGGCAAGAACCCTTTCTTGCTATCTTCCATTCCAAACCTTTTTAGAACTTTGTCCAAATATGTACTTTGTGATAATGATATTAGGCATCTCGATCTATCTCTATAAATCTTTATGCCTAATATGTAAGCGTCTTCGCCAAGATCCTTCATTGAAAAACTATTATTCAAATATTCCCTGACACTATTAAGAAGGTCTACATCATTCCCAATCAACAATATGTCATCTACATATAGTATTAAGAATGCTACAGAGCTCCCACTCACTTTCTTGTAAATACAAGCTTCTCCATAAGTTTGTATAAAACCAAAACTTTTGATTACCTTATCAACACGTTGATTCCAACTTCGGGATGCTTGCTTCAATCCATATATGAACCGTTGAAGTTTGCATACCTTGGTAGCATCTTTAGGATCGACAAAACCTTTGGGTTGCATCATATACAACTCTTCATCAATGTCTCCATTGAGGAATGTTGTTTTGACATCCATCTGCCATATCTCATAATCATAATATGCAGCGATTGCTAACAAAATCCTCACAGACTTTAGCTTCGCTACTGGTGAGAAAGTCTCATCGTAGTCAACTCCTTGAATTTGTCGAAACCCTTTTGCGACAAGTCGAGCTTTATAGACAGTAACATTACCATCAGCATCTGTTTTCTTCTTGAAAATCCATTTGTTCTCGACAGCCTTCCGGCCATCCGGTAAGTCCACCAAAGTCCATACTTGGTTTTCGTACATGGATCCAATCTTGGATTTCGTGGCGTCTTGCCATTTATTGGAATCTGGGCTCATCATCGCTTCCTCATATGTCGCAGGGTCATCAGTGTTGTCCACCAACATGACACTCATAACGGGATCATACCAATCAGGAGTGGTACGAGTCCTTGTTGACCATGAGGCTCAGAGCAACTACAACCAAGTTTCATGATCATCATCATTAGCTTCCTCTCTTATTGGTGCATGCACCACAGGAACTTATTCCGGTGCTGCGCTACTCACAATTTCGAGAGAAGGTTCGACAACCTCGTCGAGTTCTACTTTCCTTCCAGTCACTTCTTTCGAGAGAAATTCCTTCTCTAGAAAGGATCCATTCTTGGCAACAAAGATTTTGCCTTCGTATCTATGATAGAAGGTATACCCAATAGTTTCCTTTGGGTATCCTATGAAGACGCATTTTTTCGCTTTGGGTTCAAGCTTGTCGGGCTGTAACTTCTTTACATAGGCTTCGCAACCCCAAACTTTAAGGAATGACAATTTAGGTTTCTTCCCAAACCATAATTCATATGGTGTCGTTTCAATGGATTTAGATGGTGCCCTATTTAAAGTGAATGCGGCTGTTTCTAATGCATAACCCCAAAATGATAGCGGTAAATCTGTAAGTGACATCATAGAATGAACCATATCTAAGAGAGTTCGATTACGACGTTTGGACACACCATTACGCTGTGGTGTTCCCGGCGGTGTCAATTGTGAAAGTATTCTGCATTTCTTCAAATGCTCGCCAAACTCGTAACTTAGATATTCACCTCCACGATCAGAACGTAGAAATTTAACCTTCTTGTTACGTTGATTATCCACCTCACTTTGAAATTCCTTAAACTTCTCAAAAGTTTCGGACTTATGTTTCATGAAATAGATATACCCATATCTACTCAAGTCATCCGTGAAGGTAAGAACATAACGATAACCACCACGCGATGCTACACTCATTGGACCACACACATCGGTATGTATGATTTCCAATAAGTCCGTAGCTCGCTCCATCATACCAGAAAATGGAGTCTTAGTCATTTTACCCATCATACATGCTTTGCATCTTTCAAGTGATTCGAAATCAAGTGATTCAAGAAGTCCATCGGAATGGAGTTTCTTCATACGCTTCACTCCAATGTGACCAAGACGACAAATTACACATATAGGTCGAGTTATCGCTCAATTTCAAACGTTTAGCTTCAATGTTATTAATATGTGTATTTCCACTATCGAGATTCAATAAGAATATACCATCTATCAAAGATGCATGTGCATACAACATATTACTCATATAAATCGAACAACCATTATTCTCGGACTTAAACAAGTAACCGTCTCGCAATAAACAAGATCCCGATATAATGTTCATGCTTAACGCAGGCACCAAATAACAATTATTTAAGTATAAAACTAATCCCGATGGTAGATGAAGAGGTAGCTTGCCGACTGCGATCACATCAACCTTTGATCCATTTCCTATGCGCATCGTCACCTCGTTCTTCGCTAGCTTCCGTTTATTCTGCAGTACCTGTTTCGAGTTACAAATATGAGCAACCGAACCAGTATCATATACCCAGGCACTACTACGAGTACTAGTGAGATACACATCAATAACATGTATATCAGATATACCTTTCTTATTGATGTTGCCGTTCTTCAAATCCGCCAAGTACTTTGGGCAATTCCGCTTCCAAAGGACCTTCTCCCTTGCAGAAAAGCACTCAAGATCGTGCTTAGGTCCAGCCTTGGTCTTCTTCGTCAGTGCGGTAACTTTCTTACCACCCTTCTTGAAGTGTCCCTTTTGGTTAGACTTGCCTTTTTTGAATTTGGTGGTCTTGTTGACCATCAACACTTGGTGCTCTTTCTTGATCTCCACTTCTACAGATTTTAACATGGAGAAGAGTTCTGGCAACTGCTTGTTCATGCTTTGCATATTGTAGTTCATCACAAAGTTCTTGTAACTTGGTGGTAGTGATTGGAGGACACGGTAAATCCCCAAAGCATTACGAATCACTATACCCAAGCTTTGGAGTTTGTTTGCGTGCCCAGACATCTTAAGCACATGCTCACTGACGGAGCTGCCCTCTTCCATCTTGCAGTTAAAGAACTTTTCAGAAGCCTCATATCTCTCAACTGCCGCGTGAGTCTCAAAATCAATTTGAGTTCACGGACAATATCATGTGGGTCTGAATTCTCAAACCTTTTCTGAAGCTCCAATTCCAAACCATACAAGATAGCACACTGAACTGTGGAGTACTGATTCTTCCGAGCGAGGTAAACATTCTTTACTTCATCGGTAGCATCCGCTGCAGGCGGGTCACCCAGTGGTGCATCCAGCACATAGGTCAAATTACCAGCATTGAGGACAATCCTCAAATTGCGGAACCAATCCGCGAAGTTGCTTCCATTGTTTTTCAACTTTTCTTTCTCTAGGAACGCATTAAAATTGATGGTAGGGGCCGCCATTGATCTACAACATATTTACAATAGTTTAGACTAAGTTTATGACAAACTGAGTTCTAATTAATAGTTAAATTAATCTAGGTGAACTCCCACTCAAAACAATATCCCTCACATTGTTTTAGTGATCACACGAACCAAATCCACCACATCAACACCGATCATCACGAGAGTTGATGTAGTTTCAATGGCGAACAATCGACATGTTCATCATATCTACTATATGATTCATGCTTTACCTTTCGGTGATCCATGTTCCGAGACCATGTATGTACATGCTAGGCTCGTCAAGATCAAACCTTTAGCTTCCGCATGAGAATATGGCTTGCTCACGTTGTATACACTTGCAGAATCTAACACACCCGATCATCACGTGGTGCTTCGAAACAACAAGCTTTAGCAACGGTGCTTACTAAGGATGAACACTTTAGAACTTGAAATTTATGTGCATGAGGGATCATCTTATAATGCTACCGTCGTTAACTAAGCAATACAAGATGCATAAAGGATTAACATCACATGCAATTCATAATATGTGATATGATATGGCCTTTCTTCTTTGTGCTTCCGATCTCCATCTTCAAGCATGAACATGATCTCCATCATCACCGGCATTGCATCAAGGTCAATGGCGCTGCTCCATGATTGTCGTCCACCAGCTCCAACTATTACAACTACTTTGAATAGACACGCAGGTCTTAACAGAAATTATAGACAACCATATGGCTCCTGCCAGTTGCCAACTTACAATAAGGAACATTGCATACATCAAATATAATCACAATCATGGCCATATCACATCACAGCACACCCCTGCAAAACAAAGTTAGACGCCTCTAAATTCTTTGCATATTTTACGTGGTTTGGGGCTTTCAATAAGTGTCGATCTAACTTACGAACAAGAACCACAACGTTGATGTTTGAACTATCAAGTGCCCATTGTAAATTGGATCTATACTATAATGGGAGAGACAAACACCCGCAAAGCCACTTATGCAATACAAGTTGCATGTTGAGCGTGGAGCAAGTCTCATGAACGATGTCATGTAAGGTTAGCCCGGGCCGCTTCATCCCATCATACCACAAGATGCAAAGTACACAAGAAGCAATTGATAATAAAAGCACCACCACCCACAATGACCATTGTGTTCTACTCGTGCAACAGATCTACATATAGACACGGCTCTGATACCGCTGTAGGGGTTCGTAGCATGGAAAACAAAAATTTTCTACCGCATACAAACAAACAAGCCAAGATCTATATACTATATTGTAGCAACGAGTCGATGGAATAACTCACCCTCGAAGATTCCAAAGTGTTTAACGAGAGCGGATTCTCGTGGGTGATGTAGTCGTACTCTTGCCGATCTCAAGATCGTGTAGACGATCCTTGCGGCGCCCTTCGGAGCGCCCCTGCAATGGGTCACATCGCTCTGCACTGATGAAGACCTTCCTCTCCCTTGTTCCAGCAGGCAGCGGAGGTTGTAGCACTCTCCTCGCGATTCCGGCAGGACGACGGTGTGGTACCAGAAGTAGAGGGGAGATCTCGCAGGGCTTCGCCTTAAGCCGGAGCGAGTATGGTGGACTATGAGAGAGGCCTCGGTGATCTAGGGTTTAGACACACCAAGGATAGAGGGCTAGGCCGGCGGCTAGGGCTTGGGGAAGCCCAAGTCGGCGGCTAGGGTTTTCCCTAGGCGGCAGCAGAGAGGTGGTGGTGGGCCTGGCTTAGAGCTAGGGTTTTGGTGAGGCAAGGTGTAGTCTTGGAGGGGCAACCCTGCCCCGCCTTATATAGGTGGAGGGCGCCGGCCAAGGGGAGGGGAGTCCCTCCCCAACTCAGCCTCCAAGGCCGGCGGGTGGAGGGAGAGGAACTCCTCCCCAAGTAGGTTTCCTACTCTCCCTCCACCAAGCAAACTTGCCGTTTGACTTTTTCAAATTGGCGTTTGACTTTTCAAACTAGGATTTGATTTATCCCTTTATTTTGCTCAGCGATGACACCTAGTACATGATGTAACCATTCCAACTTGTTATGACACATTCATGTACCCTTCCCCTCCGGAGTGCCGGACCTTCCGGAACCTTCTAGAACATTCCCAATGAAAACACCGGAACCATTCTCCAACCCCGAAACAGGACTTTCCTTATATGAATCTTATTCTTCGGACCATTCCAGATCTCCTCGTGATATCCCGGATCCCATCCGAGACTCTGAACAACATTCGGTCTCTTACTCATCATTCCATAACTACTCAACAACATCGAATCCTTAAGTGTGTCTCCCTATGGTTCGTGAATTATGCGGACATGATCGAGACACTTCTCCGAACAATAACCAATAGAGGAATCTGGAAATTCATATGGTTCCCACATATTTCTACAATTACTTTGCGATCGAATGAACCACTTACATATGATACCAATTTACCTTTGTCTCATGATAGTTTACTTATCTGAGGTTTTGATCGTCGGTATCTCTGCATACCTAGTTCAACCTCGTTACTGATAAGTACTCTTTTCTCTTTCCCGTGATATGTGATCCCTTGTGAGCCAGTCACATGCTTGCAAGCCAATTGGATGACATTCCACCGAGAGGGCCCAGAGTATATCTATCCGTCATATGGATGGACAAATCCCACTCTTGATCCATGTGTCTCAACCAATACTTTCCGAACACTCAATGCCACCTTTATAACCACCCAGTTACGGTGTGGTGTTTGATGTCATCAAAGCATCCTTCCGGTGATGGTGATATGCATGATCTCATGGTCGAAGGAATTAGGTTACTATGTATCAGAAAGCATATAGCAATTGAACTATTAAAATGACTTGATCTTTATGCTACGCTTATCTATAGGAGTATGTCCATCATACCATTCTCCTAACGATATTATCTTGTTGTTAATAACATTTCAATGTTCATGATAGGGAAACCACATTCATTTATTAACCAACAAGCTAGTATTATAAAGAGGCTTTACTAGGGACTCTATTTTAGTTTACAAATCACACAAGTACTAATGTTTCCTTGTTAATACTGTTATAGCATGAATGCAAACATTTATCATAAACACAAAGATATAATAATAACTACATTTATTATTGCCTCTAGGGCATATCTCCAACAGATTTAAGTACCACATTGCGCATGGTGAGAAAGAGAAGGTGGAGGACCAGCTATAAAAGATAAGGCTTGGAAGTGCGCTAGTCAAGCAAGGATTTGCTTTCTTAAAGGCACGTGAGATAGTAAAACTTTAAGAATTGTGTGCCTTGTAGAGCGTTCGTTGAGCCGAGCTTGGGGGTGTTCACTTTAGCACGACTTGTTTACACCCCTAACCAAGCACTACCACCACCACTCTCAACAACTAGATAGCCTACTCCTCCATGAAACAAACTAAGCAAGCAGACATGCAGATTGGTTTTGCTTAGCAGCAAACTAGAGCTTACATGTTCATAAGATAAGCAAGTAGAAGACATACATTCAGAAAACCGCCTTCCTTAACAAAACCAAAGCCCTGTGGATCAGTCGCTGTCTTCCTTAACGAGACTAGAGCCCCGTGGATCATCTTCTTTTGACCTCAAGAAAATTTCTCTGTTATGTGGATCCTTGAATACATTAACGGTTGTAGCCATCTCATAGGTCGACAATGTCATTTTTCGCACTCCAGAGATGCATATCTTGACGAAGTAATCTCCCATATCCGTTCAGAACTAATATGTTTAGTCACAAATCCAAACTAACCCATATCATTTCTTACAAATTATTTCTCCCATTTCTCATGACAAAATTAAATATCATAGTGATGGCAACAAACATGGCCAATTTTCGTTGGGACTCCAAGTGCAGAGTGTTGTATGAAGCTTCATTTCCCCATAAGAGTGACTTGAGGGTTTATATCGAACTCCCAGGGAATTGGTTATGGAAGGGTATTTCTCTTGTCCTCTTCAAGTAACATGTAAAGTAAAATAATTTGTCTTATGTCCCCAACTCCACCAAGTGGTTGTCAAGCACAAGGTTTCGTATTAGTAATATTAAATAAAATATAAATTAAGGTAAAGTAATTAAAGTAATGTGAACTAGATGATATGGAAGCTAGTAGAGTTTTATTTGGGTTTTTATGAGTGATTGCGAGTAGGGAAAGTATTTTTGTATTTTCGAAAGAATAAATTGCAGAAAATATAAATGATAGTAGATGCAATGGAAAGGTGTTTCTTATGATAAAAATAGGACCGGGGTTCATAGTTTCACTTGTCTACTCTCTTTTTAAGTTGTAGTGATCACAAAAAATTCATCAATGATAAAGATTCATGGAAATTCTATATGTGTTTGATAAAGGAATCAATATGGGCATCACATTCTAACATATAGATGGAATAAATCTCTCTTATACTCCTCAAGAGAAGGAAAACTCCATGCAATCTTGAATTAATAACAATTCAGAGTATAGCTTTAAGCAATATAACATGATGTTTGAAATACAAATATGCTACCTTGATCTAACAAGGTTATCACACTGTAACATGATAACTATAGAACATGATTTCACTTTATTCCTAGCGAGGCAGCAAAAGAAAGGTAAAAACCAAAGTAGATCTTGAATATTGTTTGTCACAATTTAATCTCTTCCACCATGCTACTCCATCTAATACATAGTTCTCCTCATACAAGTTCTTGCATACAAGTTGGATCAAAACAAGCAATTAAGAATGGGGTGCATGATATGCATTTATCAAAACATCTTACACAAAATATATTCCAATCTCAAATATCAAATCATAGAACAAAGATCCACCACATAGGAGCTACAAATATGACCATAATCATGTAGGGAAGCTCATATGGTACTAGATTTATGAAGAACAAGAGAGAAATAGATCAAGATACTACCACAAACCCATAGCCCGGAGGTGGAATACTCACTCTTCATCATGGTGATGATGCCGAAGATGTTGGAGAGGGTGGAGATCTCCTCGGAGGTGGCTCCGGCGGAGTTTCACCCTCCAATCTTTGCTGGATCTAACTCTATTTGGTGGTGTTTTTGTTTCTGGTGTGCTCCGTATCGAATACTCCTCGGGGAGGGGGGGTCCTAATATAGGTATTTTTAGGTTAAGAGAACTCCATGGGCGAAAGAATCAAGGCGATCGGACGTCCAAGGAGGGAGATAGCATAGGTGGCGCGCCCACCTAGGCTGGGCGCTCCACACAGGCTATATTGGGCTTGCTTGCCCTCCTGGTGGGGTTCTTGTGCTCCAGATGCTTTTCGTGGATAATTATTAGCATTCCCTAGAAAATGTTCGAGTACCCATTGTGAAGCTTTGTGCATTCCTCAATGCAATATCTCAGAAGGTAATCGATCCAGAAAGCCTACCAGGGTTACAGACAGATGTGGCCCAATGTCTTGTCAGCTTCGAGTTGGTGTTCCCACCATCCTTCTTAAATATTATGACGCATCTCCTGGTTCACCTAGTAGAAGAGATTGCCATTCTCGGTCCTGTATTTCTACACAATATGTTCCCCTTTGAGAGGTACATGGGAGTCTTAAAGAAATATGTTCATAACCGTGCTAGGCCAGAAGGAAGCATCTCCAAGGGCTATGTAACAGAGGAGGTCATTGAGTTCTTTGTTGACTTTTTCCTGACCTTAAGGCGATTGGTGTTCCACAATCACGACATGAGGGGAGACTGCGTGGAAAAGGCACCCTAGGATGTAAAGCAATGATATCTAGGGACGGGCATTCTCTCAATCAAGCACACTACACGGTTTTACAAAGATATATCTTGGTTGCCCCGTATATCAATGAACACAAGAATTATATACGCCTCAAACAGAGAAGTGAACACATGGCGAGTTTTGGCGGCTGGCTGCAAAGACTTCTCACGAATAACACCACTGTTGGAGATCAGCTATACTTGTTGGCTAGGACACCATCTTCGACTGTATGTACTTTCCAAGGGTACGAGATAAATGGGAATACATTTTACATGATAGGCCAAGATAAAAAGAGCACCAACCAAAACAGTGGTGTCCGCTTCGATGCAGCAGAAGACAATGGACAAAAGACCACGTATTATGGGTTCATAGAGGAGACATGGGAACTTGACTATGGACCTAATTTTAAGGTCCCCTTGTTTTAGTGCAAATGGGTCAAGGTGACAGGAGGAGGGGTCGAGGTAGACAAGAAGTACAGAATGACAATAGTGGATCTCAACAATCTTGGGTACTTAGACGAACCATTCGTCTTAGCCAATGATGTGGCTCAGGTTTTCTATGTGAAGGACATGTCTACCAAACCGAAAAAAGAAAAAATAAGAAAACAAATACATCACACAATGAGCCAAAGCGTCACATAGTTCTTTTAGGGAAAAGAAATATCGTGGGAGTGGAGGATAAGATAGACATGTCAGAAGATTATAATAAGTGTGATGAAATTCCGCCCTTCAAAGTGAATACTGACCCAACCATCCTGTTAAATGGTGCTGATACTCCATGGTTACGGCCGACGCGATCATAAGATTAACTATATGTATTAAATGAGCCATTTTTGGCACACATATGTATGTCAACATGGAAATCAATGTCATATTTCTTTCGTTAACACTATATATGTATTAAATGAGCCATTTTTGGCACACATATGTATCTCAACATAGAAATCAATGTCATATTTCTTCCGTTAACACTATATGTATTAAATGAGCCATTTTTCTTCCCGCCATTTCTTCCCGCCACTTCTTCCCGCCAGTTCTTCCCGCTAGTTTTCTTCCCGCCATTTCTCACTATATATATGTAGGATTGGCCTTCATTGTCATTGCACATCTCTAGACTCATATCTGCAACCTCATCACTCTTTCCCATGGCTTCCACCGTACCACTAACCCCTAGGGAGGCGGAGGCGCTTTGTGCCTCGAACTACCCCTGTCCGCCGGGCTACCGCGTCCCCGTTGACTGGATGCTGAGCGCCGGAGGCGTGCCGGTTCCTCCTGTCTCTCTAGGTGTGGCGCGCCGGATGGCCATCACGAACCACTACTACTTCGAGCTCACGTCGGAGCAGCGGAGGAATCCCAACTGGCATCCCGACTATTTCCCGACTTGGGAAGCCTTCTTAGGGGATCGGCGTGAGACGGCGCTCGCTAGGCACGAGGAGGATGGCCCACCTCCTCTGAACTTCAACGAGGCCGGCCGTCGGCTGTGGTGCCGCGACCGGACTCTCCAGAGCGTCATGGCCTACGACACGACCGCCGACTCTAACCCCCGCCTGCGCTACCCTCAAGTCCAGCCCACGCGTACTCAACCTTAAAGGTTCAACTACGGAGACCCCGACAACGACAGCGACGACGGCCACGACGAGTACGACGACTACAGTGGCGAGTATTACAGGTGTAGGCAGGAGCATGACTGAATCACTCCAACAGTCCAAAACAAGTTCAGCCGTTTGTGACTTAATCTGGCCATGTATCTTAATTTTCAGTTCTTTTATGTATCTTAATTTTCGGTCGTGCTTTATGTAACTTACTTTTAGTTGCGTTATGTACTTTAATTCCAGTTCTACCGTAATAAAAATTTCTTCCCGCCCATTATTTCCTGCCCTTTTCTTCCCGCCCTTTTCCTCCCGTGCATTCTGCATGCCCTTTCCCATTTGTTACTAGTTTTAATAGTTAGAATTTTGTTTTTTAAAAACAATAAATGTTTTAGGATTAATTATTCAAATGCAAACAATTTTCATGTTGAAAGTTTTGTCAGATTCCAAAGCATACAAAAGATGCTAAATTTAAATATCCAAACAATTCAAAAATGTTAATACAAAATAAAATATGATTTTCTCTAATAAAATAGGGTTAGATTCCTTTTCATATGCTTAATATTTCTTAAGTTCAAAGTTTTAGGGTTTGACTATTTTATTTTTGTCTTAATTGAATAATCAAAATTCATATGTAAGTGTTTTAATCATTTTGAAATTTTTCATCTACTGTAACTATAAAATGTTTTTATATGAATGGATAGATCTTATTTTTCTGAAAATTATGATATATTATTCATATTTTTCTGAGTTGAAATGAAAAAGATATGAATTTTCTAAATTCTATCCTATTTTTTGAATTAAAAATGCCCCCTTTAATGTACGAAATAAATGCTCCCCCTTTAACACCGGTTCCAGCCACGAACCGGTGTTAAAGGGGGGGTGGGTGGGTGCGCGCGAATGGGATATCCCCACATCCCCCCTTTAACACCGGTTCGTGGCTAGAACCGGTGTTAAAGGGGGGTGGGTATAAAGGCGCGCGCCTTCCTCTTCCTCTCCCCCTAGCCAAAATTCGATCAAGCGCAAAGAGGAGCATAGGAGCCGCGGCGGAGAAACAAAGACGCTTGCCAGGCCGATCGTTTTCGCTGCCTGTCTGCCGTCATCACACGCCACTGCTGATCATGCCAGCTGCCATCAAGGCTGGCCCACCACCCCTGCCCACTGTGGAGCTGCCAGCCGCCCAAGAACTCATGGAGCCTCCGCCGCGCGCCACCACTCGCCGCTGACCCCGCCGTCCACTCCCGGTGCCGCCACTCCCCGCCGACCCTGCCGTCCAATCGAGAGTTTGCCGTCGGTGAGAGGGATCTCCTTATTAATTTATATATATATATTGTTGTATATATTTGATTGTTGTATATATATTGTTGTATATATTTGATTATTATATATATATTGTTGTATATATTTGATTGTTGTATATATATTGTTGTATGAATATATGCATATTTTGATTGAATATATAGTGTATGTATATCCGTCCGCCACCGACGACCACAGCCACCATTGCCGTCGACCCTGACCTCCAATCCTCTGCCCTCGCTGAGCCTACACACGTGTCGAGGGTGATTCGCCCATTTTAGGTAGCCCACATCGTGCTTGTTCGAACCGCACACCCCCACGCATCCCCGCTCTAGCCCTAGCGCCGCCAGCCGCCGCCCTAGCACACCGCTCATTGTCAATAGCACATTATAACCATGCATTGTTAATCTGGGGTTTAGGGTTTCTCCGAATTAGGGTTTGGACCCCGTTTAAAATGACCAAGCATGTAGTAGGGTTACATTTCAATACTTTTAACCTGTCATATCATCATCCTTGCTTGAGCATTTTAATAGATGTATTACTGATATTTGTGTGATAATATTATTGTTTTAGAAACTATGGATCCACTCAGTAGAAACCTTGAAGAGGACGAAATAATGGAGAACATGATCCATGAGGACACCTCACAATATCTGAACTTGGAGGGACATGATGACAGCTCAAGTAGTCATGGAGAAGATGATGACTCTGGTGAACGCACTTTAGTGATTACAAAGTCCGTCGAGGTATATGCATGGATTAAGCCTCTGCTGACCTGCATCGATTGATTTGTATATATGTACATGTATTAATTAACGCTTCTTTCTTCTTTTAGCCCTCTGGATCGACCAGCCAGCAACAATCTTCTTCTACGAAAAAGAGCAAGCGAGGCACGAGCCATCAGTTGAAAGATCGTACAAAGTTCACGATCGTAGCAGTTCGTGTTGATGGAAGGCCGATGGAGCCCAAGAAGGCCACAGACAAATTTATACGTCAGGCTGGAGTTCTTGTTAGGTACCAAATCCCAATCACAACTGAATATTGGAATAAGCCAAAGAAGGGCGATGGTACCTTTGTTGATGAAAGATCCAAATAAATGCTTTGGACTTCGCTGTTGTTAAATTTCACCCTACCGCCAGAGGAGGATGAAAATAAACCGGTTATAAAGGAAAAGGTCAAAGAGTGGACTCTAAAGAAGATGGCTAAGGATTTCCGCAACTAGAAGACACAATTGAACAAATTTGTCAAAGTTGGGGAGACTCCAGATTTCGAAGATGCATATTATGCGAAGATAAGACCTCACTGGCCCGGTTTTGTGACGTACAAGGAAGGTTCTATAGCTACAAAGAGGTCAGAAACCAATACGATAAATGCCCAGAAGAAGGAATATCACCAGAGGACGTGGTTAGGTGGCTACATATCTCAGAGGCCTAAGTGGGAGGAAGCTGAGAAGGCCCTGCGCGATAGAGGGATCACACCCCAGACATTTGGGTGGGAGCTACGTGCAAAGACTTGGTTCTACGGAATCGGGGCAAAGTTGGACCCAGAAACGGGATTGTGTATCTTCCCAACAATTCTTGCCAAACCCGTTAATGAACTCATCACGACATTCGAGGAAACAACCACTAGGACCTTCCATCCCGAGAGAGAGAATGACCAGCTTACACGCGCCATCGGTAAGAAAGAACACCCTGGACTAGCATGAGGCACATGGGGTATGACGTGGAAGGATGGGTTTGCCACGTGGGGCGACTCTTACAGATGGCGCGACAGAAAAGAAAAAGAGCATACAGACCGTATGACACAGATAGAACATGCACTTAGGAAGCCGCAGGCGCAAGTGAACGCATAAAATAGCCAGCAAGCTACCGACCCATCTCAGCAGCACAAAGATCCTGCATTGGAAGCTGCCAGCGGCCCAGACTCTGCACGGAAAAGCAGCGTGGCTTCCATGGAGAACGTGCAGCCCGCCCTTGAAATGGTGGGTCCTTGATACCCCGTGGATGAGATCACGAAGAGCGAACACGCTGAGCTACATGTGAGATTAATGTTCTTATCCATTAAGGTGGCGGTCGGCTATGCCTTACCTGCTGTAGCTAGTGGAACTTACCACTCCCGACCAATTCCAGATGGCTATGCTATTGTCGGGGTGGATGAGGCTGTGAAGGAATATGAGGAAGCATAGCTTGACCATTCTACAGGTGAAGGGGAAACTCAAATCAAATTTTCAGTGAAAACAACCATTCTTTGGAAGAAGGAACACATCGTGCTTCCAAATTGGAGGCCACTGGCACCCCCGCCGTCTCTGCAGTGTTAGCAATCTGAGCCGCCTCAACCGTCTCCGGGTTATCAGAATACTCCCCTGTCGTCTCCGCCATGTTAGCCGTCTCTGGCGCTTTAGCCATCTCCTGTGCGTCAGCCATCTCCGGCGCGCCAGCCATCTCCTGCACATCAGCCATCTCCGGCACGTCAGCCATCTCCTGCTTGTCAGCGTAAGCGGAAGAGCACTGCCACGAAGAGCACTAGCACTGCCACGAAGAAATCCGCAGAAAACCGTACGCCGAAGAGTTCAAGAAACTACGTCCCACAGCCTTCCGCCAAGCCATTGCCGGTATTACCATGGAATCACAGTGGCGAAGAGAACAAGAGGATCTCGGAATAAGAGGTCAAGAAATTCTTTGCACCTAGACGGGCCGAGCCAAAGGAGAAACTAGATCCGGTGGTGGTGGAGAAGTTTTACAATAATCTTTTGAAACCTGAACCCCCACTTGTGCCGGACTACGAGCGCCAGATTATAAAGGGAGATGCAAGGTGGAGGGAGTCTGAAAGTAGTAGTCATGCACCCCAGAAAATAGTTCCCATGCTCGGAGAGCACGGAAACTAATCGTGCGCCCCGCTCCAAGTGTTAGACACACGAATAGCTCCTCCTGTAAATGATTACGACGATGAGCTACAAAGAAAGGCCAATGAGATGGGGATGACTTACATTGCATACTTGAACATCATGGGAGACCACTTGCCCAAAGGCGATGTCAACCCCATACAGCCATGGAAGTACAGAAGAATCTCGTCAAGAAAGAGGAGCTCAAGAATCTACCAATAAAGATGCGAAGATTGCATAAGTGGTACCTTGATTTCTACAAAACGAGAAAGGAAGAATGGATCATGGCGCATATAAGAGATCAGATTTTCTTGTGCGGAGACGACGAGATCACCTTCAACATTCAAGATTTGCATTTTTTATTCAATCAGAAGGAACTCGACAAAGCTGCCATCAGCCTTTATTGTGTGTAAGTACTATTTCTATAATTTCTATCTCAGCTCATTCAATTCATTAATTGTATGTATATATATGCTCACCATATATGTATATACTATTATGCAGGAAAAAGGTTATGGAATGCATGAAAGGAGGCCCTTTTGACATTGGGTTCGTTGACCCAAATAGAGTTCATGAACAAGTGGTAAAACACAAACCTGGGCAAATAGAGGATTTCTTGCTAAGGTCTTTACTGAGACAACACACCAAAAGGGATATACTATTGCCTTACAACTTCTCTGAGTGTTACCCTCTCTTGTACACATTCTGTTTCGGCTTACTCGATGTTAAGTGTAACTGATGATGAGTTATGCGTGCGTAGGTTCCACTTTATTCTGCTAGTCATTCAAGTTGACGCAGGAAAAGTATTTGTCATGGTCTCATTACGAAAAGACCAAGAGCTATGGTCAGACTTTAAAGAGATGCTCCAGAGGTAATTTCAATCATATTATTGCACTAGATCGGCAACTTTCATGACAACAAGTAATTAATTACTCCTTTATCCATTTTCTTTGCCGGACAGGGTTTGGAAAAGGTTCACGGGCAGGGCCATGGGTGAATGGTCAGAAGAACTAAAATTTATTACCATCAGTTGTGTTGAGTTTCATTCTTATATATATATTGACCCCATTAGAGTAAGTAAACGAAGTACACAACATTATTTTATTACCATCAGTTGTGTTGAGTTTCATTCTTATATATATACTGACCCCATTCTTCATATATATTTAGATCGAACGGATGCGGGACAAACTCCTACCATTTGACCGCATACGAGCCATTCAAGAGGAATTGGCGGGGTTCATACTTGATGAGGTCATCACGCCTGGCAGAGAACTCTTTAGATATCCAAAATGAACGTGTGTGTATGGGGATATTATATTGTATATATGCTTGAACATGTTTGTCTTGTACTTGATGCTTCAACGTGTATGGAGAATACCACAATGACGATGTTTGTGTATAATAATAGTTGCTTAATTTTTCATGTACTCATATGTACCAACGATGTATGTGTATACCTCTCCCGATCGATCCCCCCGTCCTCGCCGCGCCGCATAAATCCGCCCAAAACGGGGTGGCGGCAGAACTCTGCCGCGGCAGAGATTTAGGCCGTTTTTCTGCCGTGGCAGAGAACCTTTAACACCGGTTCGTGTTATGATGGGGATATGCCTACCGGGGTATACCCAGCAGGACATTTCCGACTGGCCCAGGAACTGGCGAGTGGGCCTGCGAGACGGTGACTGGATCAAGGCCCGGTGTAGATCCAAGCGATCGAAGTCAAGGCCCAAAGTAGTAGATAGGCCAAATGGATTAGGTTAAACGAGTACCGAAGCTTTAACTGATTCGGTTGAGATATGTAAACCCTAGGGGAGGTAAGTCTATATAAACCTCCCTACAGGGCGTGTAAAGATACGTTCCATTGTACACCCAAGCGACTCGCCGCCTAGCCGCTGAGTTCGCCCATTGTACCACCATCATAATACAATCTAGCAGGAGTAGGTCTTTACCCTCCGGGGGGCCGAACCTGGGTAAAACCCTGTGTCTCCGACCTCATCTCGCACCGCAGATGGCTGGCCGCCCTTGCCCCTCGTTCTACTACTCGCTGCCGATTGCAGCATCTGCCGTGACCATTCCCACGACAGTGGCGCCCACCGTGGGGCCTGTCCGGTCTGGCCGGTGTTCTGCGGCGAGATCCAATCTGCCCATCAACGAGACGGTCTCCACCGGCCGCATGATAGCGATCGGCGAGATGCTCCAGATCTTGCCGAGTAGCTAAGTCCCGGCGGCGCGACCCGTCACGCACAACATGATCTTGCCGGTCGGCACAATCAGCCTCTTCGTCGGCCTCACCGACATCATCGTCTTGGAGGATTCGGCTCGCATCCGCGAGTCGCTGCCACGCGATTGGCTCTCCGAGAGCCAGGTCCGCACGATCCATCGCCTCGCCTCCGAATACAACTCGGCCCACAGCAACGTGGCCGAAAACTCCGCGGCCGCGGAAGACGCGGCCCTCAACGACGACGCCGACTCGGCGACCCCGGCGTCACTCGCCGGATCTCACCGCGGCTTCACCCGCGGGCTCCATCACCCAGGTCTCCAACGTGGGAGACTTAGAGGATCCCTCCATCCTTGGGATCTTCGACTTCGACTCCGGGTCGAAAAATTCCGCCGATCTCCGCGACGGGACCGGTCGCCACGCCGCGACCTACATGGCGACCGGCACCGATCCGCCGGAGGATCCCTTCTCCACCCCGATCCCTCCTAACGCCACGGCAACGGAGGTCGAGGAACTCCGCCTGAAGCTGGCGGAGGCAGTCCGCAAGGAGCAAGCCGAGCGTGAAAAATTTCGCCTCAAGCAGGTGACAGCACAGGAGCTGTCGCGTTACCACCAGCAGCGAATCAGGTCGCGCCTGAACCCCACCGTCCAGGGTCGCGCCCTGAACTTCGACGACGAGAACGACCCGACCCGCATGGCCGAGCGCGCGATATGCGAGAACGCGCCACCAGGAGGAAGCGCCCGACCCCCACCAGGGTCGACGGCAATGGGTGCCCCACCTCCACCCAACCGCACACCCCCTAGGGATCAACCGCGGATAGTAGTCTCCTCACGGGAGCGAGACGCGAACGGCCTCCCACTATTCTCCACCCCGATGGACAACCTCGTGGTGGGCCGAGCAGCAGCTGACAACATCACGGCCACCGGCGACGTCGCCCTACAGATCCAGTATGTCAGGGCCCTGCTCGCAAAGGCCGTCGAGCAGCAAAACGCAGGCGCCGACTCGCAGGGTTGAGTGTACTCGCGTTCTTCGGGAAGCAGAGCGGCCTCAAGCGGCCGCCCAGTGGCGGCAAACACGCTCAACTGCCCGCCACCAGAAGCACTGCAGCTCCAACACCGACCCGCGAATGCGGCACTCTCCACCAACGACCCCAGGCCAGCGACCAACTTCGTCGCTGCCAACGGTCAACCCATCGACGCCCGCACCCACATCATCAACAACCAAAGCTGGCACACACGCCAGCCCGACGATCTGCGACACACCCTAACCAATCGCCGCGACGGTGAGCCGATGGGGTCGGTAAGTCGACTCGGGCCCAGGTGCTTCAGACCAATGATCCGAGGCGAGAAATACCCGACGAACTTCAAGGCGCTGAAGGAGATAGAAAAGTACGACCCTTCGTACGACCCCTCCGTGTGGCTCGATACATACCTCATGGAGATGGGAATCGCTGGCCACACCGACCTGCTAGCCGCCCGTTACCTCCCCTTGATGATGGAGGGGACGTGCAGGCAGTGGATCAACACCCTCCCCCAGGATAGCATCGACTCCTGGGAGGAGATGCGCGACGCCTTCGTCAGGCACTTCGAGGGCTCCTACACCCGGGCCACCACCATCGAGGACCTGGAGCGATGCGTCCAGGGACCTCGCGAGTCAACCCGCAACTGGGTCCAGCGGTGGCAAGAACTATGGTACAACGCGGTCGGCATCCACCCGGACACCGCGATCCATTGCTTCAAGACCTCGTGCCGCTACGAGCCCTTGGTCGCCAAGCTCAAGCGACATTCTCGCACACTCGACAACATACCGTACCTCCTCGAGATCGCCAAACGGTACGCGGAGGAAGATCCAAACCAGGAAACCGACGACGAGTCGGGATGCCAACGCCACACGAGCGGCAACGACAACGGACGACGGTCCGACCTACGCTACAACAACACTCGCCTCACCGGCAAGCGCCGCAGTGACGGGCGAGTCGACTTCGTCGTCAACACCGGGCACGCACAACGCGAGCCCAAGAGCTTCCGCCCCGACGGAGGACAACGCCGCGACGGCGGCAACTACAAGGCCAAGCCAAGGTTCGACCCCGCGACCCTCCTTAACCAACCTTGTGCGTTCCATAGCAGGGAAGGGAAACCCGCAATGCACACGACCGCCGACTGCCACACTCTCAGGGAGATTGAGAAGGCACGACGAGCACGGGAGGACCCCGACAACAACCCGCCAAACGGCGGAAAATTTGGCAACGTGGCCGGCTCGCTCCATACCTTCACAGGCTTCAACACGAAGCGCGAGAAGAAGGTCATCACCCGCGCCATCGCCGTCAACGCGGTGGCCCAGGTGGACGTTCCCCAGTTCCTCAACTGGTCGGAGCAGCCCATCACCTGGAGTCGCCAGGACCACTCACCATGGATCGAGTACCCAGGCCGAGTCGCCCTGGTGGTCAAGCCTAAGGTGGGCGACTACTGGCTCCCCAAGACATTGATGGACGGCGGCAGCTCCATCAACATCCTGTACCTGGACACCTTCAGGCGGCTGCGTCTCCTGCAGTCGATGATCGAGACGACCCACACCACGTTCCACGACATCGTCCCTGGTCGGAAGGCGTACCCGATCGGCAAGGTCACGCTGCCAGTCGCCTTCGGCAAACCAGCAAACTTCCGCACCGAGCGGATCGTCTTCGAGCTGGTACCCTTCGACAGCCCCTACCACTGCGTCCTGGGGCGCCAGGCGTTCGCCAAGTTCATGGCAGCCACCACGCTGCATAACGCGATGAAGCTCCCCGGGCCGTGCGGCGTCATCACCATCAACGGCGACCCCGACATGGCCGCCGAGTGCGAGGCCAAAGGATCCGAACTCGCCGACGCCGTCATCGCGACAGAGACCAACCACGCCGACGAGCTCGCCAAGTACGCGAGCGGGGTCAACAACGACGACCCCACCATACTCAAGAAGCCCAACTCGAAGGGCGCAAACACCTCAGCGTTTGAGGCAACGACGCACACCCGCACCATCGAGCTGGTCCCAGGCGACTCCAGCCAGACGGTGACGATCGGGACGGGCATGAGCCCAGCCTAGGAAGGCGTGCTCATCGAGTTCCTCCGTGAGAACAGGGACATCTTCACATGGAAGCCCTCTGACATGCCTGGTGTCCCTAGGGAGCTCGCTGAGCACAAACTAAACGCCGACCCCAAATTGCGACCCGTCAAGCAGTCGCTGCGGACCTTCAATGAAGAGCGCCACCGAGCTATCGCCGAGGAGGTGCAGCGTCTACTCGCTGCAGGCTTCATCCGGCCAATCAAATACTCCAAGTGGCTGGCAAACCCAGTCCTGGTCGAGAAGAAGAACGGGACCTGGAGGATGTGTATCGACTACACAAACTTGAACAGCGCCTGCCCGAAGGAGCAGTTCGTCCTCCCGCAGATCGACCAAATAATCGACTCCACCGCGGGCTCGGAGTCGCTGTGTTTCCTCGATGCCTACTCTGGGTACAACCAGATCAAAATGGCTGTCGAGGACGAGGAGAAGACGGCGTTCATCATGCCATTCGGAGCCTTCTGCTACACCGCCATGACCTTCGGCCTCAAAAACGCCGGGGCGACCTACCAGCGGTGCATGCAGGAGTGCCTCGTGAGCCAAATTGGCCGCAATATCCACGTTTACATCGACGACGTGGTCGTGAAATCCGCTCGCCAGGGCGATCTACTCGCCGACCTAGCGGAAACATTCTCCAACCTGCGGAAATACAAGATAAAACTCAACCCAGGCAAATGCACCTTCGGTGTACCAGCAGGGCAACTACTGGGGTACGTCGTGTCCAAGCGCGGGATCGAGGTGAACCCCACCAAGATCGACATGATCGCTCGACTCGGCAAACCCGAGTGCCTGCGCGACGTCCATAAGCTTGCCGGGCGAGTAGCGGCCCTCAGTCGCTCCATCCCCCGCCTGGGCGAAAAGGCGATGCCCTATACCGCCTGATGCGCAAGAACCCCACCTTCCAGTGGGACAAGGAGGTGGACGACGCGCTCCGCGACCTCAAGAAGGTGCTACTTCGCCAGACTACTCGCCAGACTACTACCGCCGCCGACAAAGAACCCATGCTGGTCTACGTCGCGGCTTCCGAGTGCGTCGTCAGCGCCGTCATGGTCGTCGAACGGCCGGAGGAAGGAAAGGAGCGCCCAGTACAGCGACCGGTGTACTACATCAGCGAGGTCCTCACCGAGTCACGCCAGCGATACCCGCAGTACCAGAAACTGGTATACGCGGTCTTTAGAGCACAGCGGCGCCTGCCTCACTACTTCCAGGAGCACCCAATCACGGTCGTCTCCTCAGCACCGTTGCAGGACATCATCCGAATCATGAGGCGACTGGCGAGTCGCCAAGTGGGCCGTCGAGATCAGCGTCCACAACATCAAATATGAGCCACGAAAAGCGATCAAGTCGCAGGCTCTAGCGGACTTCATCGCCGACTGGGAAGAGGCCCAGCAGCCAGAAAAGCTGCCATACCTCCACTACTGGAGCCTGCACTTCGACGGCTCCAAGAACACGGACGGCGCAGGAGCAGGAATCATGCTGACGTCACCGAAGGGCGACAAGCTCGCTACGTCCTCTGCCTCGACTTCATCCCCTGCACCAACAACATGGCCGAGTACGAGGCGCTACTCCACTGCATCCGAGCTGCCAAGGAGATGAACGTCAACCGCCTACGCTGCTACGGAGACTCCGACCTCGTCGCTGGGCAAGTCGCTGGCACCTGCGACGCCGTCTCTCCCACCATGGCGGCATACCGCCAAGCAGTGGACAAGCTGGGCAGATACTTCGCAGGCTACTCCGTCGAGTGGATTGACAGGCAGAAGAACGAGGAGACCGACGCACTCTCTCGCATTGGGTCGGCTGGACTCGCACCACCCGCCGACGTCTTCCTCGACACGATCACCAAGCCATCAGTCTCTCCCCCAAGGGAGATCGACATCGGAGTCCCGCTGCAGCCAGAGGCAGCCCTGGTCGCACTCGTCACCGAGCCAGACGATTGGACCAAGCCCTACGTCGCATACCTGGAGGCTGGCACCTTGCCGGCAGACGAGACGGACGCCCGGATGATCGCACGCCGATGCAAATCCTTCACCATCATCAACGGCGAGCTCCACAAGCGCAGCGTCACCGGCGTGTTCCAACGCTGCGTCCAACCCATCGAAGGACGCAAGATCCTCCACGACATCCACTCCGGCGACTGCGGCCACCACGCCGACGCCCGCTCTCTGGTCGCCAAGGCTATGCGGCACGGCTTCTACTGGCCCACCGCACACGCCGATGCCGTCGACATTGTCCAGCGGTGCACCGGGTGCCAGAAGTACGCCAACCAGACGCACGTGCCGAGCTCAGCGCTCAAGACAATCCCCATCACCTGGCCATTCGCCGTGTGGGGCATGGATATGGTAGGCCACTTCAAAAAGGCTCGCTCTGGCTACACCCACCTCCTGGTCGCGGTCGACAAATTCACAAAGTGGGTGGAGGCCAAACCAGTCCGGAAATGCGACGGGAAGACCGCCACTAAATTCCTACACGAGCTCATATATCGCTACGGGTTCCCAAACAGCATCATCACGAACAACGACACCAACTTCGCCAAAGGAGCCATGGCCGAGTTCTGCGAGGAACACCACATCCGGCTCGACCTCGCGTCAGTCGCCCACCCGGAATCCAACGGCCAGGCGGAATGGGCCAACCAGAGCATCCTCCACGGCCTGAAGCCGCGGCTCCATGTACCACTCGAGCGCACCGCCGGCTGCTGGGTCGAGGAGCTACCCTCCGTCATCTAGGGCATTCGCACCTTGGTCAACAGGTCGACAGGGTTCACCCCCTTCTTCATGGTGTACGGCGCCGAGGCAGTCATGCCCACCGACCTCGAGCACGACTCGCCACGGGTCGTCCACTACACGGAGGCTGCGAACGAACTCGCCCATCAGGATGGAGTCGATCAACTCGATGAGGCACGTGACCTCGCTCGATCATGCACCGCCATCTACCAGCAAGGACTCCGCCGATATCACAGCCGGCGGGTGAAAACTCGCACCTTCCAAGAAGGCGACCTGGTGCCGCGCCTCATCCAGGACAAGAATGTTGGAATTATGCCCTAGAGGCAATAATAAAGATGTTATTATTATAATTCTTGTTCATGATAAAGTTTATATTCCATGCTAGAATTGTATTAAGCGGAAACATTAATACTTGTGTGGTTTGTGAACAACACCGTGTCCCTAGTACGCCTCTATGGTTTGTGGACTAGCTCATTGATCAATGATGGTTAAGGTTTCCTAACCATAGACATGAGTTGTCAATTTATAATGAGATCATATCATTGGGAGAATGATATGGTGGACAGACCCAAACTAAGCGAAGCAATTAGATCGTGTCATTGTGTTCATCTTTGCGAAGCTTTTCCTATGTCAAATATTGTATTCCTTAGACCATGAAATAATGCAACTCCCTGGTATCGGAAGAAAGCTTTGAGGTCATCAAACGTCATCCTATGAGAGGGTGATCATAAAGGTGTCTCTCAGGTGATCGGAAAGTATCTGTTGGGTTGTATGTATCGAGATGGGATTTGTCCCTCCCAAGTCGGAGAGATATACTTCGGGCCCACTCGGTAATCGATATCAACACCGCTTGCAAGCATGTGGTTAAGGAGTTAATCACAAAGTGATATTGGATTACGGAACGAGTAAAGTACTTGCTGTGAACGAGATTGAACTAGGTATGACGGTACCGATGATCGAATCTCGGGCAAGTAAAATATCACGAGACGAAGGGAATATATATATGGGATTGATTGAATCCTGGCATCGTGGTTCATCCGATATAATCATCGATGAATGTGTGGGAGTCAATATGGGTGCCTGCACTCGCTGTTGATTATTGATAGAAGATCATGTCTCGCATATTCTCGAACTCAGCAGGTCACACACTTAACGTGTCTCGACGCTAGGATAGATTGGATACTTGGTTTATGAATTTTTGTTCGAGTCTCGGATGGGATCCGGATATCACGAGAGGTTCCGAATGGTCCGGAGAATAAGATTCATATAAGGCAGTGCAGTTTTGGAGTTCGGAATTGTTCCGTTAATCGGTATTGTACCTAAGCTTCTAGAACCTTCCGGAAGGGGGCCAACGTGGTCCCACCTTCCGGGAGGGGGCATGGGCCTATGAGGGAGTGTCCTGGCCGCATTGGTCCAGGGGCACAAGGCCCCATAGGGCCCAGCCGATCCTAGATAAGTTTAAATCGTTTAAACTAGAGATAAGATAGGGTTTCTAGATAAGGGAGAGTTTAAATTGTTTAAACTAGAGATAGGCTTGGAGGATGGGCAGGGCTGGCACCCCCTCTATATATAGAGGGCTGGTGCGCCTCCCTACTTACACACACCTTCCTCCAAGCCCTAGTTGCCTCACGCCTTCCTCTCTCCCTCCCGATCGCTTGTAGGCGGCCTCGCAGAAATTCTCCACCATATACACCACACCGTCGTGTTGTAGATCCAATCCGTCTCTCCACCATACTTGCTGGTCCGAGGAAGGAGGAGACGTCGAGGTGCTGCACGTGTGCATCTCACGGAGGCACCGCCACTTGTGGTGCTAGATCGGATCGGATCGCGAGGAGGAGAAGCGAGTACGACTACATCACCCACGTTCCGATTTAACGCTCGCTGCACGAATCTTCAAGGGTATGAAGATCTAATCCAATCTCTCTCGTTGTTTGCATCTCCTAGATTAGATCTTGGCTTTCCCTCTGTTCGCATCCATAGAAAATTTTGATTTACTATGCCGCGAAACCCTTCAGTGGTATCAGAGCTAGAGCTATGCGTAGATGTGATTCACGAGTAGAACGCAACATGGTTGTTGCGGGCGTTGATGTTTTCTGTTGCAATCCTCTTGTTTGTGTTCTTCTTATGGCGCGGGATAGTGAGATTGAAGCGGTCCAGGCCAACCTTACGCGACGTCGTTTCATGGACCGCTCCGCACTTGACGTGTGGCTTGTACCATACATGCGGTGGTGGATGTCAGTTTCTCTCACTATAGTTTTCATGGGATTAACACTGAGTTTGGCAACCATAATATCACCGTTGTGGCTTTCCGTAGGTAAGAATCGTTTAGCATCTACTCCCATAAGCCACGTAAAACATGCAACAACAAAGTAGAGGCGTCTAACTTGTTTTTGCAGGAGTGTTTTCGTGATATGGTATGGCCCAAGATGTGATGTGTATATTGTATGCGATGATCATGTTTTGTAATGTTTCACGACTTGCATGTCGATGAGTACACAACCGGCAGGAGCCATATGGTTGTCTTTATAATTGTGTATGACCTGCGAGTCAACTTCTTATACGCCATGTAATAGCTTTACTTTATCACTAAGTAGTTAGCAATAGTTGTAGTTGCTATTCGTGGTGGAGGCAATCATGGTGGAGTGATGGAGATCATGCCGAACGCACAAGATGGAGATCATTGCGAAGATTGGCTATACCATGTCACATAAAGTTATATGCATGTGATGTTTATCCTTTTATGTATCTTATCATGCTTAGATCGCGACGGTAGCATTATAAGATGATTCCTCACTTAAAGATCAAGATAAAAACTGTGTTCTCCCCAAGTATGCACTGCTATGAAAGTTCGTCGTGTCCAAGCATCACGTGATGATCGGGTGCTATAGACTCTACGCTCACATACAACGGGTGCAAGCCAGTTTTGCACACGCGGAAATACTTGGGTCTAACTTGACGAGCCTAGCATGTACAGACATGGCCTCGGAACACATGAACCGAAAGGTTAAGCATGAGTCATATGAATGATATGATCGACACTTTGTTGTCCACCATTGAAGCCACATCTCTTCTCGTGAAGATCGGATTAGGTGTGGTGAATTTGGATCATGTTCACTAAACAACTTGAGGGATGTTGAATTTAGTGGGAGTTCATCTAGTAATTTGATTAAAAGTTGAACTAGTTATCATGAACATAGTCTAATTTGTACTTGCAAATATTGTAGATCACATGGCTAAGTCCAACTTCAACTTCAACGTTTTTGCTGAGAAAGAAAAGCTTAAGAACAATGGGTCTAACTTCACCAACTGGTTCCGCAATCTGAGAATCATTCTCTCTGGCGGTCAAAAGGACTATGTCCTTGAGAAAGCGTTAGGTAACCCCCCTGCTGCAACTGCGCCGGCTGATGAGAAAGCTGTCTATCAGTCGCGCAAAGATGATTATGGTGTGATTAAGAGCACCATGTTGTTTGCTATGGAACCGGAACTTCAAAATCGTTTTGAAAACTATCCCGGGCCCTTTGAGATTCTCGAAGAGTTGAAAACCATGTTTCAGACTCAGGCCCGTTCTGAGAGATATGAGATCTCCGAGAAGTTCTTTAACTGCAAGATGGAGGAAGGGAGTTCCGTTAGTGAGCACGCCATTAAGATGTCGGGCTACACTCAACGCCTTGAGCAACTGGACTGCAAGATTCCAGAGGAGCTCAAGATTGACAGGGTTCTGCAATCACTCCCTCCCAGCTACAAAAGTTTTGTAGTGACTCATAATCAGATTGGTTCCATCGATATTTATCACCGAGCTCTTCGCAAAGTGAAGGCTGCGGAGGTGGACATCAAAAGGATAATCATGTGTTGATGGTCAACAAGCCCTCCTTTAAGAAAGGTAAGGTGCAAATAAGCCCTTCAAGAAAGGCGGCGGAAGCGTTGCCCTCGCTGAGAAGAAGCTCAAGTCCGTCCTAAGCCGACATCGAGTGCTTCTATTGCAAGGACAAGGGTCATGGAAGCATAATCGTCCAAGTACTTAGCGGACAAGAAGGCAGGCACCATCAAAGGTATATTTGATATACATGTTATTGATGTTTTCCTTACTAGCCCTCGTTGTAGTGCCTGGGTATTTGATACTGGTTCAGTTGCTAATATTTGTAACTCGAAACAGGAGCTACGGAATAGACGGCGGCTTGCGAGGGATGAGGTGACGATGCGCGTTGGCAACGGATCAAGAGTTGATGTGATGGCCGTCGGCACGCTCTCCTTAGTTTTACCTTCGGGATTAGTTTTAAACCTTAATAAATGTTATTATGTGCCTGCGTTGAGCATGAACATTATTTCTGGATCGTGTTTATTGCAAGACGGTTATTCATTTAAATCGGAGAATAATGGTTGTTCTATTTATATGAGTAACATCTTTTATGGTCATGCACCTCTTGTGAATGGTTTATTTCTTCTAAATCTCGAAAGGGATGAAACACACATCCATAACATTGAGGCTAAGAGATGCAAAGTAGATAGTGATAATACTACTTATTTGTGGTAATCGCTGCTCAGGTCATATTGGTGTAAAGCGCATGAAGAAACTCCATTCTGATGGACTTTTGGAGTCTCTTGATTTTGAATCATTTGGCACATGCGAACCATGCCTCATGTGCAAGATGATCAAAACCCCGTTCTCTGGTATGATGGAGCGAGCAACGGACTCGTTGGAAATCATACATACCGATGTATGCGGACCGATGAGTGTTTCGACGCGCGGTGGATATCGCTACTTTCTCACTTTTACCGATGACTTAAGTAGATATGGGTATATCTATTTAATGAAACATAAATCTGAAACGTTTGAAAAGTTCAAAGAATTTCAAAATGAAGTGGAGAACCATCGTATGTAAAGATTAAGTTTCTACGATCCGATCGTGGGGGCGAATATTTGAGTTATGATTTTCTCACGCACCTCAAAGCAAGTGGAATCGTTTCACAACTCACGCCACCCGGAACACCACAGCGCAATGGTGTGTCTGAACGCCGGAATCGAACCCTATTAGATATGGTCCGATCGATGATGTCTCTTACTGATTTGCCGTTATCATTTTGGGGTTATGCATTAGAAACCGCTGCATTCACTTTAAATAGGGCTCCATCTAAATCCGTTGAGACGACACCGTATGAACTGTGGTTTGGTGCTAAACCTAAGTTGTCATTTTTAAAGTTTGGGGATGCGAAGCTTACGTCAAGAAGTTGATGCCGGACAAGCTCGAACCCAAAGCGGAGAAATGCGTCTTCATAGGATACCCTAAGGAAACTATTGGGTATACCTTCTATCACGTAACCAAGGCAAAGTGTTTGTCGCAAAGAACGGTTCCTTTCTTGAGAAGGAGTTTCTCTCGAAAGAAGTGAGTGGGAGGAAAGTAGAGCTAGACGAGGTTATTGAACCTTCTCTTGAATTGGAGAGTAGCGCAGCACCTGAAATTGTTCTAGTGCCGCCTGCACCAACAATAGAGGAAGCTAATGACAAGGATCATGAAGCTTTGACGATGCTACATCGAGCGTCGCAGGTCGACAAGGTCGCGTGCCCCTCCTGAGTGGTACGGCAACCCTGTCTTGACTGTCTTGTTAGTAGAAGACAGCGAACCTACGAACTATGAGGAAGCGATGATGAGCCCAGACTCCGAGAAATGGCTATAAGCCATGAAATCCGAATTGGGATCCATGAGCGAAAACCAAGTATGGACTTTGGTGGACCCTCCTAGCGACCGAAAGGCCGTTGAGTGCAAATGGATCTTCAAGAAGAAAACGGACGCAGATGGTAATGTTACCGTCTATAAAGCACGACTTGTTGCGAAAGGTTTTCGACAAGTTCAAGGTGTTGACTACGACGAGACTTTCTCTCCCGTAGCGATGTTTAAGTCCATTCGGATTTTATTAGCAATTGCTGCGTTTCATGATTATGAAATATGGCAAATGGATGTCAAGACTGCTTTCCTCAATGGCAACATTGATGAAGAGTTGTATATGATGCAACCCAAAGGTTTTGTCGATCCTAAGGATGCTGATAAAGTATGCAAACTTTAGCGTTCCATTTATGGACTGAAGCAAGCATCTCGGAGTTGGAACCTTCGTTTTGATCAAGTGATCAAGAGCTTTGGATTTGTTCCAAATTGCTACGAAGCTTGCATCTACAAGAACGTGAGTGGGAGCTCGGTGACGTTTTTGGTACTATATGTGGATGACATATTGATTATTGGAAATGACATCAACATGCTTAACGAAGTGAAGAGTTATTTGAACAAGTGTTTTTCAATGAAAGACCTAGGTGAAGCTGCTTATATATTGGGCATCAAAATCTATAGAGATAGACAAAGACGCCTGATAGCTTTAAGCCGTAGTACATACCTAGACAAAGTTCAAAAGGTTCGAGAATGGATAAGGCATTGAAAGGTTCAAAGGCCTATGTTGTCGTAAGATATTGAGCAAGGCTCGGTGTCCAGCCACGGTAAATGATAGGGAAGCTATGAGCAAAGTGCCTTATGCCTCGCCATAGGTTCCATCATGTATGCCATCTTTGTGTACTAGACCGATGTGTCCAATGCTCTTAGTTTGACGAAGCGAATCAAAGTGATCCAGAGTGGAACATGGACAGCCGTGAAGAACATCCTAAGGTACCTAAATAGGACTAAAGAAATGTTCTTAGTCTATGGGGGTGATGAACAGCTGTCGTAAAGGTTACGTCGATGCTAGTTTCGACAATCGACAAGGATGATGCTAAATCTCGCACAGATACGTGTATATTTTGAATGGAGGAGCTGTGAGTCGAGAAGCTGCAAGCAAAGCGTGGTTGCAGGATCTACAGAGAAGCGGAATACATGGCCGCAGGCGTCAAGTGAAGGAGTTTGGATCAAACTTCATCATCGAGCTTGACGTGGTTCCAAGTGCATTGGACCCACTGGAGATATTGTGTGACAACACTGGCGCCATAGCACTCGCTAAGGAACCAAGATATCATCCAAAGACCAAGCATATCAACCGCAAGTTTCATATAATCCGAGATTATATAGCATCACTGAGTACATATAGATCTGAATGTCGCAGATCCATTGACTAAACCTCTTCCACGTGTAAAACATGATCAGCACCTCAGTGCCATGGGTGTAAGATTGTTGCCAAATGTAAACTAGATTATTGACTCTAGTGCAAGTGGGAGACTGTTGGAATTATGCCCTAGAGGCAATAATAAAGATGTTATTATTATAATTCTTGTTCATGATAAAGTTTATATTCCATGCTAGAATTGTATTAAGCGGAAACATTAATACTTGTGTGGTTTGTGAACAACACCGTGTCCCTAGTACGCCTCTATGGACTAGCTCATTGATCAATGATGGTTAAGGTTTCCTAACCATAGACATGAGTTGTCAATTTATAATGAGATCATATCATTGGGAGAATGATATGGTGGACAGACCCAAACTAAGCGAAGCAATTAGATCGTGTCATTGTGTTCATCTTTGCGAAGCTTTTCCTATGTCAAATATTGTATTCCTTAGACCATGAGATAATGCAACTCTCTGGTATCGGAAGAAAGCTTTGAGGTCATCAAACGTCATCCTATGAGAGGGTGATCATAAAGGTGTCTCTCGTGATCGGAAAGTATCTTGGGTTGTATGTATCGAGATGGATTTGTCCCTCCCAAGTCGGAGAGATATACTTGGGCCCACTTGGTAATCGATATCAACACCTCTTGCAAGCATGTGGTTAAGGAGTTAATCACAAAGTGATATTGGATTACGAACGAGTAAAGTACTTTGTGAACGAGATTGAACTAGGTATGACGGCACCGATGATCGAATCTCGCAAGTAAAATATCGCGAGACGAAGGGAATATATATATGGGATTGATTGAATCTCGCATCGTGGTTCATCCGATATAATCATCGATGAATGTGGAGTCAATATGGGTGCCTGCACCCGCTGTTGATTATTGATAGAAGATCATGTCTCGCATATTCTCGAACTCGCAGGTCACACACTTAACGTGTCTCGACGCTAGGATAGATTGGATACTTGGTTTATGAATTTTGTTCGAGTCTCGGATGGGATCCGGGATATCACGAGGTTCCGGAATGGTCCGAGAATAAGATTCATATAAGGCAAAGGCAGTTTTTGGAGTTCGAATTGTTCCGGTTAATCGGTATTGTACCGAAGCTTTAGAACCTTCCGAAGGGGCCAACGTGGTCCCACCTTCCGGGAGGGGGCATGGGCCTATGAGGGAGTGTCCTAGCCGCATTGGTCCAGGGGCACAAGGCCCCATAGGGCCCAGCCGATCCTAGATAAGTTTAAATCGTTTAAACTAGAGATAAGATAGGGTTTCTAGATAAGGGAGAGTTTAAATTGTTTAAACTAGAGATAGGCTTGGAGGATGGGCAAGGGCTGGCCGCACCCCCCTCTATATATAGAGGGCTGGTGCGCCCCCTCCCTACTTACACACACGCCTTCCTCCAAGCCCTAGTTGCCCTGCTGCCCTTCCTCTCTCCCTCCCGACTGTTTGTAGGCGAAGCCCTGCTGCAGAAATTCTCCACCATATACACCACGCCGTCGTGTTGTAGATCCAATCCGTCTCTCCACCATACTTGCTGGTCCGAGGAAGGAGGAGACGTCGAGGTGCTGCACGTGTGCATCTCACGGAGGCACCGCCACTTGTGGTGCTAGATCGGATCGGATCGCGAGGAGGAGAAGCGAGTACGACTACATCACCCACGTTCCGAGGAACGTTCCGCTGCACGAATCTTCAAGGGTATGAAGATCTAATCCAATCTCTCTCGTTGTTTGCATCTCCTAGATTAGATCTTGGCTTTCCCTCTGTTCGCATCCGTAGAAAATTTTGATTTACTATGCCGCGAAACCCTTCAAAGAAGGGCATGCACAAGCTTTCCCCTCCATGGGAGGGACCATTCGCCATCGGGCGAGTACTCGGCAACGACGCCTACTACCTCATCGACGTCCGCGGGGATGGCAAACTCGACGCCAAGCGACCGTGGAATGTAAACCTCCTATGGAAGTTCTACTCCTAGAACCCCACATATGTACCCTCCAGTCGCTATGAAATAAAAAAAGTTGGTTACCGCAAATTGCCCCTACTCTCC